>OX243840.2:12172492-13509992 GCA_945859575.2 Herminia tarsipennalis
AATTTCGCAGTAGACCATTTCAAAGGTATATAAAATTGAAACAAATAAATAAAACTGAAGTGTCTGTTTGTAATGTCAAAATAATAGTTTTTTACTAAATGCACATGAAAGTAGAAATGGTACTTCTATCAAAAACACTATTCTTTTGTCTATTTGTTCTGGCAAATCTCTAAACCAGCTGGACGCATTTTCACTGTCAGAGAGCTAATGATGTAAGGAGTAACTTAGGCTACTTTTACATCTGTAGGGTAGCATGAAATTGCAGTAGCAGCACTGCAATTTTATGCAGGCAAAGATGTAGGCTCAGGTAGTATTTAAATAAAAATATAATTATTTAGCTTGTTATTGTAAAATGGTTAGTTTACATACCCTTTCACATGTACAAACACAATAATAATAATAAATTAAATAACCACAGTTTTATTTGTGTATTTTATACTTAGCCTTTGAAATCTTTTGCTGTAAAATTGTAGATTTTGGGATACAACAACTTACATAGGAGGTATTAAAATTTAATATTAGCATATTATATATTTTCTTTGCTTCATTTCTTGCCAGAAGTTTTATCTTGTCTCCTTGTCTTTGCAACCATGTTTATGATTTTTTTTATATCTGGTATTATGTGCTTTAAGGTCTGTCGTCATACTGACATTGGGAATATTATAGATCAATCATAAACCTTTTTCAACAGGGACCGTGATAAGTCTGAAAAATCAAAAAGAGAGATTAATAAGAATTCTGACCGTGATGATATGGCCAAAGAATACTATAGAGAAAAACAATATTATAGGGATAAAGAAATGTATAGAGAAAAAGAAACATTTAGGGACAAAGAATCATACAGAGAAAAAGAACAATATAAAGAAAAAGAAATGTATAGAGATGGGAAAGAAATATATAGAGAGAAGGATATGAGAGAAAAGGCAATGTATCGTGAAAGAGAAATGAGAGAGAAAGAAATGTACAAAGAGAAAGAAATGTACAGAGAGAAGGAGCTATATAGAGAAAGGGAGCAATATAGAGACAGGGAAATGTATAGAGAAAATCCGTCTTTCAGAGAGGCTAGGTCTAGAGAAGTCTACAGAGAAAAAGAAGTTTACAAAGACAAGGTTATGTCAAGAGATATGTATTTAAGAGGAGAGAGATCATATAAATTTACTGAAACAGAACAAAAGCGTCCTGATACTGAAAGAATAGAATCTAGATTGAGGTCATTGGCTGATGAAAGTCATAATAATGAAAAAGAAAACAGAGATAGAACCTCTGCTGATAGAGAATTAGAAGATTTAAGAACTAGATTACTTAATAAAAGGATATCTAAAGAGATGCAATCTAATGATGGTAAGAGGGGTTCTGAGTATCATAATAAAGAATCCAAATCAAGTACTCGTCATTCTTCATTAGAGTCAAGCACTAGGAACTCATTGGATAAACATCAAGAACACAGAAAAAATAAAGTCTTGTTTGCAGGTATGGAATAATTTATGAAAGATATATTTTAAACTGATAATGTGCCAAATTTGTCAACATGAGACCATTACGATTCTTTTGTTCTTTTAAAGTCTTCAAATAAGGTTACTTACTTTTCAATAATGTATTTTACTAATATTGTCCTCCATTTTAGATAAAGAAAGAGAAAAAAGAAAACATGAATCCCGGACTGAATTAGAAGCTCGCCGTGAGCAGCACCGGCGGCGCGGGAAGAAACGCTCTGTATCGCCAGGTGAAGCTACTACAAAGAAAACTAAAACTAGTAACTCCCCTAACTATGGTGACTCAGTAGTTACTGTGTCAGATTCCAGTGATGTAGAAATGAAAAGTGATTCTCACTCTGAACCTGAGGATGGTAAGCAATTTATATTTTCAAGTTTTTCATCTACTAGTTTAGTATTACTTTGACACACAAAAATAATGTTTTTTTACTTTTCAGGGGAACATACAAATAGTGAAACAGAAGAAGATAGCTCAAGCACTGATTCAGACTCAGCAGCTGACTCCAAATCTGAAGAGGAAGATCATAAAGAAGATGTAAAGTCAGATAAGGAGGAAAAAGAAAGATCTAATGACAAAACGAGGCCTCCTTCTAAGTCTAAATCTCCTAGCCCTAAGTTACAACATGAATCACCATTGTCACATGCATCTATACGGTATGTTAAAAATTGTTTTAAAAATACCCAGATATAAATACTATTTTCAATTAACTGTTAACCATATCCAAAAACAACAGAAACGCATTTGACAAGATGAGGAACCAATCTAACTCTCCTTCCACTACACCATCTGAAAAGAAACAATAGGACCTAATCACGGAAACAATAACCAAACAAGAAGCAAAACAACAAAGGATTAACAACAAAATTTTTAATTTTCAATACACTTGTCATTAAATGTAGAATGATTCTATTCAAAATTTTCGCATTCCAACGTCAATAACAGTTGCATTCTGTAACTATGTATAAAGTACTTTGACTTTGAATGTTTTTTATATTCATTATGTTTATGGTTTTAGGTCACTTTCGAGATCTAAGAGCAGGAGTAGATCACATTCCTTTTCACCTCCACCTCCAGGAGAAAATGGAAAGAGTACAGAAGAAGAAGAGAAAGCTTTAAATGATGAGGAGGAAGAAAGAATGAGAGAGGAAGCCATTAATGCCTTACCACCATACTTCCCAGCACTGCAGGTAGGATTATTTTTATATTGTGTTACTATTATATAATAATGATTTTCTTATAATTGAAACCCAATAATTTATTTGCAGGTTATTTTTAAATTATTATTAAAGTCATACTTTGAGTAACTTAACAAGTTTCATAGATATGTATTACCATTATTATAGCACTGTGTGTATTTTCTGTTACTGTGTTCAAAGTGGGAGAGAAGAAGATAAAACAATATTACAAATTTATTGCTAATGGGGGTTGAAAAATCAAATTTTGTTGTGTTTTGGTGGTTCCAAAATAGTAAATAGAACTTTTTAATTGTCAAAATAATTAGAACATAACTTGGTGACTATGAAGTTATTTTTTTTTTAAAGTACTCATTTTCAAGTTTGTATGGATATTAAATGACGATATTAGATATATTTCGGGACTTAATCGCGTGAATTATTTAAAGGTACGAACCTTTTATTTACCCGACGTTTCGATCGAATTGCACCGATCGTGGTCTCGGGTCGATTTTCCCGTGACTACGATCGGTGCAATTAAGTTTGTAATGTAATTATTATGTCCCGTAATATGTTTAATATGTATAAAAATCGCAAAAGTTTAAAAACAATAAACGACGATAGTTTATAATAACTGGTTTGACAAAAAATTATATTAGGCGATAAATGATGATGAAATGATAAAATATTAATGTTCCATTTAATAATGTTTTATAGGGTTGTCGATCCGTTGAGGAATTCCAATGCCTCAATAGAATAGAGGAAGGAACCTACGGAGTTGTTTACAGAGCCCGTGACAAGACGACAGAGGAAATTGTTGCTCTTAAACGACTCAAAATGGAAAAAGAGAAGGAAGGATTCCCCATCACCTCTTTGAGAGAAATTAACACATTGCTCAAGGTAGGATCACAATCTTATTTTTATATACTGTAAGCTCACTTGAGCCATCACATTGCATCACTGCTCTTTATTTGAAGGTATTCATTTCAAATTGTTTTGTAATAATAATCTTGCTAGGTAGTGATTGAGCCGTGAGCTGTGTAGCACTCGATGGCTCTTGTGTTAAATTCATGTCATTAATGCCTTGTATTTTATTCCTACAGGCCCGGCACCTCTTACCTGCAAGAGGGTTAGCTAGAGGTGTGACCCGATTGCAAGGGTAACAACTTCAATACATGGGCGGGCCTAAGTATCTTATAAGGAATTTATTCCAGGGGAACAACCCTCCAATGCTTTCTTCTTATTGCGTACCAACATCTGCAAATTTGACGCTCTGCAAAAAGTAATTTTTCAATATACAATGCTTAGTATACGAACATCGAAAGTTATGGTAATGGTGCAAGTATTGATTATATAAATGAAAATCAAGATCGTCACCAGCAATCATGATATCAACCTGACATCAGTGTATAGAGGTAAAATTAGGCAAAATAGTTAAGTTTTCATTGACAATGTTTAAATTTTGTACTTAAAACAAGACAATAACAAAGTAGCTAACTATGTAGGTTTACATATTTTATTTAGATTTGTCCTTAAGTCAGAAATTTAAATGCAAAATACACTGTGCTGTGTAGATAACATAACAACTGTGTCAGAAAATAATATTACATTCTAACATGGCCTAGTGATGTGTCACGTTAGTATTGTAAGTACAATTTCTTGATAAAAGTAAGGTCAAATGCATGATTTTTCCATCTGGATTTTTACATAATTATATGATTTCTGACTAAGGACCCAATGCCTATTGTAGACGACCAATACCATTAATATAAATTGAAGACTATCCATGATATCTACGAAGACTATGCGATACAAGAAAACCACTTGCTCAAGCAGAGTGCTGATTTTCATCTTGTAAAAGCTTGAGTTATAGGATTTATTAGTTGGCTGTCTGCAACAGGTGTAATAAGAAATTGGAATAGTTGTTAAGTTGCTTTAAATATTTTTATAGTAGTTATATCTTTTGTCGTTGGTATGAATCCCCACATGCTTTATTTAACAAAAAAAATAGTAAGTTTTAACAATTTTTTATACCACAAAAACAATTTTAAACTTACTATACCTTGTAGACAAATATTGATTAAATGATTCAATATTTATTTACATTTATATGAAAACAAGATTACCGCTTTGTAGAATTGTTTTTACATATTTTCGCTTTAAATGCACTCAGTAAAGCTATGTGGTGTTGGGTATCAGCATCTATCCAATGCAATAGCGGCTCGTCTCCTGTGGCGGTCTAACTCGTGCAATATCCTAATGATCATTTTTCAATTTGTTCCACTCACTGCAAGTTAACTTCTTCCGTGGTTGACATCCCCATTCACTTTAAATTATCCCAAATTTGCCCATACCCTGCCAATAACTGCATTGCCAATGGTCTGGATGTTTAAAGTCGTGCGATAAAAGCAAAACTCACCATAATAATGGTGAAGACCTTGAGAGTTTGAGATTTCGCAAAATTGTATCCAAGCCTCACTTACTCAATTTATTTGATTCAAATCTATCATTTAGATATCAAATAACCTAAACAAATCTATTTTGTAACAAGTTACCATCATGGTCTTTTGCCACATGAGCTTGAATTCCGAAGTGACACTTTCCACAAAATAGCTCAATCTGATTTTTCGGATGTTTCTTTAGGGTTTTCCAATTTTGATATTTTTTTCCTTAAAAAGTTTATATTAGTAAATCCAGGGATTCTCTATTTTTTTTAGTCAAGAGACCCCAATTCCAATGGTGAACCCATGGATTCCCAAACTTTTTGGTCAAGAGACCCCTTTTCCAATGGTTAACCCAGAGATTCGCAAACTTTTTGGACTAGAGTCCCCTTTTTCTATGGTTAACCCAGGGATTTACAAATTTCTGGACAAGAAGGCCCCTTTTCCAAAATTATTGGCAAAAAAAATGGTATGTGCAAGTCAAAACTTTTCCTGAATAAAATAAATAAATAAAACATACCTGAAAGATTTGTATGCACGAATACTTTATCTTGTTGGCTTGCCGAGTTATACATCTTGTACTTACACTTATCGACTTATTGAGTTGTTTATAAGTACAAAAATTATACTTCTTACTAAAATATTAGTCATTCTTATAACAAGTAGTAACACAGTAACAGAACTTATTATTAGGTTTTGCAATGCACGCCGCAATACATGGTTCACAAATTGCAAAAATATTTAGAGAATAAGAATTTCATTTCAATTGTTTTTTTAGTATTCAAGCTTGCTGGAGATTCATAGCTCAATAAAATCAACTTGGTAGCGTGTTTATAAACGAATAGCTAATAGTTTGTTTATAAATATGCTACTATGTTTATTTTCTTCAAATACTTATGAGGAATTTTACCACAATGCGTTCTCTTATAAATCCATAATGTGAATTTTTGACTCGGGGTAGTAGAACAGCGTTTTGTAGTTATTATTTTAAAATTTGGGTACATACCACCAGATTATTTATTGCCTTCATTTACCTGATCTGAAATTACAGTCCTTTTAGCAGACAGTCGTGGAATTATGGTATAAGGATTTAATCCCACTAGCTATTTGCTAATATGCTTACAGCGAGACGATCGATCAACGCGGTTACTGCATGTGACATGAAGCGGTAAACGGAGCGGGTAAGTAAGCTTGCACGCGTATACCCGTGAATCGTTTCGTACACGCGACGACCGCCTTGAACGATTGGATCACTGTTAATAATTTAGAATTTTTGAGATGTTATTGTGTAACTTGGGTAAACTATTGGAATTTCGGCTTATGGATGAACCAGAGAACTCTCAATGATACAATTCGGCCAGAACAAGGTCTGATTTGGGGTATTATATACAGTCGTTTTTTAATGAAGTAGCAGAGATATGACTGTGTACAAAATTTTCGTAATTTTATAAACAAAATTATTTCAATCAAAAATCAAATTTGACACTAATTTCCAATTTATCTTATTAATAATGCAATATGTTTTGCTTTTCCCTTTTAAGTGACCGTACCGCCGCCCGCGATTAGCGAGAAGCGACTCGCTTCTCGCTCATCGCGGGCGGTTTTGATTAGTAGCGATTTTGTCGCTCAAGAAACATCAGATCATCTATTGAGCGATAAAATCGCTACTCGCTTTCTAAAGAGAAAACAGTGCCAGTTTAGCTAATCTATTTTTCAATGCAGTTGTGACGCATCTCTGTTTAATTTTTCAACTGATCCATTATACGGTTTCAGCTTGGTATAAAAACAAACCAAGCGATTGCCATCCTGTACTTTGATATTATATGTTTTAATATTCTTCACACAGATTTAAACAAATAAAATATGAAATTTCTATCACATACTACTGTCTGTTAATGGTGTTAGGGTTGGTCAGTTTATAACAATTTAATAAAATAAGTGTAATTGCGTAAATGGTGCCCAGTTTGATTTTTGGAGAAACAAGCGTTTATATTACCTACCAAAATTGTGCCGACTGTGTCATACCTGTGTTGCTTGAAACTTGATCAAAATCTCAAAATTACTTTGTGTCTCTTATATGTGTTAAACTAAATTGTTTCATGGGTTTTTCGCCCCGCCTCTGAGTTGAATAAAATATTATCTCTGTAATTTAAAGCAAAATTAATTATTCTATGACTTTGACTCCCTATTGTTATATTTCACTCATTTGGAGTTTAATCAAATATTTGATATCTACCATTTTCTGATTTAAAGCAAAATAAATCTCAAAGATTTAGAGTTGAATAAAACATGTAATGGCTTTGTCTCCTTGATTTGGAGTTTTTTCATGTATTTGTTGAGAAAAATGTCTCTTATTGATTTATCACCATAAAATATTTCAGGACTTTGTTTCCTCTCCCTGATTTGGAGTTGTGTCCTTACTGGCATAATTTAATTTTTTACCGTTTATTGAATAAACATCTATGTATTCACAGTTTTCTTGCTCAGCTCGCTTGACAGCTTTCTGAGATACACCAGACATAGTTCTACAACCATACCTTGTGCAAAATTTCATCCATTCCCTAAATTGATTGAAATCTGGTACAGCATTATATGTGGTCAATAAATAAAGCACAAAATTTACTGTATTATTTATCTCGTATCTCTTAACCTTAGTTTTCTAAGGGTAAGAGATACGAGATAAATAATACAGTAAATTTTTATGTGCATATAATTAAATTAGTAACGGTGAGGGTATGATTATATTCTAATTATTTTATTTCAACATAATATTAATATCTAATACTTGTGTCATGTTGATAGTAGTAATTCATTTCTATATTCAAATGAACCATTATCTTAAATATTATTTACTTATGCATTATCTTTCGATGTTCGTATGCGGATTATAAAAACTCAGTGGTTGGTAAAATAAAGCTGATTGTTTTTATTTATATGAGGTGTAATAACAAGAGAGAGGAGCCGTTTTATCAGGATCGCTACACTAATCTCACATCATATAATGGAAATTAATTCGCCTTAGAATTGATTTATTCATTGTCGTGGCGTATTTGTGCAGCTTGTGCCATTTTCATTGTCTCAAATGTGAGATCAGTAATATTAAGATGTGGTCCCTTATTTTATGAGTTTATTTTACAATCTCTGAGTAGGTTGAAATACAAGGATCACATTATGACAAATGGATTTTTTTTTAATCATATGTTATGAAGATTTTAGTGAGGAATGTTTTTGTTACTCACAAAATTTTTCATACTTTCGTTTTAAGTATTCATAATGTATGTGAATGTAAGGCTCTTTAGATGTATGGTATTTTCAATGATTTAAATTATGCGCTTTTAAGTGCCGTGACTTAGTCCTTGGAAACTACCATTACTAATGTTATTGTTCATGGTTTAATCAAATGCTTATATTTATAATATTATACTTTTCAGGTAAAATGTTGTAATGCTAACTTATTTGTGGACATATTTCATTAAACTATGGACGATCTTATTTATTGTCTTGTTAATTAATTGCCAACATTGTTGTTTGAACTCGATTTAGACTGCTGTGGTATTTGATTTTGGCAATTTTTTAACATCACTCTACAATCGAGCTTTCATAATTACTTTTGTTATTTCGTGAATTAAGGTAACATAATTTGAAGAATACTGTACAAATGCGATGTTTTTAACAACCAGTAAAATTGCTTTTCTAATATGTACCTATGCAACCCTGCGATAACGTCTTCGAAACATACCTCCTTATAGTAAAGAAGACGTGGAACATCGACCTACACCCATCTCATAGCCAGATGAGACATATTTTTTAATGATAGATGACTGACTAATTATAGCATTTCAATCGAAACGTTCATGGCTATTTTATGCCATGTACACCAGTATTTTAACTAGCGAATGTTTTGTCTTCCTATGTTATATTTTTAAAATGAAACAAGGCATAAGGACAAAACATTCGCCAGTTAAAATGCTGGTACCTACTTAAGTATTATGAATAAGAGAGATAATTTGAACAGTTTCCTTGAATTTATATTACCTTAGGGATTTCACACATTGTTGTAACATTATCAAATCGTATAAATATTAAGTATAATGTTGGACGTCTCCGTCATGTTTTGAGGAAGTCTACAATATGTGGCATAGCTAAAAGACAAGATTGTGCCCATACAATACATGTGTGAAGTACCTTAGTCTCAATATCAATTATATCGTATTTATAATTGAACACATCTGAAAATGTTTTCTTCACAATATGTCATGTTCTGTATGAATTGTTTATTTTTCAGGTTTAATTTGAATTTGCCATTATTTATTTTTATAAAATGAAATACTGGCAAAAGTTATGTAAAAGAAAGTTCATACAGAAAAATCCCTTGAACAATATTACGATTTAGTTACATCAAGTAGAAACTAATTCTATTTACTTCTAATTAATTGTATTTACTAGTGAGTGTTAAATGTAAGAATGTGTTTATAGGTATGTGAAGCTTCAAGTTAAGAAATTGAGTGTTTCTCGTTTTATGAAAGATTGAAAGATGTTTTCATAGGGTATTGATTAAACTTTATACTTTTGGGTGTGTACATTCAAGAGACTTGGACCTTTTTCCTGTCATGTGAGTTTTTTCCAAGTGTGTATTTGGCCCGCACGTGCATCGTCTGTATCCTAATACGTTCTTACATAGTTTTTGTATCAAGACAATTTTGGCTTGCGGAGAACTCTCCGCAGAACATGAACCTAAACGATGCAAAGAAGTGCGTGTGAACTAAATACGTACAAAGTCTCGTATTGGAAAAGGACCTTTAGATGGATACATGGCCCTATGCGCGGTGTTGTGCGGACTTTCACTCAAATAAATATGCAGATATACGCTTCTTTAAGCTGTACTTGGTATTCAAAACCCTGTGATGCGCCCGTGCAATTTCTCTAATATTTTAAATAATGTATGACGCTTTTCAGAATGAGTTTCCAAAATACAGATCTATTGATATTTTTATAAGTATTCTTCAATATCAATTTAATAATCGATTAGCCCATGATATTTCAATATTCTATACAACTGCCTTGGTTTGATGTCACACTTTTCTACACAAATAGATGTGATAATTTTATTAGTTCCTCCAAAACTTCGTCATGACTTAAAATCTTCGGGTTAGGTGCTGTTTTGAAGTACAATTTGTTTGTGAAGCATCAAATATTATTTGTAATCAGTTGCAGTTTAGTAACTCTCTTAATATATTGTTTTTGTGCGCAATAATTACTTAGAGATGTTTAATTAAACATTGTGAAGTATTCATTTTCAGATGTCATTAGTTATAAGGTGACTAAAGCAAAGGTTCGTCGTCACAGAATGGTTTGAAAGGGCGGTCTACGCTATGTTACTAACAAGTCGCACAATGTGCTTGGTTGTTGCAGGGCCAGCACCCGAACATCGTCACTGTTCGCGAGATCGTGGTGGGCTCCAACATGGACAAGATATTTATCGTCATGGACTACGTAGAACATGATCTCAAGAGTCTTATGGAGACAATGCGTGGGAAGAAACAAGTGTTTCTACCTGGTAATTTTATAATTTGTATTGTGACATTGAGATCTAAATAATTATAACACGTTATTTAATCCAAACACATTGTGGAAAGATTCACCATCTTTCCATCGTTCTCCAATAATAGTTTTTTTTTTGCATTTGTTTTAGATACTTCGACAGTTTCAGTTCCCACACTCAGTCTTTTACACTAATGTCCTGTAGTCATATATATAAAATGTAAGTTTCTATGCCTACATTATGAATATTTGTTAATTCCAGGTGAAGTGAAGTGTCTAATGACTCAATTGCTCAAAGCTGTACATCACTTGCACGACAACTGGATTCTACACAGAGATCTCAAAACTAGCAACCTCTTGCTGTCACACAAAGGTGTTTTGAAGGTTGGTATTTGATATTTTTTACTCATTTAACTGTGTACCATTTTGTTTAGAAAATAAGTTCTATAAAGTATTGCTATCTTAAAATTTCACGTCGCGCTGCGTTTTGCAGCGAACTGACTTCAATGTGTAATTTTAATTTGTTTAAACAACTGATATTTATACTGTTGGTTAATTTTTAGAAAACCGAAATCATATTGTTTTCTAGGTCGGTGATTTCGGATTGGCAAGAGAGTACGGTTCGCCACTACGTCAGTACACACCGGTCGTGGTAACATTGTGGTACCGTGCGCCGGAACTACTTCTATGCTGTAAGGAGTATTCTACGCACATCGACATGTGGAGCGTCGGCTGTATATTTGCAGAGTTCATTGCGATGAAACCTTTATTCCCCGGAAAGTCTGACGTGGATCAACTTAATAAAATATTTAAGGTATATTTTTTTTACATATGAAATTAGAATAATCATTATTGTGTCAATAACAATATTTAGAACGATCATGTCATTTATTTTCAGGATTTAGGCACTCCATCAGAGTCTGTTTGGCCTGGCTACAACGAATTACCCGCCGTGCAGAAGATAACGTTTGCGGAACACCCACCGGGCGGGCTGAGACAGCGGATTGGCGCCGATCTTTTATCGGAGACTGGCCTGAATTTACTGAATGGATTCTTAACATATGATCCCGAGAAGAGATTGTCGGCAGATGCAGCGTTGGAACATGCTTATTTCAAGGTATATAATATTTGTTAACTGTGCCTTGACTACTACTGAAAGATAGTAAATCGGGTAGTTGAGTACAGCAAAAATAAATTATTTTAGACTAATGAGATAAGTCCTATAAATGCCTTGACAGTTAAGGGGTAGTCTACTAATCACGTGATATTTTTAAATTTGATTACACTTATTGATCGCCCCTCCATTCTAGTGATATCGGACTAATCCCCCTACCCAACATCACGTGTATTTTTGGTATAGAAAATATTTCTATAATTTGTATGCAAATGGATTCAATGCCGGTCAAGCGCAAAGTGTCACGCGCCGCTTCTCGATTTAAAAATCCGACGATCTAGAAAAAAAAAACGTTATTTCTCATTACACCCCCCCTCTCCCTGGTGATATTTCGTGATGTTTTCCGAACGCCCCTCTCCCGTATTCGAGCCTAACGTAATTAATCCGTAACGTAATTGATCCCTACTCTGTGTTCGTTGCCAATTTATCATGTTTTTTAAAATTTATAATCATTAAAACGAATTATGTTCTATAAGATTGCGCGATAGCAACTTAAGACGTCATACGGCCGTCTTTAATAATCCATATATAGACGGATTTGGCTACTATGATAGAATTTTGACATAATCTGTATAGAGCATGTGAAATATATATCTCTCTTAGCCAAACCGATCGATAGATAGAAAATTGAAAACAGCCAATAGTGTGATTCGATTTTAACAATATTTGTGTATTTCTAATTCACTTGGTAGTCAATTACTAAGAATGTTTATAGTTAAAAGCAATTTTGTAACGATGGTCCGTCGTTACAGGAACAACCGGTTGCGATCGAGCCGGCGATGTTCCCGACGTGGCCGGCCAAGTCGGAGGGCAACCGGCGCAGCACGCACAGCCCGCGGCCGCCGGCGGGCGGCGCCGCCTACGCGCAGTACGCGCGCGCCGACTCGGACGAGGCGCTCGGCTTCCAGCTGCACCAGCGCTCGCTCAACGTCGCGCCCGGCTTCTCGCTCAAGTTCTAGCGCCGTCCGCGACTCGCGCACCGCCCGCGCTCCGAGCCTCAACCATACTTCTTTACAGGAAATAAACGAAACTAATCTGAGCCGGAGAACAATGTATATTTTTGCCGACTATGCGTATAAGCTACATTATCTTGTATCTTATTGTCTGATAACATCATTGTGTATAGTTTCGTAGAGTCAAAGAGTGACTTATCAAGATAACACTTTTTGAACGATATAAATTGGCCGTTACCGTGTCTCACGAGGACGGGTTTTTTTTACCTCTGTTTATACATATAGTATATTTATTACAGAGGAATCCATAATATATCGTGAAATAGGAAATCTATACGATTGCAATTGAGGTCAAAGTGAAAGAAAACTGCCATTTTTTTTAATAAGTATTCTGTATATCGCAATAATCATGCCTTATGAAGTGACATTTACAAAACAGACAAATTATTCAATAGAAGCAAACTATTGTATATATACTATTATTATTATGTTATTTGATGTACTTATCGAATAGTTTATTGATACTTAAACATTTCATTGTAACACTGCGCCATTTAAAAATTGTTATATAGATACATGTTAAATAATATAGGTGGTATAAAGTAATATTTTTTCATTGTATGTAATCGTATTCAATTATCGTACCGGAGTCCTATGCTCAAAATGTAAGATGTGATCGTTTTGAGTGAATTACCGTACGACACTTGTGTATGCTATTTAATGTTGAATGCACATCATGAAATTACAATTCAACAATTTGTGTAGTTTACACTATGTAAATATCTCCTATTATTATTATTAGTGGTGATCCTCAATGAAGGGAAATAGATTGTAGACAAAAGTGGTACAATAAAATTATATGTTTTGAAATTAAATGTTTTATTACTATCTTTATGTGTAGTAGATTCCTATAGTTAGGCACCTGTCCGACCAACGGCGAGAAAGCGAGTAGCGATTTGGACGTTCAAGAAACGTACACTTTTAGGCAACTGTCCCACCAACAACGACGAGCGAGAAAAGATTGAACTACAAACGAGTTGGCCAGAAGCTAAAAGCGAGTGTGTAGTTCGGATAGTTATATCGGTGGGCTATAGGCACCTGTCCGACCATCGGCGAGAAAAAGAGTAGCTAGTAGCGATTACTTATGTAGATCCCGTGTAAACAAAAGAGATATTAATAGTTGATCGATGAGTGTTCACACTGCCGGCGAGTACTCGCTATATACTGCATCTCTTTTGTATACACGGACGGGATCTACAGAATACATCTGTTGTACGTTTCTTGAGCGATCAATCGCTACTCGCTTTTCGCTCATCGTCGTTGGTGGGACAGGTGCCTTATGCGAGTGAGTGATGCGACGGGCGATAACTCGCTCCACTCATGGCCGTTGAGACCAGAGATGAGCGTAACGAAAAGCATTTGTGAAAGTTCGCTTTTGGTTATATTTAAAACTAGCTGTGCCCGCGACTTCGTTCGCGTGGAAGTTGGGTTTATATTAAGGTAGTTTATGTTACAATTTAACTTCTGTGTAAAACATATTGGAAACATGCTCCACAATGCTCTGTGGCATCTATGGATATTGGGGCCTAGCTCTAATCAGGGCCCGACCTATGGCAAGGCAAGCCAAGCAAATGCCCAGTGCAGCAAAATGAAGGGCGACAAAGTTTATGGCGCCAGACGGTTAGAAGACAAATTATAATAGTATTTTACCAAAATGATTTGCATCACATCAAATATTACTATTATCGGTTTCGGGTTAAATGAAGCCCGAAACCGCCCAAGTACTCGCGCGAAATAGGGCTAGTGTGAGATAAGTTTTTAAAAAAATATCCTGGTTTTAAAACATTGCATTCCCGCGGTACTGCGATGCGTGTTCAAACAAACAGACAACATTCAAACGTTTCTAAAATATATAGTGAATTAGTATGTCTTTTAGAAACGTTTAGTTTAAATACTAAACTACTGTCGTAGCCGAGGATAGAACAAAGTGGCGTGCAATTAGAGAGGCTTATGTCCAGCACTGGACTGCGATAGGCTGATGATGATGAAGATGAACCTGTCGTTAATTAAGATCATCATAAATTCATATCCCTCTACGTAAGAATTTCAGATTTATTTTTTAAATCAATTTACCTGATTCTATTTCATTTGTATTTAAACGCCATCTATTTTCAAAACTGGATAAGTTTATTTTAATACTTGATGATTTTAAATTAAATTATACTTAAACTATCATGCATATTAAACGTAGGTAAGCAAGGTATTTAACCTAAACGCGATTAAGACCCTTAATATATTATATATATTCATAATAGTTGTGCCCGCGACTTCGTTCGCGTGAAAGTCGGGTTTAAATTAAGGTAGTTTAGGTAACGAAATAACTTCTGTGTAAATATGTTGGAAACAGTCCTGTTGACTAAATACTTACTAAATAAAAATCGATCTGTTCTATTCTTTTAGATAGTTAGTTTGGTGTGCGGCTTAAGAAGTGGGTTTTCTGTTGTTTTTGTTTCATTCTTTCAACGTTATACCTACTTATTACCTAATAATTTTTAATAGAATTTGTACGAAAATGTTGTTACTTCTCATGTGATCGTAAACTTGTAAAGCCTAAGTACTTAACTGTGATAGTTTTCCTTATAATTTTAGTATTTATACTACTACCCTGAATTTTTTCACATACTTAACATCAACCATTTAGCTGGCAGGGGGACACTTGACTCTAACAAAAATGTTCACTATAAAGCCTAATATTATACACAAAGGAATCCTTAAATCTAAAAATAGTCTTCACAAACCCTAAACGCTTTTTAAAAGACCTATCTAATGATACCACACACGATGGGGTAGGTAGGTGAGAAAAAAATCACATCCCCACTTTATATATAAGAGAGGTACCCTTAAAAAAATAATGATTTTCAAGATTTTGTTCTTTCACTTTATCGGCGTTAGTAATTTATTCATGCAAAAGTTGCAACCTTCTAGCACTAACAGTCTCTGAGCTAAGGGTTCTGTTTTGTCATTTTGGCTAAAAATGGGGTGTATTTCATATAGTGTTACAACGCAATACTAATAATAAAACTGCTGTAACACTTTAGTAAGCAAACACAGAGCGTGTCATGTGTGTCATGCCCGCGAAAATGTCAGATATCCCTAAAGGTACGGTTGACAAACAACGACCCCCCTCCTCCCGTCACCCGAACTACTCACACTTGACCGATGTTGAGCCATTCATTATCGTTGAATTGATGAACACGTAATCTCCAACCATAACCCCAAAACATGATCCTCGATGCACCTGTGTGATGCGTGGTCAAACAAACGGACAGACAGACAAACATTTCTAAAAATCATAGCAATGTGTTTCTTTTTAAAACTTCTTTTACTAAGTATAGAACATTATTAAATACAACGCCATCTACTTTCAAGAATGTTGCTGTTGTTTTGTTGTTCACAATTTGATTTCATAGATGGCGCTACATGTACTTTTTTACGTGTGTAATGTCTTTTTTTTTAGACGAACACATCATTTCTGGAAAATGTCGAATACTTTTTAATTATAATGTAATATTATTTTTCATTTCTACTACGCTAATTAATTGCATAATTTACTTGATTTTTAATATAAAAAGTAATAACCAAAGTAAATAAGTTACCTACGGTCGAAAAAATAACTAAAACATTCAGAAAAATATTAAAAAAGGATAAAGACAATTTAAATAAATACAAAAAGAACATTCTCAGACATCAGATTCGAGCCTGGGACTTCGTCGTCAAAGTCCGCTAGCATAGCTTCGGGGCTATACTGTTCGCTACTTAACACGTCAAAATAACTGTTCTTATGAAACTTAAAAATGTTGTGTTTAGCTCCTTTTAGTTTTAGCGTGAAGTTATGCATTCCACGGGTTACAATTATAGATAATGTCTAATTGTGGAAATTTTTGTGATAAACCATTATGGTGCGACAAAAAATACGTTGCTACTCGTTCCCCATAGACGTTAGCGTAATGATTCATAGTGTAAATAATGTCCTATAGTATTTACTATAAAACTGCAAATTTTCATAAAGATCCGTCAAGTAGTTACTGTTTTATAACAAAAAATAGCTACAGACATTATCCCTTACTGCTTAGCTCCTATGGGAAAAAGCGTGATAATTTATAGCCTAAATGTTAATCTGCATCTATTAGATTGCACGTGCAAAATTTCAACCGAATCTGTACGGTAGTTTTTGCGTGATGCGTGTTCAAACAAACAGACAGACAGACAGACAGACAGACAGACAGACAGACATTTCTAAAAATGCAGCAAAGTGTTTAAATACTCTTTTCGAACATTTCCTAATATTTTTTTTCACTAAGTTCGGCCATGTACAGACACGTGAAATTTACAGTTTTATTATATGTATAGACTAGCTGTGCCCGCGACTTCGTTCGCGTGGAAGTTGGGTTTATATTGAGGTAGTTTATGTTACAATTTAACTTCTGTGTAAAACATATTGGAAACATGCTCCACAATGCTCTGTGGCATCTATGGATATTAGGGCCTAGCTCTAATCAGGGCCCGACCTATGGCAAGGCAAGCCAAGCAAATGCCCAGTGCAGCAAAATGAAGGGCGAGAAAGTTTATGGCGCCAGACGGTTAGAAGACAAATTATAATAGTATTTTACCAAAATGATTTGCATCACATCAAATATTACTATTATCGGTTTCGGGTTAAATGAAGCCCGAAACCGCCCAAGTACTCGCGCGAAATAGGGCTAGTGTGAGATAAGTTTTTAAAAAAATATCCTGTTTTTAAAACATTGCATTCCCGCGGTACTGTGATGCGTGTTCAAACAAACAGACAACATTCAAACGTTTCTAAAAGATATACTGAATTAGTATATCTTTTAGAAACGTTTAGTTTAAATACTAAACTTATTTCTTTATAATGTCTACATTGGTGAATTAAAAAATAGGTATGTCAACCTGTCGTAGCCGAGGATAGAACAAAGTGGCGTGCAATTAGAGAGGCCTATGTCCAGCAATGGACTGCGATAGGCTGATGATGATGATGATGAACCTGTCGTTAATTAAGATCATCATAAATTCATATCCCTCAGATAATTTGTAATATTTCAGATTTATTTTTTAAATCAATTTACCTGATTCTGTTTCATTTGTATTTAAACGCCATCTATTTTCAAAACTGGATAAGTTTATTTTAATACTTGATGACTTTAAATTAAATTATACTTAAACT
The DNA here is from genome assembly GCA_945859575.2 of Herminia tarsipennalis. NCBI lineage: Eukaryota > Metazoa > Arthropoda > Insecta > Lepidoptera > Erebidae > Herminia > Herminia tarsipennalis. The sequence goes on from OX243840.2 coordinate 12,190,513, forward strand.
ATCATGCATATTAAACGTAGGTAAGCAAGGCATTTAACCTAAAATTATTCACGCGATTAAGACCCGTAATATATATACATATATTCATAATAGCTGTGCCCGCGACTTCGTTCGCGTGAAAGTCGGGTTTAAATTAAGGTAGTTTAGGTAACGAAATAACTTCTGTGTAAATATGTTGGAAACAGTCCTGTTGACTAAATACTTACTAAATAAAAATCGATCTGTTCTATTCTTTTAGATAGTTAGTTTGGTGTGCGGCTTAAGAAGTGGGTTTTCTGTTGTTTTTGTTTCATTCTTTCAACGTTATACCTACTTATTACCTAATATTTTTTAATAGAATTTGTACGAAAATGTTGTTACTCCTCATGTGATCGTAAACTTGTAAAGCCTAAGTACTCAACTGTGATAGTTTTCCTTATAATTTTAGTATTTATACTACTACCCTGAATTTTTTCACATACCCAACATCAACCATTTAGCTGGCAGGGGGACACTTGACTCTAACAAAAATGTTCACTATAAAGCCTAATATTATACACAAAGGAATCCTTAAATCTAAAAATAGTCTTCACAAACCCTAAACGCTTTTTAAAAGACCTATCTAATGATACCACACACGATGGGGTAGGTGGGTGAGAAAAAAATCACATCCCCACTTTACATATAAGAGAGGTACCCTTAAAAAAATAATGATTTTCAAGATTTTGTTCTTTCACTTTATCGGCGTTAGTAATTTATTCATGCAAAAGTAGCAACCTTCTAGCACTAACAGTCTCTGAGCTAAGCTGCGGACGGACGGACATAAGGGAACTAAAAGGGTTCTGTTTTGCCATTTTGGCTAAAAATGGCGTGTATTTCATATAGTGTTACAACGCAATACTAATAATAAAACTGCTGTAACACTTTAGTAAGCAAACACAGAGCGTGTCATGTATGTCATGCCCGCGAAAATGTCAGATATCCCTAAAGGTACGGTTGACAAACAACGACCCCCCTCCTCCCGTCACCCGAACTACTCACACTTGACCGATGTTGAGCCATTCATTATCGTTGAATTGATGAACACGTAATCTCCAACCATAACCCCAAAACATGATCCTCGATGCACCTGTGTGATGCGTGGTCAAACAAACGGACAGACAGACAAACATTTCTAAAAATCATAGCAATGTGTTTCTTTTTAAAACTTCTTTTACTAAGTATAGAACGTTATTGAATACAACGCCATCTACTTTCAAGAATGTTGCCACTCAGCATCTCAAGCACCTATACCCTAATAAATGTTTTCACAAATAAGGAATTATTTGATCACGGTGAACAATTTGATTTCATAGATGGCGCTACATGTTTTTTTTTTACGTGTGTAATGTCTTTTTTTTAGACGAACACATTATTTCTGGAAAATGTCGAATACTTTTTTATTATAATGTATATTAGTTATATTTCGGGACTTAATCGCGTGAATTATTTAAAGGTACGAACCTTTTATTTACCCGACGGACGTTTCGATCGAATTGCACCGATCGTGGTCACGGGTCGACTGATGGCAGCTTAGCGATGTCTCCGTGAGGCGCGGGGTTTTTCAACTACCCTCGCCTGGTCTTGATAATTTTGATAATTTGTACTGTCGGTACTTCTACACACTACACTTACAACGTCTTTACACTGAGGCGCGGTGTCTTTACGGCTACGATTACATTTGTTGATAACAGGGTTCCAAGATGGTGAGAGCCGGTATCCATCTTCTCGGTTGAAGTTCTTATACTTCTTGATCTCAACCGCCTCGCGTACTATCCTGGAATAATAGTGGCGATCGGTGGAAAGTACCTGTGGCTTATGCAATTCTATCCAGTGATTTGGTCCTGATTCCAACAAATGCTCAGCGATAGCAGACTTGTAAACTTGACGGTTTTTTACAGCAGCGATATGTTCCTTGACCCTGTCTGCGATTGTCCTTTTGGTCTGTCCGATATAGGAACTACCGCAACTGCAATCCACCTTGTACACGCCAAGTTGCGGTAGTTCCTATATGGTACCTGGTATTATTCCAGGATAGTACGCGAGGCGGTTGAGATCAAGAAGTATAAGAACTTCAACCGAGAAGATGGATACCGGCTCTCACCATCTTGGAACCCTGTTATCAACAAATGTAATCGTAGCCGTAAAGACACCGCGCCTCAGTGTAAAGACGTTGTAAGTGTAGTGTGTAGAAGTACCGACAGTACAAATTATCAAAATTATCAAGACCAGGCGAGGGTAGTTGAAAAACCCCGCGCCTCACGGAGACATCGCTAAGCTGCCATCAGTCGACCCGTGACCACGATCGGTGCAATTCGATCGAAACGTCGGGTAAATAAAAGGTTCGTACCTTTAAATAATTCACGCGATTAAGTCCCGAAATATAACTAATATTATAATGTAATATTGTTTTTCATTTCTATTACGATTAATAGGTTTAGGCGTATATGGTCAGAAACGCAAAATGACAGATTAGCAAATTGACAGAACCGCATAATGCCAGGTGTCGCAGAATGACAGATTCGCGGAATGACAGATTCGCAAAATGACAGAAACGCATAATGCCAGGTTCGCACAATGACAGATAAATCACAAATTAAATAAAAATCAACAAATGATTATTAACCAAATTCTTTATTTGTTAGTATAAATCAACATGAATTTTCAAAAATTAAATCAACAAACAGACTGTAAGGGTCTCCTTTAAAAAATATATAATAGTCCAAACTGTACTTATATACTTAATGTCGTCGTCAGATAATTATGTCGTCTTAATGTCTTGAAACCGTCTTAAAAAAAATCAACAAATGATTATTAACCAAATTCTTCATTTGTTAGTATAAATCAACATACATTTTCAAAAATTAAATCAACAAACAAACTGTAAGGGTCTCCTTTAAAAAATATATAATAGTCCAAACTGTACTTATATACTTAATGTCGTCTTCAGATAATTATGTCGTCTTAATCAATCTTGCGAAAATATTTTTTTTTATAAATTGTTTTGGTGTAATTTTATTTTCTTTTAATAATTCAGTGTACTTTCTAAGTTTTTTATTATAGGCAATGTCGGATTTACGTCGATTTTTTTTTGCAGAGTAAAAGTAGCTATTTCTTATTTTGTAGTCATAATGCTTAGACTCATTTATTAATTTTTGTACAAAATGACATACTTGGGGCTTCTTAGGAAATTTGACGCCAAGTCGATGGTGCCAGCCCTCCAATGCATTAGTTGTTCTATGCATGTTTTCGGAACAGCTCAATAAGTCTGGCGAAAATTTCTTTAACCACTGACGTTCGAAATATTTTTTAAAAGCTTTAAGTTCCCTCGTTTGTGAAGCATCTCTTATAATTGATTCCCAACATGATTGTATATAATTTCTAGGTAGAAGAGGTAAACACGCTATCATTCTGGTAATGTTTCTACCTTCATGAGAGTCATATAATTTTAAATCCTTTGCCTTTTTTTTCACGGCTTTTTGGAAATGAAAGAAGCAACCGTTAATGGTTACATTAGGGAATACAATTTTAACAGCATTGATTATTGCATTTTCGTAATCACATTTAAAACACCCTATCGTCAAACCCAATGTATCTTTAACTAATTGAAAAAGTCGAACATACGTTTCTTCAGTCTTACTTGGTAATAAACCATAAATCACAGGGCAAATATTTGTTGTATTTTCATCAGATCCTAAATCAAAATGTACACTGAAAAGTTGGTAGAACGGTTTTGGTGCACATTGAAAGGTACCGTCACCAAAATATGTTCCCCCTGGATTAGATCGAATGACCCTTCTGGCGGCTTTTGTACAAAAAATCAAAATTTTATCGCTTCCACCGTCATCACAAATCAAAAAATTTTTAGCTAATGCCTCAGGTATGATGACGTCCTCTAGACGTGCGAAATTTAATTTGTTTGATTTATAAAAAGTTTTCTTGGTCCTGTAAAGGTTATCTTTAAACTGTTTAAATTCTGGAATATAATCTAAATACTTTGAACCTTTGTCCTTTAAAGCTTCGAAATTTTTTTCATATATGGGTTGTATCGGACCCAAATCATCGCATACTTCCTTTTTGCATTTATTTTTGGCAATAAACACCTCATTGGCTTTTGGTTCTGCTATACATGTGTGTGTACTTTTCCGAGTTATATTTTTACTTTCATTATCTACAGTCACTGACGCACTGCATTCACTACGTTTGACGCACCTCCAGTTTGTAGTATTATTTTTATTACGAACATTTATAGTATAACGGTATCCTTCACACAAAAGCGTGTCCTTTCCTTTTTGATTCTTTTCAAAATGCAAAACCTCACCACCTTCCATTATAAAACGATAAACACTCTAATAATAAACAAATCCGAGGTGTGTGATATCATCCAGAAGGAAGAAACCGCGGTTTTCCCTTTAATGTACTATTTATATTATATACTTTCGTATTTTGCAGTAAATTCACACTGGTTAAGTTTGATAGATAATGGAATTAGAAGGTAGTCGTAAGATCAGAGTTTTTTTGTTGTACCCACTATAACTAACTAACTTGTACGTTTTGTTTATGCAATTGTTTTTTTTTATATATTTACGTTATTATGTAATTACTGCTAATATAAATTATTATTGTATTAATAAATATATCCACTATAAAGTAATTATTATAATTATATTAATATATGTATATTATGTCATTGCATCGATCGTAAACTATTAATTAATTACATTACTTGTCAATAGATGGCGCCATCAGTAAGCTTTTCTTAACTATTAATTAATTACATTACTTGTCAATAGATGGCGCCATCAGTAAGCTTTTCTTAACTATTAATTAATTACATTACTTGTCAATAGATGGCGCCATCAGTGAGCTTTTCTTAAGTAGCATGTTGTTGTGTATAAAAGTTAAACAAAAAAAACAGAAACAAATATAATGGTTAAAACAACTAAGATCTGGCATTTTGCGCATCTGTCATATTGCGATTCTGTCATTTTGCGAATCTGTCTTTTTGCGTTTCTGACCATTTGCGTGTTAGTGCCAACATTTGGCATTTTGCGAATCTGTCAATTTGCGTTTCTGACCATATACGCCTAAACCGATTAATAAATTACTCTCAGCAGTGCATGCAATACCTATAATTAACTTACCTACGTGCATAATTTACTTGATTTTTAATATAAAAAAATAATAACCAAAGTAAATAAGTTACTTACGGTCGAAAAAATAACTAAAACATTGAGAAAAATATTAAAAAAGGATAAAGACAATTTAAAAAAATACAAAAAGAACATAATCAGTCTTCGGATTCAAGCCCGGGACTTCGTCGTCAAAGTCCGCCAGCATAGCTTCGAGGCTATACTGTTCGCTACTTGCCATGTCAAAATAACTGTTCTTATGAAACTTAACAATGTTGTGTTTAGCTCCTTTTAGTTTTAGCGTGAAGTTATGTATTCCATGGGTTACAATTATAGATAATGTCTAATTGTGGAAAATTTTGTGATAAACCATTATGGTGCGACAAAAAATACGTTGCTACTCGTTCCCCATAGACGTTAGCGTAATGATTCATAGTGTAAATAATGTTCTATAGTATTTACTATAAAACTGCAAATTTTCATAAAGATCCGTCTAGTAGTTACTGTTTTATAACGAAAAATAGCTACAGACATTATCTCTTACTGCTTAGCTCCTATGAGAAAAAGCGTGATAATTTATAGCCTAAATGTTAATCTGCATCTATTAGATTGCACGTGCAAAATTTCAACCGAATCTGTCCGGTAGTTTTTGCGTGATGCGTGTTCAAACAAACAGACAGACAGACAGACAGACAGACATTTCTAAAAATGCAGCAAAGTGTTTGAATACTCTTTTCGAACATTTCCTAATATTTTTTTTCACTAAGTTCGGCCATGTACAGACACGTGAAATTTACAGTTTTATTATATGTATAGATTACAATCAAATTTCCTTTGTACTCGTACTATTAAAAAAAAGGGCAAGAGCATGTCGGACCATGCTCAGTGTAGGGTTCCGCAGCCTTGAATAATTGCATCAGCAGAAGAGCGTATGTTCATGACACTTACGACCTTTTGTTGAGAAACGAACTTTTTCAGTACCTAATAACTCGATGACAGTAGCTATATCCGATCATGTCCGAAATTATTTTAGTTTAAAGTAGGTATTTATTAAGCGCTACCTTTGTGATTTTTTTCATATTAGTCACACGATATAAAAGTTAAGGGGGGTCTCCATTTATGCAACTTTCGGAGCGATTATTTCCCAAAAATATTTACTCAAAAAAGTTTATTAGAAACCATAAAATGTTTTTTAAGACCTGTCGAATGATGTGCCACACGTTGATGTTAGCGAAAAAAAACAGCTTCTGTTACATGTATGGAGTGCCCCCCTAAAAATATTAATTTTTATCATTTATCCTATCAAACTAAGTAGAGGCTACTACAATACACCTATCCACCAAATTTCATCAATATTCACTAAGTAGTCTTTGAGTAAAATGCCTGTGACATAGCGTTTCGCTTTTGCCATTTTGGCTACGTAACCCTAAAAAGAATGAAATCATTGATATTATGCGAAGTCACGTAGATACATACCAAGCCAATAAAAGTGTGTTAAAAACGGTCCTTTTCGTTTCTTACAAAATTGAATTGAATTCGTCAATTATAACGTTAAGGCACTTGTCTGACCAACGGCGAGAAAACTAGCGACGAGTAGCGATTTATTATCGTTCAAGAAACGTACATACTTATGTAGATCCCGTGTAAACAAAAGAACTACAGATATAAACAGTTCATCGTTGAGGGTTCCCACTGCCGGTGAGAGCTAGCTCTCCAAAGAGTAAACTACTACTACGGAAATCGCTCTCTCGCAGCGATGAGAGCTATTAAACTCTCGCCGAGAGAATAGAGATGACCCATCTCTTTTCTCTTGATGAGTTTTAGGTTAACGACATGAATTGTAAAAAAAAATCTATTTCAATTCGACGTTTTAAAGTGGCTGAAATTCACGTTCAAATAATCGGTAACGTAGATACATGCATACAAAGCTGATAAAAGCGCGTGTGATGTAAGCGCCGAGTAAGGCATAAAAGTCGTGGTACATAGGTACATGAGCTTGCGCTATGTACTGTCTTTATTTTGTGCTAATGCGTAGATACTAAGTGAAAACGAAATTTGGTTGTAATCTCTGGTCTCGGCAGCCCCGAGCGAGTGGAGCGAGTCATCGCGCGTCCCACTCGCTCACTCGCTTATAGCCCAGCTACAAAACTATCAGAACTACTTACACATCGTTTCTCGCTGGCTCGCCAACTATTTTGCAGTTTGTAGTTTACTAGCTTCTCGCTCATCGTTGTTAGTGGAACAGGTACGTAAGAAACGTAAATCGTTGCGAGGCGATATTCCAGCGGTGCCCGTGACAGGTCTACATGTCAGTTTTTTAATTTAAAATTCTCGCAAAAACAAGAAGTATAAGCATTTTGTTTTGTTTTGAAATAAAAAAAAAAAGCAGCACGGTCTACTGAAGAAGGTAGGTAAGATGCGCGCTCGTTGGCCGGGGCGGCGAATCGCAGGACAAACTTAACTTTGCCGTTAGAAAGCTGTCGTCCCCATACATCGACATAAGTCTTGGTTAGTTTACCTACTGCAAATAAGATTATGATCGCAAAAAGTTATTATATCCCTGGTCTCGGCAGCCGCGAGCGAGTGGAGCGAATCTTTGCGCGTCGCACTCGCTCACTCGCTTATAGCCCAGCTACAAAACTATCAGAACTACACGTCGTTTTTCGCTGGCTCGCCAGCTATTTTGTAGTTTACTAGCTTCTCGCTCATCGTTGTCGGTGGGACAGCAGAAGAAGTATAAGCATTTTGTTTTGTTTTGAAATAAAAATAAGCCGCACGAGCGCGCATCTTACTTACCTTCTTCACTAGTGAACACTAAGTGAAGAAGGTAGGTAAGATGCGCGCTCGTTGGCCGGGGCGGCGAATCGCAGGACTAACTTAACTTACCGATACTAATTACAAACGAAATTTGATTGTAATTTTAAATACAATCAAAAGTGAACTTTTAAAAGTGCTTTTCGTTTAAACGCTTATCTCTGGTTTCGGCAGCCATGAGCAAGTGGAGCGTGCTTTCGCCTCGCATCGCTCACTCGCTTATAGTCCAGTGACAAAACTATCGGAACTACACCCTCGCTTTTTGCTGCTCGCCAACTCGTTTGTAGTTTGTAGTTCACTCGTTTCTCGCTCATCGTTGTTGGTGAGACAGGTGCCTTACAATGGTGCAATGGTCAAGCCAATATCTGGGAGTTGAAATATTGCGGCTGTTATAATTAGTAGTGTGTGGTACCTATATTGTAAATATGTCTGATATTGTCATATATATACTCAAACCATACATTTATTATATACTTACAGAGTACTGAGTATAGAGGTCAGTGCTACAGGGTCAGCCAGGTTGTTGCAGAGCTAAATTTAAAATGATTCATTATGCAAAATATATTGTATTTTTTTTATTATAAACTTCACAGGGCCGTGCCAGGCTGACTTAATGTAAATTTAGTTGCATGAATCAAATGAATAATCACTGTTTTGTAATGCAGATAGATAACAGTAAGAACAACTTAAAATTAATAAAAGTAGATCGTGGATTAACGGCCCGCGTCGTTCATGCCTTTGGGTAACGCCAAAATAGAATTGATTAGGTCTGCATTGCGCTTCCAGGTTTTGTACTTAGTATCTATTAGAGCATTTGTTTCGATCACCATACGTCCGTTCATCAGGTCAGCTTTATAGGCGTTCATCATTGAATGGATCTGGCGAATGTACTGTGAACAAAAAAAAAAATTGCAGGCACTGACACAAATTAGGTAGGTACTGAGGTACTCGTTATTAAGTCGATAGTTTAAGGAGGTACTGCATTGACGTATAGACCTGGACTGCACCATAAACTCACAAAATTTACCACTCTCTAGAAAGATACAACCCTACTTTGTGGACAATACCTGTCAAAGAGACAGCCGCACGGGTTTTTTTTCTCTCTTTCACGCTTTGCAATCAATATTTACTTTATAATTGAAAGGGATGGCGCGGTCCAGGTCTATACGTATACCTACGTAAAAAGCGATGCACCGCAGAATAATCAGTTACCTAACGAATAAATTTAATATTATAAAATCAGAACAGTGTGGATTTCAAAGGGGGAACCAAAAACGCTAGCTGCATTTACCTTGATCCACAACGTTGTTTCAAATATGTCATAAAGTGGTCTGGAAAAATATGTTCATTTATTAGTTTAACGTGTTTATTATTTTTTATTCAAAAAGATAAACACTAAAAGTAAATCATTTGACGATAGAAAACGTGACGTCACATGCTAGCATTCAATACGTATTTGTACGGAGCGGATCGTTTTTGACGTTTCTTAAAAAGAGACTGATTTGACTTTAGTCAAATACCTATGATTATGAAATAAATAAGGCAATGAGATTGATGATTTACCTTAAATTATTCACGCGATTAAGACCCGTAATATATATATTTTAATAATGTGTACAAATCGCGAAAGTTTATCAACATTTTAAGGCAATGAGATCAGTGATACTTTGGTTCAGTGGCGGATCCAGGATTGTTGTTTGGGGTGGTGGGGGGGGGCTTGGATTGTCGTTTGGGGGGAGTAAGTTGAACCAGATAGGGCCGTTGTTGCACCACTCACACGAATGGAATGGGTGAATGGTGAATGATTTTGGGAGGGCTTGAGCCTCCTAGCCTCCCTGGATCCGCCACTGCATTAGATTGTAACAACCTAAACGCGAATCTAAATAAAACACATTTTATTCAATTTCAAAGCATTAAAGCTATTCATAGCCACAGAAACATCGTTTGTAATAATATTAAAATCAATGAGACAGATTCTAGAACGTTCTTGGGAATAAACCTAGACAAGGGAAGAAAGCTAGAAAGGAAGCACCATGTGACGATAACGTGTAATCAAATTAATAAGTTTGTTTATGTGCTTAGTAGATTAGGTAAAGCCTCGTCTTTGGAGACGACTTTGCTGGCTATCACGGCTACGATATGGCTAGATATTATGGGGAACCTCCACTGAAGTAGGTACCTAACTAGAGCATTCCTAGCTCAAAAACGCGGTATTAGAAATCGTGGGCATTCCGCCCTATGAATCTTGCAAACAGCACTTTATGAAATTAGACTTAAAATCATAATATATGTTATTATATTGTAAACGAAATGCTTTGTATATACTTAGTACAGTGTTGACTTAATAAGACGTTGTATAACATAGGTATTAAAACTAAGGATTAGCTTTATTTAACATTAAGGTATGTTTGTATTACTTTAGCTATAAGATTAATTAAATTTATTAAGTAGTATTAACTGTATTTTGTTTTAATTATCAAAGATTTTCACATGCCATTTGTGGCAAAATAGAAAGACCATGTCTCAATCACACCATTTAATGTAGGTAGGTAACTACTTAGTGTATTTTGTGAAATATATATCACTAGCTGTGCCCCGCGGTATTACCCGCGGTTTATTAGCCTATGTGTTAATTCAGGGTGTCAGCTAACTCTATACCAAATTTTATTAAAATCGCTTCAGCCGTTTAGACGTGAAGAAGAAACAAACATACACACTCACATACTCACAAACTTTCGCCTTTATAATATTAGTGTGATTATCATTAGCAAAAAATGTGCCGCCGTTCCTGATATGCTACACCCGAGACAGTGGGTATAACTACCATATAATTTTGTATGTAGGTATGACAACAAACACCGTATTCCAGAAAACAATAAGTTTACCTTCCTACCCACTTAGCCCGTCGGTACCTACTTACATAATTGGTTTTCGCTGTACTAGCATATCAATATCAACGATATCAGCGTTTTGACAATTATAACACTATTTTAGTGTGTATTTAGCGGTTCAGTTATTTATTACTATTATCACAACTGCTATACCTATACGTAGGTCAATAGCTCTTTAAGGCGGCGTAATTGCGTAATCGCTAAATTTCACAACGTTTATCGAATGTACCTATCTACATTATTTTGAGTAGGCTGTGATTACACAAGAAGCAGTTTTTGGGTATATTTCTGAGTTAAGAAAAGCTTTATTATATGGGGGGAGTCCGGGAGACTTGTCCAGGTGGGAGAATTGAACCATCTTCCAAAATGTTATTTAAAAATTAGCGCGCATGAAACTTCAATGCGGTCCTTGGACACGCGACCACGCGTGACAGTCCAATTAAGAACCCATAGCCATTTCTCAAGATGCTTGGTTTGCTGCGTTGGGTTTGTTTGGCAAAGAGAAAGAGCGAAATGTGTTTTTGCCGTGGAAGAGGTGTCGCGGCGGACTAAAAAAATGTTTCGTAAATTGGCTCAGACACATGAAACTTTGTATAGTGGCTAGTGGAGAGTACTTTAAAAATATTTTATCTATAGAAGTTAGTTTTTTAGTTTCTCAATACTTTTTGAGTGTCCCACGTACAGGCTTGACCAGATACAATGGTCCGAGTCGGAGTAACTGAGCGGTGAAGATACTGCCATCCGTATCAGCATCTTCGTCTCCGCTCAGTAACTCGTTGGAGTAGGGCTTGGACCAAGATGCCAGGGGTGCGTGGCATCTTGGTCCAAGCCCTACTCCAACGAGTTGCTGAGCCCTCTGGAAGCCACTTATGGCAATCCCAACACCGCTACCTTGTATAAGGTCTATTGAGTCTTTTTTTTGCGGCGGTTGTTTTGTGACCAGTTGTCCGAGGAGCGCAAACCAGGAGACGCTGCTGTCACCCCAAATGCCCCAACTACTAAGACCCGTGAGCCAGCGTTAGTGCCTGGTCTAATCACTATCCCATCTGGTGGGGAAGTAGAGAAAAGAAGAAGGCCGCTGCCGCCCCCGCCGCGCCGTTCAGGTGGTCGCACAGTCTGAGAAGCTGTGTTTACCGACAATGGCCGCCATCGGTGTCACCGGTGGCAGAAGGCCGAGACGTCTCGTACGCCAATCATATTATGGTGGCAAAGGTCACCCTTAACGCCACCAATCTTGGCGGTGTTGAGTATCTGTTGTGCGCAGACAGGAGCCCGCCTGAAGTTTCAGGGCACAGAGAGTAAAGGTTGGTGGACCTAGTTGTACGACTACTACACTACACTGCATAGTCTTGGTAAGGGGGAGTACTTTCAGCCTGAAAGACTAAAGACTCACACTCACACCCGTTTATATACTGGTCGCAGCGAGTGTAGCTCATTAAGAACCTAATCATAATAGTACGGTCAGAGAAATATCGCACTACGAGTTGTGGTTAAAAATACGAATGACGATTTAAATGACTAAAGTCTTTTAAAATATTTTTTTAGAATAAGAATAAGAATAATTTTATTAATTTAGATTATCTAGTTCAAAATCCAACACGTGTTTTCTTTCTTACGGCAGCAAGTCGAATGAGGAGCGCGGCGGTTAGTATGTATGCCGCAAATTTGGCGTTAAAAACGTTCTTTATTGCGGTAAATAATTGAATAAGATACTAAGAAAGAAGAAATTCAATTTTCCACTAACTTCTAGTAAATATTTATAAACGTTTATATTATGTCTCTAAGTTTTACTATATCAATGTGAAACACTAGTAGGTAGCCAATTTTGATTTACCTTTTCTATTTTTATTTAAAAAATAAAACAACTCAGAACACAGTTTAGCGACAAGGAAAAGTCCAAGGAGGAGTAGTAATCGTTTTTTTCTTAAAATTTTTTTTTTTTTATACTTAATTATATCTTAATTAATGAGGTCGAGAATGTTTTTGAATTATGGATTTAGCTACATATAGCAATTGTCTGTGTTCAAAAATATGGTAGGATTGCAGAGTATCATCGAAGGACATGAAAATTGCGCTTCTAGGAGAATGTTTAGGTACAGCCTTTAGGTATGTGTATTAACATAGGAATCAATAAGTTCTCACCCACTCACTCTCATACATAATACCCCAATAACTTAAATAATCTTTATCTCAGTTGTAGATTTTTTATTATGCAGCTTATTTAACGGTTCATAACTTCATAAGTATAATAAAAACTCTAACTAAGTACACAGTTTATTAGGCGTGTAATAAAATAACTAATATCTAGATATCTAGGTGTTGATAACAGTTAACATTACCTAGATAAGTAGGTACAAAGAATAAGCCTTTTAGCAGTTTGTGTGGGAATATTAGGTAGGTACACTACCTATGGAGCCGGTATCTTGATAATGTAGGTATTATCTTTGATATTTATATTCATACTTAGGTACCTAGTTACCTTACACGAGGTAGGTACCAGGAAATTATGGAGTTTTGACTCCGGCTCCGAAAGGTCGGAACTTCCGATTGATTTTACACCTCCGACTCCGACTTCGGCTCCGACACTTTTAAATCAGACGTTTTAATCGGAGCTAGGTACCAAGCGCGGCGGCTCCTCTTTTAAGCTAATTTATCACTACATAGTATAAAACAAAGTCGCTTTCTCTGTCCCTATATCCCTATGTATGCTTAAATCTTTAAAACTACACAACGGATGTTGATGCGGTTTTTTTAATAGATAGGAGTGGTTGAAGAGGAAGGTTTATATGTAGAATAATATCCATATATTTGATACCCGTGCGAAGCTGGAGCGGGCCGCTAGTACTTACATAATAAATGTATGAAGGAAGAATTCTCCAGGATTCCAATGATCGCGGCTTGGGGTCCCGCCCGAGTGAATTTTTCTTTGACATATTTATTATGTATAAATAAGCTTAAAAGAGAGGCTGCCGCTTATTATGACTGAATAATGTTTCTTTTTTATCTTATTTTCTTAAGCCACCTCTGACTTCGACTCCGATTCCGACAAACCAATTTTAAAACGTCCGACTCCGAATTCAGTTGCAATAAAACTACCTTCGTAACATCCCTAATTAGTACCTACATTAAAAAAAACGGTCAAGAGCATGTCAGGCCACGCACAATGTAGTGTTACGTAGGCCCCCATCCGAATAATGCGGCTTAAGAAGTGGGTTTTCTGTTGTTTTTGTTTCATACTACTAACAAACATCCCTACTTTACTTATAGGTGTAAGAATAAATTTTCAATATTTTATTCTTTCACTTTGTCGGCATAAGTAATATGTGTATCCAAATACATGCAAAATTACAGCCTTCTAGCACGAACAGTCTTTGAGCTAGGCTGTGGACGGACGGAAAGACATGGCGAAATATAAGGGTTCCGTTTTGCCATTTTGGCTACGGAATCCTAAAAATGTACCTAACGGCGCTGTCTTAGATTGTGCTAAAATCGGTTCCGAAACTCGTTTAATCATTAATTGCAATATACCTGAGTAGTTTCGGATTTGGTAGGTAGGTATACCCACAGATAATATAATACTATACTAGTAGTATACCTAAGTACGGTATAATACGGAATGAATCTTTAAACGTAAAGATTCATTCCGTATTATACCGTTCTTATCCTACCAGACGACCGTAATCTAATAATAAAATCTACAATGTCCAATGTAATGTCACGTTTTAATTTTGTGAGGGCCTGTTTGTTGCAAGGACAAAGACTTTCTTTTTATAGCGGAATCCCTAAAAGCGACGCTAGCGAAGTCGCACGCACGCAAAAGTTTGTCAAAAATGTTCGAGCTACGGCTTTAACAATACAAAATTAAAAATAGATAAGGTAAGGTGTCAAGATGATGATGACTTAAAACCAGGGATGTTACAGACTCCGAAAGGTTGGAACCTCCAACTCCGACACTTTTAAATCGAAGGTTTTAGTTGGAAGACGAAGCATGGGTCCTAAGGTCAAAAGCTAATAGCGGCACGGGCGGGCGGCGCGCGGCGGTATCTATGGGTTGGCCGCTGCTACATCCTAATTTGTACCTAGATATTAAATCTTTATAGGATTAATTCGCTAGGATTTCTTTGTTTAGTTTAAAGATGTCTGTTATTATTTGCGTTAATTTATCCAATATAAATTTTATTTTCTTAACTTATTTGTTTTTTCAGCATCTCCGACTTCGACTCTGATTCCGATTCCGTCTCGAAATTTAAAACCTCCGACTTCGTCGTTGGAGTCTATCTCTAAATAGGTACATAGTAAGATACCTAAATATATTCTTGAAAAATAATTCCAGCAGCAGAAGAATATTATGTTCAAGGCACTTACGCCCTTTTGTTGAGAAACACAGTTTTTCGGCAATAACTCAATGACGGTATATCCGATCAGGTCCGAAATAATTTTAGTTTAAAGTATTTATTAAGATTTTTACACATTTTTTGGTCACACGGTTCAAAAGTATGCAACTTTCGTAGCGATTATTTCCTAAAATATTTACCCCATTAAAAAAAGTTTATTAGAAATCTAAAAATGTTTTTAAAAGACCTGTCGAATGACGTACACGTTGATGTTTGCTGAAAAATCAATTTTTCAGCTTCCGTTACATGTATGGAGTGCCCCCTAAAAATATTTATTTTTATTATTTAGCTATCAAACTAAGTAGCCGAAGTGTTAATGAAAAGGTGTCTGGTTGTTACCAGACACCTTTTCATTAACATTGACATTTTGTGAAAAAAAATCCCAAAATGTCATCAATATTTATTGAGTAATCTTTGAGTAAAACGCCTGTGACATACGGACGGATAGACAGACATACGGATATGACGAAACTATAATGGTTCCGTTTTTGCCATTTTGGCTACGGAACCCTAAAAAGGAGCTAAGTTTGTAAAATAAGTGTACGTAGGTAGTAAGTAGACCTAAGTGAGTAGGTAGTACCTAGGTACCGACGTATAAATAAATAGCATACCTCTTGATTCGCCACGTAAGGTGTCAACTCAGCTAACTCCTCTTCAGTATACGTTCCAATTTCAGGATTATCATTGTAGGTGCTAGTAAAAGCTTCACATACAAGAATGAAGGCTACCAGCACTAATGCCGCGACACGTACCGTGCTAACCATTCTGATTTTCTGCAACAAATAATGCATATAAATTAATGTTCGCCTTTACTACATGTTACAAAATTCCCCTGAAAAAGAAAATATAGTTATATTTTACCGATTGTTGTTTCCTCTTTGTAATATTGGTATAAATATAGTCTAATAGACGAGATTAAGGTTATTTGGATTGAATCTCTTTTTCGGTTAAAAAAAATATCTAATTTATTTTTCATTTGGCATTTGTAATACATCGTATACATTATTTGTTCACCTCTACCTAAGTAGTTCATATTCGTTTTTATTTTAAATACCTTCTTAGACCAACATACATATACCTCAATACCTGTGTTCTCATTAAGTTAGTACTACCAAAGAGCACAAAGTTAGTAGGTACTAGGTAGGGAAGGGACGAGTAGATTTAATAGCTATCAAATATACCTAAGTAAAATATAGGTCTTAGATAAGGTTAGGAAATTACAAGAGCATGTGTTGTATCTACAAGACGTGGGTAAATAGTAGAGATGCGCCGAGTACCGAGTTATTACTCGGCATACTTGGCCGTATTTTAGTAAGTAGGTAGGTACTCGTACTCGGCTGAATAGCTCGGTTTTACTCCCGAGTCACTCTGAACTTAAAAAACTTTAGTTTTTAACTAAGCAGGTATATCGCTTTACAATGTTCATTAGGCACTCAGAGAAAAATCGTAAAAAATACAAAAAAATCTAATAAAAACAAACAATAGTAAATACATTTTTCGCTTTCTACTCGTACCTACTTGTGTACATATAATACACCTATGAATATGATTGGGGATCCACTTGAATAGTTTTTTTTTATTATAAAATACTCTCGCATAACTGTTAAGGGCACAATAATACTTTAGCGTATTGATTCTTTAGCATACTGTTTTAACAGGCTTAAATGTCGTCTAGTCTTCATTCATTTGGTCTAACTTTGACTCGTTAATCACATATATTATTTCTTCATACCTTGAGTATCTATTATGTTAAGACGGTAGGTTTAGGAGCGGCGGAGGAGGCCCTTGGTCCACTTGCCGCGAAACTAATTGAAGTACATAGATCTGGTTTATGATCGTGATTTTGTTTCCTTTTTGATTCTAATTCATAGTTTTGGGAATCAGTTAGTGCGGTAATAAGTCGAGAATAATATTTATAATCCGTATTGGGTCGTTGTTATGCCGATGAATAAAGGTGCTTAAATAAAAAGCATGTTGCTGCTAACTTAGCATTACTACTATTTGCTTACTAAGTGAATAAAGAAATTTTAATTTAAAGGTTTTTTTTTATAAAATGTTAACTAGCAATGTGGTATTGAGTCCCACATAACAAGTAATCTTGTTAACCCCTCCAGCTAAGCTCAAAGGCTTGTGTTGGGTTCACGTCGGTAGGATTTGGGTATTGGGTAGGATTCGAACCCGCGACCTCACGATTGCGTGACCGATGCCTTCGCCATTAGGCTACCGCCGCTTAAAATATTTGCGGAAATTGAAAAATCTGACTCACTTTTGATGGGTTTTTACTATATATGTAAAACTTAAATTTTAAAGCTCAATTTATGGATTTATGGTTTTGATTTCGAAAATAATGACGTTTTGAGTTTTTGTCTACGATGGGGTAATTTCAAGTTTTAGAATTTTCGCCATCCTAGACAAGACTGAGGACCTTGCTTGCTGGCAAGCCGTGCGTCACGAACAAGTAATTTTTCGCGTCCAATACCGGTATTCCAATAGTGTAAGCTAAACCGAGTTACTCGGCCGAGATTCGGCTCAGCAAACATAATACCTAGTAAACTCGGTACTCGGTTACTCGGTATAAGTTCATCAGAGCATCTCTAAGGAATAGTTATAGGTGAGTAGGTACCTATATCGTCTCTAACTAGACGCGCGAAGGACCTCAGGCTGAAATTACGATAAAGTAGGTAAAGCTGCTTTATCTCTATCATAAGTTTAATCGTAAGGAAGCTTACTTTGTTTACGTAGGTATGTAATCAGTGCCGCATGATTAAGACTACTTCATGCCCTAAGCAATCCATACATGTGCTCCTTTCCCCCCTAAATTTCATAAGTAAACTATCCTATACTAGCCATATGTAAATTAATATCGGTCCTTAAAAAAAACGAGATAGATATTACGTACATACTTAGAATTTCAAGTCAAATTGCGGATGTCAACGCGCGGATTTTCAAACAGCCTCACCTCTCTTGTGCTAGCAAATAATTTTAGGTGCAGTTTCTGGTGACGGTTGGACGATGGTTTCCCAATATGTGATGCATTTGCTTACGGGCTAATCCGGCACTGTATGTAATATATTAATACTTTCTTATCGCTGTAGTTGTATGTAGGTGGTTATACATATCAACACATATGATGGCCCACTGCTGGGCACGTGTCTCCCCAGTAGAACCTACTAGTATGTAGATTCTGGGGGTAATTGCCATAATCGCCACGCTTGGCGAGCGGGTTGGCGATTGCAGTAAGACTTTAAGTACGCAGAGGACGCTGCTGCCCGTCCTCCGGTGTGAAATCCCATAGTCGCCTTGACGACACCCACGGGAAGAGACGGGGTGGTACTATTCTTAAGCCGGTACCACACGGCAAATGTAGGTGGTTATAACGATCAGGTATACCCATTTACCCTCTACCTACATACGAACCGGTTAATATTTGTTGTACTTCTAAGAAATAGTTAATAATCAATCAGCAAAATATAGACCTATTTCCTGAATTTCTTTACAATGTCAGGTTTTCAAAATATAGGTAGGTAAGTAGGTAAATCGGGATGCAGCAGTGTTAACTTTCTTAGGCAGGTAGGTATCTGTCTTATTTTATAAATATGTATTGATTTATTATTGTAGCTATGTATTAACGAAACTATTTTTTAAACCTTTTAATCTACTGAATAAAAGCATTAGGTACTATCAGCCAATTCTTATGAATTTTATTTAAATCTTCGCAATTTTGCGTCAAATTAGAAATCAATTATGTAATTAGAATCGGAAACTTAAAAAGTCACATAACTTAGCAATATTTATTAGATATTTTACTTAATAAAAAATAGATAGGTAGATACACATTACTTACTTGCAGTTTCCTAAAATTTCTTATTTCTCCGCGGCAATGCCCCCAATATCTTTAACACAACTGTTGAAACTATGAACTTGTTCAACAAACGATATTTCATATACTGGTGATATCAACCCGGATAGCTAAGAGTTAATGGTAGGCGCAAGCGATGACAATTGTATTTATCGGGACGGACGGTTTGCTCTCCTCGGCCGCTATAATAGAGTGTGAAACGCCGATGGTTCCGATGACGGAAAACTGGGTAAATATGGTGGGCGGTCGGGGGGTGAAGCGTCGTTGTTTTTCCTCGTAGGGCGCGCATTCGGGCGGAAGCCGAGCGACGGCCCACGGAGCGGTGCGCGAGACAGCTGGCCGTCCAGACTCTGCGACCCTACCGCCCTTCAACATCGTTACACTTGTCAACCGGTTTACTTACGTCATATTTTTATTTTTACATTTTCAGAATAATGTCTTTAAACAGATCACATTGCAACACAGATTGCCTTTGTCTATAATAGGATGGATCGAGACAAAGTATAGGGTTTTTCGTTTATGTTGTATTTAAAATGTACTGCGTGTTATAAAGTGCCTTAGAAAGTATAATTACCTACTAATTACATGCATAGGCGGATCCAGGAGGCACAGGGGTACGTTCCCTACCTAGACGGTTATTTTGTGTACTGAATTTCTTTTTTTTAATTGATTTTTTTTGCCCATTTGACTTTTGTGACCCCCCAGAAAGTGTTTTTTTGTTTCTCCATTAGCCAGTACCAAATATTAGTGGTATCGGGCACTCATCCCCTATCGTGAGTGGCACTCGCACTTGGCCGGTGTCGGGCATCCCCCCTGGTAAATGCGACTTACATTTGGCTGGAGTCGGCTAAAACGAAACTTGAAATTTCACCCGTTGTAAACTAATGGTTTTTGGTACACCATAGTCTATTTTTGATGACAATGCAATATTATGGTACCATAGACCTGACCGGATGATGGAATCGGAAGGTAGCCATAGGACTATAGAATGTACCTACTACCTGTACCTGTTCCCCCCTTGTTTGAGCTCACTAGATTCGTCTTGACAAGTGCTTTTACTCTGTCTCTTTCCTCTTACACTAGCACTATAACCCCTTCTGAATGTTGAATAATTACTTAAACAACTCAAAAACATGTCTAGTAAAAACTTAGCAAAAAAATAAAATAAAACATTTTTAAAAACAACGTTTTAGTTAAGTAAATGCTGAAGAAGAACATAATGACTGCCTCTGTGGTGCGGTGGGAGTATGTCCGACTGCTACGCAAGAGGCCGTGGGTTCGATTCCCACACGGGACACCACTTTGTGTGATGCACAAATAATTGTTGTTCCGAGTCTGGATGTACTTTGTGTCCGTGACTTGTATGTTTGTAAAGTCGCGGGGGACTTTACAAACATACAAGTCACGGACCTACTGCGGGAGTAGTTTTCTAATAAAAAAGTACATAATACTAACCTAAAGCTGCATTACACAAAATGCCGTGTAGTAGGTAGTACCGTCGATTATTGGCCTTAAGTTAGTAGGTGTTGGTATCGACCTCGCGACAAGCTTTTATCTATATACTATAATATCACTAGCTGACCCGCGCAACTTCGTCTGCGTAAATTTTCCTTTTTTTCTTTTTCTTCCTTTTTTTTTTTCAACATTTTTCATTGCTGCTCCGCTCCTATTGGTCGTAACCTATAGCCTTCCTCGATAAATGGGCTATCCAACAATAAAATATTTTTTCAGTGCAGCCCTGATATTATCGCATTCAACCAAACAAACAAACTCTTAGGGGTATGAAAAATAGATATTAGTAGTAGCCGATTCTCAGGCTTACTGAATATACATAAAAAAATTCATGAGAATCGGTCAAGCCGTTTCGGAGGAGTATGGGAACGAACATTGTAAAAAATATTGCCGTAGCCTAATGGCTAAGGCATCGGTCTCGCAATCGTGGTCGCGGGTTCGAATCCTACCCATTATACTACCAACGTGAACCCACTCCTAACACAAGCCTTTGAGCTTAGCTGGAGGGGTTAACAAGATTGCTAGTATCGCTAGTAATGTGGGACTCAATCCTACATTGCTAGTTAGTTACCTTTAAAAAAAAAAACTAGTAGGTATCAATGTTCTGTGCGTCCACCTACTGGATTTTCCCACTGGTGGGTGGACGAGTAAATTCATGTTTACCCATCCCCCACTGCAGTAACTAAAGAGCAAAAAATAATATAAGTACAACATATGTGTGTCTGTCTGTTACCTTACACGCTTAAACCACTGAACCGATTTAGATGAAATTTGGTATGGAGATAGTTTAAGATCTGGGGAAGGACATAAGATTGTTTTTATTGCAATAAGTCTATCCATAAATTACGTAAGGTGATTTTGGCGAATTTTGGACCCCTTTCTCCCTCTGATGAGATATCGCGAGACAAGGACCGAGGATAGTTTTTATTGCGATAAGGGGGCTTCCATAAATTACGTGAGGTGATTTTGAGGAATTTTGGACCCCTTTCTCTCTCTGGTGAGATATCGCGAGACAAGGACAGAGGATAGTTTTTATCGCGTTAAGGGGGCTTCCATAAATTACGTTAGGTGATTTTGATAAATTTTGAACCCCTTTCTCCCTCTGGTGAGATATCGCGAGACAAGGACAGAGGATAGTTTTTATCGCGTTAAGGGGGCTTCCATAAATTACGTGAGGTGATTTTGAGGTATTTTGGACCTCTTTCTCTCTCTGGTGAGATATCGCGAGACAAGGATAGTTTTTATCGCGATAAGGGGGCATCCATAAATTACCTGAGCTGATTTCTTATTGCATGCTTCTATTGGTTGTAGCCAAATCTAAAGATATCTCACCAGAAGGAGGGTCCCTCCCTACAGAAGAGGAGCATCAATGGAAAATGTTGCAAAAAACGGGGAAAAATGACGCAGACGAAGTTGCGCGGGTCAGCTAGTAAAAAATAAAATGTAACAGTTGTATAAAAATAATTGAAAATCGTTTGTTAAATTTCTTTAATTTATTATAGGTACTTTCTTTTTATTTGAACTGGGAAATCTTGTATAACAAGTGATGTTATAAATACCACACCAGCTCCATACCTTCTGGCAATCTATTTGCTCCTAGTATTTTTATAGGTATTTATCTGTTGATGTCTTTCCGTAGACAAATTTGTAGACCCACATAATTGTAATATTCTACCTAAAATACTTGTAAGCTGTATACATATATAAAAAAATCAAAAGCCAAAATGACAAATCGGAACCCTTATAGTTTCGATATGTCCGTCCGTCCGTCGCTTAGTACCAGAAGGCTGTCATTTTGCATGGATATTTGAACTTTTCGATGACTATACTTGTTTCGGTACCAGGGCCCTAGACCAATGACATTCTATTCGATTAAAGTTTGCACTAATCGAATAGCATTCTATTCGATTAGTGTGTCGTTGCGCGCGTACAACTGCTAATTTCATATTAACAATTTTCGTATTTACAGTGTTGCGCGCGTAATGACGTCATTCTCTTCGATTAGCGTAAAATCTAATCGAACAGAATGCCATTTGTCTTTCTACCGAATCTTTATCAGGGCCCCTGACAAAGATTCGATAGAAAGTCCAGTTGGTGGACGGGTCCGATCCGTCATGGGTCCCGTTATAGTTCCGAGTCTGGATGTAAGTACAAAAGTGTTTATGATAATGTTTGTTTAGTCGATCGACTCACCGGGATTCGGGTGTTGTCTTTATAAAGGACGTTTCATAAGGAGTCTTGTTTCTAAAACGATAAATGAAGATTGAAGATAGAACAAAGTGGCGTGCAATTGGAGAGTCTTATGTCAAGCAGTGGACTGCGATAGGCTGATGATGATGATGATGATGAAGATACTTTGTTAATGTCTCCTTGTGTGTGGTCGGCCATCATTAGATGCTCATCTACCTATCTATCTATCGTAATAAGTACCTAACAAAGTTTTATATGTAGGAAGATAGATATTAAACCAATCTAATCTCAAATAGTGTTTCGATATCTTTTGATTATTTTCTCTATGTGAGTCTGTGTTACATGTGTGTTTAGGGTTTAATCAAGTCTTGATCATCTCTTATTTACGTGACCGATGGTATTGACAATCACATTTGTGTGGGTAGATAATTGGATCCGTCCGCAATTCCGAGCTTTGTAGTGCTTAATGAAAGGTTAATTAATGTTGAGCGAAGAAAATACAAAACTTAACATTACATTAAAAATGTATTGCGTAGATATTTTATAGGAAAATTTTCTGTGGTTTTTTCAACAATCTCTTCTGTAGGAGTCAATTCCAAGCCAGTCGCTCAACATGTCTAGTTGTTGGTTCACAGCAGTTCTAGCAGTTCCGCCTACGCTCGTGTATTGCTCCACGCTCGTCTCCCAGGAGAAAATGCTTTGTAGTTCTTCATTAGTTCCAAATTCGGTACTGGAATACAAATTGTTATTGAGTGATTGATTTAATAGTTAAGTCATACAGCTATCAATCTTCAGTGAATCTATACTAATATTATAAAGAAGAAAAATGTATTTTTGGAAGCTCAAAATAAAGTGGACCGATTACAAAAAATGTTTTACTTTATAGATAGGTAGCTGTATTATCGGGCAGTAACATAGGCTATATTTTTCTCAAAAAAGTTAGACATTCTTACGATAACTGCGTTTATATATAGGTAGTGGAGAAAATTCGGTGCGAAGCCGCAGCGGACCGCTAAAATATATCAAACGATCAGCGGCAGGTACTAAAGTTGTATCTATCTCTAAAACATTGTTAGCTCTCGTGCCATCATACTCGTATCCCAACCTAATTAAATGATACTTCGTTATTAAATTAAATGAAGCATTCTGTTTTTTCAGGATGAGGACGGTCGGTCCGTATTGGAAGGGGCGGCATAGGTAGTTATGTAAATATTAGGGGAGGTATAATATCATTAAGATACGGCAAAATGGGAAAAATGCTGACTTGTATTTCATCACCAAGCTTAAAGTTACAATGTTCTTAACTGATTTGGTATCAGATCCTGATTCTTGGCCTTATCATTATTTTGAGTCGGAGCATTATTTACCTACCTAATTTACTTCAATACACTATCTATCAGACGTCCTCTGTCTAACTGTCCTCCACTTCCTTTTTTGCCATGTAATCTTTCAAATAGTCCATCTATTCTATGGTCTAACTCTATGTAGGTACTTGTTATAGCTATTATACAAACTACAAGTTAAATAAGTCTTGATGTACTTACCATATACTTTGATATTCATGGTGCGGTAGATTGCGCAGGTCGACACCAAGTGCTGTGGCGCGTCGGAGAGCCACCCCAACTAAATGATGAGCTCGCCGGAAAGGAACTCCTCGCCGAACCAAAGCGTGAGCTAGGTCTGTTGCAAGCATACCTGGGTCTAGAGCACCCAGCGCTTTATCTTTGTTGACCTTGAAAGAAAACAAGAGAAATAGTGTCTTTGTTTTTATTCAATAGGTATTGAATTTAATTTCTGATAGTGTCAATCGTCAAGTCGACTCTGGAAAACTTGTGTTTGAGTTCTAAGTTCCTTAATTTTGTTTAATCTTTGTTGTCCATATAAGGCATCTACAGTCAAATGATAAGTCATGGGTAATTTCCCACAGTCTTCTTGACGATTGATTATTTTAAGGGTTCACTTACTTCCATGGTAGCAATAGTTCCAACTGCAACTTTTAAACAATCATTCAATCTGTCATAAGATCTAAACAATAGCTCTTTATCTGATTGCAAGTCTTTGTTGTAAGTGCTTGGTAATCCTTTTAGGATACAGCTGAATGCCATGGCATCCCCGAGCAGCAGTCCGGCAGCACCTCGAATCAGTTCCAAACCATCAGGATTACGTTTCTGAGGCATCAAACTGGACCCAGTGGAAAATTGATCGGAAAAGCGAACGATGCCGAACTCTTGTGAGCTGTATATTATAAGGTCTTCAGCTAATTTACTTAAATGTAGACCACAAAGTGACGCCCAGTTGAGAAATTCCACTAAAATGAAGTAAAACGACTAGTAAGTATCTACATATGAGGAGTTTTAATTATGAAGTTTGAGAAAGTCATTACTTATTCAAACTTCGTGATTAAAACTCTGTCTTCTGTTTAAAAGCCATCGCCGATTTGATAACTTGAGGAGTCAGATACCTTCGTTAGATGACCTATTGATTAAGCATAGTAAATTAAAGCAGGTACCTGTAAATTTATTTACATAATTAACTGCAACTCAGGTAAGTACAAGTTTAAAAGTAACGACGCATTTAAAAACAAAAGAAATAAAAATATGTTTTACCTAAATGATCACGAGAGCTGACTGCAAACATAGAATTGGGTGTAACGTCTTTGAATCCCAAGTCGTGGGCGAGTCTTGTTCTATCAATCGCTAACGCACATCCTGCTATAGCGCCACTGCCTAATGGACAGCGTGAAAGACGGCCTTTCTGTTCTTCTAGCCTTATGAAATCATCACGAAGAGCCCATGTATGACTAAAATGTAAGATAAATGATGAACATTTTGTTATTGGATGGGACATGGGGGATGTCTTTCTCGACCCAGAAAAAGACTAAATCGAATCGAAAAATAATCAAATCGTAAGTAATTTTACAAACTATAACGTTACTTAGTTCTTTTCTGTTGTTCGATTTATTGCTTGGAGTTTTAATTTCTGTTTTTTTTTTTAATTATAAGTGGACAAACCTTAAAAGGAAATGACTCCAACGAACAGGCTGGGCGCGTTGGAGATGAGTGTACCCTGATGTTATAATGTCGATTTCAGTTTGGGCTCGGTTGACCAGAACCTTAGAAAAAGAAAATTCAAGGTAGTATTCGTTTTTAATGACACCAAAATAGATGAATGTTTTCACTACTTTTTTTTTCCTCTTCCCTCCAATATTAATCGGTAGAGATCATGACATTATGTGCATACGCCAGTTTCAAGTATAATTTCTTTCTAGTTTTCTTCTTTCAATCACAAAGTCTCGTTCTGGTCCAGTTATCACGTATTTCAAGTATGTTTTACACTTTAAACGCGGAGCTGTAAAAATAGCGACATGTCAGATTGCCGCCATTTTTACAACTCTTTTCACTACTTACTGTAATCAGTTCCTTCAAAGTAGCATGTAATTGAGGCAGAGACGCCAGCATCCACAGCCTGGTGTCGGTGGCGGATTGGTCGTTACGACTTCGCGCTGTGTGAAGACGCAGAGCTGCATCACCAGCGTATTTAAACAGACGTTTTTCAACAACTGCATGGATATCTTCCTCTGAATCCTTCAATCGACCATTTTGGACTATTTCCTCTGCAATGTCCTTTTCTACCTATAATAAAATGGATCGGTTTGTGCAAACCTTATTATATGCTATACCTAATTTAAAACAAAACTCGTTTATTATTATATTCGTTTTTAAGTACAGGCAAAAATACTGACTATTACTACGTAGCCCTGTACTTAGAAACGTGATATTATAAGTTCGCCTTTTTTGACAATCACGAATACAAAGCATATCCATTTCGTAGCAGTACCGAAGGGTGAAAAAAAATATAGGTAACCCGTTACCATATTTCTATCTTGATGGTTCGTAGGTAATAAGTAATAACAATATGCAGATTGGTGCCCCCATGTCCTGTAAGGGAATCGAAGTCACGAGTCATCATCCTCACAGAACATTGATACCTACTAGAGACCACCTAAACAACCTCAACACCGCAGTCGTACCTATGCACTCAGGCAGCCTTCACGGTGGCGCCTTGTCTGTTTAATTAATTTACGACGACATGATCCAGAGGCAGATGCGTAATATTATTATCTACAACTACAAATAGGTAGGTATAATCTTACCTACCTTATTAAGCCCATCTTGTATAGCTCTGTGGTCATCATCAGAAAGATGTCCACTGCGATTCTGTTCGGCTGCCCAAGCTCGACTTCCTTGAATATCTTCACGGAAAAGCCGGGAATCTATCGTTAATGAATCGTTTAACCTCCGTAGGACCGCAGATGGTTCTTCCTCGAAGCATCCTCCCCATAACTGATACGCCATATTCTATTTTTTTTAATTAGTGTATTATTGCTTACACTTTTGTTCTTTTTAAGTGAACTCTAAGTAAGCAATGAAAATAATATTGTTACACCATTTGTGTACTTACAGTCGATGTTATCTGGTAGGTACATAACATAAGATAAATAGAAGAACATTAAGAACAGTTCGCTCATATCGTGTTACCAGGCTAAAGGTTAGGTAGGTACCTACTTACTCATTTCAAGATAATATCTTTTCGTACAGAACGCTGCAAAGAAATAATTCAATTTAATAATTAAATGATATTATATAAATAACTAGCTGACCCGCGCAACTTCGTCTGCGTAAATTTTACCCGTTTTTGCAACATTTATCATTGCTGCTCAGCTCCTATAGGTCGTAGCGTGATGTTATATAGCCTATAGCCTTTCTCAATAAATCGGCTATCCAACAGTAAAATATTTTTTCAGTACAGCCCAGTAGTTCCTGAGATTATCGCGTTCAAACAAACAAACAAACTCTTAGGGGTATGAAAAATAGATGTTGGCCGATTCTCATAGATACCGGATAAGCACAAAAAATTTCATCAAAATCGGTCAAGCCGTTTCGGAGGAGTATGGCAACGAAAACTGTGACACGAGAATTTTATATATTAGATACCCTTATATAAAGGGTGCCCTAATCTATAAACTTCAAAGTTGAAATGTTAAACAATCTTCTGTACCTCGATCTACAGAGTCACTAACTATGTATATTTTTTTGACAGCAATGGCAATCTTACAGACGAAATGTTTTGTTACCCTACAGGTAAAATTAACGATTAGGGAATATTTATGACCAAATTAAGAAAAGGATATTGATTGATATAAATCACTCAGATAGAATTGAAAACACGATATCAGAAGACACTTTAAAAGATGGACGCTCATTTAAGTGCAGTGATCAATCCGCTAATACACAAACAACCCCATTTTTTTTCGCATTTATGTCTTGCACCAAAATATAGCCGGCCTCTTGAGCAAAAGTAACACACTAAACATTCACTTAGAAGAATTAAAAAGCAACAAAAAATATATCGACGTCAAATGCATTACAGAAACTCTGCCATTGTCGGTCCCAAGCCCGAATGAAAAAGGGTTGGCTGCGAACGACGTCATGCACCTCCCAACCCAAGAACCTAGGGAGAGGCAGCTGTCAAAACAAACAAAAAAAGTCAACGAATAACGAGCGGCGGTCAACTAACTCGTCCCATAGGCCATCACAGACCCTGAGCGATTATATCCCCTCAAAAATAGTGACATCCGTGCCTTAGGACGCAGTCGACAGACGCAGTCCGCTGCTGGACATAGGCCTCACCAATTGCACGCCATGTTCTATATACGGCTTCTCGCATCCAGCTCCTGCCAGCCGTTTTGCGTAAATCATCACTCCACCTGGCCTGAGGGCGTCCTACACTACGTTTGCCGAGCCGTCAAAACTTATGATGAAAATGTCTAAATATAATGAATGCGTTTTGTCCAGTGATCCGGCTAACCCCCGGCGCTCTCCGGTATCAAGCCCCTGATTGGCAATTAATTCTATGTAACAGGGCCGCAAAGAAGAGGAAATTATCTGATACAACCTCCCCCCTTAATTCAATGGCAGCAACCAGTAGCAGATTTGATGGATTACCCATAGATGCTGCTGAAGACATTTTACTAACCAAAGCACCTAACAAACCACCTCCGCTTATCTTACCTATATGGGATAGAAGACGTCACATGACTAACATCCCAAGTAGCACGTAAGTATCGTTAGCATCAATATACCAGCCTATTTAGAACTTTGAGTTCTCTTAGAGACGCACAAGAGAGTAAGGCAAAGTTGTTATCTTTATAAGGATGATTTATCCCTTATTATACAGCTCAGCTGTATATAATCATTATTATGAAATCTGCGTAAGCTTACGGTGCTTTATCGGAATATTAAAACTCTACTATAAAACTTTAATTATTGTGTGACACTTCGAGCTATTTCTATCGTTAAAGCTGTATTCAGGCTGTATTTTATTTGTAATCACTTGCATATTACAGCTCGAAGCTTAGCTCAACTCTCTGGCTGTTATTACAGTATTACTTGACACTTGTTTCTGTACAAGGGTATATGCCAACTCTATTATAAAACTATATTTTATGGCGTAATTTTACACTCTTGTTAGTATGGTAGTTCTAAGACTTATAAATGTGAGTGTATTATAAAACTAAAAATATAAATAGCAGCTAGAGTACAGCTTTAGTCTGTATTAATGATGATAATAAGTCCACAAATAGTTTTGATTGCTTTGAGAATTTTGTTGGAGAACGAGGTGATTATGTGGAAAAAAAGAAAAAGATATGGTGCAGTCAGGAGAAGGATTGAAATGGAGTATTTGAATATAAAAAATTACGACATAAATAATAATGATAGTGAACCAATATTAACTGAGAAAAAAAACTATTTAACCACACCCACAATTCAGTTCAGCTCAACGTCCAATGAAGGTTCCGTAGCAAAAATATTAAATAGATATATTGATGGACAGAATAGTGTGGATTTAGTTAAATCTTCGAGCTCTGCTGACAACGTTTCTTCATGCAACAGCGTGAGTAGCTCAAATGATGAGGACGACGAGTTTTCAAAAAATCTATTATTTCGTCAACGTATAAAAGAATGGGCTACGGAAAGAAATATATCTCAAGTAGCTTTAAATGATTTAACTGCAGTTATAAATAGCAGAATTCCAGGAATATTACCACGCGACTCTAGAACAATTTTAGGGATCGGCAAAGAAATTCATATCAAAACGTTAGAAAAAGGTGAATACTGGCATAATGGCCTCACTAATTCCCTTAAGAAGACACTGGAGAAATGGATTTATGTTCCGAATAAAATTACTTTAAATTTTAATTTTGACGGGCTCCCAATATTTAAAAGCTCTAATAAATAGTTTTGGCCAATTTTCAAAATGGCTATAAAATAACAGATTTGATGGAAGTTTTTGAAAAACCGATAAAATCATCATATTTGAATATATTCAAAGCTAAATTACAAACTAACAGACGGACAGAAATTATTTTTTGTCCGCAAGATATAAAGATTAAACTAGTATGTATCGAACATAAAAGTAAATTATACTTCATACCCCTTTTGCATACTGTTTAAGAGAGAAATAAAAATCATGTAATCGAGAAAATGTTTTTTTTAATCTCCTGTAATACCCGTATTCTTACAATTACCAATAAAATAATTAAAAATTTGGTAAGGTTTAAAAACTCAGGCAGGCTACAAAAACAGTTATAGGATTTTCGTCTTAAAGACAATCACAGCCACGAGATTACGTGTTACTCTTAAATCTAGTTAAGCTAGATAAACAAAAAATATACAAACAATTAACAAAAAAACACGATCACAATCACAAGTCTAATAATAGTATATGCATATGGATCACGTACGTAAATACGAGCTTTGTCAATGTAAGTGCTAATATTGTATCGTAAGAATAATCAGTCACGAGATTACGCGTTTCTCTTTAAATACTACCCACCAAGGTAGCAAAACCCAAAATAAGAACAAAATTAACACTAACGATAATGACGAAAAATTAAAACTATGTAATCAAAAATGCAACATCATAGTGTGCTATGAAGGGATTAAAAACTAAAATAACCACCTACCATATAAACGTGGACTGACGTTAGTCCATACTCTCAAGGACGGGAAGACGAGTCAAAAGAAAAGGCGGTCCTTTTCTTTTGACTCGTCTTCTTGCATGTACTAACTTCAACCCACGTTTATTAATAAGATGCGAACTGTTTTTTTTACGATAGGGATTAACACAGAGAATCCTCCTCTTCTTTGGTCATTTCTTTTTCGTTTATTGCGTTTTGGTTAATTGTTTCTTTTACACTTGTATCCATTTCAGTTTCATTCTTGTCTTGATTTTCTTCATCTGATTCAATTCTAGTCGACGGTCCAGGAGAAGGGCTTTTAGTTACATTTTTATTTTTAGGCGCAGCTTTTTTGGTTCTTTTTCGTTTCGTTGAAGCTCTTTCATTCTTACTGAGTTTCCTCTTTACAGATTTTTTTAAGACAATTTTGAAAAAGTTTTTATGGCTCTCTGAGGTATAAGTGTAATGTAAGTTTTATCCCACGAACGTACCAATTCATAGTAAAAATGTAGGATGTTTTTATATCTCTTTAATCCAACTTTTACTTCATCACTGTTTCTGCTACCGCCGGTCCAGGAACATTTGCATAAGAATTCTCGAGAAAAGAACATATCCAATATTTTGTATGCACATGTGGCTCCTTTACCATCTGATTGTGAGCATACAAAAAAATATTGCTTCAAAAGTTTATGTTTTTGCTTTTTATCCAATAAAAGTGTCTCAAATTCCTCTAGCTCTTTAATGTTCTCAATTGGCTTTATTGCAAAAGGCTCACTGTAAAACGGGTTAGACTCGCCCAAAGTAACCACGTCTGTATTTTTGGTTCGGTTGCAATTTGAAAAACCATCGTCTATTTGCACAGATAGGCTTGCCAGTTTTTGAAAAATCTTTTTTTTAATTATCTGTTAGAACATTAATTTTATGTATCATATTGTATTGATTTTCCAAAATCAATTTTAGATATATTTCAATCTGATTTAAATCAATATTATTCTGGGTTTGAGTCTCGAACGCATTTTGATGGGTGGCAACTGAAATTGTTGCCAACTCAGGTTCTTCTACGTATTGTAAAACATATTGGGCTGCAGTTGTCGCTTCTGGAAGTATCGGTATGGATGATGTTACTGTAGATGACATTGATGATGCCTTTGGTTGACTAGTAACCTGGAACCACACATAAACTGGCTTTAATGAAATACAGACTGAGTTTACGGTAACATGTAGGAAAATTTAATACTTTTCGCCGGCGTAAATTTTATCCTGCGTGTTATTTTGAACTCAATCCCTATGTATTATAGTCTATTAGTGACACTTAAAGGGGGGCTGAGAGTTCTAGCGACGATCATCGAAGAAGGAACCCAGGTTGCGTGTCGGAGATGTTAAAATTATTGTACCTACTATCAATGCATAACGGCTTTTGTCATCCATAACAGCAGTGTCCAATAACTACAAAGATTAAAGATTAAAGATTTAAAGATTTCTTTATTTTGTATACAAATACAACATAAATAACGAGTTTGGTACAAATCACTGATCTGCCGCGCCGCCGCCTGCCTATACCTATTGTTGTCATTATCATCTACTTTACCTACATACCTAGCTGACAAGATGATTGTAACTTAATAATACTTACCAATTGGCTTGCTAAAGTATTAAAGTTGATATTATTTGTATCTATTGTATGAGATGTTTCTGTCGCATTATCAACTTCTGTGTCGCTGTTTTGGACCATGAGATCTAGTTCTGTTATTGCTTCTTCATATGATGATAATGATAGCCTTTTCACACTGCAGATTGAGTTAGACCAATTATCTAGAGGCTTAGAGTGTTCATCTTTGACTAATTTATTGACGTCTAATCGTTTTCTTGGCCATTTTAACACCCCTTTTGATTCCCAGGAACTTGGTACAACGCAGAGTTTTTTTTGACCTTTCTCTATAGTTTCTATTATCTTAAACGGCATATTTTCCTGAAAAATATAGTAAATACGTATACAATACTCAACACTCTCATTACTTCACTCACAATAAGTAACAATAACTTTATAACACCACCTGTTTTGCTATACCTCACCTACTTACCTACGTATGTTACGTTATGATAACGCGGCAAAGGATAAAAATAAACACAATGCGTCCGCGCTTGCTAGAATCTACCTATCAACTAAACAAAACATTACAGCCATACGCAAAATAATGGAGAGAGATAAAAATAGGTAGGTAGCTCTCTCGCTTGCTGAAAAGCCAGGTATATAGTTCAAAGTAAGTTTAAATATGGTTTGTTTTCGTGAAACTAAGTAATAAATCTACACAAACATGAAAAGTAAAAATAATATTAAACAAGGCTTGTGCATTTACGAAATTGATAAAATGAGGGTTTTTATTCCTTGAACGTATCTCTAAAGAGAATTATAAGTTATTGTATTATGAAGATTGAAATACAGCCTATCTAATAAAAATATTCTATTATTAATCTGGTTAAAAGCAAAAAGCTGTATAATAGACTATATTAATTAAGTAGTACAGCTACTGAGACTATACAGCTCTCCAAATAATGTTAACGCTGTTAAAAAATTACGCCATTTTCTAATAAACAAAAACATGTTTGAAAATATAATTACAGAAAAACTTAATAATATTTTTGCATTAACATATAACTATCATGATAATCAGCTAAAAGAATGTTAACTTGACCCTCTCATATCTATATATATATTATTAAAATTATAATGTTGTTATTCTAACCCTAAAAACAAACACTTACTAACCGATATTTAGTATTTTCTTTATTATTTCTTGATTATCATGCTGGCGCGCGAATATTTTACCGGAAAACACACCCAGGTTTACAATAAATATAAATTTGCACGTCAAATTCACCAATAACATCAACAAGTTCAATACAATTATTTAAGTTTTTTACTTTACAAGTAATTTATATACACTGACGGACTCATAAACTGCATCAAAGTTCAGGTTTACTCTAAAAGGATTTTTTTATAATAAGTATGCAAACTTTTTAGATTAAATTATATAAATATGGAAAGACTGGCTCTTAATCTTAAAAAAAAATTAAATTTAAAAATAGAACTGCGGTAAAACAAATGAATATAGCCGGGAAAAGAAAATTTACTCGTAGTATCAGATTTGCGTGTTATTTATAGCAAAGTTTTAAATTAATTCTCATTGATTTTTTTTGTTTGGTCAATTGAATTATTGTTACCAGCATAATTGTTGGGTTAGTTTTTTAACACATCGAGAGTTTTTGAACCATAATATAGATACTACGTCCGAACAAGCGGCACAAATTGTAGCATTGGTGCGGGAGGGCTTGGATCAACGAACGATTGGTAGAAATTTAAATTTAAACCAGTCTACGGTTTGTAGAATATACAGAAGGTTTGTAGAGACAGGTTCTTACAGGAGGAGACGTGGTACAGGCAGAACTCGAGCAACCACAGGTCGTGATGACCGATTTATTGTTACAACTTCCCTGCGAAATCGTTTCCTCACGTCAGTTAACATCAAAACCGAGCTTAATGAAGTGCGTGGAAAAAACGTGTGTGCACGAACAATAAGAAGAAGGTTAAAGGAAGCGGCTATCACCCCTTTTAGACCAGCAAATGGTCCAAAGTTGTCTGCAGCTCACAGACAAGCTCGCTTAAGATTTGCGCGTCATCACTTGAATTGGACAGAAGAGCAGTGGGCCTCTGTATTGTTCACGGACGAGTGTAGGACATGTTTATATGGTGCAGATGGTCGCAGAAGAGTCTATCGTCGACGTGGGGAGCGATATGCTCAAAGTTGCATTGAGGAGCGTGTTCCTTTTGGAGGCGGTTCATGTATGGTCTGGGGTGGCATATCGATGAACGGGCGAACAGAACTTGTGTTCATAGACATGGTCCGTCAAAACGGTAATAGAGGGGGTTTGACAGCACATCGCTACATAACAGAGATATTAGAAGATCACGTGGTGCCTTACATGGGATTCATAGGCGAAAATTTTACTTTAATGCAGGATAATGCCCGGCCGCATGCAGCTGCACAAGTTCAACATTATTGCGAAGAGGTTGGGATACGTACAATGAATTGGCCAGCACGCAGCCCGGATCTTAATCCCATCGAGCATGTTTGGGACAATTTAAAAAGAGCTGTATATGCGAGAAACCCTTCGCCTACGACAGTGGCAGCACTAAGAACAGCACTTTCAGAAGAATGGGACAATATTCCGCAAGATCTTTTAAAAACCCTTATAAAATCTATGCGGAACCGATTAGAATCCGTAATAAGGGCACGTGGGGGTAATACACCTTATTAAAACACAAATAAACCCTTGCATAAAGTTTGTGTCTATTGTTAAAACCAATTTTTTAATTAAACAATTTTTCCTTAAACTTCTGTTTTTTCTTCAAAAAAGGTCTTAAGGTCCTTTCCAGTACATAAACTTAAACTTAAAGATATGATCCTACGCTGTTTCAAAGTTCACGAACCAATCTAGAGGTTTCAATTTAAATCTGTATAGAAAGTTTGCATACTTGGTTAAAATATTTATTTCAAAGTCGTCTATTACTTTGATGCAGTTTATAAGTCCGTCAGTGTAGTTGCGTTGCCATTATAATAATGCATAGTGTAATCATAAAATTATTTTCAATAATATTCTTTTGTAATTCTTTTAAAAAACTTTTTTAGAATTTTTATTCTTACAAGATACGTATAAGGTATAATCTGAAGAATTATAGTTTCTTTTTACGCCAGATAACAGCTCTAGTACAGCTTATTATACAGCCTCTTTATTGATTTTACAGCTATTCTACAGCTTGAATAACGCAAAAAGCTGTATAATTTGTGCCAATTTTGCACTTATAAGGGCTGTAGAAGCGCTTATACAGTATTTATACAGCTTAAATATACAGCTTTTAGTATAAAAATTAACTCAAGTACAGCTTTTGTACAGCTTGTAATGCTACTTGGGATATTAAGCGGCGGTAGCCTAATGGCTAAGGCATCGGACTCGCAATCGTGAGGTCGCGGTTTCGAATCCTACACATTATACTACCGACGTGAACCCACTCCTAATACAAGGCATTGAGCTTAGTTGGAGGGGTTAACAGGATTGCTAGTAATGTGGGACCCAATCCCACATTGCTAGTTATCTTTTAAAAAAAAATACAATAGAATCAGTTCTAGATCCAACCGACTACATCCTCAAAGTTGTAATAAAAAACCAGCTGAGAGTAAATTGTAAGACACCTGAAGCATATAAAAAACTCATGGCTCTAGTAAGAGAAAAAGGTCGCATTGCAGGATAGTCATACGAAACCTACATCACTTTTTTTCACTCCTTTTTCACCATCATGTAGCTTTGTGAAGCCTTGATAAGACACGCCTCATCAAACTATCACTGATGCAAGATACCTAATGACGACGCTGTACCTTTCCGGCCACTTGAGCAGCTTCTTTAGAACGCTTGTGACCGTACACTTTACCATTTTGCTTACTGCAGTGCTCTTCAATCATGATTTTTTTTCACCTGCGTATCGCGACAGAAGGCGATTGTAAAAATTGATTTAGGGCATGTCCTGTATATCGACGATAAGCACCGAGCATCAGGTCTTTGTTTTATAATACGCGACAGAGTCCTAGCGGGAATCTTCATTTTTCGCGATAAGATTTTTTGCTTCCTAATGAGATTTCGACGAATTCTGGCTTTAATAGCAATAACAGCCTTTGTAGTTCTAGCAGCACGCGGCCGCCCCGATCTTTTATGGTCTTCGACAGAGGAAGTTTTGTAACTGTTGATAGTACGATATACGAACATACGGCTGAAACCAAGGTTTTACAGTGTCTGGAATATGACCGACAGTTCCATACCCACTTTGTGCAAGGCGATCACCGTAATCCTATTTTCTTTAACACCCCAATCCATATTGTAATTTGATGAACGCGAAAAAATATGTTAAATGGCGCGAAATCGAAAGAACTTTTAAACATAATAACCGCGT
This sequence comes from Herminia tarsipennalis, assembly GCA_945859575.2. Classification (NCBI taxonomy): domain Eukaryota; kingdom Metazoa; phylum Arthropoda; class Insecta; order Lepidoptera; family Erebidae; genus Herminia; species Herminia tarsipennalis. Next base: position 12,227,344 of record OX243840.2, read on the forward strand.
TCCAAATTTTTTTTTTTTTTCTTTTTTTCAACATATTATTAAGTTAAAAAAAAAAAGAAAAGTTTTCATGTAACAGTATTTATGGCCGGACTAAATATATAGTGAAATTAAAAGGAAAACTATCACAGCTTCGTAGGCTTCAAAAGTTTACGAGTAACAGCTGATCAAATGAGAAGTAACAAAATTTTCGTACAAATTCCTTTGAAAATGATTATTTTGTAGGTATAACGTCGTAAATATAAAACAAAAACAATTGAAAAATATCATTATTAAATATGATTTTTTTAATTTATTTTTTATTTACATTGTTTTTTTAGCATTTTTTATAAACATTTATAAAAAATATGCAAGGGTTGTCACAAATATAAAACAAATCATGTCACTCAGGCCATGGGTTTTCGCAATTTGAATACCCTTGCATATTTTTTATAATTAGGGGGGGTGGTAAGTAGTACAATTGACTTAACACTGCCCAAATATATATCTGGTCTATTCCATTAGTCATTAAAAGATGATGCTTTTGATTAATATCAGTTGTTCCCAAAGTAACCCTCTTCGACGATAAAAAAGTTTGACTTCAAAGGTAATTCACATATAACACGGGACTTATTACGTTTAGTTTTACGATTTTGACATTGACTAACAAAACCAATACAAATTTCTAACCTAAAAATAATATGAGTTTGTCGTATGGGAGGTAGAATTGATTTAGAGAATTTATTAAATAAACTAACTTTTGGAGTTCTTAATATTGAGGTTTATTTTAAATAAAAGCTTTTAGTCTTTTGTTTATTGATGAAATTAGTATTGTCATTCAAGAAGCTGTTTTAAGTTAATATGAAAATAGCAAAATCGAGATTTATGCGCACAAAAGTAAAACTATAAAGAAATCTTAATACTATTCATTTAAATAGAAGCCTTGATCATGGATGCCAGTAATGACGATCCTACAAAAAGCACTATAAATGAAGACAATGAAGTCGAAGAGGGCAATTTTCATCAGTACACACTTTTCGACATTACGGTAGACTCTGGCCTCAAAGATAATGAAGGTAATGAACTTCCAAGACCTTTTACTAAAAATCAGATGCGCAAATGGCTAAAAAAAGTGAAATGGGAAAACCGTAAAGCGGAAAAACGTAGAGTGGAAAAAGAGCGAGCGAAAGAGAGAAGACGAGAGGCACGTGAAGCTAATATTGATTTAGGTCCAAATAGAAAGGCCCTTAAGAAGATGAAACTTGAAAAAACGGAGAAAAGTACCTCTGTTGTCATAGACCTTAGTTTTGATCATTTAATGATGGAAAAGGATAGATTTAAAGTAATAAAACAAATACTTCGGTGTTATTCTATAAACAGAAGATCGGAGACTCCCATACAGTTTCATATTACTAGTTTTGGAGAGAAATCTAAAAACGACATGTCTAGACATAATGGTTATGAGAATTGGGATGTAAGTTACATTCTAATCACAATTTCACATCCTTTAGGAACAATGTTAACTTTTTTTTAAAATTATTTTGCCTCTGCTATCCCATCACATTTTCACTGTTGTAAGAATGAATGAGATTTAGTATTCCTATTATACGCTATCCCATAACTCTTTAATTTGCTAAAAGTTGATAACTTTCATGCTTTCTAAGTATTATATACAATTTTTTAGGCCACTGGTCTTAATTGCGTAGATAATATTTTAAATACTTTATAATTTTTAATTATTTTTACCAACTTATACATCAATACTTTTTGTTATGTATCTGTATGCCAAGCTAATTAATATTAATTTGAGTAAAGGGATAAGGGTGCTTTTGCACCAGAGATGTGCTATGCAGCTGAGCAAGCTAAGCTATATGCACCAATGAATATAATTGGTGGATATCAAACATATCCATATTAAAGTACATCTAGCACATCTCTGTTGGAAAAGCACCCTAAGGGTTGGATCACATTTGACTCTCTAAAAAGATTGGTATCTGAAGATAATATTATGCCATCTTTCCCCCATCTCATACGTGTTCCAGCCCTTAGTAATAATGAAACACCATATTCCACAATATTTATATTAAAACAGGATTGTTATCATTTTGCAGATAAGTTTTCATGAAGAATCATATCTTAATGTGTTTCCAAAAGACAAAATAGTATATCTAACAAGTGAATCTGAAAATATTATTGAGGAGTTTGAAGACAATACTGCTTATGTTATTGGAGGATTAGTTGATCACAATCAGTATAAGGTACTATTTTTTACTTAATTGTAAACTTTGGTATATGATATTTGTTATTGTAATACTATCAGACAGTTTTCAAAAGACTGGTCAACGTAAAAATCAAATGATCGGTTGGCTCTTGAACTACCATATTAATGTCACAGTTGTTCAATGATATTTCCTTTGATGAGTTTTTCACACCACATTATAAATAACTCAGTTAATGATATTGTGATGCTGAGGTTTGAGATTGAGAGGTCAAGTTTATAGATGTGTTATTTCTTAATTTCGACAACTGATTAATATTCGATTTTTATTTATTTACAGGGTCTCTGTCATAAAATAGCAGTAGAACAGGGTATTAGACATGGTCAACTGCCCCTGGATAAATACATCAACATGAAAACTAGAAAAGTTTTGACAATTGATCATGGTAACTTATTTCTAATTTCACAATTTAAATAATTCTGAACTTTATTAAAATGTAATACAGTTCATTTTAATAATATATTATTTTATTCATTTCTAGTATTCGAGATTGTCTTGAGGGTGTGTGAAGGAATGCCTTGGCAAGATGCGTTATTGAAAGTTCTTCCAATGAGAAAAGGAGCTCATGTTTGTGACAATGTTAGTAGTTCTAATTCTAGTTTAGATACAACATGCAACAATGAAGTTTTAGATTAAATTAAAATATAAATAATATATTATAATTTATTAAATATATATAAACATATTTTTATTTATTACGTACATATATTTTGAGTAGAAATTAAGCTGGGTACTCATCGTCAAACTGTAGCCATAGAATTCGAGGTATTTGATACCTAGTCAAGTGTCGTAATTAACTTTTACTAGGCAGGTGAGTGCTTAGCATACATTACACATTTCGAACTATACACGACATCATATAATATTTTATTAAAGCAAAAATTGTGAGTGCTTTGCATTCTCTCACTTTCTGCATTGCACTAAAATTCAAATTACAGATTTTAAAATGCGACTAGCAACATCTATCACTATTTAAGCATAACTCAGCCGATTAAATACAGTCATCATTAGGATGATATTTTATTTGGTTGCTGATTTGTACAAAACTTATTAAAATATTAAATAACACCCATTACTCAAATTAAATAGAAAAATAAATTATTTTTAATTAATCAGGCAACAATACGCCTTAAAGAGGTTTAAATAAATTCGCTCGGCCTCTTTACGTTAGGGGCTGTTTAAATTTAAGATTATACATGGAAAAAACGCGCGCATTTGCGCGAGTGGCACAGTGCGAGAGAAGAAAACGTTTAAAAATAAAACCAAACTGCATTAAAGTATCAAAAACTCAGTTATGTATGGCTCAGTTATAGGTAGGCAAAGCCAGATTTTAAAAATATAAGCTACAAATCTGACTTGGCTTGTGTGCAGTTACCTATTGCTATAATTCTCTTCTACAGGATAGCAACAAGTCAATACGGCCAAAATTGCTGTTGTCTCCTTATTTGTCCACTAAATTAAATAAAAATACTATCTTATGAGTCTTAGAGACTTTCTATAACAAAAATAATATCCAATTTGTGTTTAATTCGTTGTTAAAACAGGTAAGTACTGCACTACTATTAAACAGGTACCCACGGTATTTTCGTATTACTTAATTGAGGTTAATTATCGCAATACAAATTAAATTACCTACCTACTAATAATAACAATTCAGACCTTACATTACAAATTATGCTTGTTTAGGAAATTCAGAATTAATGGTGCCACTTTTTCAGGATTATTCAAATGCACGTGATGTGTCCCGGGCACAAAATGCAACTCATATTTTTCGTTATTTTTCTCAACAATATCTCTCATTTCTACTGAGTATTCATCAGATGAATACGGCGAGTCTATAGCTTTGACGTATAACGTTGGGCATTTTAGTCTCCTCACCAAAGCTTCTACGAACTCCTTATTTTCAGGATTAAACAAGATATATTTTAATCTTGAGTCACGGGAGAAATAATATTTGTTAGGGTCATTCTTTGATTGCTTTATACCTCTTTCTAGTAAATACTGAACGCTTTCTAATGCTACAGATTTTTTAGTGCCTATATGCCATATATTTTTAATTTCTTCCAAAGTATACAGTGGTGGTTCTTGTTTTAGGCGAGTTTGTGTTATTAAGGCTTTGTCCATCAGTTTAGGATAACTTTCAATTACTCTATCTAGATCGTAGTCGTCGTATATGAGACTGTCAACAGCTATGTAAAAGTCGACGTCATTCGGATATAGGCAGGAAAAACGCATTCCACCTATGGCGCCCATAGAGTGAGACAGTATAGAAACTTTGTCCCAGTTGAAGTACTGCTTCAGGTATAAAATTACTCGCGGTAATTCCCACTGGTAATACATCATACCTGTAAAATTCAAAATGTAAATAAATACATCTAATTAAAAAATAACTGTTGACGATAGAAGCCTTAATTTTTAACGTATGGAGGAAAAGATTGATAACGTATGGATAAAAATTCGTCTCAGTCCCGCCTGAGACGAATTTTTCGTCCATACATTTAAAATTATATATAAAAATTTGCATAAAAATACTTAAAAGATTACCAAAAAATAATGATGGAACCTTTTTACGGTTTAAAACGAAAAATATGTAGGTAGCTAGTTAACAATATGATTCGCTATTCTAATTCAAATCACGTCGTCAGTTAGAGATTGATTGCCGTAACGTATTGTGAAAAAAAGATCTTGTTAAAACGTAAATATAAATATTAATTACCAGCGGGTATCCATGAAGACATGCCATGTCCAGGAAAATCGATTGCCAAAATAGGTCTATCTTTGGCTAGCATAGGTGCCAATGGGTCCCATGTCCCTGCATTGTCTTGCCAGCCATGTAGAGCCAAAATAGGTCGTTTGTTGCTGTCGCCCCAAAGCTTGGCTGATATGTGACCATAGTTTACTGGTATCTGTATTTCTTTGGTTGGTATCTGTAAATATTTAAAACAAAATTAAGATTACGATATCGTTAGACTTCGTCGGTAACAGGGCAAGTGTTTTTTGCGATCTGTACCTACTTTCATGAGGAGACCGATTTAACTATATCTAACCTATATATAAAAGCTTGTGCATCTTAAATAGATGATCTAAACAGCGTCCGTGTAGCAGGCTTTTGAATAACTTAACTTACTTCTGAATAACGTCCGCATAAATTTTTGTATAATTTACAATAAAAGTATTCGCATATTTTGAAAATATAAGTAGCACATACTTTGTTAAGTAAGTACCTAATTACGTAGGTAAATAATATAATAGATAAATATACGTAGATAAATAAAACATAGTTTTTAACCAGAGCCGTTCGAAATTTTTATGTAAGTAGGTATAAGAGGTAGGTACCTATATCTTATTTTATGTATGATTGATAACAAGTGATGACTGAAAGACATTCTTATTATTTATTACCATATTTATTTCATAATAATAATAAAAAAACAATTTAAAATTTAACTTACCTCTGTGTGTAATTTTCTGTGCAAAATTGGTAGAGACGAGTTTAGTTTTGGAGAATTGCAGTTTACAACTAAACGTGAAAACAGGCGTTTAGCCATGATTAATATAAGATATCACGTGAATATTATAATAAGTATTCGTTTTGCTTGAAACGCTAAATAAATGTATCTGTAACACAAACACGGATCAACAAAGGAAGAGGTTATTTACCGTCAACCCTTCAATAAATAAACAAGTATTCTTACGCAATAATACATTAGATTTTTAAAGCACCGTTTCACTAGCAGCCACTTTTATTTTAATGTAAACGATATTACACTTATATTAATGAAATATAACACAGAAACCTTACGCTAACCTACTACGTTGACGCATCGCGCTAGAATGAATAGTATTGCCAAGGCCAGCCTCAAACTCGCGTCACTCGCGTTTTATTGAATGTGTAACTATCTAGCTCCATCCGTATGTATAGCTGTGTTTACGATATGGACTTTAGTCGGCCGTTTGTTACTTTGTACCGGTTGTACGTAATACTGATCGCTTGGTATAGGTACACCGTGTTTCATGCTGAGATTGAAATGCTAGCTTTTTTTACATAGTAGGTGGGTAATAATTCGTTCAATATTTTAACGAATTATAGTGGTTATTCTCGTAACGGAAGTAAGACACAATCATGGTTATGTCATGTGTATAAACGTCAAGGGCACACCTACTCGTAAAAAGATAGCTAGTAGCTAACTCGTAAATATTTCAGTAGGTAGGTAAGTTAGCAAGATGTTATATTATACTTATCTACGACGGTAAAGTCTTTGTCTTTGTGCATAAGTTAGGTTTATACATAATTAAATACTTACACAAAAGACACGCCAAGTACATTGTTATATTCTTTTAATTTGCCAGTGTTCTTGCACTAGATATTCTTTGGATTTAATTAACCTACTTGGTAAGTATTTACAGTTAATTGGAGGCTTCCAAATTTGTTCTTATTCTACTTTTTGTAATTTTTAAAGCATTTTTATGCTAATTTTATACATGTAAATTCAAATGTATTGAGTAAATATTCGATAAAAATAACCTTAGGGGTACCGGCCCTAAGCCGTTACCAAAACATTACACTCACATCTGCTATGTTCGTTTGCGGTGCATGTTATAAATCACACAATCATGATATCGAGGTTCGTTCCAGTTTAAGTAGGTATCAAGTAGACACAGGGCCGGATTAACCCTATCAGGGCCCCTAGGCAACTCGGGGCCCCTTTCCTTTATCCTTTTCTTACCTTCTTATCAAGTCGATTAGGGGCAGTGGATCACTTGTAGCGTTTGATATCACCAGAGGTTAATATATTTGCAAAGCAAAAAATTGTACAAGCCTCTTTTATTTAATTGTTAGATTTAGTCAAGAAATCTGTTAGAAATCCGAACAGAGTATTAGACTCAGCTGCAATAGGTGAGGAATTCAATGACTTTGTAGTGGAGACTGGAATGTCAGTAAAGAATTTTTCAAACGCAGTGACTACTTCTATGTCCGATGTGATGGTTTTACTTTCTATTTTAAGACAGTAATCATTATTCTGACCTCTGACTCTTCCAGTCTCACTATTTATAATATCCCAAGTCATTTTAATTCTATTATCACTGTTTTTAATTTGTGAACTAAGGTAGCAAGCTTTTGCTGTTTTGCAAGTCTGCCTAAATGTTTTAGCATAATTTCTTACATAAGCTCGAAATCTTTCACAACAGTTATAATTTCGTTCATCATACAGCTCATATAATCTTTTTCTACTTTTATGTAGGCCGACAGTAGCCCACTCACTAAAAGTTGCATTCCCCTTAACCATAATCGTTTTGGGAGTGAAAACCGAATCGAAATTATGACAAAATTGATTAAAGAATGTTTTATATAAAATGTTAGGATCACTGTCCTCATTCAAAAGCGGAGGGTTACAAATGAGGCGGCTTTTGAAATTCTCAAATCGACTGACAGTTTTAGGGATAACAGTTATACATTTTTTAGTTACTTTTCTAGTTTTAATATCAAAAGAAATAAGTTGACCACAGTGGTCAGAATCCATTTGATTAATTACTCTCTTGTTATCTACAATAATATCTGTCAATATATTATCTAAACATGTGGCTGTAGTGGCAGTTATACGGGTAGGCTCTAAAAATAAATTACAGAGATTAAATGATTTGAATAGAGCTAAAATCCTCATACTTAAAGTAATATTCTCTAATAAATTAACATAAAGTCACCACATTATTACATTATTATTAAGGTTTGTTACCTTATGCAAGACTTCATCCATAACATGTTCAAAAATATGATATTGTGCTGAAGGTGGTCTGTACACAGTCAATACAATAAACCGCTTCAACTCTACACAGGCTATTTCTATGCTACGTTCAACAGAGAAGTTAACAATATCACGGCGTTCTTTGAATTTAAGATTTTTATTTATTAATATTAGTGAACCACCATGTATAGCCAGTTCCCTGCTGAACGAGCTGCCTACCTGGTGATTGTTGAAATTGAACATGAACTGATCGCTCTTTAGCCAGTGTTCAGTAATACATAAAATATCAATAGCTTCAGCATTCATGAACAATTCCAATTCCAAGTCTTTTCCTGTCATTCCTCTGATATTCTGATGCACCAGGTTAATTTTATTAATATAACTATTGTTCTGTTTTGACATAACAGAATAATTTTCAAGTGGTAGTGCACAAGTATGTGTGCAAGAGGTACTCTCTATTGTCTTAAAATTTAATTTAAATTATTCGGTATGTCAATATTATAATTATTATTAATACATAAATTATCATTATTAATGTCAGGTGCTTTAGCCAAATTGTTGGCTAAGTTAATATTAATGTCATAATTTTGTTGCTCAATAGAAGCAATTTGAGTAGCCAAATTCTTGGCTAAAGTATTAATATAAAAAGATAGCGAAACTGCTATCTGTCTTTTACAACTATTTTTAAGATAATATCTATCTTTTGTCAAATAAAAATATTTACTAACAAGTTTGTTAGTGTCAATAAAATGAAATTTATTATAAAAAGGTCCATTAATTTGGCATGTCAGTTGATGAAAACAACCTCAAAATTTATGTGAAAAATTCAAATAACCAAGTATTTGGTTTTTTATTTTTATCTTTTACAAAATGTTTTGGTTATTCACGAAATTTGGTGAAAACTTACCTTTTTATGTCCCAAACACACTGTAATTTTATGTGTTTTTTCACCTTATGATGACTCAATATAAAAAAACACCCTAATTTTCAATCGAAAATTCTCACGTCAAAATAATAATAATAATATCTTGGGACAACTAACACAACGTCGTCTGATCCCAAACTAAGCAGAGCTTGTACTATGGCAACTAGACAACTGATAAACATACTTATATATTTCTAAAAACATACATATTATAGATAAATAACACCCAGACACAGAATAAACCATCGTGCTCATCGCACAAAGTTTTATCCTGGGTGGGGATCGAACCCACGACCTCTTGCGTAGCAGTCGGATACACTCCCACCGCGCCACAGAGGCAGTCAATAATAAAGGCAGTCAAAAAATATCTGCTTTCTTCAAAAAGTCAGTGGGCATTTTGTTCCTTGAAATCTGTACTTTCTGATAGTATAAATAAAAAAAGTATACATTACTGTGGTATACCTAGAATAACAAAAACAAATTAAAGTTTTTATTTTGAAGTTGGTGCCGAATAAAACATAAAGACTACTATTTCATGGCACCAACTTCAAAATAAAAACTTAATTTGTTTTCGTAGGTGTATTATGTTTTGATTTTGAAGTCGGTAATATTTTTTTGTTAAAAAGTTTTTATTCCTAAGAAAGATCAATGCGATATATACTGCTTATAAAAATAATCCTGATGGCTCAAATATAGATTTTTTAAATCATAATCAAGATAAAACCATCGCTAGATCACTATAATCAGAGGACATAAAGCTCGCACAGTCTGAGTCAACAAGAGCGACCTTTGATTTTTTGGTGAACGAAAGAATCGAAAGTAATAAGTATTTTGGTTTTCTCTTTAAAATAAGTTTGAATATTGTGATTTGAATAAGCTTTACTTATCTATCCTAATACTGGGTTAGTTCTTTTATGTGTTCACAACTTGTGTAAGATTTATTTGATTTTATGGTTTTAATAAAGCAAGACTGTTTTAATTGAAAACTTATCTTTAGGTACCTAATTACTGAAGTACCTAACTAATCAATGTTCCTTTATGACAATTTTTTCACGATTTTATTTTCAGAAGATAAGAATAGAGAGATTTTCCTTTTCTTTTTTATATAACATTTTGTTAAAAATGCTATTGTGTTTAATAAAATTGCCTGTTTGTTCTATTTAAAATTAATCACTGAACTTGTATTGTTTATTGTCTACCCAAAATTAAAAACACTTACGAGACATTTGCGAAGTATTTTGAGACAACTACAGTATTTTAGCGGCAATCATAACTACATTTTACTTTTTGATAATTAGTTATATTCTTTTTAAAAATTATAGCAATAACTAATTTTAATAAGGAAATTGAGTACGAATCCTTTTTCCCAAGTAGAAGCGAACATAAGGCTATGTTTGTTTTTAATTTTGACTGAAGTAGAACAAGACATCTACTTACAGTACTTCGTAAAAAAAATATGCTATAGAAAATTGGCCTATACAAAATGATACGCAAAGCCATAATAACTAACTACTGCAAGTTTGAAGAAGCTAGCTAAGTTGTCAGATTTTGCACTAAAACGCTCTCCTGAAAACTAATGATTTTGTAGATAGCCGTTTGTTCTTGCTGCCGTCGAAATCAGGTAGGTACTGTACAAAATTAAATTAGGGGCCATGGGAATCGCACCCACTACCTCTAGTCTATTTATTCTTAAATATACCTACCTACTTATTATTTTTTTGAACTTTTTACCCTTTGGGTATGCCAGTTACCAATACCTCTGGTCGTCGGGTAGTATTTATACACGGTACCAGTAGTGGACAGTGGAGGAGTCTCTTCCATTCCATTCCAGCTAATTGTATTTGCACTTATTCTCACTACCTTACATTCATACATTGCTATAGTGTTATCATCATGTTATCTGGTGACGGCAGTTTAGAACACGGCACCAACACTACGAACATATTACATTAAGATAAAATTCAACTTATAATTTTCTATTTCAAGTGGAACATTATCATTTACTGTAGTTATTGTATTTAACGTTATCAAGATTTCATTATAGACTGAGATACGGCTGCAGATTCGCATCGTTCATCGAGTATTGTAATAAAATCATATTTTTATATACAATCATAATAAGAGCAATACGTTTTGGCCAGTCTGCCTATCAGATTTTGCCCGCTAGTATTTTTAATTAAATTTATGTTAATCGACTTACTGGGAAAAAAAATCTCACTTGTTATTGCAATGAAATACACTCTACTTTATAGAACTAGACGTAGAGAACTTGAAAAGCGATGGGTGCCTTTGCGCACTTGCCCGCAACCCCTTCGCAGCCAGGTGTAAGCAGGTAATATTTTATTACGTTATTACGTTCATGGCGTATTGTCATCATTTATATATCAAATTAAAGCTATTGATTTCCTGTACATGATAAACTACCTCTGCCTATGCAAAAGTGCCCGCAGTCGGAGTTGCCGGCGTTTTAAGTTTGTTTAAAGTGAGAAAGACTTATCGCTCTACATCATTCGTTAGACGAGGATGGCAATAGCCTGCTCTGCTGTCGTAACACAGAATGCAGTAACTGACAAAAACCATTATTTTAGTTATGTTCTTGAAATGGCATCGTAAGTCATACACTATGCAATAATAACAAAAAAAAAATCAATAGCAAAGTGGAAACTAAAATGTTATTAACATAAAATGTAGTAGTTAGACCAAATTATTTACATTCACCAAGATGAATTGCAATTGTCGTAACTATAATAAACTAGCGGCTCGCTTCGGCTTCGCACGGACTTTCTCCAGTCCATAAAATAGCTCCACAGTCCGGACCATTCGATTCGCACTTGGCATTTCAAAATGTAAACGTCGAACGAAAGGTACCCCATCCGCCGGCGGCCATATTCAAGTAAGTCAATACAATAGTCTCTATTTGCTGATAAGCTGTAGTCAGGAATCTCGGTAAGTATATCATACAATAGTTTTATCATTAAATTCAAAAGATTGTCAGAGACAAAGGTAAAGTGGACTGGTTGAGAGTGTAATAGTAGCATTAGGTACTGATAATAGCGGGCGCTGTCTGGGGCGGAGTGTCTATCTAATGGGTGGTGGAATGTTTAGTGATATGTACTGTAAACGTGAGGGATTAGATAAGAAACCACGATTAGATTTTTCTTGTCTAAATACTTTTCAATACTTCATCAAAACATCAATGGGATAATAAGTAAGTCAGATATGTTGTGCGATAATCTAAATGAAATGAATAAGAATATTGACGTAGTGTGCATTACAGAACATAATATGCTTCCAGGGGACGAACCATATTTATGTATACCTAATTTGAGCTTAGCGGCTTCCTTTATGAGGCAGTCTCAACATGGCGGATCATGTATTTTAGTAAAAAATGGTATTAAATACAAAACTGTGCATGAAATGGTCAATCTATCAACAGCAAACAAATGTGAATTTTCTATAATTGAATTGATTAGTTATGGTATTTTTAATGGCCTATAGTGGATAATGGAAGTAACTCTAAACTTAGTAATAATTCACCTGGACATATTATATGCAAATATTTTTTTATGAATCTGAAATTGACATTTTTAATATAATCATGGAACTAAAGAATACAAAAAGCGCTGGCATCGATGGGATAATAACAGCTATAGTCAAAGACGTAAAATTTTCTATAACACCTGTTTTATATTGTTTAATTAATTTGAGCCTTGAACAAGGTTTATTTCCTCATGAATTGAAAAAATCAATGATTAAACTTCTGTACAAAAAGGGCGAAAAAAAAACCATAGGTCGGTAGCAATAGTACCAATATTTGCAAACATATACGAAAAAGTGATTTATAACTGCCTCAATACTTTCTTAGAAAAGGAATCTATATTGATCCCCCAGCAATATGGATTTAGGAAGAATTAAAATATAAACATGGCTACTTATGATTTTTTACGATTCGTGATCCATAATATGGATAGGGGGCAGCCAGTAGTTGGTCTATTTATGGACATGACAAAAGCTTTTGATCACGTGGGACACGACATTAGTTATATAAACTTTACTCCTATGGAATAAGGGGCAATGTTCATAAACTAATATCGTCTTATTTAACTGACAGAGAGCAGGTCACGCAAATAACAAGATTATGTACAAGAACAAAAATTGAAAAAGTGTATCAATCTGATGTAAGAAAAGTCAAATGCTCTTTATTATATATTTTAATGACTTACCAATAAGTATTAAACATAAAATGACATTATTTCCAGATGATTGCACAGTATTATTCTCTGACTTGACATTGACATCACTATAATTTACTATTAATAAATCATTGATATCTATTATCCATTGGCTAGCATTAAATAATTTAAAAAATAATTAAGAGAAGACAAAAAATATTAATTTCAAACAAAGACCAGTAATTAATGACATTTCTATAGCATTTAATATAAATTATCAGGTGGTAAGAATCGAAGAATGTTTATATACTAAAGGCGATTGTTCAAGTGACTATGGAATTTAGTATCGCTACAAATTTTGTTGTGCCAAGATGAAAAATACTGATTTATGTAGACATTAATATATACTTTCAGAAAAACCAACAATGATTTACCTAATTTGCCGGGTTTAATTGATATGGGTGGATGAACTTCGAAAATCGAAATATTTATATACATTTTTGTTTTGAAAATAGGGCTTATCTATGATATTGCGTATTAATTATGTATTACACATGATATGTAACACTAGTTTATGGCTATGAATTCGGCTTTGCAGTGATATATAATCCGAATCTCTATCTCACAAACACTTCACAATTGTCACAATATTGGTACGAGTCTCTGTCTCACAAAATATTTCTGATTGTTACTATGTATATGGAGTCTCTATCTCAAACTCACGTAATGTAACCACAATATCATACACAACACGAGAAATAACAAAAGCTATTTGTTATTAATACTTTAAACTGTTTTCTTATTGGACCGGCGGGCGCCAACAATCTTTTGCACAGATAAACAAGTGACATGACATTACATTTCAGTGTTGCCATAACTTTTGTCATATCCTATACAAATCGATTTTTTTATTAATATTCATTACTATGTTCTTATTTTTAATCGAGCCGGGTCCTAATCTAAAGGTATCAAAGAATATGCTTATTAAAAAGTATAGTGTATAAATATTATCGTTCTTTACATTCAAACGTAGCAACAATTAATAGAGTATTTATATTAATTACCTATATAATAAAAATCGATAATAACCCTAATCGATATTACGATTTTATTTTTGTAATAGTGTTACCACCGTTAAAAATAACTTCATACGAAAAAAAAGGAAATAAATAAACTGAAAGACTAATAATTGCATCTCAATATTCTGGCAAATGTGAGACTCCATATCATTATATAATAACGTTATAATTAGAAACTAGAATTATACATTTCATCAACTTGTGGCACAACGTAAATACTAGCGATACTGCTGGTGGGCATACCCCTTTCTAGGGCTACATTTGGATCAATAAATGAACTGGAAATTACTGAGCATATTTGCAAAAAGATCAGCTAGTTTGCGTATGGATTGTACAGACTGAAATTTATTACTAGTAGAGACGCGCTTATGACTGCCTACCCTGGATATCTCTTCGATTCTTCGTTATGGCATTATTTTTTGGGGGAACTCCACTCTTCTGGTGTTTAAAGCGCAGAAACGCTGCTTATGAACAATGTTCGGTTTGAAGTCAAGATAATCATGCAGGCCTTATGATATTCAATATTCTATACTAATGTTACCTTGCAAATTTATTTATGAAAGCTCAATGTGCGTAAAGCAGAATATAACCCTATTTAATTAGAGGGAACGTCAACGACACCTAGGTAAACTGGTTCACCCTTGTTTGGTAGAACAACGTTTGGTCGAAAATCACTTGTTCGAACAACGTTTAAGATAATAATCACTTTGTATAATATCGATTCACATAATTTTCAGTTCATCGAATATTTATTTGCGATAACAACATTTGCGCTATTGATCAAAAAGTATAATGTTCATTTAATGTAATGTTCAGGTGGTATAACACGTATTTTATCGAATATTCAGTTGGTGTAATGTAGACTATACTACACTGAAAGGAAAACAATTATAAATATTTTTAAATATTTTATTTTCAAAAAGAAAACAATGAGAGTAATCGCAAATTAGATGCGATCGCTTTAAGTAAATCTAATTCTGTGTAGGTTTCAAAATTACTTAATATGTTCTCAATCTTATCATCCTTCTTAGTACAAATCTTTCTCTGTTTTGCACTAGGTTCTCCATTTAAAACACACTGTATCTTTCCTTCAACTATATTCATTTCGGCAAGCAGTATAGTTGACAGTTCATAAAATCTGGGGCTTCTTTTATCGACTATACTATTTAGCCTGTGGTGCCACGCTTCCACATTATTTTGTGTGCGTGGCAATTTTAAATGGTTTAAATCATGACAACTCCATAAGCTAGGTGGAAACTGGGGGGGTTTGCCATTCTTTCCTTCAAACATAATTTTCTGCAAACCATTTGGCAATTAAAGCACAATTTTCAGAGCAATTTTCTTTCCAAACTTTGAAGTACTGTGGAATTGTTGAATATGGTAGAAAAGACAAAGCCATGAGACACTTAATTTCCAAGTTAAACCTGTAATCCGTTCCGTACAGTTTTGCAAGGCTACTTGATTGAATCTTCCTATAAATAATTTGTCCAAAATGGAATGAACAGCATTTAACCATAATATTTTCCAAATTTTGTCGTACACATTGAATTGCAGTAATTTCGAAGTCCATCATACAATATTTCACCTTTATAACAATATCGTTTTCATAAAAATACTCATTTATTAGGTCGAATATTTTGTTGTACGTTGTTTTGTCCTTGTTAGTGCACAACACAAATACTAATGGCACGGTGGACCTATGTTCGTTCAAAATCCTAGAATGAATTGTATACAATTGTAAAAATAATTCTGGTACAGACTTAAAGGTACCATCCATATACCACATCATGCTTTGTCCTAGTTGAGTCATCAATTTCTTTGTTGAAAAAAGAATAACTCTCTTATTATCACTAAATATTTCATCTTTAATGACCAAGTTGCCTTTTTCTAATTTAAGATAATCATTGTTAATTTGAAAATATATGTCTTTCGGTTCAACAAACACAGGCTTATTTTTACGCTTGTCTCTGTAAATTATTTGCTTTAACGCACTGGTCGTTGGTAACTGTGACGCAATATCAGAATCTGTACTTTTTAAGACTGTTTGCAAAATCTGACATGGTTTTAAACGGTTGTTCTTAAGTGCTTCTTCTTTTAATTCACTTATTACACTTGACGTTGGTAATTTACATGCACTGGGTTCGTGATTATGTTCGCCGTGACTTAATACCCTATGTTGATCATTGTCTGGGTCGCGTATAGTTATAGCACGCGAAGAACACTTATCCTTGTTTCGTTGTTCACAGGACCAATAGTATTTATACACCACTTCCTTATTTTTGTGGAAAGAAAATCCATCTATATTTAGCTTCAATCCACCTCTCTTGCTTAAGAATATGCTGCACATTTTTAAACAGTGTTATGAACTTCAACTAAACAATTTAAGCCAAAAAATGTACAATGTTTACTTAGTTATGATACACAAATCATTCTAATGCACGACAATGACAACCTGTATGATGCATTTTTCTTACGAATACCTTCATAGTTACGATAATAGTAAATCTCAATATTGTTCCACTTTCATCTACTAGATGGCGTTAGAAGTACGGCGCGTGGCGTGGCGTTATACTGATTTTTGATATAATTATCATTATTATATCAAATGTGGCGTTAGTTTATTGACAATGAAACTGAATATTTAATACGATCTTTCGACTAAACCATTATTAGTCGAATAAAACATTCGTATAAATAAAATTAGTGCATTTGAAAATTCGGTGACATGACATTATTTCAAACAAATAATTATGTTAACTAAAATTCTACCAATTAATTATTCGGTCAAATGAATAATTATGTAAAACGACTTTATGGCAACTGAAATTCGCTGAAGCGATTTTCGACCAAACGTTGTTCTACCAAACAAGGGTGAACCAGGTAAACTATGTGTGGTACTAAGCAAAACCGCGTTGATGTATAGTAGCATATTTTGTAGAGCACCGCTGATTTATAACAAACTACCGACATATATCAAAGACATAGACAATAAGGTAAAATTTAAAAATGAGCTCATTAATGTACTCTTAAAAAAGTGCCACTACACGTTGAAAGAATGATACATTTTCATGATAATATTGTCATGTCAGTACTGAGCATGGTCGCGTGGGTATCAAAGCTTAGAAGCCTAATAAAGACGTCTAATTCGTGGTTTCTTATCTAATCCCTCACATTTACAGTACATATCACTAAACGTTCCGCCACCCATTAGACAGACACTCCGCCCCAGACAGCGCCTACTATTATCAGTACCTAATACTACTATTACACTCTCAACCAGTCTACTTTACCTTTGTCTCTGACAATCTTTTGAATTTAATGATAAAACTATTATATGATATACTTACCGAGATTCCTGACTGCAGCTTATCAGCAAACAGAGACTATTGCTTAGAGACTATTGTTTTGACTTACTTGAATATGGCCGCCGGCGGATGGAATACCTTTCGTTCGACGTTTACATTTTGAAATGTCAAGTGCGAATCGAACGGTCCGGACTGTGGAGCTATTTTATGGACCGGAGAAAGTCCATGCGAAGCTGAAGCGAGCCGCTAGTTTATTATAGTTACGACAATTGCAATTCATCTTGGTGAATGTAAATAATTTGGTCTAACTACTACATTTTATGTTAATAACATTTTAGTTTCCACTTTGCTATTGATTTTTTTTTTGTTATTATTGCATAGTGTATGACTTACGATGCCAAAGAACATAACTAAAATAATGTTTTTTGTCAGTTACTGCATTCTTTGTTACGACAGCAGAGCAGGCTTTTGCCATCCTCGTCTAACGAATGATGTAGAGCGATAAGTCTTTCTCACTCTAAACAAACTTAAAACGCCGGCAACTCCGACTGCGGGCACTTTTGCATAGGCAGAGGTAGTTTATCATGTACAGGAAATCAATAGCTTTAATTTGATATATAAATGATGACAATACGCTATGAACGTAATAACGTAACAAAATATTACCTGCTTACACCTGGCTGCGAAGGGGTTGTGGGCAAGTGCGCAAAGGCACCCATCGCTTTTCAAGTTCTCTACGTCTAGTTCTATAAAGTAGAGTGTATTTCATTGCAATAATAAGTGAGATTTTTTTTCCCAGTAAGTCGATTAATATAAATTTTATTAAAAATACTAGCGGGCAAAATCTGATAGGCAGACTTGCCAAAACGTATTGCCCTTTTTATGATTGTATATAAAAACATGATTTTATTACAATACTCGATGAACGATGCGAATCTGCAGCCGTATCTCAGTCTATTATTACACGTAATACTCATAAAAGTTTGTAATATGACTTTGACTTGGCACACGGAGTGACAAAATAACTGTGTTGTCACTGTATAGGGTCTGATCTACACTATTTATTTAAAGGTAGACTAATTAACCTGAATACCAGGGTGTAAACTAACGATTGAGAGAGGGTGCTTCAACTGGTCGCTGCCTTTGCTTGCGTAATGGCTTCTAAAGTCGCGTCCCCAGCTCTTTTAGTGGCTCTTTAAGGCCTGTAAGGGCGCGGATCCAATGGAGGGCAACAGGGGCAATTGCAAAAGGTCATTCAGTCGAATCACCAGATTTCGACTGAATGACCTTTTTTGGAGAATTTGAGAATTTTGATACAGGATAGGTGTGTTTTATCAGGCAATTGTCCCTGCCCCCCTCTTTTGGCAGTGGTGCCTAGTGTACCCCTATAGAATCAAATGCACCCCCTCCCATCATGCGAGTGAATCACACTTGTCCGGTTGAGTCAAATGTTGCCTTCCCCTGAACAAAGTACTGGATCCGCGCCTGAAGGGGCAAGGAGAACTCTGGATATGCTCTCGACCATACCTCGTACCACACTTAATTGCGTAGCATCACAAGATCATGTTCTCTGGACTCGCTTAATAAACTTGTTTCGATTGCGCAATGTTAATAGACTATGTATAAGAAAGAGTCAGTCCAAAGATCGTTCGTTACTTTACAATATCTGTTGTGTAATTGTGTTTATCTTTAATGACGGATACTACAAAGACGTTTATGACGCATAGGTGCTGTCAGTAACTGTTATATACTTTTATCGTTATAAAAAACTACTTAATAATATTTTTCAATGGAATTTGTACGAAAATTTGGTCACTTCTCACTTGATCAGCTGTTACTCGTAAACTTGTAAAGCCTACTTAGGTGTCATAGTTTTCCTCTTAATTTTACTATTTAAACTACTACCGTGAATTTTGCGTTTGTTTTGCGATACAAAATGTTGGGTTTTGCGATACAACAAAAGGGCGTAAAGTTCCGTTTCACTCAATGGTGTTTTTTAAGAGTAAATGCACGAATTACAACAAAATATACCGAAATTACTATAGGTGTGCCTTTCATCGAGATCTAAGATCTCATCATCAGATCCGAACTTTGATGACAATGGGACCAATCTAGAAGTATACCCTTTCAAACACAAAAATATTTTTTCAAATCGGTCCAGCCGTCTGCGAGTAATCAGGTAACAAACATTAAAAAAAACCGAAAGAACCTCCTCCTTTTTGAAGTCGGTTGAAAAGTGTTCACCTTACCGTACGTGCTTGTAAATCAATAAAATTTTATATAAAATATGTCCTATTTGGTTATCAAATGGGCGAAAGTCAATGTTCTACGTCTCCCCTACTTTGTACTATTTTATAAATAATGCAAATCATTGAGCTTATCAGACAATTATTTACGCAAGTCACTACAGTTTGTTATTTTATAAACTGTAACATGCTAAAAATCCTACCCATTATACTACCGACGTGAACTCACTCCTATCACAAGCCTTTGAGCTTAGCTGGAGGGGTTAATAAGATTGCTAGTAATGTGGAACTCAATCTCACATTGCTAGTTATCTTTTTATGACAAAAAAAGAACACTTAGTTTGTTTCTAAGTACAATAAACTGAACATCCTTATTTATAACTCAAGTAGCTTTTGCTCACTGCTCGGCTTTGCTCCTTTGAATCGGATTGTGATATAACGCAGCCTTCCTCAAGCTTCGGCTACCTCAGAATATCATCGTGGAGACATGGAAGAACGACCTTCACCCATCTTATAACCAGATGAGACATTTTTATCAACTTTTATAGATTTACAAACACTTGCCAAAACAACAGCTTGGCAATCGAAATTTTTTCATGGGTATTTCTTTTTCGATTTTAAAACTTCAAAACATGGCAATATTAATCCATGAATGGGTTTTTGCGGAAACCTTATACGAATATTTTCGTTTTCATTTTTTAGGGTCCCGTTTTATGGAGTAACAGATCGGTATAGTTACCTATATTGACTTACTTGTTCATACCTTATATCCATAAGTACCCATGAATAGAGCTAAGTAGGCTAGCCTGCCAAAACACATTCTACATGTTAAAAACTATCAGTTGGAACTCAATCTGTTCGGTTACCAAAAGAGTAAGAGTTATAAAAAATAAATAACTATGAACACTTCGCTTGGCAAGCTTTCATAGGCGCGTTTATAAATCATTAAAATTTGATAACAAATATGTCTCATTTGGTTACCAGATGGGTGAAGGTCAATTTTCAGCGTCTCCTAGGCCACTTCGGAAACTTTTGCGCATACAAACACGGGCATCTACTTAATAATGTAAGGGGTAAAGTGCAATATGGTTAAGGAAAGACAAAGTAAAAATAAATCATTTTATTTTCTACGCAACTTTAACAGGTATTAATCTGTTTAAGTATCTATACTTTACATTAGTAATTATTACGTGTTTATAATTAGGTACGTACACTGAACAAGTAGGTCCTTACGGTTTTTACATTGTAGGTCAGCTTAACTGAAATAAGTGGTAACTGTCTTCTTTTTCCTTCTAAGTTACTTATGTTTTAGTTAAATACTAGGTTATCTCAATAAGTAGTACCTACAGTTAGTTTTGTCAAACGCCTGTACAAACATTAGAAAAGATTATTCCATTTTTTCCGATGTCATCACTTTTTTCAAAAATAATTCCTTGTACTTTTACTTAAATCAGAAGTATTACACAACTACTTACCTATATCCACGACTACTTATTTAAAATTTTAGCAAACTCATCAAGTAAAAATCAAGGAACACCTACACAAGGATGACAATACATCTAAACATGTATCAAAAATATATCACAATCAAGTCTTAACTATTCACTTTAGTTTCTAAAATAGTCACACACTTCATAAAAATGCATTTTACTTCAAATGTACCTATCGCGTCCGCAGCGGATAACTGAATCCTAGGATAGGTAAGGCTATCGAAACAAATAACTTTAAAAGTTTCTTCAGAGTAGAGAAGACAAAAATATTTTTGTTGCATTTTCTTGTGTGATCTAAAATAAAATCATATATAAACTGCCTTTGTTACGCTTTCGGTGCTGCGGAATCGACATCTGGTAATCTTACGCGGCTGGACACGGCTCGAGCTCCATATCTGGTTCAAGCAGTCCTCGTCTTAAGGCAGTCAAAATAGAACATTTGGACCGTGAGTCTAAGTCCAGAGCCCACAGAGCGGCTCCCCTGGCCCCTGAGCGTTGTGCCGCGGCCCCTGCACCTCTTGCTTCGTGCATACTCACGTACGATGCCCATTGGTCACCGCGGATGCTGAACGTACCTGATGGTGTACTAACCTCTTTCCAATAATTCGAAGAGAGGCCCTCAGCAATCTGTGAAATACAATCACCATGTATAATAGTAGTCGTGATAGTAGTGTGCAAAACCCATATGATTTTCTGGTTATCTTATCTGTCTATGAATGATATTACAGTCATACAGTCATATTTTTCGTTGGTATCTAAGCATATCTTTGCACGTAATAAAAAGGAACGCTGAATGACTAAAGTTACAGAATGTTTAAGTGCCTAGTAGTATAAATAATGCGTATTCAGATCATTACATTTGTTCAGCAGCACCGGTTCGGATTAAAATATCAGCTATTGTAACATCTTATATGGTTTAACTAATTGTCAAGAAGTCCTATTTAATGGTCTGGATATACCTAATATGATAGGATAGGTATGTAAATATGATTGTTTTAGAAGACCAGGTATGTGCATGTTGGGCCACGGACTATGCAGGGTTCCGTTAAAGTTTAATATTTCACAAACGAATCTCTAAATCGAAATCACATCCCCACTTTACATATAGCGGAGGTACCCAAAAAAAATGTTTTTCAAGATTTTGTTCTTTCACTTTGTCGGTGTAAGTAAAATGTGATTGTGTACCCATGCAGAATTACAGCCTTCTAGCACTAACAGTCTCTGAGCTAAGCGGCGGACGGACCGACGGACGGACATGGCGAAACTATAAGGGTTCCGTTTTGCCTTTTTGGCTACGGAACCCTAAAAGGGGCTTCTACAAACCTCATGATATGACAGAAATCCAGGAACTTTAGTATAAGGTCCAGGTTCTCCCGGACCAGAGACGAGCGCTCCGAGCGCATTATGAGCAGAACTTCGCAATGTGTAAGAGCGCGCATAAGCTGGCACTCCCAGGACCAGTTGTCTCGGAGGCATCACGCTTGTCCAGTATAATAGAGTCGCATTCTGAAAAATAAATTGATCACATATTGAATTGAATATCGTTTAGGTAAAATTTTACGTAAATAATCAATATCAATGTGACCAGTAGTAAAAAAACTAAAAATCTTTTTGCATTTATTGAAAAAATAATCCAATGCAAAACAACAACCTGTCAGTCAAACCTTGGATATAAGACAGTAAAGGCATAAATGTGATAAAAAATAAGATTTCATTGGACACAGATATTGATATTGACTTAATAAACTTACCAAGCTATGACTTCCGGCATCATGACTTGATTCTAAAGGTGCCAGTAACGCTGTCTTCCCAGTAGATGAAGCATAGTAATCGTTCGCAGCAATGGAGACCCAATCCAATTCAGTAGTTAGAACATGCGCCTTGTACGCTAAAGCAGCAATTTCAGGACAGGCTGAAACCATCGCAGATAGTTCTAAATCATAAGCTCGTAAACTCTTTGATAATTCAAACAGTAGGTCGGCGAAGCTATCTCTTTCCGCAATGTCCACTGTCGATGTTGTACAAAGAATCTGAAATGTTGCACAAGTTGTTTAGAAAATCCATTAAATTCATTTAACTTTTATTTCGTTTTTAGATGTTTCAGTTTGTTTACCTGTTTACAAGCGGGATACTGCCAAGCGATCTGTACACCATCAAAATTCCACCTCTGAACGAATTTTAGTACTGAGTCTACGAAAATCTTTCTATTTTCTTGGCTTGAGACCATTTCGCCCCATTTCTTATCTTCTGAGTCTGTTAAGCCTCCAACACCAATAATTACTTTTATGCCAATTTGGCGCAGCTGAGTCACTTTTCCGTAGAAATCTAAAACATGTTACGATATATAGAAGTAAATCCTTTACCAATATAATCTTCTAATCCATTTCAAAGATTATTATTAGATTTATATATTTACCATTTTCAATATCTAATTCTGTATTTCCTGGTACTAATTTGAATGATTCGGCATCAAGATGTGCCCATGCGTAAATAATATGCGTACAAAGAGTTGGATCTGTGCCGAGTTGTTCTGGTCCATAACTTCCTTTGCCAGGCCTGGAATGAAACATAGCTTCTTTTGAAGTTGATAATTTTTGGAAAGGCGATATGATATGATCTTTAAAACAAAGTGTAATTTTATAATGTACAAGTAAGATATTGTTTACCTATAATAAGCCCAATTAGTGAAGTAACATGCTACAATGGGTCTGTCTTCTACTGGTTCTTCTTGCAGTTGTGTTCCTCCTGTGAGCCTCAAAGCTGCCTTCGCCTTGCAACGAGCCTTCTCTGGCCAATCGCAGTGATTCTGCGCAACATCATTTTACAACAGTTTAGGTTTCAAGTCAAAACTGACATACAATGTTATACAAGTATGTAGGTATGTTGCTACAAAATTATGTAGGTATTCATTTATTCGCATATAGTAAAATATCAATATCTTATCGGTAGATAACTAGTGTATTACATTATGTATATGATCCTTGTCGGATTCGTAGTGTGATAGAGTAATCGATCGGAACAATTAATTTTGACAAGGGCACGGTTAATTCATTAAAATGTACTTTTACACTCCTTTTCAAGCCACATTTCACTTATTCGTTTTTGTTGACAGGAACATATGAATTATGAAATATATTAATGACAATTTTACCGTGTACAAATTGTTTTAAAAAAATTAACAATTACAAATTTTAACAAATACAATTTGAACATAAAAAAACTATTGATTATATATATTTTGATTGATTTGATATATTTGCATATCATCTATAGTGTATACTATAGATGATATGCAAATAATGAAGGAATGTGCACGTCTCTTCATTATTTTTATAAGTAAAGTCAGAAATGCCTAAGATCCTTTCCATAAATTGTACTCGTGTTATTTACCTTTGCCCAGTGCAGTGGTTCAGGACATTTGAGTTCCATCCAGTTTCCATTGAGACATAGGTAATACTTGCTGCAGTCAGATATGTCGCCTTTAAACACGTTTCCTGTGCATGATGTACCTTCCAGACTAGGACTCTGTTGAACAACGTAATATTTTTTAACATTTATTAAATACTAGCTGCGCCCCGCGGTGTTACCCGCAGTTTATTAGCCTATGAGTTAATCCAGGGTGTCAGCTAACTCCACACCAAATTTTATTAAACCCGCTCCAGCCGTTTAGATGTGAAGAAGTAACAAACATACACACTCACATACTCACAAACTTTCGCCTTTATAATATTAAGTGTGATCTACGAGATGCCCGCCTCGGTTTCGCACAGGTGTGATATGAAATTTTCCATAACGCCATATCAGCCGGTTCAACTAACGTACTTTCGTAATTGCACCCCCCTACCCTGTGTCAGCGACGCGCTCTCAAGAGTAAAATACAGATTTGTGCGAGCGATTCACATTAGTCCTTTAGCCGTTTGGACCTTTGGGTACCGGGCCCCCCCAACAGATTTTGATACCAGGGCCCGTCTACGGCAAGTTACGCCTCTGTTCAGTAGGTATTTGTAATAAATATTTAAAACTAGCTGTGCCCCGCAGTGTTACCCGCAGTTTATTAGCCTATGTGTTAATCCAGGGTATCAGCTAACTCCATACTAAATTTTATTAAAATCGCTCCAACCGTTTAGACGTGAAGAAGTAACAAACATACACACTCGCATACTCACAAACTTTCGCCTTTATAATATTAGTGTGATTAAGGTCATAAATAGAACTCAAACAGTGATTCTTGGATGTAATTGCTTCGTAAATAAATATTTGTTGACTAGCTTTCGCCCGCGGCTTCACTCGTGTAGATGATATTACTATAGTATTTTATTAAGGGTTGATTTTCACTTTCGATCAAAATACTGAAACACGTGTTTCTTTATTTAAACCAAAAAGCCAATTATATAGATCTAACTTGAATACTGACATACAAACATACAAACTTGCAACCCCTATTTTACCCTCCCGGAAAACCCTTCAAAAAAACGCGAAACATGTATTTATTTATTTTAAACCAAAAAACCGTGCGAAATGTCACAGACCTAACTTTAAAACTAACGGAGTTTCACACAAATTTGCAATCCCTAGTTTAATCCCTTAGGGATTGATTTTCCAAAAACGCTGAAACACGTTTTTCATTATTATAAACGTTAAGGCGTAATACGAAATTTTACCGATCTAACTTCAAACTGACAGAGTTTCATACAAACTTGCAACCCCCATTTTACCCCCTTATGGAACAAATTTTTAAAAACCCTTTACTAGTGGATGCCTACAACGTAAAAGGCAACAACTGCCAAAAAATCAGTTTAGGCTCTGCGTTGATGAATCAGTAAGTCAGTCAGGACAATTGGTTAAATACGTATAGATATATCTAGCTTCTGTCTATTCCATCTATCTAATGAATGATATTAATCAACAAGTAAAATGTGTAGCTCGCAACATTAAAAAAAAAGAGTAGTTAAGTTGGTACTAACACTTAAATCAGTGTCCGTTTCCATTTCATCTACCGGTGGGTACATAGGAATTTCTTCCGGTTCCGGCTCAGGTTCAGGATTGGTTTCTATCACATCTACTTCCTGATCGGGAATGTCTGGGGTGTCAGGTATAGCCGGAATGTCGTCAATGTCGGGCTTCTCAGGCGTTTCTATGTTCACTACAATATAAAATAATTTAGTTAAAGTTGTGCTAGCAAACATTATTAATAAATCTCTTGTGGCAGAATCACAGATAATAATAACACTAGTAATTCTGTAATTAGAATTTTTTAAATTTTCAACTTACATTCTTCGAGAGAGCACCGAGGTGGTTCATCAAGACCACGGAGTACGTGATTGATGGTAGATAATAGAGGTGATTTCCCACAGCCACAGTATCTTCCGCTGAAGTCGTCAAGATCAAGAGCCCAGGCCATACCACCGCCAAGCCCCATTGCGCGAACATATTCGGCCTTGTGGCGGACCATGAAGTCGTCGTCAAACGACACCCATTGGTCGTCGAAACTGGCGTAAGGACCCATTCGGCCACCAGGGTCTCGAGTTACTGACCAACCACTGACTCGGATTCGGTCGCATATCTAGGAGAAAATGAAAGGTTGATAAGTCATCAATCATCACAAATATTCTTATCATTTTTCGCCTTCCTTTAGTTAACTTACTTCATAGAACGACAAGAATCCTCTAGCCCTGGTTTCGTCACCAGCTTCCCCGCCTGCATAAGAATCTGCTCCAAGTCCAGTGCCAGCATTTTCTACGAGAGAGAACGACTGACCGTAGAATGGTACACCCAGGATTAGTTTCTCAGGAGGCGCTCCCTTGCTCATCCAGTAATGCACAGTGTAGTTCTAAAATATCAACAAAACAATAATAACATTTTTAGTTTACAGTAGAGTACAAGTTCAACTTGATCCAAGAATTACTATTTACCGTATTCAGAGTTCTGTCAACATCGTTACCACTTGAATACATTGGCGATACATGACCGGTCTTCTTATCCCATTGTCCATGGTAGTCGTAAGTCATGAGAGAAATCCAATCAAGATTTTTGGCTAATGTGGGTACATCATATCCTGAAAACGATAACTGGTTTAAAAAATCAAGCTTTAGCGAAAATTTACTGTACTAGGTAGAAAAAAAATGGTTAGTTTAGAATATGTATATCTGAGAAGAATAATCTTACCAGCGTCGATGACTCGTTTGCTAGCTGATACTGCAGCAGATAGTAAAAGACCGCGAGGCCTGAACGCTGCATGCAACTCTTTTACAAGACTAGCGAAACCTTGTTTGTCAGAGTTTGGACCCTTTTCACAATTTGCCTAAAATATTACGAATAGATTAGTAAAACGTAATTTCAAAGATATTTGTTTGTTTTAAATGTCTGATCAAAACCTAACCTAATTGAATTGCCGTTTATACGAGATACTCACTTGCCAACATTTAGGATACTCCCAATCAAGGTCCAATCCATCGAATTCGTATTGCTCGATGAAGTCAAGAGCGTGTATCACAAACTTTCTTCGAGCGGAAGCACTGTTGACCATTCGTGAATATTTGTCACTTGCTGAATCGTCCCAACCACCCAATCCAAGAACCACTTTCACCCCCTTGTTCTTCAGCGCCACAACTTTCTCGTAGAATTCTAAAAGGTAAGTAAATTTTTGATTGATTTTGTCCAGTGTTTTTGATCTATATTATCAGTTTAAGCTATTAGGAATTATGTTTAGCCATACGTAGTTAGGTACTTAATTATCTTGTTCTGTGAAACTAATTATGAGATCTGATAGTTAAACAAGAACATTAAAAATACTAACTGTTTTCAACATCCAGCCAGATATCGTGTGGTTTGATGACAAGGCGCTTGGTGTCAAGGACTGCGAACGCGTACACGATGTGGGTGCATAGCGATGAGTCGATATCACTCGGAGTAAATTTGCCAGGACCGGGTCTGAAGGTTTATTAATCAAGTTAAATACAGTAGTTTTAAATAAATCAAAATAGAAGATAAAAAATAGTTTTAAAGAAGCAAATAAAAATAAAAGAAATATGTAGCGTTAGTTGTATTATGAAATTGCACTATGTCAAATTTTATTTTGGTTTTAAATTAGCTGTTGCCTTAAAACTAGTTGGAATTAATTTTGAACAAAATGATAATTAATCTGCTTTCGGGATTAGATAATATATTTACCTATACCAAGCCCAATTTGTATAATAGCAGACTACTTTGTATCGCTCCTCCAGAGTGGTACTAACTGTAGTCACAGGTCTCTTCGTCGTGTGTGTTATTTCATCCATCTGAGTTGGCCTCTGTGTTGGCTTCTGTGTTGCTGGGCGAGATGGAAGCCTTTGTGTTGTTGGCCTGGAGGTCGGTCGCTGTGTCGTCGTTGTGGGCCGGTAGGAAGGACGTTTGGTTGTTGTTTTCGGTGGTCTTACTTGAATGTCATCATCATCGTCTATCTCATTTGCGGGCTCAATAATTGGATCCGTTAAAAGATCATCCTCCTCTATATTGGAATCGAGCAAACCGTTCTTAATAGCATTAATGAGCGGGTGTTTTCCTTGGCCGCACCTAAATAAATAAAGTAAATTTAATACTGTATGTAAAGATTAGGGAACTTGGATTGATTTGAAAAATAATCGTGGTAGGAAATTATTACCTATTTCTGAAATCATCAAGATCCAAAGCCCAAACCATACCACCAGCAAGATCCAATGATTTAAGGAAGTTGACTTTCTTTTTAATGATTTCAACATCGTCGAACGACACCCATTGGTTGCCTTTATATGCGTAAGGACCCATTCGGCCGTAAGGATCCTTGACGACTGTCCATCCGTTGTATCTAATGCGGTCGCAAATCTGTAAAACGACAAATAAATTAATTGAAAGAGAATGAATTATCTCTGTTGTTATATATAACTTTACATATTTGTATATCTCGCTGTTTCGTATATGTACTATATTACACTAGGTAATAAAAGGAAGACTTACTTCATAGTAAGATAAGAATCCCTTCGCTCTTGTATATTCTCCAGCATCACCACCAGCTGAAGCTGGAGTGTTCAGAGCAGTTGCATCTCTCGAGTATGATGCATCATTATCCAAAGTAAATGTCTGTCCATACATCGGCATTCCCATCACAAGTTTGTTAGCAGGAGCGCCCTTCTCCATCCAGTAATTCATAGTGTAGTTCTGTAAATAAATGAAAAGAGGCTAATTTTAATTCCGATTATTTTGAAATTAAAGTATTGGTTACGAGCAGATTTCTTAGCAGATTGACAGTTTTTTAAACGACCCCTGAGATAATAAAATTAAGGACCATCTGTTGTACGTTAGTTTGGCAAACGGCCACCAGGGGAACTTAATCGTCACCAATAAGTACTCTAGGAATGTTTCAACAGGTGGCGTCTCACCGCGTTAAAGTAAGTATTGTCATCTTCAGGATGATAGTACAATGGAGCGACGTGACCAGTCTTCTTGTCCCATTGGCCATGGTAGTCGTATGTCATAACAGCGATCCAGTCCAGATGACGAGCCAGTACAGGCACGTCGTAGCCAGCATCTATGACCTTCTTACTAGGAGACACAGCCGCAGATAACAGTAGGCCTCTAGGTTTAAACGCAGCGGATAATTCAAGAACAAGATCAGCAAATGCTTCTTTGTCAGAGTCTGGACCCTTTGAGCAGTCAACCTGGAAATTACAATGACGTTAAATTACTTAAATCGTGAAAGATAGTTTTCTAGACTTATTCGTCTACGTGTATCAAAGGTTTCCAAATAATACTGAATACAAAAAAAACAGGGTATATTTTGTTTTAACTCAAAAGCTAATATGTCTTCTGCATGATCCTCAATGCACGCTTTCGGCTCACAATTAGTTAATAATATTAATATACGTAACCCCTGTTAAAAATATTATTGCAATCACTTTAAACTCGTTTTTTTTATCATACTTACTTGCCAACACTTAGGATACTCCCAATCGAGATCTAATCCATCAAATTTATATTTCTCGATGAATTGAAGTACGTGTGTGACGAATCGCGAACGTGCCGTGGGGTCATTCACCAATTTAGAATATTTGTCACCTGCTGAGTCATTCCAACCACCTATTCCTAAAGACACCTTTATACCATATCTTTTGTACTCTACAACACGTTCGTAGAATTCTGAAAAAAAAACCCATCATTTTTCACACGGCTGTTAAGACATCAATAGTAGCTAACCTACGATTGGTGGTTAGTTATGAGTGGTATAAGTTTCTTAAGCACTAATCTCACCTTCTGCCTGTGACTCGTGTAGCAGAGTCAAAAGCACTAAGTAACTCAGTAAAAATCAATATATAACCAAGAAAGGTAAGTAACACCAGAAGCTAAGATTGCCAGAAAAATCAGAACACAAATTTGATAATACAGTGCTAAAGGAAAAAAGTCGATGTCGTCTGATGAGAAAATTATTTTTAGATAGACGATTTGAATTGCGTTTTTAAGCTAAGGATAAAGAGAGAGCGGTCTTATAGACACGGGGTTAAAACGTAGTACCTTGTGTTGTATCTTTTTTGTGTTTGTATTAAGTAATGATTAAAATTTTCAAAATTGTCCGTCCTATTTCAAATTAAGTTTTTTCACACTTACAGACCCAGTTTGACATAGGTAAAATAAACATTATAACCTTTTACAAAAATACAAACAACCTTTATAACACAACCTACATATTCTAGCTTCATATATTCATAAATAATAGATTTTTGATCGATGTCAAAATGTAACACTTTTTTCAATCTAGTCTCTCAGCCCAAAATCAAAAACGTACGATAAGGAGCTACATTCCAATAAAAAATACTTACGATTGTCATAGTCCGACCAAGAGTCATGAGCCATGATGAGTCCATCATCACCCAATACAGCAAATCCATAGATGATATGCGTGCAAAGACTAGGATCTATGTCTTCTGGGCTATATTTACCAATACCAGGGCGGTACCACGACCAGTTCGTGTAGTAACATACGAGTTTATAGCGTGCTGAAAAATAATATAATTAAAAAAAAACCTTTTATTATTTAGGTACCTACTACTATTTATCGGTATGTTTTATGTAGACAACGTACAATTCAAGAGAGAAGGTTTTGAACTTATTGCAGGTTGTGTGCCGGAAGACGGTTTGGGGTATGCGTGCTCATGGTGTACTGGCACTTCGATGTCATCCATATAAACGGGCTTCGAAGTAGTTGTTGTGCTTGTTGTACTAGTAGTCGAAGTACTCTTGCGTTTACATTGAGCGTTTCTGGGCCAATCACAGATTTGCTTTTCCTGGAAAAAATAAAAAGGTATTAGTCTTTCCAGACATGCTCGTCATTCCAGATATAGAATTTGTTTTAAATATTGTCTAATTAAAAATACCTGGTTCCAATGTAAGCCAGCGCTGCAGGCGAACTCCTCATATTTGCCGAATAAACAATGAAGATAGCGAGTGCAATCAGATGGAAATTGAGCATAAGATCCACTTTCACAGTATTCTGTAAAATTTACAATAATGTTTGCAGTTCTTACGTTGAGAGAATGGTATTAAGTTGGACTGTTTGATTTACTTACTAGGTGGCGCTTCTTGAATTTGCATCATGGTCTGTGAGTTGGTTGCATCCATAATGGGCGATGATCCGCTCTGTCGTTTGTCAGTACAAGAGCTAGCACTAGGGAAGTCACACTGAGAGTGGTCGGGCCTCCATACCAACCCTGGAGCACAACTCTGTGTGATCAATGCACCATTCACGCATACGTAGAACTTTTCACATTTTGGATGTGGATGGTAGGTGCCCGTCGTACAACCCTAGAAAAAGAAAATGTTTTTTTATTGAAAATACTTCTTGAATAACTTATTTTTTTTATTTTTTAAAAAGACGACTCCCGCATTACGGCACAAGCCCTGTGTCGCGGGGGACTTTATAAACATACAAGACACAAATTGTTGTTCTAGTCTGGGTGTTTGTGTCCACAAACACCCAGACTAGAACAACAATTTGTGTATCACACAAAGTGGTGTCCCGTGTGGGAATCGAACCCGACGTCTTGCGTAGTAGTCGTACAAACTCCTATCGCGCCACAGAGGCAGTCAACTGTTTATATATCTTATTACAAAATTCATCATTCATGTTACCATGTACAAATTCACATTATTATTAATTATGATAAACTGTGTATGTCTGTCTGTTTTATATGTTGAAATAGATGACAATTGTATCCTGGGGACGGGCATAGAATACTTTCAATAGGTATAACCGACGGAGTCAGCGAAAAACTATTAACTAAAAATATGATTGACTCTTCCTAGCTGGATACATAAAGAAGAATAAATGAGGGGCAAGAATCGAGAAATCTGCATATTTTTACCTTGCCTGGCATTTCCGCTTCATCTACCACAGGTTTCCTGGTCGTGGTTGGTCTTCTTGTGGTGGTAGTCGTTGTAGTTGTGACCGTTGTAGGTCTTCTCGTGGTCACTGTGGTGCTCGTCGATTTTGTCGGTGCCCCAACTGATAATATCATAGAACATCGACATTATATATAGAGTGTGAATTGAATGTGGGGAAATAATGTTGTGAAATTAGGCGTAGTGTATAGTATATAGATAGTGTTCGTGTAGAGTTCTTCTCGCGGGGTTTTGACCAACTAAATCTGCATCCAGTATAACTACTTCATTGGGACTATTTCAAAATCGTTTATTGTGTACTGGTTACACAGTTGTTATAACAATGTTAAAAGCTCTTCTGTGTTCTACCATCTTGTATGTAATTTGGTAGTCAACAATTTCCATACCAGAATATTATTTAAAATGTTGTATTTTATTTTAATTTATAGAGAAACTACGATAGATTTTCAGATATATCGATGTTTTACAAATATGAAAAAACTGTTTTTAATCAAGAACAATATCATTATGTTTATGCTAGTATTATCGGCAAAAATATTAAAACACTGTTTGAAAAAACGTAACGTGTGGGGCCCTCACTCCTATGGAGGCTGCAGGGCTGTAGCCCCGCCTGCCCTGCCCTGAACTGCCGGCCCTGCTTTTGACTGACAGAACTTGGGTACCATTTCCATCGTTTTACATACCTTCACACATGGCGAATTCCACCCAGTCACATCTCTTAGTGCGCTTGTCCCAATGTAGTCCGGGCGGGCACAGTTGCTTGCGCCAACGACCGCCCACGCACAGGAGGTAAGAGTCGCACGTTGTAGCGGGAGCGTGCACGTCGCTACCTCCACACTCTGAGCCTTCTCTAGGTGAATCCGATGGTGGAGCTGTTTAAATAACCATTATTTTATTAAAAGTTAATCGACATTGTGGTGGTACTCACATATAATAATAATATGAATAAATTGACTCTTGACAGCTCATGTTAAATCCTGAATCGTGATATTGGAGTTTTCACAGCTGCTAGCTATATATATACAAGTAGTGATATGAGTAGATGAGTCTTCCCGTGACCACGGCCGTTGCAATACGGTCGAAACGTCGGGCAATAAACAAGGTATTTTACCTTAAATTATTCACGCGATTAAGACCCGTAATATATATATTTTAATAATATATACAAGTACTCAACGATCCGTTGGGACTCACTCATATGACCGTAGGCAAATTTTTGTTAGTTCCGTCTAACAAAAGTTTAAATAGGTACACGGGGCACACGCTCGCCGCACGACCGCGCAAGGGTGTACATAGCCTAACGGCTTACACTTATCACATCCCACAAAAAAAAATAACGATCCTTTGGGCTGCGGCTTGCCAGACACGATCATCTCGCCTGGTCGGAAGATCCTCCTTTTGTGTTAGAGGTACGTAGCACCTTTCCCTCCACAATATTTAGTGTAATAGTATACAAGCCTTAAATTAAGCGGTAGCAGCCAATTTTCAGAATTACCTTTAGTTGTTGTTGTTGTTGTTGTTACTGGTCGGATGGGTCTTACAGGTCGTGTTGGTTTAGGTGCAGCAGTTGTAGACTTTGGCACTGAAATCAATAAAATGTAATTGTTCAAAAGTGATTTGGAGTCTCACTAGATATATATCTTTTCTATTCTTTGCGCATACCTATTCTGCCATTAATAGTAGCTACTACGGGTTTGTGCCCATATGTATTTTGTCTCACCTTCGCATTTAGCGTACTTGGGCCAGTCACAATGTTTCTGCGTGTTGCTCCAGTGTAGACCGGGCGCGCAATGTTGCAGGCGCCACACGCTACCGTCACAATGTAAGTACGCGTTGCAGTCACCTGCTACGGCTTCGTACTGCTCGCCTATGCAAGAAGATCCGTCCTCTGGGCCGTCTATTGAATCTGTGAAGGGGTTTCGAATATTTTTTATTTTAAACATGTGCACATGCAATTTGAAAATGGGAAGAAAAGTGGTTGTTGTGTGTATTTCGGGTGTGGTCTGAGTACCGGGTAGGAACCGCGGTAATTGAATTTCTAGGGAACGCAAGTCGTTCGGAATAATTAAGGGAATGCTGGTTTTTTGCATGAACCTTCCTTTTGTAGTTCTAAACAAAATCCCAAAAGTCCTCATCAATCTTAGTATATAATAAAGTTCTTACGGGTCAAAGTTCATAAATTCGGTTAGAGTTATCAAAAAATAGATTTAATCGAATTTGTAGGTACAAAAATTGCCTACAAAAACGTATATGAAAATAAATAAATTAGGTGTGACTTTTTGCAGCCATTTTGATTTAAAAAAAATACCTAGCTATATTACCCGGACTAATTTAGTTATAGTGGAATAAAGAAACTCACAGACATATTTACATCATTTCAACCCTGAAAACCATTTTTGTAGGCTTTAGAACTTTAACAAATTTTAACCATTTTATGACATGTTTAACGTAGGAAACGTTGAACATGTCATAAAATGGTTGAATTGCAATTGAAGAGTGTATGCTACACCTCACAAATTTTAGAATTAAATTATTTTAAAGACCTTAGTTTTAAGAAAAAAATAAAACTATGTTTGTGTAGGCAATTAAAAAGAGGATTGTTAATAGGATTTGTAACTTATTAAAGTTACAAATCCTATTAACAATCCTCTTCGATAATACTGCCGATTCCCGAAAAACCGTTTTTTATGAACTTTGACCTGTAATAACTTATTTAGCGGCAATTGGATTGATAGGGATTTTTTAGATTTTGTAGAGACCTACAAAAATCCAGCTTTACCCCTAATTATTCTGAAGTTTAACAATAGCACCCACAAATGGGTGCTATTTTCTCTGGACAATACGGTTGAATTCATTTTAACGTCATAAAACAAGAAACCTAACTTTTCCTTGCAATGATATTCTGACAGACTAACCCACATAAACACTATTTTGGTTACACGGGAAGTTTTGTCAAAACTGATAGACCAGTTTCTTCGCAGACTATTTTTAATACGGTCAGCATAAACATTTACCCACTTTAGACACTGATCGGAAACGGGTTGTTATTTAAAACCAATTTATGACTAACTTTCATCGTAAAAGGGTCCTTCTCAGAGCAATAAATATAAATGAATATAAATGGTGTTTACCAGCTTGGGTTTCAGCAGTAGTGGGTCTGGTTGTTGGTCGTCTAGTTGTTGTGGTGGTGGTGGTAGTAGTGGTTGTGGTAGTTGTCGGTCTTGGCGGAGGACGCGTAGTTATAGGCGCTAGTGTAGTCGTTGCTGTACTGGCTTCGTTGCTACCTGTTTCTGGTAATAGGTATTATATAGTTAGGTATTTAGCAGTAAAATTATAGATACATTTTTTTAGAGGTTTCCGTGGGAGAGAGCGCTGATTTCTTAACTTTCATAAATGTATCTTTTGATGATTAGGACTAGATAAGGTCTAAGAATTTAAGGGAGCATTACGGATGTCTCAGAACTTGGAGTCTTTTCTATTTCAAGGATATAAATAAGTAGGTATAGAAGTACCTGTGCACTTAGCGAAGCTAGGCCAGTCACAACGATTGACCGAAGCGGCCCAGTGCAGCCCGGGAGCACAACGATGTTTGCGCCAATTGCCACCTTCGCATTGTAAGTATCCTTCACAGTCTCCAGGCGCCGA
The DNA here is from genome assembly GCA_945859575.2 of Herminia tarsipennalis. Classification (NCBI taxonomy): domain Eukaryota; kingdom Metazoa; phylum Arthropoda; class Insecta; order Lepidoptera; family Erebidae; genus Herminia; species Herminia tarsipennalis. The sequence goes on from OX243840.2 coordinate 12,263,611, forward strand.
GTGGTATTCGCCAGCAGTGCATGGAGATCCTTCAATACTTCCTGTTAAGGTAAATTTGTTTTACACATAAGTATTTGAGAATATACCTATGGTGTATTATGATTTATTTGAGACAAAAAATCATCACGATAGATTTGACAGCGTATAGGTGCGATGCCATCTTCCAAAAAGCTAGGATATGAATAGACATATTTTGCACCACTACTAGAACTGCGGGAAAGCTCTTAGCTTTGCTTACAGAGGATAATGGAGCCTACGCTGAAGTGATAGTATAGTCTACCTGTTATACTCAGTTTTTTTGTATTTTTGTTACCAATAATTTACACGTTATTTTTTGGAAATTTGAATACTTGTTAATTTGTTACCACTAATAAATATTCATGTTTAGCAATATTACAATAAATACGTTTACGTTTACGTTGTAGGGTTTAATGTGAAAATGTGATAGAATAAACCTAATACATAAATAAAACAAATAAATGTTACCCGCATCTGCTGGAGGCCGTTTAGTTGTTGTTGGGCGTCTAGTTGTGGTTGTGGTACTGGTGGTAGTGTGTTTTGTTGTTGTCGTGGTCATGGGCGTGGTTGCTGGCGGCCACCACGTCTGAGCGGTAGTAGAACTCGTTGTCGAAGGGTTCCAGCCTGGCCATGTGGTCGAAGTGTGGTGATCGTGGCCCCCGCCACCACCAAGAGAACCTGAAAAAATTTCAATGCATATATAAAAATTTAAGATATAGAGACGAGAATAAATATTAGAAAATCGGTATTTAAAATTGTTGTTTGTGTTCCGGTTCATTTCATCGTAAGCTCTAACGAAAGCTTCCGCTGGAAAAATTTAAACCCTCAATTGATACACAGAGATACCTACCTAAACTAAAGATATGATTAAGGTGATCGGGAATATTAGCTTCGTCTAAAGTGTCTAGCATGTTCTTCACTTTGATTAAAAGTCTTACCATCAGATTCAACAGTCGTCGTCGTAGGTGGTGAAGGAGTGACAGGTTCGGGCGGTCGCTCACAGGCCGCGGTTGGTGGTGAAGGCACATTAAGTCCAAGAGCTCGGCCGGCAGCTCGCAGCAACGGTGATGGTTCCGCACAACAACGGTTGCTAAAGTCATCCAAATCAATTGCCCAAGCAGCTACACCACCCATACCTTGTCTGAGCGCCCAATCCACCTGCAGAAGATAACGTATCCATTTTAAAATTAGAGTTAGATTACAATAGAAAAGCCAAGAACAGTGCCAGAGTAGCCCATTAGCAAATTAAGCAATTGCTTAGGGCATCATGTTTTGGGGGGCACCAGAAACAGCACCAATTATTTTTTTAGTACCTAGCACATGAAAATCCGCGCGATTTAAATTTACTAGAAATTCTAAATACGAAATTATCTATCCGGCACTGGGCAAGAGTCTTTCTTATGGAAAGAAACTTAAGGCTTAATCTTTAGCTTTAAATTACTCAAATTACCTTTTCACTGATAGATTTCGGGTCATCATATCCCACCCATTGATTGTCAGAGTAAGTGTACGGGCCTGCGTTATCCTGACGTCCAGTCTTCCATCTAAGATTCTTTACTGTAAACAAAAAAGTTTGGTTGATAGTAAATAGGGGTACGCCACTTTTGATATAATTTCTTAAATGGTTATGAGCATTTTTTCCTCACCTCTGTAGCATATTTCATAGTAAGCCAACATGCCCGGTTGTTTTGTAAATTCGCCTGGTTCACCCGGCCCAGCTGCGGCCGATCCTGGGCCTTTAACACCATCAATATCTGCTAATCTGTACGATTGACCGTAGAATGACAATCCAAGAAGCAATTTCTTAGGGTCTGCGCCACCACTGATTATAGCTTTTACGGCATATTCCTGAAAATAAATACAGTTGTAATGAGCAATTGTTGACTTACAGTAAAAGTATTCAATAAAAATATCTGAAGTATTCAATTATGATTGACGGTTTTCTGCCAATATCAGAAGGGGAGATTTAATACAAAGTATTTTACTTACGACGGAATAATAAGTAAGGGTGTCTTTAGGTGGTGGAACGAGTGGTGTATGGTGTCCAGTAGACCGCTCCCATCCACCATGGTAATCATACGTCATGGTACTAAGGAAATCAGCTGCGTTCGATATCACAGGCAAGTCATATGCACTTTCAATCACTTCTTTGTAACCAGAGATGGCTACACCAAGTTGCATGCCAGCACCGTGCAGAGCTTTCGACAGTTCCTAGAATAAAATAAAATATTTGATCAAGTTCTGTATTATAATTTGATAGGTATATTTAGAATATTATAAAATAAAAATAATCAATATTACCGTAACGAATTTAGCATAATTGGCTTTGTCAGAAACAGCACCCTTTTTGCAGTTACTCTGCCAACAAACTGGGTAATTCCAATCTAAATGCAGACCTTTGAAGTTGTGATTACGTAAGAAAGGAATCAATTTTTCTATGAATTTCATGCGGTTAACTTGAGATGAAACAAGGCGTGAATACTTGTCGCCTGCTGAATCTGTCCATCCTCCTAAGCCTAGGAGGACTTTGACGTCTCTTAGAGAAGTTACACGTTCGTATAGATCTGAAGAAAAAATAGTATTTAAATGTTAATGCTAAAGATGCAGGAAGTATCTATTCCATAATGTGATGGTGACAATTGCTTACTATTGGTGATATCTGCCCAAGGATCGAATTCCTTAGCGATAAGGTCGTCTGTAGAGAGCGATGCGTAGGCATAAACGACGTGTGTGCAAAGTCTCGTATCCACATTTTCTGGTACAAATTTTCCTTCGCCGCGTCGATAGAACGCCCAGCTTGTCATGTAGCATACAACTAGCTTGTCACTTTGCCTAGCTTTAAATAAAATACTACATATTAGTAATAAGTTAGAATTTGTGTGTGTGTAAATTATAGATAGGAAATCTTACTTTTCTTGCTGTCCACCTCTGCAACAAAACGTTCTGGATCTTTACTTGCCATCATCTCTTTGATTGGTTCATTCCACTTTAAATAAAACATCGATAATATTAATATAAATTATAAAGAATTGAATCAGACTTCAGACTAAATATTTGAAAAATATAATTAATCTCCAGAGGTAGTATGGGATACGCCAGGGTTCTATTTTGGAACAGTTTGCTTTTGATGTAATCCGATTTACAGATTGTCTTTTCATTTAATTGGATTTCAATACACCTTTAACCAATTTTAAACACCTAAACGAAAATGTATTAATAAAAATCCATAAAACTTTCTTAAATATTTAAAAAACTTACTAATTTTAATTATTTCTTTATTTTACCTAACGACCTACTGTAACATACCTCAAAATCGTTTTCATATGCTTGTGATAAAAAGCGAGCTGCTTCTTCTACACTGATCCTTAAGCTTTCTCCTGGCATACATTTAGTCACATCTTGGTGTCTGTAAAAACAAAAATATGTATATAGGTAACCGACTACTATGAATAAAATTGAATAAATCAATGGCCTGCAGAGTTATTATTCTACAATAAACATACCCGCAAAATCCTGTCGAAGGGTCATACAGACGGTCGTCTTCACAAATCATTCTATAACTTATTCCACCAGTGCAAAAGTGGAAGTGTGCGCAGGAGTCTTGGTCAGATGCCAAGTACGGCTTCTCCGAATCACAAGCACCAATCTTCAATGATGATTGGTCTGTTATTATAGCTTGATCTGTAAAAAAAATGGTTTGAAATTATTTTTATATATAGACTTGGAACAACAACTTGTTGACATATAGGTAAAGCTTTTTTCTTTTAAAGGAAACTTTCAATGTGGGTTTGTGGTCTCATATTACTAGCAATCCTGTAAACCCCTCTAGCTAAGCTCTATGGCTTGTGTTAGGAGTGGAACCCACGACCTTACGATTGCGAGACCAATGCCTTAGCCATTAGGCTACTGCCGCTTCAAAGCTTTGATTTGTAGTTTTTGACTTCATCTGTGCACCATCCGTGCAGTCGAAGATAGTATGATTATAAATGTTTGTACGTACCGTTCAATGTATTCGATATAGCATTGAGAATAGGGAATGGTCGTCCGCAAAGTCCCCGGAAATCGTCCATATCGATAGACCATGCCGCTGCTCCCGCCAATCCCTTGCTTATGACGAACTTCATCTATTTGAACAAAAATAGTTACTTGTCAGTAAATATGGTGGAAGGGTGGAAGTTTGTTTTTGGCATTTACCATAAATAACGATTGAATCAGAGGCACAACAGCTGTAAGCTCTAATCAATTCAAAATAAAAAATAACAAAAAAATATTAATAATCGCCATGAATATTTACCTTTTCAAAAACTGTGTTAGGTGTATCATAGGTGATCCACTGATTATCAAATACAGCGAAGGAATTTCCACCATCATCTGTACCAGTTACTCCTTTTCCTTCGCGTTCAGCCATACAGATCTGAAAATATTGAATCATTTTATAAGTACCTAGTTCAATATGCAATGGAACTAAATACAGACTTCATTTTGAAATACAAGATGATCTTACCTCAAAGAATGCCAGTGATCCTTTAGTCTGCGTATAAGTCCCTTCATCGCCCCACCCACTAATCAAAGCTCCTGGAGCCGGATTAGTTGAAGGAGCTAGAGTATAGCTTCGGCCAAATAACGGTATTCCAAGCACTAACTTTTCTGCATTCATCCCATGACGAAGAATGAATTTAACCATGAATTCCTGAGAAAATGAACACATGTGAAGTAGTATCTTATCCTTTGTGTAGTTGAGTCACGTACATTCGATTTTTGTTTTTTCTAACTTTAAAAAAGGGATTTTCCAATTCCCTCGAGTACTAAGAGCGGATTCATTCCGTATATTTGAAATACATTTTGGATTGTTTACATGACACAACGTTGGATGACATCGCATCCCTAAATTGCCCATATCCGAGACCGCTCTAAATCAAGGATCTAAAATTCAAAAATTCAAAATTCTTTATTCACTTAGGATGCAAAACAACTCTTGTGATACGTCGGGATTCTACATGTACATGTAATGCCAAATTCGCAAACAATAGGTAAAGCCGGAGAAAAGAACCTGACAATAAAAACTCGCAGCCCTAAAAACTCGCGGCCCATCTATGTAGGTACTATACCTATTCAAAGTGCGTAGATGCTTCACGTCTTATTAATTTACACGCCAACAATGTAAAAATATGTATTATTCTGCTTACAATATTATCATAACGTTGATCACGGGAAGCCGCTCCAGGGTCTCTATGTAGAGCGCTGTGCTGGACCGCTCTTGTTGGAGGATCATAGCGTTTCGCGTGTGTCATATCCCAAGCTTGCAAGATCGTGTAGTCAGTTGCTCCACTAACAGCACTTAGATCGTATCCGTCTTCTATCTGGTACCTAGAAACAAAAATAATATTTATTTAAATTCATACATATCTTTGCTCATTTATTAACTAAGTACAAATAAAATATGCAATACCTGAAAGGAGGAAGAACAGTAGAGAGCAATAACCCATAAGATGAGAATTTCTCTCTCATTTCGTAAAGTAGAGCTGTGAGTAGTTCGCGTTCTTTTTCATCTTTTTCGCCTGGAATTAAGTTAATTATTTAATTAAGAACAATATAGTGGTTGCAACAAAAAAGTGTAGGTTAATTAGGCAAAAACGATTACCTGGATAAACCCAGTGGAGATCAAGTCCGTCAAAGTCGTGATCTCGCAAGAAATCGAGTGCGCTGTTGATAAACATGCTTCTTCTAATAGGCTCTTGTACCATCTCGCTGAAAAGCCGGTCTGTGCCCTCACCGCCCACGCTGATCATCACTTTTAGGCCTTGGATTCTACGTTTCAAGCCAGTCGCGATTCGATATCCACCTGTGATTAAACCAGTAGGTAATTTAAAAAAAAGTTATGGAATTCGTTCAATGTTAGAACGTCCAACAAAGGTGACACCGTGACACGAATTATATATAGAACATGTCATGGTGTCCTTTCTTTGTTTTTTCTCACCTTTGACAATGTCGTAGTCCTCATTGGATGGAATAACAGAGTACGTATGTGGGTGCATAGTAGCAAAAGCGTAGTGCAGATGTGTGCAGGAAGGTGGTATAAGTCCAGCAGTAAATGCCAGGGGAGGGGCTCTATATGCCGCCCAAGATTGCATATAACAAACCACGAGACGACGAGCAGATGGTGGTGCACCCACAGTCTGTTGCATTTCTAAAACAAAAACACGTGCTTTAAAAATAGTTCAAAAGTACAATTTAATTGAATATGTGAGCAAATTTTGTGATATTGATTCCTTACCTTGCAAGTTAGCGTTTCCCTGCTGCAATCTCTCATCACTACGGCTGCTGCTGTCAAAGGATTGATATTGATTTAGTTATAATTGTTTTTTATTATATTCAGCAAATATTACGTAGATATATTTGAATAGACTTACTTATTAAGGTAGTTAGCGGCACCGTAGTAACGTTGGTAGTCGCCCAGATTTTCCACATGAGAAATGTCTTCGGCATCCTAAAATCAATCGAAGCTAGAATTTAGAATTCGGGAAGGGGATATAGTAGGTACATTAGTTAAAAATCATTCGTACCTCAACTAATTTAAACGAAACACCGGGTTCCACAAGCGATATCGGACGTTTTTCTACAGCATCACGTAGTGGAAGCCTTTCGTCGCCTTCGTCGCGGATACTCCTGAATAATGCAAATGTTATAGACATTGACACAGGATTTGTATGTGCATAATAAACAATTGGGTGTAAAAAAATCACATGTATTTACCTTAATGGTATGCTTTCAACGGAGGCACGTATTGGTGCAGCTATTGGGTCGTGCTTTGGTATCGTTTCGATGGTACCTCTTGCGAACGTTGTGACGCCCGAGCGTGGAGACGCCAGCGCATACGCACACAGCGCTAACGCAATGGCGCACTGCACAATACAAAACGAAATTAGGCATCAGTATTTTTCTCAGTAAGTATTCCAATTTATCCTAGTTAGAATTACAAGAGAATTACAAGAGATTTATTTTTAAAATCGCCCCGGTAGTTTTAGAGATCAGTCTCTGAAACTACTGATTTTGATGAAAGTTGATATAGAAATAGCTTAAAACTTGGTTATGGACATGTTAATCAACATTAGTACATGCAGCGTGGGGAACAAAATTTTGTATTAACTTTGAAGCCCGTCTTGTCGGACTCTTGTTAATTTTTATTCGTGACAAAAGACTGGCATCGTGTTCTGCATTAAATACAGGGAGTAAATAATTCGAAGGCTGTCGACCTTATATAAAAAAAGTAGTGTACATCTCTATAACAATACAAATAGGTATCAATTACTTGAGAAGATTTATATAGAGCCTGTGATACCGTTATTTAGAAGAAGTTTTTTATAAAGAAAATACTCAAGTAACGTCTTTAGCGATTCAATTGAAAAAGACACGAGTTACAAATGATCCATTAATAAAGATTGTAGGTTTTTTCTACGTACGGCGCCGGAACTGAAAACATTATATTATGAAGTGTAGGCGGTAGCGGTCACTGACCTATTGATCAAGTATCGCACTACGTCATTGTGTCATTTACATAACTTGACAGAGTCAAGATCAACACTTGAGACTGGTCTAACAAACTTTTAAAGTATTTTTAGTGAGGATTTTAGTATATTTTGATAATGTCAATGCCCGTGATTTTATTTTACTTATTTAATGTCATATTCACTGGCTAAAGTTGATTCGCGAAATAGAATAGGTACAGTTATTTTGTTGATTGGATAATTCTATAGATCTATATAAATATATATTTTTTGTTTTTAGACTTTTCCGATTTTTATACATATTAAATATACTTCGGGACCTAATCGATCGGTGCATTTCGATTGAAACGTCTTATAAATAAAAGGTTCGTAACTTTAAATATTTCACGCGATTAAGTCCCGAAATATATTTAATATATATACTTACTTCAATCACTTACACAATATTTCATATTAACATGGTAGAGAAAAAAATAAAAAATAACAAACTTAAATGGCAAGGGAATCTTTTAGCACTTGAGAAGACGGTTACTTAGCGTAAATAACTAGTATCTTGTAAGTACATTAGCAATGTTTTACAAATTACTCCTTCTGGGTCAGTCTGGCAACAAATGCTATTCTGTTTTTCAATTCCTATTTACCTACTATATCATTCATCTAACCTTACATTAGTACGTAGGTACGGTACATTCAAATAGCCGTCGTTTATTACTCATTACCTGGATGACCGGTATTTTTTTAAACGCCTTTTTCTAAAAATGAAACCTAGTTAGATCGATTTATCGCCCCCTAAACTCCCTGACTAAATTGAAAATCGTTGGAGCCGTTGCCGAGATTCAGATAGATAGATTACTCTGAGAACGAACCTAGATATTTTAAATAATTCAACTGTAACTTAGATCTACGTTTAGAATTTTCTTACATGTATTTATAAAAAATATGACCGGGAAAATGTATCAAACATTTTCTATCACATGAAAGTTCTCATAAGAAAATTCAACCCCTCACTATATATTTTTTAAGAAGTTGTATCTAAGTACCTACTTATTAATTATTTAAAAAACATTTAGCGTGGGGAAGGTAAACATAATGGCATCAGCACTAATATAATTAATTTTGATCTTTTAAGCGAAAACATGTTTTGAATAAGGACCCGAAAATTCAGAACAAAAATGAATATTTATTGCCTTTTGCAGTGATACATTTACGCATGATAAAACCTCGGAATTTTGTAAGAGGGTGCAACGAAACGAAGTAAAATAAAAAGAGTTTATAGTATTATTAATTTACGTAGGTAGCGCACGCGCCTACCTAGTATTTTTCGTTTATGAACTTTCCCTTTTACTGGTTAAGTAGGAACATTATTAAATTTAGTTTTGATGACTCCAAATTTTTAATTCATAAAAAAGGTGTAGTCGTCGAAAATACCTGATTATCTAATATCTTTTCATGTATTTTGGGTGCGGGGAGCTGATCTAATAAATAACTATTAAACGATTTCTAGAACATTGACTCCATTCGGACGGAAAACAACACAATTTGCATACAGGCATCAGAGGCAGGTAGCCGCGCGGCTGCCTGCGGGGTCATCGTCATCATCCCAACCCGTCCAAGGTGTTTTCGCGTGACATTTCGCCGGCGATTAGGACACGAGCTTTTATTTTTATATGTTTTTGGAACTCGATATTTCAGTTAACGATGACAACAAATCCACCCAACTGTGTTAATACCCCACTGAACATGCACCTCATTAACTTTATGGTCATAATATGTGCATTAAAATGGGCTTAATGTGGCAAATCTCTTGCAATTAATTTTCACAAATTATACCGACGTTATTATTGTAAAGTGTAGACAAAATAAATTAAACGCGGAAGTAGTATTTACTCTAATTAACCTACTCGTAAATAGGTTATATTTTTTGCCTTAGCCATTTGCTATCTGTATAAAAACTTTTTTGAATTTGAATATAATCAAATTGGATTTGCGGCAAAAGGACAAACAGACTGTGCTGACATTTAGCGATGCTTTTAGATTTTTGATTAAATATATTCCTAGAGTATGTAGGAAACTAGGAGATAGATATAAAATGACATTGTGTTTATATGAAGGCCAAAAGAGCGACGCACGTGTGGTTGTCCCTCTGCGTGTATTGCATACTACCCATCTTAATTTGTTATGTGTATAAAATGGTAATATTTTTACATTGAAGTGTCTGCAAGTCGGTACTTGAAGACTTTTTACTCTACCTAAGTTGTTTCCATATAAATAGCTCTACATTTAATTCTCCGCATACCTATTAGGTATACTTAGTAATTTGGGTGGGGCCCAAATTTCAGAAGTCTTCTAGAAGGTTTAAAATCCTATCTGGGGAGCAGGTTTTCAAAGTAAGCTATTATTTTATTTCTTACTGAACGTAGCCATGACCATACCAAACGTACAAAGTTGGTACTTGTATACGTTTAAATGTAATCTTTTTTATTTATACATTCATAAAAAAGCAAATGACTCTGTCTTCGTACCTATCTATTAAACGAGTAGCTCTTATAAATAAATAATCCGATTTAAACGTTTAACATTTGAGCATGATTATATGTTCACCTATGTTATCTAGACAGATTGTAGGTACTAGATGTGATATGCTATATGATATACTATACATAAATATGTAACAGTACATTAAATATCACGAGATCATAAATTAAGACCTTTTAAAACAAAATTATATACGACGTGGTTGGTGGCTAAGTAAGTATATTAAAAAAGAATCAATATGTATGTTAGACCTCCAAAAATCCTGTAACAGAAAAAACACTTTCTGTTTTCAGTTTTGAGATAAAAGAAAATGCCTATTTATAATAAAAAAAGGTATAAGTAAGATAATAACTACCTACCTAATTCTTTGATCGTTAAATCTGTATTTAAAGCAATTCGGGATATCAAGGCACAGCTCAAACCATTGCACGGATTAGCTTAGGCGTTAGCTATGATGATTTTTTTAAATTAAACCCTATCAAATTAAACACAGACGATGCTGCGGGCGAAAACTTTAGGTAGGTATATAAACTAATATGAAGAATAGTTAAGATTATAAACTAATATTGAAACAGGAAAAAACAGTTAGGTTCATAATTTACTAAATACACATAAACAATGCATTATAAATTCCACACTCAAAATGACTCATGAAGATATCAAACGATGTCACTTATTCAAACTTCGCATGAAATTAGTCATTGCTTTAAGTACGCTTTTAAACCACAGTTACCGAAGCTTTGTCAATAACATTCTCATATTGACAAAGTTTATTTTCATATTGTAGAGGTACACAAACTTAACGAATGTTTTCGATGAAACTTAAAGTAGACACTCGTCTACCGTATACCGCTATATAGACTAAAAAGCGTTTCAAATACAATAATACGTTAACAAAACATCAAAAGATATTGTTGCAGATGAGTACACGACCTACTTGAAACATTTTTGGTAAATCGATAATGTGGTTTCTTTATATCAACAACCTTCTTTGAAAAAATAACGCTATGTTGTGTATAATTCAATTAATTAGAGAAAAAGTACGCATCTACTAGAGCCACCGTAATTATAATTGTTAAAGATGGAGAGAGAGGAAAAAAACAAGAGTGAACTATATAAAACAATGAAGCGCAGAATCTTTGTGCAATGAAGTTAATACCGGTTCTGTACTAAGTTTTCTGTTCGGTTGGTTCTGATCCCGGTTTCGCGACCTTGGTCCCGACCACGTGTGCCCTACTGCCTCGTATCGTACAGGTCTAGAGCACTTAACTTTCCCGTATGACTTTATAAATTTATAAGTGGGTATTCATGCCGCGCATATATAATGAGCCAAACATACACTTACTTATTTCGACGACTCGAATTTTGGGACAATTCACTTTACTTACGCACTTAAAAAAGTGTCCAATATTTATACTTTGGATAAAAAGATAAAAACGTTTAGTAGGTATATTAATTAGCTGAGAATCCATAAAGGCAATAGGTAGTATATTAATTTGTACTAAAGATTCAGTCGCAGTTAAAATCTGTTAAGAGTTCGTTACACTTGACACATAAATCTATAATAATATTTAATTGATTATCCAATTAACTAAAACGAGAAGTAAATCATTGTTATCGCTGACAGCCTAATTTTATATAAACTCATTTCGGATTACCAATTAATTTATTTGATATTAAACTTTGAAATAATTGGATATGATTAAGCCTATAAAGTAGGAATGATTTCAAATTATAAGGGTTTAAAAAGATAATAATATAAAAACTTACCCATAATGTAGAGTTGTGCCCCATGATGGGGGTGTTTTATCCTTTTTCGTCAACTTGTCTCTAAAATTAAAATAACATGGTATAAGGTACAAGGATTGTCAAAGAAGAATGTAGTTGCATTTCTTCCATTACTAAGACAAAAGTAAATATACACAAAAGTAAAATGATAGCTATAATTGAAATAATTATCCCTAATTCAAAACTAGATCATATTATTAAATTTCAGAAAAATAATATCATCAGTGGAGCGATTAATATTTATAGCACTCACCTGTTTTATGTATTCCTATATATTGAAAATAGGGTGTAAATACGACACTACCCTTATGTGGTTGATGAAGCTGCGCGTGCGACGCGGGTCTGGTGCGACTGAGCAAGCAGCGCGCGCGTTACCTAGTGTTAAATACCCCGGTGTCATCGAGCTTCGCGTCGCACCTCGCACCCACGTTTGTGCACAAGTATCACTCATGTTTAGGGACATACATTACTTCTCTTAAATGATAATAAGCCTATTTTATTCGTTCAAATAATACGTTAGGAGTACCTCCTGGCAGACTAGGCGGGAGTTTCCAACAGTCAAAATTGATTTATTTTGGTTACAATTTATGGACTAAGTATTAATCGCGTAGATATTTAAAAGTTTTATTAACTTGTTTTATTTCCCGGCGTTTCGACCGTATTAAAATAACCGTGCTTATGGATATCTGTGTGTCTTTATTTTATCATGACTTGTTTATTGCAACCCATATATCATAATGTCTATCATTTTGACATTACATGAAAAAGGAATATACTTATTCTATTTTTGGTATATAATTATGTACTTAGATTCAATATAATGTCATGAGAATGGACGCGATTTCAAGACGCGTTGTAATAATAGAATATTTTTTCATTTATTTACGAATTTGTAGAGCTACGGTACTTTCACGATAACAGTTTTGATTTAGATAATACCTAGTGAACTTTATCAAATTGATACAGAAATATTTATGGTTACCCTACCATAAGATAAATGTTACAATTTAACACTACCGGTTCCTAGAAAAACTATTTATTTTTTTGGGATTTCGTAATCTAATGTGAAAGACATCAACGCGTTTGGGGATATCTGAATATGTTGAAATTTTAACGATACCTGCCCAATTTATATAGGGTGATTTTTAATATACTAATAACCTCCCGCTCTTAGCTTCTTTGACCCTTAAATAAATTAGTAAATTTGAAAAAGAAAATACAAATTAATTTTTCACCACCTACTTTTGTCAAACAACTATTTATCACACATCTGAGAGACACCGGAGTAAAATTGATGTTTCTTTATCAGATTTAGGGCCTAAACCTCACAATAAACAACGACTTTACTACAGCTAAATAGTCTGTAGGTGGTTAAGGTCATAACTCTAAAAACAAGTGGTAAGTGATTAAGGGTAATATATTAAATATTTTCCAAAACTGATATTACAAAGTTATTTAGTGTTATGTAAAGAAGCCACAAACGGGAGGTTATTACAATTCACTCTTTATAATAGGACAGAGTCGATCGATTGCCCCTAGACAAGTGGCATAAACACTAATCGAATAGAATTACAATCAAATATAATGTCGTCGTTGCGCGCGCAAAACGGCGAATCTCATATTAAAAATGTTTGTAAAGGTTTTGCAAGCGCAAAGTCATCCTATTCGATTACCATTTATGCTACTTGTCTAGGGGCTCAGGCTACGCAATTGCTATTGATTTTGAGGCTCTCCACCTTTGGACTACTTTGTTGACTAATCTCTATCTATGTCTTTTTATAATCTATACTAATATTATAAAGCGAAAGAGTTTGTTTGTTTGTTTGATTGAACGCGATAATCTCAGGAACTATTGGTTCGAATTTTAAAAATATTTTACTGTTGGATAGCTCATTTATCGAGGAAGACTATAGGCAATATAACAGCACGCTACGAGCAATAGGAGCAGAGCAGAAATGAAAAATGTTGCAAAAACAGGGAAAATTACGCAGTCGAAGTTGCGCGAGTCAGCTAGTGCCTGGTAAAGCTCATAAGAACATGTTTATGGAAATTGTCTCTAAGCTGTAATTTTACTTCTATTAGATGCCTTCGGCAATCTAATTTCTATTATTTTTCAAAATTATAACTTTTCCAGTAAGTACTTACCTATTAGTTCATAGCGCATGAAAACAATAGCGATTAGGCTAAAATTAACCACAATTTTATTAGTGTAGCTGTATTCAAATTTACCTGTTACGAAATAAAAGTGTACGTACCTATTCTTAGCACCGTTATATTGGGTATAATAAAGTAGAAGTAGGTATTAGACAATAATAAAAACCAGAATATAAGCTGTGACACATACATATGAAGTTTATTTTTTAAATGTTCTGTTTTCGTAATAAATTGATCTATCTACATAATAAATTAAAAGAAATGTCACGAATAAAAGTTTGGATATATAAGTAGTTTAATTTCAAATTGTTTAATGACGTTGATTTAAATATAATTTTGCCCTAAAGTGATAGATATGTTAACGAAACACATAATCGATTTTATATGTATAGGTTTCTGCTGTCAATAATCCTATTAATCTTCAACGAATAAAATTGAAATAATACCTACGAGAAAATATATTATATTTGTATAAGACCATATAACCGCCAAATATAATCTCAAAGGACGTCGTTTTGGGTGCCATGAACTAAGATATAATTTATTAACCTGTTATGGAGCCTGTTTGCAATGTCGCGATATCGTCAAACTATAATGCATATTATAATTTTTAGATAGAGTTGTTGGGATAGTACCTGAGCGAGTTTGATAAAATTTTAATGTAAGCTGGAGGTGATTTCTTATAAATATTTAGAACTTTGGTCACAAAGGTTTTGTTCATTTAAGTTTTGTATCACCATTAATTATTTTTATTTATAAAGGATTTTATTATCCTTTGTGTCATTTGAAAATAACGACTGTTAGACAGACACACCTATAATAGGGATTATTTTTATCGCATACGCTCTTTTATCATTAATAACCTTGATATCCTAAAATATTTTTTATTTATACGAACATTAATAAAAACTATAAAGTATTTTGGTTTTAGAAAGCTTTTGTTAGAATAGTAAAAATCATAACTCCCACATTGTTAGGTATACGGTATATCCAATATATCAAATAAATATAAAATATTAAAAGCGCCTACGTGCAGAAACTTGATAAATAACACCTATGAGTATTGCTATTAATTAAACTATGTATAAGACACTACAATAAAATACACTTACCCGTTTTCTGGTAGTTATGGGACACATAGACGTGCATAAAATCACATTCTTACAAATCACATTTTCTTTAAGTATTACACAAATTATGATTATGATATTCGATGGGACTCTACAATATACAAAATGTATATCACAATATCACGAAGAAGTAGTTTATGGATTTTATAAAATTGTGTCGCTAATAATTTAATATCGAGTCCAGTTGACCGATTACCGACCGTCACTATAATTAAAATAATGTTAAAAAAATTGAAACTTAAATATTATGGTGAATTGACCCAGTAGTCGCAAAGTTGTGATAGTTGTGTCGTGAAGAACTCGTTGTGACCAGGCATGCACAGTGGTTCATGTACGTGGTGTCTTGGTGCGTTGGCGCACTGGGGTCTTCCATAATTACTATGCACGTTGCGTCTCTTCCTTTCGTGCCGCCAATGTCACTGGCATTGTTTATCGTCGCCGCTTCCACACCACCTAACTGTACACATATAAACTAAGTAGACCCCGAAATTGGCAATGCCCTTGTTTCAAGTTTGACCCGGACGATTGACCTAGCTTCTCAGGAAGATTTATTTTTATTTATTTATTTGTGTAGAAAAGAGTAAGCGGTTGCAAATTGCATTTACGTTGGAGCGGTCACTTTTTGTTCTTGCATTATGTACTTGACTTGGAATCTGGATTATCATGCCCTTTTGAAGAAGTGCAAAACGGAACCGGTATATATGTGTTTACTGTTTACTAGTCACTTGTGCGCATCAAGCCTTGTATGTTTCTGTAAGAGGGGGGTTGATGCTGGCGGGCGATGGCCGGGAGCATCCCGCGTGCTCCGTGCGCGACTTCAAGGCAAAGTTCAAGGCGGGCCGTTGGCATTTATTGTATGATTCGTCAACATTCGGTGTCAGATGCCTCGGCACCCACGCCTACTATAGGTCCACTGTTTGAAATATAATTACATGTAAAACCAAATTGATCCATTGTGATCTTAGACATCACTCAATTACATATCTGCTATGTATCATCTTTATTTTAATTTATATTATTTACCGCAAATAGTTTTTGCTCTTCTATCCATTAGATACTTAATTATAGGTAATATTATAGATTTATTATAATTATTTGGCTTACAAAGACATTCTAACAAATTGCAAGAGCTGGTACCTAGCCAACTTTTAGTATACGAACGACTGCGGAAGAAGTAGACACATCAAGGTTTATTAAATGTAGTTGGTACATCATTTATGTTGAAATTATATTGGAAATAGATAATCAGCTTCAATATTTAAATGTTCTCTGTACCAGAATAGTTTTTGACAAAGATAATCATATAAAAGCCCACTTTTATATGATTATTAGGTAATTTTTATTAAATAGAGCACATGACTCTAGGACTATTTTATGAGCAAATATCAAATATCCCGGTAATGTGTAACTCACAAACTATCAACTAATTGGCAATTAAACCTAAGTGCTTAGTTTAGCCAAACAACATAAATATTGAACAAATGTATCTATATTTTATTTATATTAAGTACAACAAAAAAATATATATATATAAATATTTTTGTGTTTAACCGTGACCGTTGCCGTTGTGTACGGTCGAAACGTCGGGCAATAAAACAAAGGTATTTAGCCTTAAAATAAAATAAATAGGAAGGAAAAATAGGTTTTAAAAAAATATGAATGTGTACAAATCGCGAAATTTTAAGAACAATATATATTGAAAAGTAAGCATATCGAATAATGGGCATCTTTCGTTATCCTTATCGTCATACCCATTTTGTTTGTATTCAATAGTTGCAATGTTTTCATGATAACAGTCTTCGCTATCTGTGCTTGGTCATTAGATGAATAGTTAGTTGTGTTTTATACACCGTTGGAGTTGGACGTAAGCTTGTTCAATAAATTAACATAATTGTCGGTTGTACGATACGATGGTATTAACTGATCGCCAGTTGTTTTTAAGTAGCCGCGTAGTTACCGATAACGTAATAATTCCGAATGGTGGGGTACTGGTTGATGAAAATGGTGTCATTGAAAAGATTGTTACCAAGAAACAAGCCGATGATATTATCAAGAAATATGAGGGGAAAATTAAGGTAAGGAATAATATATATCTTAAATCAGACATAACTTAAGTAATACGTCACAAACTTATACAATTTGTGTCACAAATTAACGTAAGTACATTTTTATTGAGTTGTTATTAGAAATGCCAGTTGTACAGGTGAAGGAACAACCTGATTTTAAGGCATTTAGCTTCAAAATCAAAAATTACATCACCTCTTAAAATAAACACCGGTCTAGACAATCTGAGAGTTTATTAATTTAATCCTGAGAAGTTGTTAGCCTTTTCCATGACCTAGTACGACGAAGCAGCAGTTATTATAGTTATGCACATAATTAAGACATACGTACTGATGACGATTCTGATGATCTTGACAATCTATCTATAGAAATGCCTACAAGTATACAATTTTCCCCGCTTAGATAATATAATAAGCTCTAAGATTTGTGTGGTAAATGCCTTTTCCAGGTGATCGATGGAGGGGATCTGGTGCTCTTGGCTGGTGTGGTAGATTCACATGTGCATGTGAATGAACCTGGCCGTACAGCATGGGAAGGATTCCGCACAGCTACAAGCGCTGCAGCAGCCGGCGGGATAACGACCATCGTGGACATGCCTCTGTAAACACTTAATTACTTATTATCATTTAACTACCTATTTGGCCTCGATTACTTACCATATTCACTACCCGTACCTACTTACCGTGAACCATGACTGTTCGCAACTATGATGTAATCAAACTCAATCTGAACTCGAAGTTAAACTGATTACTTTGTTTGTGGTTATTTGTTTTTTAATTCGATATGCCGGCCGGCGGTAAATATGGCCACACATAACAAGTCAACAAGTTGAGTCGTTGATTACAGAATCTCGTTGTCAATACTGACAGAAAGATTACAATGAAATTGTCATAACAGATTTATGTAAGATGTTGACTGTATTTATTGAAGATAAAACATACATATATCTATCTATACTAATAAAAAGCTGAGGGGTTTGTTTGTTTGTTTGAACGCTATAATCCCAGGAACTACTGGTTCGAATTGAAAAAATATTTTAGTGTTAAATAGTCTATTTATCTAAAGCTAAAACTAAAGGCTATATCATCACGCTATGACCAATAGGAGCGGAGCATCAATAGAAAATGTTGCGAAAACGGGTAAAATTGACGCAGACGAAGTTCGTAACTATAGATATTGACTCCTACACAAATACCTACCTAGTGGCTGTAGCAAATTAGCTCTAGCTGTTATTATTCGTTTACAAAGTAGCTATTATATTTCTTTAGTAACGGAGGCAAGGAAAATAATTATAGGTAGGCATGGGTTCGATCCCCACCCAGGATAAAACTTTGTGTGATGAGCACGATGGTTTATTCTGTGTCTTGGTGTAATTTATCTCTAATATGTATGTATTTATAAATATACTTATCAGTGGTCTGTTTACCATAGTACAGGCTCTGCGTAGTTTGGGATCAGATGGCGCTGTGTGAATTGTCCCAAAATATTAATATTAATAATAATAATATTGCTAGCCTTAAAAATTGATTAACTTATTTGTCTCTTACTATAGGTATTTATACTATAACTATTCTATATCTGTGGCTTTGGTAGGCCCGAGTTTCGCCCCTTAAGGGGTTGAATTTTCAAAATCCTTTTTTATCGTGAACCATTATTATCTTATAGGTTATTTTTAATTAATGGTTCATAAATATTTGTATATTATGTAGTTTTTCTTACATTAATCAAATCGCATGTTGCCAAAGGCTAAACCTTTTCTGTAGTTTTTGTAAGTTAATGCTCCCATGCACACCATAGGAGGCTCATTCTAATACTTTACCTACTATGGTTACTGCTTGTGTGAGTTTCATGGTTTAATGGTTGAAGCACCTTACTGGCATAACTGTTTATATATACAAATATATTGTAAAAAAGTGGCATTGTTAAATAGCCATGGGTTTTTATTGCCAAGTTCTTTTATCATGGCTTTACTTGCGAACTTGGCATTAAAGGTAGAATCATTCTATTTAATTTTTTGCATTTTGTTAACTAAGCGAATAAAGTATATATATGACTTTTATCATTATTACTGTCTGGGTATTGAGATGTAAATTACCCTTATATTACATTACTCTTTGTTACAACTATTATGAATAATGTCATATTAATTAAACATGACACATTTATTGAAATGACGCATAATATAGAAAAATAAAATAAATAAACAAGGAAATCTCAGTGAAGAGGTTTTAACTTTACTGTAAACAATTTATTTTCAGGGGGACGTGGTGGGAGCAGGGGTAAAAATAAATTACCTGTAGTCCCCCTGGCAAACACAGTTTAGAACGATGGGACAACGGGTAAAAAAAATTACCCGTGATCCCACCAGGGGGATATGTTGGGGGTACCACGGGTAAAAGCAGGTGCGTTGATATATCAGTGAATCATAGTTTAGAACTTAACTATGTAATGTCCTACTTATTTGCACAAAAAACCTAAATTCCATTACACAAATCTTTTAGAGGTGATGATATTATTTTAATTTCATTAAATGGCACAATGAGATAAAAAAAAAATAGTTTGTTTATGTCGTCCTGAGGTCTCGTCCCTACTAAAAATAGAATGCCCTTTCACTTTCCACGGGTAGGTATCTTATGCGTTGACCGAGAGATTCTGTGTTTTGTTTCCAGAAATTCAATTCCACCAACCACGACAGTGGAAAATCTCAAA
This sequence comes from Herminia tarsipennalis, assembly GCA_945859575.2. NCBI lineage: Eukaryota > Metazoa > Arthropoda > Insecta > Lepidoptera > Erebidae > Herminia > Herminia tarsipennalis. The sequence goes on from OX243840.2 coordinate 12,283,514, forward strand.
ACAAAAGCCTCTTCTGCTAAAGAAAATGTCTACGTGGATGTTGGGTTTTGGGGCGGTGTTATACCTGGGAATGAGGTAAAATACAACATTTCGAAATCATTTTATAGCGCTGTTTATATAAAGTATCACATTCATGTCTTATAAACTCAAAGGGGTCAAAGGTTTACGACTGAGGTCTCCCCATTTGTTTCCATATTAAATCGATTATTTGGGTTCTTTATTTATGGAGACTTAATTTACAAAACATATCTCTATAAACAAGTCTCTAAATATTACGATATGCGTGCCGTTCTATAATATTTAAATTAGCTATCATATAATAAAGTGTGCATAGAATGGAATCGATATTTGATAATCCCAAAATACTTGCCTACGTAGGTTGGTACGTATCTATTATAAAGCTGAAGAGTTTGTATGTTTGAACGTGATAATTTCAGGAACTACTGGTTAGAATTGAAATCATATTTTTGTGTTCGATATACCATTTATATCTCGCTACGACCAATATAAGCGGAGCAGCAATAAAAAATGTGGTACAAATGGACGCATACGAAGTTGCGCGGGTCAGCTAGTACCTACCTAATATAAATACTTTGGTAAGAAGTTCTCTAAAATGTTAGTTGGTAGATATTTTTATAAAATTTAAATATTTAATGTCATCGTTCAGAATCTTATGAAGATATGCTATAAACAATATTTTATATACCTATCTAATTAGGTACTGTTGAAATATGCATGTTTGGAGACCATATTTTTTAATTATTGTATGCGTAACCGGTTTTGTGGTTTAATTTTACAGGACTCACTTCGTGACCTTGTCAAGGCTGGTGTGGTCGGTTTCAAATGCTTCTTGTGTCCGAGTGGGGTAGAAGAATTTCCGAACGTGGGTCCCCGAGATTTGGAAAAGGCGTTCGATGCTTTAGAGGGTACGGGATCCGTTTTGGCGGTGAGTTTTCATAGCTTATGTTATTCATCTAAGTTAAAAAACAATGGGGGACTAAATTTGTATAACATACTATTAAATATTATTTTAGTTCCATGCTGAATTAGAAGATGACACTGACGATCCTCCTGCCAGCAAAAAAATGAAAAAGAAAGGTGAGTTTTTAATCGACTTGTACGGCTTCTTATGGGTGCAATTGATTACCCGACCATCAAACGCTGCGTTGGTGGCGCAGTGGGACTGTGTACGACTGCTGCGTATCTTCTTTAATCACCTTTTTATGGCCGTTAAATGTTATGTTTGTAAGGTCCCTCGCAACACAGGACTTTGAGGCCCACTCCGGGAATAATATTTTAATAAAAAAATGGTTGTCTGTAAAGTCGGTTTACGGACGACCATTTTACGTGATAACGTCATACTAAAACATTGATGACATTGTATTATACAACCATGCTGCCTGTGACAGTATTTTTTTTTTTAAGTTTTTGTTCATTTTTTTAAATTTCCAATTGCATCGTCGCATGGCGCTGCAGTCGCCTGATGACATTGTAATAAACAACTATGCCTTTAGTGGAAAAACTATAAAACTAAACATCTCATTTTTATGGAGAATTTCATATACTACTTACATATACTACTTACTACCATAAAATTTTCCGACTTTTCCGGAAGATTTTCCAAAAGTTTTCTTTGAAAGAGACTTTCTTCAGTCAGTTACTTTAGCCATGACCATTACAAAATAGCTTGTTAGGCTACAAAAAAAACATCTTTTACTCAAGACTGCTCGACCTTCAATGATAAATACCTACTTACCTATATTTATTGTATCTCATTGAGAGCTCCGTGCATTGTATTATAACTTTTTAAATGTCAGCTGCATATTATGCCTCACAGAAAAGTTATGATTTTGATCTTTTTAAAGTTAATTCATAAACTTTTTGGTAATAAATAAATAAACCGCATAAGAACGAGTTGGACTCGCACACGATGGGTTTCATCCCAATGTAGGTAGTTGGTAGGTAGACTTGCTATACCTATTCGTATTTAACGAACCCTAAAAATGCCAAAAAAACGTTGCTTGTTTGGGGGACACCTTTATTTTATTTTTAGTTGTTATTCTACCTACCTATCTATGACGTTTAACGATATACCTCTGTGACAGAAGGAGAGATAGATAGCGAACTTTTAGTACCGCCTTTCTTTTCCTTTGGTGCCCTTCAGGTATGGGACACGAAAAATTGTGATATATCTAGGTACCCTATTTACCCATTTACTACTCAAATTATACGAATAGTACAAATGTAATGTATGGCTAAATAAATCTGATTTATATTTCGTTATTCAGATCCAGAAGAATATAGCACCTATCTAGAATCAAGGCCATCGAATATGGAACTGAATGCTGTGTCGTTAATCAAAGAATTTGTCAGTAAAACAGAGTAAGTCCTTTACGTAAGCATGACCTTTCAATTAGTTAGGTATTACTTTTCAAGGTTTCTTTAATTGACTTAGGAATAGTAATTCCACAATGTAATGTAGGTAGAGAAGTTCTATTTTCTTGGACTTATTTAAATATTTTAGTACTTTTTGTATTAGAATATTATCGGTACTTAATCGCGTGAAATATTTGAAGGTAACCGATACCGGTACGAACCTTTTTTTATCCGATATTTCGATCGAATTGCACCGATCGTGGTCAAACCGTGATCACGACTGATGCAATTCGATCGAAACGTAAATAAAAGGTTCGTACTGTGGCAGGGGCGTCGGAAACTTGACCGGCCACTCGCATAAAGCCTCATTAATTGTGAACTGTTTGTCTTGACGTTCCAAAACTATGAAATAATGACGAAGAAGAAGATCGAAAAACAATTGGGAGAATTGGACCAAGCGTCAAGACGAATGGTCGAGAAAAAGAATGAATATGTAAAGAAATCATATAACAAGTTATTCAATATATAATATCTTTCTGGGCTTAAGAAGTTGTTTGATTCCTCATCCTCGAGAGCAATAATCCCGGCTGCGCACCCCAAAGCCAGCAAGAGGTTCACGTCACATGGTGGAGGCGCCGAACTCTTCAGAGGAAGTCATTTAAAGAGCTAAGTCGTATTTCTATGTAAAGTTAATTAAAAATGAGTGCATTCACGGGATTGTATGAGTCCGTAGATGATTTTATCAACCAATTCCAGATCATCTGTGTGATTAATAAAATCACTTCGGATGAGGAAAAAAAATTATTTGTGGCGGCGTATCTGGCTGGACCAGCGCTACACCTATACAAAGCAATCATAGAAGATTGTGATAGCTTCGAGAGCTTCATCACTGCATTAAAAGCAGAATTCCCAAACCGTACTAATTATACGGAAAAATTCTATGAAAGGATACAGGCGCCAGAGGAGAATATTGTGTCATTTTACTACGAGCTTTCAAATATAGCCAAAAAGGGAAAAATTGACGACAATACGTTCGTAAGGAGCTTTCCAAAGAAATGTAATGGTTTCTACAAATCAAAGCTCGCTGCAGTTGTATGTGCTGATAAAAATATATTAAAGGCCACAGTTTTACAATTACAATCAGTATATGATAAAGAAAGTGAAAGGGAAGTCAATCTTAAGGTTAAGGTTGAGAATGCGGTAGCAGTGAGGTCTGGGCAGCAAGGAGACTCCAACAGACCGACCAATAGTCCATTTCGGAGCAATCAATCGACTCCGTATAGTAAATACCGATCCCCGGTGTCTCGGGTTCCACCCAATGATTCACCAAGCGGTTCGTTAACACCAAGGCGGGAGTCAAATCCCCGCCAGTACTTTTTAAGGAGCAGAGAACCTCTGCCGATGCCGGTTCAATCAGCTGGTGATGCAGCGTCGTCGACAACGAGAGTAGGCGAGCATCACGTCGCAGCAATGAGTACGCAGCGGCGCTCAAACATAGAAGACGTCAAGAAGAATAATTATGGTCAGTCCGAACCAGTCATTTTAGTAGAATTAAGTTCAGGTGCTATTCCTGCTTTATTAGATAGTGGGGCTTCAGTGTCCTTGCTATCGAAGAAAGTAGCGTTAATGAACAAAGTAACCTTAGATATATGTGATAATATTAATTTAAAAACGGCCGACGGTAAGATTATACCAGTCGCAGGCAAAACATATATCAACGTTATAATTAATAATGTGGTGTATAACACACTTTTTTATGTGGTAATAGATGTCAGTTGGCCAGTGATTTTGGGTCAAGATTTCTTAATCAAAAATGGGGCATCCCTAGATTTTGTGAATAATAAAATAACATTGAGAAACTACAATGAAATATGTTTTGTTGCTAGACCAGGCAAAGTTTCTGTTATCGATACACAGGAAATAATGTCTGTTAATATTTTTAAACATAATCATTTATTTGTTAGTAATATTTGTGAGTCAAATAAGAATAACACTTGTATTCTTCCTGATTTAAATGTGTCAAAAGATAAAATGAATATTAATAAAAATCTGAGTACAGGTGATAATAATAAATTACATGACTTAGTGGAAGAATACAAGCCACAATTCTCATTTGGTAAGGTTAGGCCAGGTGGGTGCCGAAATAACCCAATTAAAATAAAAACTTCGAACGAGGTTCCTGTGAAAAAACCTTCATATCGGGTCTCACTTAAACAGAGTGAGATCAGTCGTCAACAAGTGAGTGAGTTAGTGAATGTTGGTAGCATTCGTCCTTCCTGTAATGATAGTTCCTCTTCAGTAGTTGTAGAACAGGATTCGGATTCGGATGCGGAGTTCGTGAGTCGAAATCCGTTAATAAGTCAAGATGATCACGTAGTCACTGACGACGGGTTACGAGTATTTAGGATGAGATGTACAGAGAATAATGAGCAAATCTGCAAATTAGAAATAGACCCAGTAATAAGGGCTCAAATGAACGATAATTTTTGTTCATCTTTAAGAAATAAAATCATAGATGAAAACTTACAAAGACATAAAGGATTCTTTATACACAACGGCATGTTATATAAATTAAATACAAAAAATAATGTTATTAAAAGATTGCTGGTAGTTCCGGATGAACTGTTTCCAGTAATTATGCATGAGATTCATGATGATCCATTATATGGAGGTCATTTAGGTTTGATGAAGACAGTAGAAAAATTTAATTCAAGATTCTGCTGTCCAAAGTCATATAAGAAAATAGAGAATTATATCAAAGCGTGTAAAGTATGTCAAGAAGTGGAACGTCAAATAGGGTGGCGCCGTTGCAACCGATTATTACAAACACGTTATTTGAAAAGGTAGAAGTGGATACAATAGGCCCGTTAAATAATGCGAATAGATATCGATATCTTAGTATTTAATTTTATGTAGTTGAGAATTTTTATTATATGAACATATGTTATAATTAAGTCATGATAAACATTAGTTGATGAGAATTATTTTTTTAGGAGTAGGTGATGCCAGAAAAGAAGTGGCGACGTTGTTAATAGTCTGACGTGTAAACAGTTGGATATTTAGGGATGGTTAATGGTTTTAGATCTGATTCTAAAATGTTGTTTGTCTTTGCATGTACAATCACACGGCGAAGAAATGTCCTACAATGTTGATGCCATAGAGCACTAGGCAAACAAAAACGGGTGTATTATTGTTTTGAATTATAAATATAACTCTGTGATTAAGCAGACAGTTTTGCATTTGGTTCAATCGAACTTGGGAAGTTCGTTTGTGATTATTTTATCTAAATAATCAATAGATGTGATCAGATGGTCACCGATAGCTTGATTGACCAATTATTTAACTGATATAAGATTAATACTTAAAGGTGAATTTTCTTCCAGTTACAACAAAGCAGGACTTTCACCCAATTTGTTGCCTGGGGTCAATTGGTGTTTAATGATTGATTTAATTTAGTTATACATAAGTTTAGCTAGGTAACGAATCTGATACTGGTGCTTATTTTAATGGCGTTTTTTGCCCAGCATCATCGTATAACTGTTATGTAAAGTGTTTGTTGACATAAATTTTGTTGGATTAGGTATAACAGTTACACGTTGTCTTTTGCATAGAGACAGATCAAGGGGGGTATTAAAAAAAAAAAAAAAATCTATATCGCCATGATAGGTAAATGCACAGCTAGGTTTATATTTGTTGTTTTATATTATATATAAAAAAAAAAAAAATTGACTTAGTAGTCAAATGTAAAATTTTTTTTTTTTCATAAGGCGGCGGCGTGTGGCAGGGGCGTCGGAAACTTGACCGGCCACTCGCATAAAGCCTCATTAATTGTGAACTGTTTGTCTTGACGTTCCAAAACTATGAAATAATGACGAAGAAGAAGATCGAAAAACAATTGGGAGAATTGGACCAAGCGTCAAGACGAATGGTCGAGAAAAAGAATGAATATGTAAAGAAATCATATAACAAGTTATTCAATATATAATATCTTTCTGGGCTTAAGAAGTTGTTTGATTCCTCATCCTCGAGAGCAATAATCCCGGCTGCGCACCCCAAAGCCAGCAAGAGGTTCACGTCACAGAAATTCATCATCGAAACGTAAATAAAAGGTTCGTACCTACCTTTAAATATCACGCGATTAAGGCCCGATAATATTCTCTCTAATATTTGTAAAAATCGCGAAAGTTTAAAAATAATAATTGTAGGTACCTATGTTTAGAAATTTCAATAGGACGCCCTCTTGATCTCTTCCGTAGTCCCGTCCCGTATATAACTTCATAAAGTTATAGACGGGACAGGACTACGGGACTGACCAAGAGGGTACGCATCCTACATCCGCGCAGCAGCCGTGTCATCATAATCTGCGCCAATTCTTGTCGTCCGTTTATCCATTTGCCTCCATTTGTGTACATACTAATCATCATGTCGAGCTGTAGCGGACTGATGTGAAGTCAGTTTGGGTTTATCTACAAAGATCAACAAAACAAGCGTCTAATGAAACATATGATTTTCAAAAATAATTTGATAGTAGGTTGACCATACTTCGAGCAATTCGTTAGCAATGATTAGTTCTGTTGATTTTTGCATTGACAATCCCTTCATATATGAGGTGTAGTAAAATATATTTTATAACCCTTTTCTATTTTGTACGCGCTTATAAGAAAACAGATACAACATAGGTACTTATTTACCTGTTATTGCATGTTATTTTATGCGTAGCGTCCGTGTACACGTGGTCCACGTATCTTCAGCTGATGTGGTGCCGTTACTGATAGAAGCTCGAAAGGCTCGTGCGGCAAAGGAACACCAAGCGTGGCGCTTAGGCGTCACAGCCGAGACCTGTCATCATTACCTCACGTTCAGCGCTGACGAGATACCGAAGGGCAAGAGCGAATATAAATGTGCACCGCCCATTAGGGATAAGGCGAACAAGGTAATGCCACTATAACACTGGTACACTTTTGCCAGCTCACGGGTACGTACTACTTAATACTACGTTTTTATTGAGATTTTCTTCTTTTTCAGTTGAGGTGACTTCGTTTTCATTGAATGAGAATAGGCCTCCTGGAAATAGGCCTATTCCCATTCAATGAAAACGAAGTTTCGATGAAAAAGAGGTGATAATATATACAACAGCAACATCAATTCAATCCACTCGTTTCTGAAAATCGTCTATGGGTTCGAACTTCTTGTGCTTATCTAAAAATCAATTAGAATAGTCCCCGTAAACAGGAATTTAATTGTCTACAAAAGTACATTAATTTCGTTTTAGAGTAAGAGAGTAAAGTATCTACTGTCAAGTTTGAAACTACGTATATAACTGAATTTATAGTGAAGATAGGAGAAGTCTTCGCTCCAAATTAAGTTAAGTTGCAAAACAAAAGGTTGTATAAATTTTATTTATTTTGTTTCAGGAAAGATTATGGGACTATCTTTTGGATGATAATTTAGACTTGGTCGTATCAGATCACTCACCTTGTACTCCCGAACTGAAATCTTCAAACAATCTAGAATCGTGGGGTGGCATTTCATCAGTGCAATTTGGTAAATATGCAATATAATTTGTACATTTTTTTATATCGGAGTGTATGGAACGGTAATGTTCTTCGAGTGCATCTTGTAGGTAATATTCCTTATTATCTCATATCTTCCAAACTACTAAAAATTTGCTACATACCTCACTTATTTAATCCCTAGTTAGATACGTCTTCAGCGCCGAAGTGTTCCTATTTATGTGACATTAAAAACAAACAAATATGGCGGCTGTGAGATCCCATTGGCTCGCTGCCGGTTATACCTACTTAATTAGAATTTTCAATGGAATTTGTAAGAAATTTTGTTTTGTTTTCATTTGATCAGCTGTGCTTTTCATGTGTTACTCGTAAACTTGTAAAGCCTTCTTAGCTGTGATAGTTTTTCTTTTAATATCACCATACTACCGTAATTTTTTTCACATACTCAACATTAACCATATAACTGGCTGGGGGGGACACTTGACTGTAACAAAAATTTGCATTTTAAATCTTCTTACACAATGGAGTAATGGCAATTTTATATACAGTCCCCTATAAAAAAAGGTTTTTTAAGATTTTTCACTTGGTCGGCGAAAGTAATATGTGTATCCATGCAAAATTACAGCCTTCTAGCACAAACAGTTTCTGAGCAAAGCTGCGGACGGACGGACGGACGGACATGGCGAAACTCAAAGAGGATAAAGCATAAAAAGTTCCCTAAGCAACACTCATGAACAAATAACAAATGGATTGAATTGATGCTGCTCTCCTGTACCTGTGACCTAATTTTACAAAACATTTTTTAAATTATGTATATCTCCTAGAGACCACTAATTTCTATCGATTGCTTTAGTTATTGGTCTGAGTATTATAATTAACGATAGCAAAGTTTCGTTCAAGAATGAATTTCCTGTTCAGACATTTATTTTTATTTGCTTTTCAAAGTAGATATTGGCATATCACGGCTGATTTTTCGATCGGCTAATATCGGATTGACAGATTTAAATCGGGCACTGATATCACTGATACAGCATTTGTAATGTACCAATTACCTACTTTTCATCACTTTATCTTTCTATTTTTATAGAGATCCAATAACTTTATTGGGTTACGATCATGATAAAATCAATTAACCAGGTCAACATCTTTGTATCTAAGATGAGATAAATAGTATATACCTAGTTTTAACTATTCTTGAGGGCAATAATGTTATTGATTGAATGATTGTCAATATCAATATCCGGTTATCTATACTAATATCATAGCTAAAAAGTTTGTTTGTTTGAAATTCTCAGGAACTACTGGTCCTATTTGAAAAAATATTTTACTGTTAGATAGCCCATTTATCGAGGAAGGCTATAGGCTATATAACATCACACTACAGTTGAGAAGTTGCGCGGGTTAGCTAGTACGATATTTATATATATATTCCAGACTTGGATCAGCATCTATCACTATTGTAATCTGTATATGTTTTTTCCTAGGTTTATCATTATTTTGGACAGCAGCCAACTCTCGCGGTCTAGATTTAACAGCGATCTCGAAATATCTGAGTTCTGGACCTGCCAAACTGTGCGGCCTCCAAAACCGCAAGGGTGCCTTGGAGCCGGGTCTTGATGCAGACCTCGTATTCTTCGATCCTGATGAATCTTTTACCGTTTCCACTGACATTATACGGCATAAAAATAAGGTATTATGTTTTAAAAAATCCGATGATCAGACTAATATAATATACGGTTAAGTGTTGTTCTTGTTTACACCTCTAGCAACAGATATGTAAGTATCCAATGCCCGTGAAGTTGACAACCCAAAATGATAATGGCAAAATTTGGTGTAAAGATTAGTATTAATGCTTCAAATCCTCAGATCGAATAAACCATAACCAATATGGAAATTCCATTGCGTCACGGTGTATCTCAAGCCTATACTCGTAGATATCTATGGGGCTTGAAGGTTTTCATCTCAGGGCTTTAGTAATAAATACTTAAGTATACGGAAACGGAAGCGTTCTTTTGTGAGAAATCCAGAGTTCTTGTTTACAATTTGTACAGAATGTTTTTTCTGATAAAATAATATCGGTTGTTAAAACCCCGCTTTTACCCAACTATTGAAATGCTATAACTATTTGAGTACAAATCGGTGGACTTGTCGAATACCAGTAGATACCTACTAGGAGTGCCTAGGTATCAAGTGCTTTCTCTAGGTAGATACTTTTTTGACAAAACAACGGCATTAATATTTTCCTCGAATTTGCAGTTGACGCCGTACATTGGCAGGGAATTGAAAGGTGTTGTGAAGAAGACTTTTCTTCGTGGGCAGCTCATCTATGATAACAATGACATTGTTGGCGAACCGCAAGGGAAATTGTTACTGAATGATGTGTAAATAATCTTAATTATACTAGTGTCTTATTCTGTTAATTTTGACTTTGTAGTTGTTATGGTTTAAGGGTAGGATGGTTGTTTATATTTGAAAAATAAAGTAAAATGCAGAATAAGAATTTTGTTTTGTTTTTTGTTAAAATAAAGGATAATTACGAAAATTACAAAATCATTTACTAAGTAACTACTTATCTTGTGATAACATTAATGATCGTATCGATTCCAAAGAAACTAATGAACCTTGAGTGAGGTGAACAACGCGTTGCAAAGTCAAGGTAACTTCCTTACTTTGCTTTCTTTGTAGTCGACATAATTAAAGATTAATTTTACCGAGAATAAGCAAGTTCTATGTTTGGAAATTTAGGTACCAAGGTATCTAAAATTAAAAACTGGGCAGGTGCATATCGGGTCACGCACAATTAAGGGTTCTGTAGCTGCTAAGCACAACAATGCGGTTTAAGAAGTGGGTTTTCAGTTGTTTTTGTTTCAAAATCAGTTTAATATATATTTTTTTTAATCACTTAGGTTAGGTAGGATGTAATGCAACTCGTAAGATACCTTCGTACAGTAGGTACATGTCAAGTTGGCAAACAATAGGTTTTTTCAAATCTATATTTTTTACAATGTTTGAATGGGTAAGGTGGGGTAAGGTGCTGCAGCGGAGTATTGGACGTACAGTCTGTTAATAAAATGCGTCCTTTCTTCTGCCGCGCAAACAACTTCGGTGCCACTAATTTACTATAGGTACGCTATGTTAGAGGACTAGTGGAAATGATATTATTTAAAAATTGGAACATAAGATAAAATAAAATGAAATGAGGCTAACTTCATTTTATTTTATCTCATGTTCCAATTTTTAATCACAATGCTGCAACATAGTAGGAACATCTACTTACAACAAAGGTAATATATATATGAGTGAGGTAATATATAAAAACTACTTAAATATTAGCCAAAATAGGTACTTCACTGCTAACGAATGATTAAATAAAATATTAAACAAAAGGAAGAAAATAATGACCTTTATTGGTTACGCAAAATCTGGACAATATGTGGACAGTGGCTGTCACTTGGAAAAATGTGCTTTTATGATTAATGGCAAGTGCGCGCTGATTTTATTGAAATTTGGTAAAAGATAATAAAAGTTTTGGAAACTAGCAATTGTGTGATGTTTTGGGATAGTCCGTCACCCTAAGATTTGGGATTGATAATTATTTGTGTACTTGTCGTGTGTTTTAGCGTGAGTTGGAATGGATCCGTGATTACACGCACACGTGTGAACTTGTTAAACTGTGAAACATTGTTGGACAATTGTGATTTGCAAGTGAAGCCAGCCCTATACAGCCGGGGGTTTGGTTATGTATGGTATATGCATATGCATATGCATCTTTACTACTCTCTAGGATCCTGGGGTGTAGGTAGGGAACATATTATAACCTTGGTATCATAACACCCGTCTACGAGCTTGGGTAAGCGGTTTTGTTCGTAATTTTAGTTTAGTCTTTAAGTATTGCATTATAGCTTTGTAACGAAGCTAGTACCACTACCTTTTGAGATTCATTCTGGTGAGATAAACTCAGCCTTGATATACCTTACCAGATCCGTTGTATACATGTATCCGTTGTGTACAATGGGGTATCGTGCTCATCACACAAAGTTGTTTTTAAAAGATATGTTGAGTATGTGAAAAAAATCACGGTAGTAGTATATATAGTGAAATTTTCACAGCTGAGAAAACTTTACAAGGTTACGAGTAACAGCTGATCAAATGAGAAGTAACAAAATTTCCTACAAATTCCATTGAAAATTATTAATAAGAAGGTATAACGTGGTAAGTATGAAACAAAAACAATAGAAAACCCATTTCATAAGAAGAGGGGGGGGGGGGGTGACTACGGAACTCTACATTGTGCGTGGCCTGACATGCACTTGTTCTTTATCATTTAAATATTCGACAATATGAGTTTTATGTGACTGCCTCTTTGTGCGGTGGGAGTGTATCCGACTGCTACGCAAGAGGTTCGTGGGTTCGATCCACGCCCAGGATAAAACTTCGTGTGATGAGCACGATGGTTTATTCTGTGTTTATCTATAATATGTATCTATGTATTTAGAAATATATAAGTATGTTTATCAGTTGTCTGGTTTCCTTAGTACAAGCTCTGCTTAGTTTGGGATCATATAGCGTTGTGTGAGTTGTCCCAAGATATTATTATTATGACATTGACCTACCCAGTGAGGTTTTGCCGCCGGGTAAAACTATCGATTCTGACCTCTACTGTCAGCAACAGATGAGGTTAAAAGAAGCCGTTGAGAAAAACTGGCCGGAGCTGGTGAACAGGAAGGGCATGGTGTTCCATCATGACTTCGCCAGACCGCACTCATCTATAGCCACTCAGCAAATATTAAGAAACTAGCTGACACGCTCAACTTCGTCTGCGTGAATTATCCCCGTTTTCGCATCATTTTTCATTGCAGCTCCACTCCTATTGATCGTAGCGTGATGATATAATATCCTATAGCCTTTCTCGATAAATGGGCTATCCAACACAAAAATATTTTCTTTAATTCGAACCAGTAGTTCTTGAGATCATCGCGTTGAAAGAAACAAACAAACTCTTCAGCTTATCTTTAAAAGTATAGATTAAGATGAAAACTATCGCAGCTAACTAGGCTTTACAAGTATCTAAGTAATAGCAGACCAAGTAAGAAGTAACAAAATTTTCTTACAAATTCCATTGAAAAAGACCTTATATAACGTACATAGTATGAAACAAAAAACCCACTTATAACCATGCACAATGTAGGGTTCCGTAGCTACCCAGCACAATAATGAGGTATTGTGCTGGGTAGCTACGGAACCCTACAATTTGCGTAGCCCGACACGCACTTGCCTGGTTTTTTATAGTTGTCGGACACTAAATTCTGGAAAATTGGATCGACTAAGTTTTGAATATGTTCTGCAATTTTAGCCACCGTCACAAGCATTACGATATCCTGTGCTAGAAGCAAGTTGTATCGATGTAATGCTATAAACGTTTTTTACACTTTTTCACTTAATCCGTTTCTTGAATGCTCGTCATCAATGCAACCTACCAAGCTACGTCGGCGCGCCGTTGTCTTATCACGGCGTAGGTGCGGGAAAATTCGCTCATGTGTAGAACACACACACACAAAAAGATTAAAACCGGTTATGAGGAGTTCAGTGACATAAACACGCACAGAAAAAATATATATAAAAAAAAACTTGAGAGGTGTCAAGGGACACCCGGATGGAACGAAGTTCTTATCTTAATTTTATTTTTTTTATAAGCTTCGCAACACCACTGTGTTCAATGCGAAATAGAAAGACGAAACGACGATGTTCCTATCTTACGCGCACGCCGCGCCGCACGGCTTGTGTGTGTCAAAAAGTGTCGTTACAACTTTTTGTGACATTTTTTTCCGTCTAGCTCCCTTTCACAACGCGCGATAAGGAACTTTGTTCCAAAATAAACCCCCAAATCTGTTGCTAAGCGCAAAACTTAAGAACGGCTGAACCAATTCGTCCATTTTTCGTTGAAGTCCGGGGATTAATTGGAAAAAAAATAAAAAATATCGGGAAAAACGCAAGGCTCCATATTTCAAACTCAAACTTAACGGGGACAAAGCCGCGAATTCTGTCTGTCTATTATGTTTCACGCTTAAACTGCTGAACCGATTGAAATGAAATTTCGTATGGGGATAGCTTAAGTCCAGGGAAAGACATAATAAGGGTTATAGACCCACGCACTTGCCCGGTTTAATAATAGAATAATGGGTGCCTTAACCGCACAATTAAAACCTTAGGTTTGCGCCTACAGATATAGGTACTTCCTATGGCACTACTCCATATACAACTACTACTCTATGGGCCACGGGGAAATGTCACTCACAAAGAAATTAAAACGTAGTGATTACTTTCTCTGTGAAATAAATTTGTGATAGGACCATAAACTTAGGATATACTAACGTATATACTAAGTCTATGGATAGGACTGGTCTTGAAAGTATTCACGTGCCTGCATAAGATATTTTTATCGTTTTTTTTCCTTGAAACCTAAATGACTTAGATACAGGTGTTTTTCCTGGTGGAGAAACAAACCAACAATGGTTGTATTAATAATAGGTAGGCACATTTAATATATTTATCAATATATCTCAAGTATAGAGCAGATCTTATAAATAATTGCTTCATCATTTAATGTATATCAGTGTATAGTCTATGGCTTCATTTTTTCAAGGTTATTGCAGATTTCTGTTAAGGCATATTAATCGCTAAAATAAGATATGCCTACGTAAGTAGGTACCCTATTACTTCTGTGGATATGCCTCAAGTCGTATACAATTAACTGAACAAAAATAAAATAAAATATAAGAAATAAAGCACTGGTTATGAACAACATACAAGTAGGTACGTAAGTAGTTTTAATTTTTATTTATTTGGAACTCCTAATCCAATGAGACCCCTTCTATACAACGTGTAGATAGGTAACAGAAAGGTATGGTCAAATTCAAGGGTCTTTACTCATAGAGAAGCCCTAAAATGAATTCGAGCAAGACGACAATGATGACAAATACAATAGCTGCAGACATAATCATCAACGGCCAAAAACTCGAATAGGTATGTTAATGAATATTTGTATCTGGATCTGATTGTATCATCAAATGATCAAATGTGCAAAGAAATTGACAAAAGAATCGCAAGTGAATGGAAAGATTAAATTATGAAAAGCAAGGAACTTGGAAATAAGAGCAAGAAAAAGACTTACGATACCTGTACTCTCCCATGTATGACTATGATCCCTGAGCTTTAACGAAAAATCATAGAGACAAACTTGAAAAATGTCAGAGAGCCATGGAAAGAAGCATGCTAGGGCTAAAGCTAAAACACAAATCATGAATGACATCAGGGGAAAATCAAACCAACAGACATCCTATGACGTATTGACGAACTGAAATGGAGATGGACTTTGCACTTGCTGCGGTATAAGCTTGAAAAATGGAGTAAACAGGTAACTATTTGGCACCCAAAAGAAGTTTAGAGTTTAGAAGCCGAGACAGCAAAATGAGAAGATGGGAGGACGAACTAAAAATGACCTTAGATCCCCATTGGCTAAGAGTCGCGGCAGATACAAAAACAGTGGAAGTCGTCGGTGGAGACCTATGCCGTAAGGCACACCGAGTAAAGATGTATTTTATGATTTTTTTATTATATGTAACTCAATCAGTAGTATTAAAATGTTTGGAGTAAAAGCCTTATGAATAATGGTTTAAAATATCGACACTTGTACTTATGCAATTTAATAATTTTATCTATTTATATAAAATTCTTTGTACTGGCTTACTGAGGGTCAACGCACAGCCTAAATCACATATATCGTACAGACGTGAAATTTCGAAGACGTATTCCTTATGCTTATTGTAGGCATGCGATAAGAAGCGATTTTCTGATATGTGGGGATACATTTGAGGGAGTAAAATAGTGGTTGCAAGTTTGTATGAAACTCTTGTCAGTTTTAGAGTTAGATCTGTGAAATACTGAAACAGGTATTTCAGAGTTTTTGGAAAATCAACAGCTCGCAATTATTATGAAACACCGTCAGTTTAGTTATGACTGTTAAATGTCATCTTTGGCTTTTTGCTTTAAAATAGAGAAACACATGTATGTATTCAGCGTTTTTGGAAAATCAACTCAGGGCAAAATAGGAGTTTGTGTTTTGAAATTAGTTCAGTGAAATTTCGTATTTGGCTTTTTGGTGTAATTATAATAAAGAAACAGGTGTTTTAACATGTTGATCGAAAGCGAAAATGAACCCATAACGAAGTAAAACCAACCACGCGGGCTAAGCCGCGGGCGACAGTTAGTCAAAATCTAAACACCTTACTGACCCTAAAATTTATAATTTAAGTATATATTGAAAGTTATCAATTTAAAATAAATAGTCGTATTTATGTATAGCCTAAAAATGCAATCTGATTTTGTATCACAGAATCTGCAATAAGCACGTAGGTACTTACAGTTCACGCCACCTAACTTTGCGTTTGTGAAGTAGTAGTTCCATGCAGGGACGTCGTTCCCCTTCATCTCTTCCGATACCTAAATTTAAAACTAACGACACGTAAAACTAACGACTATCAAGCTACTGTTACTGTTGTTTGATTTAATATTCGTGAAATTGTAGTGTTAAAAAGAACAATATTTAGTTGGCATGCAAGAAAACAATAAACCGCCGAACAGAAAATTAATAAATAAAACACAAATGTCAATAACAATTACCAATCACTTTTTATGGCTCTGAGATAATAGCTACTTAGGAAAAATTATGTGGATTAGGTCTATTACGTTGTTGACTATGGAAAATTCTACTTACCTACAAAGGTAGACGTTATTGACATTGGGTTTACGAATAAGTCGTTACATCATTGGCCGTGCCGGTCCAGCCACAGTGGTGCCCGAGCGAATCATTCTTCAGCGCCCCACTATGTGAAATCAGAGGCCCTTTTTAACGTACAAAAAATCTCATTGATACGTTTCCAACGACGGAGTCCAACCGACTTTAAACCATATGATGTTCTGTCATGGTGGCCTTTAGAGGGTGAGTATTCCTTGGAATTTATGGCTCGTTTTGGTAAACCTTGGCAGTTTATTTAATGACGACGACGAGTGCGGCGACAGATATCTAAGATGTTGGGAGGATTGAACTTTGAAGAATTTTGACTGACCTACAGTGAAAAACTGAAACTATATAGATCCATGGACTGCACGATTATATTCTTCGGAAGGAGATATTATTTGTTCCCCTTTGACGTCTGAATACTCCTACAGATGCTCTCGCCGAAACGCCTTAGACTTGCTCCAAGCCACATCAAAACCTAGACTCTGAATCTATCCGACAAGTTGTACGATCCCAGCCAGTAGATCTTGTCTCAAAACGAACGAGAGGAAAAGAGATGAAGTGACAAGTTTCACAAAGATCTAATTTATAGGCAAACTATGAGCATGGGCAAACGGTTTTTCTACCTTGAAAACTGGACTAGTTCAGCACTCTCAGTAGGGGCCAGAGAGTTTGAAGGGCAATTAAAATAATACCATTAGTTTTGGTAAGGAGTATTTGACTTGTAACTATTGAGCTAAGTTCTACTTAATTGGATAGTTGACTACAATAAAAGTAAATTATTTTATACTATTCAGGTAATAGTTGATCTTAAAATGCTCTGAAAATAAGTGTTATTTTACAATTTAACATGTTTTTTAATTTAAGAGCATGAAAACGAATACTAAAAGATTTGACGATAGAAACTTATGACGTCACATGTTATTCCATACACATTTCTTTTTGTAGACTGATTTGACTTGATAGTCAACATCCCTATTGAGTCATTTCGGGCTCGTCGTCCGTTTCACAACACCGACCTTTTAAAGCAGGTCAAAATGAAAATTTCTGACTAACCAGAAGACAGACTTTGCCAGAGGGGCCTCTGGCAAAGTCTGTCTACGTAGATATGGCTGAAGCCAGAGCGCAAGGAAGAAGTGGGCGAGGGTATCTATCAAGTAGCCCGCTTTCTCGCTGAGTAGTGTCTCTTAAAAATCGCAGCACTGCATGAGCTTGCAATAGCTTTTAAAGTCGCTCAAAGGGTACTTAATTGTACGTAGTCTAGGGCAACTAGAACTCTAAATGAGACCCTGAATAGGGGCGTCGCCCCCACGGACCGCCAGTTTAGTGTTTTTCGCAATTACAGCAACTTTGGCTTGATCGCTTTGTTTGTGTTAGTTTTAAAGGAGGAACCCGTCAAATGTATAAAAATATTTTTTGCGGGAAATTTGTGTGTTCAAAAGGTTGTTATGAATCAGGTGACTCCGTCGCTGATGTGCTCACTCGAGCCACGGCGCCCTCGTAGCCCCGGCGCCCAGGGCAACCACCCGGTCGCGCGTCTCCCTTAGGCCGGTACTGGTCATTGGGTAGGAAAGTACCTTTATGAAAATTGTAAACAGGACCATAAATATCGTAGAAATAATACTTATCGTACCAATAAACACTAATACTCTATAACACGTGACTGTGTACAGAGGAGATGATCCTGGCATAATTTCAGATTTTTTTCTCTTACTATAATTAATAAGTATCTATTTATTGAACGGCCTTAGTGTTTCAAAATCATTATAAATGCAAAAGTACGTTTGTTGTTCTATCACATAGTAGGAACAAAGGCAACAAATCGACTGAATTTTGGCATAAAATAAGAAAAACGAACAGCCTTCAAGAAAAAAAAATGAAGCACATCACGAATGCAAATTTTGCTGACTCACTCCTATGTTTTACTCTATTTTTCTGGTGTTTTATAACCTAGGACAACGTTTTGTATACTTAAACCTTTCCAGTAATATGCAATCAAAATCGCGAACATACATATATACATATCTATATACGGGTCAAACAGAGAAGAACCACCTTTTTTTAAGGCGGTTGAAAAGCTAATGTTTCGGTGAGAGATTGTTAAAAATTCATGCGAGGTAAGACGGAAACAAAATTGAACATCAACTAATTACAATTTTAGAGGCTATAAAATGGTAATTATTTACAAATTAAATTCGCTATTAACTGGATCCGACTGAGTAAATAATAAGTAATTAGTGACTTGCAGACAAACAAACACTAGTCTGATAGATGAACGAAATACTAATAATACCAACCAGTTCCTTCTATTACGTAACCTTCAATTGGTTATGCCAGCGTATCCCCCAACCCTTGGGTTCGTCATGTCCGTCCGTCTGTCTATCTGTCCGTCCGTATGTCACAGGTATTTTACTCTAAAACTACAGAGTAAATGGATGAAATAGGTGTCTTGTTTATGCCGTTCAATTGTTAAATAACAAAAATAAATATTTTTAGCGGGGCCACTCTATATACGGAGTATGTAACAGAAATTATTATTTATATATTATTTTTATTAAATACATTTTTTCAATTCAGAAAATATAGATGTTTGCTAAAATAAAAAAATGAGCGTGTGTACATCATTCGACAAGCTTTCCGAAAACATTTTAAGGTTTCTAAGAAACGTTTTTGATTAAGTGAATATCTTCGGATATAATCACCCTGAAAGTTGCAATAATTGTGACCTCTATAACTTTTACCGTAAGGCAAAGAATCACAAAGGTAACGCAAGTTACAAACTAAAATTAAACGTATTATTTCAAAAAATCATCACGTAAATATCAGTAAATCAACAAATAGTGATGTTTTAAGCTAATTTGCGTATTAGATACAGAACAGGTCACGCTTTTGTTGTAAATTGCTGTCCGCTGTAATTATTTTAACTAAAATGTTAAATTTAAACTTATCGTAAAAATACAGGTACTTAAAATACAATAATGTTTTTTTTTATTTGGGATTTCGATTCCGAATACACTCCGGGTGATTTTTTTTTAATTTTTGAATGCAGTTAGAATTATTTTATCTACAATATTCAAGGTTATTTCACTCCGTGTGGCATGTCCCTGGGAAAACCTGTATAAGTCACTTAAAACACTTTTTCAGGTTGTGATGACAGCCGATGCAACGCCGTTGAAACGTCAAGCAATCCTTGTGGTAAATAACTAAGTACTTATCCCTTGTCGAATGGATTAGATTTAGATTTAGATATACTTATGATTATCCAACTAAATCATAAGGAAATATCGTTGTTGATTGGTTGCTAAGTAACGCAAATGACGTTATACACACATAAAATTATCGTCCGTAAACCGACTTTACAGACAACCATTTTTCAGATAATTTAAAAACTGGTATTATTACCTGATTAGTGTACTTATTGTAATTGATTGATTTGACATTCAAATACCCAATTCTCATACGTAGAGCCCCTTCACATCACACTGACGTCCAGCGTAGGCGTTTGATAAACGTATGCGCAGCGCAGACGTCCGGTTGTCGCGGCGTTTCTGCTGGGCACATGAGTACGCAGGTGCGCGACGCTAGCACGGCGTACTACGCGCCGCGTTACTGCGGTGTCATAATATATCTCCCCATAAATTGAATGGCATCTGCGCCGCGCTAGCGCAGCGTTCAATTAACAACAGAGCAAACGCCGCGACAAGACGACGCACTACGTTGCGTTGTCGCGACGCATACGTTCATCGAACACTGAACAAACACTAGTGTGAAGGGGCCCAGCCACAATTATCTTCCTATTTAACTAATTATGTACTTACTTACTATTTGAGAAAAATTCTTCGTCCAAATTATGTAGGTACGATTAAGATAAAGGAAAACACGTTGATGCTATGCTATTGAAATGGTAATTAGTACGAGTTTGTTAACTGTTTAAAAGAACAGCAACGTGAATTAAAACCGGTGTTACTTCAATATTACTAAACTATTTAGGTACTTACAAGTAAATTTGAAAAAAAATCTAGTATAGTGCTACATGTAACAAAAACCGTTGGGTACAAAAGATCCGCAGCCTGCCATGACTGATTGCCATTTTAGCGATAGTATAGACTAGGAGAAGGAGGCTACGAAACCCAGGATATTTACTCGGCGGCTTATATACCTTAATCTCAATCAAATGTAGCCATGAATGGATTGGGGTTACCTATAAAAACTTGGGATTAGAGAGCTGTTAATGGCAATATTTATTTCTCTCAATAAGGTTACAAATTACAAAATTAAAGTCAAGTCAAACAAAACCTTTTGAGACCTGGAATCTAAACTAGGCTCAAGACCTGTATGATGGATCTCCAGGCTCCCTCCTTGTGTTAATGTAACTTAGTATTATCCTTAGTATTAGATACTATTAGGCAGCCACTGATCTAATACTCTGAACATTGGTGCTTCGATTTAGTCAGTCTACAGGTACATAATTGTAGTCCTACTTATACGAGGTAAAAGTAATTTAGCTACTCATTTGGATAGGAGAAAATCATAAAGTCCACTGCGTAGGCTTTAGTTTTTTTTTTAATTATTCTGGATGTGCATCTTACCGAATATTTGGCTAATTTGTGCCAGTGTCCATTTACTTATTATAGACTTGGTCCTTACCCATCTATGAAAAATATTTTGCAACATTGATAAGAACAAAGTCTATAACTTTGTTCTTATCAATGTTGCAAAATCTTTTTTACACAATGAAAATTATGCGCGTCCCATTTGCCGCCATTGAAGCGACTTTTAAAAGGAGGACGTTCTCTATTCGCCTCTATGGTTTTTTTTATGTTTGATACCTGGACCTGAACCGATTTGTTTTTTTTGTGTTTGAAAGAGTTTTAGATTTGTCAAAGTTAGGATGTGATGATGGGATCTTGGAGCAATGAAGAGAACTCTTCAAATATTAAAGGCACATATAGTAATTTGGGTATATTTTGTTGTAATTCGTACATGTACTCTCAAAAAGCACGTTGTCCAGTGGAACTACTCTATAATAGGTATGTCGGGTTACGATTCGATTACTTTGTTACATCCTACAACCGCTAAAAAGTATTAAATAAAAAAATAATAAAAAACCCGCCAGCGCAGAAATGATGCAAAAAAACCCTACATATCGCACTGATATTACAAGACCGCATCAACTCAAAAAAGATCAAATTTGAGATAACACTTTCTAGATACGTAAAATTCAATGTTCGACGCGTCAATAAAACCGTCGTTCAAATAGTTCAAAAAACCACGGAGAGATGGCGTTATGAGACATTCTTAGTGATTCAATGCGCGTTCTTCCCCTCCCGCGCAATATTGCATCATCTTTAGTTACGGTTGAAGTTCGTGAAGTGAGGTTGTGTCGCTGTGCGGTAAAAACCGCATTATTTTGGATTACAACGATATTACTGAATCAGGTATGTATAAATTCAAGTGTTATTTCGAATTACTATATTATTGTTGATTTAAATCAAAATATAAACTTCTTGCATTTCGAGTTGCTACACTATCATTAAATGACATAAATCTGATGTCGAGTAATATTTTGACTTACGACGTTCTTATTGGTTCAGTAAATAATTTTAGACTTAATACACTATTAATGAATGATTTTTATTTTGTAGGTTTTTGTAGTAAATTGTCATAATTTTCAAAATTATGTTAGAGGTACCTATAGGATTACTGTTCACGTAATCAAATAGTGGTGGCTACTTTTAATAAAAATATTCTTCTATTAGTTAAAAACTGATTTTAAGTTATTACACTCTAGGTGAAACAAAGAAATCATTATTTTTAGTAATTTTTAAACCTACTTTTTTATTTACAGCATGAACCGTGGGCGACGTTTAGTGGACATGGCGACCAAATCTAGATCTACAGGTGAGGATGACAAAGAAAACATAAACGAAGAAAATACTAGAAACTATTATATTTCACCCCTGCACAGTGATCAGAGTGATTTTGACGATTCGGACTGCGACCCTCATTTCATTCCTGGATTAAACGGTGAAGTTCCTAATTTACTTCAGGGTACTTCTACGAGACGGCAAAGTAGTTCTGCTTCAAACAGTTCTTCTTCAAGTAGTTCTAGCTCATCTTCGTCAAGTAGCTCAGATGATGAAGCAGAAAATAATTTAAATCCTGTTGCTTCTACTAGTGGATCAGCAGGTCAAAATAATTAAAATCCTGTTGCTTCTACTAGTGGCTCCACAGGTCAAATAACTACGCAGACAAATACTTCAGAAGTGCAGGAAATCGTGAGAGGCAAGAAAAGGGTGAGAAATGAAGCAAATTGAAAAATAAAATGGCAAAAACACTTCGGAATTTAGGCAAAGACTACACGTCAAGTGGGAAAAAACTTGTACCCGCAAAGAAAATGGGTCCTTCGTGTGGAGATACATGTCGGCTAAATTGTAAAGCTAAAATTAATGAAACCCAGAGACAAGATTTTTTTAACTCATATTGGTCATTAGAAGACCTGCAAAAACAAAGACAATTTTTAATAAATCATACTTCACAAATTAAACCAAAATACAGATACTCATCTACTCAAAATTTCCGAAAATTAAATACCGCATTTTACTTCGAGCTCAACCACACTAAAATTAGAGTTTGCAAAACTTTTTTTAAGAATACTCTCGCAATAAATGATAGGCCAATTGCTACTGCGTTATCAAAAAAAACCGACACTGGATTTGTAGAAGAAGAATTGCGCGGAAAACATAATAATCATCGAACTGTGGATCCCGAGGTCAATGAAAGTGTGAAAAGTTTTATCAATAGCATACCACGAATCGAATCACATTACCTTAGAGCTCAGACATCAAGAGAGTACATTGCCTGTGACAAATCTTTAGCCGACTTATACCGAGACTATAAAGAAAAGCGTACAAATGAAACACTACCATTTGCGTCTCAATCTACTTTTAACCGTATTTTTAATAGAGATTTTAATATTTCATTCCACATACCAAAGAAAGATCAATGTGATTTGTGCGAAAGTTTTAAAAATGCTGACGAAGAAGGGAAGCAGAAAATAATTCAAAATTACGAAATTCATTTAAAAGAAAAAGAACTGTCCAGAAAAGAGAAAGAAATCGATAAAAATAGGAATGATAACACAATTGTTGCTGTTTACGATTTACAGGCTGTTATGCCGATACCAAAGGGTCAAGTCTCAGTTTTTTATTATAAAAGTAGAATTAATTGTTTTAACTTTTCTGTAAGCGACTTACATGCTAAAGATGTTGAATGTTATTTTTGGAATGAAGTAGAGGGAAAACGAGGTGCGATTGAAATAGGAACATGCATTTTAGATTATTTAGAAAAGATTACACAAGATAAACCTGAACCAGTAAACGTGATTTTCTATTCTGATAATTGTTGTGGGCAGCAGAAAAATAAATATCTTTTAACTGCCTATGCATATGCAACACAAAAATTCAACATCGCAAGTATTACCCACAAATTTCTTATTAGAGGACACTCACAAAACGAGGGTGACAACGTACATAGCGTTATTGAAAAACAAATAAAACGATTCCTTAAATCCGGCCCTATCTATGTCCCACATCAATATGCCACCTTAATTCAAATAGCCAAAAAAACCGGACAACCTTATAAAGTTACAAACATGACCCATGATAAATTTGTTGATCTTAAACTACTTCAAGAACAGTGGGGTAGTAATTTTAATGTGAATGAGGACAGAATCCAAGTAAAGTGGCATGAAATTAAGGTGCTTCGTGTAGAAAAAGAACATCCAACAAGTTTCTTCTATAAGAATTCTTATGAGGACGAAAATTATTTCAAAGTAAACGTACGTAACACACGACGTACTGGAAATCAATCGGTTTTATTTCCGATGGATTTAATACCAGCTTACACAAATAAAATTCCTTTAACGCAAAACAAAAAAAGGGATATAAAAGAGTTGATTGATAAAAATATAATTCCGAAGACCTATTATGAGTCTTACTATCGAAATTTGATTGACTAGTTTAAAGTAAAGTTAAAATTTTGTTAGCATTTAAGTATAATGATTGTGATTTTCAGACTGATTACAGTTTAAGGGTACACAAAGTGTTTTTCGTTTTTCTTTTCAGTTAATTATTGTTAAGTGTTTTTTTATGGTACCTAATTCCTTTGTTTTAAATAAGTTCAATATAACTTTTTTATTATGTTTTTATCATAAGTGACAAAGATTTGTATGTGATTTATAATTATGTAAAAGACTGATTAAATTTATTTTATTAGATAAGTATAAAACTTAAATTAAAAAGAAAACTTAAATAATGTTGATTTTCTATGTTTTTGTTACTTCTTAATAGTCATAAATAAGTGCCATTATGTTTGTGCTATATTATTTTGTAAAATATATTATTTTTCTTAAATTTCTATTTTTATTTACCTCCTAATATTTGTCTAAAGTAATAGGACTATAATTTGAAATTGTAATAACTCTAAAAAACTACCTAAAATCCTATTAAAAATAATCATTAATAGTTGTATTAAGTCAAAATATTTCACTTACAACGTAACAACTAAAAATAACTCATTTTATTTTTTAAATTGCTCCGATAATACAGTATTAACTCAAAAAATGGTTATAACTTGATAACCTATAATCTTTTAAACAATTCTTTAATACACAAATCCCTCAATCTGACCAATGAATCAAGTAAGTATTCACTTTTTCCTTATTTTTAAAGGAGGTCAGAAATCAGTTTTTGTCATTCCCCAAAAAACGTTAATTTTGAGTTGATGCGGTCTTGTAATATCAGTGCGATATGTTGTCTTCTATAAGAAAACTCAAACTAGAATCCCATTGTTCTTCGACTTTTATATGGTTCGTCACAATGCACCTGATATTTTGCCTCGATCACATCTCCTCAAAAATTAGCGGCCCCGCATCGGGAAAAGCAACGTTTTTTAAAAGAAAATGAGCAGTTTGGATTAAGGTAAATATGCAAGTGTATATTCACCTTAATCCAAACTGCTCGTTTAGCATAGAGCATTACAATGTATTGTAACATTCTTACGAATGGTACAATACAGGCAAATGCTTAGTTTCCTTAAGTATTTCCAGATAATATAACGTTCTTGCGAATGTGCGCTGTATACATAGATAGACAGCCAATTAACATGGAAACCTCAAGCTGAATACGTTTGTAAAAAGTTAAGTACTTACGCCTATAATTTGTACAACCTAACAAAAAAAGTGAATATCAATGCAGTCCTTATTGCTTACCATGGCCTTGTGATTTCAACTCTAAGATTTGGCATTATATTCTGGGGCGACAGCAGTGAAAGAGAAAGCATTTTCAAAGCCCAAAAACGATGCATTAGATCAATTTTTAACCTGCAATTTACAGATAGTTGTGTTCCTTTGTTTAAATTAAATAAATTGTTAACTTTTTCATGTTTGTACATTCTAGAAATAACCATTTTTGTAAAATCGAACTCGCATCTGTTTCTATCGTTAAACGAGACATGAAAGAGAACGAATTGTATTAGATCTTAGTATCAACATTCATTGCACACAGGTGCTACTACACCACACTGTTAAAAAAAGTACCATCTTTATGGCACCAATGATATACAATAAATTACTCAACAATCTGAAGCAACTGCCATTAAAAATATTTAAAAAACAGTTAACCGATTTATTGTTAAAAAATGTAACTTCTCTATAACCGATTTTTTAATGATGTACTGATGCTTATATTACTTATACAGGGTGTCCCAAAAGGTTACGTAGCTAGGAAGAGGGGTGATAGGGGTGGTCACAAGGGTCACCAGAAAAATAATAAAAAAAATCCCCTCTGGGAATTAAAAGAATAAGAGGCGTTTTTTAAAAAACTTCAAATTTTACACCTTTTGGGGCGACTTTGCTCCCGATGATCTACAAATATTGGTATAATTAAAAAAAAAGCGCTGTTATGTTATCGTCAATAACCCTTTTTCAAATTGAAACAAAAAAAACAATACATATCTAAGCAATATTTTAAAGAAAATTAAGTTCTTGTCCAGTCAAGGACTTAGTAATTACGATTTCACTCAACTTCCTCCAAGTGTACTGAAAAAAAAAAGTACTATGCAACTCCGGCGAGTAACTTAAAAACATAGGTAATTTTATTACAATTCCAAAATGGTATAACACTTACTTGAAAAATTCTTACTAGGATATGTAAAAATTGCAGAACAAAACATACCAATAACAATGAAACCAAACAAAACAAGTTTAAACATGTTTGGTGAGTGAAAGAGACAGGAGATACATTAAGAAAGAGAAAAAGTAGGTAGGCCATCTGGTTAGTCAAATACATGTAGTCGGTCAGTACATTACGATCTCTCGTTTACTGCGCATCCTTTGTATTCGTTTGTGTTCATTTTGTACTAACAACTTTGCTTCGCTTTCTGGACTTGATTATTTCTTTGTGATTTGGACATTGTTTGTGATTTCTTCCAACGACCCGGCTTTCTCAAGGACTAAAGTGTACGATACTGTACCACCATGCCACCCACGTACACTGCGCAAGAATATGCGAACATGCATCTCATTTACGGCGAATGTAGATGTAATGCCGGTGCTGCAGCAAGACTCTACCGAGAAAGATATCCGAACGCCGCACGTCAACCGGATAGCCGTGTTTTCGTCAATGTCCACCGACTATTGTCTGAGGGTCGATTTCCACATCAAGCGGTTAATGAAGGCAGACCTCGGTTCGATTTTGAAGATGAAGTGCTTCAAGCCGTCGCTGACGATCCGAGTACTTCAGTTCGGGCAATTGAAGCAAGTACAGGAATACCGAAAAGTACTGCTCATCGCATATTGAAAGCTGAAAAGTTTCACCCGTACCACGTGCAACGCGTACAGGGTCTGTTACCACGTGATTATCCTGCGAGACTGGCATTTTGTCGTAGAATGTTGCGCATGCATAGGGAGGACCCTCAATTTTTTAATAAAATATTGTGGTCGGACGAGTCTACTTTTAAAAAGGACGGATACATGAATCTACACAATTTACACGAGTGGCACGTAGAAAATCCCCACCTACTTAGAGAAGATCGGTCCCAATATCGTTTTAAAGTGAACATGTGGACCGGAATACTAAATGGTAAAGTAATAGGACCCTTTGAGCTACCTGAGGCACTGACTGGCGCGGCGTACTTAAACTTTTTACAAACGGATTTACCAAATCTATTGGAAGATGTGCCGCTAGAAACAATGAGGAATATGTGGTTCCAGCATGATGGGTGCCCAGCACATTATGCACGTCCTGTAAGGGATTTCCTAGACGAAGAATACCCTGGTAGGTGGATGGGAAGGGCCGGTGCTATAGCGTGGCCAGCTCGTTCACCGGATTTAAACCCGTTAGACTTCTTTTACTGGGGTGCTATAAAAGAAAAAGTTTATGGAAAACCCATCACGGACTTGGCTGACTTGAGGGCGAGGATCACAGAGGCCGCGGAATCAATCAACAATAGAAGATTTGCTCGCCATATCTCCCGCTCATTTTTAAAACGATGTAGGGCGTGTATTTATGTTGGTGGTAGACATTTCGAGCATTTTATTTAAATAAATAATTACAATTTTTTTAATTTTTGAGTTTCATTTAAAACCATTGCAATAAAATTACCTATCTTTTTAAGTTTTAAGAAACAGAATAAACATTTAAAAATGTATTAGCGTACGAATTTGAAACTATTGTTTTATTTTTATGTTTTGTTCTGCAGGGCTATTGTTCCCGAAAATAATTTTTACATATCCTAGTAAGAATTTTTCAAGTAAGTGTTATACCATTTTGGAATTGTAATAAAATTACCTATGTTTTTAAGTTACTCGCCGGAGTTGCATAGTACTTTTTTTTTTCAGTACACTTGGAGGAAGTTGAGTGAAATCGTAATTACTAAGTCCTTGACTGGACAAGAACTTAATTTTCTTTAAAATATTGCTTAGATATGTATTGTTTTTTTTGTTTCAATTTGAAAAAGGGTTATTGACGATAACATAACAGCGCTTTTTTTTTAATTATACCAATATTTGTAGATCATCGGGAGCAAAGTCGCCCCAAAAGGTGTAAAATTTGAAGTTTTTTAAAAAACGCCTCTTATTCTTTTAATTCCCAGAGGGGATTTTTTTTATTATTTTTCTGGTGACCCTTGTGACCACCCCTATCACCCCTCTTCCTAGCTACGTAACCTTTTGGGACACCCTGTATAAATTTATTTAAAACTTCACATGTGAATGTTTGTATGCCGAAAGGTAGAAGCTGTTGTTACATCTTATTGTTACCTACATTCTGTACAAATAAAATATTCTTATTCTATTCTTATACGACGTAATTACAGGTAAAGGCGAGTGAACATGACCTGTAACGTTTCTTTCTGTGTTGCATACACTCTCGTCACCCGCGCTCGTGTCTTTGATCGATAAAACGTTACATCAAAACGCTCGTTGTTTTTTACCCGACTGTAAAGAAGGGTTATATTTTTCGCGCGTATCTTGTTTGTATGTATCTGTGTATGTTTGTATGTA
Source organism: Herminia tarsipennalis (assembly GCA_945859575.2). Classification (NCBI taxonomy): domain Eukaryota; kingdom Metazoa; phylum Arthropoda; class Insecta; order Lepidoptera; family Erebidae; genus Herminia; species Herminia tarsipennalis. The sequence goes on from OX243840.2 coordinate 12,312,762, forward strand.
TGTATGTACTGAACGGATTTACACAATTAAGACGTCGTTAGATTCGTATTGATTGCCCAAGTGTTCTTACATAGTACCTACTTTACTAAGTCCATTGAGATTCATTAATGCCTCCGACTGCATGACATTATATAATTATGTCGGGTATCTTGTTTCCATTTTTTTTGTGCCGGCGGGTTTTTTTATTTTATAAATATTTTTTTATTAAAACTAGGTTGAAAGCGTCATGTTAGAAGTGTGGCTCGAGTAAATTTTAAAACTGCGAATGCTCGACGTTCTGGTACTAGTAAATGCTCAAGTGTACACTGACCTTAAGGTTATTGAAACATAAATAAATAATACCTACTACAAAATAGTGAAAAATAAAAACTTAAAAAAAAAATGAAACCGACTTCTTCTTCTTAAAATAAATACAAGGAAACAAAAAAAACATAAAATAATATAGGTTCATACCTACAACACCAAAAAATAAAAAAAATATTGAAGTTGGTGCCTAAGACATATTAACTAAATTTCTTGGCTCCAACTTCAAAATGTTTTTTGGCGTTGTACCTATATTACTTCATGCTTTGTAGTTAGTTCCCTTGTATTTATTTTTAAGTCGGTTTATTATTTTTTGAAAAAAGCTGTTATCATAACTCGGAGACGACTATTCTTTTTGTTATGTATTATGACATTGAAGTCACGTTGAATTGAACTAGTAAAAAACCACGTGAATAGTGGCTAGTGTTTGCGCCTGTAAGGCTATCAGCATTATCTTCAATGTAACCCAATATTGATAAAGCATAATAAATGGATATAGAAACAAAAATATTAGATAGATAAGTAGTACATTACTATGTTCGGCAGGTGAAAAACGTGCTATTGTTCACAAATCAGATTTTTCTCGGTTTCGGTGATTAATAAAGACATAAAAGAAACTTTGTCATTGATATAATGTAAAGCATAGTTAGTGAACTAGCTCGCGTCTCGTCATTTAGTTTTTCACAAACCACAGCACCGTATCGACCAGTATTATGTTGCTTTATTACATTTATTTATTTCAAGTCGTGCTACTGTGTAAGATTAATAATAACAATAATATAATTTTATTACTCTCGAGATAAATATATATATTTTTCTATATGTTATTTTTTCGTAGCTGGAGTTTGCTGTCGTATTTTTGGAGGCCCGTTAAAACCTTTAGGGAAGCAGTTATTTTTAAGTCGTCAAGTGGTTACCGAGGGTACAGAATTTGAAGGAGGCGTATTGGTTAATGACAAAGGAATTATTGAAGCTGTTCTTAAGAAAGATGCAGTTTATTCACTGCTACAGTCCGAAAGCAGTTGGAACTTGGAGGTGAGTTGTATCATGACTTTGTATAAAATATTTTTCGTTTTAAAAAAGTGTGATTATAATGCGTAACAGTCGATTGATAATTGGTATTAAGCTGGAAAGCCAGCCATAAATCTAATAGGTAGTTCACCTACCTGCCAACAATCTGATAATCAGGCACTATATTTTTACTTGTACCTACTTTTTCATATCAATTTCCTTTGAGATTGTAGGAAATTTACCCATTTATATAATTATATTATATTTGTTGTTATTTTAAATTGCTTCATCATCTCAGGATCTAAATATTAATGAAATACTATAGAGGTTAATTCATTTTCAGTAGGTAGGTACCTAAGTGTAACTAGATATACATCTTAATTTGTTATTGTGTTATAATAATTTCGATCTTGCTAGGTAGGTTTTTAGGGTTCCGTAGCCAAAATGATAAATCTGAATCCTTATAGTTTCACCATTTTCGTCCGTCCGTTCATCCGCAGCTTTGTCAAGAGACTTTGTACTAGAAGGCTGTAATTTTGCACGGATACATATATATGTATCTTTCACTTTGTCGGCGTAAGTAATATTACTTACGCCGACAAAGTGAAAGATTTTTTAGGGAACCTCCCCTATATGTGGGGATGTGATTTTTTTTCTCACCTACGCCATCGTGTGGGGTATCGTTAGATTAGTCTTTTAAAAGGGGTTGAGAAGACCATTTTTAGATTTAGGGATTCGTTTGTGAAATATTAAGACTTAAAGTGCAAATTTACAAAGTATTAGTATAAATAGTAAAAGTAAAAGAAAAACTATCACAGCTAAAGCTTTACAAGTTTATGAATAACAGCTGATCAAATGAGAATTGTAACAAAATTTCGTACAAACTCCATTGAAAATATTATTAAGTAGGTAAGTTTAACGTTATAAGTATGAAACAAAAACAGCAGAAAACCCACTTCATAAGCCGCATGGGTGGGAGAGGGGTGACTACGGAACTCTACACTGTGTGTGGCCCGACATTGCCCGGTTTTTTATCTAGCTACGCTAATCCTAGATAGGTATAGGTATACCTTCTTAGCAATAACATTGATGTGATTCTAGTTTCAACAATATTTATCTGACTAGGTTTTGTTATGATCGAATAATGCCTAAATACGTACAAGTTTTTTCGTTTAGAAGACAATTATTTAGGTAGGTAGGAATTTACAATAGCAAAAGAGGCTCCGTGAGTTTGTGGTATTGATGATTAGAAATTTGGGATACTACGCGTAAAAAATATTTGTACTTCTTAAAAAAATTGCCTTTAACTACAACCCGTTCCCATGGAGGATGGAGGTCCCCAAGAGTCTAAAATAAATATCTATAAGAGACAGAATAATTAATCCGTATTAATAACATTGCCTATATAAGTAAAACCAGATGGTTTAGCCTTGAAATTCAAATGCCACGATAACAATGCAATTAGGTAATTAATTCAAACTTTCTTTACTGAAGGCAAGGCAAAACCTGCCTTATTTTTATTTCATTTACATATTTTTAATACTAAACAGCGCGTAAATATTTGCACTCGATTATTTTTTTACTTGTTTATTATTATTTATTATTATATTTGTCTAAAACAAAATTCGGTATTTTAGAAACAAAATGATTGTGGCAACCCAGATTTTCATGTTAGCTAGCGATTGCTATTTAGGTCGACCATTCATTATCAGACAGATAGGTAGCGATGCTTATCTAGACAAAACATTGTCTGGGGAAATATTAAGACGAGGGAAACATTTTATGCAACTGTGATGGATTTATGATTTACAAACAGTCGCTACGAGGAAAAAATCTTCAGACGCAGATGCTTATTGAGAGAACCTAGGTACTAAAAGTCGTAGTGCGGCACCTGTGGCATGAGGCAAATGATTAATTATGCCCAATTGTAACTTGGGATGTAGGAAATTATCACCTGCATTGCCCAGCCAACGCGAAGTTTTGTGTGGATGTAATGTATGAATATCTGTTATTAACTTTTTTTGGCAAATAGTAACTACCTTCTGAAAGACTTTTGATACAACTTTAGCAATGTAATTGACTGACTATAAATAAAAAACCGGACAATTGCATGTCGGGCCATGCACAATGTAGGGTTCGGTAGTTGCCTCTCACAATAATACGAACTAAGAAGCGGGTTTTCTGTTGTTTTTGTTTCATATTACCAATAATTTTATACTTCTAAATAGTTTTTTAATTACTTTTCGGGGAGGGACACTTTTCACATAAATTTGTACTAATTAGTAAAGCTTAATATTTCATATACGATCCCTAAATCGAAAAATGGTCTAATTGTTGGTTGGATAGGCTTTTAAAAATATTGCGGGTATGTACCCGCAATATTTTTAAAAGCCTATCCAACGAAACCCCACACGATGGGGTAGACAAGAAAAAAAAACATATCCAATTTACATGTAGGGGATACCTCCCCTACATGTAAATTGGATATGTTTTTTTACGTCCTACGTCCTACGTCAAAAAGTAGGCACCACTGGTACATTAAAAATATTTTTTTTAAGATTTTATTTTATCACTTTGTCGTCGTTACTAATATGTATATCCATGCCAAATTATAACTTTCTAGTACTAAGGGTCTCTGAGCTAACCTGGGGACAGTCGGACGGATGAACAGAGCGAAACTATAAGGGTTCCGTATTGTCATTTTGGCTACGGAACCCTATAAATAAATGTTTCTATGTTTATCCTCTATGTGTTCCATTGGCCAGATTGTGATAAATCTGTGGTAAGGTGTCCTGGGGACTCCCGCAAGGTTTCTTAACCCAAAAAGCCCAAAAAGCGTGGCCGGGTTCAGCTAGTACGAAATAAACCGCCACACGGATAAAGTACCAAAATGTTAAAATATCTTTATATTTTTTAGATAATAGATGGTGGCGACTGGGCTCTTTTGGCAGGAGGTGTTGATTCCCATGTACACGTCAACGAACCAGGACGAACATCATGGGAAGGTTACGTAACAGCCACTCAGGCTGCTGCGGCCGGAGGTGTAACTACAATCATAGATATGCCTTTGTAAGTATGAACAGGAATACTTAGGTACCATCTATTTATCTAAATATGTGCAGTTAATGAGCATTAGTCTCTCAAAATACCATGACCGTTTTTTTTGTTATGTTTGTCTCAAGAAATAAAGACAATTAGGAAAAACTCAAAACCAACATGGTCGTGTCCATTTATCGAGTTATTTTATCGTAATTTCGGGCGGTATTAAAGGGGTAGGTATGTACAATTGGGTATTTGTCTAATATTCAAATAATATATTGAATTGAATTGCACCGATCGAAACCTTACCCTTAAAAAAATTCGTACCTTTAAATAATTCACGCGATTAAGTCCCGAAATATCACACTAATAATATAAAGGCGAAAGTTTGTGAGTATGTGAGTGTGTATGTTTGTTACTTCTTCACGTCTAAACAGCTGGAGCGATTTTAATAAAATTTGGTATGGAGTTAGCTGACACTCTAGATTAACACATAGGCTAATAAACCGTGGGTAACACCGCGGGGCACAGTTAGTATCTAATAAATATAAGTATACCTAGGTGTTTATTAATTAGTACCTGGATAACCGAGCTTTACTCGGTATTTTTAATTAACGTTTTCTGAAAATCAAACCTAGCTACTGTGGCAGGTGCGTCGGAAACTTGACCGGCCACTCGCATAAAGCCTCATTAATTGTGAACTGTTTGTCTTGACGTTCCAAAACTTTGAAATAATGACGAAGAAGAAAACGAAAGAAACAATTAAAAAAATTGGACCAAGCGTCAAGACGAATGGTCTAGGAAAAGAATTAATATGTAAAGAAATCATATAACAAGTTATTCAATATATAATATCGTTCTGGGCTTAAGAAGTTGTTTGATTCCTCATCCTCGAGAGCAATAATCCCGGCTGCGCACCCCAAAGCCAACAAGAGGCTCACGTCACATGGTGGAGGCGCCGAACTCTTCAGAGGAAGTCATTTAAAGAGCTAAGTCGTATTTCTATGTAAAGTTAATTAAAAATGAGTGCATTCACGGGATTGTATGAGTCCGTAGATGATTTTGTCAACCAATTCCAGATCATCTGTGTGATTAATAAAATCACTTCGGATGAAGAAAAAAAATTATTTGTGGCGGCGTATCTGGCTGGACCAGCGCTACACCTATACAAAGCAATCATAGAAGATTGTGATAGCTTCGAGAGCTTCATCACTGCATTAAAAGCAGAATTCCCAAACCGTACTAATTATACGGAAAAATTCTATGAAAGGATACAGGCGCCAGAGGAGAATATTGTGTCATTTTACTACGAGCTTTCAAATATAGCCAAAAAGGGAAAAATTGACGACAATACGTTCGTAAGGAGCTTTCCAAAGAAATGTAATAGTTTCTACAAATCAAAGCTCGCTGCAGTTGTATGTGCTGATAAAAATATATTAAAGGCCACAGTTTTACAATTACAATCAGTATATGATAAAGAAAGTGAAAGGGAAGTCAATCTTAAGGTTAAGGTTGAGAATGCGGTAGCAGTGAGGTCTGGGCAGCAAGGAGACTCCAACAGACCGACCAATAGTCCATTTCGGAGCAATCAATCGACTCCGTATAGTAAATACCGATCCCCGGTGTCTCGGGTTCCACCCAATGATTCACCAAGTGGTTCGTTAACACCAAGGCGGGAGTCAAATCCCCGCCAGTACTTTTTAAGGAGCAGAGAACCTCTGCCGATGCCGGTTCAATCAGCTGGTGATGCAGCGTCGTCGACAACGAGAGTAGGCGAGCATCACGTCGCAGCAATGAGTACGCAGCGGCGCTCAAACATAGAAGACGTCAAGAAGAATAATTATGGTCAGTCCGAACCAGTCATTTTAGTAGAATTAAGTTCGGGTGCTATTCCTGCTTTATTAGATAGTGGGGCTTCAGTGTCCTTGCTATCGAAGAAAGTAGCATTAATGAACAAAGTAACCTTAGATATATGTGATAATATTAATTTAAAAATGGCCGATGGTAAGATTATACCAGTCGCAGGCAAAACATATATCAACGTTATAATTAATAATGTGGTGTATAACACACTTTTTTATGTGGTAATAGATGTCAGTTGGCCAGTGATTTTGGGTCAAGATTTCTTAATCAAAAATGGGGCATCCCTAGATTTTGTGAATAATAAAATAACATTGAGAAACTACAATGAAATATGTTTTGTTGCTAGACCAGGCAAAGTTTCTGTTATCGATACACAGGAAATAATGTCTGTTAATATTTTTAAACATAATCATTTATTTGTTAGTAATATTTGTGAGTCAAATAAGAATGACACTTGTATTCTTCCTGATTTAAATGTGTCAAAAGATAAAATGAATATTAATAAAAATCTGAGTACAGGTGATAATAATAAATTACATGACTTAGTGGAAGAATACAAGCCACAATTCTCATTTGGTAAGGTTAGGCCAGGTGGGTGCCGAAATAACCCAATTAAAATAAAAACTTCGAACGAGGTTCCTGTGAAAAAACCTTCATATCGGGTCTCACTTAAACAGAGTGAGATCAGTCGTCAACAAGTGAGTGAGTTAGTGAATATTGGTAGCATTCGTCCTTCCTGTAATGATAGTTCCTCTTCAGTAGTTGTAGAACAGGATTCGGATTCGGATGCGGAGTTCGTGAGTCGAAATCCGTTAATAAGTCAAGATGATCACGTAGTCACTGACGGGTTACAAATATTTAGGATGAGATGTACAGAGAATAATGAGCAAATCTGCAAATTAGAAATAGACCCAGTAATAAGGGCTCAAATGAACGATAATTTTTGTTCATCTTTAAGAAATAAAATCATAGATGAAAACTTACAAAGATATAAAGGATTCTTTATACACAACGGCATGTTATATAAATTAAATACAAAAAATAATGTTATAAAAAGATTGCTGGTAGTTCCGGATGAACTGTTTCTAGTAAATAAGCATGAGATTCATGATGATCCATTATATGGAGGTCATTTAGGTTTGATGAAGACATTAGAAAAATTTAATTCAAGATTCTGCTGTCCAAAGTCATATAAGAAAATAGAGAATTATATCAAAGCATGTAAAGTATGTCAAGAAGTGCGCACGTCAAATAGGGTGGCGCCGTTGCAACCGATTGTTACAAACAGGTTATTTGAAAAGGTAGAAGTGGATACGATAGGCCCGTTAAATAATGCGACGGATGGAAGTAGATATATTATATTGGCAATAGATTGTTTTTCAAAATATGCGATTAGTAAGGCAGTAAAACAGGCCACAGCGATTGAAATAAAGAACTTCCTTATTAATAATATTTTTTCAATACATGGGGCCGTAAAAGAAATCATAACGGATAAAGGGTCAATTTTTACGTCGGCGTTAGTTCAAGAAACGATTACAAACTTCGGGGCGGTGCATAAAGTTGCAACTTCGATGCATCATCAGACATTAGGGTTGGTAGAACGATTAAATGCAACTATGTCGCGCATGATGGCCAAGTACGGTCGAGATGATAGGTCAGATTGGTCGGTATATTTACCTCAAATTACGTTTGCATATAATATTAGTAAACAAGAATCGACACGGGTGTCACCGTACTTTCTGGTCTTTGCAAGACAACCAGAATTGCCATCGGATACGGGAATTAATTTAAATATTAAAGTGAATGAGAATACCGCGAGTAGAATAGAGAATAGAGAAAACATTTTTACAAGGGTTAGAGTAAATTTGGACAAGTCGCGAGCGAAACAAAAACTATTATTTGACAAAAAAGCAACTGAAGTATCGTATGACATAGGTCAGAAAGTTTTACTTTTTAATCCAAAGAGAAGGTCGGGGATATCGAAGAAGTTATGTAGAAAGTTTTTAGGGCCATTTCGAATTGAAAATAGGTTGAATAACAATAACTTCATTATAAAGAAAGTGGGTTCAAGACAGAGGCAGATTGTTCATGCGAATAGATTGAAACCGTTTATTATGAGGATGGACGAATAGATATCGATATCTTAGTATTTAATTTTATGTAGTTGAGAATTTTTATTATATGAACATATGTTATAATTAAGTCATGATAAACATGAGTAGTTGATGAGAATTATTTTTTAGGAGTAGGTGATGCCAGAAAAGAAGTGGCGACGTTGTTAATAGTCTGACGTGTAAACAGTTGTATATTTAGGGATGGTTAATGGTTTTAGATCTGATTCTAAAATGTTGTTTGTTTTTGCATGTACAACCACACGGCGAAGAAATGTCCTACAATGTTAATGCCATAGAGCACTAGGCAAACAAAAACGGGTGTATTATTGTTTTGAATTATAAATATAACTCTGTGATTAAGCAGACAGTTTTGCATTTGGTTCAATCGAACTTGGGAAGTTCGTTTGTGATTATTTTATCTAAATAATCAATAGATGTGATCAGATGGTCACCGATAGCTTGATTGACCAATTATTTAACTGATATAAGATTAATACTTAAAGATGAATTTTCTTCCAGTTACAACAAGGCAGGACTTTCACCCAATTTGTTGCCTGGGGTCAATTGGTGTTTAATGATTGATTTAATTTAGTTATACATAAGTTTAGCTAGGTAACGAATCTGATATTGGTGCTTATTTTAATGGCGTTTTTTGCCCAGCATCATCGTATAACTGTTATGTAAAGTGTTTGTTGACATAAATTTTGTTGGATTAGGTATAACAGTTACACGTTGTCTTTTGCATAGAGACAGATCAAGGGGGGTATTAAAAAAAAAAAAAAAAATCTATATCGCCATGATAGGTAAATGCACAGCTAGGTTTATATTTGTTGTTTTATATTATATAAAAAAAAAAAATTGACTTAGTACTCAAATGTAAAAATTTTTTTTTTTTCATAAGGCGGCGGCGTGTGGCAGGTGCGTCGGAAACTTGACCGGCCACTCGCATAAAGCCTCATTAATTGTGAACTGTTTGTCTTGACGTTCCAAAACTTTGAAATAATGACGAAGAAGAAAACGAAAGAAACAATTAAAAAAATTGGACCAAGCGTCAAGACGAATGGTCTAGGAAAAGAATTAATATGTAAAGAAATCATATAACAAGTTATTCAATATATAATATCGTTCTGGGCTTAAGAAGTTGTTTGATTCCTCATCCTCGAGAGCAATAATCCCGGCTGCGCACCCCAAAGCCAACAAGAGGCTCACGTCACACTACTTCGATTTATCGCTCCCGAAACCCCCTGCATACCTACAAAATTTTATCAAAATCGTTGGACCCGTTTCCGAGATTCAGATTATATCTCAAGCTGCGGGTCCGAATTGAAAAATTATTTTACTGTTGGATAGCCCATTTACCGAGAAAGGCTATAGGCTATATAACATCACGCTACAACCAATAGGAGCAGAGCAGCAATGAAAAATGTTGCAAAAATTGAGAAAATTAATGCATAAAAGTTGCAAGGGTCAGCTAGTAATATATACTAGAATTGCTTGTAAAGGTATTATATAGATAGATATAGGTTAATCATAAAAGCAAATAATAAAAGTAAACTATTTGATTACACAAAACGTGAAATACAAACATGTGACTTACTTGTTTTTCATACAAATTTGTACGGAGCGAGCCGTTTTTTACAGTCAAATTGACTGAACCAATGCAATTTTTGCAACCTCAAAATCCGTTCAAAAAAGTAACTTGTGAAAAATAAAGATTGGTTATTTTGTATGGTAATTGCAATGGTCATTGAGTAATTGCCACTTTGAATTAGAATCAAATTTGGTACGAAGTCTCTAGTTCAGTTGACCCCCTAGTATAGTACCTAGGTACTTACTATGTATAAATGGTTACAATTAGGCTACTTGTGCGCTATTTGCGGTCTAAACCGTATGCTATATTCTTACCAGTAATACAATACGCCTTTGAATTATGTACTTTTGTTTTACTGACATAATAAGTAGATAACTCCAATACATAATAATCAAATTAAGAAATTATTCTAATTATTTATCAAATATGAAAAATTAAGAAGAAACAAGAGATCGAGTATCAATTTCAACTCAACTTGTTTCTTTTATTATTCCTGTCTCTTCCGACACTGCTTCCTTTATTTGGTGACGGATCTCCTCACGGCTCTTCGCCGAGATGTTCCATCTTGGGTCGTCTGGTCTGGCAATTGGGCTTTTTTGAGGTCTCTATTTATTGTTGGCCACTAGGTCGATACTGGGCTGACTCTACATGGTCTTGCGTGCGTCTCCTTACATGACCGTACCATCTGACGCGGCTTACTGTTATTCATTACGAATTCGATAGAGTCGGATTACACCACCCGCCTTTTCGATAGATCGAGTATCTAATACCTTCAAACGAGCAATTATTGTACACAAGGTTATTTTTCGTATAGTGCAAAACTCAGACACCCCAACCAGGTTTTTACTTTAAGAAATCACATTAAAAAAAAGAAAATGAAAATATTGAATACTTGTAGAGTTACACCAAATAATTAACAAGATTTTTTTTGTTAAAAAAAATAATTAATTCATAATTAAAAAATAGAACCTGGTCCAAAAACTACTCCATTGGATTGTGTTACTGATTCTGAGCAAACTACTTTCAGGTTGGCACTATACCAAGAATAACGTCATGTAATCTGAATCTCGAAAACGGCTCCAAAGATTTTCAAGAACTTTAGTGTACAGGTTAGGGGGCTAGCTAAATCGATCTAGCTAGGTTTCATTTTAAGAAAAAGCTGTTTATAATAAAATACCGAGCTAAGCTCGGTCATTCAGGTACCTACTGATATTTTAAATAGGTACCATTGGTTGTCAAACTAATTGGGATAGAAATCATTTTTTCATTGGCCCAAAGTACTTAGGTACTTAAAAAAGTAACAATCCAAAAAGGAACATAAACTATGAATAACGAATTAAATGCTCGATGAAACAGATTGTGTAACTATTTAATGTTTAAGCTAAGGTACTATTCACCTGAAAACATATCAACAGTTTCTATTTACTTAGTAATGGACTGGTTAGACAAACTGTTTAAATTTTATACAAGTAGGTATAACATGCTTTGTTTTATTAAGACTAGGTCGCAGATTTATGCTTACAACTTCGTCTACGTTATATTAAAAAAAGCCCATGTCTTTTCCTAAGGGTTTTACATAACAAAACCGGGCAAGGGCATGTCGGGCCACACACAATGTCCCCCATCTGAATAATGTGGCTTAAGAAGTGCGTTTTCTGTTGTTTTGTGTTGCAAATGTCGTTACTTCTCATTTGATCAGCTGTCCTCGTAAACTTGTAAAGCCTACTTAGCTGTGATAGTTTTCCTTTTAATTTCACTATATATACTACTACCGTGATTTTTTTCACATACCCAACATCAACCATTTAGCTGGCAGGGGGACTTGACTCTAACAAAAATTTCCACTTTAAAGCTTAATATTTTACAAACGGATCCCTAAATCTAGAAATCGTCTTCTCAATTTCAAATATGCGTCGAACCCATACCGCTTTAATGCACAAAAGCGTGTTTCACATGGCGCCTGTAATTTTTAATAAATTACCTATTGCTTTAGGTAATTTATTAAAAATTACACGACGGCAATGAATACTCCTCTATTTAAGGAAATTTTAAAGAGCCAAATGTTACTATACCCTAAATGAATATCATAAAGATACCTTTTCCTAGCAGGACCTCACATTGACGTTAAGTACCTAATAGAACAATTTATGAGTTTATGACTTAATTTTAAATGATATTGAAATAATTTAAATACTATCATTAATAAATAAATAATGCTTCTTGACTATTTATTTTTTACAATGACATTACATTAATTTTATCTATATACTTTTATTACATTCTATATAACACATACTCATATTATTTCAATGTTAATCAATATTGTAAACAAATTTTGCATGCCTTACGGTAGAATCACTTGAAACCTGTTTATATAATAACATCACTCTGTAACAGTGTTTTCTGCAAAAATAAAGTTTGAAGTTTGAATCCCTAAACGTTTTATAAAGACCTATCTAATGATACCCCACACGATGGGGTAGGTAACAAAAAAATACCCAACTTCCAATTTTCATATAGGGGAGGTAGATTTTATTCTTTCACATTGTCGGCGTAAGTAATATATGTATCCATGCAAAATTACAGCCTCCTAGCACGATTTTGACCCGTAATAGTGTACAAATCGCGAAAGTTTTTCAACATTTATATCTGTTTGTAATGTCAAAATAACAGTTTTTTACTAAATGCATATGAAATTATATAATTATGGTACATACCTATAGCAAAAACGGCAAAAACGCAATTTTTATTGTTTTTGTCTGTCTGTCTGTCAGTCTGTTTGTTCCGAATAATCTCCGAAACGGCTCGACGGATTTTGACCAGACTTTCACTGTCAAACAGCTATCAGCACGCTTATCGTATGTAGATTCATAGTCATATTAATAATGATAGACAATTATTAATACATTTTAATTAATCACACTTACCGTAACATATACTTATTGATTAATCGGTAACGATTAAAAGTGGTCTAAGGTTGAAACAATAAAGACATGTTTTATTGTACCTAATGTAAAAACATAAACCGGTCAATAGTCTTTATTTGCGTTCACTTATTGTTAAGTATATTTGTTTATCATTGTGATTTATTGGTACATTGTTATAATTATTTCAGAAATTCCATACCTCCTACGACAAGTTTAAAGAATTTGACAATTAAAGCGAATATTGCCAAAGAAGAAGTTTATGTCGATGTAGGTTTTTGGGGAGGCGTGGTTCCTGGTAATGCGGTAAGTATTTACTGCATTTTTAAGTTGCCTAGTTCTTAAATTTTTATTAGAGATCATTTATAGACTAGTCACCATAGTCACCAACATTAGTTGGTGACAAAACCGACGGTACACCGACTAGTCCGTAGTATTTACAGTAGGCAACTGGTCGCCAATTGTCGGCAAAAATCGGACGACTAGGCGGCTAGTTAATTTACTCTTATTTTTAAGCTTAAAATAATATAGTTAAAAAGATATCGGATCCTTCATAGGTTATTACAACTTTACTTATACAAGGAACAATAACACTTGTAACGAATTAAATAATTATAAATTATGAGTTTACGTTTTGTAACATACCTGAACGAAAAGTCCTAATGCATTATTAATTGAAATTTGGGGAGAGGAACTCTAATAATTATATTACATTTATTGACGTATAAACCTGCACCGCGCCATCCCTTTCAATTAAAAAGTAAATATTGACTGCAAAGAGTGAAAAAGAGAAATATCTCTAACGGTCTTTGACAGATATTGTCCACAAAGTAGCGTTGTCTCTTTCTTGAGAGTGGTCAATTTTGTGAGGTCATGGCGCAGTCCTGTTAATGATCACAATTGAAAGGCTTCTATTTTAACAGGTACCAATGATTTTGATAAAAAAAATTGATCCTAAATAATAATAGTCGACATTGCCATCTTAAAGCCTAGTTTTTATTTAAATAAAACTTCAAATCTTGCAGCTAATTGCATTTTCATTTAACAAATCTAAAAATGTCCCGATTAAAAACGGTCCATTTGTTTTGGAATAATAATGCCACAGACAGGAACATCTTATTATAGTTAAAAATATTACCTACGGGTAATCTTAGCTCCAAGAACCTTAGTAAGGAAGCTCTACCGAACAGAAGAGTTGGTAGAGTTATGGGTATGATCTCTGCAACGAATTCGATGTCTATATTTTTGGACCATCGCTTATTTATTCACTTGCTACCTTTAACAAAGAACAAGAAAACTCATAGAGGCTATTTCTCGTTTCATTGCCAATTTATCTACAAAATGATCTTGTAGGTAAATTGGCAATATACATGTGAATTATGTATTGTTTACAAAATGTGTACCTACCATTGTATTGGCAGATAAACGTAGGTACCTACCTAAGTGAAGATAATACTGAAGTTAATAACAACAATCAAACATCATCAGTTAACAACGAATTCCATTCAGAAAACCTATTTTTTGCTCACTTAGTACTTATTTAATTTAGTCATTTTTTTGTAGATCTTACCTTGGCTTTCGGGATCTGAATGCAAATTATTAATAAAATCATTGTTACCTACATTTTTTAGTTTAAATAAATTATATAAGTAGAACAAGATAAAAATTAACTGTATATTTTAATTGAATTGAATAGCCAAACGTGAAGCACTTAATTTTCAAGTAATTGATTACCTACGTTTAAAATGACTTAGGTACATAATTATAAAAAAAAAGAAATAGATAAATGCGTGAGTACTAATAGATTAACAAAATGACACTTTTTACGAAAATCTTTAAAAAAGTACATTTATTAAAATAATACCAACAATACGTTAAATTTTTCCTATCTATACTAATATTATAAAGCTGAAGAGTTTGTTTGTTTGAACGTGGTAATCTCAGGAACTACTGATCCGAATAAAATTCGAATAAATTCTTTCACTGTTGGATAGCCCATTTGTCAAGGAACATCACGCTACGACCAATAGGAGCGGAGCAGCAATGAGAAATGTTGCAAAAACGGCGAAAATTTACGCACATGGAGTTGCGCGGGACAGCTAGTTAAGTATATAATGTATTTGCTTCGTTGGTAGGTAGTAGGTAGGTAGATCATTATATACATCAACTGATTGACATCAACATCAACATAGTAACTAGTTACCGATTGCATTTGCAATAAAATAAATTCAAATTACTGATCTAGGTATCTAAGTATCTATCTGTATAACTATACTTATCTAAAAAAGCACCTACGCATCAGTCGTTCGACTTTTTTGTTTAAACGCTAAAAATCTGTGAAAAGTTATAGGTACCTACTTATTATTACTTACAACGTGTTCAGTGCTTAATTGTTACGGTATGTTAAATTACAGGAAGAATTGCAAGGCATGGTAAAAGCCGGAGTGGTTGGCTTCAAATGTTTCCTCATCGACAGCGGTGTTTCAGAGTTTCCTTACGTGACCCCGGACGACTTAGACAAAGCCTTCGCGTATCTCAATGGCACAGGCACAGTATTAGCTGTAAATATTTACTACTTTATTAATTATGTTACTATACAATACCGTAAATGGCCTTTTAATATTTTCCTGATTGCCTTTACAGTTTCATGCAGAAGTACAAGTTGACAATGAAATCGATGG
Source organism: Herminia tarsipennalis (assembly GCA_945859575.2). Taxonomy (NCBI): domain Eukaryota; kingdom Metazoa; phylum Arthropoda; class Insecta; order Lepidoptera; family Erebidae; genus Herminia; species Herminia tarsipennalis. The sequence continues at coordinate 12,328,288 of OX243840.2, forward strand.
ATGCGAAGGCCAGTCTTGTCCAGGTAAATCATTATAATAGATATTATCATATTTTTTTTCTTTCCTATGCAGAATCTAACATAATAAGAAACAGAATGTGAACAGAAACTGACCTTGACATTCTTCGCCTAAAGGATCTAGGTAAATAGTTCTATAAAAATGTTTAAATTTAATTGTAGGTAATTTAAATATTTTTACCAACTTAATATTTAGATTTCAATGCAGGTTAATAATTCATAAAACAATAAGTAAAGACACCTAAGTAGGTACTTATTTCTTTCGCACGTTTCAGTTTACGTGATGTTCTTTCGTTGTTATTTCTTAAGGCTGTGAGTAGTGCTAATAAACGTGCATAAAATTTACGAGTTGTAGACGGCATTGTGTTTAAGTGTTTAAATTTAGAGGCTGTACGTTAGTTAACTATTGAAATACTTCCTCGTTTCAGTCAATGGAGTGTGAAGAAAATGTTTTTGCATGTAATTAAAAATATGAAATAATGTTATGAAATTCATAATATTATAAGTAAGTAGGCAAGTAATATACTTAATAATACCTACTTGCGACAGTTGTGTTCATTACAATTATATTTATCTAAATAAAAGGAGAAGCTGACTGACTGACTGACATATAAACGCAGGGCCTAAACTATAGGAGTAAGAAAGAAAGGATTTTTTTGTAGGGGAGCATAAGAAACGATTTTTAAAACCCTCTAAGGGGGTAAAACGGGCAAACACAAAATATTTTAACCGCAAAGTTAATATGAAACTTTGCTGTAAGCACCCCTAAAAGTATTTGTTTACAAATTTAATGGAATGCACTCAAGGTATTCCATAAAATAGGTAATTCATAAATATCATATTTAATTGTAGATTGCTTCGCGTTTGTGTCATAAATACCTGTCTGGATCTATTTGACTATTTGTTTTTCTTTTTCTCGTCTTACTGGGGCGGGCTAAAAAAAAAAGACAGGAAGTATCGAAATTTTTGATATTCATAAAATTTTAGGTGGTAAAAAGTTCAGCGGGTCGTCTCATTGTGTGTTGTATCTGTTTCAGATCCAACTTTGTATGACACATACCTTGCAACTCGTCCCGATTTGATGGAGTTGGAAGCGGTGTCACTAATTGCATCACATCTGCATAAAACTGAGTAAGATGTACTATTATTCTACTGGCGTGTTAATTTCGGATTGAGGCTAAGGTCGTAATAACTAAAATTAAACTAAAATTCCTAGACTTCATTCTTACCTAATTCTATTATATTCAACAAAACTAACTAATAATTAAGAAAAACCTAACAATAACTACAAATAATTTGTGTACAAAAAACCGGGCAAGAGCATGTCGGACCATGATCATGGTGTAATGGCTGCAGTACGTTACTGGCTTAACTGTATTTATACAAATATAATTATTGTAAAAAATGGCATTTCAAAAAAGTAGCCATGAGTTTTTATTGTCAAGTTCTTTTCTCACGGCTTTACTCTTGCGAATTCATTTTATTCCAAATTTTGTTTGACGTTCATAAGCGTTGCATTTGTAACCTAAATGAATAAAGTATTTTGACTTTGACTTTGCTCAGTGTAGAGTTCCGCAGCCTTGAATAAATCTTGGCACTTACGCCCTTTTGTTGAAAAACGCAGTTTATTGGCAATTCCTCAATGACGGTATATCCGATCATTTCCGAAATAATTTTAGTTTAAAGTATTTATTAAGCGCCTATTAACCTTTGTGATTTTTTTCATATTTTTTGGTCATACAAGTTATGGGCACATTGTGTGCAACTTTCGGAGCGATTATTTCCAAAAATTTTACTCAATGAAAAAAGTTTCTAAAAATCTTAACATGGTTTTAAAAGACCTGTTGAATGACGTGCAACACGTTGATGTTTGCCGTAACAAAATCTGCTTCTATTACATGTCTGGAGTGCCCCCCCAAAAATATTCAATAAAATTATTTAGCTATCAAACTAAGTAGCGGCTCCTACAAGACACCTTTTCACTAAATTACATCATAAGTATATTCATTATGTTGTCTTTGAGTAAAATGCCTGTGACTGACATACAGACGGACACGACAAAACTATAATGGTTCCGTCTTTGCCATTTTGTATCTATAAAAATAAAATTGATTGATTGAGTAGGTGGTTGTAAATAGCAGTAAAATGCATTGCGGTGCAGGGCAGGTGAGAAAGGCACCATGCAGATAAAAGTATGCGAATACCTATTTACTTGGATTTCTATTTATCTTTTTTCTACGACGTCTAGTTATCCGTCTAAGCAAGATAAACCCATGTCTAACATTTTTACTTGATGTTGGTACCAGATCTTCATATCTTTACGGTTGGCGGTCTGGAACCCACATACTAAATAGAGATATTGATGGGCGTGGATTAGAGACGGGGGTGTTACTGGTATATTTGAGTCAACACCGGCCAATAAATACTTTCTGTGTCACCTCACCCCCTCGAAATAGCAAAAAGGTAGGTAGGCACCTTTTTGCTATTTCGAGGGGGTGAGGGGGGGTGGTCAACCGGCAAATCCCACCCATGGGTACACCCATGGAGATAATAGTTAATGGCATTTTTTGTATAGTATCTACATACTTACCAAACAGTTTTGCGGAGGCTACAGAAGCCCTCTGCTAGAGGTTGCTACTTGCTAATTCAAAAGTAATAACCCTGTATATAATGTGCAGCGTTCACGTCCACGTCGTACACGTATCGGCCGCAGGGGTCGTCCCTATCTTGGAGCAAGCTAGAGAAGAGAGGATCAAGAACGGGTACATCGGTTGGCGCGGGGGAGTCACAGCAGAGACTTGCAATCACTATCTATCGATCAGTTCAGAACAGATTCCACCAGGACACACAGAGTTTAAATGCGCGCCGCCTATCAGGAACAACACCAACAGGGTAGGTATATATTCCGACTTAAAAACAAGTTAAATTATTACAAAACAAAAAACCCAACTGCTCAAAATTAATAACTGAAATATTTTAGCGGCAAAAATCGGCCATTTTGATATACCTAGCTACCTACCCAGAGTCACATTAACAGTTGAGATGAATCTAAAGATACTCTCAAAAATCCATCAAGCCATTTGGGTTCTAGAGCGTGCCAAACAAATGTACAATACACTTGAAAAAAATCCCAGGAAGGTTTCGTTTTTCGAGTATATGTACCTATGTAACGTCACAGATAATATAATTACTATACTAGTAGTAATGTATATTTGTTGAACAGTCTGAAAAAAAAATAAGGATGCTAACGACGGTGGTTCTAGGAGAGAGGGGATCCAAGGAGCTCCAACATAGTCCTCCAGGAATGTTTAGTAGACTATTTAGTATTTACCTTGATAAACTACCTTAGCAGGGTCAAGCCATATAGCAAACCATAATCTTGGATCCGCCACGGAGGATGCTAATTATTATTAAAACGGCTTTACGATACGATACGATAATTCTTGTCTTACCTCAATTTCTTAAAGCTGTAGACGATTAAATCCTTGACGAATCGACCGATACCGTTCAGGTTTCGATCGATAGATGAATGGCATTGGATGTTTGCATCGTTGCAATGCAATCGTTATTCTCAGGATCGTTTGTGCAGATACTTTACTGTAAAATTGGGCAAGTTTCCAAATAAGTAGAAGAGGTAGAATCTTACAGTAGGTGTTTATGTGGTTAGATCTTTATGTTTTAGTTTTAATTTAATTTTTAAATTTTTTTATAGCAAAAGTTGTGGGAATACATTAGTGACCAAAGATTGGACCTTGTAGCATCTGATCACTCGCCCAGCGTAGAGGAACTTAAAGGAGCAGACTTTTTACAAGCTTGGGGCGGAGTGTCTTCAGTGCAATTTGGTGAGTCAAATCTGTGTAGCAGTGGAAAAGTCCCTCCCCATGCCTCCTGACTCTTAACATGTTTTTTTTAGGCTTAATATCATACAAAGGGATTCCTAAATCGAAAAATCAAATTCACAACTCTGAAATATTTTTAAAAGGCCTACCCAACGACACCCCAGACGATGTGGTAGTTGAGAAAAAAAAATCACACCCCCACAGTGTACCTACACTGTGTGTACCTACCCAAAATTAATATGATTTTTATTATCCTGTATTATAGAAAAAAATATTTCGTTACCTTCATATATTTGAGTTGCTGGCAATCTAGGAGATTTTCCAGAAAATTGATGCCATTGTTGTTTATTATTTACTTTAACTGCCCGATTACTCGATCTTACGGATTTTTTAGGTACCTATTTCAAGTATTAAGAATGACAACTCAGTCTCCCGCCATTTTTCAATGTTATTTTTTTTTACAGATTTGTCACTATTTTGGACGGAGGCTAAAGCCCGCGGATTCACGTTAAGTACCCTGAGCCATTATTTATCTGCCGGCCCGGCTCGGTTATGCGGCCTGCAGGAGAGAAAAGGTTCTATTAGAGCCGGTCTTGATGCTGATCTTATATTTTTTGATCCTAATGCTTCCTTTATTGTTACGCCTGATATTATCCGATATAAGAATAAGGTATAGTATTATTGTTTTTTAATTCTACTCTTTTTTTCACTTGTAAATGACTTGATCTAGATTATGTATGTGATTACTAATTACCTATTAATTTATATTTTTGTAAAGTGTGTCACATGTGAAATATTTCTAAATATAATAATAGGTTTTCCCTTGCCTACTAGAGGCGGATTCAGGATTTCGTTTTTGACCAAAAACGAAATCTTTTTTCTGAGAGTGTGTCCTATTTCATGTACCTACCTATCTACTTTTTATCAAGGAAAAGCATAGATACTTACACAAGAGGACTCAATATTGTTTAGTTTGAGCACAATATAATTAGGTACCTCTCCATTGTTTTTAGCAATAAGGTATTCCACCAATTTCAATATCAAATTTAAAATTCCCCATCAGAATAGGTGCCTATTGTATTTACGACCTCATTAGTTTGTTTTTTGAATTTTATTTTTCCAGATAAGTCCGTATATGTACAGAATTTTAACGGGGAAAGTAATGCAGACATACGTGAGAGGACGGCTGGTGTATTCGGAGGGAGAATTAATTGGAGGGCCAAAAGGAAAACTGCTATTGAATAACAATGATATTGACAATAAAAATAATAACGACTAATAAAAACTATGTTTACATAAACGTTTCATTAATCCATATATCCTCCATATACCCGTTATTAGAGAGTGGTGTAATAAAAGAATTTGTTATTGTTGACCATTCACGAAAAGTGAACACTAGTCATTCATTGATTTTATGATTAGGGCAATAGGACCCAAGATTATTTTTGGAGAGGGGTTATTGTAACTTCGGTAGAGGGTGGGGTGTTAAACCCCAAATCCCTCTCTTCCTGGGCACGCCCATGAAACTGAAGAAAAGCTAGCGAGGGCTTAACTCGCATGCAGGAAGGATAGACGCATTTGACGATTTAGCGATATAGTCCGGATAGAGCTTCGACTCTACTGCTATGTCGGTAACATTGATTCTTTGTCGGATGACCTCGTTGCGAATTTTATCCTTCAAAGAGACTCCTAGCATAGCTCGCGACGTCGATCGTCGATCTGGATGGTCATGGTAGCAATGTCATACAGGCATCTCAGCACCTCGATATATCGCCAGTCTATAAGGCATCGTTGTAAAGCATACAGAACCGCTCAAGTTTCGATAGAGTTGAAGGCTTTCTCGTAGTCCACAGAAGCCATACACAGCGGCTGATTGTACTCTTTGGTTTTCTGAACAATCTGTCGAGCAGTATAAAAGTAGTCTACGGTGCTTACAACCAAAATATACTATACATACACATCATACACACTGAACATATTGATTGTAATCTCACTTTGCAACAATTAAATACATACATTAATAATTATTATGAATAGCACACTACATAGGTACTATAAACGATGTTGATGAGACTGAAACCGTGCGATATATCGAGGTCTGCTCTATACAGTGCGATAGTAATCAACTAACCGAGTATATAACACAGAAACAGATATTACTGTCATAACACAATATTAGAAGTATATACAGCAACTTCGATGATTTCCAAATAATGTTAAATCAATTAAGTTTCCAACCCGACATCTTTATTCTGACAGAGTGTAGAATCAACCAAAATAAGCCTACTCCGACCCTACAAAATTATATTTCGATCACCTCTACGAAGAACAAGAACCAAATTGATGGGGTCGTAGTTTAAATTAAAAATCAACATCCGGTCATAAAAGAAATTCCATTTCGTTTACAAATTAGTGTAGTAAATATTTCAATTCTTGCACTCTATCGCTCACCCTCGAACCATAGCGCAATAAGATTTATTGATTCTCTGATCGGATCAGCATTTGGACACCATTGCAGCACATGAAAACATAATCATTACAGGTTATATTAACATTAACCTCATACCTAGAGAAACAGAATCATCGTATGACTGTAATAACAGATCAAATTATCTAAATACTACATCCTCCTACGGCTTACTACCTGGCCATACCCTACCGACAAGAATTTCGAGCTGCATAGATCACTTCATGATCAAAATCCAAGCTAATAAAACAGCAGCTCGCATAGCTGTTTTAAACACCATTATCACTGATCATGCTACCATACTTAAAAGCCTTGTAAATTTGAAAAGAGATGTCCCAAATAATAATAAGCGTATCGAATATATAAACTATAAAAAAGCGTATACAATCATAAAAAATAAAAACTTGATTTATTTGTTATTGTGTGATGATCCGGTGTATATTATAAATTAATTAATTTCTGTGCTGATTGAAGCGTTAAATCTGAGTAAAAGAATTAGAAATATATCTGGTAAGAAACAACCATTAAGACCTTGGATTACACCTGGCATCATAAGATGTTTATACAACAGAAATAAAATGCAATTAAAAGTAAGGATCCATACAACGAAACACTTCAATTACGTAAAACAATATAACTGCAACAATTTATAAAAAAAATTAAAACGCCAATATCACATAGAACGATCAAATAAAACCAAAAACCCTCTGGAATACTATTAAAAATATTACAAACTTAAAAATAAACAAAATCATCAAATACCGAGCTACTAAAATCAGGAACATCACTTAATAATTATGTTAACTCTGTTAATACGTTCTTAGCTCGATCGATCAGAACTAGGTATGGTATTCTCAGCTAGAAATCTAGCTGAGAATACCATACCTAGTTCTGATCAAACCTACTTAGACGAATTTAATAATACAAATAACTCGCCCCTGACATCGTTTGTTTTATTAGAAACTGACCCACAAGAAGTTCTTAACATCATCACAAACCTGAAGCCAGATAGCGCCTCTGGATGGGACAATCTGCCTACTCGATTCATTAAGTTAGTGAAGGAGATTATTGCACCCATATTTAGTCATTTTCCGAACCTTGGTTTCTGTCAGGGAATATTACCTGACGCCTTAAAACTAGCCCTTGTAACACATATGTTTATGAGTGGAGAGAAAGTAGATCCTAACAACTACCGACCGTTTTTTAAAAAAATATTGAAAAGCTCATAAACACTCGTTTACTAAATTATTTGAAAAGCTTTAACATGCTATCGGATTCGCAATAGTAGCAATAGTAGCACTGACAACACAAATATCCAAACAGTTAGACGTAAAAAAAAATGCATCACAGTATTCCTAGACCTCATGAAGGCGTTTGATACTGTCTGTATCCCCACTCTTATACAAAAATTAAAACACATAGGAATAAGAGGTGTTACCACAGAATAAGTAATAGTACAGAAGGTTCACTCCCTAACAAAAGTCAGGTTTAGGTATAAAAATATACCTAGACTCGCCACCTGCATGCTAAATTGAAACTTATAACCGCGCGCGAACCGTGAATTTTCTTAGCGCGTCACAGTTTTATGACCGAGCTGCGAAGTCCGCACGGGGTTGAAACTTGATAAGTTTTTGTACCTAGTTAGTTTATTAGTTTTAAGATAAAGCAGCAAGCACTCGAAAAAGTAGAAGCTATCAAGTATCTTGGCATCGTGCTTGACCAACGGCAATAAAAGAACCAGAAAGCTAATTTGGATTTTCTAAATGCTTAGGCATGTTGCATCGCAAAAAAATATTAAAACAAATTTATATTACTTTGGCACAGTCTGTAATTACTTAATGTATTTATGTGTCCCCACACAGAAATACATTATATAGGGGCAACACAGTCCAAGTTCTTAGAAGTTGAGAGGGGACAGAGATGTCTGTTAAAGATAATGTTCTTCAAGACACGCAGATACACCACAAAAGATCTTTATGAAAATAGTAAACTTTTGTCTTTCAGAAAATTTTTCATATTATCGGCAACCTTGAAATTACATTACCTTTTGACGCTAATGAACAAACTAGAAGAAGAAAAAACAAGATCATCCGTACAAAACAAACCAAAACAAATTTTGCTGATAGACAATTTTATATAATATCAGCACAGTTAGATATTCACAAGTTAAAAGTACCTGAATATAGAATAACTTTATCTGAATGGCTACTTACTATGGACTACTTCGACACGGAGAATTTTTTTGGTTTCTAGATATGTAAGTATGTATATATGTAAGTCACATAAATATAACAAAACATTGCTCCTATAGGACATCCAAACCTACTTCCCTTAGTACAGTAACAAAATATACTCAATGGAGACCCCTACTAGTATAGTATTATATTATCTGTGTCCCAACATACTTACTAATAGTATAAGTTAGCTTCCGTCCCCAAGATTTAATCGCAGGGACTTATTTACACATAGTCTTAATCAATACATTCACCAAAACCCGCCCACCCACCCACAAACACACACACACACACACACAAACACGCGCGCGCGCGCGCGCACAAACATACAAGGAAAATTAAAACCATCTTTAGATACACTATGTAATACTAGGCCTAAGTAACAAATTTATTTGAAGAGCGGGACCTCTTCCTACAGGCTTTTATAAAGGTTACTAGGAGGATCTCAAAAACCTGTATATTTAGTATCCTAAGGCTTTTAGAAAATATAGATTTTTTTATTATTATTATTATTTTAAATAGTGTACAGTGTAGCGGTGCAGTACTCGTAGTAGACCATAATTTAAACAAATGTAATCTGGGCTCAGGTGCACAAGTGGCACTGATACCGACTCAAATTGCTGATATTTTCAATATAATGTAGTACCAGATAAAAATTGTATGAAATCGCAATTTTACGTTCACATAAAAGTTGGCTATATCTTTAAAAATGTTAGCAGTATATCAAGTCAGCGCAGTGACTTAGAACAAGCTAGGCACCGCAGCCCAATCTTAAAAGTTACTGCGTGATGGAGGTCTCAACGTTCAGCGTGGTCTCACAAATCACTGCGCAAACAGAGGAACGCAGCGCAAAGGCAGAAGTCACTGCGCGAGCAGACGAATGAGTTAAGAAGCTATTGAGCGAGCTGTGGGCCCCAGCGTGATCTAGAAGTCACTGCACAAGAATAGGGTAGAGCGTGTATTTCACTGTGCAGCCAGGGGGTCAGCGCCGCTTAAATGTCACTATGCAAGAAAAAACTTTCGTCCACATTTGTAACTTAACTTTTGCAGTTAGATAAATGATTTGCAATCAGTCGCCAGATTATATTCAGATAAGTTGATAGAAAATCATTACCCATATTTACAAGGCAGCAGGCAAATACTTTACTATAATAATAATAATAAACCCCTCGGGGCTAGTCGTTGCCTCCCTATATGAGATTAACGCAACACTCTGAGGGCATAGTAGCAGCTCTTGAAATCCTTATGACACCAATAAAAAATGTCTCATGAGGGTGAAATAAGAGTACACAAACCGCAGGGCAGCTTTGTGGCGAGCTGAATGTGCGTGGCGACACTGCGGTCCCGATGCCTCAGAGAGTCGGTCAGGGCCTCGTCTCTCGCTTGCCTTCACTGGCTGGCGGGAGTGGAACACCAAGAGCGCCCGCAGGACTCTCAACTCTATCTTGCCTTAATCGGCCGGCCAGAGGGACGTCGCCAGAGCTTATATGCTCGGGGGTGGAAGTGTCATTTTCAAGGGCATAACTACGGGGAAACCCGCTCACGGGCCTTCTTCGTGATGGTGAAACCGGCGCCGCACCGCTCGACACCCCAAGCTGCTCACACCCATGTTGCTCCCTGTCGCCTGTTTGGCTGTATGCCTATGGCGGCCAGAAGGGGGCCCATCTAGTGAGTGGCGAGTCACCGCCTGCCCATTTGTCCGTGTGTTTTTACCATGTGTTTGCAGGGCAGGCGCCATAGTCCTTCAATAGTACCAGCTAACCATTCCACTAACACATCACCTCCATAGCCCAGTTTCTTAGCTACCGCTTTTTGACAATAGTTTTTACACTAACCGGGGAATGTCGTTGGGTACATTTATATAGTGTATACAACGATATACGCCGGTTTGTGTCACATAGCCTTTAGATTAAAGTGTCTAACGGGCCTCTACGTGTTGGCTTCGGCCCCACGCACGCCTCCCAAATGACCGGGACTCCATAGTCCCGTGATATGGAAACGACATACATAATAATAATAATAATTTATTTCTTTATTTACATTATCAAATAGTGATTGCAGCCGTCGTAGGAGTGAAGTAAGCAAACAATGCCTGTGACAAGCGGCTTCGCTCTTCCATAGTACACTTCGAACAGTAGATAGAAAACGAGTTTATACATACAATTAATATGTATTTATTACAGTAACTTACAACAAAATGTATTTTGTGTATATGAGATACTTAACGTCTGCTTGTACGAGTATGTATGTTATTGAGCAAACGTGGTGGATGCATGTGATTGTGTCTGTATGCATGTGCGTTTATGTGTGTGTGTGTGTGTGTATATGTAATTTATTGTATGTGTTGTAATGAAGCCTCCGTAGCCTCATAAGTTGAAGGTAATACCTTCAACTTATGAGGCTACGGAGGCTTTATTTTTTATAGAAATAGAAGAATAGGAAATTAGTAATTAGTATCTTACCTTTTCTGAAAGTCTTTCTGTAGATATTTATGTTTTTATTTACATTGTTATATAAGAACTCCGTTCGAATTTTGTATTGTTTGGATGCAAATGCAGTCCTTACTTTGGTACGTGGAGTAACGTAATTTCTTCTTTTTGGGTAGAGTTTGGAATATTTAAATACTTAGTAGATTAGTGTTTTTTCAACATTATGAGTAGAATATACAGCTTTCTTACCGACAACACCTTGCTCATACTATATAATGTATGTGTTGAGAATCAACGTGGTATAAAGTGCATGATCTTTAACTAATCACGTTGTGCACGTTTAACCTGTAACATTTTTGTTATCCCTGCCCCACCCCAAATAGGGTGGCAGTAAGATAGGATCGATTGCATTAGTGCTAAGTACATAGATTTCGCTTATGATATTCCTCGAGGTGGTATCACTAAACATCTGCTCCCCTGGCACTACATGTCTTAAAGTTTTGAAGATAACGATCAGTTTCCTTATTTTGACGGTGACTTGGTCAATTTGCGGATGTCAGGATAATCGCTGATCCAGTATCACTCCTAAATATTTAGTCTTATCTATTTTACATCAATAATCACAAACAGTTGTTTTTGCAGACTATCCTGGTTAAATTAAGTGGTTCCTTTTTAGCCTTTTAACCACGTTGGCATTGTCAAGTAAGCCAGAAGCAAGTGGATTGGAATGATTCAGTGTTGTTTCTTAAAACTTTCTATTTCTGAGGCCACTGTGGTAACTCATGTATTTCGTTGTTCCTTGTAAACCATGGAGCATTTGCAATTTTCTTTAGTGTGTTATTTTGTACCCTCTGCAAGCGTGTGACACTACTCTTGCTGGCAACTCCCCATAGCCGAATGCCATACGTCCATATGGGTTTCAGAATAGAGTTGTAAATTAAAAGTTTGTTATCTCTGAGACAGCACCGAGTTCCTGCCCATCAGCCAATACAGGCTTCTAAATAAAGATTGACTTAGTCCTTTTGACTTTTATATGTTTTATTTTCAGGTTAGGCGTCTATCCAAATGTAAACCAAGGTATGACGGTTTAAAGCAAGATATTATTCATTAGACGAACTGGAGCACAATGTTCCTTTCATAGGGTAAATGTAATATGACGGGATTTCTGAGCGCTGGCTTTTATACGCCAGTTTTGAAGCCCATTTATGGTAGTATTGGGAAGTCTTTGTAATTTCTCACTTGCTGATGCTGTATCATCATCCACAGCCAAAAAAAAATGATATCATCGGCATGGAAGTTATGCCTATTAAATCTGGTGAACCTCAGGGTAGCGTACTAGGGCCACTGTTTTTTTTTTAATATAAATGTCAACGATCTTCCAAAAATTTCTAAACAAAAGATGATACTCTTTGCAGATGACAGCATGGCTATTAAAGAATGCAATAATCCACAAAACTATTAAAATGATATAAACAATTCTTTAAATAAGATAATAAACTGGCTTAAAATCAATAAAATCGTCATTAATTTAAACAAAACATAAGTAATGCATTTTCACCAACGACTAGGACTACGTAACAATAAAAGAAGTTAGTAACGTAAAATTTGAAAATAAGGTGTTGTTTTTTGGGGACAGTCGACGTATAGGGAGCTTGTGTTTAAGATGCAAAAACGGTGTATGCGGTTAATGTGTGGTTTAAAAACTAAAGACAGTTGCATTCCATATTTTAAAAAATAAAACATACTACCTTTACTGTCACTTTACATCTTAGAAACTGCATTTTTCGTAAAAACTAATCCACATCTGTTTGAAAAGCTATCAAGTGTTAAGAAAATCCCAATACGTGCACAATATGAAAATCAACTTTCTACCTTAAAATGTAAAACTGCAATAATGACAAAAAGCTTTGGCATGGCTCCCGTAATCTATACCACAGATAATATAATACTCTATACTATCTTTAATAATATTATAAAGCGCAAGAGTTTGTTTGTTTGCTTTGTTTGTTTGTTTGTTTGTTTAAACGCGCTAATCTCAGGAACTACTGGTCCGATTTGAAAAATTCTTTTTTTGTAGGATAGCCATTTATCGAGGAAGGCTATAGGCTATATAACATTGCGCTACGACTAAGAGGAGCGGAGTAGCGACGTGAAATATTGCAAAAACGGGGAAAATTTACGCATTCGAATTTGCGCGGGACAGCTAGTCTATACTAATAGTTAAAAGCGGAAGAGTTTGTTTGTTTGTTTAAACGCGCTAATCTCAGGAACTACTGGTCCGATTTGAAAAAATCTTTTTTGTTGGATAGCCCATTTGTTGAGGAAGGCTATAGGCTATATAACATCGCGCTACGTCTAATAGGAGCGGAGCAGCGACGAGAAATGTTGCAAAAATGGGGAAAATTTACGCATACGAAGTTGCGCGGGACAGCTAGTAATATTATAAAGTGGAAGAGTTTGTTTGTTTGTTTGTTTATACGCGCTAATTTCAGGAACTACTGGTCCGATTTGAAAAGTTCTTTTTTTGTTGGATAGCCCATTTATTTATTTATTTTATTTATTTATTTAAAACTTTATGCACAAAGTTGTACAAAGGTGGACTTAATGCTAAGAGCATTCTCTGCCAGTCTACCTTAGGGTGATGTAGAAATGGAATGTGTAGGTGCAGTAACCTAATTGTAAAATAAAAAAAACTTCCTATTATTCTTACATAATACACAAATAAAAATAGCTAGATAGAGAATATAAAATAAATACTTACAAAAATACATACATACATATATACCTACTTACATAACTATACAATAGTATACATACTTACAACAATACATACATACATACATACATACATAGATACAGACAAATATTTATGTTACTAATGTTGTCATGATTCAGCTGATCCATCAAGGAACAAAGTGCGTACCTTCCATTTAAAATTAAGGCGATTGGGTGCCATCCTAATTTCGGGGGGCAGGGCATTCCAGAGAGAAACAGATTGAACTATAAAAGAGCATCCGACGAATCCAGAAGAATGAGCAGGGCATAAAAGAAGTAGATTGTCGGAAGATCGAAGATCTCTACTGTGATTTGAGTGCAGGTACTGAAAGTAGGAAGTCAAGTAAGAAGGGGCAGTAGGAGAATTAAGAATAGAATAGAGTGTAGTGAGAGCGCGTAAACTATGTCGCTGGCGAATTGGGAGCCATTTAAGTTCGGAACGGTAGGAAGAAACATGGTCAAACTTACGAAGATTGAAAATGAATCGAATGCAGTTATTTAGAAGTCGGTCAAGTTTATTAAGGAACTCTGCATTCAGGTCAAGATAGCATACATCACCATAATCAATCAAGGGGAATATTAGCGTTTGGACAAGCATTACTTTAGTTTTATACGGAAGAAAGTTCTTGAGACGATATAAAGCCCGCAAAGTACCCGTAACCTTTTGACTTACATTTGTTATTTGAGTATGCCAGTTGAGGGTGGTATCAAGGAAAATCCCGAGATTCTTAAACGAAGAATGTAACGCGATAATGGAGCCGTTAAATATGACAGGTGGTAATGTGTCGGTGTTCAATCGAGTTAAGAGGCGTTGACTCCCTATCACAATGGCCTGACACTTAGACGGATTTATAGTCAAGCCAAACTTGTCTGACCAGGTCTTGATAGCGTTAAGGTCCCCATTAAGCTTAGTGATGGCCTCAGATATGTTATTCACACTGGCCTGGGCATATAACTGCAAGTCATCTGCGTAAAGATGGAACGCACACTGAAGGACATTAGTAATGAGATCGATAAAAATAGAAAATAATTATATCGAGGAAGGCTATAGGCTATATAACATCGCGCTACGACTAATAGGAGCAGAGCAGCGACGAGAAATGTTGAAAAAACGGGGAAAATTTACGCATACGAAGTTGCGCGGGACGGCTAGTTTATAATAAAACTAGCGGACACCTCGAGGTTTCACCCGCGTAGTTCCCGTTCCCGTGGGAATACAGGGATAAAAAATACACCCGGGGTTAGTGTAGCTTCACAACGATGAAAGAATTTTTCAAATCCGTCCAGTAGTTTTGGAGCCTATTCAATAGAAACAAACAATCAATCAAACAATCAAATCTCTCCTCTTTATAATATTAGTATAGAATATCAGAAGTTAAAAAATGTTATTATGCAGTAAGTGAGTTTTTGGATGACCAGTCACTCTAATCGTTCTAAACGTGCGCTATTTTTTTATGTAATAAATGTTTTAAGTTTTTATTTTTAAGATTGGTAAGTTTTGTAATGTTTTTGTGTTTGTATTCGTTTACGTATTCTAAGTTTTATTTATAATGTCCGATTTTTACATTTGTATGCCTTATTGGCAAAACATAGCGAACTAATAGTATTTAACATATTTTCTAACCAACCTATATTTAACAAATAAATCATTTTGATGGCAACCGTAACATCGTCTGAGGTTGGTAGGTCTGATGTGTAGAGGTTGTATAAAACTGGTCCAAGCACTGAGCCTCGGGGAACACCGGCGTCAATAGGAAACAAGGAGGATCTGGCACCCCCGTGTTTGAACGGGAAAAGAGAGATAGGATTCCGTGAAATACCAAGTGTCCAAAGCAGTCCTTTATGCCAAACTCGACGAAATGCCTGTTGTGCATCCAAACATGCAGCAGATCAGTATTTTTTGTTTTCGAGACATTGCCGGATAGAATGATACACACGGTGTACCTGTTCGATGGTCGAGTGCGCTTTGCAGAAGCCAAATTGGTGTCTGGATAATGTCGAGTTCATTCGTTACCAACTACAACAAGGCTTTAACTGTGTTGTAGCAGGAATTTTGTCGACAACATTTAGTGTATGTACTTAGGCCTTCAGGTTCCAGTTCCTCCTTGGGTACACCCATGGCTATACCTAATGGTAGAAGGTTATTATTGCCCGACGTTTCGACCGTATTGCAACCCGGGACCGCGGTCGTTGCAATACGGTCGAAACGGCGGCAATAAAACAAAGGTTTAAAATAAAATATTTACGCCTTAAAATAAAATATTTAGGTACGCGATTAAGACCCGTAGCTTATAAAATTCTATAAAGGTAATTTGTATGTATAATACTTCTAGTTTGGGAACTAGAAGCTAATTTCCTTTTTAAAAATGTGTCTCATAACTAGAAAACGGTGTAACCATATAGAAACGAACAAGTCCTGTAACAAATTACCTATTAATCATGTTAAAAACAATAAAATATTTCACTAAATTTGGCCATCAGCAAAACGTTACTCCAGCAAAATCTCAATTAACATGAAAACCATATCATGCACAAATTTAAAAGCTATCTTCCTAGCTATTTTATATTCAGAAAGGATCATTGCGAAAAAGAAATCTGCTGGAGTAAGTAGGTAACATTAGTTAACTAGTAGGTACATAACTCTAAAACGACTGGATGCACAAATTTGAAAAGTTGAACACATTTCAACGGCATGCTGCACTGAAAATCTGTGTCATTCTTATCCTGTAATGCGACACATATACATTCGTTCTCAACATTTGCCCTCCGCACCCTTGGCTTCAGCTACTGTGACGACAGCACTCACACAGCAACATTATCATTATCTAATATGCAGATAATGATAATGTTGCTGTGTGAGTGCTGTCGTCATCGACATTATTTAAATTATAATATTTATATTTAAATTTATATTATTTTAAATTATTTTATAAAAAGGAAATCGCAGTAAGGAACCTTAGACTTGCCACGACTTTGTCTAGATTTAATTACTTTTTAGAGATAAACAAGCAGCTCCATCGAGACTTGGCTAGTTTTTTACAGAATGTTTTTGGTGGGATCATGTTTACGAATTCCTAGCATCTGATGTTTTTTTAGTCATGAAAAATTTTTAACAACTTGTATAACAACAATGATATTGTTTTTTTTCTTTATTATTATTGAATTGCATTTTCGCTGGGTCAATTTTATTTTAGTTATTTTTCATTTCATTTCAGTCATTTTATGATTTTGTTTCTTTTTGAACGCTTTTATATTCTCCCTGATGTTGGTACCATTGATCTCTTCACCATAACCGTTGCCCATCTTTGAATTGGTCTTTTATTTGTTATTGTGTTCCATACAATTTGTTTTAAGATACAGTATATAGTGTTCAAGTTTTAAATTCAATATTTTTATTACTAAACAAATAATTTTGTCCTTTGATCATCGATACTAATGACAAAATAAAAAGGTATTTGTGTCACTTTTGACAGTAATCTAACCTAAAATATTCATGAAAAATCATCTATAACTAGTCCAAACTTTGTAAGTAAATGTGTATAGTTTTATAATGCTGTTTTTAGATGCCAAGTGTAATAAATAATACTATTGACGGAACGCGACCAGTTGACGGCAC
The DNA here is from genome assembly GCA_945859575.2 of Herminia tarsipennalis. Classification (NCBI taxonomy): domain Eukaryota; kingdom Metazoa; phylum Arthropoda; class Insecta; order Lepidoptera; family Erebidae; genus Herminia; species Herminia tarsipennalis. The sequence continues at coordinate 12,345,665 of OX243840.2, forward strand.
AAAAATGCAGCTAGAACATTTGGAGTTGGCTGGTTGTACACTAGACCGGTATATTAGCGCTGATAATTCGCGCCCTTCGTTTTTAGAGGTTTGTTAGTTTTTATTGTTCCATGAATTGTTACCAATAGTGCAAAAATATGATAAATACACATTCTCAAATATACCTACTAAGCTAAAAAAGCACCTTTCTCACATTATAGATAACTGGTATAGCATCCTCGAGAAGTCCAACATGCAGTGGTCTAAATGCAGGAGATTACAGGAACCTTGCGGCTCTGGTGAATCACCCCAACTTGTCGCAATTGAAGATATTAAATAAAGTTCCACTTCCACCTGAAATTATGGAACACTTTGCCCGTATCCTTTACTAATTTCTAACATTCCCTCATTACACTATATGCTTAAAATTACTGCATTTCTGCCACAATTATAGTTGTGATATTGTTTACTGCAGTGTTGTTTTGTATCTGGGTGATAGAGTGACATTCTATACACAACCAGTGGCATGTCAATATTATACTGAAACACATACTTTTTATAATAATAATATAATATCTTGGGACATCTCACACAATGCTATCTGATCCCAAACTAAGCAGAGCTTGTACTATGGAAACCAGACAACTGATAAACATACTTATATTATACATAAATAACACCAATAAACCATCATGCTCATCACACAAAGTTTTATCCTGGGTGGGGATTAAACCTACAACCTCTCGCCACAGAGGCAGTCAGTTTTATATCCCTCCACTGGTCAATTGGAAGGTCAAAGTATTTATTATATAAATATAAAATTAATAATATTTTTCTTATAAACACCATCAGATATGCAGTGCCATTGTCTAATGGGAGTCTTTCCAGAAATCAGCAGAGTTTGGCTTGCAATTGACAGCAACATATATGTTTGGGCCTTTGAGCATGGGAGTGACGTGGCCTATTTTGATGGTTTAGGGGAGACTATAGTTTCTGTAGGATTAGTCAAACCTAAGGCTGGAGTGTTCCAAAATTTTGTTAAATATTTATTAATATTAACAACTACAGTTGAAATAGTAGTTCTAGGTAAGATTATAATTTTGGTTTTATTTGTTACCAGCTTTTATTTGCGGTTTCATTTGTCTTTTGTTTGATTATTATAGCTTATGTGCTGTGCATTATAAAATATTAAAATCTGCCAATAGTTTTTGCAATAAGGGGTAACAAACCTCTCCATCTTTACAAACATTCATGTATACTAGTGGTTGCCCATGGTAAAACTCAACCATTATTATTTTATGCAATGCATCATGTTCTGTAGGGGGCACTTTGACCCAACATCGGCCAAGTGTGAGTAGTTTTGCCCGTCAACACAGACCAAATGTTTGGCAAACACTTGATAATTCATGAGTCTGAGGGGGGGGGGGGGGGGGCGCACTTACGCCTGGGGTCTAATGGCCATAGCTATTTTTGCCTTACATTATATCTTCATTATGATAAATGGTATGAATAGCCTCAATAGTTAGTTTTCATCTGAACTATAATTTCATCTCATTGTTATATCAAACTTTTTCGTTTATACTCTATAAACTTAGGTAATTAAATTGAGAATTTCTATTTAAAAAAATAATACATTAAAAAAAATTGTTTTAGGTGTTACATTTTCAAGCAAAAATGATGGGTCAGGTGAATTACAGGAGATCCATTTAGTCCCAGAGCCAGTGTTTGTTCTACCAACAGATGGTATTTCCATGATGTGTGTCAAATCCACTGCTGATGGGAGAATCTTCATGGGAGGAAAAGATGGCTGTTTATATGAAATAACATATCAGGTATATTTTCAGAACAAGCTAACTTATAAATTTCTTGTGTCATATGCCTACAGTATTCCATTTAACCAGTGTGGGCTCCATGCAAATGAGACACCAACTACAGCCACTAACCTGTGTGGTAGTACTAGTATAGTATTATATTATCTGTGGTGGTAGTAAGTGCCTATTAACCCTTATCCACTGACAAGAATTTACTTACCTTAGTACTTAGATGGGGTCTCCGAGACCCCAACTTTTTAAAATACTCTCATGAGCAGTTACTTTTACATGACAGTGTTATTTTCTTTTATAAATAATTTATTAAATATCTAAAAAAATCGTAGCTTAAATCAACAAACAAGAGTTATTTTTGGTTTTTGTATGTATTTATACATTTTTATTAAGTACTAGCTGTGCCCGCGACTTCGTTCGCGTGAAAGTCGGGTTTAAATTAAGGTAGTTTATGTTACGAAATAACTTCTGTGTAAATATGTTGGAAACAGTCCTGTCGGGTGACCCGCAATATGATTCAGCAGCGGAGAATCGTCTTAAACTCATCTATTAATAGCTTCAACATCCAAAAGCTTTGGGAAAATAAATACCTAAGTACCAAATACAGACTCTATCCGCCTTATTCCAAAAGCTGGACTAAACCTGGTTTGACGAAAATCCTAGTTTAAACCATGGATCTACGAAAATCTTTATTACAAAACGAGGTTCATCGCTTAATCGATGATCATCTTTGGTCCATAGCTTAGTCTTTCAATCACCCTAGTTTAACTATGGTAATAACCTTAAAATGTCAAAAACTTAACAATTTGAAAGTTAGACCATTTACAATTTTGCGTATTTTAGTTTCAAATATTAATGACGAATAATGCGTGTTTAGTGACTTTAAATTATTAACTAACTAAATATGGTGTGGCAACAAAATAAACGCAAAAATCGAGTAAAATGCAATGTGTGACAAAAGATTTAATAATACATGCATAATATTGTTATTCAAAACATTTATCACAGCTTGGAATTGACAGAGAAGATTTAACATACAGAACTCAGAGATGTCCTAAAATTAAAGTGGTCTGTGCAATGTTTGGGTCAACCAGACTCGGCGTGAAGTGTACCTACGCAGTGTGGAAAGTTGAAGGTCCACACAGATTATTTTTGTTCGACAATAGTATCATTAACTGGTGCTCTATGTAAAACAAACTGATGCACCCACTTATATGTCACATTATTAGATTGAAGTTGGAAAATCACATTTGGAATGTCTGATAGGTGGTCTGGAGTAGAGCGGCAAAAACCAATGTTGAATATACTCAAAATGCACAAAACAAAGTAATAGAAACATCATCTTACCCAAAACTTACTAGTGAACAATATAGTGGAACTAAATAAACATTGATCAATTTAAAATTTAGTTGGTAAAGTGTGTGCATGGGTATACCTGTCACTAGAAACAGATGTAAACTTAGGTTATAAGTAGGTACCAAGAACTGAATATTATGTTTATAGGAGCTCAGCTAGTTAATACTTTGCTACAATGTTCCTTTAAACATAGACAGAGAGTACAGATTGGTTACAGGTTATTGAAATTGTGATGTAATAACTATTATGCACTACTTAACAGTTTAGATAATTATATTTAAGATTCTCATGAAAATGAACTAACACTGTTTATATAATAAACAAAAAATGCATACAATTTAAAATTTACTGTAAAATAAATAACTATACTAATATTATAAAGCTGAAGAGTTTGTTTGAACGCGGTAATCTCATGAACGACTAATTCTTTTGAACTTTTTACTGTTGGATAGCCCATTTGTCGAGGAAGTCTATATAATATCACTCTACAACCAATAGGAACGGAGCAGCAATGAGAAATGTTGCAAAAACAGGGAAAATGTATGTAGACTAAGATGTGCGGGAAAGCTAGTTATGTATAAAGAAATAGGGATATCAACTCAATATTCCTTTTCAAACATAGTTTGAACAGGGAGTACAGATTGGTTACAGATTATTGAAATTGTTAACATCCATTTTGTTGTCAAATGGAATAACTATTAAGTGCTACCTAACAGTTTAGATAATAATATTTATGATTCTCATGAAACATACTCTGTTCTTAGGAAGAATAAATGGTATCTAATAAATAATGATTCTATGTAGTTATTTGAGAATTTCATTTCATAGCAAGCTCACTGATATTAAATAATAAATATATTCATAAAATTTGTTTCAATTGTTTGTTGTGCTTCAGCCGAAGCTTCAGTACCTATGTTGAATCTAGGCATACTTTCCCCCAATACATTCAGAACAACGAGTGCAACAAAGAAAACAGTAAGTAGGTATATTAAAAATGCATTATCTTATTGAGTAAGTATCCTTAAACTATTGAACGAATTTTCATCCAACCATGCTAAGAACTGTTCCAATGAAACTAACTTTGTAATAAAAACTCGCATCCAAGTTCCTCTAAGTGTTTGGGCGCTATTATTACTCAGATTAAACTTATAACATCCATAATAATGTCGTGAGTTAATTAAATTTAGGTTATCATCATTTGTTTACATTTTTAGTACTACTGACAGCTATATATGTAACGTTCCGATCCTGACAGAATCTATTTTATTATTCGTAAATTGCAGGCCGAGGACTTTTATGTCAGGTTTATATTTTGAAAATTACGTAGTTCTGGCGAATAATTTAGCTAATAGAACGTCTAAATATTTTTTTCTCAATGAAAACTATACTTTTAAATTATATTGGCTTAAAACGGAACGTTATTTTTGAATGATAAGAAAAATGAATGAACTAAATTGATTATAATCTGTGGATGATTGCAAGATCCTTTGGTATCAGCTGGTCCACGGATTATCTAAGCTTTGTAATAAGACCAATAGTACAGTACTAAATCCTGGACTTGAAAGTCTTGGCCTAAACCTTGATTTAGTCTTCTCTTTGTAATAAGGCGGTATGTATTCGTTAATTGTGTTTTTTGTTATTAATTTGTGTTTGTTTTCTTTTGGTCTATTGTTATTTTTATTATTTTACTGTTTTATTTATTGTTTTTTTTTATCTTTTGCATGACTTTTCCTGTTAAATTATAATAATGTCTATACATGTGTCATCTGTGTACTAAATAAAAAATTGTGCTGTACTATTCTTTTAGATAGTTAATTTGGTGTGCGGCTTAAGAAGTGGGTTTTCTGTTGTTTTTGTTTCATTCTTTCAACGTTATACCTACTTATTACCTAATAAAAATTATAAGGTAATAAGTAGGCATTACGTAGAATAGAATTTGTACGAAAAGTTTGTTACTTCTCACGTGATCGTAAACTTGTAAAGCCTAAGTACTTAAATGTGATCATTTTCCTTATAATTTTAGTATTTATATCAACTACCCAACATGAACCATTTAGCTGGCAGGGGGACACTTGACTCTAAAAATGTTCACTATAAAGCCTAGTATTACACAAAGAAATCCTTAAATCTAAAAATAGTCTTCACAAAACCTTAACGCTTTTTAAAAGACCCATCTAATGATACCCCACACGATGGGGTAGGTGAGAAAAAAAAATCATCCCCACTTTACATATAAGACCCTTAAAAATAATGATTTTCTTTCATTTTTAGCGGCTTAAGTAATTTATTCATGCAAAGTTGCAACCTTCTAGCACTAATAGTCTCTGAGCTAAGCTGCGGACGGAAGGACATAAGGGAACTATAAGGGTTTCGTTTTGCCATTTTGGCTATAATGGGGTGTATTTCATATAGTGTTGCAACGCAATACTTAAAAAATGGATTTTCCTTTGTCTGCAAAGATTTACAACTGAAATGCATATAGGTAAAACTGCTGTAACACTTTAGTAAACAAACACAGAGCGTGTCATGTGTGTCATGCCCGCGAAAATGTCAAATATCTCCAAAGGCACGTACTAATCTATGGGTAACCTTCAAATAAGTTACCATTAGCGGCGATGACGACAGTCAATGGTTTTTTAAAAATTAATTTACACTCTGTGGAGTGTTTTTATATGTTGTCTTAAATTACAATGATGCAAGTAAGAAAAAAAAGACATGCAACCCCAGGCTCATGAATTTTCAAGCCTTCGCCATACATTTGGTCCGCGTTGACAGACAATGATCAACCACTCCCCTCCTCCCGTCGCCCGAACTACTCACACTTGGCCGATGTTGAATCATTCATTATCGTTGAATTGATGAACACGTAATCTCCAACTATAACCCCAAAACATGATCCTCGATGCACTGTGTGATGCGTGGTCAAACAAACGGACAGACGGACAAACATTTCTAAAAATGATAGCAATTTTAATTTTAAATCTTCTTTTACTAAGTATAGAACATTATTGAATACAACGCCATCTACTTTCAAAACCAGTGAAGTTTCTTCTTAAGGAATTATTTGATCACGGTGAACAATTTGATTTCATAGATGACGCTGCATGTTTTTTTTTTACGTGTGTAATGTCTTTTTTTAGCAATGAACACATAAATTCTGGAAAATGTCGAATACTTTTTAATTGTAATGTAATATTGTTTTTCATTTCTACTACGATTAATTCATTACTCTCAGCAGTGCATGCAATACCTATAAATATCTTACCTAGGTGTATATTTAACTTGATTTTTAATATAAAAAATAATAACCAAAGTAAATAAGTTACCTACGGTCGAAAAAATAACTAAAACATTGAGAAAAATATTAAAAAAGGATAAAGATTATTTTAAAAAATACAAAAAGAACATAATCAGATTCGAACCTGGGACTTCGTCGTCAAAGTCCGCTAGCATAGCTTCGAGGCTATACGGTTCGCTACACACCACGTCAAAATAACTGTTCTTATGAAACTTAAAAATGTTGTGTTTAGCTCCTTATAGTTTTAGCGTGAAGTTATGTATGCCATGAGTTAGAATTATAGATAATGTCTAATTGTGGAAAATTTTGTGATAAACCATTAAGGTGCGACAAAAAATACGTTGCTACTCGTTCCCCATAGACGTTAGCGTAATGATTCATAGTGTAAATAATGTCCTATAGTATTTACTATAAAACTGCAAATTTTCATAAAGATCCGTCGAGTAGCTACTGTTTTATAACGAAAAATAGCTACAGACATTATCCCTTACTGCTTAGCTCCTATGGGAAAAAGCGTGATAATTTATAGCCTAAATGTTAATCTGGATCTATTAGATTGCACGTGCAAAATTTCAACCGAATCTGTCCGGTAGTTTTTGCGTGATGCGTGTTCAAACAAACAGACAGACAGACAGACAGACATTTCTAAAAATGCAGCAAAGTGTTTAAATACTCTTTTCGAACATTTCCTCATATTTTTTTTCACTAAGTTCGGCCATGTACAGACACGTGAAATTTACAATTTTATTATTTTTATTAAGTATTTATAAAATTATATTGGCTATATTTTATATTTCATTAACTTTTTAAATATTATTTGTCCAATCAAAATTGTATTACAGTACTTTTCTTATAAATAAACACCTTTTAACAATATGCATTACAAGCCGGTTTAGAACATTAAAAGTGGCCAATTTTAACTTTATAATTCTGTTTTAAACCATTTATATGGTTGATAGTCTAATATTTTCCGGTTTAATCTTATTAACTGTCTTACACTCGAAGCTAAAACACCAGTAATAAATAGCTGTTTTATTCAGTTGAACAGACAGTTGGAAATATTCTTGTGATCTTTTAAATAAGTTGTAGCTACAACTGTTCATGATCAACTCATCAACACACAATAACCAGAGTTACAACTATATTACAATAAAAATTTTCTTAATTTTGAAATATAACCAATGGAATGGTATAAATAAATAGGTATATATACTGAATTATTTCATAATTAATTATGAGCTATATGCAAAATATACTGACACTGACTTTTAAGAACATATCTCTAACAAAGAAATTTTCCAAGAAAGGGCTAAATTTATCAATTGTAGAGAGTTTAAGAAACCATAGAATTAAATGGTAGAAATGAACTACTGCCATAATCAAACTCGTTCATACTTGAAGTAACAGTAGCTTTTTTAGGGAACTTTAGTGAGTTTCCTATTATCTACCTAAGTCAAACCACCCTATAAGGTTGTTCGCCGCATTTTCGCCATCACTTTGTCGTCCATCCGTAAAAGAAACAAAATCACAATCATAAACCAGATAGATGTACTTCGAAAAGTTTTTGTCATTTAGTGGAGATAATCAAATGCTGTCACAATTTAATACCTATCTATTAAATTGTGACAGCAGGTTTAGGTGCGGTGTAAAGAAATAATATATCCAAATAATATACTTTATAATTAACGATTCAAAGTAAGACTAAATAATTGAATACTAAACGACATTAAACCCCTTTAAAACAGTATGCCATAGAATCACTATGCTAAAGTATTATTATGCCCCAAAAATACTATTCAAATTCAAGTAAATTCAATCATACTTGTAGGTCTATAAATAAGTATGAGTAGAAAGCTACATTATAAAGCTAAACTAAACTAAAGTTTTTGAGTTCTGAGTAACTCAGGAGTAAAAAAAGCTAGTGGGAAGACCAAAATCCTACCAAAAAATACATTGAGATATTTAGTTAAAAGTAGCCGTTGGGTTCTGTCAGACCCACATCAGTGGTTAAGGGTTAAGGATCAGTTTCCTCATTTTTTTTATAAGATTTGTTTGGACTTGCTACACAGTGGTAGCTGTTTAGAAAACATTTGCTTGTAAAAATACATGTATTAAGTAATAGCGGCTCACTTCGGCTTCGCACGGGTATAAAATATATGGATGTTATTATACATATAAACCTTCCTCTTCAATCACTCTATCTATTAAAAAAACCGCATCAAAATCCGTTGCGTAGTTTTAAAGATTTAAGCATACATAGAATATAGGGACAGAGAAAGCGACTTTGTTTTATACTATGTAGTGATTATAAATAAAGTGTAGAATTTAAAGTTGTGATAGAAGCACCCACTTGTTGCACAACACCAATGTGAGGCAGCTGTGTGCTTAATTGCATAGTATCAAGTATGTAGCACACATGATGGCTGTGATTGGTAGCTGATTTGGGCAGACCCCAATTTACTTTTGTTTAAATAAAGATAATTTATTTTTGTATGTTGTGATAACAGTAATTTATTTTTTGATATATTGTTATCAAAGTAGGCTACTGCTACTTTTCAAATTTTGTTTTAAGTGTAATATTTTGTAATATATTTTTTATGTTTTAGGCTCAATTAGGTTGGTTTGGAAAACATTGTAAGAAAGTGAACCACTCAACAAGTACACTGTCATTCCTAGTGCCTACATTCCTCAGTGCCGCCTTGTATGATGAAGATCCAATAGTTAAGATTGAAGTAGACAATTCCAGACATATACTTTACACATTGACTGAAAAAGGATGCATTGAAGTGTTTGATTTAGGCAGTGATGGCAGTGGTTTGAGCAGGGTTGTGAGACTTACTCAAGGAAAGATTGTTTCATCAGCAGTTGACATTGTAAAGTAAGTTGATCCATTTTTAAAGATGATTGTTGTGTTAATACCTCTATGCTTAAACTACTTACACACTCTTCTCGTCTGCGCCTGTGAGCTTGCCTATTGAACACTTTTTACCCGACTGTAAAGAAAGGTTATGTTTTTCGCACGTATCTTGTATGTATGTATGTATGTAATATTCTTTATTACCTGATATCTCACAATCCACTGAACGGATTTATATAATTAAGACGTCGTTAGATTCGTCTTGATTGCCCAAGTGTTCTTAGTTAGGTGACATTTGCTCTGAGATGTCAAAATAAAGAGCTGGAAAAAAAAGTTGTTTTGAATAATGCAATATGGATATCAAATTAAAGAGCTCATCTTAAGCATTTCAAAGAGGTATAATTTGATTATGACTGTGTGCAACCATTCTTTTTTCAATCTTCAATACTTGACAATAGCTGTGATAAAAATTAGTTGTTACATCAGTTACATATTACAACCACTAAAAAGTATTAAATAAAAAATAAATTTTAAAATTAAAAAAAATCCCGCCTGCACAAAAAAGATGGACGCAAGATCCCCTACAGAGGGTCTAATATTCTTTTTTGCTTCTTTTTGAAGCTTTCTATACTCAAAAGCATCCATCATAGGACTTAATGCAATAGGATATAACATAAGTCCTATAAAATCTACTGGGACCTTCTTACTTACCTATAGGCGTGTTTATAAATCAATCAAAATAGAAACAAAATTTGCCTCATCTGGTTTTCAGATAGGTTAAAGTCAATGTTCAGTATCTCTTAGGCTGTTTACTTGTACGTTGTCGTTGGTTATATTAATATGACTGCAAATCTATGTATGTTTCTTATGGTTTTTGTTGTATAAATCAGACTTGGGCGCCAAAAGAGTCTACTTTTTGCTTTAGCCACTTTTACCATTTCCATATTGTTGATTTGTTACAGAACCTTAGAACCTAGCAATTTCAAACCAGTTATAGCAATATCAGCTGTGGATGAAGCAGAATCAGATCATCTGAACTTAGTTGCTGTTACACAAACTGGTGCCCGTTTGTATTTTACTACTGGAAGTGGAGAGTAAGTTTATTTAAGGTTATTTGTTTTTGGAGCAATCCTGTGATGCAATGTTATAATACCTAATATTAGCTAAAAACGATTTAAAAAAAAAATGTTTTATGGTTGCAGTGCGAGTCAAGGTCGGCCTTTGAGACCTCAGTATCTCACACTGCTGCATGTGAGACTACCACCTGGATTCACACCTAACTCTTCAGTATTAAAGCCCAAACAAGTTCATAGTGCTGTCTATGAGAATGGTAAGTGTTTAAGCTTTTTAGCGCTCTGCAAGGAGACATCTAAAACATACTAATACACTATCTGTTCATATAATAGTATTGATAAGTTGTTATGCTCTTTATCCAGGTTCGCTAGTAATGGTATGTTCTGCGGGTGGTGGTGGAGAGGCTGAGACTCTATGGTGTTTATCTCGTGTATTATCTGCGGCGGTCTTTAGCGAAGCACACACATTGTTGGCACTCGACGGCCCCGCATGGGCTCTCACAGCATTGCCAAACCAACACGCTAAACACCTTTCACAAGCTGTGCTCTCCAAGAAAGGTCATCATTTTTACATATTTATTTTGTGTTAATATTGGAAATCCCAGGTCATATAATAATGTCGTGTTTATAGAAGTGTGGAGTGTTTCTCGCTGGGCCGTGGTAACCGGTGCAGGCGCTTGTGTGGTGGAGGCAGGCGCGGCGCCCGACCTATTGCGTGCTTTACTACGCGACTGTCGCGGCCCAGATTCACACCCCGTCAAAGACTTCTTTCAGGTAATTTTGACTTTTATGTAATGAGATTTAGGTTGATTTTTTCCTAATCAAACCAAATCATTTGTACCAATCATGTGACTATCTTATAGTGTATTTAATTACGTTGTACCTCTTTTTACAGTTATACAGTGTAGAGCAAGCTTGTGCCTGCGCCCTTTATCTTGCATGCGAAGATGTCACCAGTGGCGATCTATCTATCAGTGAATGGGCTGCGCGAGCTTTCTTCCTTTACGGCAATCAAGTGGCACCTACTCCAATGTTCCAACAACCTTCACAAATGCCTTCTATAGGTATGTTCTACTTGCAATCGACATAGTCTTTGATAAGGGATGTGTTCAAGCTTTTATTTATATTATTATTTTTTCTACAGCATCTCCCAAATTTTCACCGCGTCAGATGTCTACACCCATGTCAATAAGAGGACCACAAGGTCAGATTCAACAAGGAAAATTAAACCAATCATATCAGATGGGAGCACCAAACCAGTCATTCACAGGGTCGCCAAACCAGTCTATGATGCCTCAGTCCCCATTCCAACAAAGTATGATGAGTCCTACAGGCTTTAATCAGTCGTCGTTTGTCGGCAATATGACGCAACAACAAAGATATCCCAACTTCCCAATGCCAGTAGAATACAGTGCAAAGCATAATGGTCTCTATATTTATGTTGGTAGAATTCTCTCTTCTATTTGGAGTTTGAAGTGTGTCACAACGTCGCAGACGCCTGATCATAAAGAATTTGTAAGTAGCAATGTAATAAAATAACTTATTACCATACGTAGGCTTTTTTAAAAGAGATATCTTGATATACCTATGTTATTTAACAGATGAGTAGCAAAGTGACGGGTGAGGATTGTGCCTATACAGTACAAAAGCTGCAGCGCGTGGCTGGCTTCATGCAACGAACCCTCGCGCCCCCACATTCCGATGAACATGCCTCATTGCAAGCTTTAAAATTGTTTATAAGTGAGTATAAAATTCAAATATTTAATAATATACAATAAGAATTTGGGGTTAATTAAGGGTTTTTCAATTTAGCAAAATGACCACAAATATTTACTTCAGTACATTTTGATTACAGATTTGGCAATAGAAATGTTAAGTCTATGGAAAATTTTATGTGAGCACCAGTTTCATGTGATCGCTGCTAGTCTGCCGCCCGAACAACAGAATGCGTTAAAGGCGGCTAGTTTTAGGTCAGTATCCCCTTAAATATACAGAGTGATTATGAGATTATATTTTTCAAAACTGATAGTACTAACTTACTTGGTGTCATGTAAGGAAGCCACGAGCGGGAGGTTTATTAGTATATAGCTGTCCCGCGCAACTTCGTATGCGTAAATTTTCCCCGTTTTTGCAACATTTTTCATTGCTGCTCCGCTCCTATTGGTCGTAGAGTGATGTTATATAGCCTATAGCCTTCCTCGATAAATGGGCTATCGAACAGTATTTTTTTCAATTAGGACCAGTAGTTCCTCAGATTACCGCGTTCAAACATACAAACTCTTCAGCTTTATATTATTAGTATAGATTAAAAATCCCCCTGTATATATTTATTTATTGTTACAGAAAGCTTACAGACTAATTGTTACATATTATACATTTTTTTATATGGATACTTGCTGACCCGCGCAACTTCGTCTGCGTAAATTTTCCCTTTTTTCTTCCTTTTATTTTTTTACAAATTTTTCATTGCTGCTCCGCTCCTAATGGTCGTAGCGTGATGTTATAACATATAGCCTACCTCGATAAATGGGCTATTCAACAATAACATACATTTTCAATGCGGCCCAGTAGTTCCTGCGATTATCGCGTTCAAACAAACAAACAAACTCTTAGGGGTATGAAAAATAGATGTTGGCCGATTCTCATAGATACCGGATAAGCACAAAAAATTTCATCAAAATCGGTCAAGCCGTTTCGGAGGAGTATGGCAACGAAAACTGTGACACGAGAATTTTATATATTAGATTACTGTTGCTATTTACAAGCTTCCGCATGTAGAATATAATGTGAGACTTTGTTTTTATTACAAGTTACTTAAGTATATTTTAATGGATTAAGAAAATATCGGTTAGAAGTTTATTATAGAAAATGTCACAAACTTTATTGTAGACTACAAAGAAAACTAAAACTATATCCACCTACTTGGAACATTCTAAAAGTTTGCAAACTTAACATAAACTGTATTTTTTTTAGGGAATTGTTGGTAGGTGGACAGGAAGTGGCGTGTCTACTTCTAGGATCTCTAGTTGCTGGATATTTGAGGGACAATGCGTCAGTTGACGGCATTTCACAAAAATTAAGACAACTTTGTCCTACACTTTATAGACAAGAAGATGCCACGTGTTCAAAGGTAAGAATTAAAAGAAAACATGCACATGTCTTACGTACATATGTAATACCAAACCACGGCCGTTGAAATACGGTTGAAACGTCGGGCAATAAACAAGGTATTTTACCTTAAATTATTCACGCGACTAAGACCCGTAGTATAAATAAAAATGTGTACAAATCGCGAAAGTTTATCAACATTTAATAATATAATATATGTATGTAAGATGACATTAATACTATGTCATTGAAACAAAACACTTATAAGTAAACATTTAGATAGTATTTGTATTGCCTATACCATATTAAACTTACATTTATATTTTAGGCTAACGAATTATTGATATTTGCGAAACAACAGAAGAATCCGTCTGAGAGAGAAGAAATGCTTCAGCATGCATTGAAACTATGTAAAGTAAGTACAAATTACATACATTCCTTCAATATTGTAGACGTCATATTAATAATGTATTTTGTTTACTTGACCAAAAGAGAAACAATATTTTTCGTTTTTCACAGTGATGGCTTTGTTGGTAACACCAAGAAGTATAGATGTTAATAAAATTGAGGATTGTTCACAAATGGAAATGAAAAATGAAATTTTTGCGAATCATAAATAGCGGATAAGTGCGCCGGATAGCTTACGGATGTCTAATTTGTTTCAGGATGTAGCTCCAAACGTAAATCTTCCACTAGTATGTTTAAAATTAGTATCAGCTGGGTTTTACACTGGCGTTGTAGAACTGTGCGTGGCGTGCGCCGCTAAGTTAGACCCGCAGGACAAGGCCGTGCATTACTACAAGAGTGACCAACCCTCACAGGATAGAGAGGGACAATTTATTTATTATAGAAGGTAATTTGAAGACAATAGATTTTATATAGGAGTTCTTAGCTTTCAGCTAATGCTACGAGCCTTTAACCAACCAGTCTTAAGAAAGTTATGAATCTATTTTTTTTTTTTTAAAGACGACTCCCGCATTAGGGGCACAAGCCCTGTGTCGCGGAGGACTTTACAAACATACAAGTCACGGACACAAAGTACACCCAGACTCGGAACATAAAAATTCTAAAATATATACTTTTTTCCAGTTTATTTTCGATGGTTTTATCTCTTTTTATTCTTTTAGTTATCGTTATAAATAACTAAACACCCCATATTATGTAATTATCGGATTTTATTGGCAACAACACTATATATTCATAAAATTAATAATGTCGCGTAAATCAGTCTCTTTCTCATTCTTTGTTCGTAATATCTAAGTACTTGGTTTTAGAATGGAGATATACCGTGAGGTGTGTTCTGCACTGGAGCGTCTGTACGAACGCAGTGCGGAGGCTTCGAGCAGTGAGCCGTCGCCTCTGCGCTCGCAGCCCAACGGCGATGCTCTGCTCACAATGTCGCAGGCCGACGCTAACTATCACGTAAGAACAACTAAATGGAATCTAAATAAAAATGAAAGTCCTGATTCGTTTATTTACTTATCAATAAGTAAATAAATGAATCGGCGGTAGCCTAATAGCTAAGGCATCGGTCTCGCAATCGTGAGGTCGCGGGTTTGAATCCTACCTATTGTACTAACGACGTGAACCCACTCCTAACAAGCCTTTGAGCTTAGCTAGAGGGGTTAACAAGATATGTGGGACTTAATCAAAGGTATTTAGCCTTAAAATAAAATATTTACGCGATTAAGACCCGTAGCTTATAAAATTCTATAATGTGTACAAATCGCGAAAGTTTACGAACATATATTTTAAAAGGTTTGTTTGGTTGATACAAAACTGTGTGCAAAAAAATACCTGCAAATAGTGTGATCAGGTTGTTTGTTATTGATTTGTTGTTAAGTTACATATAATTTGTATTTCAGGGAAGAAAATTGGTGTGGGAATGTTTGTCGCGAGATGATGAACTTCTTCATGTTGCTGTCTACGAGTGGCTAGTTACTAAACAATTAGGATCAGGTAAGGTTCCTTTTCTACTGTAATAATTTGTATAATAGTCCTTAATTATATAAAACAGAGTGTTATGTTTTATTTTTCAGTATAATACCACTAAATAATAAAAAAAATGTCTTATAGCATGTGATAGAAATCCGCTCAAATGATTTGTTTTGTTTTTAAAGACTATAAATAAATAATCAAGAATAGTACGTAATGCACAACCGCTTGTTACTAACTTCAGCTCGGCCAATTCAGATTACCTGAATTGGGATGATGATTACAATGAAAATAAATTGTTTCAGGCGTACGTCTTAATAAGATCTGAATAAATGTGTTATTCCAAAATTTAATGTCAGTAGGAGTTATGATTCTGACTTGTCACGTCACGCCTTTACAATTTTCTAAATAGCGTATTGTTTCAACATTTCATAAAAAGACAATGGTTTGACTTGACAGTCATCATCCCTATTGTATTAATTAAAGATGGGGTTTAAAGCGTTGTGATCTTTATTCTCAGAGCTATTATCACTGGGCACGGCCCCACCCGCATCACTGCGCACATACCTGCAAGCGGCCGCTCGCTCGGCGCCTGCGCCCGCCGCCATACACTTGCTCGATCTACTGTGGAAGGTGCTGGAGAAGAGCGGCGATCATCTTGCAGCTGCTAATGTGCTCGAGGGACTAGCTACCAGGCCTGGGTATGTCGTGTTTGGTATTTTATTGACGGTTGTAGCGGGAAAACTATATGGGGCTTAGTTTATATTGTAGCAGATAGAGACCTCATAATGGGGATTGACCAAAATTATTAACCTCTATGTTTTATTTTATATTTTGAAAATATAGACCAATATAAGAAACTAATTTGAAGGATTTTGTTATTTTCACTGTGGTTATGTTTTTATTAATTTTTAAAGTTTTGATTGTTTTTATTTGCGATGACGTCATCAATGGTATACAAACTGCAGACCTTTGCCTCAAATGACAATCGAAAAACTTAAAACACTGTCAAATTCAATGTCCGTCATCAGTGTCAATCAATCACGACAGTTCGATATACCTCAGGCAAACAAACAAAATTAAATAAATACCACATTACCTCTTAACATTGATATAAAAAAAAAGTTGCCAGCGCTAGCGCAAGTTCGATTGTATGTCTGTTAACTCTGTTGTATTATTTATCAATACAAACAACGCCGCCAAAGTGACGTGCACGCTATCATAGTATTTGAAAACTTACGAATCGCTATGAGTGATATTTTTGTCAAAGCTGACTCACGAAATCTTCCGAAAGTTGAATAGGTGGCTCTAAGTAGCCAGCCAAGTGGAAGCAAATAGATGCTGATGTAAGTTGTTGTAGTAACAAAATGATAACATAATTAATACAACCTTATAGACTGTGCAGCTTCTGCAGTTATGTTTAAGAACAAAGAAATGTTATTTATCATAATAAAAACATACAGATTGAAGAGGCAGCACAAATGGAGTGTTAGTAGTTACAACAAATTTTAGGAGGATTAGAAAGCAAAGTTCTCCATGCAATCCAAGATAAATTAAATATCAAAATAGAAAAAATCCGGATTTATACTTATAAATGGTATTTTGGGAGCATCACCTGATGGATTTTGTGGTAGAGGTGAAGTGCCCAGCAACAGAAGAAGCCATCCCATCATATTTTAAAAATAATGAAATTTATTAAAAATTTAAAACCCAAATTATATGTCAAATGATGGCTTGCAAGAAAAATAAAGAATTGTTCTATGTGGTAGATCCTTTATTTGAAACAACGAACATTCTTGTTGTTTAGATAGACTTTAATGAGGTCTACATTAAAATTATATACTCCAAATATCCAATACACAAATAAAAATACTAGTGCTAAAAAGTAATAAAATACATTGATATTTAAATAACTTTTTATTATTTCCCATTGTTAATTTATCAGCTCACAAACTATCATAACAATTTTATCCAAGTAGGGTACATATTTATAGTATATACCATACTCTCTTACATGTCTGATTACTTTTTCAACATGGACTCTAAGCTTGCTATTACTTTAGTCTTCAAGAAGTAGAAGTACTTCAGAAGTAGTTGGCTTTGTGCCTGTATATACACCTGGTGGTCTCAAATATTAAATACTGTGTGAACTTAACAAAGATTCTATTTCTTTGAACCCTCTGTCAGCTAAACTAACAGTATTTATTTAAAACACTTATTAAATAACTTTTTTGAACAGTGGCTTTATCGGAATTTTTTCTTTCATAGCCTATTAAAATAAACTTTACAAAATCAGTGCAACAAGTATCAAGTGTTAGTAAATTAGATCTTATCCAAAAAAATATATGATGAACTATTCGAAAAGTGAACGTAACAATAATGAAAGAATATTACCTTCAAATGCTCTTCGCAACAATATATTGTGTACTAGCTGTGCCCTCGACTTCGTTCGCGTGGAAGTTGGGTTTATATTAAGGTAGTTTATGTTACAATTTAACTTCTGTGTAAAACATATTGGAAACATGCTCCACAATGCTCTGTGGCAGGTGGCAGGGCCCGACCTATGGCAGGGCAAGCCAAGCAAATGCCTAGTGCAGCATAATGAAGGGCGACAAAGATTATGGCGCCAGACGGTTAGAAGACAAATTATAAAAATTATCATGCTTAGCACCTCGACAAAAAAGTATTTTACCAAAATGATTTGCATTACACAAAATTCCTCCCCTCCCCCGTCACGCGAGTACTTGGGCGGTTTCGGGTTAAATGAAGCCCGAAACCGCCCAAGTACCTACTCGCGCGAAATTTTGTGTTAAGGAGCTTCGATTCTGATTCCAAAAGGTCGAAAATTCCGATCGATTTTAAACCTCCGACTCCAACTTCGGCTCCGACACTTTTAAATCGGACGTTTTGATCGGAGGTACCTAGCCGGTCCTTCAAGTTAATTTATACATAGGTAATAAAGGTATGATGGAAAAAACTCTCACCGAGCCCGAGCGATCTTTTCCGAGTCTAAAGTACACCAACTTTGTGTCCGTGTTTGTATAGTCCCCCGCGAAATAAGGCTAGTGTGAGTTATGTTTTTAAAAAATATCCTGTTTTTAAAACATTGCATTCCCGCGGTACTGTGATGCGTGTTCAAACAAACAGACAACATTCAAACGTTTCTGAAAGATATAGGTACTCAGATATCTTTTTGTGTGTTTAAACTTATTTAAATATTTTTTTTCACTCAGTTTAGAAGATTTAAATATTATTTTATAATGCCTACATTGGTGAATTAAAAAATAGGTGTGTCAACCTGTCGCAAATTAAGATCATCATATATTCATATCCCTCTACGTAAGAGTTTCAGATTTTTTTAAATCAATTTTCCTGATTCTTTTTAATTTGTATTTAAACGCCATCTATTTTCAAAACTGGATAAGTTTCTTTTAATACTTTATGATTTTATATTAAATTTTACTTATACTATCATGCATATTAAACGTAGGTAAGCAAGGTATTTAACCTTAAATTATTCTCGCGATTAAGACCCGTAATATATATATTTTCTTAATGTGTACAAATCGCGAAAGTTTTTCAACATTTGTAGGTAAGCAATTTTGACACTCAGAAGAAATCGAATCACAGATGACGCCACGTGTTTTATTTTGATATAACACGGACTTAATCTTTCATTTTTTCAGCAACTGACTTACATAAATTCTAGAAAATATCACGTAGTTTATTTGTAATGTAATATTGTTTTTCATTTCTACATTCATAACATAATTACGAATCATTGCAAAACAATGATAAAGGTGCCTATTGAAAGTGAAAAATTTGTTAAACAAAGTAAACATGTTAAATTCGAAAATAAAAGCTTGTTTAATAAGTATACATTTAGAAAAATACTTTAAAAAAGAATAAAAAGAAACACAAAGAGAGACACCATACTTGAGAGTCGATCCTCCGACCTCGCTCGTTGAAGACCGCTACTTGTGCCATTAGACCACTTCAACCGATACAAAAACGCTTAAAATAGCTGATCTTAAGAAAATTGAAAATGTTGTGTTTAGCTCCTTATAGTTTTAGCGTGAAGTTATTGTTTCCATGGGTTACAATTGTAAATAATGTCTCATTGTGGAAAAAAATGTGAAAAACCATAATGGTTCGACAAAACATACGTTGCTGCTCGCTCCCCATAGACGATAGCGTAATGATTCATATTGTAAATAATGACCTTGTATCTATACATATAATAAAACTGTAAATTTCACGTGTCTGTACATGGCCGAACTTAGTGAAAAAAAATATTAGGAAATGTTCGAAAAGAGTATTCAAACACTTTGCTGCATTTTTAGAAATGTCTGTCTGTCTGTCTGTCTGTCTGTCTGTCTGTCTGTTTGTTTGAACACGCATCACGCAAAAACTACCGTACAGATTCGGTTGAAATTTTGCACGTGCAATCTAATAGATGCAGATTAACATTTAGGCTATAAATTATCACGCTTTTTCCCATAGGAGCTAAGCAGTAAGGGATAATGTCTGTAGCTATTTTTCGTTATAAAGCAGTAACTACTAGACGGATCTTTATGAAAATTTGCAGTTTTATAGTAAATACTATAGGACATTATTTATACTATGAATCATTACGCTAACGTCTATGGGGAACGAGTAGCAACGTATTTTTTGTCGCACCATAATGGTTTATCACAAAATTTTCCACAATTAGACATTATCTATAATTGTAGCCCATGGAATACATAACTTCACGCTAAAACTAAAAGGAGCTAAACACAACATTGTTAAGTTTCATAAAAACAGTTATTTTGACGTGGCAAGTAGCGAACAGTATAGCCTCGAAGCTATACTAGCGGACTTTGGCGACGAAGTCCCGGGCTCGAATCCGATGTATGATTATGTTCTTTTTGTATTTTTTTAAATTGTCTTTATCCTTTTTTAATATTTTTCTCAATGTTTTAGTTATTTTTTCGACCGTAAGTAACTTATTTACTTTGGTTATTATTTTTTTATATTAAAAATCAAGTAAATTATGCACGTAGGTAAGTTAATTATAGGTATTGCATGCACTGCTGAGAGTAATTAATTAATCGTAGTAGAAATGAAAAACAATATTACATTATAATTAAAAAGTATTCGACATTTTCTAGAAATGATGTGTTCGTCTAAAAAAAAGACATTACACACGTAAAAAAAAACATGTAGCGCCATCTATGAAATCAAATTGTTCACCGTGATCAACTAATTCCTTATTTGTGAAAACATTTATTAGGGTATAGGTGCTTGAGATGCTGAGTGGCAACATTCTTGAAAGTAGATGGCGTTGTATTCAATAACGTTCTATACTTAGTAAAAGAAGTTTTAAAAGAAACACATTGCTATGATTTTTAGAAATGTTTGTCTGTCTGTCCGTTTGTTTGACCACGCATCACACAGGTGCATCATGTTTTGGGGTTATGGTTGGAGATTATGTGTTCATCAATTCAACGATAATGAATGGCTCAACATCGGTCAAGTGTGAGTAGTTCGGGTGACGGGAGGAGGGGGGTCGTTGTTTGTCAACCGTACCTTTAGGGATATCTGACATTTTCGCGGGCATGACACACATGACACGCTCTGTGTTTGCTTACTAAAGTGTTGTAACACTATATGAAATACACCCCATTTTTAGCCAAAATGGCAAAACAGAACCCTTATAGTTCCCTTATGTCCGTCCGTCCGCAGCTTAGCTCAGAGACTGTTAGTGCTAGAAGGTTGCAACTTTTGCATGAATAAATTACTAACGCCGATAAAGTGAAAGAACAAAATCTCGAAAATCATTATTTTTTTAAGGGTACCTCTCTTATATGTAAAGTGGGGATGTGATTTTTTTCTCACCTACCTACCCCATCGTGTGTGGTATCATTAGATAGGTCTTTTAAAAAGCGTTTAGGGTTTGTGAAGACTATTTTTAGATTTAAGGATTCCTTTGTGTATAATATTAGGCTTTATAGTGAACATTTTTGTTAGAGTCAAGTGTCCCCCTGCCAGCTAAATGGTTGATGTTGGGTATGTGAAAAAAATCAGGGTAGTAGTATAAACACTAAAATTATAAAGAAAACTATCACAGTTAAGTACTTAGGCTTTACAAGTTTACGATCACATGAGAAGCAACAACATTTTCGTATAAATTCTATTAAAAATTATTAGGTAATAAGTAGGTATAACGTTGAAAGAATGAAACAAAAACAACAGAAAACCCACTTCTTAAGCCGCACACCAAACTAACTATCTAAAAGAATAGAACAGATCGATTTTTATTTAGTAAGTATTTAGTCAACAGGACTGTTTCCAACATATTTACACAGAAGTTATTTCGTTACCTAAACTACCTTAATTTAAACCCGACTTTCACGCGAACGAAGTCGCGGGTACAGCTATTATGAATATATATATATTACGGGTCTTAATCGCGTGAATAATTTTAGGTTAAATACCTTGCTTACCTACGTTTAATATGCATGATAGTTTAAGTATAGTTTAATTTAAAGTCATCAAGTATTAAAATAAACTTATCCAGTTTTGAAAATAGATGGCGTTTAAATACAAATGAAACAGAATCAGGTAAATTGATTTAAAAAATAAATCTGAAATTCTTACGTAGAGGGATATGAATTTATGATGATCTTAATTAACGACAGGTTCATCATCATCATCATCATCAGCCTATCGCAGTCCACTGCTGGACATAGGCCTCTCTAATTGCACGCCACTTTGTTCTATCCTCGGCTACGACAGGTTGACACACCTATTTTTTAATTCACCAATGTAGACATTATAAAGAAATAAGTTTAGTATTTAAACTAAACGTTTCTGAAAGATATACTAATTCAGTATATCTTTTAGAAACGTTTGAATATTGTCTGTTTGTTTGAACACGCATCACAGTACCGCGGGAATGCAATGTTTTAAAAACAGGATATTTTTTTAAAAACTTATCTCACACTAGCCCTATTTCACGCGACTACTTGGGCGGTTTTGGGCTTCATTTAACCCGAAACCGATAATAGTAATATTTGATGTGATGCAAATCATTTTGGTAAAATACTATTATAATTTGTCTTCTAACCGTCTGGCGCCATAAACTTTGTCGCCCTTCATTTTGCTGCACTGGGCATTTGCTTGGCTTACCTTGCCATAGGTCGGGCCCTGATTAGAGCTAGGCCCTAATATCCATAGATGCCACAGAGCATTGTGGAGCATGTTTCCAATATGTTTTACACAGAAGTTAAATTGTAACATAAACTACCTTAATATAAACCCAACTTCCACGCGAACGAAGTCGCGGGCACAGCTAGTTTACAATAAAACTGCAAATTTTCATGAAGATCCGTCAAGTAGTTATTGTTTTATAGCGATAAAAAATCTGTAGCTACAGACATTATCAGTTATTGCTTAGCTCCTATGGGAAATAGCGTGATAAATTATAGCCTATATGTTAATCCAGACTTATTAGAATACACATACAAAATGTCAACCGAATCTGTCTGGTAGTTTTTGCGTGATGCGTGTTCAAACAAACAGACAGACAGACATTTCTAAAAATGTAGGAATGTGTTTAAATACTCTTTTCGAACATTTCCCAATATTTTTTTTCACTATGTTCGGCCATGTACAGACACGTGAAATTTACAATTTTATTATATGTACTAGCTGTGCCCGCGACTTCGTCGCGTGGAAGTCGGGTTTATATTAAGGTAGTTTATGTTACATTATAACTTCTGTATAAAACATATTGGAAACATGCTCCACAATGCTCTGTGGCATCTATGGATATTAAGGCCTAGCTTTAATCAGGGCCCGACCTATGGCAGGGCAAGCCAAAAAATGCCTAGTGCAGCAAAATGAAGGGCGATAAAGTTTATTTCGCCAGACGGTTAGAAGACAAATTATAAAAATTAGCATGCTTAGCACCTCGACAAAAAAGTATTTTACCAAAATGATTTCACATCGAATATTTTAAGATTGAAAAATACCCCCCGTCCCCCGTCACGCGAGTACTTGGGCAGTTTCGGGTTAAATGAAGCCCGAAACCGCCCAAATACTCGCGTAAAATTTTGTGTTATGGAGCTTCGATTCTGACTCCGAAAGGTCGAAAATTCCGATTGATTTTAAACCTCCGACTCCAACTTCGGCTCCGACACTTTTAAATCGGACGTTTTAATCAGAGGTACCTAGCCGCTTCTTCAAGTTAATTTATACATATGTAATAAAGGTATGATGGAAAAAAAACTCTCACAGATTCCCTATGATCGCAGGTTCGAGTCCTGCCCGAGCGATCTTTTCCGAGTCTAAAGTACACCCACTTTGTGTCCGTGTTGGTAAAGTCCCCCGCGTAATAGGGCTAGTGTGAGTTATGTTTTTAAAAAATATCCTGTTTTTATAACATTGCATTCCGGCGGTACTGTGATGCGTGTTCAAACAAACAGACAAAATTCAAACGTTTCTAAAAGATATACTCAGATATCTTTTTTTGTGTTTTGATACTATTTCTAACCTTATTTCAATATTTTTTTTCACTCACTTTAGAAGATTGAAATATTATAAGAAATTCAGTAAGTTTTTTTTTAAATCAATTTTCCTGATTCTTTTTCATTTGTATTTTTTAAATGCCATCTATTTTCAAAACTGGATAAGTTTCTTTTAATACTTGATGATTTTATATTAAATTATACCTAAACTATCATGCATTATTAAACGTAGGTACGCAAGGTATTTAACCTTAAATTATTCACGCGATTAAGACCCTTAATATCTATATTTTCATAATGAGTACAAATCGCGAAACCTACAAATGTTGCATTTGTAGGTAAGCAATTTTGACACTCAGAAGAAATCGAATCACAGATGGCGGCATGTGTTTTATTTTGATATATCACGGACTTAATCTTTCATTTTTTTTAAGCAACAATCATACATAAATTCAGAAAATATAAAGTAGTATCCATTTGTGTTTATTTGTAATGTGATATTATTTTTCATTTCTACATTCATAACATAATCACGATTCATGCAAAACAATATTAAAGGTGCCTATTGAAAGTGATTGATTAATATGAAAATTTGTTAACCAAAGTAAACATGTTAAAGTCGAAAATAAAAGCTTGTATAATAAGTATAGATTTAGAAAAATACGTAAAAAAGAATAAAAAGAATTTTAAAACAACACAAAAAGAGCCTCACATTCTTGAGGCTCGATCCTCCGACCTCGCTCGTTCAATACCGCTACTTGTCAACCTCAACCGATACAAAACCGGTTAAAATAGCCGATCTTAAGAAAATTTAAAATGTTGTGTTTAGCTCCTTATAGGTTTAGCGTGAAGTTATTGTTTCCATGGGTTACAATTGTAAATAATGTCTTATTGTGGAAAAATTTGCTAAAAAACCATAATGGTTCGACCAAACATACGTTGCTGCTCGCTCCCCATAGACGATAGCGTAATGATTAATAGTGCAAGTAATGACCTATAGTATTTACAATAAAACTGCAAATTTTCATGAAGATCCGTCAAGTAGTTATTGTTTTATAACGATAAATAGCTACAGACATTATCTGTTATTGCTTAGCTTCTATGGGAAATAGTGTGATAAATTATAGCGTATATGTTAATCCAGACTTATTACAATACACATACAAAATTTCAACCGAATCTGTCTGGTAGTTTTTCGTGATGCGTGTTCAAACAAACAGACAGACAGACAGACAGACATTTCTAAAAATGTAGGAATGTGTTTAAATACTCTTTTCGAACATTTCCCAATATTTTTTTTCACTATGTTCGGCCATGTACAGACACGTGAAATTTACAATTTTATTATATGTATAGATATAGATAGATAGATACTTTGCAATACTCTGCGTTTACTTCACGACACCACTTTTCTCGCAAATCTTCTCGAGTACGTACAAAAAGTTCGTTTGGGGCGTTTTTAGTATCGTTCTTACAGTTAGGTTTAGGTTCTTACAAAGCAATTTCTATAATCCATGATATGTGTGTATGATATGATATGATGTTTTGAAAAGTTAAAGAACAAATACAAATCAAATGTGTTGTATGTTTATTGTTATTGTTTACGAAAATTAGGGATGCGGATGTCAGATCGATAAATCAAAGAATTGATTTCCGAGTAAATAAAATCGATTTTACATCGTTATTTAGTATTATATAAATCCTGCGAATCAATGTTTTACCATAGTAAATTGAGTATCGTTTTTTCTGTATCTATAATAATCTAATGAACCATTAAATCATTTACACAATAACTGGATAAGTCATACATTTTTCAGATTTCGATCTGAATCGATGTAAAATCAATGTTTGTTCGGAAAGAATGGCATCCCTATTGCAAATGACAAAATTTGACAACTTCTTTTTTTTTTAGTTTCTGTTAGGCCAAGGTATCACTAATATACTGCCAATGATGACGTCATGCAAAGGTTAAATGAAGGTCATTCATGTTTTATCTAAAATATCAATGATTTATGATTATTTTCCATTTTTAAGTCATAAGTAGTGATCAGTAAGGCTATTCCTCCAAATGGTTTTTATATCACAACTTTTAAAAAAATATGAACAATCCCCATTGACACATGATAGTTTCCATATTTGTAAGTAGAAATATTATTTGCAAATACATATTTTAAGGTTTTTATTTATTATACTTGAAATAATAATGCTTTATTCCTATTAATAGAGCTAGTAAGTAGTAGCACAAAAGTAAGTGTACCTGAATCATTGTAACTAGGTAGCTAGAGGTTTTTATCGTACCCCACTTAAATAGGTTTTTAGTTAGGTAAATCGAACTTTTTGCTAAATAATATTCTTCTTGATCCATACACCTTAACACGCGTCGTATGTTCTCAGGTAAACTCGTACGCGGTCCGTTTAATATGCATTACCATTGTTTGCAGTTCGGGCGCCACACTATCTCAGCGCATGTCGTGGCTGTCAGCGGGCGTGGTGTGCGTGCGCGGCGCGGGCGGGGCGGGCGGCGCGGGCGCGGGCGGCGCCGAGCTGCTGCGGCGCCTGGAGGAGGCGGGCGAGGTGGCGCGCGTGCAGGCCGGCGTGCGCGCCGCCGCCGCCGCGCTGCCGCGCCAGCTGCAGCCGCACCCGCACCACATGCAGCGCCTCGACGACGAGCTGCTCGAGATCACGCAGGTACGTGCGTAGTGCCGGTGCGCGCCGCAGGAGGCGGGCGAGGTGGCGCGCGTGCAGGCCGGCGTGCGCGCCGCCGCCGCCGCGCTGCCGCGCCAGCTGCAGCCGCACCCGCACCACATGCAGCGCCTCGACGACGAGCTGCTCGAGATCACGCAGGTACGTGCGTAGTGCCGGTGCGCGCCGCAGGAGGCGGGCGAGGTGGCGCGCGTGCAGGCCGGCGTGCGCGCCGCCGCCGCCGCGCTGCCGCGCCAGCTGCAGCCGCACCCGCACCACATGCAGCGCCTCGACGACGAGCTGCTCGAGATCACGCAGGTACGTGCGTAGTGCCGGTGCGCGCCGCAGGAGGCGGGCGAGGTGGCGCGCGTGCAGGCCGGCGTGCGCGCCGCCGCCGCCGCGCTGCCGCGCCAGCTGCAGCCGCACCCGCACCACATGCAGCGCCTCGACGACGAGCTGCTCGAGATCACGCAGGTACGTGCGTAGTGCCGGTGCGCGCCGCAGGAGGCGGGCGAGGTGGCGCGCGTGCAGGCCGGCGTGCGCGCCGCCGCCGCCGCGCTGCCGCGCCAGCTGCAGCCGCACCCGCACCACATGCAGCGCCTCGACGACGAGCTGCTCGAGATCACGCAGGTACGTGCGTAGTGCCGGTGCGCGCCGCAGGAGGCGGGCGAGGTGGTTCTGCAGCACTCTGCTGATGGTGGAGACAAAGAACACCCACACTGTTGCGATGGAACACCGTGTGATTTTAGTCGGTGCATCTCCGACATACTCTCTCCTGCATGCCCTAGTAGGAATGTAATCCATGGAGAATTTTGCACAGGACAATTAAAGTCAAGGGTATGTGCGCAAAAGTGGGGGTGGGGGGGGGAGGATTATCTTTGTGATCCAAATGCAAATTTTTAATGTAATTTAGCAAGAACCCCAACCGTTTTTCTCATTTTATATTTTGGTATTATAGCTCTACGAAGAATATGCTGATCGGTACAACCTTTGGGAATGCAAATTGGCAATCGTGCAGTGTTCTGGACACAACGACGCATTGCTCGTTGAAAATATATGGAGTAACATTCTGGCCGAATCAGAGGCTGCAGCGAGGAGTCTGCCCACTCCTGATGAGAGGCTAGCTTCTGTACTTAGCAAACTCACCACATTAGGAAGGGAATATGTTAACACAGGACATTGTTTTCCACTATGTGAGTTCTTATTTCCAATACATTTTGGTCTCATTTGCTAGAAATTGTTACTTTTATATAACTGGGAATGCATCTTTTATGTTCTGCGCTCATTTCAGATTTCATCGTACGTCAACTAGAAATAATGAGTTGCAAGCTACAAGCGGATAAAGGCATGGTATTTAGAACAATTTTAAACATTGGCGTCTCACTGGAACTAGTGCTCGACATTTACATCAAGTGAGTAACAATTTATTGGCTTATTTTGACTGATCAAAACTGTTTGGTTTTTACTTACATTTATTATCTTGTAATATTAGTTATTAGGTACGTTATCAGGATCTAAAAGTTATAAACTCAATCGCGTCACCATTACGTCATACCTATGTCAAAGTTGCATAGAACAGGGTTTCTCAAAATACACCCACTATTAACCTTTTATTTTATGGAATCCTAATTTCATGACGGGTGCAATTAACCAAGTGTCTAGTTATAATCCAGGGTGTCCACATTCTGGAAAGTCAGGGAAAGTCAGGGAAAAGTCAGGGAAGCTCAAGGTGGTCAGGGAAAGTCAGTGAAATCGGGGAGCCACCTTGAAAGTCAGGGAAAAATGAGGAACTTACACTATGCCAACATTTTCCACTCATTGTGAAATGATAAATATTATTTATTCATGCCTCAGAATGACATCAACTCGTAACTACAATTAAATTACTCCTTTTTAGTTTTAATAGGTTTTCTTTAATATGTATTTTGTTTTTATGTAAAATTAATTGAAATGTTTCTATTCTCTTGGGTGATTTTCGACAGACTTAAAAAAAAATGGTTGTACAGCCAATTTCAAAATAAAAACCAATAGTAGCTGCAGTTTTTGTATCTGAATTATTTTTATTTACGATTTTTTTTAGGACATAAGAAATCCACCAACTTTGGTTTTTAACAAAAATATTGTTAAAAATTTAAAAAAAAAAACATTTTTTTTTTAATACATTCGGATAAAAAGTATTTTATTTTCGACAAAAAACTTTTAGGGTTCCGTAGCCAAAATGGCAAAAACGGTATCCTTATAGTTTTGTCATGTCCACCTGTTGTCTGTCCGTCCATATGTCACAGGCATTTTACTCAAAGACTACTCGATGAATCTTGAAATTGTGAAATTTGTTGAAAAGGTGTCTTGTAGTAGCTGCTACTTAGTTTGATAGTTATATAATAATTATTATTATTTTTATAATAATATCCACATGTAACACACATGTAACAGAAGCTGACCTTTTTTTTTTTAAGGTTTCTAGGTTTAGAAAATCTCGGACCATGCTCAGTGTATGGGTCCGCAGCCTTAAATAATTGCATCAGCAGAAGAGCGTATGTTCATGGCACTTACGCCCTTTTGTTGAGAAAAGCAGTTTTTCGGTTATAACTCAATGACGGTATATCTATCATGTCCGAAATAATTTAAGTTTAAAGTATCTGTTAAGCGCTCTACCTTTGTGATTTTTTCATATTTTTTGGTCACACGACTCAAAAGTTAAGGGACACACACACACACACACACACACACACACACACACACACACACACACAACACAAACACACAATTTATGCAACTTTCGGAGTAATTATTTCCAAAAATATTTACTCAATGTGCAACACAATGATATTAGCTGAACATTTTTTTTTTTTTCAGCTTCTGTTACATGTATGGAGTGGAAATATTTATTTTATTATTGAGCTATCAAACTAAGTAGCGGCCACTATAAGACACCTTTTCACCAAATTTCATTAATATTCATTGAGAAGTTTCTGAGTAAAATGCCTGTGACATACGGACGGACAGACAGACAGACGGACATGACGAAACTGTAAGGATTATCTGCCATTTTGGCTACGGAACCCTAAAAACGAATACGATATATCTGCTGTGGAGTATGATATGAGTTGAGTATACCGCAGACTAAAAATAAGTTAAAGTTTGCCATGTTTTGGAAATTCCAACGAAGTGACAGTAGGTACACCAAATTTTAATTCAATCGGACCTGTAAAAGTTGACAAGACCTCCATGTAAAGCAAGATATGAGCTGATGATCTTTAAACAACTCGAGAGATATTCGTAAATTATGGCTAAGAACCATCTCGGCCGTATCCGCTTTCAAACAAAAAAACCGTGTTTAATCGGTCCATTGGTTTAAGAGTTACAGTTGCCCAGACAGACACACGTTAAACTTATAACACCCCTCCTTTTGCGTCGGGGGTTGTTTGTTCTTTTGTTTTAACGGGGCCGCAATGTAGCCTCTTGATTGGGCCATTGTGCGTACGTTGTAATGTGTCAGTTCTTTTCACACCAGCCAGCCCAAACACTCCCAGAAGCCCAGCATTCCCCGCAGGTTGATGCAAGATTAAGGGAGGGATGACGGTGTTTTTAGGAACTGTCCCCGGTGCTCGGCCACACTGGTACATTCCATGATTATATGCTTGGGCGTTTCCTCATGTTCCATGCACCTTCTGCACAGTGGGCTATCTGTGATCTCAATAGTGTGAAGGTGCTTGTTGAGGGGACAATGGCCTGTCAGGATGCCTATCTTTTCGCAGTTTGTCCCTGTTTAGTCTGATTAGATTCCGAGCGTACTTTCTGGGCGCTGTTGGAATCGCCTCTTTCGTTTGTCTGCAACCGGTGTTTTTTCCCCATTCCAGAGGAAAACCACCATTTCCTCTGTTTTCTCTCACGCAGCCAGATT
This sequence comes from Herminia tarsipennalis, assembly GCA_945859575.2. NCBI lineage: Eukaryota > Metazoa > Arthropoda > Insecta > Lepidoptera > Erebidae > Herminia > Herminia tarsipennalis. Next base: position 12,376,193 of record OX243840.2, read on the forward strand.
TTTACCTGAGCTTGGGGTAAGGGCATTATCGGTTCGGGGCCGTAGATGTTAATTTTAGATCCACGTCTCGCTAGCTCGTCCGCCGCGTCATTTCCAATTGAGTTGCTGTGTCCCTTTATCCATTGCAGGGTCACTTCATTATTTTGGGTAATGGCCTTAAGTGATTTATGGCATTCTTGAATAAAGGTCGAGCTTATGCTGGTGTTTGACAGCGCTTGTAGCACTGAAGCGCTGTCGGTTACAATTTTTATTTTTAGATCTTTTGCATTTCTGGCTGCGACTGTTTGAGCCGCTTTGGTTATGCCAATGCATTCTGCTTGAAAAATCGTGTTTCTTCTGTCCAAAGCAGTAGATATCATAATATTGAGATCATCAGAATAGACTCCTGCTCCCGTGCCTATCGCAGTTTTGGATCCATCCATCTGTGTATATTCTAACTTCAGATGGTCCGGAGCTGCCTAGCCTACTACCTACGAAACAAACGGTCCAAAAAATTGTTTATTTGCAAAATAAGAATTCAAACAAACAACCGTGTATTCATATTTTCCTTCAGTTTCTTACGTAATAAATATTAAACAGGGGGAAGGGTCGGCCGATTCTTATTTTTCTAACGTATGGGGAAGGGGGTCAAAAACTGCCCAAAATCATCTTGCGTAATAAATAAATGGCGTCTTATCTAAAAAAGTCCAAGTCCGTAGACCTAAAAAACACACACAAAAAAAAACGTTTTGTTTTTTTTGGTTAACTTACAATTATTTGTAAAAAAAAGTCTTAAAGTTCACTTCCAAAAAGACCATTTAAGAAGCCTGCACTCAAAAATGTTGAAATTTTTTTGCTTTCTTCATTTTTCTAAAAAGTATACTTGTCAGGGAAATTCGAAAAAATGGTTAGGGAAAGTCAGGGAAAAGTCAGGGAATTTTTTTGAACATTTGCAGTGGCCACCCGGTAACGTTCGTTTTCATTTGGATTATGGAGAACTATCATAACTAAACACATTGAAATTATACAACGTATTCTCGTTTTGTCCTTGTTGTTCTTTCTAAGCAGGCAATCACGACCCTTTTTTTTTTTTGCAATGTCTAAAAAAATTTCTTTAAACTCTGCTAACTGTTCTACGGAACCCCAGGGTTCCGTGGAACAAAATTTATGTAAATTTAAGTTAGGCTACAGATAAGAAATTCTCCTTACTCCCTGTTATCGTTTTACTCTCTGCCCATTGTTGCACATACCAAAAGCAGCCAATATTTTTGAAACACAAGATGTGTTTTAAAAATATTGTTTTGTTTTTAAGTTAGGCTACAGATGCAGAATTTCTCCTTACTCTAGTTATCGTTTTACTCCCTGCCTATTGTTGCACATAGCAAACACAGCCAATAATTTTTAAAACACGAGGAATTTCAAAAATATTGTTTTTAATTTAAACTGTTGGATTAGTTATATAATGTCTATTTTTATTATCGTTATATTTATTTATAAACCTTTATGCATAGTTTTGTATAAAGGCAGACATTAAGTCTGCCGCTAAAAGCATTCTCTACCAGTCAACCTTAGGGTGAGGTTGAGATATAAATAGAACTAAGTGCAGTAAACTTGTTGGCAGCTATATAATAATAAACAAAATATTAAAAATAAGCGGTTTGAAAGTGTTATTGAAACTTCAAGGCGGCAAAGTTATTTCGCGATTACTGTGCCTAATATTTCCTGTTAAAATATTGCAATACACTATTAGAGTCATTGATGTCATTGCCGCGCCGCCTAATCCCGTCCGTGGCGTACAAAACACTGTAAATGATTCCGCTGACAGGGATGCACGAGAGTTGCCACAAAATTATCGATACAAATTTATCACTTATATAGCGTAGTCATATTTTGCTTTACATTTTAATCTTATGTAAAATGTAGTAGACGAGAAGTAATTCACGTCGTACAATAGTAAAAGATTCTAATTTGTTTTCGTAAAATGTTTAATAAAGTTCAATGTTTAAAAGCACTAGCTGACGGCTCTTCGCGTCCGTCGTGGATGGCACGCCAAACAATACATTTTTCATAATGTTCTTACATTAAATTAGGAATAATAATAGGAACAAAGAAACAAGTTTATTTTAAACTGTAATAAAGGTGGTATTTTTGACGTGTGATGCCGTCGATGGCGTCGTAAGCACGTTTTGATTTAACGTCCCTGGCGGTCAAAAGGTTAAACTACAATAGTTATATATTAGGTATATTTTTTTAGAATAAAATCACACAATACATTACTACTACAATACTATGTATACACATTTTTATAACGATTTATTAGACCAGGTTGCACCGGTCGTGGTCACAAGCGGACTTGTGACCACGGCGGGTGCAACCTGGTCGAAACGTCAAGCAATTTTAAGGTAAACAATGCGCGTTAATTCCCGTATGATAAATAGTTATAATCACATTTCTATAGCCAAAACGTCAGTTAAATCAATATCTTAGCCGGTCGGCCCCGGCGGATTAGGCCGCTAGATACAATAGGCGCAAAAGAGGCCCTGCGGCCTAACTCGCTAGGGGGCCTACGGCTTTAGCCTTTGAGTTAATCAGGGAATCACCCTTCCCTCCCCCTTCAAATCGAAATTGTGGTTTCCTGTCGTTAGACTGGTGAGCGTGAGCGAGCGCGTGTGGCTGGGCTGCGGCGACGAGAGCCACGTGTGCCACGCGGCGGCGCTGCTGCTGGCGGCCGCGCGCGCCGACCTGCTGCCGCTGCCGCCCGCCGCGCGCCGCCGCGCGCTCGCGCGCTGCAAGGACCTGCACGAGACCGCGCTCTCACTGCTACAGGTAACGTCACTACATTTATTTACAAGCACCTCATTTTCATCCAGTCGCCTTTTATTACGTGTATCTCGACCCGACGTGGACGTGACATGTTTATGTCGGGTTCGGACCGACTTAAAAATTACACGATGTGCCGCCATATAAGTCTACGGTCAGGGGTGAGGGTGTCTTATGTCATCTCAGTTCATTGACGTATAGACCTGGACCTTTTAAATTATAAAGTAATTAATGGTTGCAAAATGTGGGATAAAAACCTCGTGCGGCTCTGTCTCTTTGACGGGTACTGACCACAGAGTAGCGTTGTCTCTTTCTAGAGAGTGGTCAATTTTGTGCGGTTATGGCATACATTCCAGTTTTATACGCCAATACCTCAGTCTCAGTTTTCTACATTTGACACATATGCTCCACGGTACGCATAAACTACCTCTTTGTAGCATCTGGACAGAGTTACCAGTTTGAAAATATGTATAGGAGTAACCGAACATAAGTTGGTATTTTCTCCTTTTCACACATTCTGCCTTTCTTGTCGACGTCGAATAAATAATCTATTGAGAAACCAATCACAGAAAGTAGGTATTAGTATTAGTAATGCGTACTCCATTTAGATCGTCGTACCTTCATGTTTACTATAGTCTATGGACTTCAACAACATCAGAAGCGTAACACCCATTGTCAAGCCTGTAAATAATACCTTTAAATTCCATCATGAAGAATCCCATGCGATAAATACACGGCAATAATTTGTTTTTTGTTTCAGGCTCGACCGAACACGCAACGTCTCATCGAGCGTCTATCAGTGGCGCAGGCGCATCTAGATCGTTTGGACTAAACTTAAGTTAAACTTAGTTATAATATAAATAAAGTGTCGTATCGAACTAAACAATAGTGTGCAGATTCCCAATTACAAACCGGCAACAATTTTCTATACCTTTTGTTTATTTTTTATTGAATTATGGAAGGATGGGGATAAATTCTGCTTTCGATAATCAAAGTCATAAAAGTATAAATAAAATTGTTTAATTAATGTGTATAATTATAAAATAATATATTAACCTATTTAGACTGCTAAACTTAGGTTTTGTCAACATTTAAAATTATTTAAGAAACTCTGAGAATACTGACCTAAATTTATTTCTTTATAAATTAGTAAACATACAAAAATCCATACGTACCTATCATAAATTATAAATAAAATAATACAATTAACTACTACATTAAAACATTATCCATAATATTTGTAGTGGCAGTGACATACAAACATTCTTTCAAATTAATATAAAATGTACAAATATGTTCAATCATGTGCATAGTTATAAAAATAATGTTGATTATGCATCTAAGGCACTATGAAAATGGTTTCTATTTTTGTAAATAAACTATGATTCAAGAGCAATAACGTTTTTGTAATTTGTACCTTCCACGGCTATATATGTACCATGACCAGAAAGGTGAGATACGACAAATAGTTTATCATATCATAATTTTTAGCCATCTACTTCAAAGAAAAAGACAACTTAGAAATAAATAGCCATTGAGAAATATTTGGGGTCCCTCCTGTCCCACCAACGGCGAGTAGCGAGTAGCGATTTTATTGCTCAAGAAACTTACAATAGATGTATATTGTAGATCCCGTCCGTGTAAACAAAAGTGATGATAGAACGAGTACTCGCTGACAGTGTGAACGGTCAGCGATCAACTATTAATATATGTATCTCTTGTTTACACGGGATCTACATACATATGTACGTTTCTTGAGCGAAAAAATCGTTAAAAGTTTTTTCGTCGTTGGGGGGGCAGATATGCCTTAAGTTAATTGAACTAATCACGTTGCAGTTCGCCATTACTGCAACATCGCCCGCCAAAAGCATCTCAGTGACTGAGTTGACATTAGCGGCCACAATTTTCGGCCGTAGTACGTATTATGCTTCTATTTTCCTATATTGTCATTGGTAGAGATAATATATAATATATGTACAACTAATCTAGGAGCACATGCATGCAGTTGTAGCCTTTGATGAAATCAAGTGATATTACTGTAATATTTGTAAATATATTGAAGTGAACAATATCAACGGACAAGAAAAAATGCTGCTGTAAGTACTAGACACTAAGGCCTTTGGGCACTAACACCACCAGTTCTCTTCTAACAACATTTTACGTGAAAGATTTATTCATGGGATCTACAATTCTTCAATTGACTATAACAGTGTTAGATGTTCAACATGCAAGCTGTAAGTGATTTTCTAAAATATATTGTGTGTAAAACGAAGTCATGAGATCTAATATTTACTGATTGCAATTAAGATAATTCTACTTTCAGTATTTACAATCCAGACTCCCTAGGGGTGAAATATGGTTGGAAGACGCCGGTGGTACCCAACGTGTCCTTTAAAATGAATAAAAATGAGCATTAATGATATGCGAATATGATCGAATCACGAGGAGTCTTCGTCAAAGGGGTTAGTATTTACCTGATGCCCTTGATGATCATCATCTGGGTATGAATATACTCCGCTGTGTTGACCTCCACTGATAGTGGGAAGACCTACGGTATTCATCGGTGACATTATCGCACTATTGTATTGTTGCTTTACAGGTTCTCTACCTGATGAGTTTTTTCTTATGATAGTCGTGTAAGTAGGCGTCGGTTTAGTAGGCATATCTTTTATCCTTGTGCCTGCTCTATAGGTGCCGAACTCATCGGGCGGAGGCGGCAGTGAAAACCCGTCTGAAGCTTGAGTTATTTCTGAAGTCTCGTCGCTGAACTCTTTCGCTAGTTTGTGACGCATTTTTCTCGGCATTGTGTAGAATGTATTCATCTGAAAGTGGAAAGATTCTGAAATTAAAATTGTGGTTTTTATTCCCTAATTATAAAATATAGGTGATGTTTCTTACCGGTCGGGGAACATTGTAATTAGTCTCGGGAGGTAGATGTAAGACTAAGTGATCGCACAGGGCGTCCATGTCTCTCTTTCTGTGGATGTTCTGCAGGGAGTGTACCCTGCAGGTGGTGGTCTGTCGCGGGATGTCGTGCGCCCTGAAGCTCTCGTGCTCCGGCATGTCGTTCATGTAACGCGCCGAGTGGAACGAGCTGGTGCGCCTCACGTCGAAGTTCTTGGAGGGCTGTCGCGACATGGCTCGTCGAAAGGATTCGGTTCGCCTGACATTGAAGTCGCTGCCATCGTCACTATCGTGAAATGTTTCACAGTTGGATTCTGCGAAAAGTAGATGCAATTGGTATGCGTCGGGAATTGCAAAAATGGCGGCATCTGTCACTATTTTCACAACTCCACGTTTAATGTGTAAAAATACTTAAAATGGTACGTGATAAATCTAAAAAATGAGACTTTGTGAAATTAAAGTGTACAACAAATACTCGACACTGGCAGAAATTAGACTGTAAACCGGCTAGATTGCCATAAATTCTAAATAGGAGACGAAGGTATACGTTCGAGCCAAAAGCTACACAATTGGGTGGATGACTACAATAACAATAAATTATTTTACACTATACAGGAAATAGCATTTGCAAACATATTCTGAAAAACAATCTTTTTCTACAAATTTACGTTGTCATGAATTTATAAACATCAAAACAAACATTGAAACTACATGATCTGACCATACAAAAGAATGACGTCATTGTTTTGTATTTCATTTAAATTAGTACGAGGCGCATCGTTTTGACGTTTTTAAAAAGATACTGATTTGACTTGACAGTTATCTACCCTGTTTGCAAGGGGTTAGGTACATTTGGAAGGGTCGATACCTTCAGTGTTGTAGGCGCAGAGCGGCGGGTCGGCAGCGTGCGGCAGGTCGGGGCGCTCGGCGCGCTCGAAGGTGAAGAGCACGAGGCCGCACGCCAGCAGCGCCACGAGCAGCACGCCGCCGCACAGCGACAGCGCCAGCATCTTGATGTCTTGCACCGAGCTGCTCGTCACCGCCACTGGAACGATAACACCTACATCAGGGGTTCCCAAGCTTTTTCTAGTCCGCGGCGCGCATACAAGTGAGGAGGAGAAAAATAATTTTATCAACATACAATGTTACGAATTATGTAGATAGCAGTGTTGGGCAAAATTTTGTTTGATGAATAATTGAAAAGTAACACAATTTTTTTTAGTAAATGAGCGATGATTAAAAATTCAATCATGTTATGGTGAATGCGCAAAGCGGACGCCTCGCGGTTTCTCCCACATAGTTCCCGTTCTCGTGGGAATACAGGGATAAAAGTGCCTCTGTGGCGCGGTGGGAATGTATCCGACTGCTACGCAAGAGGTCGTGGGTTCGATCCCCACCCAGGATAAGACTTTGTATGATGAGCACGATGGTTTATTCTGTGTCTGGGTGTTATTTATCTATAATATGTATGAATTTAGAAATATATAAGTATGTTTATCAGTTGTCTGGTTGCCATAGTAAAAGCCCTGCTTAGTTTGGGATCAGATTTGTTTGTGTGAGTTGTCCCAAGATATTATTATTATGTATGTCGTTTCCATATCACGGAACTATGGAGTCCCGGTCATTTGGGAGGCGTACGTGGGGCCAAAGCCAACACGTAGAGGCCCGTTAGACACTTTAATCTAAAGGCTATGTGACACAAACCGGCGAATATCGTTGTATACACTATGTAAATGTACCCAACGATATTCCCCGGTTAGTGTAGAAACTATTGTTAGAAAGTGGTAGCTAAGAAACTGGGTTATGGAGGTGATGTGTTAGTGGAATGGTTAACTGGTACTATTGAAGGACTATGGCGCCTGCCCTGCAAACAACTGGAAAATAAAATGACTGTTTTTAAGCAATACATACGCCTGACGACAGACGCCTGTGTATAATGGTCATTTAACAAATACCAATAAAATTTATATCATTTAATACGTACACACACTCGCAGCCTTTCACTTTACTTTCACAAACATGCATTTTTTTTTTAAATAATTGATAATCATATCTTTTATTATTATTTATTAGTGTACAATTATCACATCCTAAGATTTGTAACAAGGCAACGAAAGGTTAAGTAGGTACCTACTTTTTATGTTATGCACATGTGTTACATATATGTGAAGTGCTAGTTTATGCTATATTTTGATAACTATATGAAACTATAGTAAAATGTGTGAGTCCTCTTATATTTTAATTTAAGTTATGCAAACGTGTCACATATGTGAAGCGCAAGTTTGTATGCTATATTGTGATAAATATATGATAGTATAGTAAGATTTGTGCTAGAACTACTGAATACTGATGGGGCCAAATCATTAAAAATTTTACCTGTAATGTCATCCTTGCCGATCTCTACGACCTCGCTGTCTCCCTTTTCGTTGAAAGCTATTATCACAAACTTATAATCCACGTCAACAGGTTCTGGGATTATAAACTTTGGCTCCTCAGTTATTATAGAGACAAGTTGCATGTCACTATCTGACGATTTAACAATGAACTTGAATTTCTGGAAAAGGACGCGTATATATGAATCTACTGTAATACTAAAAACTATATTTTATAAAGTTACGATATGATTGGTATGTTACCACTGCGATAGTTACAGAGAGGTGACCTTTTTCAAAAACGGTTCCAAAACAAAAACCGGACAAGTGCGAGTCGGACTCGCTCACCGAGGGTTCCGTAAAAAATGTAGGTACATATTATAAATAGTTCAGCAATCGAGATTCGCAGTTTTTAAAATAATAATAATATTTTATAATAAAAATAAATGGCCGCATCATTTTTACGTTAACTTAGAAATATTTTTTTCATAGCTCCAAGGGACTAGACCTGAGTAAGTATATGATTTTAATTCCAACTTTCCTTCGATACCTCTTCGCGTTCCCGTGATAGAGGGTTGACAGACGTGAAGTGATCCGAAGGTTCCGTTTTTTCTTTTTGAGGTACGGAACTCTAAAAATTTCATATCTCTAAAAAACCGCCTCGGATAACACGTTAAGCCGTTGGTCCTACGCTTAACATTTCTTAGGTTTTCCTTCCCATTGGACTATGAGAGTGAGAGAGTAGAGAGATCACTTGTGTCTAAACAACACACACACACACACTAAAAACACTTTTGCTCTATAATATCTCCAGAATAGTTGACTAGTCTCTATAGAGATTAACCGCCGTGACCAAAAATAGAAGAAAACATTACCTTCATATTGGACATACACGGATAAAAAATGCTATTTTTGTTTTAGTTACAGCGAGACCCGCTTTGGTATTAATAAACTTAAGTGAAAATCACCTGTTCTAGTCCTCCATCATGTCCTTTCTCACAAGTTACTATGATATCGTCCGTTGCCTTTTTCCTAGCTTCGCAATTTGTAGGTGGCCGAGGTACAGTTTCATCTGTCACCAAAAAAATACATGGTTTCTCTACGTGTCCTTCGATAACTACGTCATTTTGTGCCCAGCAAAATATGGTATCTGGAAATAAAAAGTTGTCCACGAGTTTTATAAAACATTTGGCGAGAATATACCTAATAATCTCGCAGCTTGGAGCCATTTTTATTGTTAAAATAAAAAGAAACAAAGAAGAATCCCGATTGCAGTTCGAACATCTCTAGCCTTTCTTTACTTTCTTGGCAATTTTATATATAACAGATTAAATTAAATTTTATATATACCTACAAATAGGTACCTAGTACAAACCCCAGCTCTCAGTCTCACTAAGGTTTAAGTTCTGTATTATTAATAAGAAACTAATGTCCTTACCTTTTGAGAGAAAATAAATATACTATTATTATTATTACTACAATACGCCTATTAATAATATCTACATTCGTCTATGCTGAACTAGTGACACGGTCTAGTGACCCTGACTGCTAAGCCAGAGGTCGTGCTTTCGTTTCCAAATAACAAAAAACTTTGTGTGATAAGCATGATTGTTTATTCTGTGTCTGGGTGTAATCTTTATATATATATTTCTTGTGTGCGTGTGTATGTCACTGAACTCCTCCTAGACGGCTGGACCGATTTTGATGTTTTTTTTTTTTTTTTTTTTTTTCCTCTTTATTTATTATTAGGGACTTTTATACTATAGTATATGTCAGTCCCATCGTACCTTATTACATTAACATTACATACTCATACACAACTAAAACGTAACATTGCAAACTTGGCTAACATATAAGCAGCTTCAGAGTTAGGTTTGGACAAAATCTGATGAAACATTCCGACATCGCGTACATTTATATGTAACTCGTTCACAAGATCATCTCTCGCAGATTGAAATCTAGCACATTCAGATAATAAATGAGTGACATCTTCTAGAATTCCACAACTATCACAATTTGGTGAGTTAATTTTCTTAAATAAGAATCCAAATTTGTTGAGCGGCATGTGTCCAGATCTCAATCTGTGTGTGATCACAACAAGCTTCCTGTTAAGCTGTGCAGAACCACGGTACATGAGGAGGCTCCGATACTATAGACCTATACCATATCCCTTTATCTTTTGATCTTTCGTTAAAATATTCTTTCCAACATTCATAGCATTTATTTTTAAATTTAGGCAGGATTTCCATATAATTCATTTTAATATTTAATTCTGTTCCTCTAGTACTTCCCAATTTTGCAAGCCGGTCAGCCTCCTCATTACCTTTTATTCCAATGTGTGATGGTACCCACTGCAATTTCAGATCAATCCCGTTATTAATTAAGCTTTGAATTTTAGAGAGAATAACATATGCTATCGGTGTACCTCTGCAACCAGAGGCGCATCGAGCAATATGTTGCAGTGCGCTTCTACTATCCACACAAATTAATGCTTTTTTAACATTAATATTTTGTAAATGACTGAGTGCTTCTGATATTGCAGCGAGCTCCAGGGACAAGACTGACAAATTAACACTTATTCTAAAACAACCACTTCCATTATTCCCCTGCGGCAACGGGGCATAGTAAGCGGCACCACTACCACTGCCATATTTAGACCCATCAGTATATATTATATAATAATCGTGATATTTATCCCAAAGTTCTTTCAGCGTTTCTGTTCTCATTAAATTGAAGTCATATGACTTTTTAGGTCTTTCAATAGCATCTAATTTATCTTTTATAATATTTTGAACATTAATTCTAGTTATCCATGTTTCTAAAGAAAACATTTCCGGAATTGAAGATGATGTTATATTTTCCACCATAGCTTCTTCACAAATATCTACAAGTACCGGAAACTTTTTCTTTGACCAATATCTGATGGGTCTAAACGTGGCAAGTTCTGACAGCAGTTTAATTGTAATGTTATCAGACTTTTCATTGTAAGTATGTACTGCTTGAATTTCACAATTATTGATGCACAATTGAAACTGTTGTTGCCTAAATCCCCTACTAAAATTACAGTATTTTGTTTTACTTATAGACAGTTCTAATCCTAATTCGTTCAATAAGGTAATAAAAACATTTAAAGCATTTTGTATAACTTCCTGTCCCTGTGAAACATTCTGATAGGTTGTATATAAAATAAAGTCATCTGCATATTGACATATAAACACATTAGTAATATCCCGACAAAACTTAAAAGTAGCTATGTTAAAAAGCAACGGAGACATAGGGTCACCTTGTGCTAAGCCCTTTCGCGCATATCTAATCATATCTGCTCCTACAATAGATTCATCAGTAACTCTAAGGTGACGCTCAGTAAGGAAGTTCCATAGATATAGGCAAATACGTTTCCCTACACCTAGATAGTCTAAAGTAGAGAGCAGCTTTTCTATCAGGATATTATTATATGCACTTTTAACATCTAGAAAACAAGCGAGCGTTGCTAAATCCTTTGAAAAACCTATTTGCACTTGCGTCACTACACGTGTTAAACAGTCCAAACTAGATTGTCCCCTCCTAAAACCAGTTGTATATGGCGATAGAGTTTGCTTTCTTTCCACGTACCACTCAAGTCTTTTTGCTAACATAGCATGAAAAATTTTGCATGTACATGACATCAAAGATATCGGTCTTAGCTTGCTATTTAATGTTAGACCATCGTTCGCCTTCGGTATAGGAATAACTTTTATGTCGCGCCATTGGCATGGGACAGTACCTGATTTGTATATATAGTTATAAATTTCGAGTAAATATAATTTTGCAACAACAGGAAGATGTGAAACCATTGAATATGTTATTTTGTCCTCACCAGGAGCTGTATCTTTTTTCTTTAAACACTGGCTCATTTCATTTAATGTAAACTCGGATTCCAATAACATATTTCTAGATGTAAACAGTGGCATAGGTGGAATAACATAATCTGGTGTAAGGTCACATAACATTTCTTTAGCTAGATCTTGAGACACATATGTTTTAGACTTTTTGTAACCCTTAACCCAGCGCAGGCGTTGCCACATATCCGAAGCCGAAACTTTATGATCCACATTGTCACAAAAATTTTTAAAATCATTGGATTTAGCTATTTGTATAGCTCGCTTAGCCCTATAGGTTTTCTCTTCTAGCAAGGAGAGATTTGCAGACGTTGAATTACGTCTAAAATTACTCAGAGCTAAGCGACGCTCAGCTACCAATTTAGAAAGATCCGGACTCCAATAACTTTTCGGTTTAAAACTACGCTTAGGATTATTACAAGTTCTATATATGGGTATATTCTCATCAGCTGCATAATTCATTTGACGGACAAAGTAGTCATACATAACTTGGACTCCATCGTTGTTGTCCGGTAGAGAACTTAAAGTAAAACGATCTAAAAGATATCCTGTATAGCCTTTCCAATCAGCCAATTTATAGTTTCGGTTTTTACTAGCTCGATATTCCTCACTATATTTGACTGTAAATTTAATAAACAGATGGTCGCTACCCAAATTTTCATTCATAACAAGCCAGTCGAAATTAATAGCTATATCAACTGATGCAAAAGAGATGTCGGGAGAAGATCTCTGTAAAACATTATCAACTAATTTAATCCTAGTAGGCTCACCGTTATTAAGGGAGGTGAAACCAAACTCTAATGCTGACTCCAAGATCTGTTTTCCTCTGCTATCATTTTTGTAGGACCAATTCGTATGATGGCCATTAAAGTCCCCTGCTATCACACATTTCTCAGGAAACAATGAAAAAATATTGTCCCAGTCTGATTGAGTTGTATGAACAGAACTAGGGCAATAAATTATAATTACATAACGTAAGTAACTAGAGTTGTTTATCCTAATACATAGCAATTGAATACCTGTATTATTTACATGTACTTGTACTTCCTCAACATTTAATGAGTTATGCGTTATAATAGCTATGCCCCCGTACGAATCATCCCTATCACGTCTATATATATTATATTGATTAAAACTAACATATACCTCCTCTCCCAGCCACGTTTCACTTATTAGAGCTAAATGGACTTTTTCTTGCGCTAGCAGACATTTAAACTCCTCCATTTTGGGTCGCAGGCTCTGTGCATTCCACTGTACAATGTTTAACGTAATATCCTTATGTAAACAAGCCATCTTTAAATATGTACATAAATTTACTAACAACATCTCCCTCCTTAATTAGCTTCCAAATGAACTGAAATAATTCTTCACAAATGAAACTACATACTAATTTAACTTTAACATCAAAAGTACATTCAGATAACCAAACTTCTTTCAATTTATCTAATAATTTTTTAAAATCTACCTTACGTTTAGTGGGTTTCTCTTTGTTTTCTAATAGTGTCTGCTGTCCAAGTGATTCTTCTTCGTAATCACATTCGATTTCATGACTCTGACCTTTCTTCTCTTTCCTTTTCTTTGACTTCTTATACGGTTTGCCCAAAATGATTGAACTAACGGAGTCCTCTGTATTCTGCTCTCCTCTACCCTCATTGTCTATATTATGCCCATCTTTTTCCAAAATTTGATTTTCTCGCGACTTAGTAAGTAACATATCCCTGTACGACGACTTATTATTTCCGATATTATTGCTATTGTTGTGTGTCATTTCCTGATCATTCTGACGACTAATATGAAGTTTTCTTTCCTCTAAGTATGCCGATAGAGCTTTTCTGTACGTAAAGTTCTTCTCACACATAATTTTTCTCACTTCTTTTTCTTTTAAAAACAGTGGGCACGATTTGTCCAGTGCCATGTGTGAACGTTTACAGTTTATACATATAAAATTGGTAGTATCACAGTTATTATGATTTCCTCCACATTTTGGGCAACGTATCAGCTTTGTTGGGCACGCCTTTATTAAATGGCCAAAACGCCAGCAACCGGAGCACTGTGTTACAGGGAACATATATGGTTCTACTTTGAACCTACACCCATACATAGACACGTATGGGGGTAAAGTAGAACTTTTAAAGCACAGGCGGATTGTTTCGCTGTCCACCCAATTCCTTGTACTGTCTAGCCGTTTCAATCTTCTTATAGACACCACCTCATATTGGCACTCCAAACTCTGTTGTATTTCCTTCACATCTGTATTTAAATCTATTTGTTTTACAACCCCATAGGATAAATGAACCTCATCTGCTAGTTGACATCTAAATCCCAAATCTAGGAGTTTTTGACACTTAATCAGTTTATCAACGTTCTCGCTGTCTCCAAATTCTAGGACAGCTTTGTACGCATTTTGGTATTGGATTTTTTTTATGTTATTAATATTTTCTGCCCTTAATAGCTTCGCCAAGCCGAATTGTTTCGGTAACACGGTAGCATTCCCTGTGATACTGACGACATTTACCTGTGATTGTAAATTACTGTCATCTCTCCTTTCGCTGCTCTCGCTTCTGTCGGAATATCTAGATATTCTGGGTAATTTCTTTCCATTTCGCACGGTTATAAATCCATCTTCATCTTCTATAACTTCCTCGTTATCTTCTCTGACTCTTTTCTCTGATGCCCTCTGGGATTCATTCAACAAACTGCTACTCCTCTCCTCCATTATATCTGGGATAACTTGTTGCTCACTTACATTCAATATAAAAAAAAAAAAAAAAAAAAAAAAAAAAAATATTTCTCTCTCTGACTCACTAATGTCATCCCTCACTTTATCCATTATCAACAAAGGTAAACATTGAACTTAAAATGCGGGTAGATAAAAAAAAAGGTTAGTAAGAACGTAATGCGTGCGCTCGTCTCGGCGTCTCGCGCGGCACTGATGAATTTTTTTGTGTGAGTTCAAGGGGATTCGAGGATGGTTTAGATTCACAATTGAACCCAATTTACAAAAAAAAAAGAGTCGAGACGAAGTTCGCCGGGACAGCTAGTTTATTAATAATATGTATATATCTTAGACAACTGATCAACATACTTACTTAGGTATCTAAAACCTAAGTAAGTATGTTGATCAGTTGTCTGATTGCCACTTGGGATCAGATGACCGTGTGTGGGACAAGATACCTCTAGATATATAGATACGATAAGATTAATCTGTTCCCAAAAGTTTACTGATATTAACACCAGGGAGGTAAAAAATATATCTAGATAATGCTGCATTAAAAACCAATTTAAATCAATCTAATAATGTAATGACAATATTAGATTATGAATTGAAGAATGGACACTTTTTAGCAGCATGAAGTTTGGTCAAAAGCTGCATGTCATTTTTCTAGTCAATCTATACTAATACTATAGGCCGACCGTTTAACTCGTATATCGCCTGCGAGGTGAGGGGGGAGCGGGGGCGGGTAACGCTACACGCGGAGTCAATAATCCAAAGACCTATCTCGAGATAGACATTGTTGACATTTGACAGACAAGTTTAAAATATGGTTGTAGTATTGTAGTTTTTAGGTAAAAAATTAAAAAAATAACTTTTAAATTATAAAATTACTTTATTAATAGCTTTTACGTACGAAACACAGAAAGACAGATAGAAAACTTTACGGTGAGTAAGTAAATAGTTTCATCATTATAAGTTTGGATATTTAATTGAATACCGTTTATAAGCTATTCGTCACTAATATCCATATCGCTTGAATTGTCTTCACTGTCTGAACAGCTTGAGGAGTCAGAATCTTGCAAATTAATAATAATCCGGTCCATCTCTTCATCAACGATGCGATCGTGCTGACAGTATTCATTTTCAATAGTTTGAACGTGTTTGTCGCAGTTGACCCATTTTTCTACAGAGAATTCGGCGAATAACTGTTCCAGAGTATTTTTCTTTTTGTCTAAATTAGAATCAATTTCAAGTTTTGCAAGTTGTCCTTTAATATCCCCCCAAACCAATTTAATGGGGTTCAAGTCTGGGTGATAAGGAGGCATTCTCAAGACTTCATGACCTGCCGCCTTTAAAATTTCATCTATTTTGTACACATTTTCTGATCCGTGCTGCTTGATTAAGTTCAACAAATCACATTTTCTTAAAGACATATCAAAATCAACGTTGTGTCTTTGAAGCCAGGCCTGCATGATGGCTTTTGTGGATGTAATCGTAGGCTTTTTGTCCTCCTGCACCGAATGGTATGAGGCATTATCCATTACGATAACGGAGTTTGTCGGTAAATTTGGCAGTAACTTTTCTCTTGTCCATTTGCTGAAGTTTACAAAATTCATATCGCTATGATAATCTCCGGTTTTGCTTTTAGATTTAAAAATTAACAGAGCTCCATCAACAAATCCGCATTGTCCTCCAGCATGTACAATAATTAAACGCGGTCCTTTGCCAATATGCGATAGTACCCCTCGTTCTTCATTGGATTGCCAACACGCCGCTACATTTAAAGACGAATTGACATATGTTTCATCAAGGTAAACTATGTTTCTTTGATCTCTCCTGTGCTTTTTTATCGCATTAAGATAACGCCACCGCCATGATACGATGTTTTCTTGTTCAATCAATAACTTTCTTTTTGACTGACATTTCTTAAATCGAAAGCCAAGTTTATGAATCAATGTCCTTAAATATTCTCGACCACAATTTAAAATTCCTTCTTCTCTGAGTTTCGCATTTAAAGTTTTTAATGTAGGAACTTGCTTATAAACCGTATAGAATTGAGTTATTTTTCTTCTAATTACGCCTTCTGTGAAATTATCAACTTCAATTTTTTTCTTTCGGACTTGTTTACTTTTTGTTGGCGATTTAAAAGTTACATGACTCTGGTCATCTTTCAGTTCATTTCCTTCTTTTATTATTTTACTTATGGTAGACACCGAGAGTCCTGTAGCTTCAGCAACAAGTTTGTTTATATTTATGTCTTGAAGATACTCCGTAGAACTATGATCTTGTTTCCTGGCTTTAAAAAATGAATGTACATTGTATGCTATTTGTTTAGCTTGCTTGTTAATTTTTTTCGCAAAACAAGAAGAACGATTCATCTTCAGATTAAATCTTAGGAAGTCTCGTACCTTGTGAGTTAGCGTTAAAGCGTCCGTAACAAAATAACCAACTACGCGCTGCGAGCACCGACAACGCACTGCACCCGTTGACGTGAGTTCTCTGTCCCGCGCACCCCGCTCACCCACCCGTTAACATCACCCCGCGCTCCCTTCTCACCGCGCAGGCGATATACGAGTTAAGCGGTCGGCCTATAATAGATTTGATTGTTTGTTTGTATTAAATAGGCTCTAAAACTACTGAAGGGATTTGAAAAATTCTTTCATCGTTGTGAAGCTACACTAACCGCGGGTGACATAGGTTATTTTTTATCCCTGTATTCCCACGGGAACGGGAACTACGCGGGTTAAACCGCGAAGCGTCCGCTAGTAAATAATAAACGTAGGTACTTACTGATGTCAGTGTCATTAGGTCTCTTATACAAAAGTATTGGTTCATTTGTCTCTGTAAAGTTTTCATACTTTAGTTCGCTGATGTTCATATCTTCGGTGCCCACGAACCACCGGTACGACAAAGGTTTGGGGTTTGCCTTAACATTACACGTTATATTTATAGCCTCGTGTTTACCTAATCCATATTCGACTGTTTCTTCCTCTTCACAATATGGTGGATCTGTAATTTGATGAAAGATTTATTACGTCATACTTTCTAGCGGTGACATGACGTTTTACGAAGTTCATTCTTTTGTCAAGAAATGTACCAGATGTGTACTAAATTGTACGCTATATATAAAAAAATGTACCTTAAAGAATTAAGAGAAAACAACAATCGAATTGTCACCGCTAAGAAGTATCCTTCCTAGCGGGCGCTATCTATTTCGCCGAGTACTAATGGACCTTTTGGTTTTGCGGTTAGCCAGAAAAAATGTACCAAGTAGTTATTTGAAATAAAACAAATTTGATGTAAAATTACTATTATTGTTGAATTTTAAATAATCACACTCTTATGTACATCAATAAATGACATGTAATCGCCTTGGTAGTGGTTGATTTTGATACTTTTTTGGCCATATCATCAAATTGTTGCCATTTCTCATTCAATTTGCAGTGCGCTCGGTAGTGACCATTCCCACCAGGAATGTACTCAATAATAGATGTAAGTATAAACGACTTATTTTGTAAAGTTATTTCATTTGGAATATCTTTTATGACTATTTTTTCATCCAGTTCAAAGAAAATAGTATGGTCAGAAGTTTTGCATCGTAGTGTAGTATTACCTTTGCATAAATTGTAGTTGCAAGGAGAGATTTCTTCTTGTATCATAGAAGAGGCAGATTCTTCCAAAGCTAATAGCCCTTTATCAGCTAAAATTAATACATTCAATGGTATGATTGCAGAATATCTTTGAATTGAATGATCACAAACATCACAAGTTTTTGTTGTGTATGTGCTATAAATTTCTTCAAAAAGAACCTTTTCAAGAATATATGTGACATTGCATATACAGTCAATCAATGTTAAATTTCCATGTTTTGTAGATGGATAATGCTGAGAAACAATATCAGTGCGCAACTTCAAGATATTGACATTGTAGTCTTTTTGAACCATATGGCATATTAATTTAAAAAAAATACATTTCTCCGACCTAATCAAATCAAAACATAACTGACTGTTGAGACAAGCTACTACAAATGCTTGTGCAATTGAGTCGAATGCGCATGTATTTTTGACGACAATGTTGTCCAATCCTGAATTTGATATACTCCCGTTTGGCAATAAATCAACATTGTGTGACCTTTTTTTGGGTTCTGTTTTATCTCTTAAGCTTAATGAAACGTTATTATAAGCTTTGTTTCTCCAGTTTTCTATTAGACTAGGTTCATTTGCAAATATTGATTCCTGGGTGAATTCTTCTTTGACAACTGACTTAATTGCTTCAGTTTTGGTATTAGATGACTCAGTCTCGGCTGATGAATATATGCACTTTGTAGCCTTTAACTCTCCCGATAAGTACTCCGTATGCCGTTTAATAAAATCATCCACTCTTAACAGACCTTTCCTATTATTTAATAAAAGTGATTTGATATTTTTGAAGTACGATTCAATATTACTACTAGTAGCCGTCTGGTAGGGAGAGTTAAAATATGGTACCATAACGTTTGTCCAAAGGGGTATTTTAGCAATAATTTTTCTCAGTGAATCAATAAAAGAAGGCAAATAATGCAAATTATCATGATCAGTTTCATCACTTATATCGGAATGAATTTTTTCAGTTGCAACAATATTGTCAAACCATGAAATAATTCTAAAATCTTCAGTTTCAATATCGTCTAAGTTGAATCCATTATCGCCGTTTTCATCTGGTTCTGTTAAAGTTTCCATATCTTGTACATATTTATCCATTCCTTTTAATTCTTCTTTAGCAACTGCACACCTACTTTTATCATTATTCTTGTGCAGACTATCAAATCTATGTAACGCAACAATCACTAAATTGTTTATTAACTGCTTTGCTTCTCCATAATTACAACAAGATTTTAATATGAGGAGGTAATTTACGTAATAATATTTCACCCTCTTATCAACAAATTTGAAACAATTTAATCCATATAAGTTTTTGACATAATGAGACGTATCTAAACGTATAAAACATTCAGGAAGATAGCCCGTGCCACCACTCTCTAGTATCAAAAAACATTGTTTTATGTAATCCTTCAATGAATTAAATTGGGTAAAAGCTCATGTAATTGCACCGATCAATGCAGACGAGTCATCACAAACAACTTCATCCGGTTTTTTTTTCATATTTTTTATCCATGTTCTAAGCCAATCGTAAATACAATCTAATGTATGTTTTTCTGATATCATTTGACACAACGGTATTGACCCATTTTTTGTTTTCATCAACACAATGTAAAGAAATAAATGTTTTGGCTTATAACTGTTATCGAGTTCGCAAGGGGGAACTATATTTTTAAATATAGAGCCCGTGGCGTCAATACTCAGAACTGTGTATAATTGTGAAGCCATGTTCTTGAAAAAATCTAATTGCAGTTGAGTCCAATAATATACAAAAAATGGATATACTGAAAATGTTCGAATTATTGTTTTAAATGGTTCAGAAAATGCCATTATCCACAAGGAAACGATGACGATTTTATGGTAATACTGTGAATAACTCTGGCTTCTTATATTTTGCAATGACTTAAGTTTTGGAATAAAAGGTGGTTCTTGTGTTTCAGTGTCTGTAACATGTTTATTTATCATTATATTTCTTAACACTATAGGAAACTGATTCTCTAATTTTGTAGCAATTTCTTTCTTTTTGTGTGAAGTCAGTCTGTTTTTAATACCGCCGTGATCTTGTTTATAATCTACGTTAGACATGTGACAGTAAAAACGTATTGTAGATTCAAATTTTTCTGTGTTAATTTGTAATTTCGCTCCACAAACTTTACAAGACCCATTTACTTTAACAGTGTAATCATCATTAGCCAAGTTGTCTTTGTAAACCCAAACACATTTATTTGAGGTATGCTTCCAAATTAATTCACTAAAAATGTTGGTCCATTTACGTGTCGGTAGACTTTTTCTTCTATAATGTCTATAAGAACACTTCAAAGGGTCATATCTTTTTCGTATATTTTCAATTGGTTTCACTAAGTCCCAATCCTTTAATTCAATGTCAAATGTACATAAATCAGATTCAAAAGTCGTTGAGTCTGTACTCACGTTTGACTGGTTGCTGCTTGTTGAGGAAGAATCAATCCCGGTACCATTGTCACAATTACCAACATCACTGCAAACCACATCTTCTTGAAATAAATAATGAAAATTCCTTTTCACCGATATATACAATGCTTTTGGTGACATTCGAAGGTTAAGAGTTTTAGAAACATTTTTATAAACCTGACTTGCACAGTTTGGGATATTATCAGTTTTAAACAAATGTCTATACGACTCTAATGCAGATTTTTGCTCTTCTAAACTTACAGATAAACGTTTTCCACGTTTCATTATATTATTTAACCACAAAACTTAACGCAGATATAATTACTTGATCGTCCTATTAGTCGATGAATTTGTAATGCGATACGAGGGTACTTGAAAATATTTTACTGATGTGGGGTAACGCCGTATTCTATTATTGTTGTAAGTACCCTCTTTATACAATACAAATTAAGTCAGCGCATGAGGTAGGTACGTACTGAATAGTAACTGAGAATAAACAGGAAACTATATCTGGTTACTCAGTAGGTAAATGTTTAGACCGTAAATAGATATACATATCTATCTATTACGGTAGATTTATTAATAAAAACCATAGTCATAAAAGGTATTCCAAATAAATTAATAAATGTTATGGTTCCACCTAGCCCCAATCTAAGTCAATACATGTGATAAAAATAAGTAATATAATAATAATAATAATTCTTCTCACATTCACACACCGCCATCTAGTTCCAAAGTAAGCATTAAGCTTGTACCTACTTACTATGGATACTAGAAAACTGATAAACATAATTAGATACATTGTTTTTTTTTCAAATAACTACTTGCAAGTACATAATGCCCCATATTATATTATAAGGTAAACGTACATTTCTAGTACATTTTTTCTGGCTAACCGCAAAACCAAAAGGTCCATTAGTACTCGGCGAAATAGATAGCGCCCGCTAGGAAGGATACTTCTTAGCGGTGACAATTCGATTGTTGTTTTCTCTTAATTCTTTAAGGTACATTTTTTTATATATAGCGTACAATTTAGTACACATCTGGTACATTTCTTGACAAAAGAATGAACTTCGTAAAACGTCATGTCACCGCTAGAAAGTATGACGTGATTTATTACTCATAATATCCATTAAATAGTATATTGCGAAACTAACCTGCCTGCCATCTTCTTAAAGGCAGTATGAAACTTGAGGAAGAGTGTGGTCTTTTTCGAGCGATAGCTGATATTATACCTTCACGCGACGTAAAAGTAGTCGCGGGGAATCTAATATACCTATCCCTGTACATAGTAGATCTGATCCTGTATGGCTATTTCGATTATCTACGTATTAAACTTGTGTGTGTATCGATTGAAGTTGGTAGATACTTACAAGTAACATCTATATTAATAGGGTCGCTGTATGAAGATCTTTCGTTGTTGGTTGCGACGCAAGCGTATTCACCCGCGTCGGCTTCCGTCACATTTTTCAGTTCCAATATCGGGTGGATATTGTCGTTACTAGTTAATTCAGCATTTGCCATCAAATCTTCCTAGAAAATAAATTGATAGGTATTAGGTACGTTATATATCAAATCCCTATATGGTTGATGTATAGGGCGCCGTGATTTTAGCCTTTTTATGTGCACACTGCACAGCTTGACGCTTATCCCATGAGATAAGTAAGTAATACTTTCAAAACGAGAGCACGAATTTTTATCTAACAAAACTAAGTATCTTTCCGATTAAACTAGGATTCTATTTAAAAAATCCTTGCATGTAGGTATGCTTTTTTATGTTAACCTTGTTAAAAAATAGCCTTATCGGGGTCAAGCCGAAGCAAGCCAAATTAACCGAAATCTTAGATTACTCAGTTTTTATTTTTACTCATTGAAAAAGTGACGGTAATGTGACAAACACTTTTACAAGAGAACAATAATTTATTTCAGCCAATACGTAGGTACCTACATACATATCAACCCATATGATGTCCCACTGCTGGGCACGGGTCTCCCCAGTAGAACTTACTAGTATGTAGATCCTGGGGGTAATTGCCATAATCGCCACGCTTGGCGAGCGGGTTGGCGATCGCAGTAAGGCTTTATGTACGCAGAGGACGCTGCTGCCCGTCCTCCAGTGTGACATCCCTTAGTCGCCTTGACGACACCCACGGGAAGAGATTGGGTGGTACTATTCTATACATTTGAAAAAACTCAAGATAGTGTTCCAAAATCGGGTGAAATGAGTGTAGACGAGTCCTTACTGGACAAAGTATCGCCGCCACCTTACATTACTTTTCGCAAAGGAGTACCCCGCACTAGCGATATGGATTTGCGTGAGGATTTCAAAACCTTTCAAGCAAGCATTGAAACTATGCTCAAGGTATGGTTCACCAAACAAGATGAGAAACTGTCTCATTTTCTTATAGAGATGGAGAGCATGAAAACAGCTGTTAACTTTATAAGTGGCAAATTTGATGACCTTCACAAGAAGTCACAGGAGATTGAGACCCGCGTATCGGAACTTGAAAAAAAATTTTCTTCCGTACAAGCTAATGATCTTCGCGTTACTGAACTTGAAGGGAAGTTGGAACACATGGAACAGAAAGCACGGAGCAGCAACATTGAAATTAGTAACATGCCTGAAAAACGCGGCGAAAATCTGATATCCCTGATTGAAAAAATTGGTAATGTCATTAACCATCCTGTTTCGGCTCGAGAGATTATCAGTATCAACCGAGTCCCTCAAATGCAATCAAATACTCAGCGTCCAAAAAATGTCGTAGTTAAATTCTCCAGCCAACTAACGCGAGACAACTTTGTTGCTGCTGCACGCCTAAAAAAAGGGATCACTACCGAGGACTTACACATGCAGGGCACTTTACAGAAGATTTATGTTAACGAGCATCTCACTCTTCAAAATAAAAAATTATTTCGGCAGACTCGAGTCATTGCGAATCAGTTTGGCTTTCGATTTGTGTGGATTAAGCATGGTGTTATTCTTACGCGAGCCGATGTCTCCACTCCGGTACTTGCCATTAAATCAGAGAAGGACCTGTCTAAAATTCAAAAAGGTCCAACACCACCACCTAATCGTCGGTAATTATTATTATTATTACTCCGCAACAGCAAAATTACATAATATCCTTGTAATTCTTCACGCATGTTTAGTTAATAAATATTATTTTTCAATTATCTGTATGCCATCTCTATACGTTACCTCGTTCTATGCATGTTCGGCTGTCTTAACACTCTGTATCATAAAATATTTTTTAAATACCTACATCTTACTTTTATATTATATTGAACCAATATTTTACTCGCTATTTTTGCTTTACTTGTCCTGTAGAACATTTATATTTTGTTATTTGATGTCCGAATCTAAAGTACTACTAAAAACTCATCTAAGATATTCTTATTATGAACGATTTTTCCTAAAAAATTACTTAAAATGTGCTGTGTATTTTGTTACTTCACTGGGATTGTACAGTTTAATTGTAAGTAGCCCACCCATATTTTTTCGCTACAATAGACTTAATTATAGTTTTTATTCAACCATATTTGTCACAAATAATCATTATTCGTACATAAACGTACCAAATACGCTGTTCACAGCGAGCTCCAAGTTCAATAATTATAATAAGTACCCATTTTTTTTACTATTTTTTTGTTAATAATGGATACACATAGTCTGACATTTTATTACCAAAATTGTGGAGGGATACGAACGAAACTACATTTATTGTATATGGATATCTTGTCGCATTCCTATGACGTGATCATATTAACGGAGACTTGGCTTGTTTCTGAAATAATGGATAACGAATTTATTGATGACCGTTACTTAGTGTTTAGACACGATCGCGATCGTTCCCTGTCTGGCAAGAACGATGGTGGGGGCGTGCTGGTTGCAGTACTCAGATACTTACGACCTGTTATATTGTGTTTACGTTCGACCCCTAATCTTTACATTGAGCATGTCTTGGTTCAACTCCCAGCTGCACTTAACAACAGGCGTCATGTAATCTGTGCTACCTATATTCCGCCAGGCACCCAAGATAACATATACAGTGCTCACTTCGACATGTTAACAGATATAATAAACGACCCTGCGACGATGTCGTTCTACATTGCAGGCGATTATAATTTACCTAACATTGACTGGGTGCCCCGCGGTAATCACGTCATACCCCAAACAACTAACCTTGTAGATCGACATCTAACAGATTTTTTGTGTATATCCGACGCCTTACAATATAATACCTTTAAAAATCAACTGGGTCGTATTCTTGACCTATTTATGTCCAATGTTAAATGTACAACTACTACTTGTGCCCCATTATTGCGACCGGTTCCTCATCACCTTCCTTTTTGTGTTACATCGTCAATAATAACCACAGATAATTATATGAAATCTGTACGTACTTCTAAGCTCAATTTCCACAAAGTTAATTATGAAGATGTTAACAATGTCTTTAGTAACATAGACTGGGGAGCATGTCTTTCACACCTTACAGTGGATGTAGCTGTACCTAGGTTTTACGAAATTATATACAGCGTGATAAAATCCCACGTACCCATGGCTCGGCTCAGGAGTTCCCGATTCCCAATTTGGTTCTCACCGGCTCTAATCCGCATTTTTAAAGCCAAAGACCGTGCATGGACAAAATGGAAAAAGTATGGTAATGTTCGTGATTACGAAATCTTTTCTATACAACGTAAACGGTTTAAGTTAGAATCTGACAAGTGCTTCCAGCTGTATATGACAACTGTAGAGGAGAGTATATCGTCGAACATTAATTATTTTTGGAAATATATAGCGAACCGTAAAGGAAGGTCAAGCTTTCCTGCTACTATGTATTTAAATCAAGTATCTTCTAACAGCCCTCCTGTAATAAGCAATTTGTTTTCCGAGTTCTTCACTTCAGTTTACGAACCTTCAAGGTTTGATTCATCGCGGTGGCTTCCCCCTGATAATTGTTCCGAATACTCATCTTCTATTTGTAATGTAACCTTTACCTACGACGCTATACACACCACATTACGTGGGCTAGACGTAACTAAAGGGCCGGGCCCTGACGGTTTACCACCTATATTTATTAAAAGTACGGCTGATACTCTTAGTACTCCGTTGTTAATTCTTTTCAATAAGTGTCTCCGCGAAGGTAGCTTTCCTGATATTTGGAAACACGCTTTTGTTACTCCAGTTCACAAAACGGGTGATGCGAGTAATATAGAGAACTACAGACCTATTTCTATCTTGTCCACTCTGTCGAAAGTTTTCGAACGTCTTATGCATAATGTCATATATACTCATATACATAGCCTCATTTTACCAGAACAGCATGGATTCGTTAAACGGCGCTCCACCTCGACTAACTTGATGATATTTACTAATTATTTATTTAATGAAATGGACCGGGGGGTCCAGGTGGATGCCGTTTACACGGATCTCCAAAAAGCGTTTGACAGGGTGGACCATAAACTCTTATTGGATAAATTGGCGTATAACGGTGTCAGGGGTGACCTATTGCGATGGTTCATATCGTATATTTTTAAAAGAACGCAGAAAGTTGTGATGAATGGGGTTGAGTCTGACACAATTACAGTATCATCCGGTGTTCCACAAGGATCCATATTAGGTCCCCTTTTATTCACCATCTTCATCAATGACATTGGCAGCTGTTTTCATCATTCAAATTTTTTAATGTACGCTGATGACCTTAAAATTTATAGATCTTGTAGTGATATTTCCGACTGCATGCTACTACAGGAGGACCTTAGCAGACTTGCACAATACTGTTCTGATAACAGGCTCAACCTTAGTATACCTAAATGTCACTATATAACATTCACTAAAAACCGAAATATCCAGCGCTTTAATTATTCTATTAATAACACATTTTTGAATAAAGTTAACAGCGTCCGAGACCTCGGTGTCACTCTTGACTCAAAACTGCACTTTGATGACCATATAGAAAATATCGTTTGTAAGGCTTTTAAAATGTACGGTTTTCTTATAAGATCTTCTAGAGACTTCAAACGTTCATCCACTCTTTTGGTCTTATATAAGACCTTAGTCCGCTCGCAATTAGAGTTTGCAGTACCAATTTGGAGTCCTTTTTATCATAAGTATATTTATAGGCTTGAAATGGTTCAAAAAAAGTTTTTGCGATATATGTGCTATAAATGTTCACATTCCCGTATCCCTTACCATCAATTATTAAAACGATATAAATTATTGAGCTTGGAATCAAGACGTAAGTTGCTTAAGAATATGATGCTCTATGGCATATGCAATAACAAGTTTGACTGTAATGATCTTACAAATGGATTATGCTACATTGTACCTAGAATAACTATGGTGCGTGGGGTTCGCGCACCCCGTTTGTTCCACACACGAAAGTGTAGAACAAACGCTGGTGTGCGGGCCCCACTGCGTCAACTTTTGGACTTGTATAACACACACTTTTCTAATATTGACTTATTTGGTATTTCTGAATCCCGATTTAGAAGACTGTGCATAAATAACCTCTACTTGTCTGAATTTAGCGATTCGTAAGAGTTACATACTTTCGTTCATTTTGATTGTGGCTGACCAGCGCGTATGTACCTACTGTAAATTTAATGTTAAGGTTTATTCCGTGGACAATGATGTGGGTTGCATGTTTACTTAATTTACTTTAGCATAAGTACTACTGTAACACATAACATGTAACTGTTTTTTGTCCCAATAAAGAAAAAAATAAAAAAAAATAAAAAAATATTCTTAAGCCGGTACCACCTATCACACTATAATTTTATAAAGGCGAAAGTTTGTGAGTATGTGTGTGTATGTTTGTTACTTCTTCACGTCTAAACGGCTGGAGCGATTTTAATAAAATTTGATATGGTGTTAGCTGACAGCCTAGATTAACACATAGGCTAATAAACTGCGGGGCACAGCTATATATAGAATATCCATGGAACAACCTGATGAATCAAAGAGTAAAATAAGTAGTTATACCATTCCATCGGTGGATTTAAGAGGCAACAAAAGTATCCAATGATGCACTGGCGCGACGGATCCAACAGCAAAACAAGTAGCCGAGGATCAACATGTTGATCCAAGTGGAGGGAGGGCAAATATCTACCTATAATAAACGCACAGCCGCACAGGCTCACGTCAAACATATAACCGCCATCTGTTTATGTCGAGTGTTAAAAACCACAGGTGATGTTGATAAACAGTTCAGTCCCTTATAGAAACGTGACCATGGTAATGAAACCATAACCAATGTAATTAAAGCTAAATGTTGACAGTTTACCTTATGGAACCAATACAGCTCATAAACTGAAGGATTGGCTTGATAGTTGCAGGCCAGCGACACATTTGAACCTTTTACGACGGCCAGTGTGTTGTTGTCTACGTCACCGTCCACCACTATTTCCAAGACCGGTGCGTCTGAAATTATTGCATTGCTTATTAGGAATACTTAGAACAAAATATAAAATATTTAGAGTAGAGAAGGCTACAAGCGCAACTGCCCTGGTCCGCGTTGATAAGCAGTTGCCCAAAAGGCCTTAAGCAATAGCACCCCAGAACATGATCCTGAATCACGGATTCTTTAAGGTTATAACCTTCATACGTACGTACGCTTAAGAGCAACGCACGGCAATTCATTACAGATCACTTCGAACCATGTGTTTGGAAGGCGTTCCAAGGTTCCGTGTCCGTGAGCGATGTCTATGGGCGCGTTGCTGGAGCGCGTTTGTTACCTACTGTCGGTATTTTGTGACATGAGTCTGTGGTGGATACAGGACAGGATTGTCGTTTGGGAAGGGCTTGGATTGTCATTTAGGGGGGGGGGGGGGTGAGAGGGCTTGAACCAGACAGGGGCGTTGTTGCACCACTGTCTACGCAAGAGGTCGTGGGTTCGATTCATTCCCACATGGGACACCACTTTGTGTGATCCACAAATTGCTGTTCCGAGTCTGGAGTAACTTGGTGTCCGTGACTTGTATGTTTGTAAAGTCCCCTGCGACACAGCCAGGGCCCTACTGCGGGAGGGGTTTTTTGTTTTAAAATATAAAAAAATATAAAAAATAGTACAGTAACTAGGTAGCATTTCTTGATAGTTATAGCGCTCATTTGCTACAGTGAAATTAGTCTCGAGAAATTTTTGCATATGTAGTGGTGTGTATGTTACTTAGATATTAGAGCGCGTTTCCACTATATCGTTCTGGCCCTTACAAAAATGTTTCAATATCCTAACATTACTATTTAATTTAATACTTATCCCTAGCAACACTCTGATTTTTGTTTTCAATAAAAACAAGTTTTTATTTTAAAGAAAAAGGTTTTGACTTTATTAAAAAAAATATGTCATTCAATTTCACGTCCTTGAGCAAACGACAAGGCGACTACCGTGAAACAATAAAATATCGTGTCGTTCTTTAGATGATAGTAGTTTAGCTATAGGTAAAAAGTTTTGACCATAATAATTACGAAACAAAACAAATAAATAAATCGTCACTTGATAGTGGAAAGTGGAAACACGCACAAAACCAGAATAAACCAGTTTACTCTGTCCGCAGGTGCCACGTGCAGTCTGACGTCAGTCGCTTGATACCGTTAGAACATAAAGCACGCATTTCATTAAAAAATTATAATTATTAGATACGTAGTAGTTTCATTGTGAAATTTTGTATTTGTTGATTGTTGTTATTGTTTGTTATTATTGTTAAAATATTTGTTGAAGTGTTTAATTTCAAGTGTGTAAGTGTTGTAACTTTATATTGATAATTCAAAATGGCTCCAGTGTTAAAACATGGTCGAGACAAGCCTTTGACTTCTCAAACTAAGGAAGTTTTGTACTGTTTGTACAAATATTTCGAAAATGAGTGTAATAACAACCCGAGCAGTATTATGACCCCCACTCAATTAGTTGCTAAATCAACAGGAATTTCAATAGCATCCGTCAGAAAGGTAGTATCAGAAAGCAAATGTCGTCCTTCAGATCAGGAAGTAACATTTAAATCTCCTAAAAAGAAACCGAATCGTAAACCTACAATAGTAATCGATAACTTTGATCAGCAAGTTATCAGAAGAACAATTCATGACTTCCACATCACAAATAAAGAAGTTCCCACTTTAAAAACTTTGCACTCAAAATTGAAAGAAGATATCGATTATAAAGGTTGTGTCAGCACGTTACGAAAACACGTCATGTCATTAGGTTTTAATTGGAAGCAAACAGAAGATAACCGGAAACTTCTTATGGAAAAACACGAAATTAGATACTTGCGAATTAATTATTTGATGAAAATTGCTGAATATCGTGAACAACGCCGACCAATTGTTTACACCGACGAAACATATATACATACATCACATACCCTCTCGAAATCTTGGTCAGATGGAAGCACTTCAGGTTTGAAGCAACATATATCGAAAGGCAACCGCTTAATCATTGTTCATGCCGGTGGTATCGATGGCTTTATACCAAATGCATTGCTTATGTTTAAAGCCGACCAAAAAAGTGGAGATTACCACAACAATATGAACTATGACAACTATTCAAGGTGGATTCAAACTCAATTAATACCCAACTTACAACCAAATAGTGTTGTTGTTGTTGACAACGCACCATATCATAACTCAATACAAAATCCTGCACCGAATAGTAATTCTAGAAAACAGCAAATGATAGACTGGCTGACATTTCGAAACATTGAGCATTCATCCACGTTGCTTAAGCCTCAATTATATGAACTGATTCTGCAAAACAAGGCGAGATTTATAGAGTACAAGATAGACGAAATATTACGACAGCACGGTCATACTGTGCTGCGTTTACCACCATACCATCCGGAGTTTAATCCTATAGAAAATATATGGGGGATAGTGAAAACATATGTCGCAAAAAAGAATGTCGCAATGAATATGAAGGTTATAATGTCATTAGCTGAAGAAAAAATGAACGCCATAACTGTAGAGGAATGGAGAAAAGTTTGTTTGCATGCTATTGAGGAGGAAAGCAAATATCAGGGTAGAGACGCAGCTTTAGACACAATATCAGAACGAATCATAATTAATTTAAATAATTCATCTGATGAAAGCGAGGATGGGGATGATTGTGATATGCCTGGGGTTGATGAATTATTAGAATAAAACATTTATGGTCGGAGAACACCTAATTCATACACGTCTTCACTGAAGTGAAAACCGGCATTCAATGCTTGTAATGTTTGGAACTGGCTTGTCTGCCTCATACAGTTCCATAGATTACAATGCGGTGGATACACATTTTCACGACCGTATTAGTACGTAGTGCGTATGCGTAGACGTGCACGCATTTGGTGTGCTCCAGCCACAAACGTATATTACCTTTAAAACAATAAAAACTAAAAATAAAATGTTGTTTTTTTTATTTGCTGACCATACACTACTACAAACGCAAAAATTTCTTCAAGCTAATTTACCTGTATGTTGGTAGATATCGGTAAAAAAAACAATTTCTTTCAAATTTTGGGTAACATTGAAGACTACCTATTTGGTATCGCTTGTGGGCAAAATTAGAACGTACGTTTTCATATTTTTTTGTGCACATATCTAGTAAAAAACATGTATCTAAGTAGATTACCTTTTTTATTCCAAACGTAAATAAAAAATACACTAGCAAGTAAAAGTAGGTCGCTAATTGCAATAACATCTAGAATGATTTGTGAAGTGGCCATAATTGACACTCAATATTTTATTACGCCACTTTTTATTGAAAATGAAAGTGTTTGCTTTCATTTCCATGAGAGAAAAATAACGATCTGAAACTGTTTAACGTTCGTTTGTATGTAAAGATGGTCATAAGTGAGCCGTTGAAAACAGTTTCTATTGATTTCAAATTATTTTTAGTAAGTAGTCAGTTTTGTTATTCAGGTGCAAATTGTTTTTAACTGAACAAACGGGAATAAAAATCTATTATGGGGGGGGGGGGGCAGAGGCAAATGAGACCTGGATCCACCTATGCTTAGGTCTGTAGGTAACTTATGCAAGGTGTGAAACAAAATACCTGCATACCTATGACACGTAGGTATTCGCTTCTACCGTACCGTACTTTTTTTATCAAAAAGGGTCTCAAGACAGACAAGACACTAATCCTAAGTATAGCGGTTCTTTTTAACCATATTCACTAAATAAGATTAAACAATAATATATTTACATAAAACAGTGAGGGGCAGAGGTTGCGCACACACGAAGCGTTCAGTGTTGGGTTGGTGCGCCGGCGCGCAGCATGTGAGGTGTGACTCGTCGTGATGTCGATCTATTGTCAACTGGATTTCACTCACTACTAATCTCTGGCTTGGCTCCATCTATATAAAATTAAATTTATTATAACATTGAAGTAGGTAATTTGAAGCGGCGGTAGCCTAGTGGCTAAGGCATCAGTCTCGCAATCGTAAAGTCGCGGATTCGAATCTACCCATTATACTACTGACGTGAACCCAACCCTTTTTTTTGATGTGGCGGGAAAAATCCTTACGAATACCCCCACCGCGGAAGACGATGGAGGTAGTGTGGGGTTTGCACTCACTAAAAAACCCGCCGTGTATCGCCCGCCACCTTCGCGAACGGGCCGCCGGAATTTACGTGAACCCACTGCTAACACAAGCCTTTGAGCTTAGCTGGAAGAGTTAACAAGATTGCTAGTAATGTGGGACTCAATCACACATTGCTAGTTATCTTTTAAGAAAAAAAAAATACAAATCTAGTAGGTAGTTCAGGTAGGTACTGCGGTATTACCAGTGGCGGATCCAGAATTTAAGTTTAGCCTCCCAAACTTGACCCCGCTGAGTAGGTAATCCAAGATTATAGCTGACCCCGCTTAGCTATCCGTGATTTTGGTTTGGAAGGGAATTGACTTCTCTGAACAATCCAGGATTGTGGTAGATGTAATGCTTGGAAGTCGCTGCGACCTAAAAGATCTATTGTGATACCTCTTCCCCTAAAGAATATCCTCAAGATTTAGTCTGACCGTGGAGTCGAATATGCGTCTCGGTGGAGATAATTTGACGTCATCTTGTGTGATGAAGTGCCCTCCAAAATGCTGGCTTCTTGGTCAGTCACTCACAGTAATTTTCTGCTCTAAATTAAGCAGCTGATTGTCGTCAAGTCGCCATGAGATGGGCGGCAGTGGGCGCGCTCCGAGCACGCGACACTGCAGCGACAGCGCTTCACCCTCGCGCACGCGCCCCACGCTGCCTTCTGAATCTGAACCCTCGCTTCTAAGGGACACTAAGTCTGGCGGCACTGTAAATAAAGTCACAGTCATCAAATTATTGACTAATTTTATTTAAAACCCATGAAGATAGTAGGTAGGTATATAAATGGAGTTCACACCTTGACGTCAAAATATTGGACATTGATTTATGGAGGTTATCTGTCTATATCTATCTTCTGAATGGACACACGTTGTAGACAGAGATAGATGAACTTCGAAAATTTAAGTGAGAATAGTTGATAACAAACTTTAAATCGTTTTATATCGTAAACGGTAATTCTAAGTGAAAAATGATTAAAAAAAACCTCATCATGATTTTGAAATTCCTATACAATGACAAAGTTTGTCGACTTTATTTTTTTCTCTATCACGATATGGCGTCTGACTGTCGTCATATTGAATTTTGATTGTTGTCATGTCGAGAAATAGGTACGAATCGATTGTCGTATGAATCTTAAAATCGGCCCACCCGTTTGTCTATAGGTATAGTGCCACAAAAAACATACACATGCTTAAGCTGATAATACTCGTAACATTACCCTCCTTCGCGTCGCGCAGTCGGGTAAAAAGGACTCTATTTAGACACTATATTTATGACCTAAGTTTGAGACCGTTATCTATTTTATAAGAGCGAAAGTAATTTTGTCTGCCTACACTGCTTTTGAAGTCTTAAATTTTGTATGGGTTAGTGCGATGCCTGAGGAAAGAGAAGGTTGAGGGTTTTGTTCAGATAAAAAAGGGAATGAGTGCTTCAGCTCTAACAACCTAAAACCGGCGAAAACACATAAGTATCTCAAGTTGTACTCACAATACATATCTATCGTGATATCTATAGTGAGCGGCGTCATAATCTCGTTGTTCTTAGCGAAGCACGTGAAGACTCGGCCATGGTCCTCTCGCTGCAACGGCCCGTATGTTAGATCACTGCGTACGCGTTCGTCTGACAGCGGCGTCAGTGTGTTCTTTAATTGACGTTGTTCTGTCCACCATGATAGCGTTGCTCGCGGTTTACCTATAATAAAATACGCTGTGTTTTAGAGTTGCTACTTACATAAGCGGGCCGGTATCATTCGGCACAGGCCGGGCGGTAAAACCGAATGTATGTGGATGAATGTTCGGGAAAAAAGTCGCTCGGTTTGCCGAGGACCTACCTACCTATCTACACTAGGCCGGGCGACGGCTGGTCGGCATAAATCGGCACAAGGGGGCGTTAAAACCAAATATGTGTATCTACATTCATCTGAATGTACCGGCCCGAATGAACTGCTTGGATCGGCTCTTGATAATGAAGCCGTAAACATCTGTAGGTAGTAGTTGCTTCAGCCGGTACTTTCGGTTCGGCAAATGCTGCCCAACCGAACGTGCCGACTTACTTATATGTGTAGCATCCCTTATTCAGCTGCCACTGATGTTTTTTTTAACACTACTGTACCCATTAACTCTTGGACAGCAGCCGAACGACAGAGATTTTGACTTCAAGTTGGTCGTGACCGGGTAAACGGTGGGTCAGTTGGGTACAGTGGGTTTCGCACATTTGGCGAAACCAGTGGAGGTGGTATCTACTGCTGCTTGTTCGTTCACATACGCCCTCCCGCATACAATCTCCTATCGGCTGGCTTTCGCGTGGCTATGCTTATCGGGCGACTTACGACGACGCAGCTAAAATATTTTGAAATGCGAGTTGATATTTTGTTTATAAGTATTTCCTAACTTACAATAAATATAGATAAAATTGTATTACCTTACTTGGACCTTCTTAGTAGGTATGCTGTAATAGGTAGATGTATCTCATATAAATAATTGACTTATTCTGTGTTCTTAATAGGCTGATTCTTGTGTTAGATTTAAAATCGGCCCATGGTCAAGAGTGGGTCTGATTTACTGTATACACAGTGGATCATGATCAATGACCTCTATAGTACTAGCACAGTCTAATAATTCATAAGTTTTTTGTACCCACCGTGGTACTAGTAACCGCAATTCATTTTTAAAACTTTGCAAAATATATTTGAAGCAATAGGTTGTTTATTATGGTTTTTTTCGACGAGTTCCAGCCCCGGGAATAACCTGGGTTTCGAAAAAACTTCAGCACCGTAGGCCACATTCATAATGTTCGGCAGATTGTACAGGAAACCGAAGAGTTACAATCAGCCACGGTCTCAATCGAAACTTGGGCGGTTCTGTATGCTCTGCAATGATGCCGTATAGATTGGTGATATACTGAGGTGCTGAGATGCCTGAATGACACCGCCACCATGACCGTCTAGATTCAGGACCACAGGACTAGACCAATAGACCGGTGCCGAGGTGTAGGTAAGACAAGGGGATCTCATATCCCCGAAACTCTTAACCAACGCTCTTAAAGACGTCTTTAAGTCTTTGGACTGGACTGGACGGGGCATAACTAAATATAAACGGTTACATCTCGCACTCGGTAAGTGGGTACATCTCGCACCTTCGGTTTGCCATTGACATCGTCATAGTAGCGGAGTCGCTGGAGCAGCTTAGCGAGATGCTGCACAGCTTAAGTGGAGCCTCTAGACGTGTTGGTCTCGAACAGATCGGTTGGGCATGAATTTGAAAAAAATCATGCCCAACCGATCTGATTAATGAACCTGTCATGCCAATATATATGTATATCAAAGGGTAGATGCTCGATGTTGTTCAAGAATATATCTACTTAGGGAAATTATTCAGCTTGATGGAAACAACTTCCAGAAAATGAGGATCTGATTGGGTTGGGCAGGATTTAACAAACTTCGTCGAATGTTCACTTCACCTCTACCGCAATGCCTGAAGACCAAGGCATTTGACCAGTGCGTCCTATCTGTTATGACCTACAGTGCCGAGACGTACCTAGATACTTACGATACGGCTAGTCCACGAAATCAGAGTCGCGCAACGGGCTATGGAGCGAGCTATGCTTGGAGTCTCTTTGAAGGATAAAATTCGCAACGAGGTCATTCGACTAAGAACCAAAGTTACCAACGCGTTGAAAAAAAGTGACCCACTGTTTAACCGGAACAATCTACTTGAAGAGTAGACTCCTTTTGGATAGCTACAATCTTCATTGTATTGTAGGTAGTTAGTAAAGTAGGTATTGTTGATAGTTTTATGAATCCAAATAAAAATATCCATGCCAAATTGCCAAAAAAGAAAGTTGTACTTTCTAGTACTAAGGGTCTTTGAGTTAAACTACGGACAGACAGACGGACGGACGTAGCAAAACTATAAGGGTTCCTTGTTTACTACGGAACCCTAAAAAATATAATTACAATCTTATAGTTCTTACTTAAAGGAACAGCTAAGGAGTTTATTTATGAACGCCTCAATCTTCAAAACCTCTAATTTTGACGTAATTTGGTATGATCATAGCTTAAAACTGAACTCAATAGTGGGTAACAGAAACTCCCAAAGTTAAAACTAGCTTCTCCCAACGCCATTTTCACTACCTTAGTGGTTATCTATATAACAAGGCAAATAAAAGGTAGTCCAATTACACTCTTAAAAAAAAAATTGTAAAAAAAAACTATACGATTGGCTCCAAAAATTAGATTATAATTCCCCCTATTCCCAGTCAACTACTCCATAACGGCAACTAACTAGGGCCCCTCAGCAAACTCATGAAATCATGACACACACACCTTCATTTGCAACTATTAAACACATTCAAAATAATTATCACACATTCTTAATATACACAACTACTTTCACATTTATTTTATTTTTATTTTCTTATACATTATATTTACATATATATACATATTTTTATCATTATAGTCTAGATTAAGAATCTTATACAAATTCACCAGTTAAGCAACTAGGTATATCTTATGAGTCCAGGTTGGGGGCCTGGAGATCTGTCACACAGGGGTTTCCCTAGTATAGACTCCAGTCTCTCACAAGGGATCATAGACATGTAATATAGTGAAAATCACCCTAATTCTAAGTTTGCTTGTACATGATGACCTTTGTGATGAGAAAATAAATAAACATTATTATATAACATTATTATTATAGGCCTGGAAATAAAAATTCTTTACCTCCATATGCAACGCACACGAGTTGGACAGTGTCTCCAACGTAGTACGGTCCAACGTTCTGGCTGGCGTTGCCTCCAGCGACGGCCTTCGCTACTTGAGTCCCGTTCTCGTGCACCACCCATAAGACACGCGGAGGTTCTATATGAAATGAGATTAAATAAGTAGTAGGTACCTATACTATACTCTAATATTATAAAGAGAAAAGGTTTGTATTTTTGTTGTAACGAATAAACTCATGATTAAACACTTCTGAAAACTTCTGAACCGATTTGAGTACAAATCGCGAAAGTTTATCAACGATTTCATAAATTCTTTCACTTATAGAAAACTGCATTATCGAGAAGTAACATAGGCAATATTTTAGACCCAAAAAAATTAGAGATCCTTACGAAAACTGTGTTTATATGTAGTGGAGAAAAGACCGTACGAAGCTGGAGCGGGCCGCTAATCTATAGGTACTAATTAATATTATAAAGAGGAAAGATTTGTATTTTCGTATGTACCGAATGAACTTAAAAATAAACCGGGCAAGTGCATGTCGGGCCAACGCACGATGTAGGGTTCCGTAGCCCCCCCTCCCAATCCGAAGAAAGTGGCTTAAGAAGTAGGTTATCTGTTGTTTTTTGTTACACTTACAACATTATATCTAAGTACATAATAGGCAGCGGGAGACGCTTGACTTTAACAAAAATTTGCTCTTTAAACCTTAATATTTTACAAACGGATTCCTAACTCTAAAAATTATCTTCCCAGCCCCTAAGCGTTTTTAAAAGACCTATCTAACGATACCCTACACGATGGGGTAGGTACGATTAGGCCGGCAGCATATATAATTTTATAAGGTTACTAGGTTACCTACTAAAAAAATGCATGTCTACAATAATGATTAGAATGCGTAGAAACTGAAATGTAACTTACGTAGGTATGTAGATACTATGTACTACTAATGCCTAAATCAAAAGAACGTCAACATTATAAACTTGTAATAAAGCATACGTACTAACATTTAAACTTTAGCGTTGCGTGATTATAACTAAGTATTTAAACGGGAATTAACGCGCATTATTTACCTTAAAATTGCATGACGTTTCGACCAGGTTGCTCGTGATAAAGCAGTCGCGTTTAAGATAAACGCAGCGAATTGTGATTTTCTTCGATCGACAGCATACATAGGTAACTAGAAGTAGGCAGATATAACTACCACCTACCTTAGATAGGTAGGTAACTAAATAATTACCTATTTGTAAATAGATACCTACTCCTAATTAGATAGGTACGTACCTATAAATAATTATTTAGAGAATAAAATAAAATACCTAGTGTTACTAAAATTTACCTACATCGGTAGGTACATCGTACGTACCCAGGTGTTGAAGTTACGATTTTAAGACAGTTAATTATGTCCATCATCATCATCATCATCAGCCTATCGCAGTCCACTGCTGGACATAGGCCTCTCCAATTGCACGCCACTTTGTTCTATCTTCAGCTTTTCGCATCCAGCTCCTGCCAGCCGTTTTGCGTATATCATCACTCCACCTGGCCTGAGGGCGTCCTACACTACGTTTGCCATTATGTCCACCCGACATAAT
This sequence comes from Herminia tarsipennalis, assembly GCA_945859575.2. Taxonomy (NCBI): domain Eukaryota; kingdom Metazoa; phylum Arthropoda; class Insecta; order Lepidoptera; family Erebidae; genus Herminia; species Herminia tarsipennalis. The sequence continues at coordinate 12,414,801 of OX243840.2, forward strand.
CCTACACATTATGTTAGGTATGTTTAATTAACAATGTATCTACAAAGTGAAACCAATTACGTAACAACAGATAGTCTTGCTTATAATAGACATTGGGTATCTACATATGAAGTCAGTTACCCAGCTAATTATTATACTATTAATGACGAAATATTTACGTCGCCAATTGTTTAATAAATAGAGTGAATTGTTCCGGCGCTGTCAGCTTCCTCATTAGTCCGCGCACCAATTAACTGAGCCGGCCGCTATTCTGCCAGATAGGTAAATTTTAGTTCGGCTCGTTACTGCCTTTGTTGATTTTAAATATAGATACAATTATTGGCAACCGGCTTACCGCTGCAGCTAGGGATGTCTGTCTAAAAGATTTAAAGAAATGTTGCTTATTTTACATTCTTTGTGTTGTCTTCTACGCTTAATTTGAAATCTTAGTTTCTAGCAGACAAACAGATAGGTACATACATCAAACTTATTACCTACTCTTCTCGTAGCCGCTGGAGGTAAAGAGTAGGTATATCAGGCGCGGATCCAAGGGGGGAGGGGCAACAGGGGCAATCCCCTAAACTCGACAAAAATACCTTTTTTGGGGGGGAATTTGAGAAATTTGAAATTAGAACCGTGTTTTGATCGGAAATTGCCGCGCCCCAGTGGCTGGTGTATCGATGTCCAGTGAGTCAAACTGCCCCTCCCGCCCCCAGAACGAAGTTCTGTATCCGCACCTGAGGTAATATACCTACAAGGCGGATCCTGGGGAGAGGAGAGGTACGGGGGACGTGCCCACCCCAGACTGGATCCTCCGATGTATAAATTCTTAAATTATTAAAATGATTCTTGTCTCCCACATTGACTAAGTTCCTGTAGGGTGCCAAACACTTCGGGATAACCCGCACCTACTTTTATGAAGTCTAATCGTCTATAGGTAATTCCATTCACAGTACCCACCGATGATGCAACGTGACTCATCGGCTCATCTGCCACATAAATCATCAACGTTGATCCTATGTCTAGTTACCTGCTCGTAGCTGCAAGAGCAATTTTACAATTACCTACGACCAATGAAGGTGGTAACCATTCGCATCGTTACGGTAATTCGAATCATTTACCAGAAAATGCATTCGTTCTTTATATCCATCCATACCTACTTAAACATGTCTATTAACTTTTAAGAAGGGTACCTACCCTACCTATTTCTCGAACGTAGCTATTGATTTCGGTAAGTACAAATTTTGTACCCAAACTCACTGTACCTCCTAAACTAAAATTCTGGATGCGACTCTGGATAAGCTTGTAGTTTTCATTCTTAGAGACTCCTGAGGTTAAAATCTCATATCTTCAAAGCGGTTTTTCTAACTAAGCTAAAATCATATTTTAAAACAATGCGTGTAAAGATCGACAATTTGTTTTGGCTTATAACACCGCAGTGCCTAACTGGCGTGTTTCACCATCGCGACCACAGAACATTGATCCCTACCTAGGTAGGTACTAGAGATCGCGACGAACATTATTTTTAACCGACTTCAAAAAGGAGGAGGTTAATTCGGATGTTTTTTTTTTAATGTATGTTCGTATGCCCGAACATACATCTCTATGTCAAATATAGACGGATTTTCAATAATCTTTTTTTGTTCGAACAAGGTGTATTCCGAAATGGTCCCATATAAATTTCTTAAAGATCTGATGATGAGTTTTGGAGATAGACAACGACACTCCTCATTAAATGCCAGCGAATCAACTGTGATTGAAGTAGGTTAGACGTTTTTGTCGGGAAATAAAAAGGCACAGTGGTTAGTTCTGAACAAGGTAAAACTCACCAATAACGACCACTTCCACGTATGTCCTATGTGCTGGGCTGGCAGAGAAGTCAGCGAGGCATGTGTAGACAGCAGCGTCTGCCGGACGAACTTTAAGTATCTGCAGCTTGACTTCCTCTCCGGCTTCCCCCGTCACAAGCTGGTACCGACTCTTGTCCGAAGACGTCGTGATTTCCTCACCGCCACGAAGGTCGCGACTGCTGATACAAAATGCATGTTTGTATTTCCCTTTTTATTCAAAAGCTGTTTCACAGTAAGAAATTTCGTTGATCATTTCCCTAGAAGCTAGTAGAAGTTTGCTGTATCTAGTATTCAATAATCTATCGAAGAACTTTCATATTTAATTAAACCTTAGTATAAAGGCTATTTTTTATACGATGCCACTTTATTCTAGAAAAGGAACATAAGTATTATTAAATAAATAAAAGCTCGTTTAAAAGATGTCAACGTCGGGTTTAAGACCATACTATCATAATAAGATATTTACTAAGTATGCAAGTCTTCAACCGACTTCAAAAAGAAGGAGGTTCTCAATTTGACTGTATTTTTTTTAAATGTTTGTTACCTGATTACTCTTTAAAAAAAAATATTTTTGTGTTTGTTTCATATTGTCATCAAAGTTTGGTTCTGATGATAAAATCTTGGAGAAATCCAGGGAAATCTTCAAATATTAAAGACACACCTAAGGTGATTTGGGTATGTTTTGTTGTAATTCGTGTATTTACTCTTAAAAAGCACCATTAAGTGAAATGAAATATTGATGATGAAGACCACAGATGACCATCGGAACTATTCAATAATAAGTATTGCAAGTACCGATCTAAGTACCATCTTCGATACCTGATACTTCGCCTCCACCGAATCATGTAATGGAACTGATAGTTAGTATCAGGTGAACTCCTCAAAAATTAACGGCCTAGTATCGCAAAACGCAAAGTACCTAACACAAATTCTAAAAATATATATAAATATTGGATTAATTAAAGCTATTTAGCATATAAAAACCGGGCAAGAGCATGTCCGACCATTCTCAGTGTAGAGTTACGTTACGTACGTTAAAACTTTGTGTGATGAGCACGATTGTTTATTCTGTGTCTGGGTGTTATTTATCTATAATATGTATGTATTTAGAAATATACATATAAGTATGTTTATCAGTTGTCTGGTTTCCATAGTACAAGCTCTGCTTAGTTTGGGATCAGACGACGTTGTGTGAGTTGTCCCAAGATATTATTATTATTATTACGTTCTGCAGCCTTGAATAATTGCATCAGCAGAAGAGCGCATGTTTATGGCACTTACGTACCTATATCCGATCATGTCCGAAATAATTTTAGTTTAAAGTATTCATTAAGCGCTACTTTTGTGATTTTTTAATATTTATTAGTCATACGGTTCAAAAGTTAAGGGGACACACACACACACACACACACAATTTATGCAACTTTCGGAACGATTAGGTATATCCAAAAATATTCACTCAATCAAAAAAGTTTACGAGTAGAGCGTTGAAGGCTCTCTGCGTATACCTACTTAATCCACAGGTAAGTATACAAGGACTGACAATATGATTTTAAAAAACCTGCAACTTGTAAATGGCTCTTCAACGTGAACGGTACCGTCATCCTAGCTAGAGTGCCATAACTAGGTAAGTACTTTGATTAAAAATAATACCTACTTTTAATTAAATAACTGAGCGGTAACAGTTTAACTAAACAAGTTATTGAATACTTATCAGTTATCGTCTCAGAGGTTAGTTATTTAGGTACTTATCGTCGACAGGAGTCGGCGAGTGATTGACATTCGATCTACTTAGTCTGAGATCCACTTTAGTTACGACTTTTCTGTGACCTAGCTGTTTGCTCAGTGCAGTGGTTCAAACTAGTTGTAGGTACCTAACAAAATACGTAGGTTAGTAGATATATAGGTGTACCAGAATCTGATGAAAAATGAGGAAAATAATAATTTAGAGATGGCACAACTCGGACGAACAAGTCATGAAAGTTGTATTTTTTTGTTGACTTAATTTTATATAACAGTTTGTTACAGTACAATATCTTTGTGCTGTATCTACAATCTACATCACAATCTTATGTTCCTTATCGCACGTTCAGTATCTATTAAATGTTTCCACTATCTGTTATCAACACGAAGTCGTTAGTATATAAGATGCACCTTTAGATAATTATAACCAGACTATACTACATCTTTTGTCTCATTTATACCTAATCATATATTGCCAAGTAGTTTGGCAAATTGGTGACCCCGACGAACGAATACGCAGCAAGAAACATGGCACAATCACCGTGCAAGGCGAACATAAATCAGCAAGGAACACTTGAAGTAGCTGCTGGCACCTCGGTTTTATCCCGCATTCCGGAATTTTGGAAAGACCAACCAAGATTATGGTTCACGCAACTAGAAGCCATATTAGCACCACAGAAGCAAGGAGACGAATACAAATACTGTACAGTAATAGCAAAGTTATCCAAGGAAGAAATACTACAGGTTAGTGACCTAATCACTTCACCACCGACTACAGATAAATACAAAAACATCAAGGAACGTTTAATTGATTGTTACGAAGAAACAGAACAGCGACAGTTTCAAAAATTAATATCAGAGACAGAACTCGGTGATCAAAAACCTTCGCAGTTATTACGTCAAATGCGAGTCCTCGGGAGAGGAAAAATCAATGACGAATCAAACTACGTGCCAGATTCAAAGGATTGCGACAGGCATTCACACACGTACACTACACGATCGGGACGTAAAGTAAAGCCAGTAGTACGTCTATAAAAAATCGCTGATATAAGCAAGCTATTCGTATATATATTAACATAGATCTTAACATATACCATTAATTCACAACTACTCGTAACAACAAGACATCTAAAATGGGAAATCAAAGTTCTAAGGACCAGATAACATACAATACGGACAATTGCCTCAATCAAAACGAAGCGGACCAACTCCGTAACCTGATCCAGGAGGACTTACGGTGGACAAGAAATGTTGCAATGGGACAGATTATTTTAACAATCGGCGTGATCCTAATTTACGGCATAATGAAAACACTGGACAGAAGAATGAAGAGTTTAACGGAAAAAAATAATAAACACTCGTGCAACAGCTAAGTCAAAATTACAGACGTCAGCAAATCACACCACAACAGGCGTCATCAAATTCCACCGCGTACAATAGCATTATTATTTATATACATCAGCAAATAACTAGTAAGGTCTAGGTCAAATTTATATTGTAAACACTATTACCATATTTTTTTTTTTTTTTAAAGGGGGGTGTACTGTTACAGTACAATATCTTTGTGCTGTATCTACAATCTACATCACAATCTTATGTTCCTTATCGCACGTTCAGTATCTATTAAATGTTTCCACTATCTGTTATCAACACGAAGTCGTTAGTATATAAGATGCACCTTTAGATAATTATAACCAGACTATACTACATCTTTTGTCTCATTTATACCTAATCATATATTGCCAAGTAGTTTGGCAAACAGTTCATTATCAATGTCTGCTTTAATAGAACTAAGTAGGTACCTACCTACTAACTAAGTTCCATTGTGTTACTAGCGTCAATGTCAATTCTTCTTCTCGCACCTATACACTTTTGGCGGTTAGAAATCAGCTCGACACGCTGCTGCGTTTTTACGAGTCAATATATGAAAACATGTTCACATGTTAACCCGCCTGCACAAAAAATATGGTAATGGATTGTTTTTTTTTTAATATATAATAGAGATGTGTTCCATTTTTTTTAAATTACGAGCATGTCAAAACTTATCAAGTGACCTACGTACAACATTATGTTGCACATAAAAGTTGTCTTCGTGTAAATTGATATAAAAGTACGTACATGAAATAAAAATATCTAACAACTCATTAGTTTAAGTTCCTAGCGCAATGTTGCTCAAATAAAACGTAAAAATACTGGGTACCTAGGTACCTACTAGGTATTTTCATAATTTTGCTGAATTTATACAATTCAGCAAAATTAGAAGGAATAGATATATGTTGAATTGTACTATTGCAATCTAATCAATATTGGAAAAAATCCGTTCATAATGATATAACTGTAAAACATTATATTAATGTTCACGATAAATATACTTAGGTATTGAAAAATTAAATGTGAAAATTAACAATATCGCACTTATATCACGAAACATGAAAAATAATGTGTGCAACAATTAAGTATTTAAAGAGGTTTGAACTTGAAATATATATTCACGACATTTTTGCAAAAATCCTGCCACTTTGTTCAAAATTACCTATCTCCGAAACTATAGTAGATAAAAAAACGTGAATTAAGCCAAAAAAAATTAGTTATTTTCTGCAATTTTCACTTTGTCGGCATAAGTAATAGCTATATGTATCCATGCAAAATCAGAGTCTTCTAGCACTAACAGTCTCTGAACTAAGCTGCGGACGGACGGACGGACGGACATGGCGAAACTATAAGGGTTCCGTTTTGCCATTTCGGCTACGGACCCCAAAAAAAAGTACAGCTCGACTTATATCACTCATCACAGGGTATATATCTCAGAGTTAAATGATCCAAATATCCTAAAATGTTTTTTTTCCGCAGGGTAGGTACCTATATACTTTAAAAATATATAGGTACATAGGTATTAGTAGGTTACCTACTAATAAGAAGTAGGTAGTGGTGGGATACAAAATTGCAAGCCACTCGGCGGACCAATTAAATTGAATCAAGCTTATTACACTACACTGAATTAAGCCTGTCTTACAGTCTAATTAGATAAGCTCGCTATTACATCGCGCTTTTTGATTTAACCCTTTTCTAATAAAATAACGTATTTTAATTCGTCCCTTATATCCGGGGTAGGTAGGTAAATAAATCAATGACCTACCTGTAAAATGCAGTAGCAGAACCATTTCTGTACCAGGCCAGTATGTTGAGTCTATCGTCTTGTTTCTCTGCAGTGACGTTGCAAGGCAGCTCTGCCGTTTGTCCCACCACGACTTCCACTGGTAACCATGAAGGTGATGATTCATTTTAGAAAATGGGTAGAAATATTTTATTTTAAACGTGTGGAGCAGCGTTTCCCCAAGTGCATTCCGTAGAAAACTTATCAGGGACACGGGTATTTATGTTGTTTTGAAAAAAAAATCGAGCTTACATAGGGGAAGGTCGGGTAGCCACAGACACATAAGCAAAACTCCAAAAAAATATGAAATCAACAGAATTAGACTTTAATTTTGAACGTAAACAATAATTCTAACATATTTAAAATAGTTTTATTAACATAACAGTCCAATAATTTCACAAACTTAGCTTATATCAAGCCTTACAATTAGCCTTAAATTTTCGTCAAAAAAGATTTTGGCGGGTAGCTCCGGCCACCTTTTAATGATGACCAAGTCTTTCTTTTGCAGTGCATACGTCGCAAAATAGTAAGATTGCGCTCCATCGATGTATACAGTCTTACAGCGCCGAGTATTTACATTTAACGCACAGTATCCAGTCTTCATCAAAGGTTCAACAATATCTCCTCTCGTCTGTGTACTATACCGGCTCCCGGTATAGACGTCAAACCCCTAGTCTGTGTGCTATACCGGCTCCCGGTGTGCTTCACAGAGACGGGGTAAAATGACAGCCGCTCTTTGGTTTTTATTTTTTTTGAAGGTTTTTAAATATTGTAAGGCTATCTTGCCATATATCAAATTAAAGATGAAGAAACAGGCAAGCTAATACCATTTTTACATAATGGGCACACAGAACAAAATCGCGCGTAATCATCGTTCAAAATACCGCAACGTCAGCAGAGAGTCAGCGGGCACTATGAATACTTTGATCGTGTTTTACTATGTAAATTTGTTCAGTAGTATATAATTATTTTAATACAGTTATATTAAATGGTTATTAATGTTCCATTTTCTAGTATTCCATTTATCATTTACATTTATATTTTTTGTATAAAAAGGCGCTAAGTGTGCACAATACGCCCAAAGAACTATGAACGTCATTTTATTTTCGTCATATATAAACGTAGTAGTAATACATACATGTATACACTTTTGAATATAAAGCCCTAATTATTATACTTTAGATTGATACCAAATACAATAAGTTTATTTGTATAAATAACGAAAGAATTGAATAAAAACAGAGCGCGGAATGCTCATACCGGGAGCCGGTATACTCCACAGACAGGGTTTTGCATACATTTATTATTATTATTACCACAAAAATGGCTGACGAAACGCCTACTTTTTATGTGTTTCTTTAAATGCTTGTATTGAAAATATTTCTTAGGATCATTATTGTTTTTTGTTTTGTTATAGGTAGCGAGTTTTGTAAAGAACCTAAAAATAGTATTGTTTTTATCCCAGGAACTGTTTTTCTACCTGAAAAAAATTAAAAGCTGACCGACTGATTTACGACCCAAATTTTAGTACATTCTTTATTCCTTTTGTATTTAAAATCTATTCAATTCACAGATGTGCGGCTTTTATTACATGTAGCTGATAAGGTGAACTTATTATCTATAATAAACCTTTGTTTATAATAACAATAGATTTTTTCCTAAATCGACTACAAACGACACCGCCTTTTGACTGCACATAATTGCGGTTCGGTGCGGTCGCTTTTATAAATACAGGTATTGTGTAAAAAAAATGTACAACGGCAGGTTATGTTTTAATTGTATTTTGTTCTAAATATATTATTGTGTAAATAAAATAAAACATATGGTGCAAATATTGTCCTTTATCTGATATATGGAGTAAATAAAAGTACAATATAGGTACTCCCACATTAAATATATATTTACTTACAATAAAAAAATAAGAAAAACACAAAAATATTTAAAAAATAGTTTATTTTATTAGGAATATGTATTAAGTTACAAATTACATAAATTCCAATTAAAATCCGAGATAATGAATTAAAACGAAAGCATATACCCAAAAATACTCCGTCTGTGTGGTATACCGGCGCCCGGTATACACAGACTAGGGCAATTGCATGTTTTTGACGTTACGCAGACGAGAGGATGCGGAGTTTTTAATTTTTCAGCGCATTAAATAGCTAATTATAAAAATTCAACTCGAGTTAGTGGCATCAAGCGATTATCGAAATCCTTAGTAATATGATTCTTATAGATCTGTGAATGTTTTTCTCTAAATGTGTTATCAAATCTCCCCAGTTTAGCTTGTAGTTTTACCTCTTGTCCACTGTTGATAGCTTTCAGCCTGTCCTGAAGGGTGCTTCTGGGCACTCCGTATTTATCAGGCAGCAAAAAAAAAAGGAAATATCGATAAGAGAAGCCTCTTATCGATATTTCCTTTTTTTGACGCATAAAATAGGCTGTTTCATTAGATTTTCGTCCCAATCACCCCTTCTTGTAACTTTTTCCTTAACTTTCGGAATTTTCGAGTGACCTGAAAATCAAAAAAATATTTTATACCTATTTATACCATAGCGTCTTATACCCACACAGTTGTAAAAATTAACTTTTAAACAAGTTACATTCACTCATACTCTTCACCCAAAGCGTGGCCGAGGCTACCCGACAAACGTGTGGCCGTGGGTACCCGGTCGTCTCGATCTTCAAATTTTTTTTAAAAAAAAAACATCTTCTACTCTAACGAAATTATCTAACCTGGCACACTTACTATAATAACAACCACACATAATTAATAGTGATAATAAAGTACTTACATTTGATATATTTTATCTGCTTTCTAAAAGTAATCGGCACACGAAAAAATCTTCATGAAACATTTAAACCGCTGGCACTTGTTATTCGCTCGATGTTCACCGCACCGCTGTTTTTATTATTCGGTCACGCGGCGCTGCGAACGTTTTCAAGTGTGCAAAGTTTATCTATGGTGCGTATGAGCTTGGTACTCACAGTGGCCGAGGCTACCTGCCGGCCGGGGCTACCCGACCTTCCCCTACGTAGAAAGAACAACAAGAAAACAAGTTGGAGAGTTTCAATGAGTCCATTTACTCTTATGATAGTTCTTATTTCATCGGTACTTCCAAAATAAATTATAACTATCATAACTAGATGTTTGGTAAATCTACTGAGATCTGTGTCCATGCATGAACTTGGGGTTCCATAAATTAAACAGTTAGTGGGTAAAAGTTTGGAAATCCCCTGGCGTAGTGTGCATGAGATGTAGGAAGGGAGATACTTTTTAGTGCCAAATTAGTTAGGTGCAGTCATTGCACCCCTTTTTGCGAGCGCTTCACATTTGGCCGATGATGAGTCATATGCCTTGCCCCTAACTGAATGCGCTTATTACACTACACTAAATCAGGAACCCTAAACCCTTAAAAAAAATGTGTAATAAGAGTTAGGACCCTAATTCTCTAACAAATTTTCAATGCCACCTCGATTTAGGGCCCTGTTTCAGGGTAGTGTAATAGCCATTTAAATCCTGAATTCGCGCCCGGATTACGGTAGGTATCTACATAGGTACTTACCTACATCGCTCAATATAATAAGTAGAAAGATTTACCATGTTACTTTTAAAAAACTATAGGTACCTACCAGACGCGAAAGGTTGAAATTTTTAGAGGTAAGTCGATACAAAATTATGTCTTGCTGGACCTGGTTCTTTCCACTCATAATACTAAGTAACTACAATCCAAAGGGAAACCGAAAGTAATGATGTTATAAGGACCCTCCGCCACTGGTACCTAGTATTTAGGAAAATCAGGAATTCCTTTTCAATTTAAAATGTAACTGAATGAATGTTTTGAGGGCTAATTTAGAAGCGAAATGACCTGGTTGAAAGCATACGACTTCATTTCACCTTGGCACTGATGCAACTAAATACCTAAGTAGGTAGGTACCTAGATAGGCGAAAGGCCTTACTATCACTAGGTAATACATTATTCTGGAAGTGTACAAGCTACTAAGTATTTATCCCAAAAATGAATAAAAAACACCCGAACGAAGTCGCGTGCAACAGCTAGTAGATATCTACTTAATAATCCTTTTTAATGTGATTATTGTATCTATACTATTAATATTACAAAGCTGAAGAGTTTGTTTGTTTGAACGCGATAATCTTAGAAACTACTAATTCGAATTACAATAACTATTGAAACATTGGTTAAATAAGACGCTACGACTAATTGGGAGTGAAGCAGCAATGAAAAATGTTGAAAAACGGGGAAAATTTACGCAGACGAAGTTGCGCGGGACAACTCTTTTCTAACTGAAAGATGCTAACTGAATGAGACTAGCTTCTTTTTTAACTGAAAGATGACTAACAAGCGACTTATAGGTAGCTACTGCTTAGCTGGTCAATGATCGCAATCATTCAGATGTTAGTAAACATCATGCGGATGCTGCTGACCTTCGAATCTCCCTATTCGGCTGATGCGTACGGGATGTCATAAGATACGATTATGGAATAAGTTTCAATTTGATTTTAATATAGATACTATAGTAGGTACCTAGATACATACTACATACGTGGTACCTGCTTGTAGTACTTTATAATAATTAGGTGGGCATATTTAAGAATCGGCGTAAGTAGGTATCAAATAGGCACAAGTTTTGCTAATCTGCTTAAACCTACCTGTTGCATTTTGTCCATATGCTTTTATGCAAATCAAAGCTTTACATATTATAATAAACGTTCTTGGGATTTGGGTTTTTTTTTAAACTAGGAAGGCACTTTCAGTACGGTATGTAGTTACTTATATATCTCTTATTCTTAACTATCAAATAAATCTAAGCTTACCTTTTTCATGATTTTCTTGAGCACGTAAACATTTTAATAACAAAACTAAAACCACGTTTAAATTCGTAAAATAATTCATTATTTACACTTAAATAATTTATTTCTGTATGAACATCGCAAAAATCGTTGTCCGAAATTTTACGAGTCAAAGAGGGCACGTCCCGATTTGGCGCAACGGACACGCGTTTCAATTGGCGCGCTCGGCCGCAATAAGCAGTATCGCCGGTCCAGGGAGTGCGGGACTCCGCTACCGGCCGGCGTGCGCGGTCCCGAACGTTTCCGGAGCGCCTGTCCCCGCGTGTGACGTCACGACCGCCCTGCCTGCCAGTGCCAGCGGCTCCATCATTTACCTTACACTTTTTAATTGGTGAGGTCAAAACAATTGGGTCATTTTATCTGGATTTGTTTATTGTACAAACTGGAAAATGTTTTATTTTTGGTAGTTGTGTTACTTCCGGCGCGATCCCTTTGTTCGCTTTTGTGGCCACTTGTTATTGGATGAATGGCCATATCAATTATTTAGTATGAGTGTGAATGTTCTGCTGACCTATGCAACTGTATGAATGATTGCAGGGCAATAAAAATTATAGTGACGTGGCCATAATCTACCATTCTTTATTATTTTTTTACCTAATTGGATGCTTAAAGAAATTTTGGGTCATAGTTTTAAGAATTTACCATCTAATAGCCTAAGTAACATTTACAGGGGGAGCTGAGAGGCCTGAGCTATCACCCAAAATTTATCTTTATTCTCATTCATGTTGACCAAATAACCAAAATAATAGATTCACAACTGTTTTTACTTTAAAGATTGGTAGGTATAAACTGAACTAATCTTGCCTCGCTAAAAAAGGGCTTCGTGTTTTGAGCTACAATACCAATAAATAATACATAAAATTTTCATATCAACACTAATAGATACTTTGTTTTCTTGTCAACTTGTTTTTTAAAACGTTTACATTGACCAAACAGACTGGTTTGTTCAATAAAATTATTATTGTAAAGAAAAACTTGATGATATATAAGAATGACCCATGATATTTTTTTTTTCAAACATCATATTTTTTTTTTTTAGTACTTATATATATATAATTTAGTTTTACAAAATAAAGATATTTTAAATTAAATAAAGAAAAATACATTTTACAAGATTTATTTAAGTTCTAACAATAATTACGTATACGGTACTAGGATTGGCAGTGACATCAAATGATAATTGAGAGGTAGCTGCTGGTATACAACAAATTTACAGATCACAAAAACTTATTTAAGCTGTTTCAAAGACCGAACAAACAATACTGCTAAAAAAGCAATTACTGCACTACCAACTGTACCAACTATTATTTTCTTCTTTTTTGTCTTTTTGGCATCCTGTTTAAGTACCTGAAATATTGAAAAATATTATTTCTTTTATAGTGTATAAACAAAACATTTCTTAACTAACTGATTCTTCATCACATAGCCAAACTGCTAGAGATTTGTATGATGGATTCCTTTTAAGATACCTCTTCTAGTAATGTTTATTGCAAGTGTTATTATGATCATGTCTTTACTCCTGTATACTAAAAAATATTTTTTCATTTTTATATTCTAAACTAGCTGACCCGTGCAACTTGTCTGCGTAATTTTTCCCCGTTTTTGCAACATTTCTTATTGCTGCTCCGCTCCTTATTTGTTCACTATTTAATGGATGTTATTATACATATAAACCTTCCTCTTCAATCACTCTATCTATTAAAAAAACCGCATCAAAAGCCGTTGCGTAGTTTTAAAGATTTAAGCATACATAGGGATATAGGGACAGAGAAAGCGACTTTGTTTTATACTATGTAGTGATTTTGCAAAGTAAAATGCAGTAATAATTCAATATATCCTTATATTATACCCTTTGGTTGACTACTTAAACAACAGCACTTTAAGTAGTTAATGTTTTGTCTGTCTTTCATTCTATTTAGAAAATAGAATAAAAGATAAAGCATTTATTAGTTAAAATACTGTGATATCAATTAGGTTTCAGTTTGATGTCCTTATAAAAAAATAATTACATACCTTCATCTGTGTGTGTAGTGCAATATCCATACTGGTTAATATATTTGTTATTTCAGATAATGTATTCAGTGCTATGTTGGATGCGTACTTGTCTTTATGGAGCAAACAATCTGTTAACTTCTTTGTTTTCTTTAATGCTAGAGTATTTGCCATGATACTCAAATAGATTCTATACAGATGATTTGAACTATCATTAAAAATATCAATTATATCTATAGGTCCCAGGTTAGATCTGATTCTGAAAATTAAAGTTTAATATGTAGGTATATCAATTTCAACCAAAACAGAATATTTTTTAGATATTGGAGATTGGTAATTTGGTTGGTGTTATGGGATTTATGACCAACGAAGGCCGATAAATTTCCAGCCGACTTTTTATGTAGGAATATAATAGGGATGTCATTGACCAAACTTAATTTAAATGTTGATAAACTTTCGCATTTTATAAACATTATAAAATTATGTTTTATATGCTTATTGCCCAACGTTTCAACCATGGTCACGGGTGGACTGGAATAGTCACCAGCCTACCCGTGACCACGGCTGTTGCAATACGGTCGAAACGTCGGGCAATAAATAAGGTATTTTACCTTAAATTATTCACGCGATTAAGACCCGTAGTATATATCATTTTATAATGCAAACTTATTTTATTGATCTAAGCAAAGTGACTAGGTTAAACTTGAACCAAATCATCCACCTGTGTTTAGATTCTTCATAAATAGGTAGATTTTTAACTTCTTCTAAGAGTTTTGTTCTGATCTCTTCATTGTCCACTCCCAACTTATCCAAGTCTTCATCGGATAATTCAGCCAAAGTACGCTGACCAATGTTTCGTTTCCTAGAAATAAATACCTGGTTTGTTTAGTCCTACGTAATTACCAGTGTAATAAGTATTCTTATTTCGGTAGGGTGAAAATAAAGTAGTAATTTGTGATCTCTCGACTTACTTGAATATATCAATATATTTTTCAGCTCCCACACCCGCCAGTATAGCTGAGATTGTTACATCGAATTCTGTAGGATCTATTTTAGTGCAGGATGACGTTTTATTTGCTAAAATATTCATTTTAAATTAATTATTACAGTTTTGTTTACAAATAGCCTCAGACCGGCAAACGGAACGGCAAACGTCAATGTGAAATTGTGAACGTCAAATGTCATAATGACATTTTATGCGTTCACCTTGATCATGGAGTGTAAAGACCAAGAGGGTAATGTTTAACAGTAGAAAAGTTTAATTGAAAAGTATACAGCTTTATGCTAAATGAAGTAACAATTCAAAATGGCACGGCTATCTAAAGTTTACTAAAGCCAACATGGATGTGATTTAAATAATTTATTTTGAACCAGGTACTTATAACATTTTTGTACGTATCTGCGAAACTGTCAAAAGTTTGTCGGAAGCATTGACGTATAAAACTGGACCGCGCCATCCCTTTCATATTATAAAGTAATTATTAACTGCAAAGTGTAAAGAAAGAAAAAACTCGTGTGGCCTCTTTGAAAGGTATTGTCTACAAAGTAACGTCTCTTTTTAGAGAGTGGTCAATTTTGTGAGGTTATAGGCGTGCACCCCAGCAGAATATTGTCTCCTTTCAGGATATGAATGATACAGATTTTCAACCGACTTTAAAAAGGAGGAGGTTCTCAATTCGACTTTTTTTGTGTATTTGTTCACCGATTACGCAAAGACGGATTAGAAAAAATATTTTTGTGTTGGGACCTGCTTGGAAGTATACCCTTTCAGGGTATACTTCCAAGTTGGTCCCATTGTCATCAGATCACGATGTGATCATGGGATTCTGGAGAAATCGAGGGAACTTATAAAATATTAAAGTCTAAGTAATTTCAAATAAGTATATTTCATAGTGATTCGTGCATTTACTCTTAAAAAATATTTCACAGTTTGCGATTTAGTTACTTTAATTTTAATTAGTTTGGTATTGAGTTGCACTTTATTCTATTACACAATGTAATAGAACTGATAGTGAACTCCTCAACAATTAACGGCCCTGCATCGTGGCAAGCAATATTTTATAAAAGGATTTGAGCAGTTGACGTTAGCCTATTGTAACATAAGTGAATTATAAACCAAACCACTAAAAACTATTTAACAAAAAAATATTACTTACCGACTTTGAAGTCGGTAATATTTTTTTGTTAAAAAGTTTTTCAGTGCAACATAAGATAAGATAAGATAAGATAAACATTTATTTCTTAGTATATGGTACATTGAGTTCTTACAGTAGGTAAACATATTGAATCACAATTGCTGGTGTAGAAATAGTAGGTTAACTATGCATGCAAATTATAAATAGGTACATAACATTCAGATTATTATAAACCAATGGTAAGATTCTCAAATTAACATATTAACATTCATCACAAACTAATATCAAATTATTTATTTATTCATAATATCAATATAAATGATTTAAAAATTCATCAACAGTTTAAAAACACATGTCTAAAAGCCATGGAAACATATATTTATTATTGCTCTGTAAGTTAGAGAGAAATGATATATTTTATACCCACACCAAAAAAGTACACAATGCTGGAGTAACGTTACTCCAGCAAAATCAATTTTTCTTGAATATCTCAAAAACGTCTGGATGCACAAATTTTCAACGGCATGTTGACTGAAAATCTGTGTCATTCATATCCTGTAACATTTTGCCGGGGTAACGCTCACTATGAATGCAGCAGTTGTAGACTGATTGAAGTGTGGCGATTGGAGGATATTGTTGATTTTAAATATATTTGGGAATTAATCGCGTGAATTATTAATTATTATTACACCGATCGTGGTCACGGGTCGACCCGTGACCACAATCGGTGCAATTTGATCGAAACGTCGGGTAAATAAAAGGTTAATTAGATAATTCACGCGATTAAGTCCCGACATGTTTAAAATATGTATAAAAATCGCAAAAGTTTAAAAACAATGATATTGTTGATGTTTTTACCATAGTTATGTATACTCATGTTTCACAAATAAACTATTTTTTTTATTATTGTTATTATTAGTTCGCTCTACCCATAGTCAACGCACACTTTTTATTATAGTTTGCCATCCTGGTCTTCTATACTCCATGACAATGCTCCGCGCGTATTGGCAACCCTCGTTTGTCTTGTCACTTTGACAGTGAAAGTAGAGACCAGAATCTCTTGTCATGTTTAAGTTCATTGACCTTTTTAATCTATACCATAGATTAGTTTATCTATACTAGCGGACACCTCGCGGTTTCACCCGCGTAGTTAGTTCCCGTTCTCGTGGGAATACCGTTTCCCAACGGTGAAAGAATTTTCGAAATCGGTCCGGTAGTTTTTAAGTTTATTCGTTACATTTAAAAATACAACTATTTCCTGTATAAAATATTAGGTACCTAGTATATTTAAAGATAGACTAGTTTAAATTTATAGATTTCTATTCCACAAACAAATTGGCAATCTACTAAATATGAATATAAGTGTTAGAATTATGTAGTTTGGCAGTCTAGAATATTATAGTAATTAAATATAATTTCATTAATTATGAACCTTGAAAGATTTATTTATTTATTTATTTATTTTATCCAACTTATACTAACAGACAATCCAACCATACAAGTTATAAGATAAGTACATGACATATTATTTAGTATAAATCAATGAAATTAAACAATAATATCAGTTTTTTTTTTTATAACTTTCTAGATACATTTATTCTACTCTAATGGTACTAGGAGTGGCAATAGACTCTAAGTACTGACAAGCTGCAGTCAGGAATCTCGGTTCCGTATAATTAAATATATCTACTGTTTCATTACTCAATAGAAGATTGTTGATGTGAGTGAGAGCAAGGTAAAGTGGACTGGTTGAGAGGGTGATAGTAGAATTAGGTACCAAGAATAGCGGGCTCTGCCTGGGACGGAGTGTCTGCCTGATGGGTGGCGAAACGTTAAGTGAGATATATTGTAGCAGTGGGGGATTAGTTAGGAAACCACGAATTAGACGGAAGAAGTATTCAATAAGAGCTAAGTTTCTTCTAACTTCTAAGCTTTGATATGCGACCATGCCCAACACAAATGATGTGGGGTACATGTACGGGTAATAACCATATAATTTCAGGTAGAGGTAACGAAGAAAGGCTTTTTGAACTTTTTCTATTAGTAGTGTATAAGTTTTTTCATGTGGATTCCAGATTACGCTATTCGTCTCTAACAGGCTACGGACATATGAATTATAGAGTATGGTAATAGCCTGGCTGTTGTCAAATATCTTTGTTTGGCGTAATACAAAGCTTAGACTTTTGCGGGATCTGTTACAGGTATTATTTATGTTTTGATTGAAAGTCAGGTGCGGGTCAAAATGGGTCAAAACCACCCCCACCTGAACCACATTTTTGTTGAGCTGCAAGGAATATAGTACTCTCTACCGATAGGTGTTGGTACTCTACGATACATGTAATTAGGTAGGTACTTTATCGAGCACCTCTGCAGGCTCTATATTTTAAATTAATGTGTTCGTTATTTGTTTGTTTTGTTTTTATTTGTTTAAAGGTATTATTTTTGTTTAATTTATTTTGGATGTGTATTGTGTACCTACTTTTTTTAATAAATGTTCTTTCTGCATTTATACATAATATAAATGCGGGGGGGGGGAGGGTCCAGTGGTGTATGCGCTTTAGGTAAAGCTGGAAGAACTTCTTCATTGATGGTCCAAGTATCTAAATAACATTAAGGCCGTTTTTGGTGTTAGTTAAATAATAATAATATCTGGGTACAACAACGCCATCTGATCCCAATCTAAGCAGAGTTTGTTCTATGGAATCCAGACAACTGATAAACATCCTTATATATTTCTAAATACATAGGTACATATTATGAAAAACATCCAGACACAGAATAAACCATCGTGCTCATCACACAAAGTTTTATCTTGGGGATATTGGGGATCGAACCCACGACCTCCGGCTTAGCAATCAGGGTCACTAACCACTAGACCAACAGGCCAATCTGATTGGTAGGTAAGTAGGTAATTGATAGGTACCTATATTCAATTCAATTCAAAATTCTTTATTCACTTAGGATGCAAAACAATACTTACGCAGGTACCACGGTACCTCCTTAGTTATGTAAAAGAGGTGATAACATAAAAAAACTAAAGTATAATTTGGAATTCATTTATTTTCTTCTATCTACAAAATTCATTCACCACAGTTAATATAAACTGTTACATAATTTAATTATACAATAATTTAGTCGTTTGTACACTTGAACTACTTCTCTATATGTTTATGAACTACTTACATTTAACTAAAACTTCGTGTGTTTTATTGTTTGATTTTATATCTACCTACTACATTCAGCGACAGGTTGACATGACAATTTTTGAATTCATTTTATAAACGACATAATTAAAAATTGCATCCGATGGGAACTCGTGCAGACTCTGAACCAGTTTGCGTCGGATGCATTTTTGTCTGAACTGTAGACTGTAGGTGGCACGGGCCCTGCACAAGTATAGGACACGTCCCTACCGTCTTAGTCTTCTCTGTCTTACCTCGTACCCCGAATTCCCGATTGCAATGTCGACTCGTCGCATACTATATCATCAGTTAGTCAGTAATATCACCTATCTACATTCAAAAGTGCTTAAACGACTTTGTAAATATAATATAAATAAAATAAATGCAAGAAATAAATGCCGACTATCACAAAAAATTCAGTAACATTTTTACAATCATTATTATAAAATGTTTAAGTATTTTAAATGTGCACCAACATTTTAAAGATCTGTTTAAATTAGACTCTTGTTTGATCGTTACAGGTTTGTTTATTGTAAACACAAAGTTTTGATTTGACTGAAATTGCAAATAAGTATAAATTCAGCTTTATTTTTTTGAGGATAGCTGACAGCAATCCGATCAACTGATCTCAATTTTAAACAGATGCTAAGTGAACTTACTTAAGTGCTTGGGTTTTTTGGAATTGGATGGTTAACTACAAAGAGAATAAATATTTTTTCTCTAATCAGGAAATAGTAGGTCTTAAAATCTTCTTCACAATAATATGGTCTCCTAACCAGTGTCGGTTACGGCTGCCAATTTCAATAGAGATTAGCCAGCTACTCAGGAGACATTGTAGTGCACAAGTGTGTGCAGACTAAAGTGCTCTCAATCATATATTCTCCATCTATTCCCTCACTCTCTTACTACGATGAGACGGAAATCCGACAAGCCCGAGGACCGGCGAGACGGCTTATCGTGCTCTCCGCAGCACGAAGAGGTGTGTCATTTTTTTGAAAATGGTACCGGTCTATTGTCCATTGACGTAGAGACCAGGACTGCACCATAACCTCACAAAATTTACCACTCTCTAGAAAGAGACAACGCTACTTTGTGGATATTATCTGTCAAAGGCCGAATGAGCTTTTTCTCTCTTTCACGCTTTGCAGTAAATATTAACTTTTTAATTGAAAGGGATGGCACGGTCCAGGTATAGGTATACGTCAATGCTATGGACCGATGATCTATGCATAACCTCGCAGATATTTCGATCTGCTGGGTCGCTACTGAGCCAGGGACCTCAATCTTGAGATTTTTTAGAGTTTATAATCATCAACGAATACTACAGTAACTGATTCGACGACAGACATTTAAACAGTTAACATTACCAATTAGTTCAGTTCGACTCTCGTAAACACTTACCTACGTCTGCTACTTAGATACGTTAAGACGTATTATATAAATAAATCTGCCAATATCTTAGGTATCTTCATGAAAAAAATAGTTTCTACATAAGGCCTAATCTAGAGTTCTAGTTGCACAATGACTATATAAATTAGGCGATTAATAAATAATACTACAATAAGAGGATAATAAAACAAGATTATCACCCGCGACCCTGGACTACCACCGCTTCATAATAATTATTGGTTTTATGAAATAATGATTTTGGGGGTTTGGGTTTAGCACTTTAAGGGACTGCAAGGGTCAGAGGCGAATCTAGGATTTGATTCTGGGGCACGAGAGGCAAATGGTAGTGCCAGATCTAACAAGCTTACGACGGGACGGGACGGGGTTGCATTTAGTTCCAAGTGTGAGTATGTGAAAGTTGCACGCACGACAGAGGGTGGGTGAGGACCCCAAAAAAAAAAGTACAAGAAATACAGTACAGCCCCCTTGGATCCGCTTATGGCAAGGGTCTGCGACCTCAAGACCTACTGTCAGAGATGCAACACGATTGATGCGACCCAGTCCTGTCAATTCTTGCACCCTAGCCCAGTTTCTACGCTAAAGGTGTTGGTGATAAATTATCGACTATAGCTTTGACAGCTTGCCAGGTCTCACGTGATGTGGAAACTATTTGAGAACCTGGTAGTAAGAAGCCGTATGGTCCAAAAGAATCTCGTAGGTCTATGTGGTACGAAAATTTGATGCCAGCTCGCGCTTTTGCCCAATCGTGGGACATTCCAGATGCAGGTTGTCGAATTTCAGCCGCTGTGCCAACCTGGAAGCAATCAATGTAAGAGAGTAAGTAAAAGTTGAATATTACTACAGAAATTCTATCTAGTTGGTTTTGGAAACATTCTGTATCTTCAGAATGTTTCTTAACAATATAAAAAAAATAAATTGAAAATAGTAAATCATGGCGAGTACCCTGGTTAAACGCTCTCATTTGAAAACTCTCATTTTTCCTTAATTGCACACGTTGGGTAGTCTTTGAAGCCTTTTTAACCAACTGTACCAAGAAAATAATCATTAATAACAATCATTACCTGGTATTTAGTTCCATATAAGTCAGCGAGCGCACTGGTGGCCAACTTGCCCATCTCTGTGAGCATGCCATCGTCACTGAACTCCGCATGAGCGTGCGAACTAGGCACCAGCCACGCTTGCGAGTACGCGTGCAACGACAGGTACAGCTGCAACATAATGTCACAAGGAACATGTCAATCAAGCTTTATGAGCCTATTACCTACGATCAATCAGGTGAATTCTAGAAGGCTTAACCTGTTTTCAAAGATTGCGGGCATAGCCTTAGGTATCTAAAGCCAATTCCGCGTAGTCAATAAAAAGTTATAGTTAATTATACTTTCATAAATCAAAAGAATGTTTAAACTAGCAGCTATCTACTGCCCTCGATATAATGATCGCGTAGTCATTTTATTGTCAGTTAAGTACTAAGAAGCCACAATGTTAATAAAACTTTTGAAGTGAATAGATCTGGTGACATGGTCAACGAATTTGTAAGACATGGTTTTAAGAACTTTATTTGAATGCTAACTAGGTATGCACTTTCCAAGGATACAAACACTAGATGCTTTTATTGAGCTCTAAATGCCGGGTAATAAATCAACCTGGTAATTTTAATACTACCTAGTTACTAGTAGGTTAGGCATTTCGTATCAGATGATGTTTCCAAGAAATACTTTTCCTTTGATTTGTCTTTATTTCTAATTCGGAAACATTTAACTGTAAGTAGTGTCTTTATAGGTTCCTATAACAGGCTTTATTTGTAACCTTAAATTCTCGGCGAAAAATATATGCGTATGGTAATTAGCTTGTATACTAATGAAGTCAAATAGTAGGTACTTGTTTAATGTATTCTTAGAAACAATGAATGTCTAATCTGTAAAGTCACTCATTTCATCCCAATTTAAACTTATCTGCCAATTTATTTAAGTAAGTTCTATGCCTATGTCCCTTTTTGTGTGATGGGTAATAATTTCTTCTAACACATAACATACGTCCATTACAGTAGTGGATCGACAGAGAAAAGGGAATAAGTCAAGTCGCCCAAATACACCAAAAGCGTCTGAGTCCTCTCGTGAATATGTTATTTTTAGTGGTTACTTTGAAAATTATCCTCAGCGGAATTGAGAAAAAACCAATGTCCTAGATTCCTTCGCGGAGTCAGGCCACTCCCAAACAAAAATTCTGTAACCATAACTGCACGACTGAATCAGTATTTATGAGGGTTGATAAAGAGATCATAAACTCTGAGGAAGTACCTGCGTAGGTTACTTTCAACAACTCCGTAGGTATGAACGTAGTCGCAATAAAGTTTCTCACGACAAACAAGTTTACCCATTTATTTCCACCTAGATACAAACTTACAACAACTTTATAGGCTATAGACATCTACATTTCTGAATTTTCGCGTTCTCTTTGAAAGTGTAGTAGAAAATCCGTTGAAAGTAACGATGTGGGCAAATACCATGTTCTATCACAATTTGCCGTGATAGTCATGCGGTCTGACTTTACGGTTTTGAACCATTGATAAATTGCTATACTTATGAGCAATGGAAACAGTTTCTGATTTCTACTCAGTAAGTAGTTAAGTACCTAAGTAGACACCTACATACCTAATTTTATGTGTACCGATGTACTTACGTATTACCTATTAATTTTGATTGTCATTCTTGTAAAGTCTAAAAACTTTTTGAATTTACCAGGTTGCGCTAATTTGTGGTCCGTTAGTTGATACGAAACGATTATGTTATTTAAAAAAAAACTTAACAGGTATAGGGGTACCTTAGTTATTATGTTAACAAGATCTGAAGTGAAATCCATCATAAAGTCATTACTCCCCTTAATAGTTGTAGGTAGTAATTAACCATTTACATGAGCAGTGTAAATGGTTAATAAGTACCTGTAATTGTGTATAGTCGTACGTTCGTCACGCGACAAAGTTTACTTGGAGGAGATAGAAACTACGATTACCAGAAGCTTGTTTGTTAAACGTGAATCAGCAACGAGTTTACGGTCTTTCTTCACAGTTTCATTTTTATATGGATAATAAAATGACGAACAATGCGGTAACAATAAAAAAAAACAAGGTGTAAAATATGCTAGCAGCTTCTTGTTAGAAATTAAAAATCGTGACATTAAAACGAACGAAGTTAGACTGTGTCATTTTCAAGAAATTATAAATAAAACCGGTATTAAATAACGTTTTTAAAAAAATGAACGGCTTTCATATAAACATCAAGAAAAAAAAAAAAAGCACATCACCGAATGTCAATTTCGCTGTCTCACTCGTATGTTTTATTCTATATCTCTGGTGTTTTATAAGCTAAGACAACGTTTTATACACTAAAACCTTCTAAAAAAAACAGCCGAAGACTGAAAACTCCATTTAAAACGGATGACTAACTTTCGAGAAAATCGCGAACATACATATCTACATCTACGGGTCAAACAGAGAGCGACCTTTTTATAAAAAAAGTATATTTATACCTTAATCTGTCCTTTATGTTCTGCTAAGAAATCGGCCACAGCTCGTGTCTCGGGCTCGCTGAATGGATGTGGACCAGCGTAGTTATCAGAACAAGGATCAGTGGAGGAGTCCTTCTCGCTCCAGTGATAGTCCCAGTTGCGGTCTGCGTCCACGCCCACGCATTCAGTCTGACCCCAATTCCAAGGAAACCTGAGGATAATTTACAAAATTGATTTATCGATCAGACAAGATAAGAGAAGGACAGACTCAGAGGGAAAATATGATTGGCTGTGACCATCTTTTGTAGGTCCACTCTCAAAGAAAATGTAAACTGGCTGTATTTCGATTATGTGACTTTTGATAGATAAGCATTATAAATACAATAATTGCATTTTTGAAAGATAGAAAAATTTGAAGTCCAGACCCAGGAATCGAACCCGAGACTTCTGTAGCCAAACCGGGGCCAGAAGCGAACCACCTATGTTACCAGTAGGTAATATAATAAATTTATGAGGAAAAACTAAACATAAAGAAATAAACAGTGAAGGAATAAACTCGTTACCTTTATAGCAAAAAGTTAAAATACCTGTTTTAATAACCTTCGTGCGTTCTTGCGGTGAAAATCAATATCATTATTGGTATCTACCTATCTATGTGTATAGATATTAGGTACTAGGTAGATTGCATTGTCAATGGTTGGACTTGTCTAATCCAGTCTGACTCTCGCATGTATATTGGTGTGAGTCGAAGTTGATAATTCAAATACTGGGTACCTACATTTTGGTTTTGGTTAATTAAATTTTCTCCCTCCCTTTTTCTTGCAAATATAATTACAGGAAAATATATTAAAAGTAAATTGTGTCCGACTGCTACGCAAGAGCTCGTGGGTTCGATTCCCACATGGGACACCACTTTGTGTGATCCACAAATTGTTGTTTCGAGTCTGTACTTTGTGTCCGTGACTTGTATGTTTGTAAAGTCCCCCGCGACACAGGACTTGTAGGACAACAGGAGTCGTATTTAAAAAAAAAACTGGCTATTGCGTCTCCGCCCGCGTGGATGGCGATGATCGGTTTGTTTCGATAATAACTAATCTATGTTCTTTCCACGGAACTCAAACAATCTCCATATCAAATTTAATCAAAATCGGTTAAGCGGTTTAAGCGTGAAAAGGTAATAAACAGATAGACTTTCACGTTTATAATGTTAGTATGGATAGTATGGCTAGACAAAAATAAAATTAATCGAGTTAGTATATGATAAGTTGTCATAGTATAAAAATAAATCATAATATATTGTTTCTTAGATAGCACTTTAATGTATAATCTTTATTATAAAATTAGAGTAAATTATACCTGATTTATAAAAAAATGTGAAGAATGATAATTGTAATAGTTATAATAATATGCTTGCAACTTGCGTGAGGCTTAAGACATCGCGTGAGATAAATCTATTTAAAGCTTCGGTTAATAAACTAATCATGAAATGGAAAAAAATAATCGTATGTTACTATTTTTAAACAAAAGAATATAAATTTTATAATGAGCATAATGGTTATATAACTAATGTAAATATTATTATATATAATAAGATAATTCATAATGTAATCGTTAACGTTGCTCTCTCAGGCTCTATCATTATTATATTGTCGCAGTAGCGGAGATTATTTTGTCATTAATAACATTTCACGTAAATTGATTAAGTTGGTGATTGATATTACACTGACAGGACATAATAACGTTACAATAGAAAGTATAATTTGAGCATGAATATGAATGCACGTGAACGTATAAAAATTAAAATGTGAACTGAAAAACGATAATAAATAGAATTAAAACAAAATACTTTACTAAGTATACCTACTTAATTAGAAATCCTAAACAGCGAATGGTTGCTAGTTAGCGCTACATTCCTAGATAATTAATTTTTGCATGCTATGTTTATCTACGTATTTAGGTAGGTATGTATATTTACAGTAACCCGTCATTTGATGGTTATCTGAATGAGATACTGTAATAAAACAAGTTTCCACAACCTATAATAATGTTCTGGTTATTTTTTTGGTTAGCTGTAGGTAATCTATATAATAAGGTATTTCTTGTATAAGTTTTATTTTGAATGTAATTAAGTGCATAAGTTTTACGATCTATTATTTAAAAAGTATATTGGGTATATAACTTCTTTTACAATATTTAACTAGGATCTAGTAAAGGTAGGTGTAATATTTGTAATGTAGGTATCTAGTTACTTGGGTACCCAAATAATATTTGGAAGAGACTTTTGTTTGGAACTAGCGTACCTATGCAAATAAACTACATAGATAAGAACACCGGAAGTGTAAAACATAGTAAGAACTTGTACCTACAATCACTATAATGTAGACGAGTTTTAACAGGATGTCCCTCAGCTCTTGCTAAGAACAGCAAACTTTCTAAAACGCTAGGTAAGC
Source organism: Herminia tarsipennalis (assembly GCA_945859575.2). NCBI lineage: Eukaryota > Metazoa > Arthropoda > Insecta > Lepidoptera > Erebidae > Herminia > Herminia tarsipennalis. The sequence goes on from OX243840.2 coordinate 12,441,073, forward strand.
ATACAAAAACTTTAAAAACTTACAATTTAATTATGTAAGATTTTTCTTTTTTCTTTTGTATATAAAAGTAGACCATAAGTGAGGTGTGCTAGGTAATGCGTGGTCATTCTCGTTCGTCATTATCGTTGATGGTCGATAGATGCTTTCAAAAGCGTTGCTTTTTTACTTACTTACACCTATTTAATAGTAGCTTAATAATTTGTAAGAAGCCGCAGGTACTTAACATTAATTTGGTCACCGTAAACTGTAAGCTTTTGAATCCTCTCGTCACTTTCATTTTGGAATCACAGATCGCAAAATGACATAGAAAGTGCAGTAAATTATATAAATGTGAAAGACATTTCGATTTTTGTAACTCAATTATGTCCACATCGCTCACCGCATTTGGACGTTTAGGCAGCAAAGAAATAGATCATTTTTTTGTACTAACATGTAAGCGCATGAGAGCCGAGATCTACGACATAACACTTTTTACCAATTACAAAAACTTATAGTTACGTATGTGAAAGTAAGTTCGTCTTCGTATGTTGCCTCTTTGCGTATTAGGTACGATCAACGATAACAAATAGATTCATATCTTTTTGATCAATATTTCAAACACCATACTAACTGTCTCCCGCGACTTTGAAAACTCTAACCTGACAACCCTAAACGTTCAAGGTAATTTTCATCTCCTATGAACACTGAGGTTCCCTCAGAGATTGATTTTCAAAAATATTATTCTTTATTACTAAGAAAAAGCTAAATAAATAATGACGGGTTTTCTAACTGTCTCTAAAAATATTCCAGTATTATAGAATTTTATAAGCTACGGGTCTTAATCGCGTAAATATTTTATATTAAGGCTAAATACCTTTGTTTATTTCCCGACGTTTCGACCGTATTGCAACGGCCGTAGTCACGTATAATGTGTACAAATCGCGAAAGTTTACGAATATTCCAGTATATTTCAACTTTAAAAGATTTATTTATTTGTTGACAATCTGTAAAATATACTTATTCTTAATGAATTTCTGTTCGTCTGTATTACCTAAGTTTTTTAAAACATTCAATTGAAATGAAACTTTGGTGATTTATTACGCGCACGCCCACGAAGATCTTCGATCAAAATTATTGTAAAAGTAGGTATACCTACTTAAAAAAACTTACCTACGTAAATTACTTTTGTCACTGGCTGTACAATCGTGTACCAGATTTCATAGCAAAAGAAATTGCAACGCTGACGCACAAACTAGTTTGCATAATGCTCTATGATTTTCCGCAAAAGTTGGTTACTTAGTTCAATACCACTGACCATCCTACGTAGTAGTCGTCTGAGTGCTCGGTTGGCCGTGAGCGTGTTTTCCTCCAAAGCCGGTCGTGTGTATGCGAGTGCTCGTAACCGTCAGGGTTCAACACTGGCATTATGTAGAAGTCGGCTTGCTTGAGAACCTCGTACTCAGCACCTATTAATAGAAAACAAGTTGTTTGTAACACATCAATGTAACTTTTAAGAAAGTTATTGCAGTCAAATCTATTAGAAATAATGAATCGCTGTGGTTTAACCAAGCCGCGTGACTTTATCCATTTATAATACTATGAATCTGTTCTTATTGATGTAGGTAAGCAGCAATCGTGTATAATTTGTTTAACCTGTCACTTAACGTTAGCGTATACACTGGTCTACATTTGGCACGAAACACTGGCACCACGGACTCGATAGTGCCTACTAGCAAATAATACTAAGTACTACTCTGGACTCTGGACTGGCTAACCTGTACAAAGTGACAGCAATTTCAAATGTTTGACACTTATGACAAATGGCCGTTGATATTAAACTTGTCACAATTGGGTAGTTGACTACAATAAAAGTAAATTATTACTAATCAGGTAGGTCTTAAAATGCTCTGAAAATAAGTGGTCTTTTACAATTTAACATGTTTTTGAATTTAAAACGTATACTAAAAGTAATGATTTGACGATTGGAACTTATGACATCATAGGTTGCTATTCTATAAACATTTCTATATAGCTTGTCGTTTTGACATTTCATAAAAAGAGACTGATTTGACTTGACAGTCAACATCCCCATTACAGTGCTACAAGGCTACAAGGATCATATGGCGCGTAGCCGAAATCAGAACTAACGCCGCCATCTTGTAAAGCGCCATCATGTCAATATCATCCTTGTGCCATTATGTAGTATTGTTAACTCTTTGCATTGACACGTGGCCGAACTTAGAACTAACACCGCCATCTTGTAAAGCCCCCCCTTATTTTGATGTCATCGAAGCGCCAAAAGATCCTTGTAGCACTATAAAGACTTCCTTCTAAGAGTTTGCAGTAGTCAGTCTATAATATTAGTCGCGTCTAATGCAATATAATCAGAGATGAAAGATAATTTTGGTTCACAACTTTAAGAACTTTCCCTATCAATTAAAGACGCAATTCGAGGCAGACATAAATAATACACACTTAAAATATCTGAAGTCGAAAACATCTTCATAAAAATAAACACTAACCTAAGCCTTTCTCTCCTTCAACAAGTGCATGAATAATCCAAGTAGCGACGGCTGGCGCGATCCACTCCCGCGCATGTGCTCCGCCGTCCAACCACACCGCTGGTTTCATTCGCGACCGCAGCTTCCATTTCTTTTTATTATTATATCCTTTGTCAACATGAACGTCGTTTGCAGATAGTGATATCTAAACGATTAGGTAAGTAGTGTTAGTTTAGGTCGTCAAAATTACTTGAAAATTCAATATTAAAACTGAGTAAATAAGATGACATCATCATATGTTTTTATACAATATTTTTCTTAGATGACGCATCGATGTGAAATGCAAATGACATACAGTAAATCACAACAAAAGAAAGGCAAAAAAATAGTGACAATAGTTTCTTTGAATGCCTAATTATACCTTTTCTATCAAGTATTTATTGTTTAGTGGTTGGCTACAAGTTCGCTCTTATTCCTCAAACCAAATATTATGGAGTCATACCTTTACTGCAACCAGTGGTAATCCTTCAGACGATCGCCCTAATGGTATGAGCTCTACCAAGTCCGAATGTGAATGCTGCAAGTACTCCAGATACCGAAGGATATCAGCGTACCGGTGATACCGCCGCCAAGTCATCGGGTGACCACGGAGCTGTTCCAATTCCAGCCGTTGTTTCTTCGACAGACGAGGATTTTCATACGTTATCGCTTTCTAGTATAAAAAAGACAATATGTTTTTTAATGTGAAAGTTATGCACATATTTCACTCGTTATAAATGTGAATGTTTTGATGTTTTTCTGACAATCATATCCGATCCGCTTATTCATAATATCTAGGTACGCTGTAGATAGATAGATTGGCGGGGATATGTTTCCTATGATTAGCCTTTGCTCCATAACAAAATGCAATTTGTTTGACCGCATATAGGTACAATTGTCAGTATTTATTACCCTTTACAACAAGGTTAGATTTTAGTCTACAATAAAAAAAGATTATAATAACTTTACCTGTAAATCCCAAATTACAACATCGAAGTCTACTTTATTAGATTTGAGATGATCTTTAACATCTACTAGGAGATCAGGTGGGACAAGAAGGTCGGTGGAGCCATTGAGAGATGGTGACGTCCACCACATCACGCCAGACCCTTGTGCCTCCTCCTGCAAATCTATCATCTCGTGAACCTTCCATTGGACATCCGGGTACGTTCTTAGCAGCTGATATCCTTTATAATTCTTTTTAAGCGGCTTTTTCTCCGGCTTTTCTAGAAAAAATAAAATATAAAAGTCAAAATGTATAAAATTAGAAGAAAGTTTTGAACGCGTTGCTACAAGGACACTGTCCACATCACGGTCGGAAGCAGTTACTGATCAATATTTTGTAGTTAATACAATTTGACTGATTTTATTTATCATGACTAATAAAACAATAATGAGACAGTAATGGTAAAGTGCGCTTAATGTACATTTGTACTGTAGAAAGTGAGAACGTAACGGGATAGGTAATGGTAATGTCTTCACTTTCATCATAAGACGTATATCATATCATGTTTCGAATTCATTTTCTACACGTATATCGTGTCTATTATGTGACGAAAACCTACCTAATTAGATGTTAAGGTATAAATGATTTGAAACGTCTAGAAGAAGAGACAAGTTAAAATTCTTTCAGTAAGCCAAATGCACACGAAAACTTTAAACATACAACAGTCAGTAGAATATAGACAAAGCAACCAGACTAGAACGATTTAATGGCAATTAATGTCTAATTACAATTCATATTTTTCAAAATAGACCGTCTCGTGCGTCAGGAACATGGATGTGAACCCGTTAGGGGTTAATGACACGATGTGAAAGTGTATATATTATTATATAGTGACTAGTGAGTGAGTATATTATTATGAGAGTTTTTTTTTATTATATTATTATTAAAAATGTTAAATGTTAATGTTATTCCAAAATGCTTGCGAAACTAGATAAATCTATAATATTAGTTAGAAAATAGTAATACTTACTGGTATTAAAATCACCTTCTGTGACATAAGCGCCGTCTCCTTCTTCGTTGTCAAGGAGCGTCTGGAACCAGCTATTAGGAGCACTAGTAACGGGGAAAGGGGTAGTCGGCTTTTGCGGTTTTTTTGGTGCTATGTCATTAAAAAACCAACTGCTATCAAAAAACGACCACGTTGTTTTCGATTTCACAATCCAGTTGTATACTCTGGAAAAGATACCTGCAAACAAAACATAACTTAAAATACCCATAGATCTAAGTATATTATCTTTGCTAATGATACCTAAATTAATACTTTGTTAAGAATTCATTCATGGTTGTTTTTATGAAAAATATGGCGAGAATGTGGTAAAAACCTTGACTCCTTTATTGCCGACTAAATAGGACGACACGTAGTGCAGAAGTACGCCAAAATGACACGCCGCGCTATATGTACGATGGAACCTCGTGAGTTTTCCGATCTTCTGCCTTATTCAGAGACAAAACCATGTGGGCCTAACGGTGTGCGAGAACGGAGAATATTTTAAGTTATGCAGTTAGGTACTTATTATGTCTAAACGCCTATCTGATTTCGTTTAATATAAATAGCAATATCAAAGAGATGATCAATGATTGAACATTGGTGTTTGGCAGGCTATTGAAGTAGTTCACACAGGAAGTCTTTAAGGAAAACTTTTAATGTTAGTAGGGCAAGAAATATCTAGTGAGAGCTGGGGAGCGGGTGCGCACGCGCCCCGATTCCGGCTGCATCAGTAGGTACCTATTGCGCAAGGCTTCCTCTGAGCTAAGCTAATCACCGGTGTTTGTTCACTTATTATACTTATTTTCTCACATAAGCTCTATTTTAATTATACCTATTTGAGTAATATTCAGTAAGGTATGTAAAGAGAAACTGGAAACTTATTCATACATTTATCACAAACTCTCATCATAACATAATGAACATTCTCAGTGGTAAGATTGCAATGACATTGCACTGCAGTGATTATGAGAAGACTTCTCATGGCCAATGTAATCAGTCCTTCCCTTTATTCTAACAAAGAACTGACTACCTACATAAGTTTCTTGGCAGCTTCTTCTTATGAGGTTTACACTAGGATGTGCCGCCTAACTTCATTTTGTTTCATTTTTCAAACTAATCATAATTTTATTATGTATTCACTTGACGTTTTCGAATAATAAGTTTTACGAAATTAAGATATTTTAAAGATTGGAGTTTTACTGACTATGTATAATTAAAACGTGACCAGAGATTTATGAAGATGCGGGATCTGAATTCGGCTACCATTGATATTAGAGATTTCATTTAGGCAGTTGGATCAAGATCTTTATCCAGAAGGCACTCTTATCTTGACACGGCACATCTATACTAATATTATAAAGCTGAAGAGTTTGTTTGTTTGTTTAAACGCGGTAGTTTCAGGAACTACTCCGAATTGAAAATATCTTTCACTGTTTATTAGCCCATTTATCGAGGAAGGCTATAGTCTATATAACATCACGCTACGGCCAATAGGAGCGGAGCATCAATGAGAAATGTTACAAAAACGGGGAAAATTTCCGCAGATGAAGTTGCGCGGGCCAGCTAGTCTAATATAAAGCTGAAGAGTTTGTTTGTTTGTTTATTTGTTTGAATGCGATAATCTCAGGAACTACTGGTTTGAATTGAAAAATTACTTTACTGTTGGGTAACCCATTTACCATCGAGGAAGGCTATAGGCTATATATAACATCACGCTACCAGCCTATAGCCTTTTGGGAAAGGGCAACATATAAAGTTAGTTCATTATAGTTCTGTCATCTGTATGAATAGTCATGCGCAGGAACCATCCGCACTACCTGGGGATATCCCAGGGATCTCTGCTAGGGCCTCTTAACGACATTTCTGTATCTTTCATCAATCAACAGTTTTATAACTCTAACAATTTAATGAACTTAAAATTCAAGTTGTTGTCATGTTGTGTTGTAATTGTGTGTATGATGTGAATAAAATTTAAAAAAAAAAGAATCTCCCAGTAATGAACCAAGTGAACAAAAACTTCGTTTTGCCTGCTGTAGGTTCGTTTCCACACCCAGGTGACATAAGAATTATTAAAAAACAGGTCAAATATTTTACACCTAACACTGATTATGACTACGAACAGATAACACGTAGGTAGGTAAAGCATACAAGGGATGTCGATTCTTTCCGGAGAATATTTATTTTTGATAAATCGATTCACAAAAAAAAATCACGACCTAAATCGATTCTGAGAAATCGAACTTTTTGATTGAGTTTCTCAATTTGTATTTAAAAAAGAAAAGTAAAACCATATCATTGACCTTCAGGGTCTTCTGTGTTCATTTTGTGACAGTCTTACAATTTTTTAGAACAATTTTTTTAATTTCCCATCATAAATTCATATACCGAAATCTTTTTTAACATTTCTCTCATAAACTAGAAAAAAACATGTACCTAACATGTAGGTACATCAAAAAACGACGTCAGTTTTGCGTGCCAGGGGTTCGACCAATAATAATAATTCGTGACGTTATTCCCCTAAAATATGTAACCCCTTTTTCCGAAAAGAAAAAATAACCCAAACCTGTAAACACCAACTTTTGTTTCTTTTAACCCCAGAAATTAGGTTCACAAACATGTCGCAAACGAGACTGATTGAAATTATGGTATTTCAGGACATATTTTAATGTGTAGTGTTACGAGAGTATGACCAGTTTAAAGTTAAAAAAGGTCATTCAACCAAGCGGAAACTACTAAACTTTTTTTATAAAACTCGAAGCAGAAAAATCGTATTTCGATATTCTTAGGTCAAAAATAGATTAGCTAGATCGATTAAGTTTTTAGTATCGATTTAAAAAAACACGATTATTTTGCCTTAAGAATCGAATCTTCGATTAATCGATCTCAGCTCGACATCCCTAGAGCATACTGCATACCGCACTCGAAATTCAATCCTATTATTTCTAAGTTAAGAAACGCACTTATTTTTTTATTAAAGATGTCTTTGCTTTCTTTTATTACATTAATAAAATTAATTAAAGTCTATCGGTATCCATAATGCCGTATTTATAATATTTTATCAGCGAAAACTCAATTGACCTTTATGTGACTTTTCTTATATAAGTATTGTTATTAAGTGTAAGTTTTTTTTAAATGGTTAATTAATAAATTGAAAATCATCAAAGCACTAAAACGAATGAGATAGATGCATAATTATGAAGAAATGTGTTTAAATGTGTTTCTTCCTCCTCCTTGCGTTGTCATCATCAATGCTGAGGATCGTGGCCTTCCCCTGGATCATCTCTCCCCACTCTAGCTACGTGACTATGCATTAGAAGATCTTTCTGTTAAATAGTTTATATATTTGCAAATTTTCACTCTCCATTCTGAGCACATATTTTATTACTCCCTAAGCACATATTTTATAAACATGTAAATCACGGACCTCAAGGTCATCCAACTTTCTTATTTTGGTAAAGAGTGGTTTCAAATCATCTGCAGAGACCAGATATTGCAAAGTTGTAAAGGTTATATTTTTAGTTGCAGCATTCATTAGGTTCCGTAGTTTTTATTTACAACGAATTGAAGAGACGAACAGGTCGTGCGCCTCATGGTAAGGTCTACGCTAGTATCAGTGCCAACCAAATCCTTGTTTGGCAAAGATTTAAATGTTATCGCACCGCGCTCCTCATTTGAGACATTAGATCGTAAATCTCATTTGCTCAGTACACTTCCTACAGTGCCCTTCAACTAAACCGCAGGGTTGCGTTAACATTACTATTTCACGGAAAGATAACTGACACTGGTCTATGGCTTAGACCTACCACTACCCAAGGGAAGCCAACCGTGGGTGTACCCTGGATCATTTTTAGGGGGGAGATTTCGTAATGTAAAGAAAACCACCAGTGAGCTCGCGTGGCGATTTTGACCCTTACCTCTATATAGAAAGGAGTCTTTAAGACCATTCTTCGATTTAGGGATTCGTTTGTGAAATATTAAGCAAGTGCAAATTTTGGTTATAGTCAAGATCATCCCGCCAGCCAGTTGTTGTTAGGTACATATATGGAAATATTCACGATAGTAGTATATACAGTGAATTTTTTATTTCTAGTTTTTGTATCCACCTGTATTTTTGTGGCAGCACCACTTGTGGCAGCACCTTATATAGATAAGGTGCTGCATACAGTTTATAAACAAATAAAAATTGTAAACATTGGCAATTCGAACAGTGTGGCCGCGAGATTTTATTGTCATTTCTCCGGCTTTACCTGTTCTTTGCGCACAGGCATTACATGTAAATGTAGAATCGACTTTTGACAGGAGTAGTAGTTTGCTTCTTAAGTGAATAAAGATTTTTATTATTATTTTTTAAAAGGTAAACTATTACAGCTAAGTAGGCTCTACTAGTTCACGAGTAATAGCCGACCAACTTAAAAGTAGCAATAATTTTCGTACAATTTCCATTGAAAATTGTTTATTATAACGTTGTTAGTAGCATGAAACAAAAAAAAATCTTCTTAGTCCGTATTATTGTGATGGGCAACTATGGGTCCCTACATTATAAACGATGTTCTGCCATATAACTTATCAAAGAAAAAATGGGGAGTTTCATTAAAATCGGTCGAGCTGTTTTGGAGGAGATCGACCCTAAACACCGTGACATGAGATTTTTATATATGGGAAGATTTAAAGTAGGTATTTCGTCCTACTAATATGAGATCAATATATCTACTCGTAGCAGTAGTAGTATCTTACTAGGTCAAGTTCAATGTCCTTACATAATGAATGAATGCTTATCCATTTACCCTATGAAAACCAACGTAGGTATATTAATCTCTCGCTTAATTTTATTGATTAAATATCAACCTCAACATGTTCCTCATTTGTTAAAAAAAGAAAATGCTTTATCTATGTCATAGTAATTATTAAAATATATACCTATGTTATTAATTACATGGTTAGTAATTATTAAATGAAAATATTTCATTTAGCATCACGAGTGGTTCAATAATATAATACACACTGTCTGTTAATGTCTGGCCACACCTTTCCGCTGCACGTTTTATAGGTGTAGGTTAGTATGTATAAGTACATACATATCTTGCTACTAATAAAACATACAACAGAAAGGCGTGGTCAGTGGTCATAGGCTGTTCTGTATACTCTTCTAAATGTTACTAACTAGTTAGATAAGCCGTATGTAAACTGTGTGTGGTTTTAACTCAGAGGTACTTATTGTGTGTTCATCATTATGTGTCCCTCAGTACCTCAGTGTACTCAGGGCTGGATTCCTGCCCTGACTCCCGGCCTGGGATTCTCTACCAGTCGTTGAAATAGTAACTACTTATCAAAATATAGCAAACATGCCCTGAGCGGATTAGTAGTTGTCACGTGTTCAAATTTTTGCCCCAAGGCTGGATTTATAGTCGCGCTGATCTTCGGCGTTGACGCACATTTGTAAGTATGTAATTAACTATAACGATTCTGAGCGGTGCTGATGGGTCAGCGCTGACGCAAAGTTATTTATTACGTCGTTGACGATCAGCATGACTGTAAAACCAGCTTAAGGTACCGGAATTAATACAACGTTCTCTTCACCGACTTTGAACAGTGCCGATGTGGGATTTTAGTATTACGTACAACTTTTGGATTGACTGAGCTTCACTCGGTGTTTTTAAGGATTGGAGAATAGAAACAGTGCAATAACCTATAACATTTACGAGGTAGCATTGAATTCAAAAATCTTTTACAATTATTTTAATTATCAAAAAAGCGTTACAAATAATATCAGTTAGAAATAATACAGTAGGTAGGTATAATAATACCAGTCACACAAAAATGGAACGCAGATGAGACACAAAAATAAATCTATTGAAAATGCCGACTAAATTGACACCATGTTATGAGCTGAGCTTTTTATTGAAATTTTACGCTCCGCTTAGTGCCATAACTCTTTGTTTTTATTTGAAACACGCTTACGAATTGTAGTCTTCAATTAAACAGTAGCAGTGTTCACTTACAAATAAAACTTGCGTGAAATAATGATACGTGATTTAACCGTGTAACGTACCGTGACAAACATTTTCGAAAAATCATTTAAGTATTGCTTTATTGTAGAGCGTGTTCTAATGGTAGGTACACATACTATCTTATCTTATCTTATTAATATTTATACCTTTAAACGAGCAATTTTTGTATATATATATACCTACGTCTATATATATATATAATCTGAATCACGGCAACGGCTCCAGCCATTTTCATTAAATTTAATATGCTGGTGGTTTCGGGGGCGATAAATCGAGCAAAAATTCGATGTGAAACCCAGAGCCCAGTATGGGTTTCACACGAATTTTTGCTCGGTTTTTATAATTTTTATATCTTTTAATATTCTTAATGATAATGTTCTCCCAACCGATTTCGGTTACGGTGGCCAATCATATCAGAGACTAGTCAACTGCGCAGAGGATATTATAGAGTACAGGAGTATGCTCAGACACAAGTGCACTTTCATATATCCGGGATGAGATCTAATTGGATAGAATTATGACACGACCGGAGAGAGATAAGACGCACGACCGACCTGCGACGATGGTATGAAGTTCTCTCCGAGTCTCCGAGGCACGTAGGGTTGGGACATTTTCCAAAAACGGTCACCGTAAACCGACACCACATTAACTTCGCTTATTTCTCAATTTGCTTGGTCGTCAAGAAGTCACGGATCCCTCAGCCCTCACCACCCACCACCCACTTCTAATATGTGTGAGTAGGTGTCCTCAATTACACAGGAATATGAAATTATGGATGATTTCTAAACCCCGGGCAATTCATGTCATTGGATTTATATGTTTCGTTCGCTGGGATAGTTATGTAAACAAAAAGGAAATCAGATAAAACGCAAAGGAGTAGCAAAACATCGAAAAATCGAAAAAAAAATGCTAATGTTGTATGACAATAACCACTTCAGATTCGAGAGAGATAGTTCAGTTTATTAGAGCACGTTATGCCGTCCTGCGCCTAATCTCTCTCCGGTCGTGTCGGGTTTCCGTCCCATCAGAATATGAGAGTGAGGAAATAGAGAGTGCACTTGTGTTTGCGCATACACTCGTGTTATTGCCTAGTCTCTAATTAGATTGGCCGCCGTAACCGAAATCGATTAGGAGACCATTATTATTGAATTACTGTCTAGTGTTTGCCTAATAACAATAAAGTGGAAATGTGTTGGTCACATCGCACGGTACACATATAGAAGAGGGACAATAGAGACCACCAAACGCAAAGTCGGCAGACCAAAGCAATGATGGGCAGACGAGATCGTGCAAGCTGCGGGGAAAGATTGGATCGACCAGGGCAAGGACAGGGAAAGGTGAAGCTAAAATAAATAAACATTTTGAAGTTGGTGCCATGAAATGGCAGTTTTTATGTTTTATTTGGCACCAACTTCAAAATGTTAAATTTAATTTATTTTTTGTGGTTCAATATTCTTTTCTTTTTAGTTGCATTGCATTTAATTTTGAAGTCGGTAATATGCTTTTGCAAAATAAGTATTTATTATTCACTTTTTAGTGGGTTGGTTTGTAATTCATCTAAGTAATTACTATAGGTGTGCCATTAATATTTGAAGAGTTCCCTCGATTTCTCCAGGATCCCATCATCAGATCCTGATCTTATGACAATGGGACCAACATGGAAGTACACCCTTTCCATCACATTTTTTTTTCAAATCGGCCCAGCCGTCTTCGTGTAATCGGGTAACAAACACACAAATAAAAAACATAGGTACAGTTGAATTGAGAACCTCCTCTTTTTTTAAATCGGTTGAAAAGACTGACTATAATTTTACTATGAGATTTTCCCATAGACTTAGGATCGCTAGTATATCCTAAATCTATGAATTTCCCTATTGCTGCCCTTTCAAATTGTGCGTGACGTCATTGGTGTGTTATTTTTAACCTCCTTCATAAAAGGTGGTGGTCTCTGTTTGACCCAAAATATTAAAAAATGCACAACGTTAATGTTCAAGTTTTCACTTCTGCCGGTACTCTCGGGGTGCAACACGTTGTTTTTTTTTTTGCACGCTTTTGAATTCTTACTTTATGACACAGATTATAGACCATGTCAATATTACCTTGGGATATCTACCTCTTTGAGCATTCCTTGTTTCTTGTAATGATGATGACTCTACGAAGTTTTATAATCTCTTTGACTCTGTTAAACTAACCTCTATAGAAGTACTAGAGGTCAATGCTCTGGTACAAAGACAAAATAGCACAAAGCATAGACTTGGGATTAGTTGGGATATACTAGCGACACAAAGAGTATTATAATTGTATAAGAAAAATGTAACACTACCTCTCGGTCGATTTAGATGAGTTTAAAGTAATGCCCATTTAATCGATCACATTTCATAATTCATAAACATTTGTTCGCGTTCCCATTGAGGGACCACATGTCCAATTTGAGTTTTAAAACGTTTAGTAAAAGTTTTCAAACAATTTGTGAATTCAGTCAATAATTTGTAAAAGTAACCGTTCGTATGTTAAAATCGTTTAAAGTCCCTCAATTGTGACTGGCTGGCACCTATATCTCTTAACTTACTTAAAATATTTTTTTTTATTAAAAATTTGAAACGTTTTTTTTTGTTTTTTATACACCCCTACACGTAAAGTGTCCCATCTCCTCATCTACCTCATCTACCCCATAGTACTAGTATAGTATTATTATTATCTGTGCCCATAGTGTTCGTTTCGTGTGTTTTGCGATAGGTCTTTTATAAATATTTTTTCAGATCCACACGTGCATAAAAATAGTTTTGTTTTAAAATACCTAAAAATGAAAATTATAATATCTGGAGGTTTATTATGTGGGTGCTTAATCAATAAAAAGTTATTACAATATTTATGAAATTCCTATCGATTATAGAACCTACTCGTATATAATTAAATCAATATATTCTATGTTAGGGTTTTGGTTTCCGCAATTAGTCCTTAAAGTTGTGTATTTTACCAAACAGCTCACCGCCCTCTAGAAGCAGATCAATCTTCCTAGACTTCTCAGGACTTCTGCAAGGAATGTTCCAAGTGTTTCCTTGCGGATCTGGGTGACGCCGGTGCACTAGAGGCGTACATGACTATTGCTGCCTAAATTCGTGTTTATTTTAAATTTATTTCTAGTAGGTATCACTTTCAAAAAATGGATGATCAGGATCGATTTCAAGAACATTCAAAAGTTACCCATTTTTGTGACTGTTTTTTTTGAAATAAATTCCTAATAATCTTCATAAATAAATGTTTAAAAAACCACGTCTCGATTCCTCAATTAATAGAAAAACATTCAGATTTCTGGTATTTTTTCCAAACAAATTTGTGTTTTTTTATGTTTATTGGCACTATGTGGACGTACTATCTAACCTCATAGTCTCGCGGCTTCATAAAATCACTTTATTATTTTATATCTATATAATTTACAAATATATATATATCATAATAAATAAATAACCAAAAACATCTCGGTCAAAAATTAAAATAAAAGGACGATTTTCTAAGAAAATTGCGACAAAATTACACGTTAAACTTAGGGCAAAATGTTATTCAATTAGGCGCAACAACTAGCCAACAGCATCATCTATCAACCATTTTCCTATGGCTACTCACACTTCAAACACTCTTTAAAAATCCATGTTAACATAATGTTTGAGGTCCTTCACCTTTCGACCTCTCATATACAATGCAATTATAGTATTTGTAAAGTAATTGCCTAGAAATGCCCATATAAATTACTTCAATATTCGGCCTGCGACATCATAATTTGTTAAAATGCTCTCTGTAACGAAGCAATAACAAAAGCCGTGATAGTTCTATACAACTATCAAGGCTTTTGTTATTGCTTGCCATCTAGCCGGTAGTTATAACTACCGGCTAGATGGCGCATGAGAGGGCCCATCTCGCGAGCATCAAAGGATAGAAAAAATTGAGGTTTAGTAAAATAGTCTAGATAGGTGGTTCTATTCCGGCCCCGGTGAAAGTCTCGGGTTCGATTCCTGGCGGACCCAGGAATCGAACCCGAGACTTTCGTTTGAAGCAATAACAAAAGCCTTGATAGTTCTATAACTACCGGCTAGATGGCGCATGAGAGGGCCCAACTCGCGAGCATCAAAGGATAGAAAAATTTGAGGTCTAGTAACATAGTCCAGATAGGTGGTTCTATTTCGGCCCCGGTTTGGCAACGGAAGTCTCGGGTTTGATTCCTGAGCCTGGACTTCAAATATTTTTATCTTTCAAAAATGCAATTATTGTATTTGTAAAGTAATTGGCAAGAAATGCCTATAAAAATAACTTCTATTTTAAACCATTTTACTAAAACATTGATGAGTTCAGCGATTCTTAATTATTTTTAGCTATTGTTAAACCATGTTAAACTACTACTCACGGTTTCTTTTTTAAAGTATAAAACCTGAGAATAATATGACAAACACACTTTATTACTATGTACCTATTTGCTTACCTAATTAGGTATGCATCTTAAGCCATGTTAGTTGGCCATCTGGCACAATAAAGTACCTACGACATAACAAAGTGTTAAATTCTCTGGGGGTACAGAATATTTATCAATATAAATGTGATCTATATCTACTAGACTGCTTGACTTTCAAATTACTATAAGAAACGGTAAACCAAAACAGAAAAAACGATACGCTTATGAGCGAAGCAGATATTTAGGTAACCATTTTAACCACAGACGGTGAAATAAAAACTTCTTGTAAAATTATTGTACCTAGACACTGACCTCTATACTACAAGTACCTTGTATTACGAAGTTTTATATTCTATTTGGTGCCTAGATAACAAAAATATCTGGATTTCTCTTTTATTATATAGATTTCTCTAATTTACAATGACGTGTGTTCATCATGCATGTTATTGGGAAGTTTTTTTATCAGGTAATATAAAAATCAAAGTTTTATAATCTCTTTAATGTGTCATGTGTCCCTTGTCCCATGATTTGTCAATGTTGACGCCACTGTACGTCGAGCTCAAAATATAAAATGTATACTTAATAGCTTCAATTACATTTTTTCAGTCTATTGTCTAAATCTGAATACTTAAATTATTCAGGTCAACTAGGGGAATTACGTTACATTTAAACTTATTGATTTTTAATCTTAAGCGTCTTTGTTAAATTAGTATGAAACAGGTTAATTTTAAGACCAAATATAGGTACGTAAAATACAGGGTGTCTGAGAACGATCCAACTATTTCAAACAATAGTTTAAAATATGCTAATGTATATTAATAGTTTATTAATTGATGCCATAATGTGAACAAAGAAGGAAATACCTACGAACCAACAAAAAACTACAAACAGGATTGTTTAATGCGAACTTATCAGCAAACTGCAAATATCTTTAATAGCTATGAAATCAAACAAGATTTATTAACATCTGGGAAAATGCAACTACTTCTGCGAAAAAAGGAAAACTCGCCTGGCATTAGTGGCATTATCCGACATGATTCTACTAACATGCATTTAGAGTTTTTCAAAATCCTCATCTAATAAACTTTAGGGTGAATGATATGTGAACGATTGGCAACATCATATTAGACCAGGGGCAATATGATTAAGAACAGATTATAAATAATGACAAATGTCATTGTCATGTCACATTTTGATAAGTTCAAAGTGCCATTCTGGTAAAAACTTCAAAATAATCGAAGGTAAAAAATAAGGATTCCTAACACATTTTCTAAATTAGTGATGAATACAGTGAAAATACTAATGCACATAGCTTAAACAATTAATCTAAACTCAATATATAAATTAATTTACTTACATTACTTTATTGGAACGAAGTTCCTTATCGCGCGTTGTGTAAGGGGGCTAGACGGAAAAAATCTCACGAAAAGTTGTAACGACACTTTTTGACACACACAAGCCGTGCGGCGTGCGCGTAAGATATGAACATGTACTTTGACAAAGAAGTCACCTGTCGATTTGGTCTAGAGGCATAAATTCGGTACACAGTATTGTTGACAATTGTGTAGTTGTGGGTTTAATAGTAGATCTTAAAATGATCTAAAGATATGTGTTATTTTACAATTTAACATGTTTTTGAATTCAAAAGCATGAACACGAATACATAAAAGTAATGTTTTGACGATAGGAACTTATGACGTCACAGGTTGTTATTCCATACATATTTCTATAGAGCTTGTCGTTTTGACATTTCATAAAAAGAGACGGATTTGACTTGACAGTCAACATCTCTTAGGTGCCTACATAAAGAACAATAAGTTACAGTAGGTACAGTATAAGATCAGAATAAAGCGATATGAATAGACTCGAAACACGTTCCCGCTGTTTTTACTACTACAATAGAAAAAGCCCAGACGGGCTTTGTCTAGTGACCTAGTCACTCGCAGAAACACATCATTAATATACCTACATCATTTAATTCCAAAGTAGTTTTCTGTGATGTAAAAGAAACTCGTAGACCATCTCTCTAAAATATCATGTAAGTATCTAAATTACAACATAGAAGGGCAAGCATTCGTAACGGTAACGCTCTTCATTAATTTCTGCAAGTAGTGAAAGTAATTTATTTCGATAATACACACTCATGGTGAATTCCGAGAGTAGAAATACAGTCCCATGGTTATTTTATTAAACTAATTGATGATTATAGCGCTACGTGTAATGCCTCTATCAGTCAATCATATTTATTGGGACTTTACAATGCTGTACTATACGGAACAAGACATACGGATACATCTGGCCACCAAAAGTTACGAGATCGATTTCCATAGGATTGGATTTTTGCGATGTGTAATGTAGGTATTCCCTAAACCGGTAGATAGTGTACTTTGTTAAACTACAATACGACAAGACTACAAATTCACTCAGAACAAGAATCGTGTGAAACGATTTAATCCAAACCGGTTAGATACTTATTGGATCTTTTTTTGAAGCAAGGCAAAGAGATAAAAACATCTATTATACTATTAAGTTTTGGTAAACAGACCTAGTTACTAAAATGTGTGAAAATAAATGACACATAACTTAGAACGTCTATCATCAAGCTCATTATGACTTTCAAATGGTTCAAGAGAATTTATATTATCCGACGCTAACCAGGTATTGCATGTCAACGTGAATGTGGATATTACTACAAACCCTATTAACTAGGCGGTAGCCTAATGGCTTAGGCATCGGTCTCGCAATCGTGAGGTCTCGGGTTCGAATCCTTCCCATTATACTACCGACGTGAACCCACTCCTAACACAAGCCTTTGAGCTTAGCTGGAGGGGTTAACAAGATTGCTAGTAATATGGGACTCAAGTCCGCATTGCTAGTTATCATTAAAAAATATATATATAGGGATACCCTACAGATCAAAAAGTGGCTATAACTGCTGGTTTGTTGAGGTTTATGGAGATGAGACCTTGCTAAATAAATTTAATAAATATATTTTTTTCTTAACTTCTATCTATCTAACGTTTGTTTGGCATTTACTTGCTTTTCCTTAATGGTTTATATACCAATATCTAACCAGTATAATAATGTTAAAAATCTATGTGTATTTCACCTTGCAGAAAACCAAAAGTAGTTAAGCCAGATAATGTGTGCACATTAGCGTCTATCTCACTAGCCCCATCTCCATGATATTGTTCCATGATGACGCTGTTTCATCCCAGTAGACTCATGACATCCACGTGACGTTCAAAAACGGACCCCATAGTTTCGTCACAAAAAAGACCATATTTCATTGACGTATAGACCTGGACCGTGCTATCCCTTTCAATTAAATAGTAATTATACGAGACATTTCTCGTGCGGCCTTTGACAGGTTTTGTCCACAAAGTAGCGTTATCTCTTTCTAGAGAGTGGTCAATTTTGTGAGGTTATGGCGCAGTCCTGTCTCTACGTCAATGGTCACAGGCATGGTTGTTTATTACTATTGACGTATAGACCTGGACTGCACCATAATCTCACATAATTGACCACTCTCTAGAAAGAGACAACACTACTTTGTGGACAATACCTGCCAAAGAGACTAGGCCGCACGAGTTTTCAATGCCTTTGACCCTGTGACAGCTTTTTTTATTTTTTTTGTTGTTTTAAAAAAAATCCCAATTGCATCGTATGTCGCTGCAATCGCCATTAACATTGGTAACATTGTAATAGACAATCACACCTTGGACAGCTTTAGTGCGTTAGCACAATGCTTCAGCCTAACATCAGGCGGAACGTGATGGACCGTGACTTACCATGACGGGCTATGACTGACCGTGATGGACCGCGACATTTTTTCTTGCGAGGACCCGGTCATCGATTTATAAGACCTTATCACCTCAAAAGGTATGGCTACATTTATAAAAGACTGCATAGTGTCTACAGGTAATACAAATGACGTCTTATTTCTATAACTTGACAGTACAGGCAAATAATGCTTGAAACCATAAACTTAGAATATACTAACGTATGAAACACACTACAAGGTCTACAAGTAGCATAGTTATCACCGGACAAAGATAGAAAATCACCATCTTGTTTAACCAAATAAGTAAAAGTGAAAACAGTATAGGTGTTTCCCTATAGTTTAGAATGGCGATTTAATATCAATGTAGAAACATTAACTGGGGTTTGCCGGTCACGTGTACTTTCTCACTAAGAGAAAAGATGACAATCTGAATAAAACTTTCTTAGGACATCTTTTTCATTTACTCGATGACGCAACTTTTACAACTTAATGCAAGTATACTTAGGCGTTGAATATAGGATCCCCGTACATCATCATCATTACCATCAGCCTATCGCATTCCACTGCTGGACATGGGCCTCTCCAATTGCACATAAATTTACCGCCGCCTTGCGCGAAGACTTGACGAATTCCAACCACCGGAACCGGCTGGATTTCGGAGCGGATATGGCACCATAGACAACATCCACACAGTGCGGCAGATTATACAAAAGATCCAAGAGTATAATCAGCCTCTGTGTCTAGCATTCGTGGACTATGAGAAGGCCTTTGACTCGAT
The DNA here is from genome assembly GCA_945859575.2 of Herminia tarsipennalis. Classification (NCBI taxonomy): domain Eukaryota; kingdom Metazoa; phylum Arthropoda; class Insecta; order Lepidoptera; family Erebidae; genus Herminia; species Herminia tarsipennalis. The sequence continues at coordinate 12,460,600 of OX243840.2, forward strand.
TGAAATCTGGTCCGTTCTGGAGTCTCTGCAGCGATGCCAAGTAGATTGGCGATATATCCAAGTGATGAGATGTCTCTACGAAGCCGCCACCATGTCCGTCCAAGTACAGAATCAGAGAACAAAATCTATACCATTGCATCGAGGAGTGAGGCAAGGGGACGTTATTTCCCCGAAACTGTTCACAAACGCAATGAGGATATGTTCAAGACGCTGCACTGGAAAGGGCGGGGCATCAACATCAATGGCGAATACATCTCTCACCTGATTTGCAGATGACATCGTCATCATGGCAGAAACGCTGCAGGATCTACAACAGATGCTGAATGACCTGGCTAACTCCTCTGTACGCATCGGCCTACGGATGAACTTGGATAAAACCAAGGTCATGTTCAATGAACATGTACTACCGGAACCGATAGCGGTGCACGGCGCCGTTCTCGAAGTTGTACAAAAATATGTATACGTCGGGCAGTCATTGCAGTTAGGTAGAAACAACTTCGAGGACGAGGTGAACAGGAAAATTCGGTTGGGTTGGGCAGCGTTTGGGAAGTTACGTCAAGTTTTCTCATCGTCGATCCCACAATGCCTTAAGACTAAAGTCGTCAATCAGTGCGTCCTACCCGTCATGACATACGGAGCCGAAACGTGGACACTGACGGTACGACTGGTCCACAAGTTCAAAGTCGCTCAGCCGGCTATGGAAAGGGCTATGCTCGGAGTTTCTCTTAGGGACAAAATCAGAAATGAGGTGATTCGGCAGAGAACCAAAGTTATCGACATAGCCTTCGGCATAGGATTAGCAAGCTGAAGTGGCAGTGGGCTGGCCATATTAGCCGAAGAACCGATAACCGTTGGGGTAAACGAGTTCTTGAGTGGAGACCACGGCACGGCAAACGTAGTGTAGGACGCCCTCAGGCCAGGTGGAGTGATGATCTACGCAAAACGGCTGGCAGGAGCTGGATGCGAGAAGCCGAGGATAGAACAAAGTGGCGTGCAATTGGAGAGGCCCCGTACGACACGTCACAAACTGTAATCGTGGTTTGACTTTTTGTTAAATTATTTGATTGATATCCAACGCTTTTAGACAAGAGGACCGTAATACGGTTGTAACTTAAAAAAGTACGAATTTCGATCACTAGGCCACCCATAATGCCTATATTTTATATAGCGTATGAAAAAGTTAATCAACCAATGTCACGTATTCAGTAAAATGTTTTCAAGGAATTACGAAGAGAATACCTATTCGACTTGAAATAATTATCTATAATTTTCACACATCGATATAATATGTACTTACATGGTACATTATTACCTCCATGTTTTATAGAACCCCGTCATAAAAAAACTTGGGTTCATAGGTATGGTTGGCACCACTGTCATTAGGTCAGGATCTGATGACAGGATAACCCTTAGGATACTTATAATATTTGCACCTATAATGATTTAGGTAGGTATACTTATTTTATAGTTAGTAATTGGTTCATTTACTCTCGAAAGCACTAGATATTTGGTGAAGTGGCATTACAAAACAACCCACATAAAAGCGAGGAAAAATACCAATAAAAATTATATATCAAAAATACAAGGTATTAAACAAAAATGTTATAGAACAACTAAAAATAAATAAACATTTTGAAGTTGGTGGTAAATAAAATTTAAAAATTTCCATTTCATGGCACTAAATTCAATGTATCCATGTAAAAAAAACATTAGTAATGGTTCCATTTAAATAACATTGAGTGTCTATAAAAGACCTAAAACTTCTGCTATTCAATCACTTTCATTTGCCTATTATAAGATAGGAGGTACAATACCACGCTACATTGATTGAGAAATCAATGTAGCTTTTTATTCAGGAAAAATGTACGGCTCCTAAGGGATTAGGAGCCGTACATTTTTCCTGAATAAAAACCTTTGACACTCTCGCATCATTAATTACCCCATACCCCATCATTGAATAAAAAAAAACATTGCAATTATTTAGGCCAGTACTTTTACTACTTCTCTATTTTTGAAGATGTGAGATATAAATTACATTTTAAATTCACTAATAGATATACCTACGCTACATTATGCTCGCGAAACAATGGCAAAACTGTGTACTAAATGCATTGTTTGCCATTTGTGGTGAAGAGAGAAAGGAATTATGTGTCACTTGTACTAATTATACTTACATTGGTCGCCTTAGAAATATATATGCACATGTTTCTAAATTAAAAAATAAACCTTTTTTTAAATGTGGAATAAAATATTATTTTAATAGACACTTAACCAATGATACCACATAAGGTAAGATATTATTTACCTTAGTGTCCGTAAAATAGGACTACGACAATAGGTAGCGCAAATTTACGTAGGTTAACCCACGGATTGCGGGACCTATTCCAGGTGTTATACCTGGAGTAAGTCCAATTTGAGTAAAATGCCCAAGTTTCAGTGCTCAGTACAGTCTTTATGTAATCTGGATAAATTACGTTGATAATTTAGTCATCTTGTAAGCACCCTATGTGGTATCATTGGGTAGATGTTAAAATAATCTTTCATCCGCCGTATATAATACAAAATATTTTTTTAAATGTGCGATTTCATTGTAGTAGAGTGAATGCATAGTAACATTATAATCTTTGTTTTATCGTATCTAGTATCTACTTATTATTGCTGACTAACTTTTCATTCGAAAGCAAAAGTAACAAAATGTTTCTTTTCCTTTGTAAATCCGCAATGTTTCGGTCACTTGTCGCTGCTCGGCGTCTCGCCTACGATTTCATAATGATGATTTCGGTTAAAGTTGAACTTTTTGGTGAAACTCCTTTTCGTCTCATATACTCGTACAATCATAGGGTAAATACTTATAGTGTGATTATAGCATTTATGCTCCGGTAAGTTTAGACAGGTGTAATATGTTATTTAACACTATAATTTATTTTGTGACAATTTTGTGATGCTGTCGTTCCGATTCTAAAACTATAGTATAGTCCTAAAGAGGAGCGCCAAAAATGCAAGTATATTATAAAAGCTGTTTTTTTTAATATTACGTCAAAAATTTTTATACTATTAAATTAGGAGACGAGCAGGGTCCTTATTTACGTTCATGTTTTCCGTTTTCGCGGCAAAACCCGTGCCAATGGGCGCGTGCGCGGTGCGCTCAAAGATGTCCACCGTGCATGCGCGTTGATGCATTTCTAAATGCAGCTCTCTATTTACCATTATGACAAGATTTGACAGTTCGCACGGGTCTGCCGCGAAAACGGAAAAAAATAACGTGAATAAGAACCCTGGTCGTTTGGACATCATTATAACAAATCCCCTACTGAGTACCGCAATAAATATATTTACTTTTAAAATAATGTACCTATAAATATATTGAGAAGTGTTGTCAAATCGAGGGAAGAAATGTCAAAAATATTTGAATTTACTGATAAAACAATGTATTTTATTTACTAATAAATTATAAAATGGACGCCAAACAATCACATACGTTGTACATTTACTTAAAGTTTATGATTAACTAAGAATACCCAATAAACAGACTACTTAAGGGATCAGGGCCTTTATACAAGGTACGAGTACATTCGTTTCGTAGCGAATTCGCTAACGCCTACAAGAGGTCGATTCCAAACAATCTATCGCAAAAAATAAAAAAATGTCTATGGTCTCCACCGCAAACGTCAAATTCTTAAAAAATAAATAATAATAATTCGTGAGTTGTAAAAATGGCGGCAAATTAAACGGCCATTATTTTTACAGCTCCGAGTTTAACTTGTAAAAAATGATTTGAATACGTGATAATTGGCTAAGAACGAGACTTTGTGCATGTAATAAGCGCATAAATACTTGACACTGACAGAAATTAGCCGTTAAAACGGCTAGATTGCCATAAACTCAAAGAAGAAGAATAATAATTCGTTTTCTACATTTTTTACATGGTCTCATCGTTCGCTAAATTAGTGATCAATCGAATGGAAACAAATTGCGAAGATACTGTCAATAGTGCAACTACCTACGCATTGACTTGGATTGACCACGTGACATATATCAATTCCATACATTTTGTACCTACTTTTCCAATAACGACATCGTTATTCGAATGTGACTTTGTTTTGAATAAGATGACACCTATATAGATATAGAGCCACCTATATACACAGAGCGTAAGATATCTATGCTAACAACCATACAACAGTCTAACAACAAGCAATGAATATCTTAGAATCTTCGATAGGTAGGTATGGACGTTAGATGCCGTCAGTCAAGTTAACACGTCTAGGCAATAAAGCAATAAAAGAACATACATAGCTGCAGTTCCTGTTAGACAACGTTTAAATAACTGTTTTTAACTTAATTATTTATATTACTGTTGTCTTTATTTGCAGCGGGTATGATGCTACCTAGAGAGTATATCATTGTATGGATAACAAGGTAAACCAAAAAACAGTCTAGTAATTTCGAATGTTAAATGGAGTTCACATGTATGTATAAGTAGTTTGTAAACAGGGTGTAACACTTCGATCTTTATAAACGGATAATATTAATATCATTAATGTTCATTTTGCCTGTACTTTATGGTAATTTAAGATGCTTAAGTACATATCTTAAATTATATTATAAGTTTAGAAAGTTTCGTTTAGGTAAGTATGAACATGTGTGTTCCCAAAAACTGTTTAGTAATTTATATTCTAATTAAAATAAACTTTTAAGGCAATGGCGAAGTTAAGACGACACTACTGTTTGCAATAAAAAAAGCTTCTGTTACTATCTCAACGAAATTATATAAGTCATGTTATCTGTAGGTAGCGATTAATATTATGTAAACAATTTAAAGTTTCCTCTAAATATTATATTAGACAGATATTCGTATTTTCTTTAAAACACTTTGGCTCACCTGAAAACCAATCCGATTTTGATTCCGGCGACTTTGGATTTTTCTTCAGTTTGTTTTCATCAAAAAATGATGACAGCCATCCAGAATGTTTAGGCGGACAAGTAGATTTCTTCCTAATTGGAGCCTTGGTTGTTTTAGTGCGGCGCATAGGACGGGTCGTCGGGCGGCGAGTCGTCGTCGTGCGCCGGGTAGCCGGGCGCCCAGTTTTCGCCGGCTTCCTTGTTGTGGCTCTCGTAACGTGTACGTGTTCTAACTGCTCCATGTTAGGATTTTCTACCAACAAGTACTGATCTCCTATCTGTACCACTGGCATCCCTGCTTCGACGGCAGGCTTCACTAATGGCGGTTTAGTAACTATAAAATTAGTATGACTTTCTATATTAATATGAGTAGTCTTAATTAATTTTTTATCTTCACCTTTGGGTCTTTTCATAGTCACATTCACTTTCGGGATTTTACCCTTAAGTATCACTTTAGCACTGAGTGTTGTGGTACGCGGTCGCGGCGGAGGGGTGGTTTCGTACGAGTCCTCGTATTCGTCCCATACTGAGTACGAATCTAGGGACTCGGATTCGGAGATATCTGCGGAGTGTCGGGGCGGGCGGCGTATAGCCGCCGCGCACGCCAGCAGCGTAAGCAGCGCCAGGCGACGCGCCATGTGACGAGCGTGTGCGCATGGCGAGGTGCGCGCGCACTGTACGTCGGTACGTCCTGTGGACGCCGTCGTAGTCGGCCGGACCACCTTCCCTGCCACTGTTATTATGCGTCGATGTCGCTTTCAACGCGCCCGCTGCCTCCACGCCGCGCACCGCGACCACTAGGTCAGCACGCCTGCATGAACAAGCTATACGTGATTACTTATTTTGCGCATCTTTTTATTTATCGCATTTTAGTAACTATGTTTACAAAAAAAATTCTTTGCCAAATTAATCACGCATTTTGTAGGCGTTATCCTCATTACACAATTTAAATATACATTCATCGCTCATAACTCATTACACATTACTATAAACATTTTTTTTATTTCTAATAATTTATTGCAACTAATTTTATAAAAAAAATAATGTTTAATAAGTTTAATAATAGCTAGTTTACAAAGCAGTCATTAGGATACTTCTTTTAAGTAAACAATACGTGTGTTAGGAGATCCCGTTATTCAGATTAGGCATTACAGAGTCTAGACAGGAAGTAGAAGTGTCTGTTTAATAAAATTAAACAAATCAAAAAATAAAATTAAAGCTAAAAGAAAAAATAATGGAATATAATAATAATATCTTGGGAAAACTCACACAACGCTGCCTGATCCTAAACTAAGCAGAGCTGGTACTATGGAAACCAAACAACTGATAAACATACTTACCTATATATTGCTAAATACATATGTATCTATTATAGACAAATAGGGTAAAGGCTAGCTAATTGGTGGTATATGGCAATATGGTGACAATTTTGGTTTTACCTCTATTAATATTGGCCAGCGGGCTTGTTACGTTTTTTGAATGAACCAACCTTGGCTATGTTCTCCACCCCTTCATTGGACAGCGAGCCATTGTCGATGCCGGACCCGGCGCGAAATAAATAATGGAGGAAAATCGGTACGTAAATATTACTTGACATATTATAAAGGGTATATTTTTTTGTTTTAGCACGATTTATGTAAGTTCTGCAGGGAGGATGAAACAATAAACATTGCATCTTACTGTTTTTAAAAATAACGGTTTGCTTTTAATGTGTTCAACTTACGACCTTACGTATTTGTTGACTTTTCTTACGGAAACAAGTCGTCGGGCATACGAAAGCGCAAAATGAAGAGCGAAAAACGAAGAAATTATGACGCGTCATGCTTTAAAGAAGCTTACCTGAAGGTCGTCAATGATAAGTGGTCCATTTACAGGGCATCTAAGATGAAAGTATTGCCCCATCAACGATACGGCTACCGATAATTAAATCTGCTGCTAGCAATGCTGGATATAACCGTGGAGCTGCGTCACCTTCAGTTTTTTATTTACTTTCTATTCCTAATGTTCCACTGTCTTCTAAAAATACGCGAAGACGTAAGAGAAATCCACAGGCCCGGTACTTGACACTTCAAAATACAAACAACAATGACAGTGAAGAAGAAAGTATCCTGGTTGTACCAAACGAAACTAAAGTCCCTGACGCCAGTAACGAGTCCGTTGTCTGGGCTTCTGTTCCCCTGTTTCTTCTACTCCTGGGTCTATAAACGATACCCTAAAGTGAAAAGAACGAAGAGTAAAGATAAGTACCAGTTTACTACTCCCAAGATGTAGTATTAAGGAACGGAGCTGTATGGGTGGAGTACATGAATTGTTGTAAATGGTACCACCAGGAGTATACTGGTGTTGTGTCACCACAGTTCCTGTGCGACAATTGTGACCGAGAAGAATTGTCCGGTGCTGATGAGAGTGATTGGTCACCGGAATAGACATGTCACCATATTGCCATTTATGGTGTCACCATATTGCCCCCATATCTCCATATAGCCAACGTCAAAAGAGTTTTTTTCGGTCATTTTTCTTTTAAACTATAAGAATTAAAGAGGCTCTGATTAATAATTATTAAAGAATAAAGAATTCTTTAATAAAGAATAAAAAATTCTCTAAGCAGCTCGTTTCATCCTACCACCTTTACGCAGATGATTTGCAAATTTACACACAGGCTACAGTAAATGAACTCACTGAAGGAATCTCAAGACTGAATAAGGACCTGGCGCATGTCTCTAAATGGAGTAAAAACTATGGACTCACGGTTAATCCTGCGAAAACCCAGATCGCCATAGTAGGTAGCCCAGGATTGCTATCAAAAATCAATTGGCCTCTATTGCCACTAGTTCATTTCAACAATGTAATCCTACCCATTGAAAATTGTGTCAAGAACCTGGGGATATACGTAGACAGAACCTTATCATGGGCACAGCAGATGCAAGAAACAAGTCGCAAACTCTTTGCAGCAGCGGGGTCTTTACGCAGGTTGCGTAACTTTTTGCCAATCGCCACTAAAATTACGCTTGCGCAATCCTTACTACTGCCGATCCTTGACTATGCCGATGTCAGCTATCTAGATCTAACCGAGGAACAACTTGATAAACTTGAGCGCCTCCAAAATTTTTGTATAAGATTTATATTTGGTTTACGCAAATATGATCACGTTTCTGAATTTCGCAAAAAACTCAAGTGGCTTCCAATTCGTCTTCGCAGGAATACTCATATTTTGATACTACTTTACAATATTTTGTTCAATCCCAATGCCCCCTCTTATCTTAAAGAACGTTTTCAGTTCTTGCATGACACACATATGAGGTCCTTGAGGTCATCAAATGATTTGAGCTTGAAAATGCCAATGCATTCCACAAAATTTATGGATAAATCATTTACCGTAGTAGCTGTTCGGTTGTGGAATGCACTACCCATAGATATCAGACAGGCACAAACAACTAATATGTTTAAAAAAATGGTAAAAGCGCACTACCTGTCCAGCGGTCCAGTTGCAGCTACATATTAATGTACATAAATAAATATATGAATTTTATAGTTTATTGTGTTTATGTAATGTTTGTTTGTTGTATTTATTTATATATTTATTATTATTATTATTATTATCTATTAATATAATATATTGTGTATTTATATATCTAACATTTCAATCGTTTTATTGGAATGTTAGATATATGTTTTTGTGTTTATCTATTGATATTATGTAAAATCGTGTACGTCTTTATTTAATTTACATTTTTCTACACCACGTGGTACTCTTATATACATTCATGTCCATCCAAAGGTTGCCTGGAAGAGAAGTAAGATATGATGTGATATTGTAATTTTAATGTAATTTATTAAGTGTGGTGTACAATAAAGAATTTTCTATCTATCTTTTCTAAAGATTCTGATTATTGTAATAAGCAAGGTTATTTTGTAATAAATTTTACTTTTCGTATATTTTTTTCACTTTACTCCTCATTATCACCATAAAGCCAACTTTTACCCTAATTATACATATATGATTTATTAAGACACTATATGCAGGAGTTCTTCAGTACTATTGTAATTAAATTGCATGTGCCAGGACACTAATTATGTCTTTAATGCAGTTGCAGTGTTAGTAGGTCATAAATGTTACATAAAAAGATAGAGTACCTACTTTAAAAACTTACCGCCTTTTTCAATTTTTAAGCATTGCAACAATCTGTCTTAGAATAAATAAAATGAAAATTACTATAATTTTCGGATAAAATATATTTTTTCTAGTACTTGGGTTTCTAGTAATGGGTATATTATTAGTTATGAGGACAATAAAAAAATTCGTTTTAAAAAATATGTCAGATTTTTATGATTCCACTGCTGTACGCAGATTAAACGTCCGGATATATATTTAACTTTTAGATGGTTTTTGTGTATAATAGTTCGATCATCGTACAAACATATTTATTGAAGTAATTTAAATATATATCGTGGAATGTTCTTCTATAGGGTTACCTATTGGTGTTGGATAACAAAGTGTTACTCTAAACTCCAACTCCTGTAAAAAATTACGTAATTTGCATACGAATGACTTTTGAAAGAATCGGATGCTCTAGTGAATGTTCTACCACTCGAGCACCCGATTTTTAATGAGTGTGATGTTTAACTGATATTGTGTTGTTAAACGTTTTTTAAATTGTCGGATGTTACATAAAAATACTCATATGCCATACATTTTCAGGGACTGGTGAAAATAGCTGAGCAAGTTGCATCCAGGTGCCTGAACGTGAGACGTTACTCCATAGAGTACCCTTTTTTATTTTCTAAGAAACTTTGAATAACAAAATCTAAGAAATCTGAATCGGGACGAAACAGAATGACTTCTCATAGGACAGGATTATTTTGCGGAATCTGAGATAGTCAAGGGGTTTTTTTTAATTCATACCAGATTTTAAAGACTATTTGGAACGTTATTGCAGAGCCTTCTTGATAACATTACGAAAAAATATTAAAAAAAAAAAACGTTTAAACGCGACCTAGATCAAAGTTGGCGTAAGTAGACTCTATATGCACTCAGTGTTTGCTATAAATGTATCTCAGAAAAGCTGCTAAATAAACCGAGGATAGATTCAAAATCTATGGTGCTGTGGGAGTGTGTCCGACTGTTACGAAAGAGGTTGTTCGATTCCCACACAGGACACCACTTTGTGTGATCCACAAATTGTTGTTCCGAGTCCGGGTTTACTTTGAGTCCTTGACTTGTACGTTGTAAAGTCCCCCGCGAACCAGGGCTTGTACCCTACAGCAGGAGTCGTCATAAAAAAAAGAATGTAAATCAGCGACTTCGAATTAGTGTCATCTCATCGAAAAAGGCTAATTTTGTTGACCTATGTTTTTGTTTAGAGTTAAAGGGCATATAAGTGTCATCACAATTTAGTTGCTGGACCTAGTTTCAATTTTAGGGACGTGCAAGTGTTACCATTTTCTACTTCAACCTTTTCAGTTCAATCTTAAAGCATAATCATGATGGCGGTACAATCAGTACAATTGCAATAAAATTGCCAATGCGAATAGGTACACTAAATGTATTATAACAATATATAATAATCATTATAATAAACTGCCAGGTGATTACAACTAACAAGTGAAATCGATAAAATATCTATTCGCTTCACAGAAAGCTGCAAACTCAACAACCGTTAAAACCCAATCGTTACCAAAGTCAATACGGTCTGTAATGTTTGTTATAAACCCTATGATTTAATTTCCATCGTTATTTTCATCACTATCACACATATGAATGGGCAACCCGTGAAATGTGGATCAAACAGTACGGTTCGTTGGGCACAACCGTGCAGCGCGCGCACCTCGGGGGTGTCTCCTCGTAGCAATCACATTTCACTCGGAAATGCCCCATTGTACTATTTCAAATTGCATGCGTCAAGCTTTCTGTTTAAACAATTATGTACTCTATAAACTTTCTAAGATTGACGAATGTTGGGAAATTCTAAATAACTTCCTTTGCCTACTGTTTACAGTTCATTTGTTAGATTACCTAAAGGTAATCTAATAAATTAATCTTAAGTATGTCCGATCTCGGGAATAGATCATAATTTATTATGATCTATTCCCGAGATCGGACATACTTAAGTGGTGCCTACTTACCTCCTTACCTACTTTTTTAGATATTCAACTTTATATCAGTTGGTTTTGATAAGTGTCATAATTGAATGAAAATGGAATCTTTAACGGAAATGCCTCTTCTGGCCCTAATTTTCAATTCAGTACTGAGTCTGTTATGACCTCCGGTGCAACTTATGGTTGGGCTAGTCCACAAATTCAAAGTCGCTAGTCGCAAAGGGCTATGCTGAGAGCTATGCTTGGAGTCTCTTTGAAGGATAAAATTCCCAACGAGGTATTCGGACAAAGAACCAAAGTTACCGACATAGCACGCAGGTTAAGCACGCTGAAGTGGCAATGGGCTGGTCACATTTTCCGAAGGACCGATAGCCGATGAACCAAAGGAGTCCTAGAGTGGAGATCGCGACTCGGTAAACGTAAGGTAGGACGACCCCCACTCAGATGGACCGACGACCTAAAGAAAGTCGCTGGAATTAATTGGATGCGGTAGGGGGAAGATGCGGAGGCGTATGTTGTGGCGTAAGTTAGAAGATACCTATGGATACACGCTGATTGATTGATTAGCTGATTGACTGTGTCTGTAGGTTGGTACTTACCTACCTACCTAGGTATGCTTCTTTTGCGTTTCATTTCGTTGCACCTTGCTACGGTTACACATTCTCATGACTTAATCAATTTCTAAGAATAGGTACTGACGTTTTACTTCATTCAGTGATTTCAATATCTTAACCGTTAAAAGTTAAAAAAAAGTATGTATACATGTATGTACTTAAAGTGAATGATAAATATGTAATTCGGCGTTTGAACATAAAAACTAACTTACAATGAAGCCGATTAAATAAGAAGGTAGTACATTGGTATTTTAGATGCTTTACAGCAAAAAATACGCTTGTACTACTAAAGCGTTATTCGTGTTCACAATATTGTGAAAATATAATATTTTATAGTAAATTCAAATGCTGAATCCTCACTAATTGACATAGTGTTTTTTTTACAATCTCATTACATTTATTAAACACACTTAAAATACTGTGTGAATTATTGTTTTATACAGAGTGTAACAGAAAGGTGTGGTCAAATTTCAGCAGTAGATGGTGCCATAGCTGGTTGCATAAGAATTATACGAGTGAGGTACTCGTATAATTAACACCCTGACATAAATAATATATAAAATTGTAAAAATTAATTATAATTTTTTTCTTTTTGTAAACATTAATATGTGCAACTATTTATCTTAATTCTATTATTATTATGCTTTTTTTTAATTTGACATACCTACTCAGAATTTTGATTTTTAATCATATCGAAAACTGATTTTATGTTTGACTTTTTTGTGTTTTTTTTTACTATGATTATTTTGTTATTATTATTTTTACATTCAGACACAATTGTATAATTGTTTATTGAATAAATGAATTGAACTGAATTGAATTGGTACAAAATTTGATTGGATTATTGTGGCATAAAACTTTTTAAGTCATACTTTTTTTAAGTAATAACTTTTTCACTCATAAACAAGCGAATGAAAAAATAATAAATATTTTTTAGGGTACTCCGATTTTGATAAAATTAGGTATATGCACTCAGTATTATGGGCACATACCAACCCTTGAATTTGACCACACCTTTCTGTTACATCTTGTATGTTAGAAAGAAGATGTGAGGTCCATTTCCGTGCAAGAAATATTACTTGATTCTAACAGGACTCAAAATCCCAAAATATGATGAGGTAAAAGGTAAATATCTTCAAAACGGTTGAACATATTCTTATATAACAAAGCTTTAAATACTTTTCCTGATTTAACTAACATTCCTATAAAAATCCGCGACAAATCAGTCTATTCTTTTGGTAACCAGCACCGGCCCTAGCCTTAAATCGAGGTAGATCGAGATTATTGTTTTTAAACTTTCGTGATTTTTATACATATATTAGATATATTTCGGGACTTAATCGCGTGAATTATTTTATGTACCTTTTATTTACCCGACGTTTCGATTATTCATTTTCGAGTTTTTACATAATACTGACATGTTGGTTTAGTGGTTAGTGATCCTGACTACAAAGCTAGAGGTCGTGGGTTCGATCCTCACCCAGAGTAAAACTTTGTGTAATGAGCAATGAGAATTTTAATCGTTTCAGCGGTTTACCTAATCGTGAAAAGTTACAGACAGACAGAAATACTTTCACTTTTTTGTATTATTACTTTGGATTAGCTTTTTAGAATAGTATTACTAGTTTGAATGAAATATGGCATTTTTAAAAAAATATTGGGAGTATGCACTCCCAATATTTTTTTAAATTAATCTTTTAATCAAAACACTGAAACATGAGTTTCTTTATTTGGAACCTCAAAGCCAAATACAAATTTTCACAGATCTAACTTCGAAACTGACAGAGTTTTATACAAACTAACAACACCTGTTTCAATCTCATTTTACACTCGAGTGAAATTGTTGGATTATTATTGTACCAAAAAAATATGTTCTTTGTAGTCTAAAACTTCACCAAGTAAGAGCGGGGGGGGGGGGGGGAGCAAAAATTGGCTAAGAACTTGATTTAAGGACGACCCCTTACTCTTACCAAGTCTATGAAAACCAATTTATTTTCTACCAATAAAAGTAAACGTTTTGGTATTCTCTATACGCATGAAAACCCTATTAACAAATTTTCATTAATTATACAAAGACCGTCTAAAGACGTTAAAATTCGATTACTAATGCCAGGAGGAATTTTTAGAGGGTCGGAGTTTTGTTTCTTATTCATTCATTCATTCATTCATTCATATTTACTTATTTGCACAAATACAGGTACATCTTATCAAATTCTTTCTTCATTGGTCTACCTTTTAAGTGGTCACGTTCATTAAAAAATTTAGTTATTAACTACAGTCATGTAATCATCGCAATTCTGTCAGATGTTCTTGAATATCTTGTAACCTGTCATCTGTGAATTTAGTTTCACTGTGTTTGATTGACTAATAATATGCTTTTATTGTGCCTTGACTTTGAAATGATGTTTTTCTGTCGCGTCTTGTTTTTATGAGTAAGATGATTTCTATTAGAAATAGCAGTAAATAATTTGTAGGAACGACATACCTACAAGGTGAAAGCGGTGTGTGATTACTAATGAATTAACTGCAGAAATAATAAAATTATTTATTGAATGAAAAAACATTGCCATTACAAAAAATATTTCTTTTAAATATAAGTCCTCGTTCAAAGCTAGTAAACTTTCAACAAAAAGTTTAAGAAAAAAGGTTTTATATGTTACCCAGATGAGGCTTTTTTAATATTTTTTAATTAATAATTTCCCGCCTCACGGTGTGTCCGTGACTTGTAAGATGCCCATTCAAAATTGCTCAATCTACTTTCTAAACTTCTACCAAAGTGTCATAAATTAAAAAAAAATGAACTCATTCATTGAGTATTGATTTTCAAAAGTACATATTTATTATTTCCTCTTTCTATTTTATACACACAATAGGTAGATACTTTTCTAATTTTGAGTAATAATAACTGTAATTACATAAAGCAATAAGATCTTCATAATGACGATTCCTTACCTTTAATCTCTATTTTATATTATTTTCTAATGTGATTTCGATATTACCTAAATCCAATTTTGAGCACAGTACAAAAGAACGATGCCACTGCTGGACAACATAGACTAATATATAATAACGGGGACATACTAACCTGGCACTCCCATTGACTGAGAAGCAAATTGTTTCCTAGATATTTAAAACTAGCTGTCCCGCGCAACTTCATCTGCGTAAATTTTCCCCGTTTTTGCATCATTTTTCATTGCTGTCCCGCTCCTATTGGTCGTAGCGTGATGTTATATAGCCTATAGGCCTCGATAAATGGGCTATCCAGCAGTAAAAGATTTTTTCAATTCAAACAAGTAGTTCCTGAGATTATCGCGTTCAAACAAACAAAAAACTCTTCAGCTTTATAATACTAAAGATTACGTCTAGAATCTGTAATGCTATCGGTCAGTTGCAAAAAAAGTTCATTAAATAATTATGGCGTCGAATGTCACATTAAAACCTTTTTTTTTCTCCATTTTTGTTACAAGAAACATAAATTTATTGAATCCAATTAATTGTCGGACCTCATTCACTGCCCATTACCGTGAATTCGTGATTTAAAGTTGCAAAAAACTGTAGGTAAAACATCTAAATGGAGGATATATGTGTTTTGAAATTTCACTTAAAATACAAGTTTACCCCGAAGGTCATTAAACCTCGGATCAATTAGTAAAGCATCAATAGCTAATCGATTTTATACGTAAAATGTAAATACAGTAGGTACTTCCTAGAGTTACTAAATAGTTAGTAGATAACTTTATCTATACCAATAGTATAAAGAGGAAAGATTTGTTTTTTCAACCGTCTTCGAAAAGAAGAAACAACAGACTTTTTATATGTTTTTTCACCGATCACGCAAAGACGGCAGGACCGATTTCTTCCAAATTGGTCCCATTATCGTCAGATCACGATCTGATAATGAGATCCTGGAGAAATCGGGAGAACTCTTCAAATATTAAAGGCACATCTACAGATATTTAGGTATATTTCATAGTGATTCGTGCATTTAGGTACTCTCAAAAAGCACCAATTGGTGAAGTGGAACTGATAATGAAGATCACAAATGACGAGTGAATCTATTCAATATTTCACGGTTCGCTATTCAATTACTTTAATATGACTTTATTCTCATCATACTACTATTACAAAATGTAATAGAGCTGATAGTGAACTATAATGTGAACTCCTGAACAATTAACGGTCCTGCATTGGGGCAAGCAATATTTTGTAAAAGGATTTAAGCAATTGACATAAATCTATTGTAATGTAAGTGAATTACAAACCAACCCACTAAAAAGTTAGAAATAAAAAAAATAATATCATTTTGAAGTTGGTGCCATGAAATAGCAGTTTCATGTTTTATTTGGCACCAACTTCAAAATGTTTAATTTATTTTTTGCTTTTTAGTTGCCCTGTATTTATTTCGAAGTCGGTAATTTTTTTTAGAAAAAAATTTTTGTATGGAACAAATAAACTTAAAAACTACTGGACCGATTTCAAGATTTTTTTTCACTGTTGGGCTACTTTTTGTCCCTGTATTCCCACGGGAACGGGAACTACGCAGGTGAAACCGCGAGGCGTCCGCTAGTCTATAATATGTATGTATTTAGAAATATATATGTATGTTTATCAGTTGTCTGGTTTCCATAGTACAAGCTCTGCTTATTTTGGGATAAGATAGCGTTGTGTAAGTTGTCCCGAGATACTAGTATACTATTATATTATCTGTGCCCGAGATATTATTTTTATACTTTGTTCTTTTGTTTTACTCGGTCTCATGACTGGTAGAACTGATGGCACGGGCCTAGGCCAAGTGGGCATCAGTGAGGAAATCATTGGAAGTATGTGATGTGGAGGGTATGATTGGCGGAGTGACTGTGTGTGTGTGTTCTGGATATGCGTTGCTGAATCACATTTATTATTATTAATAATATTATTTTTATTAACTAGTTAGTTTAGGTACTAGTTAGGTACAAGAAATAGTTGTACGTCATTGAATTAAACACCAAATTTCTGTTATCTACTTCAGTACTACCAGAAAGAAAACAGTTAGATAGTACAAAATGTCTTCTTTCTGCCTTATAATAGTCTGTAAAATATTTATGTAGGTACCTACTTAAAATTTTTGGACAGTGTTCAGTTATAGACTTGACTGCCTCTGTGGCGCGGTGGGAGCGTGTCCGACTGCTACGCAAGAGGTCGTGAGTTCGATTCCCACACGGGACACCACTTTATGTGATCCCCAAATTGTTGTTCCGAGTCTGGCTGTACTTTGTGTCCGTAGTTTGTATGTTTGTAAAGTACCCCGCGACACAGGGCTTGTACCCTACCGCGGGAGTCGTCTTTTTAAAACCAAAACCAAAACAAAACCAAAGATTAAATTGAAATATTCACAAGCGTATCATTCTGTAGTCTTGAACCTAGGAGGTAGGACCTACACTTTTTTAAGTCGGATAAAAATTAATGAATGACTTCGTTGAGTCTCACGCTCTCTGTCATTGTCATTTTAATGTGAATAATAGTATAGAAATACTATTCAAGCTGTCTTAAAGTTAAGAATCAAGATTTGAGAATTCAGAGATCTGATATGATTAATGATATAACACATTTTTAACACTAAATTATATAAGGACTTAATCGTAGGTAGTTTTATTTACTAACTGGCTGTCCCGCGCAACTTCCTCCGCGTAAATTTTCCCCGTTTTTGCAACATTTCCCATTGTTGCTCCGCTCCTATCGGTCGTAGCGTGATGTTATATATAGCCAGCTTTCCTCGATAAACGGGATATCTAACGTAGTTCTTAAGATTCTTCAGCTTTATAATATTTGTATAGATTAGACATTTGTTAATTTAGGCAACAAGCCTATCGGCTAACGCTTCGAGAATTACCTATACTATCCAAATCTTCAAAGTATTTTTTTTTAATAAATAAAAGAAACTATGTTTAAATTGGTTCATATTACACACGAGCAGGTGCGCCTGGTCGAATGTAATACCTTTTCAACCTATAAAAGAACTTTTCTGTTAGCTGGATCTGCGCCTGGTGTCTGAATGTATATCTGAGTCAGATCCGATGAACAAACAGAAAAGTATTGTTTTTAAACTTTCGCGATTTTTATACATATTAGATATATTTCGGGACTTAATCGCGTGAATTATTTAAAGGTGCGAACCTTTTATTTACCCGACGTTTCAGTCGACCCGTGACCACGATCGGTGCAATTCGATCAAAACGTCGGGTGAATAAAAGGTTCGTACCTTTAAATAATTTACGCGATTAAGTCCCGAAATATATCTAAAACAGAAAAGTCTTAGTAAAACGTTACCTACGTTGGCTGGCACCCTTTGGATACGGAACTCTAAAAAGTAAAACTACATGGAAACAGTTTAGACAGTTTAAAGCAAACATTATTCTCACAGAAGAATGTTACAATTACATTGTAAATTTTATTGTTAGACGAAAATTTGCGTGAAGGTAAACCGGAAAGAAACACTAAGATTTGATTTTTCTGGAATAATATTTGTCAAAATGATTGTGTTCATACAGTTAAGTATTATTTATGCGAACTTATATAAAAACTGATACATACTTACTTTATTTGCTATACCTATGTAAGTTTGACTGTGGCGCGGTGGGAGTGTGTTCGACTGCTACGCAAAAGGTCATGGATTCGATTCATGGATCACACAAAGTGGTGTTTCGAGTGACGGAACACCACTTTGTGTGATCCACAAATTGATGTTCCGAGTCTAGGTGTACTTTGTGTCCGTGACTTGTATGTTTGTGAAGTCCCCCGCGATACAGGGTTTGTAACATACTTCGGGAGTCGTCTTTATTTTTTATTTTTTATTTTTTTTTAATGAGTTCTGCAACTTGGCAATCTGTGTAATAAGCCATTCAGATGAGGTATCACGATCTTTGTCTTGTCAGCAGAAGGAATTCCTATGAATCCCTTTCATCTGTTATCACCAAATCTCACGGTGAGTGTAGGGACACTATGCCTTTTTAATCTGGAGTGTGTGATACTTCCTGTGCCCACCAGTCCTAATGCCAGTTCATTGACGTGACTTGATATTTTCGTCTGATAGCTTTTGCTGTATCTAGCGATCTCTTGTTTGACGGTGGCGATCTTTAGGTCCTCGTGTATGTATTTATTGCTCACATAGTAGGGTATGTCTAGCATGGTTCTCAATGTCTTGCTTTGAAATCTTTCAAAAATCTCTATGTTGTTATTGCTAGCAGTACCCCACAGCTGGATTCCGTAAGTCCAGATTGGTTTAAGGATGGTCTTGTAAATAGCTATCTTGCTTTCATGTGAGAGGTTCGATTTGCGACCTATTAGCCAGTACATTGATCTGACTTTCATATCCAGCTGTTTACGCTTCGTCCAGATATGCTTTCTCCAGGTGACTCTTTTATCAAGATGCATACCCAAATATTTGGCATCTTCAGCTTGAGGAACTTCCTCATTATAGAGTCTTATTGGGGGACAAGTCTGCCTTCTCAGGGTGAAGGTCACATGAACAGATTTTCCTTGATTAACCCTAATACGCCATTTATCAAGCCATTTTTCTACCTCATGGATGTGGGTTTGTATGTTGGTTGACGCTATGACGGGATCCTCGTGAACCGACAGAAGGGCTGTATCATCTGCATAGGTGGCAGTTAAGGTATCAGCATGTGTTGGAAGGTCTGCGGTAAAAAGTAAGTACAGAACTGGTCCCAATATACTCCCTTGTGGAACTCCTGAGAGTATTTCATTTAAATGAGTAACTTCGCTATTAAATTTCACCTCAAAGCATCTAGCGTATAGGTATGACTGGAGAATCGGGAAGAAGGAGTGAGGCAGCAGCTTTTTAAGTTTGAAGAGAAGTCCTTCATGCCATACTCTGTCGAACGCCTGGCTGATATCTAGGAAGACAGCAGTGCAGTATTGTTTGCATTCTAGTGCACGACTTATAGTATCCGTAATACGGTGTATCTGTTCTATGGTTCCATACTGCTCTCGGAAGCCAAACTAGTGAAGAGGAATAACTTCTGGTAGATGGGAGCGCATCCTGTTCAGCAATATTTTCTCGAAGAGCTTACCCAGTACAGGGAGCAGGCTTATTGGTCCGTAGGAGCTTGCTTCGTGGAGGGGTTTGCCTGGTTTGGGTATCATTATAACCTGCGCAATTTTCCACTGAGCGGGGTAAATTGCTAGTCTTAGGCAGGCATTAAAGATGGCCGCGATGTGGATAATACCCTTTCTGGGCAGCTGCTTGAGTAGTTGTTCGTCTATTAAGTCGTAGCCTGGCGTTTTACCCTTCTTTAGTCTCAGGACCTCCCGCCATATTTCGTTAGGGCCAGCGCTTTTTAGTGGTAGGCTCATTTGCAGTGGAGCGTCTAAATATTCAGAAACCTCTTTGTCGTGTCCTAGATTTTTGCTTGGTAGGGGGCTGAAGATGGTTTTTAGGTGCTCTGCGTACACTTGGGCCTTTTCAAGTTCTGTTTTTGCCCACTTGCCATCAGGAGCTTTTATGGGTGGTATATGTTGTTCCGGTCGTTTAAGCCTTTTTGATATCTTCCATAGTGAGTAGTCAGTACCTTTGTTAGGAGTAAGTTCAGCCAGTTGTTTTTGTAAACGCTCGTTTTCTGCCTGGGAGATCATGTGTTTGAGTTCCTCAGAGGCCTTGTTGAAAGCTTTTTTGTCACACGGATATTTTGTAGTATGCCATTTTTTTCGTAGCAGTCTTCTTTCATTCACTTTATCCTTTATAAGTTTGGAGTGGTGGGCATTTTGTGTCATTCGCGGTCTTAAAAAAGGTGTAGATTCTTTGACAGCTAAGTGAATAAGCTTATTGAGAGTTTCTATGGCTGTTTCAACTTTATCTGTGTTATTCAATGGCAAGTTTAATTTAATGGATTCTGATATTTTGGTTCGGTATTTGTCCCAGTCTGTTTTGTAGTTATACAGCCTTTGTATGTACTCAGTTAGAATGAAGCTACAGTGAATATTTAGAATTACTGGTGTGTGGTCTGACGACAGGTCAGTACATTCTTCTATGTTTATTTGTCTGAGTGGGATATTTTTAGTGATGAAAAAATCCAACAGGTCTGGTACCTTTTGTGGGTCCGCAGGCCAATATGTAGGAACACCATGTGAAGCGCAATGAAGGTTAAGGTCGTTCGTAACTACATAGAGTTGTCGACCTCGTGTCGAGGTTAGCCTGGAGCCCCAGAAAGCATGTTTAGCATTCCAGTCTCCCCCGCAAATAAATCTGTTTCCTAGTGTGTTAAAGTAAGTTTTGAATTCATCACTTGTTATAGTATGCCTAGGTGGGCAGGAAACAGCAGACACTGCTATTTCCGTCTTAGTATCTTGGATTCTGATCGAGGTTGCCTGTATCTTTTCGGTTTTACTTTCCCCAAAAACATAATGTTTGATGTTCTTTTCTATTATGATCGCAGTTCCTCCATGTGAGTTACCAGAAGGGTGGTTTGTAGTGTACATCATGTAATTTTAAAGTTGGAAATGGGTTTTTGGTGTGAACCTTGTTTCAGAGATCAAAGCTACGTCAACTCTTTCGAGTTTCAAGAAAAGTTCAAGCTCCTGTCGACGTTCTGTCAGTCCATTGGCATTCCAGGTGATTATTCTAAGGTTTAGCGGAGCTTTATGAGGCTTGTCATTAATTGGATCATACAATTCATCAAGTTGTCTAACATAATGTTTATTATGTTTTGGAATTTGTTGAACATGGTGTCTAGTACTTCTCCGAAATTATTTGGGTCCTTGATGTCGGTTGTTTTGCTATGTTTGTTTGTTTTGTTGCTTGTGCATACGAGTATGTGTTATTTGGTTTCGAATGATTGTATAGATTGTAGTTCTCGGTTTGATGGTTTTCATTTCAAATTCAAATTCAAATTCTTTATTGTACACAAAAAAAAAATATACAAACAATAAATACAAAATAAAAGTAAATATGTACAAAGGCGAGCTTAACTCAAAATTGAGTTTTCTACTAGCAAACCTTTGAGCTCTAGATAGTAGAAAGATACACTTATAAAAGTAGTCGGAAGTGTAACAATAAAAGAAAAAAAAAAAAAAGAAAAAATAGAAATTAAACCATATGTATAAATAAACAGTAAGTACATACTTACATACATAAACGTATGTTATTTCAAAATCATAAAATATACCTAAATAAATACATATAATATATATATACATACCAGATAATACATACACTTACATATTAATATTACATAAATAAAATATTATAATACATACTTAATTAGATAGAGTGAAAATATTCTTTTGTCCTTTTTTTAAAAACGTTAAGAGAGAGGCTGTCACGTAAAGGGTGAGGAAGAGAATTCCAAAGCCTCACCGCTTTTATGGTGAAAGAGCTATCGTTACAGCTGGAGCTGTGAGCGGGAGTACTCAATAGAAGAGAGGAGGCGGAACGACAGGGTTTACCCCTGGGAACAAGAAAATTGAAGCGTTCACGTAGATAGGAAGGAGAGTTAGGATTGTGAAGAATAGTATAGAGAAGAGAAAGAATGTGTGAGTTACGACGCTGCCGAATCGGTAGCCACTTTAGGTTTTTCCGAGATTCGGAGACATGGTCGTATTTACGTAATCCGAAAATAAAGCGGATACACAAATTCTGCAGACGTTCGAGTTTGTCAACGAGTTCCTCCCTAGCATCCAGAAAACAAACATCGGCATAGTCTATGTGTGGAAGTAGAAGAGATTGAGCAAGAGTAACTTTAGTTTGGAACGGTAAGAACTTCTGAAGACGTTTGAGAGATTGAAATGAGGAAAATAATTTCCTACTTATTTCCGTAATGTGGACATCCCATGAAAGATTTGAGTCTATGAAGACACCAAGATTTTTTACACTTTTTGTAAACGGTATATTAACTCCATCAAAAAACACTTGAGGAAGATTCTGGTGATCCAACAAATTTAACATATATCTGCCACCAATAATAATAGCTTGAGACTTATCTGGGTTGACTAGAAGTCCAAATTTTTTAGCCCATAAACTTACTTCTTCAAGGTCATTATTAATTGTAGTAACAGCACCAGTAATTTCATCAGCTTTAAAGTGACGATACAGTTGCAGATCGTCTGCATAGAGATGATACTTTGAAGATAGGACCTTTGTAATAGCATTTATAAAAATGGAGAAGAGAAGAGGAGAGAGAACACCACCTTGGGGTACGCCAGTGGTTAAATCTCGCCATTCAGAGAAAAGATCATCACAGCGAACAGTCTGTGAGCGACCCCGAAGATAGGAATTAAACCAGGACACTGCAGAAGAAGAAATATTCAGAGAAGCTAGGATGCCTAAGAGAAGGTCAAAGTCAACTGAATTGAAGGCACTGCTAAAATCCAAAAGAACCATAATGGTCAGTTGTTTGTTTTCTATGGCCAGTCTTATATCATCAGTTATTTTAATAAGGGCAGTTACAGTGCTGTGACCACGTCGAAAACCAGACTGAAAAGGGCTTAACAGGCCGTTAGAGGAGAGATAGAAAGACAGTTGGCTATAGACAATACTCTCAAGAACCTTAGATATTATGGGAAGAATAGAAATAGGGCGAAACTGAGATGGTATGGATGGATTCGATACTTTAGGCAACGGAATAACGTGAGCCTTCTTCCATGATGTAGGGAAAGTGTTTGAATACAGAGAAAAGTTTATAATGTGAGAAATAATTGGTGTGATATATTCTAAAATGGGAAGAAGCATTTGCAGTTGAATGCCATCCTCGCCTGCTGCTTTAGTTGATATGGATTGGATAGATTTCTGAATTTCTTCTTCTGAGACTGGATGAAAAGAGAAAGAAGTACTAGTCGGCAATGGAAGACTGGAAAGATGTAATAAAGTAGCGCATTTAATATTGTCTGGAATGGTAGTAGGAGATTTTCATGTGCAGTTTGTGTTGGATTTTGGCGATGTTGATCTTTTGCTGTGTTGTTTGTTTTTTCATTGGTTTCTTTACCCGTTCCACTCTTGTTTTTTTGTGAGTAGGTCTTTATATTGCTTGTATTTTGTGCAGCCTTTGTAGCTTGCTGGATGCTATTCTTGGCAGTTGGCACAAGTTGCCTCTGTGTCCGGTCTTTTTAAACAGCTTGTTGTTGAGTGTACTTCCCCACATTTAACACATCTAAGTGGTCTGTTACATTGATTTTTTGCATGTCCAAATCTTTGACATCTTTTACATTGCAAAATGTCTAGCTTTTTGTATGGTGCTTCGAATGATACTTTTACGTAATTCACTTTGTTGATTTTAAAGATTTCTTTGTTGTTATGTTTCGGCTCAAGATCAACATAAAATAAGGGAAGGGGCTGTTTTGTACTTTTATGTCTTACATTTGTGATGTGCCGGACTTCATGGCCGAGTTCGAAAAGCTCTTTTTTTATGCCTTCTGTGTCTTCCGAATAGTGTAAACCCCGTAACACCACTCTATAGGCTCTCTCGCTTTTAAGCTTGTATGTATAATGGCTAACATTATTCTCTATAAAGTTGGCTCTTATGTTTTTGTACGTGTCTATGTCACCAGGCATTATTTTAACTATGTGTCCTGACCTCAGAGTTGTCATAG
This sequence comes from Herminia tarsipennalis, assembly GCA_945859575.2. Taxonomy (NCBI): domain Eukaryota; kingdom Metazoa; phylum Arthropoda; class Insecta; order Lepidoptera; family Erebidae; genus Herminia; species Herminia tarsipennalis. The sequence continues at coordinate 12,484,791 of OX243840.2, forward strand.
TGTATTTGTCGGTGTTTGCAATTGAGGAGAGAAGCTCTTTTAATTTTGTTATATCTATGACTCTAGTGACAAATATGGGTTCAGGCTTTGGTGGTTTAGACTCCTTAGGTTGTTGGCTGGGTTCGTCAGTGCTTTCTGACTCCAAGATTTGAAATCTGTTTTCTGTGGTTACTGCATATGTTGTCTTGTTTAATTTACTATTTTTCTTTGCCCATTCAGGACTAGATTCCGCTTTCCTTTTCATAGGTACCTGATCATTTTGCCATGGTTGATTTTGTTTTTTACCTTGTTCGTCGTTCTTGTCAGATGTATTCGATTTCTCATTCACCATATCGTTTGAGTTTGTTATATTTGGTGTTTCCACTAGTAAATTTCCAAGTGAGTGGCTCCTAGCACGTAAACATGCTTTTTTGGAGTAATTGTTGTGTCATCTTTGGTTTGTTTTGGTTTTCTTTTTCATGATTCATTTTGTTCCCACGAGTAGGGTCGATATAAAAGGTCACTTGAAGGGTGACGCCCATTCCTCCAAGAAGGCGATCTCCAACGACGTTTGCCATGTCCGCCGAGGTCGGCGCTCGATATTGATCTCCCACCAGTCATGCATTCCTTTGGCACGTGTCCCACCGTGAAATTGGGGTGATTGTTTTATAGAGGTTTTCTTCCTCTCAGCCCGGGCAATTAAGCCTAGACTCCCGGTCGCTGAATTGCGGTTGCGGGCGTGGGTATTCATTTCCTAACACCCACTGTTAACTGGCTGGTTAGGCCAATATTGTCGGGTTAGTTGACTGCCGCCCGAGATTCGGCGTTAAGGTTCGTTTGGCACCACCCGGGGGGCACGTGTAGGGTTTTCTTCAGGTAATCTTCCTACGGACGCGAACCACTCCCCCCAGTCGTCTTTAAAAAAAACAGTTTATAACAATAATAATAATAATTTAATTCAGACCAATCCATAATAATGTTAGTATACAGTGTTCTTAAATACTATGTTATTAATGGAAATACTTAAATATATTAAATTCAAATGTGTTGGCACGGCGGTAGCCTAATTAGTAAGGCATCAGACCTACGATCGTGAGGTCGCAGATTCGAATCAATCCAATAAACTATCGACATACACTCACTCCTAATACAAGCAATTTAGTTCAGCTGAGTGACATGATTACTTAGTTTTCTTTTATAAAAATGAAGTGATTTTTCTTTATTATCGACAGTAAGTAGGTAGATATGTAATGATTTGACAGAATTTAGTGTTTGGTATCATTGATGTAGCCTATGACTTTGATGAGATAAACATTGATTTATCTCTTGAATGTCATATATTGTTATAACAACAATAAATTCTAATAAAAACCCAACTCAATTGAACTAACAGTGATTTTATGCTTTTTAAATATATAATTGCCTCTGTGGCGCGGTGGGAGTGTATCCGACTGCTATGCAAGAGGTCGTGGGTTTGATACCCACCCAGGATAAAACTTTGTGTGATGAGCACGATGGTTTATTCTGTGTCTGGGTGTTATTTATCTATAATATGTATGTGTATAGAAATATAAAAGTATGTTTATCAGGTGTCTGGTTTCCATAGTACAAGCTCTGCTTAGTTTAGGATCAGATAGCGTTGTGTGAGTTGTCCCAAGATATTATTATTATTAGTTAAACATTTATTTATTTATTTCAATGCAATTCCATTTATTTGCGTAATTTATTTTATTTATTTATATTGAAAGCTAACAGACCAATGACATATCTCTAAAAACCACAAAATGTTCAATACAAATTGCTAATAATAAGCTTCCACATTTATACTTATTAGATAATGCACCAGTTACCGTAAATTAATTATTAACAATAAGCAGTAGCTAAATTTTAAATAATAAACGAAGAAGAAATTGAAATAATTATTTAAAAAAAAAGAGAGAGAAAAAAACAAATTCATATTATGAAGATAGATTACCGCCCATGAAAAAATCATTATTTAATATTCGTCTAACTAAGGATCTTTTAGAACACATCAATATCTACCTATGTAGTTCGGCCATAAGTTCAGTTACAAATGAAAATGCATTTTTTTAAATGAAGTAATGTTATATTACTAAAACTTATATGTACTTACATATCGATTAAAGTGTCAGCAAAAAATAAAAACAATATTCCATGTTTCCATGGGAAATTTCGCCACTGCTTGCTCCAGAGTTTTTTTAAGAGACTCAATGTCGCCGTGTCGTTTAGAGCAAGCCATGCCCTCTAAAACTGACCATAATTTTATTTGTAGTCTAAAGGGTTGAGGTCTGGGCTAGATGAGGGCCAGTCTTCAGCTCGTATAAAGTCAAATCCAGAACATTGGTTTCAAGCCAGGATAGTACGTGCCTTGTGCAGAGTGCCAGGTGCAGAGTCCTGCTGGAAAATCCACGGTACATTTTTAAAAAGTGCATTGCTGAGAGGTTTCACAACACGATACAAGACTATCTCTTGAAACTTGAGCCAAACTCAAGTTTTCACTCCTTTTTCACAAAAATGTAGCTTTGTGACGCCTGGATAAGACACGCCCCACCAAACCATGACTGACGCAGCATGATGACCACGCTGTACGTTTTCGACCACTTGAGCAGTTTCTTTAGTAGTGAGCGTACACTTCATTTTGCTTATTGTGGTGCTCTTCAATGGTGATTTTTTTTTTATAGGTAAAGAGTACCTACACTCAGACTCGGAACAACAATTTGTGGATCACATATAAAGTGGTGTCCCGTGTGGGAATCGAACCCACGACCCACCGTATACAAAGAACCACCATAAACAGCTTTGAGCATGCAAGTTAAATAATATATTCTAAGAACCAAAGTGAGAATTAATTAGGTAAATACAGTATACTTACATGTCGACATTTCAGAATATGGCGAGTGTAAAAATAATAATTTATAGTTGTAAATATATAGTCCATACTAATACTATAAATGTGAAAGTAACTCTGTCTGCCTGTCTGTCTATAGTGTCAAATGTAGTCTAGTGTCAAATAAGTTTATAAATAATTTTTCAATTATTTATGCTCTGCGATACTAAAATAAATACAGAACATATACTTACATCAAATAATGTCAAAAAATAATATCATAGATTATCAAATATGTATTCTTTAATGGAGTAGTATCCTTTATTGAGTAACAGTTGTTTTACTTTTTGTTTAATTAAGTAAATATTCGATGTTTCAAGTATTGAAGTAGGTAACTTCATATATATTCTAGGACCTAATTATGTTCGACTAGTTTCCGCAACTTTAAGGAGTGACATTGTCTAATATATAGCCCAGAATAGCCCTTCGCGTTTCTGACGTAATACCTAAGTGAAATCTTAAAAATACTTTAGTCAGAGAAAGCAGGATATTACCTACTTTAGTATTTGGTAAACGTGATGTTACGGATTATGGACTTAGAAAGGTCATGACACGTAAAGTACCTACTTAAAAAGTGTTGAAATTGAGTTTAGCCAGTGGCCATGTTTAGGGTAAAATCAGAAACATGTGTAGAAATTGAGCATGACGTGTTTTTGATCATAAGTAACTACATATACTAATAAACTAACTATAATTTATTTAAAATATACCGTAAATTAGGTACCTATACCCTAAGCCCTAAATCAGTTAATTTTATAATAACATATTAATCATATCACTCTTTTAATAAATACATTAAAGTGGCAATTATCACAATAGACGCGACATCAAGATGGTTTATTCTGCTCGAAAGCCTATTAGGTACCTTACCTACTAATTATTTTAGATTTTGTATCTTGGTCTTTTTTAGTGGTCGATCTACATCATCCGACCGTCCAGTCTGTCTGGTGTGATTTATCATAGGTAATAGAGGTCTTGATATCGTTTCCTACTGCGCTCAAATCATCAGTTATTAGTTAAGGTTTTTGCTACATTTTTACTTCGGTACAGTTTTGTGAATAGGATATACGATACGATGATTAGTCTGCAGATCTAAAGAACTTTCATATGTCTGCAATTACTATCTTAATAATAAAAATCTAATTGTTGACCTCGAGAAAGTTGGACTAGTTATAAAAAAATAATAAAATATATTTTCGAGGAGCTTTTTTCTTCAAGATAATCTTTTTACTTAGTGTATTCATGTTCATTATGCGTCGGTATCTTGTTTGGTAAGAGTGAATCTGAGAATTGTCTATTCGATATTGAATAGTGTCATATGATGTATATTGAGGTAGGTGGTTACAGGTTCCAGAGGGTAAATTTCAGGAAATGGAATCAATTTGCCAATAAAACAACTCTCACTACAATGTTCTAAGATTGTTTTAGGATCGTTCTTGCAATTCTCAATCTATTTACATTTTGTGTTGTATCTGGATAGAGGCCGGCATGTGTTTGTTTAGTCTGCAGTGCCCGGTTAGGGTTCTGGTAAGAATCCTGATTTGGTTCTTACTCATAGTAAGTGCCTCCTTAGTGAACCTTGCCTTGAAGCCCACTAAGAGCGCTTTGGAGTGCTCTTGACCTGGTGACTTTGACCATAGCTTGATGCTTTGGTTTAGTCCCCATCTTTTGAGCGAGTTGGTAATGGAGCATTTGGGTATGCCGCAAAAGGGTTCAGGTCCCCACGCTCTTCCTTCTGCCCCCATTCTGGCTAGTTCGTCGGCTACTGCATTACCTACGATGCCACAGTGCCCAGGTACCCAACTTAGTGCTACCTTATTGGTTTGACCGAGTTTATTAAGGGTTTGGACACACTCTTTTACGAGTTTAGAATCCATATTTTGTGAGCCTAGAGCTAGAATAGCTGCTTGACTATCAGTAAAGATAGATATAGTTTTATTCTTTTTGCAGGCTCTCCTGAGCACAGCCCAGGATCGCAAAGAGCTCGGCTTGGAAAACGGTGACATGTTGACCGAGGTTGCAGGATCTTTTGACCTTCGATTGTCCTCCGTGGAATCCAGCCCCTGCAAGTCCATCCTTTTTCGAACCATCTGTAAACCAAATGATATCGTTGGAACTAGACTTACCAGGTATTCCTTTTTCCCCATTCCAATCTGTCCGGAATGGTGATTTTAAATAGCTTGTCAAAGCTACATTCGGATAGCATGACATCAGATGGCATTGCCATCATTTTGTCTTCTATGGTGCTGTTGTGCAGGGTATTCATTGCCACTGATCTCCATTTTGTCCTACCTGCATTTTTTGCCCTCATTAACGCTACCCTGGCTTCTATTTGCACCTGCACGTGCAGAGGATTCAGGTTAAGCAGTGCTTCGAGCGCCGCAGTAAGAGTGGAGGAAAGTGCTCCCGTTGTCATTGTAGTGGCAATCCTGTGAAGGCTGGTGAGTGCTTCCTTGCATGTGACTTGGTCGGTCTTCCTGTGCCATACGACGCATGCATACGTCACCATAGGTCTTACAATGGTTGTGTATAACCAAAGAGTTACCTTAGGTTTAAGGCCCCATTTTGTACCGACTAGTCTGCAAGAGGTACCCATAGCTATTTTAGCTTTCCTTTATTATGTATTTAATATGAGGGTTCCAAGTAAGTTTCTGGTCAAGTATTATGCCCAGATATTTAACTTCATTGGAGAACTTGACTCTTTCACCAAAAAGTGTTGTTAAGTTTACCAGTATCCTTTTTTTTGTGAAAGGAATGACGACCGTCTTGGACGCAATAACCGATAGTTGGGTTGTCATACACCAATTTTCGATTATACTGAAGGCTTGTCGCATAAGATTGGAGATGGTTGTCTGGCATTTACCAATGATGCCTATTACCAAATCATCGGCGTAGTCTTATGTGTAGAAGCCAGCTTCATTAAGCACGGTCAGCAGGTTGTCAACCACCAGCGACCAGAGTAAAGGTGATAGGACGCCTCCTTAAGGGGATCCTGTCTTGACTTTTACTTTGATGGTCGTATCTAGAAGGGAGGTTGATGCAATTCTGTTGCAAAGCATTGAGTTTACCCAACTTGTGGTTGTTTTATCAATGCATTTATTTTCCAAACTGTTGAGTATAGTTTGTGTGTTCGTGTTGTCAAAGGCGGCCTCTATGTCAAGAAATGCACAGAGAGCTATTTCCTTCTCTTCAACTGCATGTGCGATAAGGTCCACCAGATCCATTAGAGCGGATTCTGTTGATTTACCTTTCTGGTATGCATGTTGCCTTTATGTGCAAGGGTCTGTTAGTCAGGTAGTTCTCCCTGATGTGCAGATTGATTACCTTCTCCATGGTCTTCAACATGAAGGAGGTAAGACTTATGGGTCTGTATGATTTTGGTTGGGACTTGTCTCTATCTCCCCCTTTGGGTATAAATGTGTCTTTGACATTGGTCCACGCTTTTGGTATATATCCCCAGGCAAAGCTGGCCCTGAAGGTTTTAACTAGTTGTTGGTAGGATAACTGCTAGCCCCTGCTGTAGCAGAGCTGGGAAGATGTTATCCTTCCCGCCGGTTTTGTAGGGCTTGAAACTATTGATTGCCCATATGATCCGTTCGGGTCTAAATAGAAGGGAGACTATTCGCCAGTCTTCCACACTGGGTCTGCGATAACTGCTGGCATGACATGTGCTATCCTCCCGTCCGTCTATTGGGATACTGTTCGGAAAGTGTACTTGAGCTAGTAGCCTGAGTGTTTCTTCCACTGAGCCAGTATATGTCCCATCTAGCTTTCTTAGTAGCCCTATATGTGTATGAGGAGACTTGGAAATTATTTTGTGAATCCTAGATGCCTGTGAGGTGTTTTTTATTTACTCGCAGAATTTATTCCAGGATTTCCTTTTGGCCTTCCTCAGTTCTTTATTGAACTTTGTAAGAGACTGTCTGTAGGCGTCCCAGTTTTTGTCTCTCATCGCTCTGTTGCATGCACGGAGGTCACGGTTCAGTGGACAGTTTTGGTGGAATGCCATTTATATGCCTTCCTCTAACCGCCCCACTGTCAACTCTATCTGATCCAGGGTTTTGATGTTTTTATCAATTGTTTTGATAACTTCTTCCTTAAGGGACTCCCTATAGCCATTCCAGTTGGTAGCTTTTCTATCCCTATAGGTAAGTGTCTCGCCTTTGTTGGCAATATTCAAGTTTATCTTTATGTGTCTGTGGTCAGACATGGACGCCTCACTAGAAACGTACCATTTATTTACACGGTGTTGGAGACCCTCTGTGCAAAACTATTAACATACGTTTTTAATCTATTTACATGCGTTTTTTTCTATCCAGTTAGTGGTTGACATTTCGTATCCAATAAATTACATTATGTTGGTAAATTTATGACAAACTGTAGGTACTGTGGTAGATGTGTCAAAGGACCGAACATCTCACATGAAACCTCAATGAGAATTGTAAACTTTTTGATTTATACTTGATTAACTTTTAAAGACTATTTTAGAATTAGAAAATGAGTAGAAGAAAAACAATTGGATATCCCTCTCCAATTGTTGATAATTATTCTACTAGAGATAACCCCCTACAACGTCATTAACTCACAAACTCACAACTTTACCTCATTATAATATTAGCTTGGAAGTATAGAAAATTTTTTTAGTTTTTGATCAGATAAAAATAGTTAAGTACTTACATTTTCTTTATAATTATATCTTAGGACAACTAATACAACGTCATCTGAATAATGTTTTGTATAAATACCTGGGTCACCAATGTGGATCTTTCTATATATAGATAGATGTTATCCAAGAGGCAAAAAGATGTTATAATCGTTTAAAACTGAATGATATGTGTACCCAATTTATAAATCAAAATTATTATAATTTCACTGATGGTTCAAATGACATGAACGAGGTTGGTGTGGCGCTCTTCGATCCACAGGAGAATTCTGCAATTAAGTTAAAAATACAGAATAACATTAATATAATGAACGCAGAATTAATAGCAATTGCAGAAGCAGTTTCATATGTAGAATCATTAGGATATCGTGACTGTGTTATTTTTTCAGATTCTAGGAGCGCCCTCCAACATTTGGCTCGATGTACCTCGAAAACTCGAGGAACATCGTTAGCCTATAGTGTTGTAACTAGTTTACATAATCTTAGTACGAACAAAACTGTTAATATAATACTACAGTGGGTGCTCATATTGGCTTCATCGAAAATGAAACAGTAGATAGTTTAGCTAAGGAAGCTTTGATTGACGGTATTATTACATATTGTGTTCCCCACTTCAATGACGTCTTATATGTAGTTCGAGAACAGTGTGTTAAATTGTGGTCAGAACATTTCAATGTGAGGTCATTGACCAAAGGCATATGGTATAAAACCATCCAACCTAATGTCTCTTGTGTACCATGGACAATATGAGCAGAGCTGATACCATGGCTACGGAGACTACGTTCGGGGCACATCCCATTAAATAGCTTTGGATTTCTTATGGGTAAAGTTGAAACACCTAATTGCTCTATATGCAACATTGTCGAGGACGTACATATATCACGTTTTAATGGAGTGTGTACGCAACAGCGATCAGAGAAAGCAACTACTGGATGGGTATTACAATGTAGGGAAATGTAATAGCATTCTGGTTTCGCTATCATCCGGAGGAAGCCAGAGTATTGTATAATTTAGCCAAACTAATATTTATGAATAGGTAGACTTTTTAGATATAATGTATTGCTTGAGGGTGACATAATTATACTGTGATTCAACCCTCGTTAACAAAAAGGTAAAAAAAAACGTCATCTGAATCATTTGATCCCTATTTAGAAATATAAAAGAACAAATATGTTTATCAGTTGTCTGGTACACATACTTCAGACTCTGCCAAGTTTCAGATCAGATGGCGTTGTGTGAGATTTCCCAAGATAATTAATGTTAAATTTATACAATTTTTCCATTCCGTAGGCGTTACCGTTTACAGATAATGACATTAGTCTAGGGCCCTAGTTATGGAAGGACAGGTCGTTTAAAGTAAATGCTTTTATGATAAAGTATAGGTTGGTGCTTACTTAATTTACGCTGCTACGTTATTTATACATATTTATTTAAAATGAGCTGCCCGCCCAGCTAAGTACGGGTAAACTAATGAACAAAATGAGACTCAGTCTACCCCTTACAGTACGATCAAGCAATGAAATATTTGTAGGAATTTGGATAACTCAACGACAATCATTACATTTTTTTGTAGTTTCCTTACGATTTCTCAAACATTTTTTTCACACAATAAATAAATAATTACTTAGCCATGTAGCCGTTCTGAAGTGATCCAGTTACATAATAAGCGGCGGTATACGAATGGTTAAGGCATCGGTCTCGCAATCGTGGGATCGCGGGTTCGAGTCCAAGGTACCCATCATACTACCGACGTGAGCCCTGTCCTAACACAAGCCATTGTGCTTAGCTGGAGGGGTTAACAGGATTGCTAGTAATGTAGCAAAGCAATCTGGTCCCCACAATCCTCTACATTACTTTAAAAAAAGAAACATCAAATAATACAGCAGCATTGAGGATAATACTGAATAAAATCTATATTCTTACCTACCTATAACTATAAAGATTTAACTATTATCTTCAATGCTGCAATCCAGCTGCAATGCTGCTGTAGAAGTACAAGAAACTTACTGTCTACAGACATTAATTAAATTCTATGTTATATAAATAAATAAGTTACACATAGTAATGAGAGAAATATGTAGGTATAGACTGACATAAAAAGTGCTTTATGCTGAATCATTTGTGCATCTTATAGATAGGTATTTACTTACACATTTCATACTTTCTCCATTTTTTGAAACCACTTGCATATTTTTTATTAATCTACACATAAAGGTGTTTTAATTAGACTTTTTATTGAACGTTCATTAGTTTGAGCACTTACTTTCAAAAATTAAAAGTTTTTTGACTAAAGCTTAAAAAGTAGGAACGGTTTTTTATCCCGTCGAGTCGCGTCGGTAAATGTTAGTTGATTGACAGGGTATCATTAGTTTAAAAAAACAGTGCCAGTATATTGGCTACAGGAGTCCAACGGTAACAGTTAGTACTTAGAGCTAATTGAATTTCCCTAGTTTGTAACCTTTAACATCAAAGACCGAAAATCTAATTTTGAGCGAAAACAATAATCGACAAATTAAATACCTAGTTTTGTTTTTTTCTTTCCAGTCAATATTTCCGATTCTTTTATTATTTCTGGTAAATTTATTTATTATGGTAATAGTGCCAAGGGGCATAGACTTAACTTCTAAAATCTAACTTCCCTTGTATAAAAGTAATATTATTTTGACTTGATAAACAATACAGAAACTAAAAGGCGTTCGAGGCACTTTAAACTAACATAACTATGTAGGCAACGCATTGACCAAATTGTCGACAAAATGTATCAACGGGTCAATAGGTGCAGGGTGCAGGCTTGCAGTGCGCATTACATAGTTGCTCGGCGCAAGTTTACCACAAAGCGTCGTTTTGATGTTTTGCGCTAACACTTTTGCTTTATAAATCACCCTACTCAATCATCCTACTCAATCACGAGGTTTTACTATCTTCATAAATCTTAGATAGTTGTTTGACATATCCATCTAGCGGGTGAATGCACAAATTTCATGGAAACAAACAATGGAAATTTGTGTAATTAGTAGATTTTACTTTTAATATCTCTTTATTTTGTTGAACTCATTTTGAGTTTTGTTGTTGCCAAAACTATTTATTATAAAAGGTCTTACCGAATCTACATACACGAATGATCAATATAAGATATGACGTTATTTAATACCCTACTATTTTTTTTCAACATTACCTAATATTTTTAACTTTCTTAAAGTATTTTTTACTTAAGATAATATTATAAATTATTTATGATATTTATATTCACTAACCACATACCTACCTATTACCATACATATATTGTAAATATACATAATTACAAAATAATAAAATATTACATTGGCATCTGTTCTTATCTAGATTATCTTTTTAAATTATTCTAATGACAGGATGCAGGTGAAAATTTAATTGAAAGTTTTACATAATGTAAAAAAGCATGACACAAAGGAGATCCAAAATGAAAGTCTAACTTATACATATTTAATCGTTTTAATAACAGCAGACGTTCATTCTTCTTTGCAATTATTTTATTGTACAATTTTCAAAATTTAAACATGGGCATAACTGTACTAATAGTCTCCCGTGGCTTCTTTACATTACACCAAATAACCTCTTAGTATAATTTTTGAAAAATACCCAAACTGCAAATTAACCCTTCACTACTTACCTACTTTTGCCACACAACCATCTACCACACATCTGAGAGATCCCGCAGTATAATCGTTGTTTTTTTGTCAGGTTTAGGGCCTAAACCTCACAAAAAACAACGACTATTTTACTCCAGTTAGTCGTTTCTATTTTTTATAAATACATTTTTTTATTTTAATTTATTCCTAATACTTTTTGTTTTTTTGTTGTTTTGTAGGCCCAGGCCGAAAAAACGCATTTTCCTTTTATTATAGGTGTCAAAGTTAGAGTTGTCATCATTTTAATCAAAGTAGAAAATTACTAAATTATCTATTCCGGTCAAATTTATATGCTAATTATGTGTTCCGTAGTTGCTATCTTTAACATAAATAGTTGGTAATGTCAAATCATAACACGGAAGAGCGAAATATCGTAGTTATTTTATATCGACTGGCCTGTTAGTCTAGTGGTTATTAGCCCTGACTGCTAAGCCAGAGGTCGTGGGTTCGATCCTCACCCTGGATAAAACTTTGTTTCATGAGCACGATAGTTTATTCTGTGTCTGGGTGTAATTTATCTTTAATATGTATGTACTTAAAAATATATAAGTATGTTTATCAGTTCACTTATCTGGTTTTCATAATACAAGCTCTGCTTAGTTTAGGATTAGTTGGCGTTGTGTGAGTTGTCCCAAGATATTATTTAACGAGCTGTCCCGCGCAACTTCGTCTGTGTAAATTTTTCCCGTTTTTGCAACATTTCTTATTGCTGCTCCGGTCCTATTGGTTGTAGCGTAATGTTTTATAGCCTATAGCCTTCCTCGATAAATGGGCTATCCAACCAAAGTGAAAGAATTTTTCAATTCGAATCAGTAGTTCCTGAGATTACCGCGTTCAAACAAACAAACTCTTCAGCGTTATAATATTAAGTTTAGATTTACGAAAATCGCAGTGACGTGATAACCCTACAATTTGGTTCGTTTGTAAACATTTCCCATCAGTTCGGTGGCGGAGTACCAATATGTAATAAGTTGATAAATAACAACTCTTTTCGCTCGGTAAAGAACAAGGTCACACGTTGAAGTGTGATAACCATTGTAACGGGTTGAAGCACGAATCTTCGGATTTGAATTTTGGTTGATAATATTATGAAAAAATTAAGGCACTTTTTTTTAAATAAATAGGTCTGATCAGGTCGGTGGTGACGACACGGCGCCAGGCGAGCCAGTCGAATGCCTCTTTGCAACTGTTTTTATCATCTATAAATAAATTGTTTACTTTTAATCAGGACACATTTTACATTGTTATATGTACTATTCATACTACAACATAGATAATTACGTTTACTTATTTGCCTGTCCCACTGCCATTCATTAAATATTTCATTTAATTCACATTTGGGCCAATTTCCCGGCGAGCTTTCAACGCATTCCGCTTGCATTGATCGGGTGTCGAATTAAATATATTATTAAGTAGTTAGATATGTACAGGCCGTAATCCACTGGACTAGAGGATTTATTTCGATTAATTAAAAATAGTTACATTTAAATAAAAGTACGTACTGTATGTACTTTTGCCCAGACTTTTTCCCATTTTTTGGGATGGTGGAGTGCACAATAAAATCACAAAACATTAAAAAAATATGGTTAGGTGTTACTTAATATATTTATTGCAGACAGTTATATGTTTAAAAATCTAGTACTTGGTAAAAAAAACAAAAAATCATCAGTTTAAAATCCTATATTTTAAACTGATGAATTTTTATGTTTTTTTTAGTTACTTGGACATCAAAGGTTCTAAATAGGAAAGAAAGCAGGCCTATAGGCTAAGATCTATAGAGCGCGTACTTTGGCTTAGCTCAAGCTTAGCGTAAGTTAAACTTAAAGAAAACCGTTTCCATTATTGTTCATAGCGCAAGCTCAGCATAATCTTTTAAGATTATTATATCTATAAAGTTAATGGTCAGCACAACCTTATCAAGTTTTTTATAATGCTAAGCCAAAGTGCGCTATAGATCTCTTAAAGTTATTTCATTGGAAAGCAGATATGGTCTATTTACTAATTCAGTAAAAACTTTGTTCCCCTTGTGGATGTGTATTTTATTATGATTTTTTTACTTACTGCTCCAACTTTTAGGTAATTCCTTAAAAATATTAAAAAATGGAATAAAAAAGTATGAAAATGAAACGGTAAAAACCTACTGACGCATTACTTTATTAGCAATAATTTTCTTTATCAACCGACTTCAAAAAGGAGATTTCAATTCGCCTGTATTTTTTTGTTTGTATGTTTGTTCACCGATTGCGCAAAGACGGCTGGATCGATTTGAAAAAATCGTTTTAATCGTTCGATCGAGTATACTTCCAAGTTGGTCCCGTTGTCATCAGATCACGATCTGATGATGGAATCCTGGAGGAATCAGGGGAACTCTTCAAATATTAAAGGCACAACTACAGTGGTTTAGGTACATTTCATAGTGATTCGTGCATTTACTGTCAAAAAGCAACTATTGGTGAAGTAGTAGTTGATGATGAAGACCACATATGACGAGCGAACCTATTCAATATTTTACGGTTTCCGATTCAATTACTTTAATATGATATTGAGTAGCATTTTATTCTCGTCATAGTACTATTACAAAAAGTAATAGATTTGATAGTGAACTATCATGTGAACTCTTTAACAATTAACGGCCCTGCATCGGGGCAAGCAATATTTTGTAAAGGGATTTGAGCAGTTGACATAAGCCTATTGTAACATAAGTGAATTACAAACCAACCCAATAAATAAATAAATAAACCCACTAAAAAGTTTTTTTTTGTTAGATATTATTTTTTGCTTTTTAGTTGCCTTGTATTTATTTTTGAAGTCGGTAATATTTTTTTGGAAAAAAGTTTTTATTGTACACTAAACATGCAAGAATAAAGTAGTAGTAATATAAAGTGTATCTAGTGTTGCCCAAAATCAGTCTTTGTCTTGCAGTTTTGACCGTGACTGACTGTGCATTAGAGCAAAAACAAGGCTAAGCCTGCGAGACTCTTGCGTCTTGCAGTTAGGACTGAGTGTCGCTTCAGGGAGTCTATTGAGATATTAAAGAGGAAGTGTCAGTCTGCTTGTGAAGCAGCTGGCGTGCCATCAAAGTCTGAGTTCATGTTTCTCATCTAATTGTTTTACCATAGATTCATCCGAAGTGGATGAAAGGCTCGTTATGGGTTTCTAAGCAGCTCGAGACAAAATGCTTAAACATTATAAAAACTGCGCAAATTTAATGAACTTTATAAAGAATTTAAAAGTCAGTATTATCTGCCATACGGCATTCATCTTTCAAAAATTTGACGAAACCATCTTATGGTGGGAGATATGGCTCGCTGTCACCCCCATAGTTTTGCTAAGAACGGGCCCTCAAATCAGTAGGCACCTTTTTCCAGACAATATGTACTAATAAGTAGGACCAATGCTCAATGAGCAATTCCAAACACTTCAACGCATTGATAGATACCAAAAGCGGGTTCAACAGCTGACTCCTCAAATGAGCCACCCGGGTCCCGGGTCAACGGTAAGCCAAAAATATTGTCAAGGTGGGTGTCGGTCAACCCACGCTTGTTATGATACCGTCTGGTGATCAAGTGCCGTGCCGTCTGGTAATTTTTATTTGTAATAGACAAATGTTGGATCCTCAGGCTTCACTCTCCAACACTGACAGTAAGTACGCCAATTTCTGAGACGGTCGCAGATCCGAACGAGCATCTACCATACTATCAAGCAAATTCCAAAAGCTCTAGTAGTTCTCCAGCCTACCATCAAAACGGGGAAGACTTAATGTGGGGAATCTACTCAACAAGCCGTTTGATGCGGGTGTAGTTTCAGACTTGGCCTCAGTCTTGCCATCCCTCGAAACCAAAATGTCGCGAGCGCGCTGTACAATTGAATCTGATCAAAATCGCTGGTATCTCCCTGGCGTTGCTTCTCAGCGAACTCATCCGGTGTTTATTCCAATAGAGCTGTACAATATTTCTCATATTTATCCTCAGCCGAAGCCAGACGCTCAACCTCTCATATCTAGCCAAGAACGCCTTTTCCAGTTCCGTTCTGGACACCAATGAATAATCTTTAGGAAACCATGTCAACTGAGTTTCTATAGCACCTGCATACTTCTTAATGTTACTGGGAATAGACATTTTCACAACAAAGGCGCTAATCACAAGTGGTACAAATAAAATTTACAAAAAATTACAATTATTAATAAGATTTTTTCCAAATCTAGAGTGTCCCAACACTTGTGACCACCCTACTGGCCAGTTGGATATCAATTAAGTTAATTATAACACAGACACTTGTTGGGGTGTCTGAGCTTTGCACTATACGAAAAGTAACGTTGTATACACGAATACTAGATAAGGTAAAAAAAACCCGGCGCGACTACAATAACAAGCTGTTCTGAGAACGTTAGCATCATGACATTGTTCGTGTAATCATTGACCTTCTAAACCTATTTATAGATATCAAATTAATACTTTGATGAAATGTTTTCATCCGAGGACAAAAAAGTTTAAGGAAAATTTAGATGTATTTTCACAACTAAAACGGTCCTTGAAAAATAAGTATTTCAACGATTTTTTTTTGGCTAAAATTGTTGCCGGGTTTCCATGGCTCTGCTTAGTTTGGGATGAGATAGCGTTGTGTGAGTTTTCCCAAGATATTATTATTAGATATTATTATATTAAGGTACCTTCATTCTTCGAAGGCCGCTTCTCAATACCTTCAAATGAGAGTCCACTAGACACGTTAATTGACCCCATCGGCTGGGAAAAGGTTTGAATAAGCTACTTATTGAAAAACGCAAGTCAATCAAAATAATTTGCTATATGTAAAATTGATTTTTTTTTGTACAGGGTTTCATTTGGGTGAATGGCCACAACCCTACTGGCCTAACGTGGGGCCATAAGTGACTCTTTATGTACCTGGAATATAGCTTAAATCAGGGTACCAAGAAAACATTGTACAAATCTTAGAATTAAGTAGCCCATCCGAAACGTTCTCTATGAAATTTGTCACCAACCCCATTCTGAACATGACAAAGTACTATTGATGTAGTGTAAAACGTAACGTCAACAGCGTTATCAATAATTAACTTTAATTTGTAGTTAAATTTACGATTTTTTTAATAAAAGTATTTTACTTTTAATCGATTTATTTTAACCGTAATTAGGTATATCCATTGTAAATCAAACACAAAAAGAGAAACGAGTTTAATGTTATTTTTTCCAAGCCCAGGAATTGCGAAAATCATGACGACGTGTAAGTATTATGAAGAGAGAGGTTGATTTTTGTGACTTTGTTTGTTAGTCTTGGGTAATCTTTGGAACCACTGAACGTATTTGAAAAAATCTTGCACCATTTAAAAGAAGAAGAAAAAAATTGTATTCCTGATCGTTATATATTTTGCGTAAATATATTGTGCAAATTATGTATAGTTATGACGATAGGGTAGAGGTATGCAGAACTGCGCATTTTCGCTTCCATGTTTCTTAAAAATACCAAAGAGTGTAGAACCAGATTTACGCTGGATTTCCTCTAACACTGATCGTCGGCGCTGAGGCACACTATGTATAAGGAGCCGACGCATATCAGCGCTGATCGGTTAGCGTCACTCAGAAATGTTACATTTAATGACATAGGTACAACGTCAGTTAGCAAGCGCCGACGATCAGCGTGGGAAGAAAATTAGCCTATGTCTTTATTAATTTACTTAGGTTATCTGCCAAGTAGAAAAAATATTATGAAGTATTTGAAGATAATATTTTAGGGGCTGTTCCAAAAATTGGAAGCCTCCAAAATGCGCACTCTTGCACAACATATGCGAACAAGACTGCGCAGCAAAATGTGCAAGTCTGCGAAGGTAGGTCAAGAGTGCGCATCACTCACAAATGTCATATTTGACGTTAGCTGGATTAAGTTTGCTGTGCATTTGCAGTGCCACCGTTATCTGCAAGAAATATACTTAATTTACGTTGCTACGTTATTTATACATATATAATTAAAATGAGCTGCCCGCCCCAGCCAAGTACGTGTATACCTACTAATGAAGAAAATGAGACCAAATCCACCCCTTACAGTACGATCAAATAATTAAATAATTGTGGGAATTTGGATAACTCAACGATGATCTTTAACAAGTTTTGAAGTTTCCTTACGATTTATCAAATATTTTTTTTCACGAAATAGGAATAACTTATCCATGCAGCCGTTCTGAACACAAGCCATTTAGTTTCTCTGGAGTGGTTAACATAATCATGCTAGTAATGTGGGACCACAATCCCACATAACTAGTTACCATTTTAATAAAATAAAATAAAAATACAGCAGCATTGAGGATAATAGTCAAATCTGTATAGGTACTTACCTACCTATAAGTATAAAAATTTAACTATTATCTTCAATGCGGCAATGCAGCTGTAGAAGTACAACACACTTATACTTCACGTCTACAGACATTAATTAAATTCTATGTTATATAAATAAATAAGTTACACATAGTAATGAGAGAAATATGTATAGACTGACATAAAAAGTGCTTTATGCTGAATCATTTGTAGCATCTTATAGATAGGCATTTACTTACACATTTCATACTTTCTCCATTTCTTGAAACCACTTGCATATTTTTTACTAATCTACACATAAAAGTCTTTCAATTACACTTTTTTATCAATCATTAGTTTGGGCACTTACTTTCAAAAATTAAAAGTTTTTTGACTAAAGCTTAAAAAGTAGGAACGGTTTTTTATCCCGTCGAGTCGCGTCGGTAAATGCTAGTTGATTGACAGGGTATCATTAGTTTAAAAACAGTGCCAGTATATTGGCTACAGGAGTCCAACGGTAACATTTGGTACTTTTAACTAATTGAAATTCCCTAGTTTGTAACCTGTAACATCAAAGACTGAAAATCTAATTTTGAGCGAAAACAATAATCGACAAAATAAATATCTAGTTTTGTTTTTTTCTTTCCAGTCAATATTTCCGATTCTTTTATTATTTCTGGTATGTAAATTTATTTATTATGGTAATAGTGCCAAGGGGCATAGACTTAACTTCTAAAATCTAACTTCCCTTGTATAAAAGTAATATTATTTTGACTTGATACCTCTACGCGCTCCTAAGAAAAAAATACAGAAACCTAAAGGCATCAGAGGCAACTAACATAATTAGAAAAGTCCATGACAATTTATTGATAAAATGTATCAACGGGTCAATTAGTGCATGGTGCAGGCTAGCGGCGCGCTTACATAGTTGCTCGGCGCAAGTTCATACATAGCGTCGTTTTGATGTTTTGCGCTAACACTTTTGTTTTATAAATCACCCTACTCAATCACGAGGTTTCACTATCTTCATAAATCTTAGATAGTTGTTTGACTTTTTCATGTTGAATCACTAATTTCATGGAAACAAACAATGGAAATTGTGCAATTAGTAGATTTTCCTTTTAATATCTCATTTCTCTAATATCTCGTTGTTACCAAAACGAGTGATCAATATAAGATATGACGTTATTTAATAACCTACTTATTTTTTTCAAAACATTACCTAATATTTTTAACTTTCTATATACTTATGATATTATTATAAAAATATTTGAGATATATATATTTTTTTAATATATTCACAAACTGAAATCACACTTAAAACTTAGAGAAAAACAAGGTAGGTAATAAAAAGACACAACGTTGGCGTGCGTTCTAAAATAGTGAACACATCATGCACATTATAATGTTATATAAGATCTCTAGGGGTCGTTCGACCTATAATAATTATGAATTCAAATTAAAAATATCATATATAAAAAATATACATTAAATCAATTTAAAAAATATATATTTATATAAAATAAAATAAAGAAAAATAAAATAAAAAAAAATATTTTGACAATAATGCAAACCTAACGTGTCGTGCAGAATAAGCTTTGTGAATTTTCCGCTTAGCTGTGATTAGCGAACCATAGAAGATATCAAACTCAATTCTAATACAATTGTAGGCTGAACCCATTCTATAGAGAGGACTGTGAGAGCCTACATTAGTCCGAGCTCGAGGTAGCGAAACTGTTTTGCGGTTACATGTACGACTACCCGAACGTGGAACAGCAAAATGTACCCTTGCTAATATATCCTTACGATCAATTTATCCATTTATTATTAATTTGTGCTAAAATCTATATGCAAAACCGGTTTTTATTTACTTGTTGTGTAGTATATATTCCACCACAAACAGACGAAAGTGAATATAGTATTATGTTTCATCTGCTAGAACAATTATGTGTAAAGTATCCAAACAATTTAATTATATTAGGCGATTTAAACTTGTTTTCATGTAATATTAATGTGTATAACTATTATGAATATTTTGTGGCCTTTGGTGGATTCACTCAGTATAATGAGATACCAAACTGTATGGGTAGACAGTTGGACCTCGTGTTGTGCGCGCGCGATGACGTGCGAGTGTGCGCCGCGGACGAGGGGCTGTTGCCCGTGGACGCCCTTCACCCGCCCCTCGCGGTGACCGTCGCCGTCGGGGCGCGCTCCGCACTGACTCCCGCCGCACCCTCGGCCTGTCCGCGCACCTCACGCTCTACTTTATTGTATGAACGTTTTAATTTTCGTAAAGCGGATTTTAACAGATTATATTATTTAATAAATTCATTGAATTGGACACAAATGTATAGTATAGATGATCCCGATTTAGCTTTAAATTATTATTATGAGAAATTGAGTGAAACTTTCGATGCTTGCGTACCACATAAAAAATATAAGAATCCGAACAGCAAATATATATATCCACAATGGTATACATCAGATCTTATTCGAGATATTAAAATTAAATATAATCTACACAAAAAGTATAAAGCTAGTAAGTCTCCAAATGACTATGTTGAATTTGCTCGATATCGGGCAATGGTAAAAACCGAAACGTTATCTGCCCATAAGCGTTATATAGACAGGGTACAGAAACACCTAGCTGATGACCCCAAGGCATTTTGGAGCTATATACGTGAGAAGAAAGGTAAATCTGGTCAATATAAATTAATGAAAGATGGACAAATGTTGTCTGGAGTGGAATTAGCTGACGAATATGCAAGGTTTTTTCATTCCGTGTACAACGTGCAGTCGAGAACGCTGAGCGCATAGGCGGCGAGCGCGTCAGCAGCGCCGAGTGCCGCGTTCGCTCATCTCGCACGCCTTGACCGACCGGCGGTTATGAGAGCGCTGGCCGCTCTGCCGCCCAAGCACTCAGTAGGACCGGATGGTATTCCGCCGTTTATTATTAGGGACTGCCGAATGACTTTAGTTGCACCATTGCTACACTTATTCAACACGTGTATAACTACTGCAAGGTTTCCTGATCGATGGAAACTCACTCGGGTGGTACCAGTACCTAAAGGTCGGGGTGGTACTGATGTTACAGACTATAGGCCAATAGCGGTGTTGAGCGCCACAGCTAAAGTATTTGAGATGGCTATTCACAATTGCTTATATACCCAAGTAAGTCCTTATTTATCTGATGCGCAACATGGTTTTCGTCATGGCCGACAAACTATGGGAAACCTACTGCACCAGATGACACAGCTGATACCGGCAGTGGACTCTGGGCTGCAGGTTGATGTAGCTTATCTCGACTTCCGGAAAGCGTTCGACACAGTTGATCATGACGTTCTCCTTTCAAAGATGGCGGACTTTGGTTTTACACTGCACACGCTAAAATTCTTCACACGCTACCTAAGTGATAGACGTCAATTCGTCGACTGTGCCGGACACTGTTCTGAGGCTTACTACACGAGATCCGGCGTGAATCAGGGCTCAAATCTGGGGCCCTTTCTATTTATCCTTATGATAAATGACCTACCTAAAGTAGTAAGGTCAACATGTCTACTCTTTGCTGATGATCTTAAGATGTCTGTGGTTGTTAAAGACCCTGCAAATTGCTATTCATTACAGCAAGACTTAGACAGGGTTGTTAGATGGAGCCACGATAATAAATTATTCTTTAATGTTTCTAAATGCTCGGTACTTTCATTCAGACGTACACTTAGTCCAATACTCTACCAGTACAGTATGGACGGCGAGCCGTTGCAACGTGTAGACGAGGTAAGAGACTTAGGTATACGTTTCACCAGTGACTTACATTTCCGGAAACACATCTCAGATATTTGTAAAAAGGCATACCGAAATCTTGGATTTGTTTTACGTCAGGCGAATGAATTCACAAACATCTGTGCGTTAAAGGCTTTATATGAGGCACTTGTGAGGAGTCATCTCGAATATAATGCGGTTATATGGAGTCCTAGTGAAGCGAAATACTCATCAATGGTTGAACGGATACAGAATAAGTATATACGATTTATGTACACAAAGCTGTATGGAGTATACCCTGGGTACCCGTTGTTATATCCGTCCTTGTTTATTCTTGGAATGATAGGATATTATAAGTTAGAAGTGAGACGTGAAGTAGCACTAGTGATCTATTTATTTATGGTGTTACGTGGTAGGATACAAAATCCACCGATTTTGTCGCAGATTAGCTTTTGTGTTCCTAACCATTACGCGGGGCGGCGGCGAAAGCCACAGTTGCTGGCGGTGCCCCGCGCGCGTACCAACCTGCTGCAGAGGGCGCCGCTCTCGCGGGCGTTTCGTTCGTTTAATGCAGTGGCCGATGTCATTGACGTATTTTCTTGTTCACTGAGCGAATTCACTAGGGTCACCTATCATGTACTTAGTTATAGATGATTTATTGATTATTATTTTATATTATAAATTGTCTGCGTGTACCGCATTAGATTATTAAAATCTGTAATGGTAGACGTAAGTATTTTGTTGTAAATAAATAAATAAATTTATGACTTTATACAAAAAATATTATAACTGCTGCTTTTCGCCGCGAGCCCAAGATTGACATTTTGAAATATTCGAGTCTAGAACAACCAGTCACCACATACCTATTACATAATGTAAATATACATAATTAACAAAAAACAAAATTATCACTTAATCATCTGTTCTTATCTAGATTATCTTAAAAACTAAATAATTTGTGCAACATTTTAAATTATTCTAATGACAGGATGCAGGTGAAAATTTAATTGAAAGTTTTACATAATGTTAAAAAAAATTACACAAAGGAGATCCAAAATGAAAGTCTAACTAAAACTTAATTAATCTTTTTAATTATAGCAGACGTTAATTCTTCTTTGCAATTATTTTATTGTAAAAATTACAAAATTTAAACATGGGCATGACTCTACATTTAGATACGACATTACTGTCAAGTTGTGTTAAATAGGTACCTACTTAAAGTATATTTCTTTCATACCTAATTCAAATTAGTAGATGAGACAAGCCAACATGCAGTTTAACCTTAGTGCACCAAAATATTCAAGGTTTATCCGGCTTATAGATTTAGGAACTAGAATTATTTTTAAAAACCCACCATGTTCATGTTTTATGTGTCACGGAACACTGGTTAAAGAACTATGAACTGATTTATAATGATGAATGTAAATGTTATAGTGTTGTAAGCATGTTTGTTAGGAAGAAAGCTATACATGGTGGCTCTATGATTTTTGTTTGTAGGTACCTAATAATGGGAACAGTAAAGAACGCAAAGGAATATGTAGTAGAACGTTCTCTCGAGCGTACTTTAGAATTGTCTTGTGTGGAGTTGAAGGTGCATGTTATTATTTATGTTTACCTTCCACCTCTGGAAGATGTACTGAAAATACTTAGTCATGGTAAGAAGCATGTAATGTGGTGATTCCAACATTAATTTAGGTATTTGAACATTCACCTATAGGTATTAGATTATGTCGTATAATTAACTCATTTAATTTGAAATATTTGATTGTGCACCAACAAGAATCACATCACATTCTGCTACACGCTTGCATAATATTTTTAGCAACTGTAGTTATTATAATGAGGCCATATTGAGTGATTTAACATCACCGACCACTGTGGACAGAAAGCCACTTTTCCTGTTCATACGGTGGCTAAAGTAAACAATATCATCTGTAGGTCAATGAGTACAGTTCGCCTAAACCAATTAATGCAAATGTTTCTGTCCGTATTACCAATACAGATTTTAGTCAAGATGATCCGAGCTACCTTCACGCGTCTTTATTGAAATTATCAAATCTGAATTTAATAATACACTTCTCATTAAAAACATCGAAACACCTCGTGAGTTAAAATTTTTCAAAAAGATGTTTATATTTTAGAATACATTTTGAATGTCATTTAATACAAGGTTTTCAATTCCATATCCAAAAAATATTTTCATAAATTCCTTTTTACGGAGACATTTTCAACCGACTTCAAAAAGGAGGAGGTTCTCAATTCGTCTGTATGTTTTTTTTTTTTTTTTTGTATGTTTGTTCACCGATTACGCAAAGACGGCTGGACCGATTTGAAAAATTGTTTTTGTGTTTGAAAGGGTATACTTTCAAGTTGGTCCCATTGCCATCAGATCACGATCTGATGATGGGATCCTGGAGAAATCGAGGGAACTCTTAAAATATTAAAAGCACACCTACAGTGATTTAGGTATATTTCATAGTGATTCGTGCATTTACTCTTAAAAAACACCAATTGGTGAAGTGGAACATGATGAAGACCAAAAATTACGAGCAGACCTATTCAATATTTCACAGTTTGCGATTCAATTAAGTACTTTAATATGGTATTGAGTAGCACTTTAATCTCGATATACTACTATTATACAATGTAATAAAGCTGATAGTGAACTCCTCAACAATTAACGGCCCTGCATCAGGATTTGAGCAGATGACATAAGCCTATTGTAACTTAAGTGAATTATAAACCAACCCACTAAAAAGTGAGAAATAAAAACTTTTTAACAAAAAATATTACGGACTTCTTATTTGTATTTATTTTTGAAGTCGGTAATATTTTTTGTTAAAAAGTTTTTATTATCCTGTATAAAGTATAAAGAAAATGAGAAAACCCGATTCCTACCAGATCCGAAATACTCACGTGCAAAATTAGCTGAAGCTTCTGCGTGCGAAGTATCCATGTGTTTTAGAAAAAAAAAAAACTTTTAATCTGATGTATCACACAGTGAAAATTAAAAAATAAATAGTTTAAAGTTAAGCGCTAATTTTTGGTTTTTACGCGATAAATGTACTCTAGATCTAAACACATTTTTATTACGAAATAATGTTTTAGTTCATAAAGGATAATCAAATGAAAATCTAATTTTGAATTTGGAACTTTCGATACCACTGTAAAGGCCAAACTGCCAGCTTTAAAATTATGTAATTTTTTATGGAATTAAACCTCTTTTGTGTTAAACTCTAACAAAAAAGATAAAAAAGAAGATTTTCGATTTTTTTGATGAGAAGTCACAATTAGGACTTTTTATAAAAATATAAAATTAGCTTTTGTAATTGGGCAACAACTGGCCTACAAATATGTAGAGCTAAGTTGTATGAAATGTAGAGTATGAAGCAATATAATTTTGACCCTAAGTTAATTCTGTATGTTTTAAATTATTCAAAATATTAAAGCCAAGTGTTTACATTTAAGTAAAAATATTAAACAAGAGGAGAATAAAATGAAAGCCACTTGGAACATGATCAATGCTGAATCTAGGCGAGTCAAGCCGCGTAAACATAATTTTGAATTAAATGTTGGTAATGCAATTATAACTGAAAATTTAAATCTAGTGCAGATTTTTAATATTTTTTTGCTGAAATACCTATAAAAACAAGCAGCTGGGAAAACTCGCCGGTCGCCATTGGTATTTTTTGCGATGTCTCAAAAGCATTATTATTACCATAACAAATAAATTTACCTGGAAATAATGACCGGAAAGAAAAAACAAAATTAGACATTTATTTTGTCGATTATTGTTTTAGCTTGAAATTAGTTACAAACTAGGCCTTTTCAATTAGCTTTACCAACTGTTACTGTGCGATCCTGTAGTTAATATACCTACTAGCAGCGTTTTTTAAACTAATGAAACCCTGACAATCGGCTAACATTTACCATTGCGACGCGACGGCATAAAAAAATCGTTCAGTAGTTATAAGCTTTAGTAAAAAAACTTTTTGAAAGCCAGTACCCAAACTAATAAACGTTTCATAAAAAAAAGCGTAATTGAAACACTTTCAGGTGTAGATTAGTAAAAAATAAGCACGTGGTTTCAAAAAATGGAGAAAGTATGAAATGGATAAGTACCTACCTATCTATAAGAAGCTACAAATGATTATATATATTTCTGTCATTACTACGTGTAACTAATTTATTTATATATCATAGAATTTAAATAATGTCTGTAGACTATAAGTTAGTATAAGTGTGTTGTACTTCTACGACAATTAGCGATCGTACTTCATTAAATTAATTCAGGTTATTTTATTTCTGCATTGCAAAAGACGGCTCTGAGCTAAGTTGCGGACGGAGGGACAGACGGACGGACATGGTGAAACTATAAGAGTTCCGTTTTGCCATTTTGGCTACGGCACCCTAAAAGTGACGTATTTTCCTACTTTTGTTTGAGTAACGTTGTGTTTTGATATAAAGTCTCACTAACAAAATATGTTTTTTTTGTGACTTCATTTGCATGGAAATTTTCAACACAAGGACATTTTTTCAGGAGGAAAAGTAAATGTCCTATCTGTGTCAAATTTCATCCATATCTGTTCAGACGTTTGGAGTGCTTGAGTAAAAAATACCTACCTATTCAAACTTTCGCAGTATGCAGTTTTAGAAAAATGGTTTCATTTGGTAGCAGAACCATCACAGCCATCTTATATTTAGATATACCCTTTTTAACTGTTCCCGGGCCCATTCCATATCAAGAGATAAACTAACTCCACATTACAACTCATAGACACAAGTCATTTCGCATTTAAAAACAGAGTTCGTCATCTGTATAGAAATAGATTGGCAGATTCAGCAAAGTAGGTAGGTAATTGTTTGGCTTTCTCATGGTAATATGTTACATGTAGATATGAAGCAGCAGTAGCTTAATGGTTATGAAACGGACTCGCAATCGTAAGGGGACGGGTTCGAATCGTACCCATTATAGGTACTACCGACGTGAACCCACTCCTAGCACAAGCCATTGAGCTTAGCTGGAGGGATTAACAGGATTGCTAGTAATGTGGGATCCACAATCCCAGTTATAAATTCATCTTTAAAAAAATATATATTCAAATAACTAGTCAAATAACTAGACTAGTAGTAGTTCAACTTTTTAATTACTTTGAATTTGGAACGCATTTATTATTTTCAAAAGTTCTTTCGATTTCGCGCTATTTTACATATTTTTTCGTTTTCATTAATCAAATTACAATATGGATTCAAGAAAATAGGATGGTGTTCATGAAAATAGGATTGCGATGATCGCTTTGCACAAAGTGGGTATGGTGCCGTCGGTCATATTCCAGACACTTAAAAAGCTTGGTATCAGCCGTATGTTCGTATATCGCACTATTAACAGATACAACAACACTTCCTCTGTTGAAGACCATAAAAGATCGGGGCGGCCGCGTGCTGTTAGAACTACAAATGCTGTTAAAGCCAGAATTCGTCGAAATCCCATTAGGAAGCAAAAAAATCTTATCGCGAGAAATGAAGATTCCCGGTAGGACTCTGTCGCGTATTATTAAACAAGACCTGAAGCTCGGTACTTATCGTCGATATACAGGACATGCCCTAAATCAATCTTTATAATTAAAGTGAATGGTTCGATCAAAACGCCTTCTGTCGCGATACGCAGGTGAAGGGCACAGAAATATCCTCTTTACCGATGAAAAAATTTCACGGGTACAGCGTGGTCATCATCCTGCGTCAGTGATGGTTTGGTGGGGCGTGTCTTATCAAGGCGTCACAAAGCTACATTTTTGTGAAAAAGGAGTGAAAACTTCAGCCAAAGTGTATCAAGAGACAGTCTTGGATCGTGTTGTGAAAACTCTCAGCAATACACTTTTTAAAAATGTACCGTGGACTTTCCAGAAGGACTCTGCACCTGGTCACATGGCAGGAACTACCCAAGCCTAGCTTGAAACCAACGTTCCGGAATTTATAAAAGCTGAAGGCTGGCCCTCATCTAGCCCAGACCTCAACCCTTTAGACTACAAATGGTCAATGGTCAGTTTTAGAGGACATGGCTTGCTCTAAGCGACATGGCGAGATTGACTTTTAAAAAATCTCTGGAGCAAGTAGTGGCGAAATTTCCCATGGAAACAGTGCGTAAATCCTTAGATTCCTGGCCTGACAGATTATAGGCCTGTATAAAAGCCAAAGATGGCCATTTTAAATAGAATATTGTTTTTATTTTTCGCTGAGACTTTAATATGTACTTGAAAGATTTAATAATACTTCATTATTTGAAGTTCAAAATTAAATATTTGTGATGAATAACGTATTTATTTGGTTAAGGGTTACCATTTTTATTAAACCATTTTCGCAAATAATGCATTATGTTAAAACAAATTTGATTACCATAAAAAAGGCAATAATGGGTCAACCTTAAAAGATACGCATTTGTTGTCGCGAATTTTTTTTTAACTTTTCAGGTGAACAAATCCGTCATACATTATTTTTGTGTAACCGTTTACGCAGCTCACGCAACGGAAGGCGGAACGGAAGGCTCTCAAAGGGAATATTTTTTTCCGTTTTTGCAACATTATTTATTGCTGCTCCACTCTTATTAATCATAGCGTGATGTTATATAGCTTATAACCTTCCACGATAGGCTGTAAGCTATATAACATCACGCTATCAGTAAACTCCTACCTATAATCTTTTCCTTCACACAGAACAAATAAATTATAATCCTACAACGAAACAAGCTTACAAGCAAATCAAAATATTGAAATAAAGCTACAAGGGTATAAAGAAAATAAAACTTGAAAATGGGAGATGCGCAGTATGTGCGAGCTATAGTCCTTCTGGAGCGAATGAAAATGAAAAAACCAGAACGCGACCCTAAGAAAAAAAAATAGTACAAAAACTAAAAGGCATTCGAGACAATGTAAACTTACACAATAGGTTAGTTTCAAAGGTAAATAAAAAAACCAAAGAGATTAAGTTTGGTATAACATGATAAATAGGATTTTTTATCATTATCATGTCATAGAAGAGCGTAATGTTGGAAACTTGCATAATTAGGTACATTAAGTAGCTAATAGGCTAGTTTGCAACTAGTCCAAACGACACCTCTTTAGGAAATGTCAAAACGCATATTTTGTCAAGATATATTAAAATTCGACTACAATTTATTGAGCAATTGTTGGCAAATGTATCAACGGATCAATAGAGCGCGCAATTTGCGCTAACACTTTTACTCTATAAATCACCCTACTCAATCACGAGGTTTCACTATACTTAAACATAAATCTTAGATAGACGTTTGACACCCTATGACATTATAGCGGGTGCATCACTAATTTTCATGGAAATGAACAACGGAAATTGTGTGTACTAAACAGAGTTTTTGTTGTTGCCAAAACTACCCATTAGAGGTCTTACTGATTTAAACCAGTAATCAATTTAAGATATGACATTATTTAACTGCATAGTTGTTTTTTTAAACCATTAAGTAATATTTTTAACTTTCTAATTTTTTGAGATAATATTATAATCATTTGTGGTATTAATATTCACAAACCGTATACCTATTACATAATTAATGTAAACATACCTACATAATTAACAAAAAATAAAATATTACATTGTCATCTGTTCTTATCTAGTTTATCTTAAAAACTAAATAATGTGTGCAAAATTTAATTCATTCTAATGACAGGATGCAGGTGAAAATTTAATTGAAAGTTTTACATTATGTAAAAAACCATGACACAAAGGAGATCCAAAATGAAAGTCTAACATTTTTTTTTTAATTATTATAATTACTGCAGACGTCCATTAATCTTGCTTTGTAATTATTATATTGTATATTTTTCAAAACTTTACTTTAAAATAATTACTAGACTCTACATTTATTTTACAGCCGAGTTGTTTCAAATTAGGTACTTAAAAGTATATTTCTTTCATATGATCTGCTATGGAACCGTTTGACATAGATTTACATAGAGACTATGAAGAATTAGCAATTAGTGTATGTGAGATACCTATTCAAATTCCCACGTCCGAGTGTTTAGCCAAAATCTCATTATGTGCTGGTTTGGTATGTAAAGTTTCTAGTAGTTATTTTTGTATCAAATTACTAGTCTGTTTGACACAGAAGAGTCATACTGACCTTTGGTTTTCGCTACAATTGGTTGGCTGCATAGACATCTGCATTTTTACTTACTTTTCCCAAACAAGTGCGTGTAGCTAAGTGTTGTTTGTTGTTTTGTATTTTTGGATAATAGTAGTAAGAGTGTTTTTTATCAGTAGTTTCTCCTTATTTAGGATACCTGTGGTGTTAGAAATTTTGTTAATTAAGGTAGTATGTTCTTTAGGGTTATATTTTATTTTTTATTTACAACTTGTTTTAACCTTTTCCGCGTATTCCGTTTGTGTGAAATTCGGTTCGAGCAAAGGAATGTTCAAGGAAATGGAATTACATCAACTATTAATTCAGATTACCGACAATCTTTGTAATAAATCTAATCGAAATCCGTTCAGCGCTTCGATCGTTTATTAGGTAATCTACAGTTCGGAACTTTCACATTTATAATATTATAAGATTTCTTCTCACCAGGTCTACAATATCTTTAGGTAAACCTTGAAGGAAATATAAGTTAATATAACATATTTATATACAAATTATTAATAGTTTTGTTTTATCGTGAAGTGTTACGAATCTTAATTAAGTGTCTACAATTCTACATGTTGATCTAGAATTGTAGACACTTAGTTAAGATTTACTGAAAAATTACCTTGTAATGGGAAGTGATTAAAGTAATTTGGTAATAGGTACCAAATTACTTTTCGTTTACGTATTAATTACGTATCATTTAATACGTGCAAATTAAGGCATGGTACTAGTCTAACTAATATTGTAAATTAAAGCGACGGTAGCCCAACTGCAACGGACTCGCAATCGTGAGGTCACGGGTTCGATCCTACCCTTTATATTACCTACGTGATACAAACCTTTGAGCTTAGCTGGAAGGATTAACAAGATTGCTAGTAATGTGGGACCCAATCTTACATTGCTTTGCTTGCTTTCCCAATCTCACATTGCTTTTTATTAAATTGTCATGTTTAATATTTTCAAATTATGTTGTAGGTACCATAGTGTACTGGCACTACCTAACAGATTTAATCTGGGATTAGATACCTGCCTAAGAATGCCTAATTAGTGACATTATACTGAAATATATTCATCGTAGAGGGAAAATAAGGACCCGACTTCTTCATTTCATATTTTATTTTTTTACGAGATAATGTTACTTTGGTTTAGTATAGTATTATATTATGTGCTATTGACGTATAGACCAGGACTGCGCCATACCTTTCAATTAAAAACTAAATATTGACTGCAGAGCGTCAAAGAGAGAAAAAAACTCGGCCTTTGACAGGTATTGTCCACAAAGTAGCGTTGTCTCTTCCTAGAGAGTGGTCAATTTTGTGAGGTTGTGGCGCAGTCC
Source organism: Herminia tarsipennalis (assembly GCA_945859575.2). Classification (NCBI taxonomy): domain Eukaryota; kingdom Metazoa; phylum Arthropoda; class Insecta; order Lepidoptera; family Erebidae; genus Herminia; species Herminia tarsipennalis. Next base: position 12,515,561 of record OX243840.2, read on the forward strand.
AGGGTCCTTATTCACTATCTTTTTTTTTCGTTTTCGCGTCAAGCCCGCGTTATTATCTGTCAAAATCTTGTCATAATGGTTTATAGAGAGCTGCGCTTAGAAATTCATCGCGCATGCGCTAATTCGCGCGGGCTTGTCGCGAAAACGAAAAAATACATAGTGAATACGGACTCTTGTCTATATATCGATGCCATAAACTATTTCTCATTGAATATTTTTTTTGCTATAAATGACAAAAAGAAGAACAATTCTAACAAATTAAAGTTTCTTTTGTATAATAATAATAAAAAAAATCTTATTCACTTTGGAAGCAAAATACTACATTTGTGTTTATAGGTAGGTTATTTATTACCGAGATAACTGCAATAAATAAGATAGGTAGATACCCATTTATATTATTTGGAATTCCTGACTATACTGACTAACTTTGTACAAAGATAGCTAATTGCTTTCACTTGTAATTTAATTAGTAATAGTGCACTATTTTATTCTTACATTATCAATTTACTATCACATATATATTAAATATTACTGATTAAAATTAAAACAGATGCGCTAAATTAGTCCGGGGCGTGCCTGTTCGGTCACAGGTTTCGAAATCAGCGAGTATCACCGGGACAGTCGAGGCGAGCGGTCGTGCAGCGGCTGTGGAATCACATACGTCCATCGCATAAATAAAACACAGGTACTTGTCCGTTCTATTAACCTACCTAGTCGCTGAGGCACTAGCCGCACTAGCCAGCGATTGTAAAGTCGTTTCTCGGGGTCAAGACAGTTCACTGTCGGCTCAGTGTTTTACTAACGTGGGTCATTGCCGTCCTACGTCTGCCTCTATACAAGATAAACAAACTTCTTTGCATCATTGAATTGATGCCGACGAGATTTGAAAACAAGATTCTAAAGGAAGTGTGATGTTACGGGTATTGGCTGTTAATCGTTTTTTTTTGTATGCCGGTGCCTGTGCTAGGGAATGTTACACTTGTCCGTTTGTAATAAACTTTTTTTATTTTTTGAAATATTCCTAGATGGTTTGGTTATTACAGAGAAATGTAATTTAGTAACTTATCTTTAGATGACATTGTCTAGTAGAATAGGTATTCTAACATTTAGTGGCACTTATCTACATATCTAGATGAAGAAACAACATTTTAAATAAAACATTACTTGTGTTTAAAATACTTAGGTAGGTATAGGGTAAATGAAGTATTTGCTTGTATTCATCAATATTATCGTTCTATTTAAATAATGACTTTTTGTTATATCGCAAGTACTTACCTATCAAAACAGGAAATATTTTTGGTGCACTAACCTATTTCCGTCTAATGTAATAATTCTGTAGATATTAAGTACCTATGTAGTTTTACAAGTAAGTAGTAATAGGTACTTATAGTAAACTAGGAAGTCACGTCATCAAAAAAGGTCATTATATTTTGTTACTTTTACTAAGCAGGTAAGGTTATAGATATGCATGCAATATGCATACATATATTTGCTAACTAGCTGACCCGCGCAACTTCGTCTTTGTTCGCAACATTTTTCATTACTGCTCCGCTCCTATTAGTTGTAGCGTGATGTTATATAGCCTATAACCTTCCTCGATAAATGGGCTATTTAACAGTAAAATAATTTTTCAATTCGAACCAGTAATTCCTGAGATTATCGCGTCCAAACAAACAACTCTTCAGCTTTATAATATTAGTATAGATACTTACTCAAATATAGTAAATACTAAATAATTGTTATTTATAAAATAAAACTTATCATTGATAAGTTTAAAATGGTTTTTCACTATGTACTTGTTACTTTACTAAATTTTCGAAAAAAGTAGTTTATCATTATTGGCATCTTTGACTTTTATTCTTACAAATACCTAACTTTGTTTATATTTTGCAAATATTTTAAAATCAGCAGTCAATGTAATACAGAGGTCGTATCTTCTAAATACCTACGTGTTGACCTTACCATGGCTCTTGCTTGATATGTTCGCTTGTGAATTATTATTTTATTGTTCAATTGGTCAACAATAATAACTTATTATACCTATTCCTTTCAATTAAACTGAAACTCATAAGTAAGTAAACAATGATAACAGAACATGTATATAACCATTTTAATGGCTTGATACGGGAAAAAACATTCTGTAATGACGTACCTATTAGGTATGGTTCCCTATTATGAAAGCCTAAGTAGATTTTATACTTTGTATTGATAATAATAATCGTTTACATGTGACACTAGACAGGTACTTAAATTTTGTGTTTGATGACTATCATTATTAGCATAAATGTTGATAATTATTATATTATGGGTCTTAATCGCGAGCTTAAGAGTCTACCCGTGATCACGGCCGTTGCAATGCGGTCGAAACGTCGGGTAATAAACAAGGTATTTTACATTAAACTATTCACGCGATTAGGACCCGTAATATATATTTTTTCATAATGATTAGCATGGTTAGGTTTTAAAACAATTGGTAGTTATTCTTACAATGTTGTGAACCATGCTAAAAGGTATGCGTGGCTGAAATACATATTTATTTATGAATAGCTGTCCCGGCGAACTTCGTACCGCCCCGTTATTTCTTTTTTCGTAATTTTCTATTTTTTTTTTGCGTAGATCCTTCTACAGTGTATTAAAAAATTAAAACAAAGATAATCTCAAAAGTCGTCCTCTAATTATCTTGTGACCAAGGGAAACAGGATTCATTTTTAACTGACTTCAAAAAGGAGGAGGTTCTCAATTCGACTGTGGGTATGTTTTTTTTGTATGTTTGTTCACCGATTGCGCAAAGATGGCTGAACCGTTTTAAAAAATTCTTTTTTTTTTTTTTTTGAAAGGGTATATTTTGGTCCCATTGTCATCAGATCATGATCTGATGATGGAACCCTGGAGAAATCGAGAGAACTCATCAAATATTAAAGGTACACTTACAAGGATTTAGGTATATTTCATGGTGATTCGTGCATTTACTCTTTTCTATAAGCACCAATTGGTGAAGTCATTTATGGTTTTCATCATCAGTTCCAACTGATGATGAAGACCACAAATGACGAGCCTATTTAATATTTCAAGGTTTGCGATTCTCAGCACTTTATTCTCGTCATAATACTATTACACAATGTAATAGAGCTGATAGCGAACCATTATTTGCACTCCTTTAACGGCCCTGCATCGGGGCAAGCAATATTTTGTAAAAGTATTTAGGCAATTGACATAAGCCTATTGTAATTTAAGTTAATTTCAAATCAACCCACTAAAAACAGGTTAACAGGATCGCTAGTAATGTGAACCAATAAAAGCAAAAAATATACCTAGATTAAAAAAAACAAATTAAAATTGGTGCCGAATAAAACATAAAAACTATTTACGCGATTAAGACCCGTTGCTTACAAAATTCCATAATGTATACAATTCGCAAAGTTTTCGAACATATATAAGTTCGTAAACTTTCGCAAATATTTTGAAGTTGGTGCCATGAAATAGTAGTTTTTATATAAAAACTACTATTTCATGGCACCAACTTCAAAATATTTAATTTGTTTTTGGTATTCTAGGTATATTATTTTTTGCTACTTAGTTGCCTTGTATTTATTTTTGAAGTCGGTAATATTTTTTATATATGTCGATTATTTTAACGGGTAGGTGCACATTTATTACATAGATACAACAAATATAATTTAAAACCATGATATCAAGTTGACAGAATGAAACCATCCGCCAACGCCAACTTTAAAAATATCCATTATGGCTTTAGGAGGTAGACCCGATGGCTCAGGTAAGCATACTGACAAAAGCTTCAAAATTTGAGCCTTCGTTTGTGCTAGTTCACACGATATCGGCCATTGTTTAGTTGATAAAATACCGCACGACAAACTATCGAAAACTGCAAGCATCTGTACAGAATTTGGTAAACCAATTTCATTGTATAAGTTAACAATCATTTCCTAAACCTTTTAAATAAAGCATTTTGTCTGCATGGATGTTGGTTATTGCGATAAAAACTATTCTATGTCCATCTCTCCTATGTCTCCCGGGAGTTAAACTACCTACATACCATTTTTTTTATCTAAATTGGTTTAGCGGTTTAAGCGTGAAAATGTAACAGACCGACAGATTTACTGTCACGTTTAAAATATTAGTATGGATTCCAAGCTTTACCTCCAAAATCTAGCTAATTTGACTGGGTTCTATCCAAATTAATGTTATAAATGTGAAAGTAACTCTGTCTGTTACGTTTTGACGCTTAACCTTCTGTACCTGTCGTGGTAGTCCACTGGACCCCAGTATATTATGTATTTATGTAAGTAGGTTTAATAAGCATTTGTTATACTATACTGTTTTTAGTTTTATTTGTGTGGTTAAATGTAATGTCAACAAGTTTATTGCACCTACACTCTTAATTTCTACATCACTCATCGCTCTTTTTTTTATTATCGCTGAGGTAGACTGACAGAGAATGCTTTTAGCATTAAGTCCGCATCTGTACCATTCTGTGTATACAATTTTAATAAATAAAAATAAATAAATTGACGTGTGTACGCCGGCCAGTAAGCCGTAAGTGCCTGTGGTTGATGTATATTGCTCTCTGCAGTGGTTGGGTGTCTACCAATCTACCACGTCAGTGTTAACGTCAGTTTTTGATAGACTACCGCGGCAGTAAAATATCCATACTGTGTCCTAGACTACTCGACAGTAGAATTGTAACTTTTCTATTTTTATTCACATTATTTACATAATTAGTGTTTATTTTTTAGATATTTCAGTATTTTATTATATTTCATTGATTAAAATGATCAATGAAATAGGTATAATAAAATATTAAAAATCTAGCCAAATTAACATAGAGGTCCGAACTTTTGAAAGTAATGACCAACAGATAGACTCATGTTGATGTGGATGATGATAGACATAAATTGTTTTTAGTTTTATCATGCTTGTGAAAACAGTGTTAATATGATGAGAAGGGGTACATGGTTAAAAGGTATTAAAGGAATAATAAACATTCGTCCTCACTAAGTTCACGTTTATAATATATTAGTGTGATAAACATATATTATAATGGTAGTGTTAGATCATAATGAAATATTACTAGTGAATTTTGCACGACAATTTTCAGTAATCACCTGCTTTCTACTCCTCTAAAATCTCAAGTTGTTTTAAAAACTAAGAGAAAATTTGATTATGCTTTCACACAAATATAAAGAGAGTAAACTACGCATAAATGGTGTGACTGTTCCAAACCAATTTGCTTGTACATCTTAAAAATGTGGAAGTTTAAAGCTATATAACTCGACTTTTAACTATAAATTATCCATAAAAATATTATTGTGATTACTGTAAATGTTAAATTTAATAACAAATTACATTTATGCTAACAAGCAAATTATTTTGGATAATTTTTGATTGGTGTTACTTTTCTTAGTCGTTTTTCATATGATAATATGATAGAGTTTATTTTATACTTATGGGTTTTAATTTTATGAACTATATATTTTAAATAATAACTGCAAAAATATTGAAATATGAAACGTCAATCTGGTGTCCACTAGTCTACCACTAAAGCATAATTGTGACTGTTGTTAACCCGCTGAACCGATTTAGATTAAATTTAGTACGGAGATAGTTTGGGTCCCGGGAATGGACATAGGAAAGTTATTATCGCGATTACACACGGTGAAGCCGCGGGTGAAAGCAAGTATGAAACTAAAGCTAAATACAAGTGTTGTTACATACAATATTCATACAATGTCACTCATAACTACGTTCTAGGATTTTAATAGGAGATATATATATATATATATATATATATATATATATATATATATATATATCTCTCTCCTATTAAAATCCTAGAACGGCGTATCACGGCCGTCGTGATATATATATATATATATATATATATATATATCACGACGGCCGTGACATTCTTGTGAAATAAGTAGTTAATAACCTACAAACAAAAGATGTTCATAAATATAGACAATTCTATGTTGTAAACAATTTCAAGACATGATGATTTATTAGTAAAAAACTATGTATTGTATATTGTAAGTATTAGTAAAATATGTACTAGTAAAGGTCCTAACACGCTCCCTTGTAGGACGCTAAATTTGACAGTTCCTAAATCTGACCTGTAAAATTGCTCAGATCTTTAGACAACTAAAGACAAATGCTCGATATTTCGGTTACTTGCTCTCTGTTGGATAGGTAGGATTTTATAAGATACCAACCTCTTTCTTATAGGTACCTTACCTACTATGGTTTACCATCTGTTCATATACAGATGAATGATCTGTTGTAAACAGAGGACCAAAATATATTAGGTCGAGATATGATCTAAAAAATTAGGCATACTTTTTATATTATAATAATTGAAATCAGCTCAATTTACAATCTGGAAGCATAGAAATCTAAAAAAGAAGCTTTTCTTGCGATACATATCGATTAATTTGAGTAATCGATTAGACAATTTTATTACAAAAATAAAACCATTGAACCGTGTAACTATCCTAAAGTAAATAAATGCACTTTAAATACTTCTAAACACCATGGTGTATTCCATTATAGTCATACTAATTAATTAAATATTCATTAATTATTTTAAAAACTAAATAACGATTCTCGTTAACATATCGATTAAAATATCAACATTGAAATTTTAAGATTTACTGCTCTAAGGTATAATGCTCTGTGTGTTAACTAACAAGTGTTGACTCCTGACACTTTCAAAAGTTAGGCCCTATACTATAAAAACTATTAAAAAAAATGTTTAGTACAAAGTTACTAAGAAGCAAGAAATAATATAATATTGGTACAACAACAAAATATATTAAACATTTTGAAGTTGGTGCCATGAAACAGTAGTGCCTTTATCAAAAAGAATGTCACATATTACGTGATCAAAGGCTTTGGACATATCCATGAACATGCCAATTGCCGACTGTCCCTTATCCACGTGTCGTTACCGACTTAAAAAAAGTTTTTACGAAAAACAATATTGTTTTGGTATTAGTGTGTTTTCCTTTCCAGGTAAAATAATTATTTTTGTAAATAACTCGTTAATTTTTTTTCGATATTATTGGATAACTTTAAGTACATAAGTTATCCAATAATCAAATTTCTATTGGACGTTGCTTGTTTTTCTGATTAGCTGGAATAATTCGTCTTCCGAGTCTTTAGCAAACGGCATGAAAATGTCAAAAGCGCCTCAATATGGCTTACCTGGTGTTACAACTTAAACAACGATATGTATGTACCTACAAGTAGGTCCCCAAAAAGAAAAACAGGACTTGTTTCTTCCAGAAATGTTATGACTTGATTGTGTTTTTAATATATTTCTGTTTTAATAGACAAATTAATTATATTATCAATAGGAGATGTGTTTTAAAATGAAGATTCAAAGTCAAGCCTTTAAAAATAAAGTGTGTTTATACAGGCTCTATCTAGTTTGAAGTAATTTTTTTTAGGCATTTCTTGCCAAAGACTTTAACAATAATTTGGTAAAAAAAAAAACAGTTTGGTATCAGATGGTGTTGTGTGAGTTGTCCAAAGATATTATTATTTACACGTTGTAGATACGTAAAAATAAATCATACTCGTGCGCGAATGGAAAATCCGAAAATCGTTATTTTCTGAGTGATAGGTATACATATAAACAGTGACATCGAAATAATTCCATATGAGTATGTTCATAACATAGATAACGTTATTAGGCAATTAATATATAAGTCAGCTTTTTTATTTATTTGTCAGTTTTGTTACGGGCATTCGACGAGGCATGTAAGTTTTTTTTTACTAGAATTGTGATAATTGATAAACAAGCACTTGCCTTACTTGTGAACAATGTTTTATCGACTGCTATGAACTTTTCTTGGTCTAGTAATAAGATAGGATAAGCCCGTGGTCGCGTTTTCTTAGTTAGGTACAAGATAACCCGTTAGGTAAAAGATAAACTTTCCATACAAAATTGATGTATGAAAAGGTAGGTTGTAAATTTATTGTTTGCAATTACCTTATTCATACCTGATAGATAACTGATATAAAGAAAAAGAATATACATAGTTTGAACCTATTAATGTATAATACGACATACCGCCATTGTAAACACATTTTATTATTCGACATTTTCATTTTAGTTCATCAATAATTATGCATTAATCGCAGGTACACTGTACCTGCATATGTCTTATAAAAAACAACTTGCTAAATTACTAGCATTTGGCACTACACTACACACTATGTTGATGTTTTATGATGAATATTATAGGAGACCTCACGACAAGCTTTTTTTTTCATATAAATGGTAGAATGTAACAAACTAATGGGTTTGTTTTATTCAAAAAATATAAACCTCGTTTTAGAGTATTTAAATAAAACGCTATTGTTAAAAATATTTTTTAACTATTAATTTTTATAAATAATTTATGCGATATTGAATTTCTTCTTTCGACAGATCTTTTTGACTAAGGAGTCACAACTTTGAACTCCTATAACACATGAACTATGGGGCACATACCCACCTTGTTTGTACTCAAACTTGTTATTTTATTGAGATCTATGTGATAATAGGGTTAAAACTTTGTACGCCTAAATCTTATAAACTATGAGATTGAAAGTAATCACTGAATCGTATCCGAGGGACGGCCAAAGAAGTCGAGGTAGACAGCATGCAAGGGGGGAAGACGAGTTAAAATTGAGGGTAAGAACAAACTGGAGAACGGCTACTCAAGATAGGCAGCAATAGAAATTGTTAGAAGAGGCCTTTGTTAATAGACACGCCGAAGTAACAGACATTTTGCAGATTTGTTTTTGTATTGTAGGTATGTAATGTTATTTAGTGTGGAAATTATTATTTTTTTGTAGGTATATATTTTTATATTTCGGCTTTTGCCGGTTTTTTTACGGGAAATATGGGCCGAAGCCAAATGTTATCCTGTAATGTCTGGCCTGTCAATGTAGTATCCTGCCTGCAAAAACGTTGTAACTCTTCTACAAGGATTTAATATAGCGGCCTGTTTGAGGTTTTTGTACATATAAGTAGGAAGATCTAATGTTTTTATGGACTGGTGAAGTTGTTTGAGAATAACACCAGTAGTAGAAAGGACTATGTAACGCTATTGAGACAACACATCCTTGTTATTTTAATTTTTATTATTATTTTGGCGGCCAGCGTTGCTAACATTGATCTAACAACATTTACTTTAGCGCTATTTTAATTGTTCTTCGACGATATTGTTACAAATGGAAATGCAATTTGGAAGATGCTTCCAAATTGCATTTCCATTTGTTTAGACTTACTTATTGTTACAAATGGAAATGCAATTTGGAAGCATCTGTTTGCGGTCGTGCTTTACTTCGTTGCATTTGCAGTGAAGTAAAGTCTATCCTGAATCAAATGGCTGTATTGCCTAGATCAAAATAGTCAATCATATTTTTTTTCAAAATTTTAATGTAAATCTAATGTAATTTAAATTTCGAAACGTTGCCTTAAGTAAGAACCTACCTACCTAATTTATTTTTGATACTACAAACGTCGAGTTTGACTCGTACGTTCTTTTTTACGTCGTAGTAAGTTTAGCCATCTTAGATTTGTTCCTCTGTGTATGGGAAAGTTACTTTCTCATATGAATTGATAGTGGATTAAAGCGAACTTTTTTTGTTATTGATTCAACTACGGATGTGAACGGCAAATTATTTCCACCAAGTGCATCTCAAAAATGCTGTTAGAGTAGAAAGGCTTTGAACTCTGTGGCGCCATTTATATGACGTCCTTCGTGTTTGACGGTCGCGTTCACGTCATCTTTACATCTCCCTCTCAAAATATTAAAGTCTACCAGTTTAAATACAGCTTATAGGTATTAGGTACTGCGACTTTGTAAGGTTACAAATGTAATGACTTTAGAAGGTCCAACAAGAGTTGGATAGACGTGGTCCCTGATTTGTTTATCACGACAAGCCATGGCTTTTCGCCAAAAGTGATAAACAAACTATATTAGACACCGTACGCTATAATGCCATGTAGTTACTCGTATATAAGTCTAACTGGCCGTGTGTCTAATAGTACCACCCTATCTCTTTCTGTGGGTGTCGTCAAGTTGACTAAGGGGTGTCACACCGGAGGACGGGCAGTAGCGACCTCTTCATACTTTAAAGCCTCACTGAGACCATATCACGGGACTATGGAGTCCCGGTCATTTGTGAGGCGTGCGTGGAGCCGAAGTCAACACGTAGAGGCCCATTAGACACTTTAATCTAAAGGCTACGTGACTCAAACCGACGATTATCGCTGTATACACTATAGAAATATTATTAATTTCCTCCAGGATCAGGATAAGTCGGTTCTACTGGGGAGACCCGTGCCCATCAGTGGGACATCAAATGGATTGTTATGAGTAGGTACGTTAGTATTCTAGGTTATGTCTCACGTGTGGGTCACCGTGCACACATTGGCTTGTATTGTAGTAAAAACAATAGACGTGGGTACTTTCCGACTAATTATTTACTAACAGCTAGCAACTACTAGTAATGTATTAAAATAAAGCTATTATAGCTTTATTTTAATACATTACTAGTAGTACAATATTGTCTCACTACATAGCAAAAGCTTAGGTGGCGTTTTATCTTTCATGTAATTTGATCTAAAGCCTTCTACGGCATAGGTATCTTTTGACTGTGCATTTGCACAACTCGCCTTGTATTTCCAGCACCACCGTGTTCCAATGAATAGCTTGTTGCTCGCATTTTCATCGAGCAGTTTTTCGCTACAAACAACGAACAATTGCTATATATTCAAAACTAGTAATTCGTTATAGCTACTACTAACTACGTTTTACAGAATAAATGCCAACAGATTCGTTGCTCCAATGCTGTTGAAAAAAAGATCAACCAACAAGCAGACGGCAAAATATTTAGTTCAAATAGTCTAATGTTCTTTATTTAGTGCCGTTCGTCAAAACTCCCGACCGGAACTATGAATAAGCAATTAGATAAATAATTATGCATCATACGTCTGCATAATTAAGAAATATTTACGAGTGGATTCACAACCATGGCCGACAAGTCTGTGAATTAAAATTTACATTGCATTATATGTAACTCCTTGACCGAAAAAGAATAATTGTATTAAAAATAACAATAAAAATGTTGTTGAAATGGAAGTACTTTACCTACTTATGATCTTATGTGATTTAACTTTGCTTAAATTTTAAATCTCATCCTAGCAAGAAAGTTTTAATTTTGTATTTCTATAACTGAATCACTAGCGGTGAAATCTCTATAACCCAATGCTCATATTACACTATACTAAATCAGTGACCCTAAATCCTTAAAAAGAGAGGTCTAATAAGAGTTAGAGCCCTAATTCTCTAACGAATTTATTTTCAAGGCCACCTCGATTGAGGGCCCTGATTTAGGGTAAAGAAAGAAAGAAGTAAGAAAATAATTTTTATTTGTCACATTACACAGAACCATACAAATGAAACAATTATACAAAATAGAGGGATTTTGTGCCGGACAAATAGGACCTACGTCAGCTAGTGTAATATCTTTGGTATTACCAAAGATAATAGGCTAATAGGCCGTTTAAAGGCCTACTCTAGAATAATATATAACAAGTTGGTAAAATTTAGAACCAACACCTGTTAACTCTGGATTTTACCTATTGTTCACAACAATTGCTTATGAATCAAAACTATAATAGTATATCCTAAAATGAATGAAGTAGTGTCATTAATTTCGAGTTTCCCAAAAAAATATTACCTACTTGGACCTCTATTTTGAATTTGTATTTGCATCTAAGTTCTCTTCTATTTGCTTTATTCTTAGCAATTCCTACAGTATTACACAAGTGTTTTGTTTCTGCTTATTTATTATTATTTACTATTAATTGTTTCTATTGTAGCTATCTATGTATTTACATAATGTGGAATTTTGTTTCATGTTTTATTCTGTTTTACACCTACTGATAGGAAATTCTATTAGTTACATACAAAGACAATATATAATAAATACACGACCATTGTATTTGGGCTCTAGAATGGCTTCTTGAACCATATATTGGAAGTAAACGTTAGGCCAATCATATCAATTTAGTAACCATTTGACAGCCTCTTCACTATCCAAAATACTGAATTCTCTTCGCAAAAAAAGCGACATAGTCACCGGATATTCAGGGCTCCAAATAAGGCCGTGACAGTTTTTTATATTATGGCTCAAATACTTAGTATTGAGATGCTGTTAACTCTCATGCAGTTACTGTCACTAAGGTCAATGGTGGGAACAAAAACAGTTTTGAGCAAAATTCAAACTTAAACACTGTTTAAGTTTTCGGGGATGAATGTCTCTTATTGGTCACCTTTATACAACCTTATAACGTTCTCAGTAAATACTTTGACGATGGTATTTTTTCTTATGCCGTAATCTTCCACTCGAGTCTATCTACCGGGACTAGAGGATCTATTTCGATTAATTATAGCGTAAGTACTTTTAACTAAATTTACCTATTTTTATTTTTGTTTCCAGATCAGAAAGATGTTACCATGGCCAGTCGTAGTAGTTATTCTCGGTTTTATACATACTGCATCATTGCAAATGAAAGTACAAAATACAATCGACCCCATGGTCGTACAAGTAGTACATAGAAGAAACGAAAGACTTTCAGAGCCAGTTAATAAGGTAATCTAGATAAATAACAAAACACAATTGCTAAATGTAGGTTTATAATGCATGCGCATCACTTCAAGCTTATAATTTTTTGTTTGAAATTGTAATTGTTAGGACAAGGTCTGTATGAAAGAAGAAGGTACGAAAAATGGTAAATATTTGGTTCATTACAAGGCCAATATGAAACCAACTCTTCCCTTTGTAGTAACAACTTTGGTCTCATTCCTACGTCACGTATGAAGTGGGGCCAAGTCCTAAGGCACCTGTTCCTCTAACGGCGAGTAGCGAGTAGCAATTTATCGCTCAAGAAACGTACAATACCTAGATGTATGTTGTTGATACCGTTTATGTAAACAAAAGAGATGTAATATAAAGTGAGTATTCGCCGCAGTGTGAACGATCAGCGATCAACTATTAAATATTTGTATCTCTTTTGTTTACAAGGGGTTATAGTGCTATAAGGATCTTTTGGATGACATTGACATGAGGGCTTTACGAAATGGCGGTGACAGTTCTGATGTCGGCCACATGTCAATTGCACTTGAAGGACATTGACATGAGGGCGCTTTACAAGATGGCGGTGTTAGTTCCGCCAGTTGGCCACGCGCCAAATGATCCTTGTAGGACTTTACATACGTACCTCGTTTTTTCGTCGTTGGTGGGAAAAGTGTCAAACCCTAGCGGCCGGTCTCAATAATTTACCTATCGATGGATTTGGCTACTAAAGGTAGAATTTTGACATATTTTGTATGGAGCTTATGTATCGATAGTTAGATTAATGAGACCAGACGTAGGTCCTTAATGCATTGCTACCACCAAGGAGTAATTTTCCCTAAATGCCTGTTTTTAGGTATATCTACTAGTACTTATTCAACTCTACCTTTTCTCATATTAATTTAGTCCTAATCCTTCATCGTTATAGTAGATTCAACCATGACACAATAAACTATTCTAAATTGTGCATGATTAAACGAATTAGATACGTTAATAGGTCATAGGTTAGTTTGCATACAGCGTGACTGAGTGCTACGCGAGGTTTATTATTCTATATCAATTCATTTCTGAATAAGTGGTACGGTCTACCTACGTTACCAAATTTCTGTTGACGTTTTAAACATAATTATAGGTAACTGTCAATTGAATCCAATCTTTGGTGCTCCTGCAAGTATTTTAAAGCATACAATTGCAGCATAAATTTACAAAATACCATTTCCAGTTGTAATTTGTAGTGTTGCATCATTTTTTGTTTTTTTTTTTTATCTTAAAAAAGATAACAAGCAATGTGGGATCAAGTCCCACATTACTAGTAATTTTGATAATCCCTCCAGCTAAGCTTGTGTTAGGAGTAGGTTCACGTCGGTAGTATAATGGGTAGGATTCGAAACCGCGACCTTATGATTGCGAGACCGATGCCTTAGCCATTTATTCTTGAAAATACATTATATATTGTAATATTGGAAACAAAACGTAATTAAACAATGTGATGTCTGGATATTTAATACATTTATTATTATTGTTTAATAATCATCAAGGGATACGAATAGTTCAACTTAATATACGCGAACGTAATCACTAAATAATAAACGTAATAATTTATCTCCATGTGCAATGAATCATGCAGGTATCTGGGTGTGTGCTGCAATATATTATGATAATATTGGTTTATAATAAAATCACCGTCATTACAAGACGTAAAACGATTAAGAATTAAAAATACTGCCTATATGACTATGCGTAAATGTGGCTGCGGTGTGAGAGGTTGAGGGTTCGATTCCCACACAGGACACTACTTTTTGAGATCTACAAATTGTTATTCCGAGTCTGGGTGTTATTGTGCCCAAGATAACGTACGTCTGTAAAGCCCCCAGAACAGGTATTGTTCCTCAGTGGGGGAGTCGGCTTTTATTATATGACTAGCTGTCCCGCGCAATTTCGTCTACGTAAATTTTCTCTTTTTTAATATTTTCTTTCGTAATTTAATTTTTTGCAACATTTCTTATTGCTGCTCCGCTCCTGTTGGTCATAGCGTGATTTTATACAGCCTATATCCTCAGCGCCAAACAGTGAAATAATTTTTCAATTAGGATCTGTAGTTCCTGAGATTACTGCGTTCAAACAAACAAACAAACAAACTCTTCAGTTTTATAATATTAGTATAGATTTACAAAATTTGTTCTTGCTTTGCAGAGAACACATGAGGCAGACACGGCTCGTAACATTAGTATAGTGGGCGATCAGTTTATGCTGGACGGCAAGCCCCTGCGTATCATATCAGGGTCCTTGCATTACTTCAGATTACCGGCAGCCTACTGGAGGGACCGACTTCGCAAACTAAAAGCTGCTGGTCTCAACACTGTGGCTACGTAAGCATAAACTCATGTTTCTATTTACGGTGCAGATAGAATTATCTTGGTAAAACAATTTAAAAAATATATAAAGTAATGGACCACAGGGCTTAGGTGATAAATTACCTACGGCCCAAGCAATTGTAACATCAAATAAAAGTATATATACCTACCTAATCTCAAAATCTCCAATTGTATAAATTAACGCGATTATCATGCTAAGTTAAACATATATAGATCTTTAAAAATCACAATAAAAGTGATGATCATAATGGAATTTGGGAAGAAGATAGATGTTTACTCGCTTTAACTGACAGACTCGGGCGAAAACTAGTGTATATGTATTTGTCTGTATTTTTGAATTGGTCTTGATATACCTACATGACATTTTTATACTATGCGAAATGAAATCCCGACAGGCTGAACTGTTGGTAAGACATAATTCTAGAAATATATTCTGGTAGACAACTTTTTTGTTCTGTATTTTTATCAGATACGTAGAGTGGAGTTACCATGAGCCTGAGGAGCGGCAGTACACATTCGAAGGCGATCGCGATATCGCCAAATACATACAAACGGCGGCAGAAGAGGGCCTGTATGTGTTACTACGACCTGGCCCCTACATCTGTGCTGAAAGGGATCTGGTTTGTGGCCATCCTATAGCTTTACAAAGTACTTAGATCTTTATCCAATATTGTGAAACCTAACATGTTCGCTTTTTTATCAACCCTGATAGTCTTACAGATGAATTCAGTTATTAACATTGGTAGGCACCTATTCAAAATATCTACTTTAATAACAGTTGGTATTATAATTAGCGAATGCTTTTCATTCTTCTATTCTATTTTGCAAATATAATGAAAAACGTGGACAAAACATTAGCTAGAAAAAATGCTGTTACTAACTTATCGATGGCTCCTACGTATACTATTTATCGGTATGTCCAAAGACGCAACTTTTCATGAGAGCGATTTAAAGATAAAACTATGTGTCATTTTGTTGTTTTTTTAGACTGGTTTTAATTTTTTCACCATATTTCATGAAGTTGCTTTCTAATTATATAAAACTAGCTGTCCCGCGCAACTTCGTCTGCGTAAATTTTCCCCTTTTTTATATATCTATGTTACTTCTAATACCTCCAAGAATATGTGTACAAAGTTTCATGATGATCGGCTGAGTAGTTTTCGCGTGAAAGCGTAACAAACAAACTTACATTCACATTTATATATTAATAGAGATTGAGTTGCTAATTAATAAGGATTTTGGAGATACTGTTGTTACAATGTTATACAGAGGAAGTACTTAAGGTAAAAAAATCGTAAGTAACACTTGCAATTCTTTATGTCGTGATCTTAAATATTTAAAATATCGATTTCAATTATAAAAAATCTTTGTTTTTAATGATATTTAATTTCTTGTTAGTGGTATCGATGGCACTTAATTCATTAATTTCAAATCATTAAAAATATGACAGTCGCCATTTTGTGGTTTACGGTAGTTTACGTAAGAGCCATCTATCTGCTAGTTTACGAAAAGTACGTAAAGATATTCTCAACATCTATCTATTACATAGGAATTTATCCATAATACTATTATCGATGAATGAAGCCTCGAACCTGAATAAAGTGATAAAACCTCGCAGCTTTTACACCTCTGAGTTCAGCAGACGTATTAGTAAGACATAGTTAGATGCGAAATACGTGATCATCATAAACACGCCTGTTTTAGGCAGATTATCCGATTCTGCTTTGTCAAAACCGGTTTCGTCATTGTGTTAAGTCTTTCTTTGTAAGGATTTTATCTTTAACACAGAAAACTAATAACATAATATGAAACAACCGCGAAATAATACAAATAACTACTCGAAACCATACAAAACAACTTGTTGACTGAAGTCAAATGTAAATTGACGTCACGTTTTGTTCCACCAATAGCGTTGCGTTTTAAAAATCTAACCTAACCTCAACCGGACGTATGCGCTATTCTCACGGAATCCCGAATCTGAATTCCTAATCAGAAATTAAAATCAGGAAGTCCAACGCCTGCCGCCAGTCGTAGACGTTATTACATCCAGCATAATACCTAAATAAAATGTGCAACCAATTTCGAATGCCAATTATACCTAATAATCTAATATTAACTTAATAAACTTGATTGGCGACAGTGCTATTGGCATTTTCTGCTTGTTAATTGTAAGTTATATTAAGTATCTATTGTTTGTTTCTTATACCGCAATAAAACACCTAAATAAATAATTCCATTCAGTCAGTTTACTTGTGTACTTTCTTTTTAAAGGGTGGATTTCCATATTGGCTACTCGGCAAATATCCGAATATAAAATTAAGAACCACCGATAAAAGTAAGTTTCTTAAAAATAATGCGAAAATAACAAGCTAAGTAAGTTACTTTTTTTTATGTTTATTCATTTTTCCAGATTACCAAGACGAGGCCAAAACTTGGTTAGCTAAGCTATTTTCACAAGTATCGCACCTGTTGTATGGCAATGGAGGACCAATCATATTAGTTCAGGTACGTACTATCTGCCAAAAGTCCGGTATCCATTTGGACAAAAATCGCGAAACTTCAATTTTTTCCAGTTTTTATACCAAGGCTTTGTTTTAATTCGTTGTTTAAAAAGGTGACATATTAATGTAAGTATAGGTAGGTACTCCAGCCAGGAAGCCCATCTGTTTGGCAGAAGAAGGCTGTGGATGGGTGATTATGTGATTAATGACTAGAGAGGGAGAGCGTAGAGGGAGTCCTAGATGTAGTAGGTTCGATTCCCACACGAAACAAAACTCAGTGCGATCTATAAGTATTTGTTCCGAGTCTACGTACTTTGTGTCCTTTATAGTATGTTTGTAAAGTCTTGGCGTGTACTCTAGTGACGGAGTTGTCTTAAAAAAAAATCCTGTTATTCATCCCAATAATCCCATGATCTAAGGTTAACGCTTCGGTAACAAAACAAACGTACCTAGAGAAAGCAGGATCTTTGACCTCTTGTTATTCTACAATTTACATAAGGTTATCTGTATTACAATCGGATACAGCAAAGAATCTACCTATTCTACTATTGTCTTATGATAGAATCTGTCACAAAACACCTAGAGTACAGAAGATAATCTCCATGTGTACTTCGCACGAATAACGCACAAATAAATATCGTTTACGGATACGAAATCTCTGAACGTCTTCAGAAATAAATGTCAAAACAAAGTCTTCTGTGTCTGCAAACGATGCCGATATGTGCGTTGCTTCACCGCATTCGTATGAAGCTTACCTTCTGTTTTATATGTATTTTGTATCAGTGTACAGTATTGTCTAGTCATGTTTTAAAAATAGCCCCAGGCATTCTGTGCCAACGCAGAGGCAGGGAGCTATGAATGAAAGATGAAGACAGGCGTAAGATTAAAATCTCAAGACGATGATCAACCGATTTAATTATGTACAAGCTTAAGACATGTATACATAGATCAATCTTTAAGAAACATCTATATAATATTGACAAGCCTATAACTTGACTACAAGCTACAACTGTATCTATGAACAAAAATTAATTCGTCAATTTAAATAAGTATGCAAAAAAAATTGAATGCAGGTAGCTAGAAGTTTGACGAAGGTCCGATTCATCGGAGTAAATCTGGGGCATGTGTAACGTATTTCTAAATCTTTTAACTGTCATTAAGTAGGCATACGATTTTTATAACCTACCAACGCGCAACGTACTGTAAAAGTTTCTAAAATTACTGAAAAGTATGCTTAATTATTAGTTAATTAAGTATACTATAACGTAACAGTTAAAAAAATAAAATATATGGTCTCATAGAATAATTTAAAAGGAGTTTTGGTACTATTTAAAAATTCAGTACAAACTTTGTTTCCCTAGTGGCCATATATTTTATTAAGATTTTTATTCGTACAGTGTTGGACTATCGCTAATAGCGATCTCTTCCAGGAAACCTTTGGATGGATAGAAACATAAATACAAGAAATAGATAGCGGTAATGTACAGCGTGAATAAATATATATTAGCTGTATATACATATATTAATAAATATACAGCTGTCGTTGGCATCGTTTTAAAGGATGCTGAAAAGCCATTATCTGACTACTTAAACTTTAAATACCTATTATTTCATTCTTGTTCTAATTTCTTGATAAGATTTAAAAAATGTATGTAAATATATATTTACCCGTCTATTAGGCAACAGTAAACTATTTGTCATAAAATCTTGTGGAATGCACCGAAATTGCCAATCTCAAATCGTCCGATGACCTCAGGGACCTCGAATGTGTGTCATGCAGGAAACTTGAAACGTTGTTTGAGACACAAGAGAGTGAAGAGATTAAAAAGTATACTATAAAACAATGAGAGAATGTGAGTATTCCGACGAAGACGTATTGAGAGCCACATGGGCACGTTGTGGATTTGTGAAACGATGCGGAATTCTGATACAGAAATCCTGGAGACGCTCTGTCAAGTTGCTCCTTGATGTGATCGAGATAGCTAGAAGAACGTCTTTCTTCGAAAAAAGACAAGAAAATATATTTAGGAAAACGAAATAAAATATATTAAATGAGAGGAAGAAAAATCACGAACTTATTTTTTTTATAAAAAATATCAAATGATTAAAAGTATATATTTTTTTGTTTTGTAAGATGTTTAGAGCAAGAACTGCAACCTGGGAATGCGTAAATAAAACTACAATGGAAATTAATTCGTGATAAAATCACCTTTACAACCACAGTGCAACGTCCTGACATAGAATGCACGGAACTACAACTTACCTAATTATATCCTTATTTCTAGGTAGAAAATGAATACGGGAGCTATGGCACGGACATGACGTACAAGATAGAGGCTCGTGACATGTTACTTGAGCATGTGGGTCAGAAGGCGCTCTTGTACACCACGGATGGACTGGCGCCGAGCTATTTCAAGGCGGGAGCAGTGCCCAATACTCTTACCACTATAGACTTCGGCGTCAGAACAAGTATGAAGCTTTAATTTATATATATATATATATACACGTGAGGCAAATAAATATACATAAATATCTTGGGACAACTCACACACGGCCATCTGATACCAAACTAGGCAGAGCCTTTACTGGGGTAACTAGACAACTGATATATACAATAATTCTAAATACTTTCATAATATACATAAAATAAACATACTATATTTCTTTAAATTTAGAAACAGAATAAACAATCGTGATCATCACACAAAGATTATCCTGGGTGGGAATCGAACCCACCTCTGGCTTAGCAGTCAGAGTCACTAACCACTAGACCAACAGGCCAGTCAAAACTGTTACTGTCTCAAAATGGCTGAATCTACATAAACAAAATAAATAAAATTGAAGTGTCTACTGGTAATGTCAAAATAACAGTATTTTATTAAATGCATATGAAAGTATATTTGGTACAAAAAAATAAAAACTGAGTTTTTGTTATAAGTACCTAATAACAAAAACACAATTTTTATTTTTTGTTTGTATGTTTGATTCGGCTAATTTACGAAAAGACTGGACGGATTTTGACGGGACTTTTAATATCAGAGAACTGAGGATGTATCATCACGCTAACATTTATAGGGAGAAAGCAGCTTCAAGGGACGAAGTCACGGGCATAGCCAGTCATGATATAATTTAGTATACTTCTCAAACTATTTTATTCACAGATGTTCCTGATGCTTTTAGACCTCTACGTAAATTCATGAGTACCGGTCCATTGATGAACTCTGAGTTTTACACGGGATGGCTGACCCACTGGGGTGAAACTTTCCAAACTGCCGATGCGAACAGCGTCGTCCAGACTCTTGAAGACATACTCAAATTTGGTGCCAATGTTAACTTCTACATGTTCTTCGGCGGCACTAACTTTGAATACACAGCAGGTACAAAGTTTCACAATAGGATATCCTCCAGAAGCATTTAGCACTGATCGATTCTTGTAACCCTATAATTTCCAATCTGTCCGACAACATAGCTGTAATAGCCGCGTTCTAAACCACATCCATATATGATATTTGCTGTCAAAGCACTTGAACAAAAACTTCATCCTCTTAAAATCCTTATATAAAATAGTCACAATTTAAATTTAATTAAACTATCTCTAACCGATTTTGATCACTGCGACCAATGTTATCGGAGACTAGCCAACTACACAAAAGATTTTAATAATGCACAAGATTTTGCTCCAGACACAAGTATAATCTGTATATATATACTCTCATAGTCCAGGCACAGTCCCAAGGCACGCAAAGGTGTGACATTTTTCATTTGCTTACCTTTGCTGATCCCTAGATCTGGTTGATAGCTACCGAGTTTAAGCCCCCAAGCTATTAAAATGAGGGGGGTGGCATTTTAATGTACACTGACTGTACGGAAAAAAACTATACAATGGCAAAAATGTAACTGGAATTGGTTCTAAATTCTGTTCAGCAAGAAATGTGTTGTGTTATTATAGTGTATAACGATGGTATGTTTACAGGAGCAAATTACATTGGTACCTATCTACCGGACATAACGTCTTATGACTACGATGCTGCGCTGTCTGAAGCTGGAGACCCCACACCTAAATATTATTTAATAAGGAACAAATTGCAAGAGGTATATATTAATTTCTTTTTGATATGAATGATTTAAAAAACCTTGACATGTCAGTACCCCTCAGCCCCCAGCTCTCTGAGAAAATACTTATGTAAGTACATACATACATATGGTTAAACAGAAAACCACCTAATCTAAGCCGGTTAGTTAAATACTCTTTAAACGGCAAAACCGATTTTCTTCAAACACAACTAAGTACAATTAATCATCACAATAAAACAATTGTTCAATAAAGAAATCGGTTTATTTGTTAGCTAACGATGTCACGTCAAATTTATAAACCCTTTTTGTCAGGTGTTAATAGAAATTGAAATCAATTTTAATTTGGCATTAATTGACTTTTCTGTGTGATTTACAGCTAAACTTTGTAAACATGAGCATTGATATACCCTATCCCAGTCCAAAAGGGGACTACGGCCAAGTCAATTTTACATTTAAAGAAGGCCTGCTAAGTACAAAGGGACGAGCATTATTTGGCAAGATTTATAAGCCAGTAACAGGATCTAAGCTGCCTACATTCGAAGAGTTACGTCAGAGAGGTGGGCTGGTGCTCTACGAGACCACGTTGACTGAAGACAAGGGGTTATTGGAAATACGACAACCACGAGACCTAATATTTGTATTTGTTGATGGTGTACGTAAACTTATTTAATTTTTTACTCTTAGTATTTAATTGGGAATATTTATATATTATATTCTTTAATATGTTTAATTTTAAAATTATTTTATTAGGTGTATCAAGGACGTATTAGCAGAATGCATAAGATTTACAGCCTACCGATAACTTCAAAAGCTGGTTCAGTTTTGTCTTTGCTTGTCGAAAACCAAGGTCGAATCGGTTTTGGAAACCAAATACATGACTTCAAGGTAAGCCTTTTACTTACATGAAGGATCTCAACGCAGATTATAAACATTTATACACCTACATAGGTACACTTTTATAGGCTGTATAGTTTGTTTGAACGTGATTGTCTTTGACTCCGAAGACTAGGTCGATTTAGATGAAATTAGATATGAAGGTAGCTTAAAGCTTTAAGATTGCAGACTTTTTATAGCGATCCGATTTAATGGAAGTTCCATTTATATTCAAAATTCTTGTTAGATAGATGGACGATTGTTATTGTTTTACGCAAAGTAGTGTATACATCGGAATAGCACATCTATACTAATATTATAAAGCTGAAGAGTTTGGTTGAACGCAGTAATCACAATAACTACTGATTCGAATTGAAAAAATCTTTTATGTTTGATAGCCAATTTTTCGATCCATTTATCGAAGAAGACTACATAACATCACGCGACGACCAATAGGAGCTGAGCATCAGTGAAAAATGTTGCAAAAACGGGGAAAAGGACGCAGACGAAGTTGCGCGGATCAGCTAATGGGTTATAAAATGTCATTAAATAAGTAGGTGTATACCTACTTCTAATGCATCCCGATACATGCATAGGACCTAAGTAGTTAAAATAAAATAAATCTTATCAATATATACAAGAATACTAGATATAGTTTGTTGACCAGATAAAAAAACCCGGCGCGACTACAATAACAAGAGTGTTTAAAGTTCTGAGAACGTTGGCATCATGACATTGTGCGTGTAATCATTGACCTTCTAAACCTATATATAGATATCAAATTGATACTTTGATGAAATGTTTTCATCCGACGACCAATTGATTTATCATCTGTTTTAATACATAAGGACAAAAACGTTTAAGGTAAAATGCCCCAATTTAGATTAATTTAACAAAAACTAAAAAGGACATTGAAAAATAAGCAAGAAAAAATCCCGATTTTTGTTTGGCTTAAATTATTTGTCTGAAATTAAGTTATTAGAAGGTGGTAAAAATCAAGATGTTCAAGTTATTACGACAGAGACAGGTATATCAGTCTGACTGAAAGGTGTAACTGAACAGTTAGTACTTAGTATACTTACTACGCATCTCTAACCAACACATCCTTATTGCAGGGTATCCTGAGTCCAGTTAGCTTCAACCTCAAAGTCTTGAATGGCAATTGGACAGTGACTGGATATCCACTGGAAGTAATCAACTTGCCTACAGAGGGGCCAGTTAATTATACTAAAGGCCCTTCATTCTTCGAAGGCCGCTTCTCAATACCTTCAAATGAGAGTCCACTAGACACGTTCATTGACCCCACCGGCTGGGGAAAGGTAAGCTACTTACTGAAACACGCAAGTCAAGCAAAATGATTTGCTATATGTATAAATTATGTATTTTTTTTTGTACAGGGCTTCATTTGGGTGAATGGCCACAACCTGGGTAGGTACTGGCCTAAAGTGGGGCCACAAGTGACTCTCTATGTACCTGGAATATGGTTGAAGTCAGGGGCCCAAGAAAACATTGTACAGATCTTAGAATTAAGTATCCCATCAGAAACACTCTCTATGAAATTTGTCACCAACCCCATTCTGAACAGGACGAAGTATTATTGATGTAGTGTAAAATGTAACGTCAATAGCTTTATCAATATGGAGTTAAATTTGTAATTAAGCTAATCATATTTTTTTAAATAAACGTCGTTTACTTTCGATCGATTTATTTTAATTGTGGGTAAATCCATTTTAAATCAAACACAAAAAGAGAAACGAGTGTAATGTTATTTTTTCCAAGCCCAGGAATTGCGGAAACGTGATAAACAGAGTAAGTAGGTACGAGTATCATGACAACGTGTAAGTATTGTTTTCTCTTATTACCGAGACACATAAGAAAATCCATACTATACTATGAAGAGAGAGGTCGATTTTTATGAGTTTGTTTATATGTCTTGGGTAATCTTTGAAACCACTAAACGCATTTGAAAAAATCTTTCACTATTTAAAAGATACACTATTCCTGATGGTTATTGGCTCATATTGTGCAAATTACGTATAGTTATGACGATAGGGACGATAGTGCGCAATCCTGCATACCCCTAGGTATGCAGGATTGCGCACTTTCTATTTCAGGTTTTTTTTAATAAAAAAACGAAGTATTGTAGAACCAGATTTAGGCTGGTTTTCCTCTCACGCTAATCGTCGGCGCTGAGGCACACTATGTATGAGGAGCCGACGTCAACGCTGATCGGTCAGCGTCACTCAGAAACGTTACATTTCATGATATACAGCGTCGGTTAGATAAGCGTGAGAGGAAAACAAGCCTATGTATTTATTAATTTACCAAGTACAAAAAATATAGTTAAGAGTTTAAAGATAATATTTTAGGAGCTGTTCAAAAAATTGGAAGCCTCCAAAGGGCGCACTCTTGCACAACATATCTGTGCAAGTCTGCGCAGGTAGGTCAAGAGTGCGCATCACTTACAAATGTAATATTTGAAGTTACCTGGCCTAAGTATGCTGTGCATTTGTAGTGCCACCATTATCTGCAAGAAATACACTTAATCTGGTGTTCTATAATTAGTTTAATGTATACTTTTGAGCCATTTGGTCCAAATGGCTCAAAAGTCCTTCGTAAAGATCCGTTTTTTTTTTCTTTTTTGTGCATCTGCTGACTTCTTTGGCTCTAGAGTTTTACTCGTTTTAGTTAATTCCTTGCGATTTTGGTCAGTTTTGACGTATTTTGCTTGAATATTAATCTGAGAGTAGCTTCAGCATTCGAAAATGCTATCTGGAACTTGACCTTGCCGTCTGCATTCACTTTCACACTCGAATTCGAATATTCTTTGCCTTCTTGACATCCTAAAATACCTTATTATTTTATTTATAACTTGATCTGTGTACACATTTATACTTAAAAAATATTAGTGTGCAAGAGCCCTCTTGCACACTAGTACCTACTTTGTACGCGCGCGTCTTGTACACAGCAACTATGCGCACTCTTGCACAATGAGCAATAAAGCATATTTTAATTAAAATGACGTATTGGCTTAGTAGAATCACTCTTTCATAGTAATTTGATTAAAATTAAGAAATAAATACAGCGTACCTGGTTTATATTTTATCCAAATACGTTTACAAAATACCTAAATATTGCAACGGAGGTGTCAAATTTATACGTCAACTAAGTCAGCAAAAAATGTGCGTCTTGGCTGTTTTCAGAATGTCATGTTCATACGCTGCACAACAGTGTATGAACGGTAAAATTAACCCCTTCCAAATAGTTTTTTTTTTCAAAAAGTCTGCGACAACATATGTATATCTATCTATTAAGCATAACTCTTGGCAACAATTTTTATCTTTAAAATTTTGATTAAAAAATACATGTGGTTTGAAAAGTGATCACATTAACCCCCACGTTCAGGTACATTCTGAAAGCTGCCAAGATGCACAATGAATTACTTCAGAGGTCGGTAGTCCTATTTACATTCATAGAATTAAAAGCTTTTATGACATCTGTATGTGTAACATAGGTAAATTGAAAAGTGATGTCACATTTATTTACATTTTTAATGGAAGTCAAAAGTACTTTAATCACTTAGGTTACAGAATGCAGCGCATATGAACGTCAGACAAAATTTGGAATAGAATGATTTTACATTTAATGCCAAGTTCGCAAGAGTAAAGCCGTGAGAAAAGAACTTGGCAATAAAAACTCATGGCCGCTTTTTTAAAATGCCAATTATTACAATATATTTGTTTATACACAGTTAAGCCAGTAAGGTGCTGCAACTGTACACCATAAAACTCACGTAAGCAGTAACCAACCAAGTTTCAAATTAATTAGCCTTCTATGGCGTGGATGGGCAACTTACAAAAATTACGAAAGAGGGTAAAGGCAGGATTAATGTAAAAAAAACTACTTAATATACAAATTTTTACTTAATAACATTATTAAAAAAAATAATTAAAAGATGATAATGAAAAGGCCGACCAGTCACCCCAAGTAGCATCCGTTCACGAGTATGACGCATGGGTCAGCCATCATCCCCTTCGTCATATTGGAGAGAAGGAAGACGACCCGGCCCACACCGCCACCACATTTTAGTGAGCATGACGATCCCTGACATTACAACTCATACAAACGAAAATAACTTAAAATAATTTAATCAACTACGATCCCCTGGATGGGATACCTTTCCAGAGCCGTTTATTTTAAGTCTAAGTGCCGCTGCTGTCGCTGCTTCTACCATTTCAAGATGCAGTGGTCTTAGGTTGAGAAGGTGTTCCCGCGCAGAAAACGGTGTGGTTTTCATGCACCCGGGCGCTGCTTTGTCTTTGTAGTTGTCAGTTGTATTCTGGGCCACCATACAGCTGAACCGTAGGTGATGGTCGGTCTTATTATTACATTATAGAGCCATAACGTGATTTTTAGATTAATTCCCCATGTTTTTCCCACTAATTACTTTCATTGCCAGAAGATGATACACGCTTCCTTTATTTCCGTTACGATGTGACTAGCCCAAGATATCTTATTGTCAATTATATTGCCCATATATTTTACTTGCGTAGTTAGGACAAGTTCCGTTTTGAAGAGTTTCGGTAGTTCGAGCTCAGGTAGTTTCTTTTTGTTGGTGAAGTGGACAAATTCTCTCTTATAAGGGTTTAAGGGCAGTGTGTGTTCGTCGCACCACTTTTCTACTAGCTCAAAGGCCGAGAACATCACTTTACATAGAATATTCTCGGCGGTGCCGTTTATAAGTATTGTTAAGTCATCCACATAAGCAATAGTTATGTAGCCCCTGCCATTGAGTTTCCTTATGAAGCTATCTACAACTGTGTTCCATAATAGCGGAGATAGGGCGCCTCCTTGTAGACATCCTCTTACAACCCTGGCTCTTGTGGGTGTATTCACCGTTACTTGGACCGCCCTGCAGCTTTGTAGCTGTATAGCTATAAAGCGGGTTCTGCATCACATTTCTGTAGGGCGTGGCTTATAATGTTATTATTAAATGTCTTTTCAAAAGCTCCTTCGATGTCAATGAAGGCTGCTTGTAGTGTTGACGCCTTGTTTTTAAGTGCGGTTTCTATTTTGTATACTCCGAGGCGCAGAGCAGACTCTGTGAATCTGTCTTTCCTGTATGCGTGTTGTTGGGAGAGGTTTTCTTGTTTCATCTCTCAGGTGTTTATCCAGCCTCTCTAATGTCTTCAAAAAAAGGATGTTCGATGATGGGTCTGTAGGATTTGGTGTTTGTGTAGTCCTAGTTGCCAGGTTTTGGCAGAAAAACTTCTTTCACTTCCCCCCATGTTTTGGGGGTGTACCTAGGGGGATAACCTTTTGTTGTTGCCACTGCAGGAGTGCCGGAAAGATCCTATCCGGCCCTGCAGATTTGAAGGGGTTGCTTGTTTGATCAGAGTTAGTCAGTGCCCATTCTAGTTTTTTTGAGGTAACTACTAGTTTAGCGGTCTCCTAATCCTGTGTTTTGGGGGCGCAGGGATGATGAGTGGGCCAGTTAGGTTTTGGTTCTATTATGCAGCCGAGATAGTGTATTTCCAGTAAGACTGTGCTTGTTTTCTCATTTGTGGTTGTAAAGGTGCAGAAGGCACCTTTACTTTACTTTCCTGAGCGAGCCCAAGTGTTCTGTGTTAGATTTTCTCTTGGCTAAGATTTTCTTTAGTTTGGCAGCTCGTGTGGAGTTTATTGAGTTGCAGAAGTTCCTCCAAGATTCTGTACTTCGGTACCTAGTGCGCTTCTTGTACTGGTACTGTGCAAGTTTGTATTTCTCTCTGTCTTCTGGTTTTCGTGTATTTTTTGCTCGGTTTAAAAGTTTCCTTAGTTTGTAAGGAAGACGCTCGAGTTCTGGCCCCCACCATTGCTCGCTTGCCCTCGTTCGAAGCTGTAATTTCCAGACATGCGGTTTTGTAGCTTTCGACTAAGGAAGTGGTTTGGTTATATAATATATTTGTTTATATATTTGTTTCGATGTGCGTTGCGTTCACCATATTGGTGTCGTCTTGGGCCATGTCGGTTAGATTGATACCTGGAGCTTGTTGACAATGTGCAGGTTTGTTTTGAAGAGGTATAACAAGTAACTCACTCGTTTTGTATGTGTTTTTACTTCCCCACAGATGATGATGTGCATTGCAGTCTGCGGTGATGATCAGGTTTCAGTTGTATTGCGCAGGAATTAGCTTTTATGTTTTTTTTCTGATTTAATGAAACCTAGTAAAGTAATACGATTGTACCAAGTAGTATGTCTAACCCAATTAATTATAAACCCATACAAGTGCTACTAACATTTAGTAAAATCTTTGAAAAAATAATATACTTATATTTTATAGATATTCAGAAATTAAGTCGTAATTAATTTAAACGTAGCTACTGTTAGGAAAAAAAAATGTGTATGAAAAGTTACTACTCAATAATTGATTAAATGGAAGACAAAAACGCTTGGGTTTGATCTGCCTTCTCTCACAGGCTATTCAAAAATGTTCTTTGGGATTATAATACTATGTAAGAAGTGAACTACTGTGTTTGCCGAATAAGTTAATATTTACATAATTTAGAGTTGCTTATAGTATTATTATTTAGTTATCCTTGATTTATAGCGTGACTAGCGGACGCCTCGCGGTTTCACCCGCGTAGTTCCCGTTCCCGTGGGAATACAGGGATAAAAATAGCCTATGTCACCCGGGGTTAGTGTAGCTTCACAACGATGAAAGAATTTTTCAAATCCGACCAGTAGTTTCGAAGCCTATTCAATACAAACAAACAATCAAATCTTTCCTCTTTATAATATTAAGTATAGAATTAAATTACATCCACCAAACACATTGGTTCGTTGTAAAGAAAAACTTGATGATTTTAAAAGAGTGGCCCATGACTTTCTTGGCAGGTTTTCTCATGAGCTTTACACTTGAAACCGCCGCCTAACTTCATTTTTTTTTTTTCAAACATATATCTTAATTTTATTATTCTTTCAGTTTTTATTAATAATATGATATTTTCAAATACCCATTGGTTTGGGTTTACGAAATAAAGATATGTATTTGAATTTTAGTTCGAGTGTGTCTTCATTCTTGCGCCACATCACAATGGCTTCATCCAGGAAGAAGGGACGGCCGCGGAAGAGGGGAATGGTCGCACTTTCAGAGTGTAATAATTGTCGCCTCGATAGTTTATCGAAGGCAAGGCCTGTTCCTGAGAGGGGTACAACTTCTCTCATATTAGTTTTAGCTTTGAAAAGATAGTAAAAGCATCAACTTTGTAAGTAGAAGTCTATGCCATGGATAATTACCTGCTTGAAGTCAAACTATTTTACCAGCTCTTACTGCTTACTGTTAATTTTATTTACCTAGTTTCCTACTTGTATACGTACCTATAAACCTAAGTTTAGATTTGGAATAAAAATCTTATCAAATCACTCAAATCGTTTTGTAGCTAACTTTAATCTTAGTAATTTATTGTAATAATTATGTCTTTATTTCTCCTCACAATACAGTCAAAATAAGTACTTACATATTTTATATTAAAAACAATGAAAGGTATGTGAGAAGTACCACGGACACCAGTCCGTGGTAGGTGTAGGTGTCACTCTGAGTAACAACTGGTTGTCTCACAAAACTAATAATAGTTAGATACAATGGTCAAACATATTAGGTAGGTAATAGGTACGTATTGTCCTATCAAAAAATCATTTGACCGCATAATTACTGTGGTTTCCCGCCACAATGCAAAATGGGTCATTTAAATAGCTACCTATGGATTTATTCCAACGAACAGTAACCAATCTGCAGGTATACAATTAACCCAACCGGCCAAGTGTGAGTCGCTTGCATAAGGAGGGAGGGGAGCATTTGATTCAACACCGATACACCAACCACCACTGCCGAGGGAAAGGGGCAATTGCCTGTCAAAACACACCGGTAAAATCAAAATTCTCCAAAAAAAAAAGGTCTTTCAGTTGAGTGGGGGGGGGGGTGGCATTGCCCCTGTTTCCCTGCCCCCCCCTCGATTGCCATTGGATTAAGAGAATGAAGAGAAGGTGCACTTGTATTGGCGCATATCCTTTTGCACTGTAGATAAAAACAATACAATAAATATTCAAAGATCCCTGGCGTGATTTTCTGACAGATAAAATGTGGGGCTTCGGGTAGTGTTTATATGTACACTCAATGCTAGCATACCAGCTAAGTTGTATAAACGGTCAATTTTCAGGTACCAGGTGAGAAAGATAAAAAAACGGACTAAGTTGTCTTATTTTCTGACAGTTGATTTTCAAGCTTGATAATCAAGCATCAGATTATAGTACCTTTGTTGCTATTAGTAGATTAGTCTATACTAATATTATAAAGAGGAAACATTTCATTTGTTTGTTTGTATTGAATAGGCTCCGAAACTATTGGACGGATTTGAAAAATTCTTTTATCGTTGTGAAGCTATACTAACCCCGGGTGCCATATGCTAGTTTTATCCCTGTATCCCCACGGGAACGGGAACTACGTGGGTGAAACCGCGAGGCGTCCGCTAGTAGATTATAAAATGTTAATTTAGACTTTGCAAAAAATCTTTGAAACTCACTTAGATTTCTTTTTGATTTCTGATTTCTGTTGAAAAATATTTGCATCATGTTTTGTCTTCGCTACAGATACCTAGCTATATCTGATTTAGGATTATAATGCTGCTAATTTCTCAAAAGTTACGATTTTCACTATTTTAGGTAGGTAAGTACCTATTTAGGACAAGTTTTTCATTTAAGCAAGCATTATGCTTAACTAAGTAAGTATTGCAATTGTACTAGATACTTACTAGGTACTTATTTGCTATTTTCCAGAAATTGCTCAATGCAAAGTACATTCAGACTAGTGACTTACAAATAAGTTTTGCTCTGCTGAGTTAAAGAGTTACTACATACATATTTGCATGCCATTATTAAGCAGGTAGGTATACCGTTGCATAGCAACCCTTTTTTGCCATAACATTTTGATTCAATGCCACATTAACTACAGGCGCATACTGAACAAGAGCGCAAGTTCACACTCAGACCCGCAACAAGTGATGGGAAAGAGACAGACATATAAATTTGCGTAAGTTAGAATAGGTCGAAGGCAGGTAGAATCCATTGTGTGTGTGACGAAGTATGATAAGGAGCCGGTAATGGGTTCGCACTAGCTCGAGCAGCGGCAGCGAGCCTGTCGTCGTGGAGACACGGACAGCGCCGGACCGTTCTGCGCAGACGCGACAATAAACCACGTGGCCGGCAAACCGAACCTCAAAAGTGAGTACAACTTCGGTTGATTGACCGACACTTACATTACTAGCAATATCTTTACACAGTATTTATTTTGGGTGATAAAGTCCATTGATTATGTTCCTTTGTAATACAACTATAAGTATTCCAGCATCGTGCCGTTGATGTTTCGAACGCAAATTAATTCGTCTCAATGTTTCGATCCCTACTTCAGTATTTACGCAGCAGTTTTCATATTTAGCATTAGAAATACATGTTGTTACTTTTCTAACTGAGTTAGTTTTACTTTTTGTGAAAACTTTTCTTTTTGTTGTTTCGATTCCAATGAATTTTCTTTTGTCTAATTTATTTTAATACCACACAGTGTCTAAGCCCTTGTTTTTATGTTCATGAACTGCATAAGTGCATTCAAAGAGACATTTTTTTTTTTGTGATGTATGGTTCGTATATATTACATAGGTACATGCATTTGTAACTACATATGTGTTATACCTAAAAGAATATTTCACGTATGCAAGTAGGTACGTACATAGATTTTCCTAACTTAGGCTGAAATAAGTGAGCGTCTAATTATCAATTAGCATCTATGTACATATTTGTTTTTACCACATGATAAGTAAGGAATACTTATAAAATTTTCCTATTAGTAGGTAAAACATTACCTACGTACTCACATTATACCAATATGAAAATTAAGGTAAATGTTTAGGGATCTTATGGCTCTTTAGGCTTTAAGATATTTTAAATATATATCTAAACATAATATCAGTTTGAAACCTTTTGTGTAATAATACTAATGTTTATTACACAAAAGGTTTCAAATTGATATTATGTTTAGATGAGAAATTTTGTCAGTCACTTAATGCATGAATTATGTAGTTTTAGTTCGATTTTATTTTTAAATAATTTATTTGCGGACCTCAAAGAGCGCCTTGTTGTTTAAGAGCCATTATGTTACGGATTTCTAACAACACCTGCACTCAAATTTACAGATTATTTTTAAATTATGTAATTTAACCATTACCTACTCCATATTTCATAAAAATATACAAAAATAAAATAAAAATAATTATGCTAGTGGTACCTATGGGAATTTGCCCTAAATTTGAAAATTTGGGTCACCTTCAAACTCGTATTATAAACATTCCAGTGAACAAAATATATACCTGATTAACAGACCGAATTAAAATATATAACATTGATTGTTTTAAATTTACATTTAAAATTATCTCAATTATTATATAAATACACAAGCAACGAAAATGTATCAATAATATTCCAGATTCTAGTCACACGAATTAAGGGACACAAAAAAATAAAATGTCCGCTATTACGTGAGTCGATTTATTGCAATTTTAAGGAACTCTATGTTTACCTATATTTAACTTTTTTGTAGTTTAGTAGTCTTAGTTGACTACAATAAAAGTAAATTATTTTATACTAATCAGGTAAAAGTAGATCTTAAAATGCTCTGAAAATAAGTGTTCTTTTACAATTTAACATGTTTTTTAATTTAAAAGCATGAAAACGAATACTAAAACTCGAATAAACGAATACGAGAACTTATGACGTCATTTCTATAGAGCTTGTCGTTTTGACATATCTTTTATAGAGATTGATTTGACGTGACAGTCAACATCCCCATTGTAATATGATTTTTAATGGTGTTCCTTAACTGTAAAGCACCATTAAAAATAATATTGAAAGGGATTTACCTTTGCCTTTTAGCAAGCTTATGAAGCATGAGATGGTGATCAATGTAGGTATGGTAATGGCATCAAATATATTCGTGTATGGAACGATTTTGGTGATACCTACTAAGATTAATCAATATTTACCTAAATCACAATTTTTCTTTACTAGTTAAGTACTTAATTACATAATAAAGTGGATACAAATAGTTACCTTACAAACGAAAATGACAATACGAAATTAAATTTCTTATTGTCATTTTATTTTTAGACAAACTGTCAATCCTCACATGTATTTGATGTCTATGAAGTGTACCCTATCAACATTAAGCTAATCATAGGTTTAAATTGCGCAGTTTTATGATGTCCAGTTCCGCATTTTTTTAAAACATGTAAACAAAACAAAAATGAAACCAACATTTTAATTGGAGAAGTAAAATATTAATGTTTGTTTCGTTATTGATTAAGAAACCTTCACGACGCCCTTCCTTGATGATCAGTTAAGGGCTAAATCGTATCCACGCTTATCAAATAGATTAAGCGGCGGTATCGGTGTTGCAATCGTGAGGTTGGGTTCGAATCCTACCCATTGTACTACCGACGTGAACTCACGCCTAACACAAGCCTTGCTGGGGGTGTTAACAGGATTGCTAGTAATGTGGGACTCAACTCCACATTGCTAGTGATCTTTTAAAAAGAAAAAAAAAGAAAGAAAAAATAAAGTTCTGATGATAACTAACATCTGTATTGTGTTGTCTTTTTCATTCTATTTTCAACTTATTGAAGAGAAAAAAATCTTGAATAGAATAAAACAAAACATTCGCTAGTTAAATACTATAACTTAGATATTAACGTAATATTAATGAAATCTATACTTATCTAATTGCGTAGGTACGTATAATGAAACCGTTGGAGTCAAAATCTAGGTAGATTTTACCAATGATAAGAAAACGGTTGAAAAGATTTCGAGCCGAGTCAATAACAAACCTTGGCCCTTAACAAGGAAGTGAATAAAGCCAAACAATTTGTTAGGAATCTTTATATTACTTATCTGATTATTTTGGTATGATTATAAATTAAAATAGAAGGATTTATGCTACATTTTCTGTTTACTGTATTAGATACATCGGCTAAGTAGACAATACCATACAGCTTAAAATAATTTGCCAGCACATTGCAAAAAAAAAACATTTTTTTACACTATAAGTGTAAAAAAAACTAATTTTGTTTTTCAACTTTTTAATTTCAATCATTTATTTTATTACTTTGTCGGCGTGATGTACTAAATTATCTATCAATGTCTACTAAAAATGGTCCCTATTGGCAAAAACGTAAACTGCTTATCCATGTGAGTGACTAAAAACAAGTGAGTTGTCAGCCGCCTCCCGTCATGTAATCGCAAAATAATTAAAAAAGGAATAGGTTTACAGATATATAAAAGATATTTCTGCTTTGTCCTTGCGTATTCCGGACACAACATCGATGACCTGAAGCAACGGTTTCAACGAAAATCTAGTCCAATATTCTAAGTATGACTTAGAATGCCTTATGCCTTAGTCGTACTGAACGTACTCTTCGTTACCTTAGGGTGGGTACGACATAAGCAACCTCATTCTACAGCTTTCAAAGCCGGAAACTGATGGACATGGTGAAATTTTAAGGGGTTCCCTGTAGCCAGTGAAACCTTTAAAAAGGGCTGAAAATACATCTACATATATGCAGATCCTAGTTGCTTTGATATCTCAATGTTTTTCTTTGTATCATTAGATGACAACTGAGGAACTGAGTTGTGAAGTGGGGCCACCCTGCAGTCTGGTGCTGTCAGATGGTACGGTGTTCACAGGAAAAAGTTTTGGTGCCCGAGTGCCCATAGAAGGAGAAGTCGGTTAGTATTTTAATTTATTATACATTTTGGTTAAATTTTCTGTCACTTTTAAGAAATAATTTAAATATTTCAAATGTTCCTATGAAGGGAAACATTATAGGGTTCTCAACGTATAGGTATTACGTAAGAACGTAATAGATCGATACCTCTTATTGTACACTAATTACCTACGGCCAGTCTCAGATTTAAAAAAAGGTACTTATCTACCGTTAACTGTTTGTTAAAATAGCTAACTCTAGTAGCATAACTGACATGTGTATCGTCGAATCGTCTTATCTATCGCCGACACAAATGGTAGTTTACCTTTCGGAATGTCTATCTATCGCGTACATAAATGGCAGTTTACCTTTCGGGTATTCTATCTATCGCCGAAACAAATGGCAGTTTACCTTTCGGATTTTCTATCTATGGCGTACACAAATGGAAGTTTACCTTTCGGTTTGTCTATCTATCGCGTACACAAATGGCAGTTTACCTTTAGCGTTGTCTATCTATGGCGTACACAAACGGTAGTTTACCTTTCGGGTTGTCTATCTATGGCGTGCACAAATGGCAGTTTACCTTTCGGGTTGTCTATCTATCGCGTACACAAATGGCAATGTATCTATCGACGGTTATCGAAACACATAAATATAATTTTCCATAATAATGTTAGCTATATTCTAACAGACAGTTAGTTAACAGTAGATAAGTTAAATTACTTATCTACTCGGACGGCCAATCTCAATAGACTGCCCGTTAATCAACCCCCTCGAGCAAGGTGCTCATACACTTGGGGCCAATGTTGTAGGGGCCAATGTTGCTATCCTTGACCGATATTTGAAATAAAACGGCTTCTAAATAACTCAAAAACGGTAACGAAATCAAAAAGGTTGGGAACCACTGTAAATAGTAGTTATAATAGATACTCTTTAGTGTACACCAATTAAAGGACAATAACAATTTATACATGTCATCACAGTCTGCGATCTATTCCAGACAACCTTGGGTATACCTACTATAATGATAAAAACACTGGCGATGTACAAACACGAAATTTACAATAACAATATTTAGGGTACCATTTTAAATTCACGTTGAAACCACTACCTTTACGGAATCTTATAAACCTATATATATTTATTGGGCTGGGTTCTTATTCACTATGTTTTTTTCGATTTCGCGGCAGCCCGCGCGAATTGGTGCATGCGCGGTGCGCACAAAGATGTTCGCGCGCATGCGCAATGCATTTCTAGCACAGCTTTCTATAAACCAATATGTCAAGATTTTGACAGTTAAAGCGCGGGCTTGACGCGAAAACGAAAAAAAAGATAGTGATTAAGGACCCTGAGATATCAATATATATATTTAGGTATAAAAAATGCACACACACATACACACACGCAAAAATAATAATTTCTTATCCAATTGACGAGTCAAAGATATACTTAGTTACATCTTATTAATTTAAAAGTAATTATTTAGACTACATATATAAATAACTTCCTTTTTTGAAGTCGCGGAGGATTTGCATACATACAATTTGACTTACGCGAAGTATACCCAAACTCGTATTCTTGGTGCTTACAAAGCATTATCCCATATGGAAATAGAACCAGTCACCACGTGCGCAGCAGTCGATCGTACTATCACTGCACTACCGAGGCAGTCTATGTTTGTGATATAGATCTCTAGGCCGATTTTGATGGAATTCAGTGTAGAGGTGGCTTGGAGCTAGAGAAAGATAATTTTGATGATCATTGTAATTTAATGTAACTTAAACATGACTATGTACTTTGCCTTTTCCAAAACAAAAATGTGGATTTATTATGTTTGTTTAGTCTTCTATTCTATAATATTCATAATGATAATGTTGTTTATAATACAGTATTTCAGACCGGCATGGTGGGTTATCCGGAGTCGTTGACAGATCCGTCTTATCACGCACAATTACTGGTTCTGACATACCCTCTGGTTGGCAACTATGGAGTACCTGATGAAAATGAAAACGACGAACATGGAATACCTAAGTAAGAATTACAGTTATCTTTAAAATATATTCTACTCTTTAGAATTTTTAATAGAATAATTGAGGCATATACAATTGTTAAGTAAAGTTTTATTTAAACATGAATAGCAAGTAGATAATAGGAGTAATCATAATTTAAATGTATTTCTGCATACTTCAATAGCCTTTTTTGTTGTTGTAATGACTTTATAGTTAAGTAGAGTTCGCAAAGTCTGCGAGCAATAGGTTTGTTTCGGTACCTGCGTGTATAGGTACCGATACCGACCTATTAATTTTCGGAACAACTTTTTAACAAAGTGATCCGAGATGCCGAGATCTAAGTCTAAGTGTGCTTTGTTTTACTTCTGTACATTCTGTGT
Source organism: Herminia tarsipennalis (assembly GCA_945859575.2). Taxonomy (NCBI): domain Eukaryota; kingdom Metazoa; phylum Arthropoda; class Insecta; order Lepidoptera; family Erebidae; genus Herminia; species Herminia tarsipennalis. Next base: position 12,553,213 of record OX243840.2, read on the forward strand.
TTTTTCCTATTTTACCGGACACTTACTAAGGTAAGTTATAACTAAAGTTGTCTGGTTGTTCCATAGTACAAGCTAATGTTGAACAAGTAAGTCTGTTCAACATATTTTAATTAGCTTGTACTGTAATGGAATATTTTGATGGTTATTTTTTACTTTTGTAAAGCATGGCCCTATAATTAGTTTATTAGCTATTTTCTAAAAGTTTCAATCGACAACTATTGACATGTCAGTTTCATATTGCTTTTATTGAAAACAATAATAATATCTTAGGACAACTCACATCACGCTATCTGATCCCAAACTTAGCAGAGCTTGTACTATGAAAACCAGACAACCGATAAACATACTTATATATTTCTAAATACGTACATATTATAGATAAATAACACCCAGACACAGAATAAACCATCGTGCTTATCACACAAAGTTTTATCCTGGGCGGGGATCGAACCCACAACCTCTTGTGTAGCAGTCGGATACACTCCTACCGCGCCAGAGAGGCAGTCATATATTATATATAAGTTACTAACATATCTATGTGTATTATTCTAGATGGTTTGAATCTAACCGTATATGGGCAGCCGGGTTGATAGTCGGCGAGGTTAGCACTCGAGCGTGTCACTGGCGCGCCAAACGATCCTTGGGCAAATGGCTGGCAGCAAATGGCGTGCCTGGTCTCTGTGATGTAGACACCAGGGCTTTGACCTTCCGTCTGCGTGAAGGAGTCACTTTGGGTCGTATCGTACAAGGAGTACCACCTTTCGGCCCACTGCCAGCTATATCAGACCCAAATGAACGGAATCTGGTCGCTGAAGTTTCAGTAAAGGTAATATACCTAGCTACTATTGTATTAATTTGAAGAATTATTATAATACGGATTTCGAATACAATGTTTAAAAATTTATATATACTACGGGTCTTAATAACCGTATTGCAACGGCCGTGGTCTACCCGTGACCACGGCCGTTGCAATACGGTCGAAACGTCGTGCAATAAACAAGGTATTTTACCTTAAATTATTCACGCGATTAAGACCCGGAGTATATATAATTTTATAATGTGTACAAATCGCGAAAGTTTATCAACATTTACAACTATTAAATATAAAAAAAGATAACACCAACGAAAAAAAAAAGCTCACCCTACAACCTAAAAACTAGTCAAACCTGTAAACCGAGTTTAGACTGACTATTCAAAAGTCATTGACACATTTGAGTTTAAAAGCAATAGGATTTTTCTATACTTGGAACTGGAAAGTTTTATAGTACGATACCACTTACTACAAAATATATTAATTTGATGCTTACATTTTTTTTTTATATAAACTCTTATATTTGCAAAAACAAAATATTGACTTTACTTAATGAATTAATAAACTTATTTCAGGAGCCAAAAATATACAACCCCAATGGCATAGTTACTGTTATGGCCTTAGATTGCGGCTTAAAATACAACCAGATCAGATGTTTGATAAAGAGAAACGTAAAAGTCATTCTTGTACCATGGGATTACAAGTTAGACTCAAGTCAGTACGATGGATTGTTCATCAGCAATGGTCCTGGAGATCCAGTGATGTGCAAACAAGTTGTACAAAACCTACGTTCAATTATCGGGGATAAAAAAAATGCAAAGCCAGTATTTGGTATATGTTTGGGACATCAACTGTTATCTACTGCAGCTGGCTGTAAAACATATAAAACAAGGTAAATTTAAGATGTTAAGGCCACATTAAAATAAATACGATTTTTTTTTCTAAGAAATATATTAAAACACAATACATCTCCCTTTTTCAGTTACGGTAACCGAGGTCATAATTTACCGTGTACTCACAATGGCACAGGTCGGTGTTTTATGACATCACAGAATCACGGGTTTGCTGTTGACACAAATACATTACCCGATGGTTGGAAAATATTATTCACCAACGAAAACGATAAAACAAATGAAGGCATTATCCACACATCATTACCATTCTTCAGTGTGCAGTTTCATCCAGAACACACAGCCGGACCTACAGATCTAGAATGCCTTTTTGATGTCTTCGTTGATGCTGTAAAATCGTATAAAGCCAAACAACCTTGCGTTATTGATAACATTATTACTGATAAACTTAAGTTTGTACCGACCGTACAGGAGAGACCAAAGAAGGTGCTTATTCTGGGTTCCGGAGGTTTATCAATAGGTCAGGCAGGTGAATTTGACTACTCAGGATCGCAGGCTGTCAAAGCTTTAAGAGAAGAAAAGATTCAATCAGTCCTTATTAATCCGAATATAGCTACTGTGCAAACATCTAAAGGATTGGCCGACAAAGTTTATTTCCTTCCGATTACTCCTGAATACGTTGAACAAGTTATTAAAGCAGAACGTCCAACCGGGGTTTTGCTGACATTTGGTGGCCAGACAGCCTTGAACTGTGGAGTAGAACTGGAAAAATCAAAAATATTTGAAAAATACAATGTAGCCGTATTAGGAACTCCTATCAAATCAATTGTTGATACAGAAGATCGAAAAATATTTGCTGAAAAAATTAACGCTATTGGAGAAAAGGTTGCTCCCAGTGCAGCTGTTACCTCCGTCGAGGAAGCGCTTGCGGCTGCTCAACAAATTGGATATCCAGTAATGGCCAGATCCGCGTTTTCTTTAGGAGGGTTGGGTTCGGGTTTTGCTAATAATGAAGATGAACTTAAAACGCTCGCCCATCAAGCTTTGTCACATTCTGACCAACTTATAATTGACAAATCTTTAAAAGGCTGGAAAGAAGTAGAATACGAAGTTGTTAGAGATGCGTATAACAATTGTATCACAGTTTGTAACATGGAAAACGTAGATCCCCTTGGTATACACACTGGAGAATCTATTGTTGTTGCTCCTAGTCAAACACTTTCAAATAGAGAATATTATATGCTGAGAAATACTGCTATAAAAGTTATCCAACATTTCGGAATTGTAGGAGAGTGTAACATTCAGTACGCTTTAAATCCGTATTCAGAAGAATTTTATATTATAGAAGTAAATGCCAGACTATCTAGAAGTTCAGCATTAGCAAGTAAAGCCACAGGTTATCCGCTAGCCTATGTTGCAGCAAAACTTTCATTAGGCATTCCATTGCCCATAATCAAAAACTCAGTAACTGGTGTTACTACTGCTTGTTTTGAGCCAAGTCTCGATTATTGCGTTGTGAAAATTCCAAGATGGGATTTAGCTAAGTTTACAAGGGTCAGTACAAAAATTGGAAGCTCTATGAAAAGCGTTGGAGAAGTGATGTCGATTGGTAGAAACTTTGAAGAAGCTTTTCAGAAAGCTTTAAGGATGGTGGATGAAAACGTAAAAGGATTCGATCCTAATATTAAAAAAGTTAATGAGGACGAATTAAGAGAACCCACGGACAAACGAATGTTCGTCTTAGCTGCAGCTTTAAAGGAAGGATATACTGTAGACCGACTGTATGAATTAACAAATATCGACAAATGGTTCCTAGAAAAGTTCAAAAATATAATAGATTATTATAAAGTATTAGAGACAGCAAAGGGTTCTATAAATATGTCAAAAGACATTTTAAAAAAAGCCAAACAAATAGGATTTTCTGATAAACAAATTGCTGCTGCTGTTAAAAGCACTGAAGTTGCAGTTCGAAAATTAAGAGAAGAATACAAAATTACCCCGTTCGTAAAAAAAATCGACACAGTGGCAGCTGAGTGGCCAGCTTCTACTAACTATCTTTATCTAACTTACAATGGTAGCACACATGATCTAGATTTTCCGAGAGGATTTATTATGGTCTTAGGATCCGGGGTATACCGCATAGGCAGTTCCGTTGAATTTGACTGGTGTGCTGTCGGGTGTCTAAGAGAATTAAGAAATCAAGGTAAAAAAACCATCATGATAAATTACAATCCGGAAACTGTTAGCACTGATTACGATATGAGCGACCGATTGTATTTTGAAGAAATCTCTTTTGAAGTTGTTATGGATATTTATAATATTGAACATCCAGATGGTGTTATTTTATCTATGGGAGGACAACTACCAAATAATATTGCTATGGATTTGCATAGACAACAGGCAATTATTCTGGGCACTTCTCCCGACATGATAGATAATGCCGAAAATAGATTCAAATTTTCAAGAATGTTAGACCGCAAAGGCATAATGCAACCAAGATGGAAGGAACTGACCGACTTAGAATCGGCTACAACATTTTGTGATGAGGTCGGGTATCCATGTTTGGTACGACCATCATATGTTTTAAGTGGTGCAGCTATGAATGTAGCCAATTCAAATCAGGAATTAGAAACTTATTTGAAATCGGCCAGTCAAGTCAGTAAAGACCATCCAGTAGTTATTTCTAAATTTATTATGGATGCTAAAGAAATCGATGTTGATGTAGTAGCTGCAGACGGTGTAATCTTCTGTATGGCAGTATCAGAACACGTTGAAAATGCCGGCGTGCATTCAGGAGATGCGACGTTAGTTACTCCACCTCAAGATATTAATAATGAAACATTGGAAAAAATTAAAGAAATCGCCAGTATAATAGCCGAAACGCTAGATGTGACTGGCCCATTTAATATGCAATTAATAGCTAAAGACAATGATCTAAAAGTAATTGAATGTAACGTCAGAGTATCAAGGTCGTTCCCATTTGTATCAAAGACACTAGATCACGATTTTGTGGCAATGGCTACTAAGATAATCTTGGGTATACAAGTAGAACCAGTGAATGTCATGACCGGCTGCGGGAAAGTAGGTGTGAAAGTGCCCCAGTTCTCATTTTCCAGATTAGCAGGAGCTGACGTAACATTGGGAGTGGAAATGGCGTCCACTGGTGAAGTGGCCTGTTTCGGTGAAAATCGTTTTGAGGCCTATTTAAAGTCACTAATGAGTACAGGATTCAGAATTCCTAAAAAAGCAATCTTGTTGTCAGTAGGAACATTTAAGGTAAGAATTATGAACAATTTCACCTAATTATCACTTTATTATTTAAATTTATAATATAATAATTTATTCTTACATAAAGACTACTAATATTTATATTTCATTTATTCCAGCACAAGATGGAACTGCTCCCTAGTGTTAGAGCTTTACATAAAATGGGATACAAACTGTATGCCAGTATGGGCACGGGAGACTTTTATGCTGAGCATGGAGTTAATGTAAGTTCAAAATTTAAAACTAAGGTCGCCTTAAATTCTTATGTTTATTAAACATCGGTAACTTTATATAATTGTTTTTGTAAACATTTCAATGTTTTATTGTTTTTTTTTACATTCATTAATATTTATTTTAGGTATTTTCAATTTTATATTGCTTAGGTACCTACAATTTACAACTAACGTTAACTGCTTATTTACAAAGTATACAAAAATAGGTAAAACCTTACAATCTAAGAACTACTTAAAAATTTACAAAATAGAAAATCTAAATAAATATTTTTTTTTTTGTTATAGGTAGAAAGTGTTCAATGGACATTCGATCATATTGGTGACCCTGAAGATGTAAGATCCGATGGTGAATTAATGCACTTAGCTGACTTCATGGCGCGACGTGAATTGGACTTGGTAATCAATCTACCAATGCGTGGCGGTGCCCGTCGTGTTTCTGCATTTAGTACACATGGATATCGCACCCGCCGACTCGCAGTGGATTACGCTGTGCCTTTAATAACAGATGTTAAATGTGCCAAACTTTTAGTTCAGGTTCGTAATATCACAGATACCTACTGATGGTTAAGTCTCCTAAGCATGTTAGATAAATAGATAGAAATTATTTATTGTACACCATACGTAACAAAATTACAATGAAATAAATAGCCCATGCTCAATGATATGCCTTATAGCTGAGAGCGATCTCTTCCAGGTTAGATATTACACAATACAATATGCTTTACTTGTGTCATGTGTCATCCATCAGTCAATCCATAAGTATTAATTATCTTACAGATGTTAAATACTACTACTTTACCGCTGTCAAAATTTACTGTTAAAACATTTAATTGGAATCATAATCAACCTATTGCAATCATTTCCAGGCTATGACACAATGCGGTGGTGTACCTTTAATGAAAACACATACAGATTGCATGACATCACGCAATATAATAAAGTTACCCGGCTTTATTGACGTACATGTCCATGTTCGAGAACCTGGCGCCACTTACAAAGAAGACTTTTCGTCCTGTACCGCCGCAGCTTTAGCTGGGGGTATTACAATGATATGTGCTATGCCAAACACAAATCCACCAGTGATTGACCGCGCATCATATGATTATGCATCTGCTTTGGCACGTGTTAGTGCTAGATGTGACTACGCTTTATATATGGGAGCTGGGACAGGTAACAGTGAGACTGTTGCAGAAATGGCTCCACAAGCAGCTGCCCTAAAAATGTATCTAAATCCAACATTTACTACTCTAAGGTTGGACGACATGACAGTTTGGCAAAAACATCTTCAAAATTGGCCAAAGAAAATGCCAGTATGTGCCCACGCTGAGCGAGAAAAAACAGGAGCCGTTATATTGATGGCATCCCTACTGGACCGGCCAATACATATTTGCCATGTAGCCAGAAAAGAAGAAATTTTAATCATCAAATCTGCTAAAGAGAGAGGTTTAAAAGTGACATGTGAAGTGTGTCCTCAACATTTATTTTTGAGTACCGCTAACATACCTGAATTAGGCGAAGGTAGAGCTGAAGTACGGCCAGTATTATGCAGTCCAGAGGATCAAGCTGAATTGTGGAAAAATATTGATATTATAGATGTTTTTGCTACTGATCATGCTCCCCATTCTGTTGAAGAAAAGAATTCGGCAAACCCTCCACCAGGCTATCCTGGATTAGAAACAATATTACCATTACTTCTTAATGCCGTCCACGAAGGACGTTTAACAATGGAGGATTTAATAAACAAATTCCATCGTAACCCTAGAAAGATTTTTAATTTACCTGAACAACCAAATACATATGTAGAGGTAGACATGGATTATGAATGGACAATCCCGCAAGCTATGGAATTCACGAAATCAAAATGGACTCCGTTTGCTGGCATGCAAGTATGTGGGGCTGTGCATCGAGTTACATTACGTGGCGAAATTGCTTATGTTGAAGGTCAAGTACTTGTACCGCCAGGATTTGGACAAAATGTGCGTGACTGGCCCACTCCCAAAAAACAAAACTTCCTTACAATCGAAAAAACAGATAAAGAGTATAGTCGACCAAACTCCGCACTCGAAGTACATAATATGTCTGGTGATTTAAGCAGATTGAGTGACTTAGATTTAGATCAAATTGATAACAGACCTGAAGGACAAACAAAGCCCAATGTTCATTTTAGCGAAATTGCTGCCATGAGATGCTTGTCTCCATTACCATCACAGAATGTGAGACAAAGATGTGACAGTACATCTTACAATCAACCAGCTTCTTCAGTTACTCATCGTCAACGGAGTGACATATTCGGTAAAAGTATACTAACAGTGGACTCGTTCAGTAAAGACACTCTTAATGACATATTTAATCTTGCACAATTTATGAAAACTAGTGTAAGCAAGGGCCGATTTTTGGATGATATATTACGAGGAAAAGTTATGTCGTCCATATTTTATGAAGTCAGTACACGTACTAGTTGTAGTTTTGCAGCTGCTATGCAAAGATTGGGTGGTTCTGTAATTCATACAGATGCAACAAGCTCCTCGGCTAAAAAAGGCGAAACTTTAGAAGACAGTGTTTCTGTTATGGCGAGTTATGCCGACGTAGTGGTACTTCGACATCCCGAACCCGGGGCAGTTGCTGTAAGTAATCAAATGTCCGTACCTAAATGCAATAAATTTTGATGTAAGTTTGTGACTATACTTATTATTATTTTTTTATTTTAGCGTGCAGCTCGAGTTACCCGTAAACCAATAATTAATGCAGGCGACGGTATAGGTGAACATCCTACACAAGCATTGCTTGATGTTTTCACAATTCGGGAAGAAATTGGTACAGTAAATGGATTAACAATTACAATGGTAGGAGATCTGAAGAATGGTCGAACAGTGCATTCCCTAGCAAGACTTCTTACTCTTTACCAAGTCCAATTACAGTACGTAAGCCCTCCAGGGTTGGGTATGCCGAAGCATATCACAGAGTACGTAGCGTCCAAAGGTATAACCCAGAGAGTATATGAACGCCTAGAAGATGTGTTGGCTGAAACACATGTTTTGTATATGACCAGAATACAACGCGAAAGATTCCAAACTCTGGAGGAATATGAAAAGGTATAAAAGTATTTTAAATGTAACACCACACTTATAGTCTCAAATTTAATATCAAATTTTGTAGAACTGATAATATAATGTTATTAGGTATCTACTCTACTCTACATTTTTTTATCTGAAGACTGCAAAAATCTTCAATTCCTTTGAAATATTTTTTTATATTTCAACCCAAATATTAATACTTTTGCAGGCACGAGGATTATTGGTAGTGACACCTCAGTTGATGACACGTGCACGAAGGCGCATGGTGGTGATGCACCCATTGCCGCGAGTCGACGAAATCTCACCGGACTTCGACTCAGACCCTCGAGCTGCATATTTCAGACAAGCCGAGTATGGGATGTATGTGCGCATGGCCTTACTTTCCATGGTCGCCGGTGTCAATCCTCTTATATAAAATAAAACGGTATTTCTTTGAAGTTCTGTCGTCATTTTTATTTTAATTGATGTGTCATATTTTGTTAACGTCGATCAATTTAACTAATCTACAGATCGGTTTGCTCTGATTTGACTACAATGAAATTTCAGTTGATAAAATCACTGAATAATATCAAATTTATCAATGCTAATTACCGCGTTATGGTACCTACCTCGTTTGATGTTACCGGATTGATCTTTCGATTATTTTTATTGTACAATCTAAAATGATTCTATTCGATTTAGATCACGCGACAGATTATTATCTATTAAAACAAAGCCATATTATATTTTTACGACTGATTTGATATGATATTTAATGTTAAAAGTCAATCTATAGATATGAAAGAAAAATAGGCTAGAGGCCCAATAAAAAGACAAAAAAAGTTTAAAAACGTAGAAATTTGTTGTATTACATGTTGTGAAATATGAAAATGAACATCTAAATACTATTATTATATTATATATAAACATGGTTAAAGTAATAGAAATATAACATATTTTTTACTATTTTGTATACGTAGAGGTTAGCTATTAATTTAGTATCAATAATATAGATAGGTATATAACACAAGGCTAAATAAATTGTATTATAAATTACTTAAAAACTAAGTTAAATTGTTGTATTACCATATACAAATCTCTAGATTTCACTGTAAATTTATGCAATATCTTTTTTATTAAAATAAAGCAAATATTAGTAATTACATACAATAAAATAAGTCATAAAAAAACAAAGTAATATTACTATACAACCTATAAACAATTATAAATCAAACTATACAATTTCTTTCAATGTGATTATGTAAACACGAGATTCCAATATTAAAAAAATAAATAAAATACTTATCTCAACAGGTTAAATAATTATTATCTTTAATCCCAACTTTTACATTCATGACATTTTCACACAATCCTATACTCCTGACAAAATGACGCAATAAGTAAACTTTCTTTAGTACCTATAATAAAAACTGCACGCATTGATGACGCAAGTTAATGAACGTGTCTGTCACTTTCGGACAACAATAATTACTTTGTGAGACATATGCAAATCCTAGCAACCTAATATACAATACTTTAATTACACCCACTTTACTTTTATTTAAATACGATGTGCCATGACAAAAACAATATTACATGATTTCCATCATAATTTTGATCCCTCTCCTAGCACTCCACTATTAAACCTCGTATGGTCAAAGGAATTATCAGCATGTACATCTACAAAAGTAAGCGGGCTTTCCATCGGCGAACCGGGCGTAGCTGGATTTCGACGTTGCTTACGGATATTTATTGCTGCTGAACGATCCACGTGGCTTTCCCGGCGTGGTGGTAACTTAAAACCAGCCTGATGCACTAGTTTTCGTTGACAATCGTTCAATTTATCTCTTATGACAAGTAAATATTCATTCCCTGTCCCGTCAGCTCCGGGCTCTTCGAGCAACAGCTTACACAACCTATGAGCTTGTTCCAAATAAATGATTGCTTGTTTTATAGCTTCAAATTTTTCACTTGATCGAGCCATGGCTATAAAGTGTGGTATGAAGAATTCGAGCACCAATCGTCTACGTATAGGCTCCATTTTTTTTGGTAACATAATCTACAAACAAAACAAATTGTACATATATAAAATGGTAACGGTCAACATAATTTACTTATAACAACATTTTAAATGATCACAAAGTTGCATACCTATTAGGAAATATACCTACCTACTTCTTAAGTAATATAATAAGTAGGTAATAATTAATAACATGACTGGCCTGTTGTTCTAGTGGTAAGTGACCCTGACTGCTAAGCCAGAGGTTGTGGGTTCGATCCCCACCCAGGATAAAACTTTGTGTGATGAGCACGATGGTTTATTCTGTGTCTGGGTGTATTATCTATATGTGTTATCTATTTAGAAATATATAAGTATGTTTATCAATTGTCTGGTTTCCATAGTACAGGCTCTGCCTAGTAATTGGGATCATATGACGTGTTGCCCCAAGATATAACATGTATTTTATAATGGTAACTTACGCTAGTATTGATTTCTTGACTCTGCGTTTTCAGTAATTTTTGTTTCCTTGCTTGAATTTGGACTGTTTTTCTCATCTGTATTTGCCGTTGCTTTTCTTTTTTCCATTGGTAAGTTTTGTCTTGGCCTTTGGCTGTTTCCCAAGAACTTTTGTGACTGTCTTCGTCGCTGTCAGAATCACCTTGATAGTTGGCCAGTGTAGGGGGTATGTTTGGATTCAAGATACGTAAGGGATTTTTACACGTCAATATATCGGAAAGCTTCTGACTCTCAAATGATGGATAAAAATCTCTCTTCGTATATTTTATTTTATTTATGGCATTCAGCACGTGCATGACAGGAGTCTCTAGAATGTTTGCTAACTGTCTTTGAAGTTTTAATAGAAGAGGTTGAGGAATACTCTTAAACTCGTTACAATTTTCCATAAAATAATTTGGCATTCTAGATCGTGCAAAGTTATCATAGAAACTTCTCAGGAATAATCTTAACGTCTCTCCCAATCTGTCTTCAGGCCATTTCGCATAGTTATCTTCGCATTGCCAAAATAGATGATTTTTAATGTGACTCGCATCAATGCCAATTTTAGCAGTTTCGTTCTCCAAGAATGTCTTATGCAATGCTAAAGTGAATAAATAGCACCGTATATGAGAATGAGCTAAGCAACTTTCTAGATAGCGTTCTGCTCCTGGGAATAGGAGTTTCCACTGTAATGTTTGATCTGGATTTGCGCCTCGTTTTGGCCTAAATCCAACAGGTACTAATAGACACCCAGAACCAATAGCTTTGTTAACCATATACTTCGTTGGCCACTGATAACAAAAGTTAGTTCTAGGGTTTTTTATTATTTTTCTCTCACGGATAATCCAATGATTTGCTGCATTAGGCCAAGCTGCCACTAGAGCAGGAAATATTTCGTTATTTATTTTGATACCACCTCTTGTACTATCGCAATATATGCTTGCTCCTTGAGTCATTGCAGAATATATTTGATCAGAATTCAAACCTATCCCAGATCCCAAATTAATGATAAAATGATCTATAAAATTTAACATGAACCTCAGAGAATTTAAATAGTAATATTGTTCATATAAATTACGTGGCAGAGACGATTTAGACCCATTACTATCAGTTTCTTCTTCATCATCGCTCCATTCATTTATAGCTCGAACCTTAACCGTAGTCCAAGTTTCATCAGGCAAAACACCAGATGTAACAGAGTAATTATTTTTGACACGTAGTTCTACTTTCTTAGGTGTCGCAGACTCAGTTATAGTCGAATAGCCATAATCAGATTCTGATTCACTAAATTCTGTTTGTCGACTCCCATTTGATTTATAACCAGAAGATTCTGTGTCATCATAGATGTTGGTTTCAGATGACGCTTTTCGTAAGTCCAAACTCAATTGTTTACTGTTTACAGGGCCGCTCAATCTTCTCGAAGTTTTTAAAATTGACCTTCTGGGCATTACGTAATTATCGGAGATCGAGAGTGCATTAATATTGTCTTCTTCTATGTAATCTTCTTCTAGTACTAAAACATTATCATGTTTCATCCTGTTCATATTTGAAATATTATTTTTTGTTACTTGCAAGCTTACTTGTTTTATCGGTCCACTGTACCTTCGACCGGTTATTCCATTTACTTCGCAAGATAAATGTTGGCTAGTGTCATTATTTGGTGTCATTTTTTGGTTATGCATTTTGTTTTTAATTCTTTGTAATAATTGTTCACCTTTACCACTAGCATTATAGGGATCGTCTGAATCATTTGATTCTTTTTCAGAATCAGTGTAAAGACTATCGACAGATTCTGTTTTCTTTGTATTTACAAATTCTATTTCTCTTTGTAACGTGCTTTCTAATACTTCAATTTTTTTTAGCTGTACGTATCCTGCAAAAAATGTAGGTATTAGTAAATATAATAAGAGACAGTACAAATAAAATAATGTCGATATCGATGCGAATGGTTTTGTCGGGTACTTACCTGGCTCTTTACAATCTTCAATTCGTAGTTTATAAAAAGGAGCATCGAGTACAGCGCTGTAGTCGGAAGTGTCTCCTGGCTCGCTCGCTTCTACGTTATCATAAATAACGAAGAGTCTAGGTGCTGATAGTGGGTCTGCTTGACCTTTAACCTTCTGGTAATAGACATGTTCATGAACACATTCTTGAAGGCGATCCGCGAAAAATACGTGCTTATTTTCTCTCACCATAGCCTCATTGATCAAATTTTCTCGCTCGCTCATTGGGTTATTATTTATGTGAGTGGATTCTTGTGCTTCTCTGAAAATTAACATTTTATGATAGATAAACTCAGAATTATTACCGAAATAATAAAGAATATAAATATTTGGGCAATTAATAAACAATATTAATAATAAACAATACTTAAAATTTACATATTTTAAATTTTTGATAACGCTTCGTAAGTAAATATGTAAATCCAACCATTTATCGTTTTGTACCTATCCATTTCGATTTGCTTATCGTATCAGCCGCTATGATCATTTGAAGCGTCAATAAAATTAATAAAGTATGCTTAAAAAAAACACTAAGGATACGAACAACTTAATTGGTTAGTTATATAGAATTATTTTATGTCTTAAATCAGCGTAATTCCCATAACTATTTATTTTTGATACTTTAGTAAGAAATTCAGGCCGTGATAAAATGATAAAAATGCCGAAAATGGTTTAAAAGTTGTATACATGTGTACACCCTTTTTTAATAAAGAACATGCACTCAAATCACAACTGCGTACTTAATCATTTGTGTTAAAATGTGCAATGCTGATCAAAGGCGGAAAAACAGAAACAGTGCCCACGGCTACGACAATACTTTAGGATATTAACCTCCAAAAACGATCAATAAGGTATTTATGATAGTCGATTTTTTGAGGGACTTTCCTCGCGCTTCCTCCACTGATTAAATTATTTGATAAGAATGCTCATGACACTAATTTGATAAATCGACAAGAGGTTACGCTGATACAAATATTATTAAATACACACCTATACTCGTACTAATTTTATTCAAGGATAATAAGATTGCAGGATACCTACATAAGTACTGCAATTTTAATTAAGCTGGTTGTATGAAGTGTTATCTAAATAGCAACCTGGCTAATCTAAGTAAATCAGTGCACTTTTATTTGTTTATCACATAGGTATAAATATTAATATTAATTAAAAGAACAGAAAGCAACATTTAGATGTTTATCTACCACAAGGATTTTAAACAGAGATATTATGTATCGTGGATTGATTTCGAAGAATTACTTTTGATTATAATTTACAAAATCGTATACCAAAGAAAATGATAAGTACTTACCGTTCGTAGTTTTCAAAAAATTGAACAGAAAGAAGAATATTATTCAATAGAAAGGCGTCACTATCGTTTTGAAGCTGCCAACGCATTCGAGCCAAAGCCTCATCGTCGTAGGAGCGGATTTGAGCCAGCGTGGGTGCTGGACTGGGACCTGGAGGCACAGGTAACACATCTGGCGTCACAGGTGGTGGTGGACCCGCGACCAGCCTTGTCTTAATAATCCTCCGCTTCTTTTCTTCCCTTTTCTGTTCCTTCCATCTCTCCCTCTCAAAAAATCTATCAGGCTCTTTTTGAGCTTTCTTCGATTTTGAATTCCCCATAATTTTAAGAAGAACGCACAGTATCAATAACAAAATATTATAACAATCAGATTTCCGCACACATTTTTAGTCTTCACTCCGGTAAACGTAAATTAAAATATAATAATAAAAGTGAACTGGTTGTTGTGGATGCCGCCTTCACGTTAGCACGAGTCAACAACTGACTAGGTAGTGATTATTCTTATAAATCGAGTGGTGAAAAACTGTTCTTATCAGGAACCGATAATTATTAGCGTAGTTATCGTGTTTAATTGATTAGAGCAGCAGTATGCACACAACGTGCCCTTATGTACGTTGTTTTGCCAATAAGTTCTGAATCAGAACTCTGTCGCTGCGTAGCGTGTATGCATGCGTGTCACTGAAAATTCATACAGTGAGACAATCAGCATTCTTTCTGCTCAAAACTAGTTATTACGTAAACTGAAACATGCGGAACAAATAGCCTATTTTAAATGACTACTCGGATTTTGAACTAATCATTTCATTTTTCTTTTACAGAATTATATATTCTTGATTGACGTCACAGAGACGATGAGTAGGTCCTATAGCTGTCATATTCCAAATCATAGCAGTTACATACCTACCTACTTACATATTATGAACATAGGTACACTTTTGCTTTAAAAATTACAAAAAGTAATGTTATGGTCCAGTATCATCAAAAATCGGTACACTTATACATACATGGTTTCTGCAATGAAACTCACAGAGCCTTACCAATTCCTACGGAACGCGGTGGATGACAATTGCCAAAAAATCGTATCATATGGAAGCAAAATTCTACTTTGGCGGACAATGATGTCTCGGTGCTGGAGTTAGTAAACGCCTTAGGACCAGTACCTTCCCCTAAGGTCGCTGTTTCAAGTCCCGTTTTCCAAATTTTAGTGAAGGTATAAGTTAAATCAGTGCCTACGTTTCGTATGAAACGTTACAAAGATCTTGAGCTCCTTAGAAAGCAGGAAATTGTAGTTTATGATTATCGTAAAAAGATGTTGTCAAAATAATAGACTTAGGATATAACTACTTAGTCTCTACTCCTAAGTTTATGGTCAAAATAATCCGGTACGTGTCGACCGTGTCGACATTGCAATCAAGATATAGGTTAGACGAAAATCATATGTACTTTGTAGGTGCCTACCTATTTGCAATTTCGGGGGGTGTGGGGGGGGATTTTTCTGGGTACATTGAGATACTTGTATATTACCTTGTCCTGTCCATGTCCTTCACTCGTGCAGAGCGTCCTCGTATCTTTCTAGTCGGGTGCATCCTACGGTAATGAACTATGGGTACATTTGGATTTTTTCCGGAGCCGTATGAAAAAAAACCGATTGGAACTATTGCACCAGCAGAAGAGCCACGGTATGTCCATCCGATCGGACTATTATCATATGCAAAATAATTTTAGTTTAAAGTATTTGTTACACCTTTGTGATTTCTTTCATATTTTTGGTAACACGGTTCAAAAGATAAGCGGGAGGGGGACACAATTTAGGCAACATTCGGAGCTATTATTTCCAAAAGTATCTACTAAATCAAAAAAGTTTATTCGAATCTTCAAATATTTCAGCTTCAGCTAAAAATATTTAAATTTATTATTTAGCTTTCAAACTAAGTAGCGGCTACTACAAGACACCTTTTCACTAAATTTCACTAAAATCAACATTTCTTGTGTAGCCTTTGAGTACTGCCAGTGACATACGGACAGACAGACAGGCGTGATCGTTGTCACATGTCGAAACTATAAAGGTTCGGTTTTTGTCATTTTGGCTACGGAACCCTAAATATGTTATGGTTTTAAACATATTATACTAGATACTTATAGTACCTAAACGTTAACTTTAAATCAAAACGGTCCAAGATCCGGCGACGACCTAAATTTCGTAATTTTATAAAACCTTAAGTTTTTTTGTGTACGTCCTAATACAAGTGAAAAAAATCCCTGATTAGGAAGTTTGGCCTTTGCTTTAGCAGATATCAGGTAGCAAAGCAATAGCAATAATAAAAAATATGAATCGAAAAAATCAAAAAACAGCATTAGTGAATCTTGATGAACTTAGTCTCATTCTATCTTGTTTCCATCTTTTTTGACGAGACGGTCTTTTTTTTATTTTTTTATTAAAGGTTATTTTTATAACCAAATACAAATTAAATAGGTAAAGTCACATAAAAAGCCTAAAAGTTTATCTGTGTGATTTCTGATATTCTTCCTAATAACATTTATTAGAACTGAGCTATATACTTTAACGAAAGTAGGGTGCCCTTTTTAACCCCTTTGCTATTTGATAGTTTGTTGTTTTATCTGGGCAAACAAGAAATCCGCAGTTAGCCCCCTGATTGGGCCATTGTGTGTGTTGTCCTTATCCTCTCTGTCACTCAAGCCAACCGATGCACTCCCAGAACGCCAGCAGCTTGCCCAAATTAGAGTAGTGCCCGTTGTTTTTATAAACAGCTACACTGTGAAAGCACCTGTATTGGTATTTCTTCTGCCTACATGCATCCGTCACCTCTATTGTGAAAATGTATTTGCTTAGCGGACAATGGTCTATTGCTTTGCGCAGATTGTCCCTGATCTGCCTGATGAGATTGCGAGTGAGTCTTTTGGACATTATTGGGATCGCCTCTTTCGTGTGTCTGCAGTTTTCGGTGTTGTTCCATTCTGTATGGTGGGAACTTTCTGTTTTTTCATGCAGCGAGGATTTTATCTTAAAGGTGGCCAGGGGGAGTAGTGGTTCTGGATCGTATGAGATTCATTAAGATCCCTGCCTTGCCAGGTTATCTGCTGCGTCGTTACCAATCGAATTGCTATGCCCTTTGATCCATTTTAGGGTCACTGTGTTGGAACCAGTAATGTTCTGGAGGGCCATGTGACATTCCATGTCAAGGACTGAGTTGATTGTGAGGTTTTGTATTGCCAGGAGTAATAATATCTTGGGACAACTTACACAACGTCATCTGACCCCAAACTAAGCAGGGCTTGTGCTATGGCAACCAGACAACTGATAAACATACCTATATGTTTTTAAATACATAGGTACATTTTGACTGCCTCGTTGGACACCACTTTGTGTGATTTTGTTCCGAGTCTGGGTGTATTTTATGTTCGTGACTTGTATGTTTGTAAAGGCCCCTGCTATCCAGGGGTTGTACCCTACTGCGGGAGATGTTTTTAAAAACAATTTATAGCTAAATTACACCCAGACACAGAATAAACCATTGTGCACATAGTTTTGTCCTGGGTGAGGATCGAAGCCTGTCGTTGGTTCGATCCCTACCCTGGATAAAACTTTGTACACAGCTGCTTAGCAGTCAGGGTACAAACCCTGACCTTACCCACTAGACCAAATAAATATTTTGAGGTTGGTGCCTAAAACATAAAAACTACATTTCTTGGCACCTACGTCATAATATTTATTTATTTATTGTTATTTTACCTATATTATTTTTTGCTTATTAGTTACCTTGTATTTATTTTTTTAAGTCAGTCTAATATTTTTTTGTAAAAAAGTTTTTACTAACTTTTCTACCACAGCAAAAATAAATAATAAATAGCAGATAAAGTTTTAAAATAAAACAAAATTGAATGGATCACATTCATTTCATTTGAATAACTCATTAAAATATAAATCCAAAATATACATTTATATCTATTTCAACAATTCTTAAGTCACATAATAATACAAACACACAAGGACCTCATAAGACACATATTACTAGGATAAACATGCACTACTTTCTGGTATACAAAAAAAAATACAATTATATCACATCATATTATTATATAACTTTACCAAAATATTAAAACAGTAATATATTTAAATAAATCTAATCTTGTCGTCATTCATCTAAAGTACTTAATACTATGTACATTATTTACTTTGGCCTAATAAATAATAAATACTAAATAATCAAACAAGACTTTTGACATTGAAATAGATTTTAAAAGATCTAAGTATTCCAAAATACACCTATAATTGTATTTTGTTTTGAAAATAGCTTTACATTTTAAAAATAGTATTCCTAACTCGCACTCACAATAGCCTACTCAATGTTTTTGAATTGTTATTTTTTTATCCAATTTGGTAATGGGCGATATTTTATTAATTAAATTAAACCAAACTTTTTCGTGAGCTTTAAAAAAAGATTGGTATTGCGAATATCTGAATAGAAATGACATTTTAATAAAGTGAAAAAGTAAAAGATTCGTTTAAGACTTCTTAAAAAATATAAATGACTATGAAAGACTTCCAAACAACTATGGCATATGAGTAATGACTTCGGCTGGAGGCGCGCTCATGCCTGGCTGCTCCATATTGTTTGCTATACTCGTACTGTCGTCGTCAGGACTCGTGTTTACTCTCCGTTGAGTCTTCAAACGCTTCGCTTCCCCCATTTTCTTCTCTATCAACCTCCTGTAAAAAATAAAAACTTATAACGTAATGTTTTTTAATTATATAAACAGTAAATTGTAGATAAAGGGAAAAACCCATAACATGTCTATGTATTTCTTTAGATTGACATTTTTGATAATTCCTTCATTATAGTATTTATTTTTGAAATGATTATAATTTTATAATCGGATTTGCAGGGTTTCAAAATAATCTTTTACATATTACCAGTATCTTTAGACTGCAATAAAAATAAAGTGTTTTTGCTGTAGTCAAGTTGCTAAATAAGTTGTATTTGACTTTTAACACATATAAAATACTGTGCCATTGTAAAATTTCCCAATACGGCTCCCCGTGACTATCAGGTTTTGAGACAATAAGTAGGAAAAGTCCTTAAAAGACTAAATTTATCTATAAAAGTTACAGTCTTTAAAAGTTTATAATAAAAAAGTTACATCCGCTAATAATGTTAGTATGGATCATTTTGCATACCTACTTAGTTGTATCGTTGTATCAGCGCAAACAATCGCATATGCATTACATTTTCAAGAAATATCAGTGACGTTGGTTTTGTATTACATAAACACTTTCTAATCACCTACACTTTGTCTGGGCATGTTCAAGTCTATGTCGTGTGAGCCAGCATTATTTCACAGCATATTTTTAACTGTTAAATGACAAACACTGGCGCGCTATACGTGTAGTGTAGATACGAGGTACGTTTGTTATTTCTTCACGGACTTGTTGTTTGCAATGTCACTGCATTGAAGTGAGGCGAAAGGATATATGGGCTGTCTGAGCGATATGGCGATCTGAAGAGTTTATTTGTTTTTTTGAACGCGGTAATATCAGGAACTACTGATCCGAATTAAAAAATTCTTTCACTGTAACATCACGCTACGACCAATAGAAGCGGAGCAGCAATGAGAAAAATTGTAAAAACGGGAAAAATTACGCAGACGAAGTTGTGCGGGACAGCTAGTGCAACATATATTTATTAGACACTCAGAAGCACAACTCTCGCGAAAGCTGCGGATATGAAATGAGATCGAGGTTTTTCTTAAACGGACGGTTGAGATTCTTTAAGAAAGGAGATTTTTGAACCACCGTGGTATGAAAAAAATCCTGTCTCGTTCATGTTGTGAGGACGGTTTAACGCATTGAAACCTCTTCTAGAAGAACGCTAACCAGATTGTCCCTAAAGCATTAATTTGATTCTATATTATACATTAATACTACTTAAAAAAAATTAAAACCAAAAAATCGCCTATAGTGTATTAGTGCCTCAAAAATGATATCTCTCTACTGGTGTTTATCAGACGATTTATTTCGCAGTTACAACTGATAACCAGTAGGTATTTACACTTTATTATTCGCCACACACACAGGCAGGTAGGTACATAGAGGGGTAGAAAGATAGGCAGCCCAATGTACATATTTTATAGGATTATCTACCACACCTTCTAATACTATCCAACCAGTGCGAAGCGTAAGCAACACTACAAAAAATACTCTTTTAAATTTTAAACTTAATCTTAGGGACATTAGGTATAAAATCGCATTTTCATTCTACTGTAGGATTTATAGGATTTAAATAAACGTATACCTACAACAATGATAGTATAAATGTTACAGTAAAATTGATTAATTTAGTCATTACTATGCATTATAAAAACGCATTTTGGAAATTGTGATTTATAATAATTTTGCCTAGCTATTATGTATAATATCAAGTCTTAGGTGTAGTAATAAAATGGATTAGTAGTGTTGTAAACCAAGTTTAGAACTATGACAAAACCAGTTTAAATAACACTGTTTGTGACACTGAAATGTGTGTTATTATTACTTAAATGGGTGTTATTTAGAACCGGAGGCGCGGAGGGAGTGCACCCTCCACCGGATGTAATGAAGCGCTGGCACAGCGACGATGTATGTATAAACTTAAGTGCCAGGGCTTTGTTACGTAAGGGCGAAGAGGCTGCACTCCCCGCAGCGCCGGAGAAGATGCGATTCTTAAGATCTAGGCGTTAAAGTTTGACCCATACAAACTCACTCATTAGTGTCACCATTAATATCATTTATCATCAGTCATAGTCACCAATAATTATTACCAATCATCATCACCAATGAACATCATCCGTCATCATCAATTCGTGATCGATACTTTTCCTAAGATCAACTACCTATTATGAATAAAAGCTACTGAAAATGATTATTTTATCATATTTACTACGCGACTTTGTCATTATTCATAGTGACTAGCTATTATGCATAATGTAGAATTAATCATAATTATTTATTGTAACAATAACGTAGCAAAATTTACAAAATAAGATTTTGAAAACATTTATTTATAGTATAGTTAAATAAATGTTGTCAAATTCTTATTTTGTAAATTGCGTTGCTCACATCACATATTAAGTTATATCCTTGTTGTCGTATATATATAGGAATCCCACCAAAACATTTTCATGTAAACTGTAATACGTACATATTGCTACCACTCTAAAAAAAGTTATCAGATCTTATGAAGCAGAAAGCCAAGCTGCTCTCTACACGCCCTAACTTAATACTCACTAATTATCACCATAACGTAAAGCGTCCTGCGTGAATGCTAGTCATAAGTTCTCTACAAACCCTAAAGCTAAAAGGTGTGACTTGACTGTTTGTAATTTTAATATATCTAATAGAAATACAACTAATTTGGAAGGCAGCATTCGTGCCTATTACTTGGATTGATTACAAAGGTTAGTTATGTAAAGACATAAATAGGATTGTAGGTACGTACTGTTGTCTACAGTCGATTAGCACTCCTAACAGGAACACGGCAGCGATCGCTATAAGCATTATGACTATCATGCCTACTATCGTAGTCACTGTTAGTGTTGGCACCTCATCGGCCATCATCGAAACAGTAAGGTTAGGATCCGACGTTGGTTCTGAAATAAATATTATAACGTTATATGAATGCATAACAGTAAATTAAAGTTATGATTTAATTTTTTCTGGTCCAACTGCTTCCATCTATCCATTGAGTAGTTTGTTGATCAATTCATTCGTCATTAAATTGATTTGAGCCAAAGCTCGGCTCAATCGGACATCGGAAGAACGATGTGCTAACGTACAAGTAGATGAACAAATTGAATCGTCAATCGAGTTTTTACATTAGTATTGGTAGGTATATTTTCAATTATTTGATTTATTTATTTAAAAACTTTTTGCACAGTTTTTATACAATGGCAGATTAATGCAATAATTCTCTACCAGTCAGCCTTAGGTGATGTAGAGATAAAATATATGGTAATATCTATCTATTTTTGAAGTATTTGGAAGTAGACATCAGATTTACAATAATTTTTAATATACTGACTACTTTCTTTTGCTTTCTTTGCAATCTATCGTTATGTCAATGGACAAAATAATAGTTTCTTGTTTGTGAGATGCACTTGTACCTACTTAAATTAAGATGAACACATTAAATCGTCAATCGAGTTTTTAGAGTCATATTAGTTTAATGACCGATCTATAATTTCATAAGTATTGTAAGCAAAACGATAGATTTACAACAATTTTAACCTACTGACTACTTCCTTTTGCTTTCTTTGCAATCTGTCTGCTTATTTTCTTTGTTTTTTACTTCTTTTTTTATTGGTAATAAGATAACTAGCAATGTGGGATTGAGTCCCACATTACTAGCCATCTTGTTAACCCCTCCAGCTAAGCTCAAAATCTTGTGTTAGGAGTGGGTTCACGTCGGTAGTAGGTATAATGGGTAGGATTCGAACCCGCAACCTCAAGAGCGAGACAGATGCCTTAGTCATTAGGCTGTTTGTCGATGGACAAGAGAATACTTCCTTGGGCAATTTTATATTAGGACTAGCTGGTTATATTGATATGTAGATACCTGGAATCGGCCAACTGATGCTTTTATCTCCACTCGAATCCATTTTTTTATATGAAGCTGTCAGATAGTGAACTGTAAACAAAGAATAATTTAAGATTAGTAAAGAAAGAAGCATAAAATATGCAAATCTACCGAATGAATTAGGTACGGATATTAACAAAAATAGGTGAAGTATCTACCTAAAAGACTAAAGTCCATTTTACCGGTAAAAAAATACAAGAAGCTATTGGTTTCTAAGAAAATCTAATCAAATAATAAAATCAGATGGATAACTTAAAATTTTATCTTATAAAGACAAGATAATGTAGCTGATCCGATGCTGATACACCTGAAAAAAATAACAAAGAAGTGCCCGAAACTTTGTCATGAACTGAATTTCCCATCACTAACAAAAAAGCATTATATCTTTGCGATGCATCCCTTGATTGATTTGCTAGGTACATTTTACCTATTGTTTATTGGTGATTTTTATCATACCACATGTTGAAGAAACCAATTCCAAGAATTAGAAAAGTTACCGTGACGCAAGCCAATTATGATCAAAGATTAATATCATTTGGATATTTCGCTTCTAAATGTCATACAATCACGGATAGTAGCAGTGATTGATAATCAAAATCGGTATCTGATTCGATGATTATGATAACAAATAACGTTTAAGAGGCCGCCCCTGACATTAACTTACACCAACTGCTAGATCCTTATGAATGCAATCAGTAAAGAAAAATATTCTTAGCAAAACCTTCTATTAATTTCAAAGACAACTTCCGATTTTGATTATCATTAAAAGTTATAATAATACTAGAAAAATATTTCATATCCAACGATTCATACTAACAATGACAACAAGAAAAAAATCCTTTTTAATAAAAAATATATTAAGGCAGGCAATACAAGGTATGGCAGTGCAAGATGCACTGCCATACATAACTGCCTTTATATTTTTTTATCACGATTCACAATCCTTTCTTCCAAAAGTAATGTTAACATACGCTATACGCACTTCTTCATAGTTTCTCGTCCTTGGACAAATGAGTCACATTATCTTATTCCACCCCTGCGCTCTGAATTTCAGAAAATTAAAATTAATTTAAATCTTACGCTGCTATGACCAACATTAGAGTTTGATTAACCCGGCCATTTCAGCCAGGCCTTTAAATGATTTTTAGGTAGGTATGCCCATTTCTTTGGCAAGCTACAACGGGCCGACGTGTTTCATCATGCATAGTGGATTCACACGCTCGCGTTCAAAGCGACATTTAACTGACATTAACACGTGCGCGAGCGAGTGAATGGGCGTGAATGTGCTGCTTGGCTGTTTGTGAACAGCTTGTTTGTGCTGCCGGCCCGTGTCGGACTGCTTGCGGCCCTGGGGGCTTAGACAAGGTACATTCGTTCCGTAGTGAATTCGCTAAGGCATACAAGAGGTCGATTCCAAACGATCGTTCGCAAAATGATAAAAAAATGTGTGTGGTCTCCACCGCAAACGTTAAATTCTTAAAAAACAAAAATTCGCCATTTTATTTCGTTTTCACACGGTCTCATCGTTCGCTAGATTAGTGATCAATCTGTACGCATTGAATTGGATTGACCACGTGACATATTTCAATTTCATATATTTTTCCAATTACGACATCGCTATTCGAACGTGACTTCGTCTAGGCCCTATGCCCGCGCGATTCGTTGCCAAAACGAATCGCGCGGGCATAAAGTTTCTATGGATTTGTCTAACTTAAAAGAGTGACATAGGCTAACTTAAAAAAAAAAGGAATATTTTTTTTCAGTTAATTATTATCGTTAAAATGTTTTTTGATAGAAAATAGTTTTATTTGTATTTTAAATCATTGTTAATCCATTTGGTACTTGATTTTTCAAAAATGACCTACCTTTTACTTAGAGTGATGAACTGCAGTTAATTAATGTTGCTTTACTGATATTTTATTACCCGGTAGAAATCATGGTGCCAAATAATAATGAGGGAATATACTCTGAACCAAAGTAATAAATAATAGGTACCTCAGTAAGTCCTTGATTAAAATAAATAAAAGTAGGTACTTAAGCCTCATTTATGTAGTTCGTTGATGTAAAATATTACTGTTTATGCACACGCATAAACTGAGAAGGTACCTACCTAAACAAATTATATCAGATGTTTACGAGTACAGTAATATCACAGAGTTGGTTCATAAAAGATTTGAATGGTCATTCTTTCATGAATTGCGGCCAAACCATTCAAATTAAATGAATGTCGAATTCAGGTGGGGAATATGCACCTAATTTTTGCTACAGATACTTATTGCTACAGGTAAACTTATTGAACAAACAAAGATGTAGGTAAGTATCCAGTGGCGGAGGGTTCTCAGAACACGGTTCGTTTTCCCTTTGGATCCTAGTTACATGATATTATAAGTACAATGAACCATGTCCAGCTAGACATACTTTTGTATCGGGTTACCTTTGAAAAATTTTAACCCTTTGCCTCTGTAAGTATCTTTATTATGTTAGTGACTGCCTGACTGATATATAGAAGGATTGGTAAAATAGAAAACAAGTTTATCCCAAACTGACCCCAGCTGAAGAAAACGGCAAAACCAGGTGACGTAGCCTTTCTTGAGGAAACAGTTTATACCGTATACTCTTGGGGTTACTAGATCTCGTCAGATATCCCAAAACCTATAATCAGAGAATCATACAAAAATATAGTCCCTTATAGTACTCACATAAGAAGATGAAGCCTCCCTTTAGACTACTTGTAAACTCGAGAAACCTCATTAACCCTCCAAAACCCCCCGGTGTACCAGTTCAAAAGACCAAGCTAATACTCAGATATTCTTGTTCAACAGAACCCCTTGTGCTTTTAATCGTCCCGGAGTTAAATAAAAAGGAATATGATTAGCTTATTGAGTTTATTTGATTCTAAGTGGTTTTAGATCGGAGCTGAATGGTATTGGAGATATTGTGACCAAGGATTTATTAGCGGTCAATATGCAAACTTGTATTTTAGAAGCATGCACAAAAGACTGAGGTGAAAATTGCTAATATAATTCACGTGCTTTGTTATCCGATATTCGCAAGATAATATATGATACTTACGATAACTAAGTTATGGTAGCAATGCCTGTCGGCGAACATAATATCCGCTTTGCTTTCACATATAACTACTATTAGTGTACGCTTAACGCCTAATTTAGAGCTTCTTACACTTTGTACAATGATATTTACTTGTACGGAATGTACCTAGTTACCAAGGAGTTCTATACACCTAAACAAATTTAAAGTTCGTAACAGGATCCCAAAGTATTTGAACTAATAAGTCATGTTATCTAATACCACAAATGCATCGATAAAATTAATCTATTCTCTATCTACTTTGGAGTGTTATAAGACCCAAAATTAGTCTGAATAAAAACCAGGCCAGAACATCTTGAACCATGCTCAGTGCAGGGTTCCGGAGCCGTTGCCGTATGAAAAAAAACGATTTGAATAATTGCACCAACAGAAGAGCGTGTGTTCATCGCACTTACGCTCTTTTGTTGAGAAACGCAGTTTATCGGCAATAACTCAATGACGGCTTATCCGATCACTTCCAAAATCATTTTGCTACCTTTTTGATTGTTTTCATAATTTTGGTCACACGATTCAAAAGATAGGGAGATAGGGAGGGACAATTTATGCAACTTTCGGAGCGATCATTTCCAAAAACATACACTTAATCAAAAAAGTTTATGAGAAACCTTAAAATGTTTTTAAAAGACCTGTCGAATGATGTGCCATATGTTGGATGTTTGCTTTTTTCAGCTTCTGATGTAACAGAAGCTTAAAAAAAGAGAAGTGAGTAAAGTGGCTCCCCCCCCCCCCCCCCAAATATATTTTTTTGTTATTTAGCTATTGGCTACTACAAGATACCTTTTCACCAAATTTAATCAATATTCACTGTGTAGTCTTTGAGCAAAATACCTGTGACATACGAACGGACAGACGGACATGACAAAACTATAAGAGTTCCGTTTCTGCCATTTTGGCTATGAAACCCTAAAAACAATGAATAAGTCATTTGTTTGTTCCATTACGATAACAGAGAAAGTTTTTTAATAAAAATGGGGCATTGCAATTCCAACGCATGTGGATTTATGAAGATTAACTTTATCTTAGCTTACTTACTCCCCGATTCGTTCAAATAAAATAAATATTATCATAATCAAAGCTTACTTATAAGTTTTCAGAATTGTTCTTTTATCAGCGGATATAATTAGATAATAGTTGACGTTTAATTTATTGTTCTTTATCGTGACAAGTGACTTTTGACAATTTTTTTAGAAAGATTTGTTTTTACCTAGAAATACGGATTTCATTTATCTTATATGAATAACACTTCCTGTTTGGCTATGTATAGAGTTCAGATAAATGTGAATTCCTAAATTTTAATTATTCAAAACAAATTGATAACGGCAGATTACACAACAGTGTTTATGTTTTCATCAATACTGTCGCGTTTGTAGTACATTTGTAGTAATTTGATTAATCATAATAATAATAAAAATGATTTATTCACTTAGGAAGCAAAATACTACACTTGTGAAAAGTCGATTCTACATTTACTGGTAATGCCTGTTCGCAAACAATAGGTAAAGCCCGAGAAAAGAACAGGCAATAAAAACTCGTGGCCACTCTTTTCAAATTACCAATGTTTACAATGTTTCTCTGTTTATAAACTGTATATGCAGGTAAGGTGCTGCCACCACTATCTTATACACCATATTAGAGGACTGATGCAAAAAAAGAGGTCATATTAGAAGAGTACACGAGATCGGATACATCAGCCTCAATGGGCACAACATAGTAGGAGCATCCACTTACGATGTAAAAACTTTATGTACTTAAATATTGGCCAATTTACTGCTACTTAATGAATAAGTATACATGTTTTTCAAAGGAAAGAAAAGAATGGCCGTAATTTATCACGCAGAATCTTTACTTACAAAAGTAAATCGTTTTCTTAACTAGTACCTAAGTAACATCATCAAACTGTGACAACAATATTCACCTAGTAAAATGCAATAAACTATACAACACAATACATTAATAGGGAGCAACGAACTACATCCATTTATCTTTATCAGTTAAATAAATCATCGATACAATAGTAAGCTCTTTGTATAAGATGTCTCTTCTCTCATTCTTAAATTTATTTACTGGTAGACTCGATATGCTGACTGGGATTTTATTGAAAAATTTAACACCTAGTCCCATGAATGAGTTATGAGTTTTATGAAGCCTATGATAATGACCTACCAATTTGTGCTTATTTCTTGTATTCACAGAGTGAATATCACTATTTTTGTTATATAAATGTAAGTTTTGTTTTACAAACATAACGTTTGCATATATATATTGTGATGAATCTATATCAAGACTCATAATGAAACTGACAGTAACAACAGCGTACCTACATAACACTTTTATAGGCAACTTAGTTTCCGTTTTACAATTTGGCGTCGCTGAGTCCAAATCTATAATTTTTAGGCCACAATGCCGAATGCTACTTAGTTCATATTATGTTGAAAATTGATGCTTTGATACGCAATACAACCTAGTCCGATTTCAATATAGCTAGCTTTTATTGGTTGTGTAAGAATATAATTATATGCTATTTCTAATAATAATGGTCTCCTAACCGATGTCGGGTACGGCGGCCAATCTCGTTGGAGACTAGCTAACTACGAAGGTGATAGGTATTGTAGTGCCCATGGGTATGCGCAGACACAAATGCACTCTCTATTCTCTCATTCTCCTCCTAGCCTGATGAGACTGAAAACCGACACGACCGGACAGGGATAAGGCTCGGGACCGACGGCTTAACTTGTTATTCGAGGCACGCAGAGTTGTGTCAATTTTCGAAAACGGACAGCCATCTATGCACCGACAGTGGTACCGTTGCTTAACCTCTGCTCTCTCGCCACTACTTATAAAATTTACTAGTTTAAGAAAGTTTGTAACTACCTAAACTTCTATATATTTTAAATACTTTTACAAGCTTTTATATAACTTACAATGTTTGTGTGTTTGGCACGAATCTTGGAAGCTATTTTTTGCTTATAGGTCCTCCTTTTTTTCCGTGTGTTAAAATCCCCACGGTTCCCAACCCCGTCGAGGGCACGACAGGTGGGTATGTCGGACTCTAACCGACTAAAAAATCACACTCGACCGACTCAATCGAGATGAGGGTCCTTTGCGGAATAGTTTCCTTCACACCCTTCAGACCTTGGCCAAGTATATCGCCCCATCCAATGCTTTCATTTGCTGCTTTGTTTCCCCAGTCGCGAATCGGGTCTCTTGGCAGTTTACCGTCTGTGACATTTAGGTATTTACCATTGACTGTTTTATTCTCAAAATAAAGTTTAAACAGATTTGTTTATTCAACAGGAAGGATGTAGCGTAGACTGCCGCAGCTGCAGATCCGAGATCATGTGCCTACCGAGGAGTATGTTGTTGTTAATAATTTATTTGTCTATCTACAGCCAGCTGTTCATTTGAATAGGAAGAATCGTTATCGTTGATCAGCATGGTTGTCGTTAATTTAATAAAATAAAACATTGGCCGCAGTTCCCAATATATCAAATCAAAAGCTAGAGTTAATCGTCCGAATGCAGTTTATCTGTAGTTACAAAGTAATATCAATAATAAAATTGTGGTATTTAAAAATTGGAGTCTGTTTTAAAGTTATCGAATTGATGAATTCGTGTTCAATGAATACCCCACAACTACATACCTGTTTTTTTCTGTCTCTGTTTGGGCAGGTAAGGTAACCAAGTAGGTAGGTAAGTGAAATTGGAAAGGCTCCAAACAGTTGCTCTTACTTGTTTTCAAACCACATCCATATATGTTAATACTGGTAAGTATTCTATTATAGTAACTTTGGGTTTTAAACTTTGAAAGTATGACAATCAAAAATTGTAAAATAAAGAGATCTTGAACTAGAGGAAAACTACATTCCAAAAAGTGAATGCTGAGACTTAAAAGTTATTGAAGTTATCTATTCTATTTATTTTTTTAAAATGAATGTGGAATGAGATTAGCTATCATAACAATAAATGACTAACATAAATAGTGAACTGATTAACTTCTTATCCCAAATATATTAGCGCCAGCTTTTGCCTAAATTTAAAATTGCGTAAAACAAATTTCACAATAAGTACCAAAGTACTTAGATTATATTACTACTAATCGATAACTGACAAAACTAATATCGTTATCCACATAATACGATGAATACATAATTTGATACGATACCTACCAACTCCACAAATCTGTGCGACTTATCACTTCCACAGGATGTAAGTAATTAATGACGTATTGAAATAGATTCATAAATAACAGTACATCTAACAAAAGTAGGTATAGATTAATATTATCAATATTATCATTCATAGTTTATTTTAGATAGTTATTAGCTTTCTATACCAAGAGTCGATTTCAAAATGATATAGATGAAGCAGTTTCATTTATTTGGTTGTTTAATTTCCGCTAATGAGTCAACGATTACTTATCAGTTTATATTCTGATAAACTCGGAGAAATGTTGTTTTTTGAGCGCTTTGTAAGTGTCACGTAATTTATTCAGAATGAGTTTGATGAATTTGCAGTTTTTACTCACATTAGAATAGATCTATTTAATACCTATGTATATTTTTACGAAACAAAAGGATTCACTTAAACTCATCTTTATATATATTAACAGCATAACCAGGATTGTAGTGGATACATACAGTAAGATTTAATGATAAAATTTCACAGTTATCATACTACGAGCCTTGTAGGTTATGTGAGTACAACCTATTTAGAACAACCCCGAATGTGGGAATTTTGCCACTGCAGCCATTGATAGGAGTATGGGTATACTGGTGCAGCTCATTGTTTGCACAATAATTTCCTACAAACAATATCCGAGGCTGGTTAATGCTGTTTTTCAAACTACAATATTCTTTATTTCAAAAAATCTAATACGAGTAAATGATAATTTGAAAATAAAAACAATTATTTTTATGGATGTAGTCCTCTTCAATGTTGTGTATATGTGTCATACATAATATCGGAAATCGGGCGTAAAGTTATTTGCCAACGTTTGCATATTAATTAATTTCAAACTTCATGTGGGATAGATTTGATTGAAAAAAAATAAATTATAAAAATAAAAAAACCCGCCTGCACAATTAGTCAGAGGCACTTTACTAAGTTCATCGAGATTCATTAATGCCTCCGACTGCATGAAATTATATAATTCTGTAGGGGATCTTGTTTCCATCTTTAATTTTATTGTGCAGGCGGGTTTTTTTATTTTTATAATTTATTTTTTTATTTAATACTTTTTAGTAGTTGTAGGATGTAACCGATGTAACAACTTACTTTTATCACAGCTATTGTCAAATATTGAAAATTGAAAAAACAATGGTTGCTAACTAACTTTTTTAGTATGGCAGTCATATTCATGTTATACCTTTTTGAAATGCTTAAGATGAGCTCTTTAATTTGATACCCATATTGCAGTATTCGAAACAACTTTTTTTTTCACACTTCTTTATTTTGACATCTCATAGCCGCCATGTTTGTTTTTAAAAAACGTCACCTATCTAAGAACACTTGGGCGATTCAGACGAATCTAACGACGTGGGAATTGTATAAATCCGTTCAGTGGATTGTGAGATATCAGGTAATAAAGAATATTACATATATACATACAAGATACGCGCGAAAAACATAACCCTTCTTTACAGTCGGGTAAAAAGAGATTTCTGGAGTCAAAGAAAGCCACCACTACCAACATATCATATATAAATTTCTTTAACATAATTATGTACAACAACATTTATGATCTGAAACATTTGTTTAATCTTTAATTTTCTTAAGTATTGTTTCACCTAAAGAATATAAAAGCAGAGGTAGTATCGTTTAGATACATGCTGATAATGCCTAAGAAGGAATTAGGTAAAAGTCAATTAAACCATAGTAAATTAATTAAAAGCATTACAAAATTAGCAACAGTATTTATGCTGGCCATTGTTATGTGCTAGTATTATAATTTGTACTACAAGTGGGCAGTTGACTACAAGAAAACTAAATTATTTTATACTAATCAGGTAATAGCAGATCTTAAAATGCTCTGAAAATAAATGTTCTTTTCATTTTTTTCATCATGAAAACTAATACTAAAAGTAATGATTTGGCGATAGGAGCATATGACGTCATAGGTTGTTATTCCAAACACATTTCTATAGAGCTTGTCATTTTGAAATTTATAAAAAGAGACTGATTTGACTTGACCGTCAACGTCCCTATTATGCAACGGTTGACCAATTTTTGGGTTGAATAGTTATTAACGATACCTATTACAGAATTTTGCGCACCTAGCATATTTAACAACAACGTATTTAGGTTATTGTATGGCGGCCTATACAAATTTGTGTTGAAAACCTTGCATAACCAATTGCTTTCAAATGAATACGAAACGTTCTTTATCTTGAAAACCTATTGAATGTTTTCATAACTGAACTGTCGTGTAATTCTGTTATCGATAGTTCTTGAAGGTTTTAAACAATTGAAACTTAAATGTACCTATTAGTTTCTACAACCTACAATAATAGCCTCAATAAAAAAACAATTGACTGCCTCTGTGGCGC
This sequence comes from Herminia tarsipennalis, assembly GCA_945859575.2. Classification (NCBI taxonomy): domain Eukaryota; kingdom Metazoa; phylum Arthropoda; class Insecta; order Lepidoptera; family Erebidae; genus Herminia; species Herminia tarsipennalis. Next base: position 12,585,516 of record OX243840.2, read on the forward strand.
GGTGGGAGTGTATCCGACTGCTACGCAAGAGGTCGTGGGTTCGATCCCCACCCAGGATAAAACTTTGTGTAATGAGCACGATGGTTTATTCTGTGTCTGGGTGTTATTTATCTATAATATGTATGTATTTAGAAATATATAAGTATGTTTATCAGTTGTCTGGTTTCCATAGTACAAGCTCTGCTTAGTTTGGGATCAGATAGCGTTGTGTGAGTTGTCCCAAAATATTATTATTATTATTATTAATCCAATGTTCAATGGCCGGCTTGTCTTTACAACATAACAACTGGAAAAATTATGTTATTGTAGGCATTCACACAGCATTCTAGATTCTGTTATTATTACAAATATTCATAAAAACTTAAGAATAAAAGAATACAATGTTAGTACAGTTGTTGCATTATGTCTTTATGGCGCTATAAAGATGTTTTATTATATTCATATGATATCACGTTTACAATGGAAATACATGTGTAACTAAATAGATTAAAGACACGTTTGCGATGCTAATTTCTTAAGGAAAAATGAGTTGCGTGTCTTATCTGCAAAAGTGATTTCAAATTAGTATCAGTTTAGTAACGGACTTGAAGGACTTCGCTCAAGGATCCTAACGGGTTCATTGATTGGGAAGTGGGTCAAGATATTCCTAACATTGCCTGACTCATCAGTAATCGACGCCCGTGATTCACAGTTCCTACGATTATATCGATGCTACGACTGCCAAAGGATAACTTCAAACGTATTTTGAAAACAAGTTTATCAATCCGCTCAGGTGTACGATTCATTAATAAACATTTGCTTCTCACTCGAACCTTCTGTTTACACAGTTGTAAGATAATGACAGGACAATAATGTTTTATTCAAAATTCGAAATCAACTTCATAACAACAATTTTATCTATATCATCGAATTTTCCGACTATGTATTGACTAAGGTTCGGTGAGTGAGAAGGTTAAAAAACACAATAAACAGGTAGATTTCCACTTACTTACGTAAACACGCAGGTGCAGGTTAGTCCTTTCACTTGGAAAATAACTAGTTTCAATATAGTCCAATTTTTACACTTTATGGTTTGACACTGTTTATAGATTGTATCACGTAAATGTTTGTTATTATCACAGGATCGAAGGGGCGTACGCGCCGATGTTCTATACGCGCATGCGTAGCGCTCCACGGCGCGCCTCTCACTGTTGACTGACGGTAACTGCGAGATCACTTCACTTCTCCGCCTCCGTAACAAAACCTTTAACTAGACAATGGGTCGACTACGAGTATCTGACTACGGTTACACACAGCCTGCAGTACTGTCACTGTCCACTATTGTGTCACTGGACGGATAGTTTAGAAAAACACGAAAGATAAACGCTTTTGTTAAACGTATAACGTGTTTCAAGAACCGCCCCTTCCTATTGTATAGAAAACCCAACCAGACATTCGACGGACAGATAAGTTATCTTTTATTGTTAAATTTAATAAACAATAAGGATAACTCTACAAAATGATTCATCATACTAAACAAATATTATAAATTCGAAAGTACTTCTATCTGTCTGTATGTATGTATCTTCTATTAAATTTTCTCGTCTAAACCATATGATAGGTTTTCATAACATTTTTAGAGAAGTTTCGAATTAACGAATTTTGGTCTCGGGCTGTGAAAGCTAGAAAGAAAAACAGCATATTTCTATCTCTATCGCTTTATTAGACTTCCATGCGGGTAAAATCGTGGGCAAAACTAGTTCAAATGTTGACTTCCAGTTTCCATGTTGACCCATCGTACGGATAATGTTAATGTATCTGTGTACTATATTTCAATTAAACGTGTTTTACCTTTTGAGGTGTCTTTGATTGAATTCATCAAAGTATCCAAAGTATTTTACAACACTACGAGACATAAAATGGGTATAAGACCATTATTGAAATTTGTACTTAAAAGTTAGATTAGAATACGTAATACCTATGAGTATTAAGGATTAGTAGGATTAGGAAGCCTAAGATGGCAGCTATCGTAAATTCAAATTTTACTGGTTATGTGATTTATTTACTTATTGTTTTAGTTGAATATCTTATCAAAGATAACATTAACAAAGGTATTAAACGTTTAACGTGAGCTCCATAGCACATATTTAGGTAAGTAGTTACTCCTAAACAATGCAAACAACAGAAATATTTTATACAGTTAGCAACACTTAAGCCTAAATTGCCTTGTTCGCTAAACGTCTACTTTTCAAAATGTCTCTCGGTCGCAAAATGCCGTTTCGTTATAGGTCTTTTTCACATGATGTCTTTTTCGCAGAATGTCAGTAACAGGTCGACTAGGCAATGGCCTGTATTTTTGACCTGTAGCGAATTCAACCACTCATACATGATTTCAGAGGTTACACAATGACATTTGCGAGCGAAATCGAGTGTGTACCAACACGAAATCTTTCCCTAGTGAAGAGCGTCGTAGTAAGAACGTCTGCGCCCTCTATCTCCGGCTTGATCAATAAGTACTTATTGACATCAGAAATACTCAGAATAGGTACATAAACAAAATTGATGTACAATAAGAACAATGAATAATATTATACCTTTCACTATAGATAAATGGAAGTAATGAATGACTCATTCATTCAACCATACACGCCGAGTTTTGTAGACCGGTTTCTATAGTGGTGTAGACCAGGGATGAACATTTTCAGAGAATTCGAGTTCTGAGAGGATGAACAAACTTAATGCGATCGAACTTTAAGGTCCTTTTCACACGGCTCCGGTTTCAATCCAGCGCCGGATTGAAACGGGTACCCGGTGTGAAGTGGGTGGCGATGTACGGTAGCTTTCACACATTCCGGCGTCCGTATTAAGATACGGACGCCGGAATGTGTATGGCGACCGTGACCGGTCGCCATACACTTTGTGCCGCAGCCGCCCGCGCCGGGTACCCGGCGCGGGATCATATTGTAACTAGAACGTGTGAAAAAGCCCTAAAAATAACTTTTACTTAAGTACTATAAAACCTACTTGAGTAAAAAGGTACTATATGATGTCAAAGGCTAATATTTCACACGTAACATAACCCATCAGTATCAACAAGTTAAGTATAAAGGCAGCAACAAATAACATTATTGCAAGTAATTTTCCGATGTCGAGTATCAAGAATACATACTTATTATAAGAGTGAACGTACTGCAAAATCACGTGACGTGGTACTGGCCGTAAACTCCGGCGCAGGTTATTTGCACAACAGTTTGCCCACGGTCACATGACCACAGCGGATATTTCAAGATTCCTGTTTGAATTCTAGAGTCTCTAATTATAATATTTGGAGGATTATCATAATATTTATGAGGAGGCTAGACACCGGATATTGTCTATGACATACTAAGTAACTGTTTTCGTTCGCGTGGACACTAAACTTTGAAAAACAAATCTATAGGTACATACTAGGTAGGGGCAAAAGTATTTTCGTATTTTGAATGTATTGTTAGTAATCAAACCTTTTTGATTGTACTGAATGTAACTGGCTGGTTATAATACCATTAAATGTTGACATTCTGAAGATGCAATAAATAAATAAAAAAAACTAGTTCCCGCCATTTTTCAATTGTTTTTCAAGCAAGCAAAATGAACGAATGTGATGAAGAACTTCGGTACATTTTAAAGTTATATTACAAAATGCGAAAACACCGCAAATAAAAATTATGCGGTTTACGGTCCTAATGCGGTCCAATACGAGTAGCACAAATGTGGTTCAAGCATTTCAAGTCTGGAAATTTTAGTGTGAAGGATTAGGCTTACTCTGGACGTCACGGACGGTCACGGATATTGTTCTGTCATGACAACGCCAGACCGCACAAAAATTGAGAGATCTTGGCTGGGATATGTTGATGCCTCCTCCGTATAGCCCTGATCTTGCTCCATCAGATTTCCACCTGTTTCGGTCACTTCAGAACTCTTTAGGAAGCATAAAGTTAACCTCAAAAGAACACTGTGAAAACTACCTGTCAGATTTTTTGATTAAGAATCTCAGATTTTACAGCAATGGAATCATGACACTACCCACAAGATGGCAACAAGTCATTGATCAAAACGGCTCATACATGTTATAAATAAATAATAATTTTTTCTTTGTTTGAAAAATACGAAAATTTTGCCCAGACCTTATACCTATATACACGGGATCATTCACATTTTTACGTGAAAAGTATGTCTAGTCTATGTACTATTCCAAAGTTTAATGTTATGTTCTGGCGTGACTGAATAACCAACATACTATACATCTATCCAACCAATCTACCAACAGGTGTTCTATAGCAGTGGGCGTACCCGGATTTGGGAGTAACCCGTAACCCATAATCGTAATCGGATGTCTATACTTCTATACTAATAAATAATAAAAAGCTGAAGAGTTTAGTAACATTTGTTTGTTTAGTTGAACGCGATAATCTCAGGAACTACTGGTGCGAATAAAAAAAATCTTTCAGTGTTGGATAGCCCATTTCTCAAAGAAGGCTATTGGCCTTATATCATAACGCTACGACCAATAGGATCAGAGCGTCAATGAAAATGTTTAAAAAACGCGGAAAATTGACGCAGACGACGTTGCGCGTGTCAGCTAGTACCTTAACAAAGTCCTCATTGCGAATTCGACACGCACTTGAACAGTTTTATTGTAAACATCCACCTGATTAACACAACAACTCCTCCCGAAAAATAATCCTGGTTACGCGTATGTATTTCAAATTTCGAAGCGGTAGTATGAGGTCGCGGTTTCGAATCCTATCCATTATAAATTTATAATACCGACATGAGCGCACTCTTAGCTGGAGGGGTTAACAAGATTGCTTTTAATGTGGGACCCACAATCCCACATTGCTAGTTAACCTTCTAAAATATATCTATATATATATATGTATGAGTTCGGATTTAGACATACTGAGGTGAATAGTCAGTACCGGTTTGTCCATAGCGAACGAAGCGACCGCAACAGAGGCCTTACTCTAAGTTTCGATCAAAAACGGGGTGGTGATATACAGAACCAGCGACATCTATTTAATCCACTCGTTTCAGAAAATCGTCCATGGGTTTGAACTTGTTGTGCTTATCCAAAAATTAATAAGAATAGTCCCCGTAAAGTTAAGAAATTTAAGCAAACGAAAATTCATGAATCTATCCTAATATTATAAAGCGGAAGAGTTTGTTTGTTTGTTTGTTTGTTTGTTTGTTTGTTTAAACGCGCTAATCTCAGGAACTACTGGTCCGATTTGAAAATTTATTTTTTTGTTGGATAGCCCATTTATCGAGGAAGGCTATAGGCTATAACATCGCGCTACGACTAATAGGAGCGGAGAAGCGACAAGAAATGTTTCAAAAACGGAGAAAATTTACGCATACGAAGATGCGCGGGACAGCTAGTTTCGTTATAAAGAAAGAGAGTAGGCCTACAGGCGCCATAGGCCATAGGAAACTGTGACTTGCACAGCCTGTAATTTTTACCCGGCTGCGGTCCCCCCGGCAGCCGGGTGTATGTGCGTCTCTTTATGGCACTATATAGACCAAACGCGTGGGCCGATTTTGATGACTCATACGTCAATCGATTCGTATCAATTTCCGAGGGCCAATAAAGACATGACAGTAATCAAAATTCTAAATGGCGACAGCCAGAGATCATGTTGTGATAGAAAAAAAAATTAAGTCAACAAACTATGTCATGTGTCGTATTATCGTGTAGTTTCTTTAATCATTTTCACTTAAAATTTTGTTGCCAAACCAAAAGATAAAAAAAACCGCCTTAAAAAAGATTAAAACAAGATAACCTTAAATCATGCAGTCGGTGGCATTGATACTGAACTTACTAAAATGCCTCCGACTGCATGATTTAAAGTTATCTTTAAGAAGCGGGTTTTTTATTTTTAGAATTTATATTTTTTAACTATTAATCTATTTACACTTTGTAACTTCAGTCGTCAGGACAACAAGAAACTTAGGAAAATATCGAATATTTGCGTCAGGTACTTATCTAATAATGTCTTGATAATGACTGGCTTTCATATTACCACTAACAACGATTTCTAAGAATACATTACTCAATACATAATTTTAAAATAAGTAGGTACTAGTACTACACGGTCATCTATCATATCTACAGTTCCAGATCTGGACGTCTTTACATTTTTGTGTAGTTAGTTAGTTAAAAGTAAGTAAGTAATATGATTTTGTTATTCATAAAGTAGGTAATTATGTCGGTAGCTATAGTTACGCAAACTTGCCTATCTATATGACCATGTTCGTATGAGACATGACTCCTTGTCTATTTTTGATTAACTACTATAAGTAGTCCAAAATATATTATATGTTGTGTAGGTAACCTACTCAAGTAAATAAATTAGTAAGTCAATGAACCAACATTGCTATCTTTTATTGATTTATCATTAAAGCAACGTCAGTATACATGTAACCTCGGTTGTTGTAAGTTACTCACGCGTTTTAACCGTGAACTGGCTACAAAAACGTAACAATAATGCATCCAATTAAGTACAGTTAACTAATGCTTAACATAATATTGTATAATTAAACAAATCTTGAACATGAGCGAAGTCGGTCAGTGTCAGCAGTCACGACCTTCGACGTAGAGGAAAGGAATAAATTAAAACGCAAATCACGTGACCAAATGTAAAGGCAAAAAATGCCTGATACTTCCTTGTATAGACGAAAAATAAACATTTACTTAAGCCTCAATTGCATTAGCTATCTAACACGTTAAAAATACAGCATACTAAAGTGGTCGTCCAATAAATTGAACATCAATAACAAGAAGGCCTTCTTGACATAACAGCTATTTGTATTTATGATATGTCGTGTAACGGTTTGGTAGCTAAGATCAAGGTGTTAAGGTAGCCTTGCATTGTAATCATTAGACTAGGTTTCTAAATACCTTAAATAGCATAAGAGGAATAACACATTCTATTATTCACAGATTTTTATAATTAGACATATTTCCGCGGTAACAATATTTTTCCTATAAAGTATACCCAGATTCAGAACCAAGATGTTTGAATCTCATAAAGCTGTCCCGTGTGAGAATCGAACCCACAGATCGCTTGCACAGCAGTCGTATGAATGAAACTGCCTCGGTGGCACAGTGGGAGCGCCCACTGTGCAACCGAGGCAGTTTCATTAGATGTAGCGGGAAGCTGTTTATTGTAAACCGCTCAAAATCGGACGTTGTGGAAATCTTTAGGGAGAGGCCTATGTTTAGCAGTGGACGACTTCAGGCTAATGACAATAATGATGGTGATGATGATGTAGGTAACGCATTAGACAAATTAGGAGTTACTCCTTAGTCTATGTGCAGATCTGCCTGATAAATAGGCACTTATAAAAACAAGGCCAATATAAAGTAAACCAGAACGATGACTTTAGCTGTTAAAGACTTTATCGTTTATCTTATAATCTTAATTAAACAAACATAAGTTACATTTACGGCGACACCATTCGTAATTTTAAGAAAAAGAGATGTTCTGTTAGGTAAAATACCTTTTACCTGACTAAACTACGTAATAATTTGGTGACTTCATTTTCGCTATAAATAGATAGGTATCTAACGAGTCTAACGAGAATTTTTAAAACAAAAAAATGAATCATAGTAGAATGAAACTTAAAAAAAAAACGAAAAAGGAAGAGAATATAACAAAAATGAAAGAAAAAATAAATTATGGTCGATCTGAGGTCGGGAAGTGGAAGGGGGTGGGTTTTTAAATGTAAAAACCGGTTTATCTCGATTTCCGGAAAAACTCCAAGTCCTATGGAAAAAAAGTTTAATGGCAAAGTTGTAGGTAATAAAAAGATCTACAACTTTTGAATTTACACTTTTTTCACATAACCTCAAAATTTATGTAAAAAATCATTTCTTTTTGCACGAAATTTGGTGAAAATTTACCTATTTATGTCTCAAATACATTGTAATTTTTTTAAATTTAAAATATATTATTTTTTCATATTATTTTCGACTTAATATCGAAAAAATATCCTAAGTTTCAATCAAAACATCTGCTTTTTTTAAAAAGTTGGTGAGCTTGAAATCTCTCCTTTTTAAAGGTGTAAAAAAATATAAATTACTATGGTAAATTTTCTCAGAAAATGCGGAAAAACGAAAATACTCGATTTTTTTATTAATCATTATGTACAATTTTGTGCTATTTATTAAAATTGAGCTATTTATAAAACTTTAATTACTTGTAAAACATCACTACTACTATTTATTATTGGAAATCTTTAATTATGCTAAAGTAGACTCGTAACGGAATCGAAGAATGAAAAAGAATCGTCACTTTTTCGAGGCGGGACGCCTACGTATGACAGCGCGCGGCGTTACGATGACGTTTCGCTCGCACTCAGCCACTCGTCGCCACCCCGCGATAAAATCGCCGTGTGCAGACACGTTCTAAGAGAGTGAGACAATATTGCCGCGATTCTCTCGCCCGTGGAGACGGTCTCTTAGAAGCATATATAAGCAAGACGCTATCTCGCGCGACAGTATGACACACAATACGCATTTGTCGACCAATCTTTAAATATCAATCTCTTTTGTGTAAAGCATATTATTGTAGAAACGTAATGATGACATTCAATTCCTCACTGTGCGATATTGTAGCTGTTGCTGAAGCTGACAATATTATTGCATTTGTAACACTGTCAAGCAACGAACTCTTTATTGCAAAAGGCGGCATCATCAATATATGTATTATCTATGATTATTTATAAAGATTACAATCGAATCGATGTAATTTTAGGTTAAATCTACATGATTATGACAAAATGTCAACATTCCTATATATGCTACTAGGTACTTACTGTCATTCTTTACGCACATATTATTGTTCATAGAATTAGGTTTAAGTAATTCGGCAATCTTGGATTGGTTATTTTTACAGCAGAATTTCCCTGTGACTTGTTATAGATAAATCTTTACAAAACACAAGGAAAATACCCACCTCAGTATCAAGGCACCTTCACATAAGTTAACTTAATTTAAAATTGACATAGTATCTGAGTACACCTGTACCTACTGTACTCCCCTGTACTATATTTTAAACTTTATTTGTAATACACATAAAGTTCAATTTGCTTTACAAAACACAGTGTACTTACACAAGATTAGAACAACTAGGTATAGTTGTTCTAATCTTGTGTATCTATTTACTTTGACACTTTCATTAATCGGGCATCATAAACAGCCGTCTTTATTATTAACAATATTTATGGTATATAATCGTCGCATTGTGTGTTAATGTCCAATGTAATTTCCAAATAACGTGGCAGGTGGTAATATTATCAACTAGCTGTCCCGCGCTGTGCGCAACTTCGTCTGCGTAAATTTTCCCCGTTTTTGTAACATTACTAAAGTGACCCTCAAGGCAAAAAAATAACAAGAAGACCCTCTTGATATAATAGCTTAATTGTATTTAAGATACCCATATCGTGTAACGGTTTGGTAGCTAAGATCAAGTAGCCTTGCATTGTAATCATTAGACTAGGCTTTTAAATATCTTAAAAGGCCTTCTAAACAAAAAGGCCTTCTTAAAAGATTAGGAAGAACACATTCTAAGATAAGTCAAATATTTGTAAATTTCAGACACTTCAAAGATTTTTGTTATAGTCAATTCCCGCACTAACAATATTTTTCCAGTAAAGTATACCCAGATTCCGAACTAACATGTTTTAATCACACAAAGCTTTCCCGTATCGAACCCACAGATCTCTTGTACAGCAGTCGTATGCACTGACACTGTGCCATAAAGGCAGTTTTATTAGATGTAGCTATGTAGCAGGGAATCCGTTTGATGTAAATGGCTTAAAATCGGACGTTGTGAAAATCTTTAGGGGGTGCCTATGTTTAGCAGTGGACGTCTTCAGGCTAATGATAATAATGATGACGATGATGTAGGTAACGCATTAGACAAATTAGGACTTCGCCTCCTTAGTCTCTGTGCAGATCTGCCTGAGGCAACGATGACTTCAGCTGTTAAAGATTTTTTTCGTTTACCTTTTAATCTTAATTAAAGAAACATAAGTAACATTTATGACTGTATCATTCGTAATTTTAGGGAAAAGTTTTGTTTTTTTGATAAAATACCTACGTATTACGTACCTGACTAAACTACACAATAATTTGGTGATTTCATTTTCGCTATAAATATATACCTAATGAGTCTCATGAAGAATGAAGTGAGTTATACATACTTAACTTACTTCATGAAACTCAGTAGGCAATAATAACTAGGTACACTTAGTTATTATTGGAAATCCTGAATTAAACTAAAGAAGTACGTTTTAACTAATTTTAAAAAGTACCTAGATCATCCTGATTCCATTTGAATTGCGAGATCAGGTTACAGGCAGTCTCCACAAACGAGCGATTATTCTGCCAACGTATCGTCGGGACTAGTAAACAGACTCGCCGCGTGTCCGCGACGATGATCGTCACTTTTTCGAGGCGGAACGCCTACGTTTGACAGCGCGTCGACAGTTACGATGACATTTCTCTCGCACTCAGCCTAGGGTTGCCAACTTTTATTAGAAGAAATAGAGTATATCTCATTTCAAAGGAGGTAGATATATAGAGTGCAGACTTATAAAAAAGAGTATCATTTATTTGGATTTCTTAAAAAAGGTATTTTTTGATACTTTTTGCAGCACATTGGTAACAATTTTTTAATTTTGATAATGGCAGGTATGCATCATATATGCATGACTAGCACCACCAGTATAGTTAGCATTATGTAAAAAAGAGTATTTTAGCGTACTTTATTAGTGTTGTAGATTATAGAGTACACCTAGGTACATGATATAGAGTACAATACTCAATTTAAGAGTGCTGTTGCCCTAACTCAGCCATTCGTCGCATCACCGTGATAAAATCGCCGTGTGTAGACACATTCTAAGAGAATGAAACAATATCGCCGCAATTCTCTCGCCCGTGTCGACGAGCCTTTAGAAGCATATGCAAGAAGCTTGCTTGGATATGCTTATTCTTCACTCTAGGTATGCAGCTAATACCTACGCGTATCTGATGGCGCGACAGTATGACACAGAATATGTATTTGTCGCCCAATATTTGTGTGAAACATATTATTGTAGAAACGTAATGATGACATTCAATTGCTCACTGTGCAATATTGTAGCTGTTGCTCGAGCTGACAATATTAGGTATTGCATTTGTAACACAGTCAAGCAACAAGGTAACAAATCACATATGCTTCAAATGAGATATATACCAATTTTATTACTTTACTTAAGCCTTTTTTTTTTTTTTTTTTTTTTAAATAAAACGACTCCCGCAGTAGGGTACAAGCCCTGTGTCGCGGGGGACTTTACAAACATACAAGTCACGGACACAAAGTACACCCAGACTCGGAACAACAATTTGTGGATCACACAAAGTGGTGTCCCGTGTGGGAATCGAACCCACGACCTCTTGCGTAGCAGTCGGATACACTCCCACTGCGCCACAGAGGCAGTCTACATATACATAAAAACTAGGCAAAATAATTAATTCTGACCATAAAATCACTATTACTCTAAAGTGCGTATCTATTATGCTGAGCAATGTAGGTAACATTTACACTTGGATGACATCTAATTTTTCTAATGTGATATTGCTGTTGATGTGGCGCAGGGTGGTTTTATTTCTACTACTTTTCACAAGATTCAAAAACTCCATACGTCCGTCCATCCGCACCTTTCCTCAGAGACTCTTGATATTTATCAAGAGTCACCGAGGAAAGGTGCGGATGTAAAGCTGTAAAGCTAGCTGTAAACTGTAGCTGTAAAGTAAAGCTGTACCTAATTTGGCATAGATATGCATTTACCTACGACTGCTTCGGTGGCGCAGTGGAAGTGTGTGCAAATGCATAAAGTCGTGGGTTCGATTCCCACACGGGGTCCACTTTGTGTGATCCCCAAATTGTTGTTCTGAGTCTGGGTGTACTTTGTATCTGTGACTTGTTTGTTTGTAAAGTCCCGCGGCTCGCACAGGGCAAGCCAAACAAAAAGACAACTCCCACAGTAGGGTACAAAAACCCTACTGCGGGAGTTGTCTTTTTACCCGATTGCAGAGGAGGGTTATGTGTTGGAGGTGTATGTATGTTTGTATGTATGTATGTGTGAAAAAATCATTATAGTAGTACTTACCTATATATACAGAAATTAAAAGGAAAACTATCACATCTAAGTAGGGGTCGCGAGTTTAATAATATATTAATAATAATAGTAGTAGTAACATACGCAAATTATATTAGAAATTACTTGTTATTAAAACATTTTAAGTAAGTATAAAATAAAAACAATAGAAAATCCATTTCTTAGACTGCATTATGAAACCTATATTCCTGTATAGCGATTTTTTATACTGACTTCAAAATTATTATTTGTTTACCAATTTAATTTAATTTTAATTGATGTTATTTATTTTAAAATATTTTATTTTTATTTAATAATTAAATTTAAAATGTTACACTCATCTGTGTTCATTGTTATGGAATTATTTAATTGACTTAGAGTTGGTAAAATGCAATGCAATCAGTATAAGGTGATTGCATAATATTCTCTAATTAATGTTTGTTATAAAAAGCTGTAGAATTTCCTAATAAATAAATAAAATAATTACGGAACCTTGCATTGTGCGTGGCCCGACAAATCACTTTCTCGGTTTTTTATTGTCCAACGGGCACCAACTATCACAAGTTTAAAAAAAAATGTTAATATCACTAAACTGTCCTTATTTTAATTTTGTATAAGTAATATTTTTTTATTAAAGCTATATATATTTTTAAAACATACTTCACGTGTTTTTTTCTTTTGTAGGTATAACTTTTATGATTACGCATAGGTGTCTAGTCTAGTTACATATTTTAAAATTTGTAAATATATTATTGTTATTGTAGATTTCTTGTTAAAATTATTAATATAAAGGTATACATTATTACGCATAGGTATACTATCTACCACAACAATAATTTATTTACAAATTTTGAAATTTGAAAATATATTATTGTTATTGTAGGTAGTAGGTATATCCCAAGGTTGTCTGAAGTGATCGCAGACTGTGATATTTATCACAGTCTGCGAATTCTCTTGTACCACAAACTGTTAAGTGTATGTGTAATTTGTTTAGGCATCTCTAAATGGTGTATACAAAAGAGTATGAATATATAAACCACTATTTAATAGCCCCCCTCGGCAGTAGGCTTCATAACAGATAAACCACGTGCCCTCCCCTGGATGCGCCTATGACTTTGGCATAATTTATATATAGTATATAAAAAAATTCTAAATTTATACCACGACTATATTTTCAAAACCAAAATTCAAATTACGGGAATAGTAAAATTTGACAAAGAAATAAACAGGATTGTAAATTATGAGCAAAAGCTATAAAACACGCTTATGTATAAAAACCGGGTATGTGCATGTCGGGCCACGTACAATATAGGGATCCTTAGCCCCCCCCCCCCCCTCCCCATCCGAATAATGCGACTTAAGAAGTCTTTTTTTAAATTTTATTTACACATTAATATATTTAGAATAAAATACAATTAAAACATATATACAAGATATTACTATACTTAAGAAGTTTCCGTGGTTTATGGTTCATACTTACAACGTTATATTTGTTTGTTCGTTAATAATAATTTTAATATTTCACAACCCCTAAACGGTTTTTAAAAGACCTATCTAATGATACCCCACACGATGGGGTAGGTGAGAAAAGAATCACATCCCCTCTTTACATATAGGGGAATTCCCCTTAAAATTTTCACCTTGTCGACGTAAGTAATATGTGTATTCATGCAAAATGCTTTCTAGCACTTACAGTCTCTCAGCTAAGCGGACAGATGGACATACATGGCGAAACTATAAGGGTTGCATGTTGCCATGTTTGGCTACGGAACCCTAAAAAGGAGGTCTTAAATTAACATTATTGACTACTACTACTACTCGTTAGATAACTTATTAGCTAAAATTTCTTCTTCAGTGTAATTGTCCTAATTTGCTTACCTAATCTTGTTCTTGTTAAACAAATGACGTTAGTTCGATGTTAAATTGTGTACTTAATTAGTAATAGTCAAACGACGTCACAAAACTAATTATAAGTCGTTATCATACTTAAAACTGATAATTACCTATATCAAAACGATGCGAACTAATTATGACGTCACACTAAACACTTAATGAACGTAGGCATATCAAATAAGAAAGTATAATGGCCGACGACTAAATTTGGGGTCTAAATCTGATAACTATAAGAGTTGCTGAGGTTTAGTTCAAGAATGTAAAACTTGACAAACCGTGTGCTGAACATAAACTTTAGTTTGTAATTTTAAGTTGGAACTAAAATATCTTTGATCATGTGACAGATCAGCGAATGGCAGACCCCGACGGATTTTCTTAGTCAAGAGGTTTTAAAATTTTATTTCATTACTAGCTATCCCGCGCAACTTCGTATGCGTAAATTTTCCCGTTTTTGCAACATTTCACATCGCTACTCCGCTCCTATTAGTCGTAGCGCGATGTTATATAGCCTATAGCCTTCCTCGATAAATGGGCTATCCAACAAAAAAAGATTTTTTCAAATCGGACCAGTAGTTCCTGAGATTAGCGCGTTTAAACAAACAAACAAACAAAGCAAACAAACAAACAAACTCTTCCGCTTTATAATATTAGTATAGATTTCCTACGTCCGTCGGAGGTTTTTAAAATTTTTAAAGATGTTTTACATTATATACAACTTCGACTTATCCGTCATAAGCCGATTTTATTTTTAGAAGAAATATGTAATCAGCCATTTCTTTATTTTAATTTAAAAAGCCCAATACGAAATTTTACAAGTAACTTCAAACTTATGAAGTTTCATACCAACTTGCAACGCCTATTTTACCTCCTAGGGGTTGATTTTGTAAAAACGCTTTGCACTTGTTTATATAATTTAAACTAAAAACCCAAATACCAATTTCCACAGATCTAACTAAAAAACGGATGGAGTTCCATACAAACTTGCAACCACTACTCTAACCCTTTGGGGTTGATTTTTCAAAAAAAACTAAAACACGTGTTTAACTTCTGTATTTATAACATAAAAAAACAAATCCTACATTTTACAGATCTAACTTGATAACTAAGGGGGTTTCCTACAAAGTTGCAACACCAAAATTACCCTCTTAGGGGTTGATTTTCCTAAAACGCTGAAACAGTATGTCTTTATTTTAAATCCAAAACCCAAGTACGAAATTTTACACTTGTAACACCTATTTTACCCCCTTAGGAGTTGATTTACCAGAATCGTTGAAATACGTTTTCTTTATTTTAAACCAAAAATACAAATGTGAAATTTCACAGACCTTTAAATCTTGACCTTACTTACTTTACCCCTTTGGGGATTGATTGTCCAAAAATATATTACCCTCTTAGGGGACGAATTTTTAAAAAATCTTTTTTAGTGTATACAACATAAAAGGCATCAACTGGCCAAATTTCAGGTTTGTAACCCAAGCGGGTTCTGCGATGATGAATCAGTCAGTCAGGACAAGTGATTAAATATGTATAGATGAAACAACTAACTGAGATTGAGACATTAGTTTGTAAATCTCATTTGCCACGTAATTACACTTTCTACAGTGCCCTTCAACCGAAACACAGCGATGCGGTAACCTTACTATTTTACAGAATGACTGACACTGGTGTGCTACTGACCAAGACGGCCTATGTGAAGGTTTAGCTGAAGCGGCTAAATTTGGCTTACTTTAAGCGTCGCTTCACAGATTCCATCTTTAGTTTTCTAAACCTAAAATATTTCATCAGAATAAGAGAATAACATGAGCAACTAGTAGAGGAATTTAATTTAATTGAGGAGAAAATAACAGACTATTATTATAGTCTGTTATTTTCAAAACTGATGGAGTGATTCGTAGAGATTGGTCAAAAAACAACAGGACAGCGAAAACCATTACTCCCTTTGTTGTTTGTTACGTATAATGGAAGTCGATTCCTCGTTAAAATTCCACTTAATTTGGATAATTATACTAGACATTGATCCCATTAGGATTGATAACAATAAATAAACAACAACAATAGGAAAACTAGAAGAAGGACTAAATTATTTACCTAATCATATATTCCATTGTGTGTACGTGCCAGACACCTAATTATTGTGGCCGAATAATATAAATAGTACCTAAAGAGTACAGTGACACTCATATTTTCATTATCGTCTGATAATCTTCAATATAATCTGATGATCAAAAAACTTACTCATAAACACCGTCAGTGGGATCATGTCCGCAATTTAATCATATTTGTCGATAACAGCTGATTTTCTGATATTATTGGTTTTTCTAGGTCCAAAGAAATAAAAAACCATCGCAAAAATCTAAATATAGGAGATTTTAAATATTGATAGTTATTGATAAACAGCAATTTTGTATTTAGTTTTGTCAACAATCTAAAATACTAGTCACCTAGTAACCGCATTGCGTGTCTTGCACATTATCTAACAATTTGTGTTACTTACTAGCACAAACATGATAATGGTATGCATCTAGTAAACCTGAGGTATACCGTTATCTAAGAATTAATATTGGATGTATGGAGGCCTGTCTTTGTGCCCCACTTTCTCGTCACCAATTCTCGGCGGATGTCGAAAGCTATGAATGTCGCTGCAGATAACCGCTTCTATTACTGAATAATAAGGCCTTGCTTAAAGATTTTCTTTTACAGTGTCATGCAACCTGAAGGGATTGTAGAGTGTAATTGCGAGAATTTCACCGTCTCTGGCGTAGATGACCTTGTTCATTGATTTATTCGTTGAGAAATGTCGCAGTGACGTCTTTGGGGATATAAAAACTTTAAAGTAATTTAGCCTTTATGCTTGGAGGTAGTAGCATATTATACTACTTTGTAAATATATACCCATTAAAGGTAAAGAGCAGATATGATAAGATTACTAAACGTTTCAATTATTACATTTCTTTTGTCTCACCGAAAGAAATCTCCATCTACCAAAGAATAACCATGCCTAATTTATATTTTTATTTATATTTTATATTTTATCGGGTGAATAGTGTAAATAATTGTAAATTAAAATATACTTAAAATATAATATCTTAGTAAAGCAATTAAGGAACTGGTGCAGACTATAAAGGTGTAGGTAATGTAGTGTCTTGGTCTTTCCCATCTAACCTAATTTCTCGATTGCCATTTCGACCTGTCACGGAGCATTCCTACTTGCAGAGCGAGCCAGTCCATAGGCCCGACCGCTCCAGGCGCCATAAGTCAGGGGACGCCGCTAAAAAACTGGGCCTTATATGCTATCAAAAAGATTTGCAAGGTTTGATTGTGTGAATGTCCGATATATGTACCATATTCCTGATATAAAAAAGGGAAAATAATGCTTTGATTTTGAATCGTTAATATCAAAGTGCATCTGTTTTAATGCCTTGATATGTATTTATTACGATTTCTTAATATAGAAAATTATCTTCAGATCATAGTAGATAATTTCCAATATCAAGACAGTTTGTAAACAGCATTTTTTTAAAAGAGTATAGGATATCTAACTATGCTAAGTACGCCAATTCAAGTGTTATAAACATGTGATTATTAACATCAAAGAATTCGACGATTGTTATCAGGAACTGTTGGTATTAGGTTCGTTGTATTAGGTATGTGATTAGTTGATTACAGATTTCATGTCAAGTTGATTATTGATAATAAAATTAATAATAATTATCCATTGTTATTGATAAATCCCTGAACCTAGCCATAAAGTAAAATTAATTGGTGCTGGTGAGATCTTTAGAAGTTTATGGGATACTTGTAGGTATATTAAATACATAAAAAACCGGCCATGTGCGAGTGGGTTACACGAAGCATTTTGGGCCATGGTAATGTGCGAGCCACATTGCTAGTAGTTAAAAAACTTAGTTGCTCTATTGAGTCGCAAATAAAAAAATACCTATTTAAATAATTGAAATACGTCATGTATAGGAGCTATGCATGATTTTTAAAATTCAGAAGAATTTGATTTCTAGTTAGATTTCGCTTTTGTTATTAGCAAAACGTTGGCATATTTTCACATTTTTGTTTTTAACGGGATCTCTGTAAAGAATCAATATTGAAAGATTTAATATATATCAGACCACTCACACAAGATCATCTGATCCTAAACTGAGGAGAGCCTCTTCTATGGCAACCTGACAACTGATACTCGTAAACATAGATACTTATATAATTCTAAATACATATATCAAATCAATCAAAAAATCTTTACTCACTTATGAAGCAAAATACTACACTTGTGAAAAGTCATGAATTGATTCTACATGCACATGTAATGTTTGTTTGTTTACAAACTGTATTTAATTATGTAGGTGCTGCCACCATTATATTATCCATACTAATATTATAAAACTGAATAGTTTTATTTGAACGCGATAATCTCAGGAACTACTAGTCCGAATTGAAAAATTATTTTACTGTTGGTTAGCCCATTTATCGAGGCTACAGGCTATATAACACCACGCTATGACCAATAGGAGCGGTGCAGCAATGAAAAATGTTGCAAAAACGGGAATAATTTACGCAGACGAAGTTGCGCGGGTCATCTAGTATAACATAAACATATGATTATTAACATCAAAGAATTCGACGATTGTTATGTTTTGATTGGGTTGCCGCGAAAACGGAAAAAAAGATCGTGAATAAAGACCCTGGCGCAAAGACAAGAGATAAAATCATATTAAAAAAAGAAGACTTAAGATTCAATATATCAACCTCAAAGGGTCAAATAGTATGATATACTTATCATAGATGGGAATCGAACCCACAACCTCTAGATTAGCAATCAGGGTCACTAACCATTAGACCAACAGGCCAGTCGATTTACCACGTTATTTTCACACTGTAGACTTTCTTTCGAAATTGTAGGCTCAGTAATTTCAAAGAGGAAGCTGGTCGGTGTTCATGAACTGTCATAAATAATTTAAAAAAATACATATTTGAGACCCATACACCAAGTCTTTCATTGGTTTTCATGTTACACAATATCGTTTTCACAACGGTTTTTTAATTACTGTTTTGCAACTCAAATGGCCCTCATGTTCAAAAATCAGACTTTTAATAGGTTTTCCTGTAATCTATAGATATTAGATTACTGGGACTATCTTTTGTATTTTTTCCAAAGAGACTACTCAGTAGCTTTGAAGTTAGGGGATATGAAGTATGGGGAGTTCTGTTTTCATGGTTTTTCTAGAATAAGTTTTAAACTAACTATTTTAAAGATTATAATATAGACAGGCATTCTCATTTTCATATCATTTTCACATTTATAAAATGTAATAGCTGTCCCCCACGGCATCGCCCGCGTGGATGACTTTACCCCGTTAAAGGTTGAGTTTAGATTTTTCGAGTTGGGTTGATTTCGTTGTCAATAAAAATGCTAAAACACGTGTATCTTTATTTACAACCACAAAACCAAATACAAATTTCATAGATGTAACTTCAAATCTGACAGGGTTTCATACAATTTATTACCCCTGTTTTACCCTTTTAGGGGTTGATTTTCCAAAAAACGCTAAAACACATTATTTTGAACCATAAAGCCAAATATGAAATTTAAATTTAAAGCCAAATTTTCTAACTTTTAAACTGACTGAGTTTCATATAAACTTGCAACCCCTATTTTAGGGAAAGAATTTTCAAAAATTCCTTCCCATCGGGTGACTACATTATATAAAGAATACGTCCTCGAAATTTCAAGTCTCTACGATCAGCGAGAGAGCTCATAACATAAAAGCTTCTACTGACGAGTGAAGTTCTATGTGGCTTAATTTCACAGATGCGATCCTTCCTGCGTTTACTTATACAATTTTTGGGACTAAAGTATGATTGCGCAATATTGTTTGCTGCACAAAGAGTAGTCTCACAGATAGTACAAAGCATTTTTGGTATAGTACCGTTGTTGAATACCTACGTGGTTTACCAAACAGTACCTTAAGAACTATTCCCATTCAACTTTACTGCTTTTTACCCATACTGAAATGCAATAGGCTAGGATTGACTGAACTAGAGAATATTATACTAGAATTAACGTGTCTCGCTCTGCCGAGGATCTGATCTTTTTCATGATGCATATGAGTTTCCTGGCACGAGAGGGACTCTTTAAGCTTGTTCCAACGCAGGTAAATATCTATCTGCACCCCCAGGTACTTATTTTAAGTATAACCAACTATATAACCACAGTTAGCATTTGTCTGATTACAGGTATGGGCTTAAGTGCTACCTTTAGAGCTTTAGGTGGTTGCGGAAAAGCTATGTACTTTGTTTTACAACTTTCAGAGTGAAAAGATTGGCAGAAAGCCAAGACATTACAGTGGAGAGAGATAACTAACGCTTTTCTCGTCTGCGTATGTAACTTTTTACAGCTTTGCATGGGTCATTGGCACAAATCTATATATATAAAAGGAGAAGCTGACTGACTGTATATCAACTCAGGGCCTAAACTTTAAATGTTAGAAACTTGAAATTTTGCACAGGTATTCCTTTTATAACGTAGGGAGCACTAAGAATTTTTGAAAATTCACCTCTTACCCCCGTTTTACCCCCTGTAAAACGGGGGTGTAAAGTTAGTATGAAACTTTGCCGTTAAAATATTTTGTTAACAATCTGGCATCCACGCGGGCGAAGCTGCGGGCATAAGCTAGTAGAAAAAGTGTTGGGCCCAGCACAGTCCCCTGTGGAACTCCGTATGTAAGAAATTGTTTGTAAGGTCAAAATGACAGTTTTTACTGAATGCATATCTAAGTTTAAATGTCTGTCTGTCGGTCTGTCTGTTTGTTCCGGCTAATTTTCGAAACGGCTGGACGGATTTTGAAAGGCCTTACACTATATGATAGCTGATGATGTAAGCAGTACTTTTATCATCAAGCTAACGTCTATCGGCAGAGAGCAGGACTTAAACTTCATGCAGACAAACTCGCGGGCACAGTTAGTTGATAAATAAATGAATGATAAATTAATTTATTTTATTTTAGGGTACTCTGTATCATGGGCAAATAACAACTCTTGAATTTGACCACACCTTTCTGTTACACGTTGTACCTATAAACGGAAGTTTTTGTCTCATTTTATCCCTAAAGTAGTAGGTTCACCCGTGTAAAGCTGAGTCGTGAAAAAAGTATCGATTATATCGGTAAAATTCAGGTATAACACAAGTTCTTCCCTCTAATAGTAATTTTATTATGTGACCAGCAATACCCACGATAGCATTCAAGTAGGTTGTAAGCTTGTAGCTTACAATTAATGCTATCGTTGTATCGATACCAAATTTTAACTGATGTTATTAATATCAACAGATGTTCAACAGGAAACCGGAACAAAGAAGGTGAAATACATAAATATGACCACCTAAAAAGGCTATCTATGATGTCATTAAATTGTTATAATTAGGTCAATACTGTGAACAATGCAAAATGTGGCCATAAATTATGATATAAAAGTAATAAATTCTAATAGGCATACTAAATTAGATTACAATATATCCATTTTCAATGTAACTTGTTATCACAGCAAGTAAACCGTTGACACGCGATGCTCGTACCAGGCACGGCGACAGGGCGGCGGCGTACGCGCAGGCTTAAGCTTCAAAATAAATACTAAACAATCGCTGAACATAACAATTCGCAGCATTGAATAACTTCGCATGAGAAAATAATACATACGAACCTTGTTTTTGAATGGTTACACAATATTCACCTCGACTGCTAAAAAGTATTTTATATGACACTTTAAATTATGGCATTATTCATTTTGATAACAATAATTTGCTGAGTTCCGTTCCTTCTTTATGTCGTCGGTCCACCTGGCTACACCGATCTGAACACCTATAAAGATTGGTATCGAAATAAAGATAATTTAATTACGAAAGTAATCGTATTAGGCTTGCCTGCAGAAATCCGTTAATGAAATATTCATTCAAATCAAAAAAAATAGTTATAAACTCTTTTCGATTGGCAAGCTAGCATAGATGTGTTTATAAATAAAAAAAATAAAAATACAATTTAAAAAAAATTGTCTTATCTGGTTATCGGATGGGTGAAAGTCGATGTTCCAAGATATCTACGGCCATAATAAAATTTGACGTTGATTATCTGCTGTAAACTAAAAAAATCATATAATCATGTAGTCGATGTAAAATAAAGCGTTCGGTAGTAGATATATAGAAGGTAGTAGATAGAAAAAAGTAAAACATTTTTATTTTACTGTAAAGGGATAATGAAAACAGAAACAATAAGCAAAGTTAATTGCAATTTAGCTTATAAAAACGGCTTTGTTTAATCATACACGAACAATCGTGTGTCAAGTCTGTTATTAATGTGATGTTTTAATGGCAGTGGTAATAATCGCTTCATGGGCATCCTAGACACACAAAACATGCACGTGTCAAGAATCTAGTATGTACTAAGCTAGCTTGAAATGGAGACTTTTCTTTGGTATCCTTTTACATACATATCCTCTTTTTCTCTATATGTACTATTCTCAACATACCTACCTATAGTTGTAGTGAGCTCTTCCCTTACTAAAAATACCCACCATTATAAAATGATAAATACAACGGGTCTTAATCGCGTGAATATTTAAAGGTAAATAAATACCTTTCATTGCACGGACATTCGTAAACTTTCGCGAATTGTACACATTATAAAATTTTAACCCGTGACCACGGCCGTTACAATACGGTCGTCGGGCAATAAACAAAGGTATTTAGCCTTAAAATAAAATATTTACGCGATTAAGATCCATAGCTTATAAAATTCTACCTTTCATTGCCCGTACAACATGCATGAAATTATATATGTAGGGGATCTTGTTTCCATAGTTTTTTTTTTTGCAGGCCGGTTTTTTTTTAACTATATTTTTAATTTTTATTTCCTTTTTACTGCTTTCAAAATCAAACTTTTGAAACGTCAAGACAAATAATTAACAATAATGAGGATTCATGTGAGAGTTGGATCGTATCCTCGACTCCCCTGCCACAGAACCAACTATTGACGGAGGGTCCTAGAGCACCATTACATTCGGTTTCCCTATGAATCCTAGTTACAGAATTTAAAAGGCAGGTACAAAGAACCGTGTCCAGCTAGACATACTTTTGTATTGGATTACCTTAGACAAATTTTAACCCTTCGGCTCTAGCACCTACTAGCGACCCACTCAGTATCGCAAGATTTTTTTCTCCAGAATCTATACACTATTGCATGCATATATATGCATGTATTATAACTAGAGATTGGATAATCCGATGTATATTTACTTGTTGGTTATTAAGGAAAGCGGTTTTATGTGTTGTTTTTAGGTTTTTTTTTCTTTTATTTTATGTCTTGGTTATTATGGAAAGCATTTTTATTAATGGGAGCCGTCCATAATATATTAGCCGAAAATTGACTTTAGGTAAATATGCATCCCAGTGTCCGATCCTCAGGTCCGATCTCTAATTATAAAGAAGGATGTCGCGTATGTCCGACGTTAAAAAAAAAACAAAATTCTTTATTCACTTAGGATGCAAAACAACACTTGTGATACGTCGGTGTCAATAGTGATAGTTTTCGTGGAAGGTTACGTGACACCACGCAGCAAAACACGACGCCGTCGTCTCAGTCTCGGTGTCGTGTATAGTGATAATTTAATTTTAAATAGGTATTACTTATCTTATGTATTAGTTTATTAAGATATCTTTTTTATAAGTCTATTTGTATGATATGGGCCGGAGTAGCCTGGAATAAATGGTTATTAATATTATTATTACTTTTATTTTTTTTCTTCCTTTTGGGGGTAAATTACGTGGCATGCGAGCCTAGGCCAAGCATGACGCCTTAAATGGAATATGTTGATGATAAAGATAATGATGTGAGAAATGATGCGGCAAGTATTAAGAATAATAGCTTTTTGTAAGAGTGGGCATGGGTATTATGTCAATGCTTTGGTTAAGCATTTTTGGTACTACACCAGTTGACGAAAAAACAATTGGGACTATGTGTACTGTATGCGTTTTCCATTGGGTTGTGAGTTCCATTGCAAGGTCTTGATATTTATTATTATTATTTTTATACTTACTATACATAGGTATAAACCACCCCCGTACATTCTGATAATTATCTGAATGATAGTGAAAACCTCATCAAAATCCGTTGCGTAGTTTAAAAGATCTAGCGTACAAATAGCGGGAAGCGATAATGTTATATACTATGTAAAGATGAGGTTTGTATAATTACCTATATCCAGGCACGGATCCAAGAGGGGGATGGGCAACAGGAGCAATTGGCCCCCGCCAGACTCATAAATTTTCAAGTTTTTGCCATACATCGCTATGACGGGCAAAACTGACAGTTGGCTGATGATGGGGCGTTGCCCGCCCCTAGAGCATGATCCTGAATCCGCGCCTGCCTATATCTAATAAATGAAACAAACAATTAAGAAAATAATAAAGATAAATGCTTTATTTTATGTTCACATTATAGTAATTTACAATTATTTATGTTAATAATGAAGAATAGACGCACAATTGAAGACAAACAATGGAAGGAAGGTAGATACTTATACATAGACTTGTATATAATATAATCATTTCTTGGAATGAATTGTTACACAATTGGTAAATTAGTAGTAAATAGTAAATATTTCGATTAAAAATCGTGTTTAGAGATACGGGGAATGATATTAGGATAAGCATTGTAATATCTAAGATCTAACTGACAGGATTTACAGCAATAGGTACCTAGTAAAACCCTGCTGCTTACGTTATGCCTGTTCTATTAATGATGTAGGCCCACACACCCTTCGTTTCTCGCCCCGTCTATTAAAATGATCCACTCACTAAGTTATCAGCGACCAACACTCGTTCCTTAACGCGGGGTCAGAGGGACTTTTATATTAAAAAAATATTTTGGCAAGAAAAAAAGTACAGTCAGATCGTCAATTCAAAGCGCCTATTTTTATATATATATTAAATATTATTAGGTGAGACAGACTAATAATATCCTCATATCATACCCAGTAAACTCGTTTCGTCTCTTCGTTTTCGTTCCTGTCGTCCAAATTTATCGATATCCTTTATGATACTTGTACGATAAATACGCGTCCACTCCGTGAAGAATTCCGACCACTATTCCGATGTACTGGAAAACAATTTAAAAATGTAGGTTAAATTATTTTATGTAGATCTATTTAGAGATAATTCCTTTTGCGTTTTAGCGTTTTTCATTTTTTTTGGAAACACTGAATCATACTTAATACCTAGATAGCTTTTAAATTATCAATCGATTTTAAGGTTAACAGATATAATCGCATACCTATTTAGTACCTACTTGCGACAACAAATCAACTGGATGCAACTATTTTTGATACCAAAACTAACAACAGTAAGCTACATAAATGGCTATAACAATAACAATATTTAAAATCGTTATAGGTCTACAATGTGACTGACCAAAGGTAACCCAAGAGTATAGATGTTACCGTGAATTTTCGAAGCGCAGTCTTCGATCAACAGTGACAACGCAGTAAGTAGCTGAATGCCCGTTATTTATTTTCGTGATGATTTCAGTCATTCTCCAGTGACTGTTAACATAGACCACGACGACTTTGTTATTATTCATACTGACCAAAATTGTAAGAGAAATTATGATTATGAAATAGAAACGTCATGTGGTAAGTTTACAATCGAATTTGGTGATTGTCGACATACACCGGTGTATCTTAACATCGGACATTCACAGTAACATGGAGACCAACTCGTAATCTAACAAAAGCTACACCGCATCATCTAATCGGAAATCGTCAGATTGAAGATAACGTAATTATAATTAAGCAAGTTGTTACATAATATAGCGGTAATGTGCTAAAAATCGATGGCTTTGTAATTTCCCAGTTCAAATTCCATCTAGACTCCTGGAAATTGCCGATTCTAATTAAATTAATTTACCGAAATACGGTATAGCCAAAATACATCTAACTCCGTGATTTCCTACAAAAGGAAGGAGCAACAGACACAAAAACATCTTTGACCGACACGGATGACACCCCTTGGGAACAAAGTCCCTGTGACAAAATAGACTGAGACTCGCTCCGTGTTCTTGAGTCGTGTCTATGTGAGCTTTGCCCAAACTGAGGTTTCCTTTAATACTCCTGGTGTTTTTTGAGATGAGCTAAAAGACAGCTAAAAGGTTACCTATCAATGTATACAGTTACTTACATATACGGCGGTCATAGCCGGATACGCGGCGTACATACTAACAACCACATACTGTGGGTACAAGTATATATTCACAGCGAAGCCCATGTACATCGACGCCGATAGATACAGGAAACACGCCACTGCGTTAAACATGCATTCCTGCAAATAAATTTAAAAAAATCCAGTTAAAGTTTGAATCGGCGGTAGCCTAAATGGCCTAATGGGTTCGAATCCTACTCATTATAGTACCGCCGTGGACCCACTCCTAACACAAGCCATTGAGCTTAGCTGGAGGGGTTGACAGAATTTCTAGTAGGTAATGTGGGACCATAATCCCATATTGCTAGTTAGCTAGCTTATGTCTCTGAGTTTCCTTGTTCCACTGTACTTCTGAATAGGTTTACATGATCGGAGTAAAAAATTAAAATTCTTTATTCACTTGAAGCAAAAGCGATACAGATAAGTGATGATCTTGTACATGCTTATTGCTTTGCGAGCATTACAAATAGGTACATGTAATGCTCGCAAAGCAATAGGTAAAGCCGAAGAAAAGAACAACACACTAAAAACTCGCGGCCACATCTTTCAAATCGTCAATGTTTTTTATAAACTGTTTAAGTAGGTAAGGTGCTGCTACCAATATAATTATTAGTTAGAGGTACTGTTCAAATATTTAAAACTTTTAATATTTATAAAAATTAGTAAATATTACTAATTTTTATAAATATTAAAAGTTTGGAGGAAAATATTGCCGAAAATCATATAAAATGAAGGACAACTACGACTTTGGCGAACACGTCTCGGTGCCGAGCCGAAGTTAGTAACGTCTTAGGGCCGGTACCAGGGGCGAATGCTCCTTAGAATACGATTCCCCTTTGTTTCCCTTTCAAAATCCCTGATACTAAAACAGCATCATAATATTTAAAAAGAAAATTGTTACTTGAGCATTTTTTTTTTAAATTGAATTTGTTAATTTATTATATTATACATTTAGTTAATAGTTTGTGGACGAAGGTATCCTTTTAAGTTTATGAAAATACTCGTGTTAAGATACCTCCTTTGTGTATGTGTGTGTGTGTTCTTGAGAAAAGGCGAGCAATCGAATTTGTGCGGTAATAAGCCCTACGATGTTGCATCCTGGGATCAGCAGAATTGCCACTTATTACAGTGTGTTTGAGCTTTTAATGAGTTTATGAAATGGTGGGCAGGGGTCCTCTGTCTCGTCATAACTTTTAGTTTTCAGCCATACTAGTGTGCCTTTTTGCATTCATAATAAGTTAGGGAATAAATGTCAGTGTATTTGTTTATTGTGTTGTATATGGTTGTATAAGTGAGCCGATTGTCTGTCATATTGTCTTTAGCGTAACTGCTTTTTACTGATACACGATAACTGTGGCAATATCATATTTCCGTTTTTTGTTGAGTGCATCAGGATTGTAGTTTAGTGTTTTATGTAATTTCAAGACAGCATGTAAAATGTAAAGTTTTCTAACACTAAGTAGGTCACTAGTAGAATAAAGTTCGCTGGTAGGATATCTATATGGTTTGAAATAAATTACCCTAATCAGTGATCTTTGAACTCTTTCTAATTATAATTTTAGTAGCCCCACCCCATACAGATAATATTATGTCAGATACGATATCAAAAGCTTTTCTTATATCAAGAAACACTGCAATGCACTTTTTATTAGCATCGACTTGTTTGACAATATGAGATGTAAGTACACTTACAGCGTCTTTAGTTGATATTTTTCGCCTGAAGCCGTATTGCGATTTAGAAAGTATATTCCTTTTCAAGACAGTGTTGATTATTTTTTCTAAAACCTTCTGATGAGATCTGTGATAGTTACAAGGTTCGTCTCTGCCACTACTCTTGTATACAGGCGTAACGATGGCCTGCTTGAGAAGTGTAGGAAACTTGCTCTGTTCA
Source organism: Herminia tarsipennalis (assembly GCA_945859575.2). NCBI lineage: Eukaryota > Metazoa > Arthropoda > Insecta > Lepidoptera > Erebidae > Herminia > Herminia tarsipennalis. The sequence continues at coordinate 12,613,712 of OX243840.2, forward strand.
AAACACATGTTGGGTAAATGTGTTATCATAGGGACAACAATTTTTAGAAATTTAGTAGGAATACCATCTCATCCCGCAGCACTAAATGAGATATTATAGAGAAAACCTCATTTTCGTCAGTTTCAGTGAGCACGAGGGATGATAATTGTGATTTATGTGTGTTAGTCGGTGTTTATTGTGAGAATGTAATTCTTCTGCGAGTGAGTGGAAAAAATCCAATAGTTCTTTCGTTCTAGCTATGTTCCTTTCTCTGTATTTTCTACTACATGTAACTACGTTCTGTCTCGTTTACCCATTTCTTTCATGATTTTTTTTCGCGAGTTTTAGACCATCATATGCCGATGCCGCTGCGGCTTACAAGTACATTCCATACGATTTCGATCGGAAATTCGAAGTCGGTAAATCGAAAATCGGTAGTGTTCTACTAAGCCTAATAGATGGCGTTGTTTAATTTAAATTCGAGATATGGTTTCGACACTGCGAGTTATTGTATGTACATTTTTAAATGTAAGTATTGCTGTACAACGTAGGTAGTGGTTTTATAGGTTTTTTTTTTATAGATTGCAACGAGTTCCCTTGCTTTTAGACTGTCACCACGCCACTGGCCTATACCAACCCCTATGGTCGCGGGTTCAAGTCCCGCCTGAGACGAATTTTTCCTCCAAACCTAAAATGTATTTTCTTCTATGCCTAAATTTCAAAATAATAGATGAAAAACACCGTGAAGGAATTCATGTAAGTCATTTAAGCGTGCAGTCATGATAAGAACTAAAGTGCGCTTTCGTAGTTATATAACAAACATTAAAGCAAAACTGATTATATATGAAATAACAATTTTATAATCACCATGTAAGTAAAAATACCTACATTGATTACAATTTATATAAAGTTAATAGGTAGCTAATAAAGGAGGGATTCCACGTGACTGATTTGTTAGGAATTTGAAACTAGATTATAATCGCAATCAATTATATTGCATTTATCGACGAAGATACATGTGCACATAAATGCACGCAAACACTATAATATCTACTTATTTTAAAGTTTAAGACAAAATGACCTCTTTATGAGTCTTCATTTACCGCCTCCGATTTTGAACAAGGTAGGTTTTGATATAATTTTTATTTATGACTATGACTCAACATAAAAGCGGTCAAGGTCATCAATCTTTATCGGTGTCGCAATTTAGATACATAAAATAAAAGATATGACTTTCATCATGAATATTAACTACTAGCTGGCCCGCGCAACTTCATCTGCGTAAATTTTCCCGTTTTTGCATCACTTTTCATTGCTGCTACACTCCTATTGGTCGTAGCGTTGATAGCCTAGATGTTATATAGCCTATAGCCTTCCTCGATAAATGGGCTATTCAAAAGTAAAAGAATTTTTCGATTCGGACTAGTAGTTCCTGAGATCATCGCATTCAAACTAACAAACAAACTCTTGAGCTTTATAATAGACTAGCTGTCCCGCGCAACTTCGTATGCGTACATTTTCCCCGTTTTTACAACATTTCTCGTCGCTACTCTGCTCCTATTAGTCGTAGCGCGATGTTATATAGCCTATAGCCTTCCTCGATAAATGGGCTATCCAACAAAAAAAGAATTTTTCATATCGGATCGGTAGTTTCTGAGATTAGCGCGTTTAAACAAACAAACAAACAAAGCAAACAAAGCAAACAAACAAACAAACTCTTCCGCTTTATAATATTAGTATAGATTAGCTTCACTCCAAGGCTTTTCCCGTGTCGTGTCATTTGAATTACTATTCTGATATATTATAACTACAATACTGTAAATTTTCATAATTATCCGATCAGTAGCTTTTGCGTGACAGAGCAACAAACATCCATTCTTCCCCACAAACTTAAAGCTTTATAATATTACTAATACTTACAAATATAGACTGCCGTATAAGTTGTTGCGTGTTTGAAGACAGGACGTAGCAGGCTATTAAAAGTGCAGTGGTGAGTAGGCAGGCGGAAGCCGTCGTCAGGAATCCGTGAAACGCCGAGCCCATAATGCCTGCCGCCGACATCCCGTACTTCACTAGCAGGCTCTGACAGAGACCGCCTAGCATCTGTATCATGTTAATTTGATGCTATTAGATTTGCAAGTTAATGTTACAATGTCACAAAAAAGAGATAATGAAAGTATAGAGGATAGACAACTGTTGCTAAATCCGTCCCAAAGTTAACTTCTCATGCCTATATATTTGGTGCTAACATTTTACTAACTAGGTCATTAAATTTATAACGAATATTTTAATTTGATGATTTTTTTTTTAAAAAGACAACTCCCGCAGGGTACAAGCCCTGTGTCACAGGGGACTTTACAAACATACAAGTCACGGACACAAATTAGACCCAGACCTGGAATAACAATTTGTGAATCACACAAAGTGGTGTCCCGTGTGGGAATCGAACCTCTTGCGTAGCAGTCGGACACACTCCCACCGCGTCACAGAGGCAGTAATTAATATATAAAATAATATAGTAACATTAAAAGGAAAACTAGCACAGCTAAGTAGGCTTTTCAAGTTTACGAGTACCAGCTGATCAAATGAGAACGAAGGAATCCTACATTGTGCGTGGCCCCGACATGCACTTGCCCGGTTTCATACCCAACATCAACCAATTAGCTGTCAGGGGAGGGACACTTAACTCTAACAAAATTTTGCACTTTAAAGTTTAATATTTTACAAACGAATTCCTAAAACTAAAAATCATTTTCCCAACCCCTAAATGTTTTTAAAAGACCCCACACGATGAGGTAGGTAAGAAAAAAAATACACACCCACTTTACATATAGGGGAAAAATCTTAAAAAAAAATGTTTTTAAGATTTTATTCTTTCACTTTGTTGCTGTGTGTATTCATGCAAAATTACAGTCTCCTAGCACTAACTGTCTCTGAGCAAAGATGCGGACGGACGGACGGACATTACGAAACGATAAGGGTTCCGTTTTTTATTTTGGCTACGGAACACTAAAAAGATTATAATAGTCACCGTAAACTAAAGTTTAAAACGACGATACTTCAAAAGTTTCGTTTCTAAAAATGAGAGTAGGTCTACTACTTTTTAAAGGGGAAAATGTTGTAGGTATACTTCATCAACAAATTACTATTGGTATTATTTATATATTATTATATAAATAAAAGTGCGTTTAAACGGGCCATTTTTTTCGGCAATTTGTGGCGGCACTATTGGCAACTAATTGCTCGGCCAATAATGGCAATATGTCTGCAATTGTATAGCGCATGATTCGGTCTCCTAAACAGTCTACACAACCCGGCAACAATAAAATAGAGGGCAACTGAAACAACAAAATTGGCCGGGCAACATTGCGGAAAATAGATCGCTCAGCGATCGTCCGGCAACCATCAAATCAATATTGGAGAGTACTGCCATGCTGCCGGCCACAGCATTGCCGCCACAAATTGCCGTAAAAAATGGCCCGTTAAGACGCCCCTTAATACCTACTGGGCAAATAAGACTTATGAACTAATGTCTCAAATGAGGAGCGAAGTGCGTTGACATTCAGATATTTGCCAAACAAGGATTTGGGTGACACTAAGACTGTTAACTGCGAGAAGCCGAAGATAGAACAAAGTGGCGTGCAATTGGAGAGGCCTATGTCCAGCAGTGGACTGCGATAGGCTGATGATGAAGACTGTTATACGCTAGCGTGATGCTTACCATCAGGCCCAAGACCTGCTCGTCTCTTCATTTAGTCTATAAAAAATTAGATACCTATATTAAATCTAAACAGATGCTTTATTCCATCTAGTCATAATGAATATACCAGATATACCTACGGCATTGTAAACTCTATATCATGATAGAGTAAGTAGAGCAGTGACCCCATTTCAATGAATTAGGAAACAGTTTGCAATACCTACATCATGACTAATTGTGACGCATACGATATTTTTATTCTTTGCATTAAAATTTTAACGTGTTGAAATTTTCATACGTTAATCAATTAGTGCAAGGTTAGATACCCCAGATAGAGGATTTCCCAGTCAGTTATCAATAGCATCATATGCAAGCATTGAGGTATTAATGTACTGTAGTACATATCATCTCCATGTATGCAAGTCGCAAAATGTGCAATGTACGCTATATGTAGATCTTGTACTGGAAACCAAAGGAGAAAGAATATATATATTTATATTTAAATCTTATTTATTACTAGCTGTGCCCCGCGGTGTTACCCGCGGTTTATTAGCCTATGTGTATACCTATTTTTTTTTAAATCGTTTCAGCCGTTTAGACGTGAAAAAGTAACAAACATACACACTCACATACTCACAAACTTTCGCCTTTATAATATTAGTATAATATAATAGTTTAATAACTAGTCCGGCCTTATATACTGTTACATAAAAACTTTTCTTTTTTCAACTTTTTAATTACTTTGAATTTGGAACGCGTTTATTATTTTTAAAAGTTCTTTCGATTTCGTGCCATTTCACATTTTCACATTTTTTCGTGTTCATTATCAAATTACAATATGGATTGGGGTGTTTGTTGGTGTTGTTAAAGAAAGTAGGATTCACACTTTAAAAGCTTAGTATCAGCCGTATGTTCTTATATCAACAGATACAACAACACTTCCTCTGTCGAAGACCATAAAAGATCGGGGCGGCCGCGTGCTGTTAGAACTACAAATGCTGTTAAAGCCAGAATTCGTCGAAATCCCATTGGGAAGCAAAAACTCTTATCGCGAGAAATAAAGATTCCCGCTAGGACTCTGTCGCGTATTATTAAACAGGACCTGAAGCTCGGTGCTTATTGTCGATATATAGGACATGACCTAAATCATTCTTTACAATTAAAGAGAGTGGATCGATCAAAACACCTTCTGTCGCGATACGCAGGTGAAGGGCACATAAATATCCTCTTTACCGATGAAAAAAAATCACGATTGAAGAGCATTACAATTAGCAAAATAATAACGTGTACGCTCACAGTTCTAAACAAGCTGCTCAACTGGTCGGAAAGGTACGTGGTCATCATCCTGCGTCAGTGATGGTTTGGTGGGGCGTGTCTTATCAAGGCGTCACAAAGCTACATTTTTGTGAAAAAGGAGAGAAAACTTCAGCCAAAGTGTACCAAGAGACAGTCTTGGATCGTGTTGTACCTCTTAGCAATACACTTTTTTAATAAAAAAGTACCGTGAACTTTCCAGCAGGACTCTGCACCTAGTCACAAGGTGAACTACTCAAGCCTGGCTTGAAACCAACGTTCCGGATTTTATAACAGCTCAAGACTAGCCTTCATCTAGCCAGACCTTAACCCTTTAGACTACAAATTATGGTCAGTTTTAGAGGATATGGCTTGCTAGACACGGCGACAATAAGTCTCTTAAAAAATCTCTCGAGCTAGCAGTGCGTAAATCCATAGATTTGTGGCCAGACAGATTAAAGGCCTGTAAAAAAGCCAAAGGTGGCCATTTTGAATTGAATATATTTTTATTTTTTGCTGAGACTTTAATAAATACGTACTTATAAGTTTTAGTAATATTACATTACTTCATTTAAAAAAATGCATTTTCATTTGTAACAGAACTTATGGCCGGACTAGGTATATAACTATTTTTATAATAAATAAAAAGAAATCGCGTATAATATGAACCCCATATTTAATATGGGTTTCATATTCGTAATCTAAAACATCCACTAAAAAAACATACAGGTTCTGCTTTTATATGTATATACAGTATCTGGGTGTTATTTTTTTCTCGAATCGCGAATGTCGCGAATAATCTTTTCATTGGTTTCGAGATATATCGCCGTGTGGTGCCGGCTTAAGAATAGTACCACCCCATCTCTTCCCGTGGGTGTCGTCAAGGCGACTAAGGGATTTCACTCCGGAGGACGGGCAGCAGCGTCCTCTGCGTACTTAAAGCCTTACTGCGATCGCCAACCCGCTCGCCAAGCGTGGCGATTATGGCAATTACCCCCAGGATCTACATACCAGTAGGTTCTACTGGGGAGACCCGTGCCCAGCAGTGGGCCATCATATGGGTTGATATGTATGTATGTATGTATGAGATATATCTAGTTCTTGATTATACTTCTCAATTTCTTCATTCCAAACAAACTCAATAAGGTACTTATTAAATAGACTTTTAATACTTGCCTCTAACACTCTTTAGAGGACCTATCAATAATTCTGTTCTACGTAATGCCTACTAACAATCTGCGACAAAGGCGCCAATAAAATTATCATAATAACGCATTCTTTCGTGTAAATTTCATACTATCTACTAATTCTATCGCATCCTGGCTGATAAATTTGGATAAAGAAATCAAATAACAAGGCAACAATGAATGAGGAAGGAATATCGATAATGATTAGCATTTAGAAGAACTTATACAGTCACGTCACGTGCGTCTATGTTTTTATTTAAACCATGTAACTGTTGGTTAAGTCATCAGGAAGAAAACATTCTATTGGTCGGTGAAAACTAAATTATTAATGTATCTAGGGTAAATTTTTCAAGAAAATCTTTAACATAATATGATGTACAAATAGAAGCTTAAACTTTTTCCTTCGTGTTCCACTTAATATCTTATAGAAGCAGTATACTTACAGCTTCAGCTAGCTTTATAAGCCCATGGTGAGTAGTCAGGTATCCAAGGTTAAGGCATTCACAGCATCGACAGCAGCAGCATTTAATGCCTTTCCCTCCACCGCCACCACTTGGCGCCACTCGCACTATAGTAGGTCCACGGGTCATTTTGACTGTCAAATTAAATTACACTCTCCAAAAACTTCTTTAAAACACCAAGAACTTCAAGAGCACATTCCGTTCAAATCTCAGACGGGAAATAAGGGAGAGTTCAATCCTCTTACACAGTTTGTATTACTCATAATAACATATTTTTAGATATTTGCGTAGTTTTTATTTGTTTGGGAACGCGTTCAATGAACTCTGACCTATAACTAGGTATTATATTATTTAGAGTGTTCCTAATATTTAATTGAAAACAAATGTAACACTGAATTTGATGCTAACAAAGATGTGTCTCGCCGAGAGGAAAGTCGGAACAATTTTGAATGTGTCGCGTGCCCGCGCGCTGCGTGTGCGCCTAATTACAAAAATAGAGCGACGCACTCGCGACGGGAGGGTTGATTTCTATTTCAGGATATAATTTACATTCATTAACCTTATTAACATGTGTGAGAAATAAAGGACAGCCCACAAACATGTTTACCTACCAATGAAATCCCGTGACATATGCAACATAATATTTGAGTTCAATTTGGGGCAGTACCTAAATGGCAGACCCCGACAGATTATCTTCGGTTACTTACCTCCTGTTAGTCGGGGGTTTTATAATTTTATTTGATTCCTTTTTACGGCCGTCGTGGATTTTTTATCGGTATGTAATCATAATCATTAGTCATTTGGGTATACCTGCATAATTTTATTTACACCACCATACGGTCGGCTACAGATATCGTTTACCAATACAGTAAACTTTTATTTTATGGAGATGATAATTACATTCTTTTAAAAAAAAATGGTTGTCTATAAAGTCGGTTTGTGGTCAATAGTTTTACGTGATAACGTCATAAGAAAACATTGAAGGCATTGTATAAACAACCAAGCGTGTTAAATTTCCAATTGTATCGCATGTCGCTGCAATGGCCAACACATTGATGGTATAAACAACCCTGCCTGTGTTTAATAGACCCGGGCGCATACGCCCGACACGGCCCCAATACTTAAGCCTATCAGCAGGCGGAACGTGAGCGGTGACGTCTCACTTTTTCGTGAGTGCAGCCGGTCTACGATTTATAAGACGTTATCACGTAAAAAATATTTATCAACTTCAAAAAATAAAACTTTCTGGTTTAAAAGTACAAACATTTATTGAAAAAGTACTAAAATGCTTCCAAAATATTTACTACAATAAAATAAATATTGGTAGGCACTAGGCAATATATTACTTTATTAATACAGAATATTTAATAATCACTTTGGAGATTCTTTTAAAATACCTGTTTATTAAATTGTCTTAAACAACTAGACATGTATATAAGTACATATGTATAAATATAAGTAATAGTTCATACAAAAGTTACATAGGTACAATATAACATTTTCTTGGCGCCTTTAACATGGAAGTGTAGCCGAAATTCTACAATATACTCGCAGTTCTTACAAAAATATATAGGTAGTTGCTAAGTAAAAAACATCATAATTGGGTATTTAACTACTACCTATCTTAATAAATTATTTTAAATGAAATATGCAATAATATGTCATGAAGTATTCTGAAAAAATATGTTCGTTTATTATATAACGTGTCGATTACTTTATATTCATCAAAAGAAACATAAAGTAAATGATTTGATCATTTAAATTATGACGTCACACGCTAGTATTTCATACAAAGTTGTACGTAGCCAGATATTATTGACGTTTCTTAAAAATACACTGATTTGACTTTAGTCACATACATTGACGTAGAGAACTGGACTGCGCTATATTCTCACAAAATTTACCACTCTCTAGAAAGAGACAACGCTACTTTGTCCTGTCAAAGAGACAGGGCCGTACGAGATTTTTCTCTCTTTCAAGCTTTGCAGTCAATATTTTCGTTTTAGTCTTTTTAATTGAAAGTCATGGCACAGTCCTGTTCTCTTCGTCAATGGTCACATATATTGACTTCTATTATAAAGTAAATATTGACTGCAAAGTGTGAGAGAGAGAAAAGCGGTCTCGTGCGGCCTTTGACAGGTATTGTCCACAAAGTAGCGTGGTCAATATTGTGAGGTTATGGTGCAACCCTGGTCTCTACGTCAATGTAAAATACCCTATTATGTGCCCAATTACTTAACTGTAACATTTATCGGGATATCACAAAAATGAACAGATTTAACGTAGAGTTACTCTACATTCAATCCGTTAACTGTTTCCTTTTACTTTGAACATCTCTTAAGTAAAAGTTTATAATAATATTAATAAATAAACTTTATTGGCAAATACACTTTTACAGTAAATCTTTCGGAACCCTGGCTCCTGTACTAGTCTTTGACTGTATTATTATAAAGAGAATATTAAACTTTAGTTCTATCAAACGAAACCAAGGTACTTATTTTACTTGTGTCCAACGTTTTTTTTTATTCTTTTTATTTGTATTTTTATTCTTTATTTACCAAGTTTTGCAAATTCCTGACTAAAACTAGGTGCCTAATTAGGTATATATATATATATATATATTTTATATACTTTACAGTTATAATTGTATAGGCTGTTTCTAAATTGAATTCACAAATTAAATGTTTCTAATTTGACACAGATAATATATACTATTTAGACAGGCAAAACAAACAACACAATTTGTTTGAAACAAAGGCAAATAAGTTATACTAGATACAAAGTAAAAAATTAAAAAATCTGTAAAAATATTGACTAGCTTAACTAAACGTATAAAATCATAAATTAACATTTCATTAGGTACTAAGCAGATGGCAGAACGTAATAAATTTCTACAAAAAGTAGATACTTATGGCAATTAAACCAGTTCATACTAATTTAGTTTATCAACCTTCAAAGAAATGTTGTAATATCTGATTGTATACTAATTTATCAGATTGTACTTCGGGCTAATGACAAAACAGTAGTTAGCTATTTTATTTTAAGCTTTTCAATTTCCTTATCGAAGTAAATATATCTCAGACTCAGCACATTAGGTCACCGTCAGTGCAAATATTCTGACTGTGGACTAGTCAAGTCAGAACATCTTTTTTTTCGTTTTGCGAAAAGCCCGCGCTTCTAACTGTCAAAATCTTGTCATAATGGTCAATGGAGAGGTGCGCTTAGAAATGCATCGTATATCCGCGCGGACATCTTTGAGCGCATCTTTGATCCAGTACGCGCGGACTTGCCGCGAAAACGAAAAAAAACATAGTGAATAAGGACCCAGTATTGCTTAACAGTAAAGAATGTATCGTATAATACTTTAATTTTCAAGTAAACCCTCAGATAAACCACAAAAAAGAGTTGACACTATTAATTATGACGTCCAATGCGAACATTTTGAAATTTGAATAAATGGAAACTGATTTGACTTTGCAGTCCTATCCCCTACTGACTCTGTTTTAAAAAAAAAACACTCTGGAGATTTCATAGTGGCAGTACTGGCAGTCGCCTCATGAGGCTTAATGTTAATTTTACTAATTCAAATTAATTGGGCTTTGCAAAGCTGGGTGGGTACATCTTCCAAAAAATCCTTTAGTCGCGGAGTCATGTGCGAATTAGAATGGCAATAAAATTGAACATGTTTCAAGCTCCAAGCCACTTACATATTTACATCGTACTAAATGTACTTATGTATTACAAACATGTGATAACATAATATCTAAATAGGTAATAAATAATTATAGTTTTGCAGGATTAAGCGCAGTTTAAAAGAAATCATAATATTATGTTGTAGCATTTTTAGATGTTCTTTTATTTTAACGTAACCTGCCTACATTTGTAGTGTCCGTCAGAATGGCAGTTGTGATTTCATTTAGTGATGGACATTGGCGGATCCAAGGGGAGGCTAGGGGGCTCAACCCCCCATCCCCCCAAATGTAACATCATTCACCCATTTGATTTGTGAAAGTGGTGCAATAACGGCCTTATCTGGTTCAAGCCCCCACAAAACTACAATTCAACCCCCCCCCCCACACGACAACCCTGAATCCGCCACTGGTGATGAAGGATCAAATAAATAGGTATAAAGTAACACCATGTTACCTACCCTAAGAAAAGTTGAAATACGTTGTGTAGTTTTTAAAAAGGAGTTTTAATAGTACGTATTCAATATGTAGAACCACTCTGTAGAATAAAGTTAATTATTCCACAAAAGCTATTTAATGTCACCTCTCTATACTCAAAGAAACATTGTAAGTTACTTTGAAAGGGAAACTTATTACATGTAGTACCTATGAACACCCTCGTCCTGATTTACTGTTTATTTTTTCCAAATTACATAATATTATTAAAGTAATTTTATAGGCATTTCTTGCCAATTATTTTTTAATACAATCAATACATATTATTATGTTGGTTGTCAATTTTCTATTTAAAAAATGGTAAGTACAAAAAACATATTATAAGTATCTAGTATGTAAGTACATAAAATATATCATATAGTAGCAAATGTTGAAGAGAGTGACAGTTTTTATTGCCTTCTTTCATACTTTTACGTTTTCAATGTAAATGTAACATTTCGGGAATTGGACAATGTAGGAAATAGACATTTTAGAAATTGGACATTTCGAGAATTGGACATTCTTGGAATTTGGGGTTTTGAAACCATTAGACATTCTAAACCTGAACGAAATCAAATGTAAAGTTAACTATAAATCTCTTAAGTATTTGCTTTCTATAATGAATAAAGGATTTTGAATTTTGGATATTCGAGTTTGTATCCAAGGTCAGACGCAGGCCATTTGTTTCATAACTTACATCGAAATCTTAATATTAAAACATGGCTATCAATACTTTCATATCAAATAATGTACCATTATAAATTATTTCCAAACAGTGAATTGTCGGTGGTGTAAAAGTTAAATGCCACGGTATGTGCGGTTTGCCAAGAACGTACTTAGCAAGTACAGGGCAGCCATCACAAGTCCCATTATCTGAAACAAGGAATATCAATGAGATTATGTCGATTAGAGATGAGTATTAAGGTACCATAAAAATACAATAATTGCATTTTTGAAAGATAGAAAAAATTGAAGTCCAGACCCAGGCATCGAATCCGAGACTTCCGTAGCCAAACCGGGGCCGGAATCGAACCTCCTATCTGGACTATGTTACTGGGCCTCAAATTTTTCTATTCTTTGATGCTTGCGAATTGGGCACGCTATTTAGTTATCCATGTATAATTAGCGTAAAGTGATACCAAACAGAAACACACTGGTTCATCAACAAAATCATTACTATAATACCTATAACATTTGATATTAAAAAAAAAACGGGCAACAGCATGTCGGGCCATGTTCAGTGTAGGGTTCCGCAGCCATTATTAAAAACAAATGCACTAGATATAAAAAATCCGATTTGAATAACTGCACCGGCAGAAGAGCGTACGTTCATGGGACTTGAGAAACACAGTTTTTCAGCAATAACTCACCAATCATGTCGAAAATAATTTTATTTTAACGTGTTAATTAAGCTACCTTTGATTTTTTTCATAGTTTTTGCTCGCACGGTTCAAAAGATAAGGAGGACACAATTTCGGCAACTTTCTTTCGGAGCGATTATTTCCAAAAATATTTAATTAATCAAAAAAATTAATTAAAACCCTTGTAAGATTTTTAAAAGACCTGTCGAGTGATATGCCAGACAGACAGACGGATATGACGAAACTTTAAGGGTTCCGTTTTTGCCATTTTGGCTACGGAACTCTAAAAAGTGGCCCACGAGTTTTTTGAAAGCTTCTTCTCATGAGCCTTACATTCGGAACACCTGCCTAACTGCATTTTTTTCATGTGGCGTTTTCAAACAATTATGAAATAAAGATGGTTGAAGTTGATTAAGATATTGGTAAGTATCGTACGAATTGTTATGACCATTAAGATAAAATGTGCATGTTTGTCACATCTTGATACCGATAACATTTCTCCTCTCTTGTTTGCCGTTTTGTTAATCACGTTGAATTGCATGTACCTACCTACTGCTAGCTTTTGTCCGCGGCTCCGAACCCGTGGATCTGGTCGTGATAGAAAGACAGAGAAGATCCAAACTTCCTCTAAATTCATTCTAAATCAGCCTAATATCGTCTATAGGTGCAATTAAACCATGGAGATACCTAGATCTGTATGATTTAAACAAACTCTTCAGCTTTATTAAAGTAGGTATAAAAGTATAATTCAACATAAAAACGGAGGTAGTTATCGTTTAATAATAGGAAGGCATTTGACAGATCCCACATGCTCTATAATCTGTGCCATAGATCAAGAACTAAAAATAAAACTAGTTCAAGTGAAAAAATAAACAATATTGACGTCGCGTGGTTGCGCACGATATGAAAAGGTTAGCAATAGCTGTCTGTATTCTTCCCCGAAATTATTTTCTATGAAACAAATGACACACCATTTACGTCACGCATGATATGAAAGGTATAGCAATAGCTATCTGTCTTCTTCTGCATAATTCATTTCTATAAAACAAATGACACACCAATGACGTCACGCACGAAATGAAAGGGATAGCAATCGAAAACAAGGTAAATATTCAAAGAGATAGAATCTGACTTTGCTTTTTATGGGCATTGTCAGCTCGCTCCTTTAAAAATAAAAACACGCGCGGGCTGTCAACATAACGCCAGCTACCTATTATCATTAACACAGTTGTGAAAAGCTGAGAGTTTAACTAGTATAACTTGTAAAAAATGAATTGAATACGTGATAATTGGATAAGAACGAGACTTTGTGCAACTAAAGTGTACAATAAATACTTGACACGTGCAGAAATTAGCCGTTAAAACGGCTAAATTGCCATAAATTCAAAGAAGAAGAACATATTTATCAAAGATCTAAATGACCCGATAAACTTCGTACCACCTAATATTAAATTCATAATACTCTTAATCCGACGAAATTAAGACCCCAGGCTGTAGAATTAGGTCTATGAAACACAAATTGCAATTTTGTGTGTGGCTACGTTTCGCCGATTGCGTACATCTTAAGGGAAAAAGGGTTGATGGTCCCGGGTTTTGTGTCAGTAGTACCACGTTGAATGTCATTTGATATGTATACTATTTTTTGAATCCAGGAACAGCTCCACTCTTTTTTAAGTATAATACATAATGTTGTACCTACTTATAATTTTATGAATTCGTTGTTTGTTTTATGAATGCGAGATGGGGGTGGAGGAATAAGTAATTTAAGAATCGTATGTGTTTATGGAACAATTCCTCCAGCTAGCAAGATGTAACTTTAACAGCGATTGCGACCGGGGCAGATGCTAGGCGTAGTCAGCGCCGGCTTAAGCAAGCGCGGGGCCCATAGCAAAACCTACCACGAGGCTCTAGTACTGCTAAAGGTATGCTATGCTCAAAAAATACGCTCAGGTAGAAGAGGGAGAGTTTGAGCTTAGATATACGGGGCCCCCATTTTGTACGGGGCCCGTAGCATTTGCTACTCCTGCTATATGGTTAATCGACTATAGTCTAAAGTCCTCTAAAGTGTTGTCGCCAACCATATATGGTTGGCGACAACACTTTAGAGGAGGCGGTGATTAAACAAAAGAAATTGGATAGTTGACTACAATAAAAGTAAATTATTTTAAACTAATCAGGTAATAGTGGATCTTAAAATGCTCTGAAAATAAGTGTTCTTTTACAATTTAACATGTTTTTGAATTTAAAAGCTTGAAAACAAATACTAAAAGAAATGATTTGACGATAGGAACTTATGACGTCATAGGTTGCTATTCCATATACATTTTTATAGAGCTTGTCGATTTGACATTTCATAAAAAAACACTGATTTGACTTGACAGTCAACATCTTTATTGCTCCCAACCCCAGCCAGACTGATGACTGAAACACCTTTAGTAATTTCGTATATTTTTGCCGCCAAGTGCGAGCGGCTCACACTTGTCTGGTGTTGAGTTAAATGCACCGTGATCCTGCGCCACATTGAGCTATACCTACATATTATACCCTTTCCTGTTTTGTTTCCTGTCTGTACCAACATAGTTAAACGAATTCATAAATCTGTTTATTACAGTGTTTACCTACAAATCTTATTCTTGTTATTTATATAAACTCATTTTCCTGTTTTGTTTGTGACTAACCGTTCATGACTCTTATGATTCACTAAAATCTCTCAATAAAAACATCGCGGGGCTGTCTATAATGACAGGTAGGTAAGTAGCCCGCCATTTTCCCAACTCGCAGAGTAGAGTTATAAAAAAGACCTGCCTGGATAAACACAGAAACAAGATACGCTTCATATATAATATCATGCAGTCGGAGGCACGATATTAAGTTCAACAGAATTCATTAATGCCTCCGACTGCATGATAGGTATTAAATATGAAGGGTATCTACTTTCTGTTTTCGCAGAGGGGTGTTTTTTTTTTCTTTAAAATGATAAGTCTAGCAATGAGGGATTTTGGTCTCAATGGCTTGTGTTAGGAGTGGGTTCACGCTGGTAGTATAATGGGTAGGATTCGAAACCGCGACCTCACGATTGTGAGCCATTAGGCTGCCGTTTTTTTATTTAGTACTTTTTGGTCTATGTAAAATATTGACAAGGTGATTTAATAATAATATCTTGAACAACTCACACAACACCATCTGATCCCAAACTAATCAGACCTCGTACTATAGAATCCAGACAACTGATAAACATCCTTAAATATTTCTAAATACATACATACTATAGATAAATAAATAAATAACACCCAGACACTAAATAAACCATCATGCTCATCACAGAAAGTTTTAAGGCCTGTCTAGCGGTTAGTGAACCTGACTGCTAAGCCGGAGGTCGTGTGTTCGATCCCCATTCAGTATAAAACTTTGTGTGATGAGCACGATGGTTTATTTTGTGTCTGGGTGTTATTTATATATAACATTTATGTATTTAAAAATATATAAGTATGTTTATCGGTTATCTGGTTTCCATAGTAGGTTCAAGCTCTGCTTACTTTGGGATCAGATAGCGTTGTGTGAGTTGTCCCAAGGTATTATTATAATATAATTTTCAATAGGGTTCAGTAGATCCAGAGATTACCCTCTACAATCTCACAAACTCATAAACTTTCCCTCTTTATAATATTAGTATAGAAATATATTTTTATACTCACCTTTTAAAGCTCTTTTACTTAATACCCGCCTCTAGGGTCTTAAAAAAAATATTTTTTCAGCCCGGACATTAACGCGCATAAAATCCATCATTTTGATTTTTTAAGAATTCTATATACCCAGTATCACTCGCGTTATCAAGATGAATTTAATGACATGTCAATTATTAAGATCGTTAGAGGTAGAGCCCTTGAGGATTTATATAGACCATAACTTTGTGCCATGAATGACCATAAATTGTATAAATAATAGACATACTTATGGCTGAAAAATCGGTCAGATCGCCATCAACTCAAAAATAAGAAAAAAGAGAAGAGCAGAGGAACGTGCGGGTGACGATTGGTGTTGCCAACTTGCTGGTGTTATTGGTTAACATCAGCGAGTTGGTGTAGACCAATACCACCATACCATTACCATAATTCTTATCATCTACCAATTGTGTGCGCCGCGTCAATCAAGTCCCGGGATCGAATCCTACCCGTTACACTACCGTGATCCCACTCCTAACACGAGCAAATTAGCTTAACTGGAGGGGATTACTAGCATTGCTAGTAATTTGAGATACATAATCCCACATTGCTAGCTATCTTTATAAAAAAATAACATTGAGAATAATAACTCATGATACATACCGCTGCTGCTAAGTAACTCTCATATTCATATCTATATGAGCTCTTCTGATGATTGACTTCTATGAGAAGTGTGAGACCAGCGCTTAGATATAAAATAAATGCAACGCCATGGTATATCACCTCCTGCAACAGATACAAATTAAAAATAGTATTAGAGAATACATTTTACGGCTTAAGAAATTGTTCTATACAATTATAAGAGTGGGTTGTTGTTTCTTTATACGTAAAAACATATAGGCTTGTTGTCTGAATGAATAAGGCTCAAACTCAAACCGATATATGTGACTCTTTTTGTCGTTTGTTCGTTTCACTATAAACACAGTGAAGACGCTCTCAAATTCGGGCTCTATTGAGGCACTATTATCTGTTCCCAGGGTTAGTAACGAAACAAATAAGCCAATATCTACATCACTTGCGGCTATAGGTGGTGTGTTGTGTGTGTACACAACACACACACAAACACACACCACCTATAGCCGCAAGTGATGCCGAAGTGTGTGTGTGTGTGTGTGTGTGTGTGGGTGGGTGGGTGTGTACGCGCATGCGTTTAATAAACATTGCATAGGTAAATAAAGTGATGAGCAGGTCGTGCTCTTGATGGTACGCTAGCCCATAACAATATCACCAGTGCCACCCAAATCTTTGTCTGGCAAAGATCTAAATGTTACCGCACCACGCTCATTTGAGACAATAGTTCGTAAATCTCGTTTGCCTAGTAACTACATTGCCCTTCAACCGAAACACAGTAATGCGTTAGACCAAGACGGCCTATGGCTTAGACTACCACTCGTAAACTAAACTAATTTTACCCCCCGAATTCTCCGACACAGACTGCCGAATACTCAAACGATACTTAACTTTAAGTAGAGCTATGGCGAGTGACAGTGACAGCATGAGACTAACGTAAACAATACTTACATAAATAGTTTTGGATATCATAGACGATGTTGATAAGGATACGAGACAGGATGTAAGTAGGCAGAAGGTTCCTATGAGGAAGGCGACGGCTATGAGCAAGTAGAAAAGCTCAGCTTTTTGATATCTCGACCCGTAACCGTGGTCCATATAGTAACCGACGACACCGACGCATGCTGCACCCAATAACTGAAATTAATAGGAAAAGTAATAAATATAATGAAGTTGCATAATATTTCTTAAACACTAGTGAAAAGAACAAAGAAACGCAATTTCTTGTTTGTGAATCCAAAAGGGCGGAGGCATGGATGGGTACCAAACAAGACCTATTTACTTAATTGATATTAAATTTCCCCCTTTTGTATTTATCTTGAGATTTCATTGTGGTTTCAGTTCAAGGATCGATCCCTTTTAACTTCACCTCGCAGGAGAATCCATTTGACACACTTACACGTTATGAATGGCCCAGTCTTGCTTCTTATTTTTCTTAATCATTTATTCAATTTTAGAACAATTTGCTGAAAACACCTAACAACAATTTATTTATCCTTAAAGGTACCTACTCGTATTATAAATTATCTATGACAATGAAAAGCAATAAACTGGCGAATAAAATTGTCCTGACATCGTAGTACCTACCTAAGTCTTGATAGCACTTCTGGACTGTATTACTCGTATCAATAATTAATTGATTATCCTACGTAAATAGTTATTTGCTAAATTATAAATATGAGGTTATTATCCGAAATGCTTGGAGTATATTGAAACAACAAACAATATTGTTTGAAAGCACTGAAAATTATTGAACGTTTGTTTATTCTTGGTAGTCCGAGAATAACCCGCATGGATGGAGTCACGATTGCTTCGTAAAACCCCGAGGTCGAAGAAAGACAAACCTTCTGTGCAGCGCAACTTTATTAATATTTTAAAACAATATTTTTTCATAATTAGGTAGACCTGTGGACTCTGTTGAAATACATGAGCCAACGTATTTTACATTCAAACAGTTAGTTATAATAAAGTCTCCATAGCGAACATAGCATAAATGATTGGACGATTAAACCTTTTTAACAAAAATGCATATATCAAACCCACTTAGAATCGTTCAATTAATTAGTTACCTTAACAGTTCTAAATACATTCACAAGTATCTATTATTAGGTATGGAACATATTCTCTCATCTTCTGAGTCATTTCATGAGGATAGGCCTCTAAATTGATATGTAACCAACAAGAGTTTATTTCAATATTCTGGAGGACAATTCATACATGTGAATGACGTAATATAAATGATATCATCGTTAGCGTTCAAAGAAACTCGGACGGAAAACGATACTAAACTTAGCCTTAACAAAACATTCAACTGAATTCTAAACACCTAGATTCCTTGAAGTAGATACCTACTCGTTATTCAGTTTAGTAGACTAATAATAAAGGTATTTCGAACTATTACCTACTTTATTGGATAGAGGGACTCACAATCGTGCTATTTTGATTAATTTTTGTCTATAGCTCATCAGTGCGATCAATTCTAACGTCATTTATCAATGCGTTTCGAAATTTAGTGTAAAGGGCCGCGATTCATTTCCAAATTCCTTTCCTTTTGAAGTTGGTTATAAATTCCCGCAGAACTATACATTATAATTTCTGAAAGACCTTCGGATTTCGTTTTATGCGCTTACGTGTTGCTCAACAGCGATATTTACGTAACAGAAACTAGGTTACACACTGGATCAAAATATCTGGACAAGGCAGGAAATAGAGTTTACATTAAGAGCAGACATTTGATCTTAATTGCTTTAATTATGTATTATAAATACATACCTACCGTACCGAAGGCGATAACACATGTCACGTAGAAGCGGTATCCAACTGACCTTATCAGCCCAGAATGTCTTTTGGTGGCTCTCTAAACATTAGCTACATTACATGGATATTCCAGCCATGTTTATAGCAAAAGGAGCCCTAACAAAAGCTCTGTGACTCAGTGGCGACTGAACAGATGACGAGTGCGTTAAGCAACGTTACCGCCACAAACGGGTGACCGTTTTAGAAAAATGTTACACCACTTCGTGCCATGGAGAGCACTTTATTTGTTATATCCAAGAAAATCTTCATAAATAGACATTATACTTGAAACATTATCGTTAATTGGTTTATTAATAGTAGGTACCTATAAATTAAACGAGTTTATCATGAAACACGCAGTAGGATGAGGTCATTTAGTCTCTAAAAGTAGTAAGGAGGTACTTATAATCTTAAGAAGTTCTTACCAACTGCGCGAGTTTCAGAAGACCAGGTGTGGTGCACAGGTAGTTGCTGTTGATAAACACCGCTGTGCCAGATGATGACACTGTCGTCCTTGTGATTGTCACCGAATGAGACATGATGATTCACTGTAAACATTGTTCAAAATATATTTCCTTCAATTTTCCTTGACCTTTTTAAAATTAAGTAGCAGCAATGTCAGTCAATTGAAGATTTTCTAATTAGTCGGTACTCCTTCGAACTATCATAATATCTTTGCAATTTCTCTCTACAGTAGATAATATATATCCCTCTAAATAACTCTGTATATATTTTTTTATTATTATTACGTATGTCTCTTTGTCAACCTCGAGACTATGGAGTTCCGGGCCTTTGAAAGGCGTGCGTGGGGTCGAAACCAACACGTAGGTGAAGGCCCTTTAGACACTAGATGTGTGACACTGTGCACCTACTGATTATTATTTATACTAATATTATAACGCTGAAGAGTTTGTTTGTTTGAACGCGGTAATCTCAGGAACTACTGATCCAAATTGAAAAATTTTTTCACTCTCACTCTTGGATAGCCCATTTATCGAGGAAGGCTATAGGCTATATAACATCATGCTACGACCAATAGAAGTAGAGCAACAATGAGAAATATTACAAAAACGGGGAAAATTTACGCTAACGAAGTTGCGCGGGACAGCTAGATTTTAATTTAATTGCAATTTTAAATAGGTAGTGATTTGTGACTGTTTTACAATTTTAAAAGGACCACAGGTTAAGGTTCATTCTAGGAAAACCATTTTGTACTTATGTAGGTACTTGACTATCTACTAACCTACTTTTGTATCGACCAGGATAATATAAAAAATACCTACTTACTATAAATACTAGCTTTCACCCACTAATCCCTTCAATCTCCTGACCAAATATCATTAAGATTTGTTTAGTCATGATGAGGTAAAAAACAGAAAGACAGAGACACTTTTGATAGCACAATATTCGTATGGAATAATAGCTACCTATTTTTTTAATTTAAATTGTACCTACTATTCCTCTGCTAAGCTCCCAGAATACGCTTCCATACTTTCCTGTCTGGTGTATTTCCTCCCATTACTACCCAATTATGTATGTACTACATATTCGGTAATTAGCTACAGAGGAAATATGAATGTATAATTTGATAAGTCATATTTGATATCACTTATTGTTCAAATAAATTCTGTCATGACAATGTTAAAATTATGTCATCTCCGAAAATGGGGAACTTAGGTCAACACGTTGGCGGACCATGACGCCTTTGGTTTGTGTGCCGAGGTCGCCTGCTCTCGTAAATAAATGACTACTTTAAACATATATAAGCATAAATATAACTACATAACTGCTATGCATTCAGCTGTCTGTCACTGCACGCCGTGTGTGCCAATCTAAAAACTTACTTTGTTTGTTATGGTCATGGCAACATTGAGACCAATAAGATCTTTATATCATGCAGGTGACTTCACACACAGCTGTTCTAAATTTACCCTCTAATTTTTACGTCTTACTAGTTACAGCTGTCAAAATTTAATTCTGTAGGTACCAACAATATAAAGTACCTATTAACAAGTCATAATCACAAATGCGAAAGTTTGGATGAGTGTTATTACTCAATCATGCCAGGACGGCTGAGTGGATATGTATGAAATTCGGGTCATAGAAAGATTATAACCTGGCACTTAAGCTACATTTTTATTACGAAAAAAACTAAAATTTCCACGCGCACGTAGTCGCGGGCTCCGACTAGTACCTACATAAATATTAATTACATTAAAACTGCACTCTCACACACGATTTTTACATTATAATGTATGATAAGTAAACAAT
Organism: Herminia tarsipennalis; assembly: GCA_945859575.2. Classification (NCBI taxonomy): domain Eukaryota; kingdom Metazoa; phylum Arthropoda; class Insecta; order Lepidoptera; family Erebidae; genus Herminia; species Herminia tarsipennalis. The sequence goes on from OX243840.2 coordinate 12,635,215, forward strand.
GTTTGTTTAATTTTTTTGTTCATGTTGACGTTAAAAAAACTTTATAGACCATCATTTTGTTAATTAGTTTGGTACTTACAGTGTACAAGAAGCCTTAAACTCAGGGAAAATTGTGAGAATCACACGGAAAACGCACGTTTGCACAAGCGAGGTGTATAAGAGCGACTGAAATGAACTACAGAGTGCCAGTGGTGAGTCACCTCCGTCGTATCGACATTGCGCACCAGTACAAACACCAGACGAACAGCTTTGCGCATCAAGGATTTTCATATACTCACACTGTGTATACCATTGATGACTAAGGAGTTCACAGACATCTAACTATCCTTGCTCAAAGAATGAAAGTAATTGATTGTCTTAGCAACTCGATACTTACTCATAATTAAAACGTTGTTTCCTATTCCGGTTAACAGCTGCGGTATCTCTATCTGAAGCCAAAACCCATAAAAATGGTAAAATCTTATAAAATTTATACCAAAGGCATTTATGTTTTATCTATGTCGACTAGAAAAGGATTATAGGTACCTATCTTATTTTTATGACCAAATTGAACTATTTTTTACTCTTTTAGATGTAGAGACTCAACTGATGCTATATAAACAGGCTTCAAAAAGAACATTTTGTTTTTGCACCATAGGGTTGTTTGTAAGTTTAATGATAGTAGGTATTTATAATTGTTTAAACTCTAATCTCGATACAGGATGACCTGAATATAACTTTTATTTATTAAGCTTTATATTCCATGACAAGTATTATAGTATTACAAGTAGTATATGTAGTGGTGAAATTAATAATGTTAGTAATAATATTTTATAAGTAGGGATTAGTTGTATTAGTATCGCTTAAGTTGTCTTTCATGGCCCCTTTGAGGGTAAAAGCCTCCTCCATCATTTTCCATTTTTTTTTGTCCTGGGCGACAGTCATCCACTTTTTTTATAAGAAGAATATAACTTAGCAGGTCTTTAAAATGTTTAGTAGGTAGAGAGTATTGTTATACCGAAAATACTTACATATGTATTATACATATGTTGTAGGTATACCTACAATCGCAGTCACCCCCTTCCACAATTCTGTGGTTTACGTAATACTAGGTAATGCTGAATGAAACATAAATCATAGAATAAAAAATAGTAATAAGTTGTATATAGTACATACTATTGCTACTATTATTTATCGTTTATTGATATTATTATTTTAAGGATTCCGTAGCCAAAATGGCAAAAACGGAACCCTTATAGTTTCGTCATGTCCGTCTGTTTGTCTGTCTGTCCGTCCGTATGTCACTTTGTCAATGAAAATTGATGAAATTTGGTGGAAAGGTGTCTTGTAGTAGCCGTTACTTAACTTGATTGATATATAATTAGCTAACAAACTAAGTAACGGCTGCTTAGTTTGATAGCTAATTAGCTAGCTTATAGAGTACCCCCTAAAACTATGTATTTTTATCTATATAAATTTATTTCTCTATATATTTATATTATTATATTATATATATAAAGCTGAAAAGTTTGTTTGTTTGTAATCGGTAATCTCAGGAACTACTGGTCCGAATTAAAAAATCTTTCACTGTTGGATAGCCCATTTATTGAGGAAGGCTATATAACATCAAGCTAGGACCAATAAAACGGGGAAAATTTACGCAGACGAAGTTGCGCGGGAAAGCTAGTCAATTGATAAAAATACATATTTTTAGGGGTACCTACTCTATACTTATATGTAACGATTTTATTTCGCAAACATCATTTGATAATAATAATATCTTGGGACAACTCACACAACGCTATCTGATCCCAAAATAAGCAAAGCTTGTACTATGGAAACCAGAGAACTGATAAACATACTTATATATTTCTAAATACATACATATTATAGATAAATAACACTCAGACACAGAATCACAAAATTTTATCCTGGGTGGGGATCGAACCTACGACCTATTGCGTCAGATACACTCCCACCGCGCCACAGAGGCAGTCAAACTGTACGGTTTAATCTGTAGGTTAAAGTATTTAAGTTATCTCTAACTTTTTCTATGGTTAAAATAATATTAAATGACCAGGAAACACTGGCCTATATAGTACCTACTAGTACACTAAACAACAACAAAACTGATTTTGACATTTTGAGACAGTAATTTGACAAAATCAAATCGAAGTTTATTTATGTGTAACAAGGTTAACAACTAACAACGGTTACATAACACAAGTTTCAAAGAAGTTTACGTTTAGTTTACGTTTTGTTTTAAAATTGTAGTCTGTAAAGTCGGTTTACAGACGATAGTTTTACGTGATAACGTCTTAAGAAAACATTGATGACATATCGCTATTCGCGTTACTTAGCAACCAGTCAATAACGTTGGTTTCATTGTATTGCATGTCATGTCACTGCAATCGCCATTCGCTGTTGCTTAGCAATCATCAATAACGTGACATTTTTTAGACACTTTTTCGTACGTGCATCCGGTCATCGATTTATAAGACGTTTCACGTCAAAATTGGTATCACTTTGTACGGGGTAGCTAGTCTAGCGTAGGTACTAGTAGGTGCCAAAGAATACTAACTAATACTACTTAGGTACTATAGGAGGGGTCAGTGCTAGAACAGGACCAGACAATCGTAAATTGTATGGTTAAAATAATATGAATTTGCACAAACTAGATTCCGACCGCGTGATGTCGGTTATCACGATAAAATTGACAGAGTTTCATACAAACTTACAACCACTATTTTTATATATATTTCGGGACTTAATCGCGGGGATTATTTAAAGGTACGAACCTTTATTTACCCGACGTTTCGATCGAATTGCACCGATCCGATCCAAATCCAACCCGTGACCACGATCGGTGCAATTCGATCGAAATGTCGGGTAAATAAAAGGTACGTTTCTTTAAATAATTCACGCGATTAAGTATCGAAATATATATAATACCTATGTATAAAAATCGCGAGAGTTTCAAAACAATAACCACTATGTTACCCCTTTAGGGGAAGAATTTCCAAAAATCCCTTCTTTTCGAAAGCCTACATTATTTAAGAAATACGTCTACGAAATTTCAAGCTTCCACAATCAGCGGCTTAGGCTGTACGTTGATCCACTAGTCAGTCAGTGAGTAAGGACAATGAATTTTATATATAAAGAAGATGTTCATTTTATAATTTAAAGACATTGTACGTACAGAAGACGAATTAATGAAAATTATTATGTTAAAATATATTTATTAACTTTTTACAAATTAGTTTAATAAAATTAACTACTGCTTAAAACTCATAACACCTGACATTCAACACAACTTAAATATTTCAGTACTTAACAAAAACATCAAAATGTAACTTTAAAAAGTATTAAGAAGGTATATTAAATGTGTGTGTGTATTGATACACGAATACTTATAAAGTGTAATAAAAGTGTTCGAGCCCGTATAAATATTATATATTTTATTACTAGGTACCTTAGTTTAAAAGTTTTTTTTATTTTTGCTGGGCGGCCATTTTGTTTTATCCAACAATATCAGTATCAATGTCCTGATCATTTCAATCGGATTATTTTTAGATACCTAGAAGTAATTAATAAAAGACGAAACTAAATGATTAGGTAAGAAATGTAAAGAAGTACAAGGTTTTTATGCAGACCAAAATATTACCACCATTCGTCGAAATATTTAAAAATCGTTGGATTTAATTATTATAACCCTGGGTTCGCCCTTTAAAAAATTAGATGATCATAATATAAGTCAAAAAATAATATTTGATCGTTTAATCTAAACGTATCCAGTTTAAATGTATCAGGTATCATACTTAAACATGAACCACTAAACTCATACTCAGACGTATTTTTTAATAAAATGTAGATATTTTATAATTAATCCAAATTATGTTTAAAATTATATTACCGTTTTAATTCGTTTTATCCAACAAGATCAATATGATATACCTACGAGTATAAGACTAGTCTAACATAATTAATGTATATGTTACAGCCAAAATGAATAACTTGGATTTTATACATAATGTCTGGTCTTATTAACACATTAACCAGCTATATCGAATAATATCTAGTCAGAGTTAGATGTATAGGGTTATAAAATCTTTAAGCGATTTCGGGCTGAAGGCATCATCGAATCATTCTTCGTCGCAGTTTTTCATGGAAAATATTGATATAAGAACGTTTGTCTTATTCCACTCCTAGCCTTACAGCATACAACATTCATAATATCTAGCTAAATATGTATTACCGCTATTTAATCTCATTGACTGTAACATATACAATTACAACCATTTAAACACATTACATATATTAGAAAAGAAACATAAATAGGTATTAAGATCTTTTAAAAATATATATTTAACATCTAAGGAGGTCCTCTTTAGAAATATTTTTCGTTACTCACTAAAGTAATTATCTGAATTTTACATTAAATATTTAAAGATAGGTAAGCAAATGTGATATAATTTGGTTGAATTTGATAAAAAGTATTATGTACTCCACACCACTATTTATGGTCACACATATTTTGTAATTTTATTTGTATGAACTTAACCAGTTGTTTGTCATATTCAATGCATTTACAGATTCTCTACGACATCTACTGCGTAGATGCGTTTATATGAAACATTAATAGTACCTATCTATCTTATAAATCTGCTGTTACTTTATCATGTAGATTAAGTTTGAAAATAAAATTAAAATGGTAGGTACTTTACACAGTTTATTTGAACCTAATAATGTTCTATAAAGTTCACTTAGGATTTGCAGTACTTTTACATAAAAATTAGCTTGAATACTTATCAAAATTGATCGATAAAAGTCTTCGTCTTCTTCGTTATTAATCTTAACGTACACAATCTATGGCCATTAATTTATCTATGTATTTAAATTAAACTGTTGTTATGACTTTTAAAACAATTGTAGGTACATTCCTTTTTAAAATGCAATAATTTTAAAATACCCATCTTAAATAATTAAATATTAAACATAGTTTATAAACATTTTTACGATGGAATATTTTGTCAAATATTGTCAATCAATTATAAAATAAATATTATATAGGTATTAGGTATAATCATTTTACTTAATTACAAAGTGATATAGATGTAAAAACGTGGCCTGGCAGTTAATTAACACATTCATAATGCCTTCGACTTTTTAAGTTTTACATTTTTTTAGATGTAATTTCTGAATTCTTTTTTTGCAGTCACAGGCAGACTATAAGCCTTCATCTAATTTTTACAGACTATAATCAAGTCGTAATAATATAAAAATAACTATTTATAGTGCTTACTGTTATGGTAAGATCATAAAAACCTTTTGGGGTTTAGAATCAAAAGCAAAACGAATGTGGGCGATACAATGAATTGGTTTCCATTGAGGTTATGCTAAAGGCCGCGCGCGCGCAACAACGTGGTGCTTCACGCTGTTGGCACTGCCGCAGCTGAATTTCGGTGCTCCTTGTACAGCAGGAACGAGCTGGCTGCATACGCGACGGTGTTGAAAATACCAAACACCTGTAACGAAACATTACAGGACGGTAAGAATAAGTCAGATGATACGTCGATGTGAGTAATATATAAGATAAACTTGTAAACTTGACTGAAAACATGAAAGGCACGAGAGACATCAAAAAGTATGCGTAACTTAAGGTTGGCACTAAAAAGAATCGAGATGAAAAATCTTCAAAACGGATATTGCAAAGGCAAAAAGGAAACAAATGCGCAGCGCTACCTTCTATTCTCTAGCTAATGTTGGTATGCAGAACACTGTATGCATTTTAATCGATTCGGTTCCGGCATCTTTGACTATCTCCATTCCTAAGCAGGTATGTCTTCGCCGCATTTTAAGTACTTGTTTAGTTTAGTTTCGTCGTTAAAAATAGGTCAAATTCTTGGTATTTTTAAAATTAAAAGAAATTAAAAGTGAATAAGATATAATAACGGCACGTGAACAACATTTTCTACTATCGCATTGATACAATCTACCATCACAGAAATCAAGATATAAGCTAATAAAAACATTAAATAACAGTGTGAGTTTGATTTTATTGTCCTTTACTTTAAATAAATTGAAGATGTACGACGAACGAATCTGTTGCCGCTCTTACATGTGATACGAGACATAAAATTATGTATTCCATATGTTACGCCCCTAGTGGGGAGGAAGGAGTTTATTTTTGAAATTTATAAAAAATCACTGTAGATATAGCTAGACATGTATACACAGATTCCATCGGTAAAAGTATAAATATTTAGAAAATGAGAGACTCGTAGGTGTAAGTAGTAAAGAATTGATATGCAAATTAAAAATAGAAAGTTAGAGTTGATTCGACGACGTACTCAAAAATAAAAGTAAAATCATTACCCCACAATCTTTAGTCAACTAATTGATTTCCAAAAAATGTTCAATAACATTTATTTGTTGAAGAACTGAGGTTCAAGAGTGACTCAAAGGCCCTATAGTCTATATTTATATAGTTTTTCATCTTACTGTAGAACTAAATTATGAATTTGTGAACAGTAACTAAGACATAATGTCATGGTTCTTGATTTCTTACGCATTTCCACAGAAGCTATCGTGACAAGGTATAATAAAAACTAATGGATTTTAATTAACAGTTCCCAAATTGCCAATTTGTAACCCAAAGTTAGTTACAATAATTACCTACCTACTCCTATTGACAATATTTCTATGTATACGTCCCCTTACAGTATGAAATCAATACTATGTCAAATCATGTATGTATGTCTTGAATATAATATGTATATAATACCTACCAATAATATTTTAGATATATAAATGTCAGCTCTGATTTTAATTACGTAGTTTAGCTATTTCATGATTTACGATTGCCTATTGGCAGTGGTTGCGTTTATCAAATTACTGTAGATATTTTAATTTCAAATAGAAATTCAAAAATATTAATTGTGCAGACTGAACAACTTTCAAAACAAGTTTTAAGTAGCATAACACATAATTTATAGTTAGTTAAAAAAAAACTTCATAGATTTTTCATTAGTCTGCTTACTTATGTGAGAAACTTAAATGCTTAAAATAGTGTTAGTAGATTTGGCTTAAATTCCATAATTGTAATTCCAGTGATTATTCACATAAACCGATCTGATAGTAGGTAACTGGAGTTTCTTTATTATTTGACAGACTTTCTGAGAGAAATGGTCTGAAAATTTAAGCAGGTACTTAGTTAATGAAAAAATATTTTAAGTAGAAGTGCTCTTTGTGAAAATGAAAATTGGCTTAAAAAAGATGCGACATGCCCATATTCCTAGTCCTTAGGCTTTGTCGCCTGTGTCCCGGACAAATACGAGACCACAGAAATCCACATAAAGAAAAACATTAAAAAGCATGTTGTAGTCCTAATACTTACAGCAGCTGCGACATTGGCGCCATAACCGTGGGCATAGTAAGCAGCCGTAGCTGCGAACAGCACGATGAACGCAATCAGGTACAAAAGCGTCTCCAAACCCGTACTTATCAGCTCCTGGAAAGATAACGTGATAATCAGTATATACTGACAACACTGATACTGGCAACACTGTCAGAACGTAAACATTGCTTTCATAGTCTTATATTTGTTATTAATAGTTTTGATCCTTATAATGTTATCAAAGTTTGTGAATCGACTTAATTACAAGTGAATCACCTATGAAATTGTTCGCAGCGATTGAACCATAACAATAAACTAATAAATAGTGATAATACTAGTTGGGTGTAATATTAGTGAAGTGTATTAAAAACAGTAACTTTACTGTTTTATCGGAACAAAATTAACATAAGCAATAATATAAATACCAGAAACCATAAAATAAAGTGATAAAAAGTTAAAAAGACTGCAAAATAGAAACTAGCAAGTCATTTATACCGTTTGTAAACAAAATTTGAAAGCGGCCGCCCCACCAAGTCGAATTTCAATGGGCGCGTTCCAGATCCTAACGTTACGTTTGTACTACCTTTAGCATCTGTTAAAAAAGCCCCTGTTACACGAACGTAACACCACATATGGTGTTACCCGTATAAACAAATTACCCTAGAAAAACTGTTCTCTTTTTTTTTTTTTTTCTTTTACCATACCATATAGTACCTGTGATCGACTTTGTGTGTTAAAAATAAATTATAACATGGATGAACATAACGAAAATGTTACTGTCCGAAAATTAAGACGAACGAGTTCATTAAAAAATTTAACTAATCAATCTATTCTTGACATATCAATGACGAGTTTGCATGACAAAACAACAGATGAGACTATACTGTTAATGAATAATCAACTTCTAGAGATAGCTATAAAATTGGAATCAGCCAATCAAGAAATTGATAATTTGAATCTAGAAAACAAAGAACTGAAAGAAGAGCTCGATAAGCATAAGAAAACTATATTACTATTTAAAAAACTAGGATGCACGGGAGAATATCCGACACCGGTGTCTGGAAATAAAAAAAAAAACAAACCAAGAAGGATCTCTAAACAAGGCTTTAAAACACCAATATCATCACCGGATCGTACAACACCGCAATTACAGCAATTACAACAGTACTCAAAAAAGTTAACTAATACGGAATGTTTAATAGTAAAAGAGTCTTCAAACGAAAACTTCCACCAACAAAATACAGGAAAAATCAAAGAAAATATGGCCGAAGAGGTACAGGGGAACCCTCCAGAAATCAACAACACACAAAAAAATTCAAGCAAGTTCAACCGATCTGCTCGGAGAAAAGTAACAATTGTAAGCAACAACACTAGTAATAATATTCTATCAATATCTAAAAATGTATTTGCCTCTAATTATGACGTGTGTCATTATATTAAATCCAATTGCGGTATAGAGCAACTTCTTTATGGACTTGACTCGAAAGTTGAGAATTTTACGATGGATGATTATTGTATTATTTTTATAAGTGACTTTGATTTCAACAAATCTCAAAACTATTCAGAGATAATAATTAAAATAAGAGAATCGCTCCTCAGAATAAATCACACTAATATGATTCTATGCGTACCGACTTATAAATATAGCTATTATAGTACGATGTACAATTACAGGGTAGAAATGTTCAATAATCTGTTGTATCATGACGTACAAAGTTATAATTATGCAATATTATTTGACTCTAATCTAAACTTGACTTGTGATTATTCTATGTTTTCCAAAAATAATGGTAGAGTCAACAACAATGGAATGAAAAATATTATTAACCATATTCATATGAACGTTATTGAAAATTATGTAAGAGGCACCTGTAATGAAAATGAAAATGAAAATGAAAATAATCCATTAGAAATTGTAAATAAAAAACAATGTCTTTTTCGTGAATAAAGGTAAGAGGCAATATTCATCAGAAAATAAACACACATTGACATTATTTCATCAAAATATTGCTGGAATTTTAAATAAAATTGATATTTTTGATCTAACGATCACAGATCTTAACACACAAATAGGTAGAATAGATTTTATATGTCTTAGCGAAACATTCATAAAATTTGGGCATGAAAGCAACTTAAAAGTGTCACACTATAAACTAGCTTCATCTTTCTCCAGAAAAGCTAAAAAAAGAGGTGGATCCTGTATACTGGTTAGAGAGGATATTGCGTGCAGGTCAATAAAAGCTATTGAACAAATAGCTAGTACAAACCATTTTGAATGTTGTGGAATTGAACTACTGGAATACAATTTAATTATAGTAGTTATTTATAGGGTTCCGGGAACAGATATTAAAATCTTTTTAACGAAACTCGAGGAATTATTAAATAAAATAAATATGAATAAAAATGTTATACTTTGTGGAGACTGGAATATTAACATACTAAACAATAATAACCAGACTAAAGAATTACAGTCACTTATTACGAACTATAATATTGTTACGCATATCAAAGTTCAACCAGAAAACAATCCAGTATAGATCAAATAGCAAGTAACATTGAGCTATCGAATGTCACAAGTAACACTCACAATTTAGGTCTATCAGATCATAACACTGGACAGTCTTTGAAGTTTGAAATTCCAAAAAAAAATGAAAGACAAAAATTTACAGAACACTGGTACGAAGATAAAAGAGACTATTGTAGGGAAAATATGACAAAATTTAAACAATGTATGGCATCACTATCATTCACAGAAGTTTACGAAGTAAAAGGGAGTGACAAAGCTTTTGACATATTTCATGACCTGTTTATGCTATTCTATAAACTTTGCTTTCCTGTAATACGCAGTAAAACAGGATACAAGGAAGTTAAAAATAGGTGGATAAGTAGAGGATTAAAAATTTCATGCATCAAAAAAAGAGAGCTTTACCATCGCTATCGAAATGATGTTATCGATAGAGAAGGTAAGAAAAAAGTATATGTTACTTACACTAAACTTTTAAAAAAATGTATACTAAAGTCCCAGAATATTAATAATAATAGACACATTACTAGGGCCAAGAATAAATGTAAAGCTGCGTGGACAGTTATTAAAAACAATGTTAATACAAATAATTTACATATGGACATTAAAGAATTGAAGATTAATGATAAAATAATTGATAATCCTACCGACATTTGCAAATATTTTAATGACTATTATATTGATTTAACGAGTAAACCTACAAATATACCCAACAATGAGACAAAAAATACCCACTTCGACAAAGAATACAACTCTATGTTCTTGACACCAGTAAATGAATCGGATGTAATTCAAATTATAAAATCTCTAAACGATACTAAAGCAACGGGTTACGATGAAATTACTACGAAAATAGTTAAAGATAACGCTATAAATATAGCATCGCCCTTAAGTTACTTGCTAAACAAATCGTTTGAAGAAGGAGTGTTTCCCACAAAGATGAAGGTATCAATTATTAAACCGATGTTTAAGAAAGGTAATCCTACCAACATAGCCAACTACAGACCAGTAACTCTGATACCGATATTTGCAAAAATATATGAAAAGGCAATGCATCAAAAGCTAAATAGTTTTATAAATAAAAATAAAATACTGGTGGATAATCAATTTGGATTTAGGCAAAATAGTTCCACTTCGTTAGCCTGTTTCTCTTTAATTAAACAAGTGACAGAAGCACTAGACAAAAAGTTAGCGGTCTTATCGGTCTTCCTAGATATGAGCAAAGCTTTCGATTTTGTGCCACATAAACGCTTGCTCTATAAACTAGAGAGATACGGCATAAGAGGAAATACACACAATTGGCTAGAAAGCTACCTAACCAACCGTATGCAAAGGACAGTCATCTCAAAAACAATCAATCAATCAAGAATAACATTTACGTCACAATTAAGAATAAATAACTGTGGAGTACCACAAGGTAGCATTCTAGGACCTCTAATGTTCTTGTTGTACATCAATGATTTTAATAAATGTCTCAATCATAGCTGTATATTGTTTGCTGATGACACAACACTATTAATTAAACATAAAAATAAATCGGATATAGAAAACGAGGCACATAAAGAACTAAATGAAGCTATGGCATGGTTAAAAAACAATAATTTACATATTAATATTCAGAAAACAAAAATAATAAATTTTCAAACCTATAACACAGAAATTAGACAATCAAATATACAGATTAACAATTCAGTCATAAAATCGACAAACTCGACTATGTTTTTAGGGATAACAATTGATAATTTGTTAAATTGGAAGGAACACACGGAAAATTTATGTAATAAATTAGATAAGTTCGTATATCCTCTAAGGAGATTAAGATGGACTGTGAATAGAAATACAGCCTTATCAGCATACCATGGCTATATTTCGTCAATACTGCGGTATGGCATTGTAGTATGGGGAAACTCAGTTCACGTGCAAAATGTTTTCATTGCACAAAAAAAATGTGTTCGAGCTTTATACGGGGCACAATACCTAGAACATTGTAGACCTATATTCAAAGAATTAAAAATTTTACCATTACCGTGTCTCTACATATTTGAATTGTGTATGTTGGTACGAAGGAATCCAGAACTGTTTCCTTTACACAACGTAGTAATGAATAAAAGCAATGCTAGAGACCCTGCCAAGCTACTGGTGCCCCAACAGAGACTGCACCTTTATTCACGAAATGCATATTGTATGGCAATTAAAATATATAACAAGTTACCTATCAAAGAGAGAGCCTTGCCAACAAATAAATTTAAGGGATACTTGTTTAACTGGTTACTAGACAGATGCTTTTATTCAAACAATGAATTTTTAGAATTTAAGTGAATCATGTTTATATAAAGAGCCTTGCTTATAATATTATTTTGACATGTGATTTGAATTACTTATTGACATTTCTTATAATTAATTAAATTATTGACATTGATAATACAGTTTTAATCATATATGAAATTTACAGTTTTAATCATATCAAGATAACATAATGAAATAGAATAAAACAATTAGATTATTATAATTAAGGAAGACTCGTAATATTTAATATCTAATTCAAACGCAGGCCTTACCTATCAATGTTTCCACACCATCTCTAGGTAGAATATGTGTAATTTATATTAATTTTAAGATCTTTGTAAACCATATTCCTGGAAATAAATAATTATTCTATTCTATTCTATATAGAACATGATTGGTATCTATTAAAACGCCCCAAGACACAAACCCAAGTCTATTAGGTAGGTACAAAAAGATATAAGTATCACTCATGATGCCACTGTCACTATACTGTAAAGACATGGTAATTTGTGTATTCAAGAGCTAGAAACCCCTTATATATCCTGAAGAATATAATAGTTCAATAAATTCTCTCTTACTTTTATTTCTGTTTCGCTTATGGTTTGGACAATTTCTCAATTCATAAATAACTTAAACTTTGGGTCACGCTTTTAATAAACTCCAATAACTTTTAAATTTTAAAAAGTCATTACTTCAATAATCCGGACTTAAAATTATCCGGATGACCTTCGACAACCATCTATATATCTACACAAATATTAACAAACTTGAACAGTTTGCATTCTAATTCAGAAAATACTAGCGGCAGCATAATATCTATAATATCTTGGGACAACTCACACAACATCATCTGCTCCCAAACTAAGCAGAGCTTGTATTAAGGCAACCAGACAACTGATAAACATACTTATATATTTTTTACAAGTCAGGGTCACTTATCACCTAGACCATTGTTTAGTGACCCTGACTGCTGTGCCAGAGGTCGTGGGTTCGAACCTTACCCAGGATAAAACTTTGTGTGATGAGCACGATGGTTTATTCTGTGTCAGTCAATTTTTGAAACAAAATAGCCCTTTTTCATTTTTAAGGAGTATTAAAAGGTACAGTGCCGTAACTTAAACGTTTACAACTATAGCAAACGAGTTATAATACTCAGGCATGTACAATCCAAATTTAAAGAGGGAGAAACTATGAGGCATGGTTAGTATACATACATAGAAAGTGAAAGTTTGACGTTGATGTTTACAGATAAGCCACTTTTTACGATAATTTTCACATAACACGTGATTTAAACAGTGACTTGAGCATTTTATTACGTTTAGTAATAAAATTCTGCTTAAAACAATGATTACTTACTGATAAAACCCAGTTGATAGGGATTTTGAGAGCGTCCTTAATACTGAGCAAGTAGACAAAGCTCCACATGAGCGTGGTGATGAAGCTGGTTACCGCTACGAAGACAAACCACGTCGAGTACCATGGCGACGCTAGAGCCATGCACAGGATACCAAGGATCTGAAATAAAAGAAAACAAATAATGTACAGAACTATCGCATAAAAAAAACATCCTGTAATCGTAGCACTAAAGGAACCTAAATTACCTTGTACCTAAATTAAATAATGAATAATATTTTTTTTATTAACAATGCAACCGCTAAAGGAAACAATTAAGTTTCCTTTATATCTATTAAATGTATTTATTGTGAAAATAAATAATTATCGCGTAGGTAGGTATACATGCATATATATCTACATTAAAAATGCGTGTAAATATAATAGGTACATAAGATATAATTATATCTTGTTATATTAATATAACTTTTGCAATAAAGACGATAGGCAGTAAAATCAAGTTAAGCAACCACTTGCAAATAACAAAAAATAAGTTATTATCATAGACATCGATATAAGAAGAAGAGTGTGTCTCTTCTATCATAGGCATTCCACGTATAAGCTGATGAAAAATCTATTCTTAGAAAGCAAAACGTTATAAATTAAAATTTTCTTATTAAATAAATGAGCATGAGCACGAGCAGCCACTAGATGTTTTAAAATTCCACAGTTTGTAAAAGAGTTTAAATCCTTTCTGATGCATAATGCAGACTTCGATGGAACAAAATTATTTTTGGCAAAGGCATACTGTTTACTATCAGTCAATGTTTATCAAAGAAATCTTTTAATGTCAAAATGACATTTTTTTAAACAGCAATTAAGCAATAGGTATACTAGATTTCGATCAATCAAAATCAACAGTTGCGCAGTGTAAAACCAGAACTAATAGGGAAGACACAACTTGGCCACCAAAACAATACACTCAGGAATCCCAAAGAAAGCCAAAACTGAAACTGAACTGTCTTTAAACCGGCAATGTACTCAATCAGTAGTATACTGTCATAATATAGTATCCGAAGATATGAAGCGATATGGAAATTTTATGTTATAATGACGAGCGATGCACGATATATTGTATCATAAGATGATATCCATCTTATGATACAATATATCGTAACATAGGTAAGCCTTCGAGTGAATATATTATCGTAACTGCCTACCTAATAGTACATGATACGAGGATCTTCGGATACTATAATATTTTAAATAATGATATCATCATCATCAGCTCGTTTCGATCCACTGTAGCGATCCAGATATTCTAATATCAAATACTATAGCATCTCAGCCGTTTGCGACGCGCTTTATTCTATAAAGATAATGTCGTCTATTAATGCTCAAAATTACTATTTAATTACCCAATCATCATTATTAAAACTCCAAACAATTAAAATTGTTAAAATATCGTAATATAATCGAAGTATATTAGCCGGCTGTTTAAAAATCCCCTGTAGCATTGAAAAAGATTTTTGGATAGTACAGGTTTCCTTGGATTTTAGGAGAAGTATACAAATTATATAGATATGTTTTTGATTAACTTTTTATTATTATTCTTTATATTATTCGAGAACTCAAATCTTAAATAACAGGTTCAGAACCGGGCCTGAAGAAAACACAAGAAACAGACGAATAAAATAAGTAATACAACGTTCCATACAAAGTTTTTCCAATAACATTAAAACAGCGCTAGGTAATAGATAAAATAGCGGTAATATCCCAGTACCACTAGGACAACGGTGTCAGGTAAATGTAAACCATTAGCGTCCGTCGAAGAGCAAGCGCAGGTAACGCGCCATCGCCACACCACGGCCTCAACAAACCGGTTCGATATCGCGCGCGAACACGAACTCTGTCGCAATGCTCACCAACAGGTGTTGTTTATAGAAATTCCATCCGATAACCGAACACATCTTTCAATAACCTTGTTAACATACCGTAAACCTAAGGTATGAATGAGCTCTGACAAAACATAATTGTGAAAATGGAATCCAAAAAGTGCAGAAGGTGAACGAAATATGGGCGTCCATAATTTGTTTAGGAGGTATTTTAATGTGTGTCAAATGTGGCACGTGCACAGTTGCACATAAAATGGAGAAAGTGCGTCGCTAGGTGCCTCCGCGAGGAACCGCCATCGCCAGTCGTCTGTAGTCGTCATGTGTACGTATGTGACACGACCGCCATACCGAGCCACCAAGCCTTTGTCAATGGGTTCACAGACCATCGTCGCTTTTACACGTTGCAGTCGCGCTCCAAATAACAAAGGGTGACCGGATTTCCGATACTACTGTATTCGGTATCTACATCTATTGACGAAAGTGCTACGAATAATATAACACACCCACAGCTTAATATAGAAGCTCTACACACAATTATTTATACTGAATATTATGAGTAAACAATCGGTTGTAATATAAAATGTAATCAGCTCCTATCCAGAAGATAGTTTTTTTGGTTTGTTTGTTAAAAAAATTATATTATTATAGAGAAAATATCCATTGTTCTTTAGCTTGTTGAGTCATATCTTTTTGTGGCAATAATTTTGCATAGTAGTAAGTCTATAGATATCGGAACATTGATAATAATAAATACGAGAGCTTAGATTAGAGTATTAGAAGTCACCCAAGGCTTCTCTCTGAATGCTCAAATGTCAGTAACTCGTTGTTTACACCGGTATCTTTTTTAGAGTTGATTAGAATCTCCTTTCACTTCCTACCGTGACATGCCAGTAACATTTGTTATTATACGTCATTTAGTTTTTTGTAGTCAATAGGCATTGAATCCTTAACCTGCAAATTCATCACGTCTTTTCTCCTAATGAATGAAGTGTTTGTGTCAAGTTCGTGTACATAATTTCATCGTTTGATTTTGAATATATTTATAATTCAGTTCGAGTTCGTCATTGTCAAATCGTGACCACCTGGTACTTGTTTACTACCTGAGAGTATTTTGGAACCGGAGGCACAGAGTGAAGGCAGCTGCGCAAGCCCGTGTTTTCTTACTATTGGCGAAGACTTAAGAAGATACAATTCTCAAGATCTGGCATGACCTTTCCCATTAATACTTGAGCCTGTACTGACTGTTTATTCAAAAGCTAGAAGATTTTGTAAATAAATTTAAGTATTTGAAAATATGTAATATCGTGTGTCATACGGTGACATTAAAGAGAAGCAGCAAATATTTTAAATTTATCTAAAAATGTTGTCATCTATACTAAACAGCATATAAAGCTAAAATAAATGATGATGTTAAGGAACCATATTGATATTGACACATACAATTATAGTTGCTTACTCGATCTAAATGGTTCGTGGCGTGTATTTGTGTTGTTATTCTACTCCCATGTGTAAGTACAATGAGCAATTGTCCTTGAAGTAAATACAATTCTACAATGGCGGCTAAGTGCTGCCATCGATCGATATAGAATTAGCTACACTTATTCTCAATCGTCTCGTACAAAATTATTAGGAATAAAATTTCTGAACACCGTTATTTGTCCATTTCAACATTCGATTTGTAAAACAATATCCAGAAAAATTAATACGAAACAGTTAAATCTATAAAATATTAATGAATTCGTCTGACACAGTTCCGTAAATAAGTGGGCTGTAGGTTTCAAACTCAATACAGCAACGCAATGGTTGCGAAGTGAAAATGCAATCAAGTAACATAACATTCGGGTCAATGGGTGCGTGCGCGGCGCAGGCGGCTGCGGCGCGGGCGCAGCGGCCCAACTTGCCCAAACACAGTCTAGTCGGTTCATTGACCACGCTTCCGCAGGGTAATAGGGTTTTATTCAATAATAAAATAAAACTTGAATCTATAACATTTACCTATTACTGATTAAGAGAACTGATGATAAGTCTATTCATCTTATTTCTATTTCAAAGTAAGTATATAATGCTGTCTAACACTTTCCCCAAAACTTAAATGATTTGAAAAGATGCAAGCTGATTATGTTAAATACGTATAGAAGTTCATATTAGGTACTTCACTCAGCTAAGTGGGTATTATTATCATCTGAACTAAGGAGTAAATATGCTATAATTACAGTCGTATACAAAGGTGTTAGGTTAGGTGAAAAACCGGTTTAACCACATAGTTATGAATGTAATTTAACCACTGTACAAACAAACTTACAATCAAATTTTAACACCCATGTTCTTTTGAGGTTTCATTCGTTTCGTTTACAGGAAAATGAAGAAAAAACAATTTATACATACGGAATAAACACACATTGTTCAGGATACTTTTAACAAAAATATGAGTAGGCATTTATTGGTAAGTAGGTAGATCAAACTTAGGAACTGGTTAAAACTTGTAACATAAATATAACATTCCAGCTAACATTTTAAACTAATAATAAACGTCATTTTGATGTAGATAATGGACCCCGGTTAATCATTAGCCATTTGCAAGATGATATTGGCCTTGACAGATAATATTTATAAAATAACATGAACTCACTCATCAACAACTTGCCAATCGTCTCTGATTTGACGTTGTGAGTGAATTTTAATTTCGTTCTTGCTCGAGCTCAAGAAAATGACGTAATCCCCAGATCCAGTCGAGATATTAATTCGAATCAGCAAGATACCTAGCCAACCATTGAGCCGCATAGTTTTATGATCAATGATAGACAAACTGCATACAATACCTATATATCTAACTTGTAAACTACTGACAAACCTACTGCTTTACGAGTACTACTGAATGCTGTACGTATAGCAATGCTACTTCAAGGATATTTACAGTATTTAATATTCTATAACCTCGTTCATATCGATTTGAACCACAAATCGAACACGATTAACCTTGATACCGTCCATCGACTACGCGAAGAGAATAATCATTTGAAAGAAAGTTATTTCAATTTCATTGACCTTGATATCACTACCGTGACTGTACGACAACACAACAGGCAAAAGCGAGATGTTTACAAACAATATGAACGTAATGTTCTATAAAAACTGTATTTTTTTGTGAAAAAGTAACTACAAAGAATGATGAAACTTCAGTTTCGATTTTCAGCTAAAATAATCACGACTCTTTCAAACCATTTTTCCAAACAAACCATTTTCAACCCATTTTAACTTATTTTTACTTTTTTTTAAATCTTTAAGTAAAAATAATTAGGAAGTTTCCAAAATATTAAACCTTACCTACTTAGTTATTAATTATGCTTAATAAAAATACAATAATAAGTGCCTATTGTCAACATTAAAGGAAAACTTTTAAAAGCGGGTTTGTTTAGAGGAAAAAATAATCTCTCGAGGAAGTATTTTAGGTCTAGAATACTTCCTTGAGGGATTATTTTTTCCTCTAAACAAACCCGTTTTTAATAATAATAATAACATTTTATTTGTGAAACATGGAGGATACATTTACAGGTTTGTAAAGTAAGGTGTTAAATATTATAAAAGCTCTACATGTTTCGCCTTTTCCTTTTGACAATACCTACTTATTTATTGATTCTTATTAGGTATACGATGTATTGACATTATTTAGGACGTCCAAATTCTCACCTCTAATAAATTGGGCAAACCTTCTGACGTTGGTTATTTCTCTGAAGAAAGTTATCAAACGTGCGGTATGAAAAGACAGAATACGACGTACCAACTTAAAACATGTTCAAGAGTTCAAGGTGCATTGGATAATTAAGTATTAGTATTTGACAAGACAGTATTTTATACCGCATTTTTTAAACATGATCAAATAAACCAATCATCATGATGATCTAACTAACAGGGAACGTAATCAGTAGGTACGTAATATAGCACAATTTTTATACGGAAATAACTTCGGAAAACTTTGATTTGTTGTGATCTTTTGTCTCTGTTCTTACTTGAAATCTAACATTCCTGATACAGAACCACTATATATATATATTACCCCAAAATTAATTTTACTTATTTAATTTATAGATAATTATAAAGCTAAAGAGTTTGTTTAGTGAACGCCATAATCTCTAGAACTACTGGTTCGAATTTAAAAAATATTTTAGTGTTGGATAGCCCATTTATCGAGGAAGGCTATGACCAAAAGGAGCAGAACATCAATGAAATATGTTGCAAAAATGTGGTAAATTGAAACGCAGCCGAAGTTTCGCGGGTCAGGTAGTTTACCTATACTTAGTTAAGTTTTTCTATTTTTCTGAACTAGGTAAATATTTTCGCAGCATATTGGCAGACAACCATTCAAATGAAATTCTATAATTCAGGTTAGTGACAGAGCAGGTAAGTAAAATGAAATGCAACCATTAGCTACTATTTAGAAAAAAACATTGCACAAATAATTTGACGCAAGCAATACTCATTAAACTCAAAAGAAGACAAATATTTCAGTTGACGTACGCGGTACGTTTGTCTACAAAAACTTAACTTATTAATTTATAAAGTACATTAAATTTTTAATATTATTTAGTAATCTTTAATGTGTACATAACTTAGCAAGACTTCAAAAGTTTACAATAAATAGTAAAACAATAGCAACCCAGCAATAAATTCACAGGGGATTGTGCTATGTGAATAGAACGTTGCGGTTGGTTGACATGAATTCACACATTCTACAGGCCCCTATGGATTAAAGTGTAATAATGTAAAGTACACTTTAACGGTATTCGTTTTAATACAAACTTAAATATGATGGGCGTAGACTGGGTTGGAACGTACCTACATACCTGTTGAAAACACCCACGAAAGTTCTTTGTTTGTTGTAGGTATTTCACTTCACATTTCTATGTAGGTATCCATTGTCTAAAAAATAGTACTTGTTGTATAAAATAATAGTAACTTATAGTATCCGGGTAAGATAATATACGTGCACCCATCATGTAATTAACAACATTCTTAGTAATTTAAAAATTAACTCAAGGCTGAGAGGATCAGTAACTCAATAGAGACGATTTGAGAGGTGTTGGAAGTCAAAAGGCAAAGGTCAACCCGACGTATGCCACGAGAATCTTCTATCTAGTGACTAATTGACGAAAGTACTCAAAGTATCTGGTGCAATATCAAGCTCGTTGATTTGGGCGTGAACAAATTTAAAATAGGACAAGACAAACGATTTTATTAAAGCATAATTGATGTTTCTGTTCGTCTATGATATCCGTGACCCGTTTTCTTACACGCTGTTAACTGGGAAAATAAGAGAACAACAGATGAGCGTCCTCCCGAAATAACCATCCGCTCTGTAGCGTCAGATATATATAAACTGCTGTAACACGATTAAAGCGTGACATAATGAAAGATAACACGAATGACGGTTCTCGCCATCATCTTAACTTCTCATTCAAAAGACCTTGATAAGAATCACGGTTTTTAAAGTCAATGTTATTATTGTGTAATCAATATTTATACTAAATTTAAAACTCTCTTAAATTTAAAAGTCTCTATTGAAGTGCATAAATTCATAACAGATTTTTTTGATTTATTTTTTGACCAGTGCATGTCCATATCTTGTTAGTAACAAGATGAAACATAAGAACTAGTGTTAGTATGATAAAACTTAATATTAATTAAAAATATGCTGTACGATGATGCGCTAAGCAACTTCAAAGTTTATTTGAGTGTATCTATATGCTTTGCGCAATAGTTTTCCGAACTCTATGACAAAATTGGATCTATTAGCAGCAATCCAATAATTAGGTAGGACAGCACTGTCGTCGTGCTCTCATGAAACATGCTTTATATGTAAATAAAGCTAAATAAGTATTATGTACTTCCTGTATCTATTTAGATCACTCAAAGTATCTAATGGTTTGAGGCCTACTATCTTGCATCAAATGGGTGAGGTCTACCAATGCCCAGCAATAGATCGTCAGATGATGATTACGATTCTGGTTTCAAAAGTTAGAATCTACTAGTATCTTAACACGCGGTTTTAAAATCTATGAGATAATAAAATTTTCCGTCATTTTTGTGCTCACATACCATTGAATAACTTATCTCTACTTATGGCAGTGAATACGTAACTGGACATTTCTACTTACGCTGTTCGTTTTCATGTACAACGAAGCGTTGAGATGGTGTTAACTGAGGTGTGTCGTAAGCTTGTTTAAAACATATTCGTAACATAGACAATGCTAACGTTTTGAAACACATATTTGTACCTATTCGACTTCAGCGCTGTTTTATATGCCATAAACAATATGACTTATGTTTTAAAGGGTCTTCGACATTAGGTACTATTAGTATTTGAATAATTATCAAACATCTAATGAAACGAAGAAAGTAACTGGCCCTTTTAAATTTAGGTTAAATGTTTTTACTATCTAAGTGGGAATTTAAGTACAAGACTCATTAAAATTTTAGATGGAAACGGTAAGTAAGTATTTACTTGAAACAAAATATACAAGAGTTGTGAAAACGATGACGTGTCTATATGTAGTGTACTACAAAATTAATGAGTGAGTGAAATGATGGGAAAACGACAAGTTGTCACACCGGCTCGGGCCCAGTCGAGTCTCAAAGACGCGCCGTACCACCGCCGGCAATGGCCGACCACGGCGGACCACATGTTGACACTACTACTTTCATTTTGATGCCAACTTTCACCCGATGTCGCTCTCGAATAAGCTACGAATGCAAAATTTTAATCGTCTGTTAATATGATCTTTATTTGTTCTTTTATTTAAATTCGATATACATATCGATGACGTGTAGGTAAACGGCCGCTCACTTCATGTTCATGTAAACAAAACTACGTACCTACCTACCTACTTACTTACTTTTTTTATTGTTTTCCTTTTATCTCAACTGATTAATTGTGTGTTAACATTGGGATGAGTATTTCTGGAGTCTTAAATTAGACAGAAAAAACTATGAGCAAACGTAATTTAGGTGCATGAGAATTATGCGACGAAAAAATATTTAAAATGAATATCAGTTATCTACTTGTCTGTTCCACTCGATGGACAGGTAACAACTGAGCAATACCATGGCAACAACCATTGAATGGTTTCATGCAATATTTAAATCTATGCGAGCGAATTAAAGTGACCATAAACATATCTTCAAATTCTGATTCTGTTCATTCTGAAAGGTACCATGTGCATACAAGATATTATGTATTTGCAATGGATTTGATTTATTATGTATATTTTTAATAGTAAGTAGGTATCTATATACGCAAGTCACTTGAGAAATCTGTTCTTATCAATGCATTTATCTCTACATCTATAATCAAAGAAAACTCTAGGTTTCAGTTTGCAGCGAAGAAAGAAATGATTAAACAACTCACAAAAGTTTATCAAAATAAAACCAGAATAATCTCACAGATAACAGAACACCTGAGTAATAAGTAAGGTATACTCTGATAAGCATAAAGCTGACCTTCGTCCCAACTTAGACTACTTTGTCTATAAAACAAAGCCGTTATAAAACACCGCGTCCGTCTGTATGTTCGGGATAATAACAAAAACTACTTAACGCATTTTAATGCGATTTTCACTATCATTTAGATCATTTCTTCCGGATGGTGTTTATATAATACAAGCATTATAAGTAAATATATTGTAGAGAAAATCCGGTACGAAGCCGGGCGGGCCGCTAGTCCTTTATAACCTAAGTATCTGTCAAAAAACACATTCCAAGTAACACATGGCATAAAGATTTAATAAAGAATTCTATGTTTATTCTTGCAGCTATTGTCACAATGGTTATACTCTTGTATTTAATCATTAGATAAAGTTTGTATATATGTGTCATCGTGCGCTTATTCACAGATATTCATAGAATATTACGTAAACTTCGTAAATGTGGCGGTACATTTTATATCTACCTAGATATGTAGGTACGTGTTTTTTGCTAAGAGACGTATCAATGCCCTTGAAACTGTACAGTAAGATTTCTGTTATATCAATTGAATTAAAACATATAGGTAGGTACCTTACATTAAGTGGGTTATATCAACTAACTATTCTTTCAACAATTTGTGAGAGCTATTAGATTAATTACTTAAAATATTACACTACACTGAATAAAGACAGTCTAACTCTACTAATTCGATATACACTTCTGGTTGAAGTTAGGGATATGTATGGAAGTATACCAAGCTACCAAGCCAACAATCTATATTGATTTAGCCAGTCTAAATTGAGTGTAGTGTAATAAACGCTTTAACCAACCTCTTTTACATAATACTTTCCACAATGACAATAACAAAAGACAATTAATGGCAGTCAGCATGAAAGAATTTACCGCAACTAGCCTAGCCTACTGCAATAAAACTATGTAATCATATCGCTTAGTCGTAAAACCGTAGATTATTATCAGCTCACTTTCCTTTTATCGGTCAACGGTAGGGCATTCTAACATTCGTTAAGTTCATTGCTACTAACCAATGGTAGGGTTTGAACCTACTTATTGATTTTTAACTTTCATTAGGTACCTACAAAACAACGCTATTCATTCGGAATATGTTGTAAGTCAAAGGATAGGTATGTTATTCCACCAATTGCCATGCGCACAGAAGGAAATTATTACTGGCATCTGTCAAGCATAACTACAGCATCCACTTCAGATGTGTAATGCGAAGCATTAAGGTGCCTATTTTAATAATAAAACGTCATTAGAGAAAGTCGAGGTTTGGTCAGTGAGTAGTGCTATTACAGCCAAGAGTTTATCAAATAACCATTCATTGCAGTCTAGTAATAAGACTAAATAAAGACAATTGGGCAAATAACGTTCAAAATACAACAACTCGTACCATAGTAGGTACAATACAGTTTTATTAATTTTCACAAAATTTAAAAAAACGCAATTCCCGTCAACACGCAATTCCCAAGGTGACCTTAAGCCTTAGTTCGTAAAAGCTAGTGACCATATCTGATGTTGATATTATTCTACGACTTACCTACCATCAGGCAAGTGTAAAAAATTGCGATCGACATTCATACAACAGACTAAACAAACACATTGTGCGTAGGTAGGTAATCTACATATAAAACTCGCCTGCATAAAAAGATGAAAACAGGGTAGTTCACTGGGATTCATGAATGCCTTCGACTGCATGATTTAATAATAATATAATAATAATAAAATTTTATTTGTACATTTACAGGTTTGTAAAGTAAGGTGTTAAATATAATAAAAGCTCTGCATGTTTCGCCATGTCATTGGCATACAAATTTAAAAGTTATTTATAATTATTAAATTAAATTTAACATTATACAACAATAGGTTTATCTTCTTCTCTGTATTAGTACTAGTCTAAAAAAAATTGTGACAAATATAAGAATGTGAAATAAACAAAAATGAAAAAAACTAGCAAAACGAAACAAAATATAACAATAACAAAAACAAAACGTCATAATAGTATGTAACGTACTCATAAAATCATCTAATTTATAAAAACATTTCGCAATAAGTTCTGTCTTTAGTTCCTGTTTAAATTGTTGTAGGTTTAGATTCTTTATATGTTTTGGTATTTTATTATATATTGAGGGAGCTAAACAGAACACTTTTATGCATTAGTGTTGTATTGGCTCTAACCATATATAGTCTGTTTTTATCTCTATGACTGCGACTGACTGTATCGAAATCGCGATGGAATATGTGTGGATTTGTTTCTCTTGTTTTCATATTTTTTTAAGCTGGCAGGTTTTTTGTTTTTTTTATTATTTAATACTTTTTAGTTCCTACCTACTTAGTTGTAAGACGTTATTAACTGTAACTCCCGAAAATTTGAGCGAAAATGGTTGGTAACTAATTTTAAATCGCTATAGGTATATCCTAATCGGTCATTTTAAGTAAAAAATGATTGAAGAAACCTCATCATGATTTTAAAATACCAACACTTTATGACTTTATTTTTTTTCTCTATCACAAAATGGCATCTGACTGTCGCCATTTTGAATTTTGATTGCTGTAATGTCTTTAGTGACACTCACAAGATTAATACGAATCGATTGAAGTAGTAAATCATCAAAATCGGCCCTCGCGTTATGTCTATATAGTGCCACAAAGGAACATACATACATGGACTGCGTCTGCTTTGCGTCGCGTAGTCGGGTAAAAATACGATAGATATCTTAGTTGGTTGCAGAATGCCAAAGATAAAATGTCATTTTTACCTTCTTTTATATCTTAGGTAGGTACGTACTTTACCTTAAACATGTATGTATACAGATACTAAATTAGAGTAGATACTTAGGTACCTAACGGAAAGATGTTATTTATCTTTAAAGTAATTGTTAGAATATTCTGCTATTGTTTACATGAAGGTCAAATATATTCTGTCTTCCAATACAGCGTGGCCTTGCAGTAAGTCATTTGCAGATATTGTATTAGTTAACTAGACACACATCAATTTGCTGTACTAAGTACTACTATGCTGTTGTATGAAAATGTATCTAGGTATTATACGTACCTGACTTAAATCCAAGATTGTAATTCAATCTAACATGAAGGAAACAGATAGGTATTTAGGCATATAATATAGGCAGTCAAGACTGCGCCGAACAGTTGTCTTGTGTACCGAATTTCGCCCCCATCGTGTGTGCAACTTACACTTGGCCAAAACGAAATGAGGTGCAGAGGAAATGCAGTCGGAGGCATTAATGAATCTCGATGAACATAGTAAAGTGCCTCCGACTGCATGAAATTATATAATTACGTATTTTATTATCTTGTTTCCATCTTTTTTGTGCAGGCGGGGTTTTTTATTTTTATAATTGTTTTTTATTTAAAACTTTTTAGTGCCAGCTATTGTCAAGTATTGAAAATTGAATTAAGAATAGTTGCTAACTAACTTTTTTAGTATTTCAGTCAATATCATGTTATACCTTTTTAAAATTCTTAAGATGAGCCCTTTAATTTGATACCCATATTGTAGTATTCCAAAAACAGCTTTTTTTTCACACCTCTTTATTTTGACATCTCACAGCCGCCATGTTTGTTTTTTTCAAACGTCACATATCTAAGAACACTTGGGCAATCAAGACGAATCTAACGTCTGAATCTAAAATCTGACGTCTCAGTTGTATAAATCCGTTCAGTGGATTGTGAGATATTAGGTAATAAAGAATATTACATACATACATACAAGATACGCGCGCAAAACATAACCCTTCCTTACAGTCGGGTAAAAAATATAAAGTCGCGTTACCATCTTACCGTCATACAAAAATCGTAACCAGCCAAAGCCAGAACCTTTCCAACAAAAAGTGAAAGTGCCTGCCAACAAAAAACTGACATTAATATTGGAAATTATGAGAAGATTTTGTATAAAATAAACCTACCAAAAATGCTTTCATCGAATAACAAATATGTAGGATCTTAGTTCTAATATAAACTTTGAAGGATAGAACTTTACTGCCGGTAAAAATAAACTGACTGCAGAACAAGAACAGTTGTAGCCTGGCTAACGTATACCTACCGCGATGAACTAGGAATCTCGTTTATATACCTATTAAATTATACAAATTATTTAGTTAGGAGAGACACAAGAAGATTGCTATTCAGCAAAAAGGCCCAGACTTCTTCCGACTACTTCAAGAATTTGAAGTCCATAGAAATTTTCATAAAACAACGATATTTTTTATAAACTTGAAACGCTTACACTTAAGATAGGAACGATATGAAACTGCATAAGTATAGATACAAAACGAACTTCGGACTCAGCGATGTTTAAAACTGTTTCGTAAGAAAGAAAGCGAAAGTGATACATGTATATTTCCTTTCACAAAACACACCAACATCACCGATGCCCATAAACGTCCCACAGTTGGGCACTGACCTCCATATATACAAAACAAACGAATCAAATTTAGTCCAAAAACACGGAGACTAACATGGTACACTTGAAATTATAAACAGAGTAAATAGGACATTTCAACTTCACTTAGCCTTATTTGAGTCTAAACATGCACTTAAAAAAATAGTTAACCTTTAACCTATTTGGTTAAGCCAAATATAACTTAAGAAGTTAACTAGGTACCTGATAGAAATCTATCAAAATATAAAATCTCAAAGACAATGATTAGATGGACCATATACTCATAAATTACAAAAAAATACTAAAATGTATTTCAACATCAAATAATTTTATCTTTTTTGACACGGGAAACTGACTTCCGTGTACCACATGTGGATGTATGAACAAGTGACAGAATCCAAATAAGTACCTAAAATTAGTACGTGCCCATTATTCAAATTACACAAATATTTGCCATCTTTATGCTTAACGTAACTATAGCTTAATTGTATGAAATGGAAATACTATTTTAAAAATTGATATTTAAAATCGTATTTCCATTTCCATTGATAGTATGAAAACACGAGAAAAATAATATTGACGAAATTTCAACAACACTTATTAAAAACAAGTTAATTGAGCGCAGCGGATAGTCGATTAATTTAATCACACAGATCTATTTATTTTATAATTTAGACAATTCATTAAAATATCTGACAACGGAAATCTTGAATTCTCTCTCTCTCTCTCTGGTCACTGCGCCCTAAAACATCTAATAGATAAACAGGATACAGCGAATCTTATTACAGGACAGGATAAATTAATAAGGCCAGTAATTGGAACAATTAATCTGGCTATAGCTACGGAGACAAAGTTGTGTTTAATTCAGTTGTCAGGTATCTTAGGTATACATATTTCTAATCTACAAACATAGCCCATGGCAACTAGATCACTAATGTTCCTCAAAGGTATTTTAAATAAACATTTGGTAACTATTAATATCATAAACTGTAACTTCTGCAAGTCTACGAGTAGGTTCCATAATTATTTTCAGATGTGCCCCTCAGCTCTACTTTTTAAATGTATCACGATAGTGCCAATATGGTTTATAGAATAGTATATAGCATTTGGGCATATCACGTCTATAGCTTTTTACCTAAACAAATGGGGGATATCATTTATTTAAGTAAAAAGCTAGGTACGTAATACGCCTAAATGCTACATACTATTCTATTATGGAGTAAAATTGTTACATTTTAAAGGTCATAGTAATACAGAATAGTATAATTGAAGAAGTGGTAAATGAAGAGTCACGATTAACAATTTTGAATTTCATGGTAAACTTAATACCTACTATATTATAATACTACAAAATAGGTGTAACAGTTGACGTATAAATAACAAATGTAAAATATAGAGTATTCACCAAATGTAGCCAGTTCTTACGGGCTTGTCACGGATCAGTGATCAGTGATCGTGAATACGGACCCAGACACCTATATTCCTATATAGTACCTGAAGCATTTTTATAGCAGTCCAATAGTTTTTAGTTTATTTATTGAAATCGATTGATATCAATTAGATGTGCTGAAAAGGCGTAAACTCGTTGTTTTAGCTACCACTGGCTTCATACATGCTGTTTTACATAGTCTGGTAAACCACGTATTTAAAAAAAAACATTCTTGACTTAAAACTAACAGCAAAACCCTACAGTGAACTATCGAATCTCAAATTGAAATATTTATTTCTTGTGCATTTTTGCTTTTTTAAGTATTTTGTTTTATCATCCAATACGTAGAGCCGATAAGGAGAGATGATAAGACAACTTAGGGCCATACTTTCAGTCTGTAATTTATTATTGCAAAATGTCTTGTAGACGAATTAGGAACAAGTCCTACTTATGTACCTACCTACAACATTAGGTAATGGATGTAGAGTTGTAGAACCAGTATTTGAGCAGCGATTACAAATCAGCCATTACAGTTTTTTTCTAAAGCCCCGTACTAACATCACGGTATGCAAGTTTTCTTTAAAAAAAAATGTTATGTATGGGTTATAGAGCCAGTATTCGAGTAGAAGATTTTAACTTACCTAACGGCAGTTATTATCTAAAGTTCTGTACAGTACCGGACTGAGGGGGGCACGTCTGGGCTGTCGCCGTGGCGCCAAGAGGCAGAGGCAAGCAGTCGCGGCCTCTCTATACTTAAGGATAAAGTCAGGGCAAAAGGACGCCCTGTCCTTTTGCCCTGGCTTTATCCTTAAGTAAAAGAACGCAGTCACAGCAACGCTGTGACCTGACGGTGGCCGTTTGTGTGGCACGTCATCTCTCGCTCAAAAACTTAGTATCATCGATAATACATAGCAAAGGGGCGTGGAATGCCCTTGCTGCTTTCTGCGAGGAAGTGATAGCTAGAAAAGAGGCTGCGGAAAGAGAAAAGGAGAAGACCAGCATTGAACCATCCCGCAGAAGGCGCCCCGCTGGACAAAGGGCAGAAAACGATGTCCGTCCCCCTTGATCGTTGGCTTGAGAGCGACTTGTAGGGCAGCCTGTCGTTTTCAAACTAGAGACGCAATACGCAACCGACGAAACAAAGCAGCAAATTAAAGCAATGGATGGGGCGATTTACTTTTCCAAGGTCCACCGGATGTGAAGGAAACTATTCCGTAAGGGACACCCTAATCTCCGGCCATGGACCTACAAGATGTAACAACGTGTGATCTTTTAGTCGGTTCGACTCCGACATACCCACCTGTCGTACCCTCGACGGGTTGAGATCAGTGGGGATTTTGTGACACGTAAAAAATAATAACAAAAATTAGCCAATTATCATATAATCAACGTCTGATTTACGATTATTTTGAGGTGGAGCAAGAACTTCATGATGACCCTTCAAGGGGCGGCCCCTTTAAGGGAGATACTCAAAGAACTCAGTCTCTAGGTATACAATAATGTAGGGACAGGCAAGATAGCATCGTGAAAAGCTCCTCCCCGCCCTTGTGGGCGACTCACACTTGGCCGCTATTGAATCCAGTCAAATGTCTCTCCTCCTCTCATCGGTGTGGCTAATAAAGCCGGAACTGGGGTACTCATAAAGGCATTTGCTCTCTACAATTTGATTATTTAGATTATTACTACCTTTCGAGTATTACTATATGAGAGTAAGTATGGCGGCGGCGCATTGGTCATCGAGATTGGGAGCTAAGCTCCCAATCTCGATTACCTGTAATGAATATTTAGGTATAAGTATTTTTACCCACTTTCTTGATCGCATTCCTGCCTGCCAATACTTTATTAGAAAACAAACGTACGAAGAGTTAGCAGACAACACGTTACTTACTAAGTAGGTAGGTATCGCAGATTGCGCGTTGGATAAACAATAACTTAATAATATTTACAGAGCCGAGCACATAAGAACTTCTAGAAATATATTCCAAATACGGATCATAGCATCAACAATTTAAAATATCAGAAGCAACTATACCGAACCTGAGTATTTTATTAGTAATTATTTAGGCAAGGAAGGACGAACGATGATATCAGCTAACGCCGACCTAGAGTAGGCGAGGGTATGCACACGCCCAATCTTAAATGATGACGAATATTTCGTACCTACTAAAGTTTATATAAGGCCTTCTTCCTTGAAACCAAGCCGGTTTTCCTACACATAATACCGGCCTACGTTTCCATCAGATGCAGAGGTAATTTCTTATTAAGGGTGGTATGACGTCAAAAATGTGTAATAAATGCCAGGTCTAAGTCTAAGATTTACTTACTCAACGTTGTATGACGTGTCCTTGCTATAATAATTAACAAGTCACGAGTACTTTACTGTACTACCTGATAGATAGGTACGAATTGAATTGGTAATCTATCGAAGTGAATCAAATTCAGATTCGCTATATCACTCTTCTAAGCGATCATGAATTACATTTTACAAATATAAGATGAGAAAATGGCATGTATCCAATGACTAAGACTCTATGTTGACATCATTATTAGGTCATTTTATAGGTATTTAGAATAATAATAAGCTAATAGCTAATATTATAAGCAAATAAACATATAACCAAACAGATTCTTAAATTAAAAAATCTAAGTAAGAAGAAATGGTTTGAATCTTTTAGTTTATAATAATGACTCTAAACTTTGACTCTACATTAAGCGAGATCACGTGCAAAACAAAAATGTTTATCAAAAGATAATTGGTGGGTAGGTATAACGTAAAATGATGACTTCATCATTAAATCTATAAAAATAAACTAAATAAATAAAGGTTACTTAAGACACTTGACTTTGAAGAAATAATTACAATGAAGTATTTAATTATAATTCAAAAGAATATATTTTGCAACAATCGCTGTGAGCCTGAATATACTAGGTAGGTATTATACGATAGCTAGTACCTGCTTTAATGATAAGGAAGTTATACGTTATATTTTTGTATTTTCTAAAATATGAATTTATAATATAAATTTTATCGAGTTTAACAAATTAGAGGTTTTCATTTAATTATCTACATATGTACCTACTACATCAATAACTACAGTGCAGCTATACCTAAATACAGCCTCTATGTAGGTACGCGGCCGTCGGTGAATGGAGGAGTAAGCTTAGCTCGCCTCCTCCGCATGTACCGGCTTGTTCGTCTACAACCTGCTGCGTCAGGCCCCCGCACCCCGCCGCCTTCTTCATGCTGCCTAGTTCCTACTGACCTCCACGACACCAAAAAGCATTCTCAGCGACAATATGCAACGTTTTATGGCCTCGATAACTCATATGCATAAAATACATTAAGCTTGGGTATACGCTCTCACGGTATAACCGTGCGTAACTCGAATGACACGGATTTGGGGACAAAAAATACTCAAATAAAACTTTTACTGCTATAAAATTAAGAATTCCACGGGTCGTTTTCATTCTACTAACTACGCGGTAATTTATTCTGAGAATCCGTCTTTAATTACAGGTTTTAACTACATTCCAAATGACCTAACATTGTGTCAGCACCTAATTACGTCGTAATGTAAAATAAAACTGTAGTCTAAAAATACATTAAACAAACTTTAACCCTCCCATAGAGATACTTTTGAAACATATTTTGGAACTATGCTAGAACCGACGCGATGAAAAATTAAAATAAAGTTGAAACGCCACTTTTTGTCGATGACGCTAAAAAATATTGAAGGCATAGCATATAATAACCACAAAACGAAACTGTACTTACTAGTTGAACGATTTTTAAAATGCCCGGCGGAGTTTTGAAGTAGTTAACGTCGATTTTAATCCAGTCAAGCGCGCCACCCTGCTGTTGAGGAGGTCCTGTAGGTTTGTTGTGTTCCGCGGTTACCACTGTCTCGGGAGCCATCATTATTTGTTTTGATCGTTCGTTTAAAAAGTATTTTTTATTCGAGTGCGATAATCACGAGCACTGGCACTATAAACTTCAGCACACTGTGGACGCGACACACATTTTTGTCCGACGACAGCGAGCGTAGTATCGTCCGTGCAGCGCACAACTGTGGAGCGAACGGAACGGAAGAAAAAGCGACGGTGGCGGGGTACAAGAATGGTGGTGATGGCGTTTGTGCGCCACAACTACGACCTACCCGGTGACGGAATGCTTGCTACGCATATTATTAGTTGATATAGGTAGGTGCTCATGTGTGTCGCGATCGCAAACAAAAAGGCAAGTATCTAAATTACCACCTACTTAGCACTATTGATAGAAATAGACTCGATTGAATTAACACAACAGCAAGAACAGACTTCCGTAGCTGCATCTTAGTATTAGTTTTGCTACCTACTAACCTTGTGTTAGATACAATCTGTTTTGAGGATGCAATATTAAGTCAATACCTACTTACCTATTATTACATAGATCAAATCTTGTCCGTTTTTAATAAACTGATAAATTTGCTAAATAAGCTCTTAAATTAGGTAAGTATGCCTAAGTACTTACATATTTATTTTACTAGTAACAAAGAATAAGTCATTTCAAGATATGGGTTTGTAAACTGGTGACACACCTTAAATCAATAGGTAGGTACATTAAATAGGTTATTATCACTGTTCGTCTCTATTATCACAACAGAGATAAGATGATGGTTAGGTACGAGGTGCTTACATTTGGGCTTAAATCTATTCTGAATACAGTCTCAACTTTTGCAAGTACTTATACGATAGGTAGTTACCTAATGCAGTCAGATAGGTATATGTGATCACCACCATAAACCGTGAAAGAATTGGTAAAACATTGCCTACATAAGTTACCTATTCTGTCAAAGTATTTGGATAATGTTGTCAAAGTTTTGGCTGGAGAATACAAAATACATACAATAGTGCCCACTTAACCAAAAGCTAACCCGGGAATAGCCTAAAAGTTCTGTCACTACCGCTACCGCCATCTATCGCAATTTAATAAGCGGCTCTCGTTAGTGCCACAACAATAATAACAGATGTCACTGAAACCGATATCGTAAGTATTAGTAAGGCAAAGTCAATTATATTGTAAAAAAGTGTAGATAGGTTACAAGTCGATTACAGTGGGTTGCTCAGAAAGTGGCACCTTAAAATCTATACAATTGACTTAGTTTTTATGTATAAGTGTCGCATCGCGGGCATCAACAGATGAAAGCAGCAGATTACATTTTTTTCTTTTTCACTCGTTATAATAAATCATGCTTTCCTACTTTTACGACTTGTTTTTTAATAGTGTGACATTGCAATATATAGGTTATCTATGTGCATTACTTTGCCGTTTTTATAGCTCAAATGTTGTTTATGTAACCTATCTACACCTTTTAACTTAAAACATCTAAAGTAGTTTTTTTTTATTGTTTCTGTTATCCAAAATTAAACTACATTTACACGAATCTATATATATATAAGCAAAAGGAAGTTCTATCCTGAAGGCATCTTACTAATCTGCTTATACAGAAAATAATATTTAAAGGTGCTTTTTCCGAGACCCCTAAAAATCATCCCAATTACTACTAAACTATTGTATACTCTTTTCTCACCAATCACCTTAAAAAATCGGCCGAATTGTGCCACAATTTCACTGTTATTTTACTTCGAATATATTTTATTCAGAACAATAACGAGGTAAGCGTAAAGCCCGAACTCCACCAAAACGTAGACGAGACCAGAGAAGTGTGGTAAATTACCAATAGAAGTTCTTTATACAGTTAAGGCACTGTATACAGTTAAGGCAAACAGAGGCCTTTTGGCTTATTGAAGTTGAGCAGACGGAGACACGTGGAAGAGGAAGTGTGTCTACAAGATTCTACTAGTGGTTTACAACACAATACAATCAATCAGCCTGTATCGATCCAGTGCTGAACATAGGCCTCTCCTAATTTACGCCACAACATCCGGTCCTCCGCTTTCCAATTCATTCCAGTGACCTTCTTTAGTAGTAGGAGACCTTCAGTGACGGTCGTCGGTTCATCTGACTGGGGGTACATCTACCTTACGATTACCGAGTCCCGGTCTTCACTCTAGGACTCGCTAGCTCCATCAGCCATCGGTCCTTCGGCAAATGTGGCCAGACCATTGCCATTTCAGCTTATTTAACCTGCGTGCTATATCTAACTTTGATTCTTTGTTGGACGACCTCGTTGCGAATTTTATCCTTCAAAGAGACTCCAAGCATACTTTACTGTATGTTTAGTTCGCTCTGCGACTTTGAAATTGTGGACTAACCCAACCGTAAGTCTCCACGTCTCGGCACCAAGAAGACTCGACAAATTTTGCTAAACTTTTATTAAGTACTAGCTGTGCCCGCGACTTCGTTCGCGTGGAAGTTGGGTTTATATTAAGGTAGTTTATGTTACAATTTAACTTCTGTGTAAAACATATTGGAAACATGCTCCACAATGCTCTGTGGCATCTATGGATATTAGGGCCTAGCTCTAATCAGGGCCCGACCTATGGCAACGCAAGCCAAGCAAATGCCCAGTGCAGCAAAATGAAGGGCGACAAAGTTTATGGCGCCAGACGGTTAGAAGACAAATTATAATAGTATTTTACCAAAATGATTTGCATCACATCAAATATTACTATTATCGGTTTCGGGTTAAATGAAGCCCGAAACCGCCCAAGTACTCGCGCGAAATAGGGCTAGTGTGAGATAAGTTTTTAAAAAAATATCCTGGTTTTAAAACATTGCATTCCCGCGGTACTGTGATGCGTGTTCAAACAAACAGACAACATTCAAACGTTTCTAAAAGATATAGTGAATTAGTATGTCTTTTAGAAACGTTTAGTTTAAATACTAAACTACTGTCGTAGCCGAGGATAGAACAAAGTGGCGTGCAATTAGAGAGGCTTATGTCCAGC
Source organism: Herminia tarsipennalis (assembly GCA_945859575.2). Classification (NCBI taxonomy): domain Eukaryota; kingdom Metazoa; phylum Arthropoda; class Insecta; order Lepidoptera; family Erebidae; genus Herminia; species Herminia tarsipennalis. Next base: position 12,670,825 of record OX243840.2, read on the forward strand.
ACTGGACTGCGATAGGCTGATGATGATGATGATGATGATGAACCTGTCGTTAATTAAGATCATCATAAATTCATATCCCTCTACGTAAGAATTTCAGATTTATTTTTTAAATCAATTTACCTGATTCTGTTTCATTTGTATTTAAACGCCATCTATTTTCAAAACTGGATAAGTTTATTTTAATACTTGATGACTTTAAATTAAATTATACTTAAACTATCATGCATATTAAACGTAGGTAAGCAAGGTATTTAACCTAAACGCGATTAAGACCCGTAATATATATATATTCATAATAGTTGTGCCCGCGACTTCGTTCGCGTGAAAGTCGGGTTTAAATTAAGGTAGTTTAGGTAACGAAATAACTTCTGTGTAAATATGTTGGAAACAGTCCTGTTGACTAAATACTTACTAAATAAAAATCGATCGAATCGATTATTACCTAATAATTTTTAATAGAATTTGTACGAAAATGTTGTTACTTCTCATGTGATCGTAAACTTGTAAAGCCTAAGTACTTAACTGTGATAGTTTTCCTTATAATTTTAGTATTTATACTACTACCCTGAATTTTTTCACATACCCAACATCAACCATTTAGCTGGCAGGGGGACACTTGACTCTAACAAAAATGTTCACTATAAAGCCTAATATTATACACAAAGGAATCCTTAAATCTTAAAATAGTCTTCACAAACCCTAAACGCTTTTTAAAAGACCTATCTAATGATACCACACACGATGGGGTAGGTAGGTGAGAAAAAAATCACATCCCCACTTTACATATAAGAGACGCCCTTAAAAAAATAATGATTTTCAAGATTTTGTTCTTTCACTTTATCGGCGTTAGTAATTTATTCATGCAAAAGTTGCAACCTTCTAGCACTAACAGTCTCTGAGCTAAGCTGCGGACGGACGGCTATAAGGGAACTATAAGGGTTCTGTTTTGTCATTTTGGCTAAAAATGGGGTGTATTTCATATAGTGTTACAACGCAATACTAATAATAAAACTGCTGTAACACTTTAGTAAGCAAACACAGAGCGTGTCATGTGTGTCATGCCCGCGAAAATGTCAGATATCCCTAAAGGTACGGTTGACAAACAACGACCCCCCTCCTCCCGTCACCCGAACTACTCACACTTGAACGATGTTGAGCCATTCATTATCGTTGAATTGATGAACACGTAATCTCCAACCATAACCCCAAAACATGATCCTCGATGCACCTGTGTGATGCGTGGTCAAACAAACGGACAGACAGACAAACATTTCTAAAAATCATAGCAATGTGTTTCTTTTTAAAACTTTTTTTACTAAGTATAGAACATTATTGAATACAACGCCATCTACTTTCAAGAATGTTGCCGTTGTTTTGTTGTTCACAATTTGATTTAATAGATGGCGCTACATGTACTTTTTTTACGTGTGTAATGTCTTTTTTTTTAGACGAACACATCATTTCTGGAAAATGTCTTATACTTTTTAATTATAATGTAATATTGTTTTTCATTTCTACTACGATTAATTCATTACTCTCAGCAGTGCATGCAATACCTATAATTAATTGCATAATTTACTTGATTTTTAATATAAAAAGTAATAACCAAAGTAAATAAGTTACCTACGGTCGAAAAAATAACTAAAACATTCAGAAAAATATTAAAAAAGGATAAAGACAATTTAAATAAATACAAAAAGAACATAATCAGACATCGGATTCGACCCCGGGACTTCGTCGTCTAAGTCCGCTAGCATAGCTTCGAGGCTATACTCTTCACTACTTGCCACGTCAAAATAACTGTTCTTATGAAACTTAAAAATGTTGTGTTTAGCTCCTTTTAGTTTTAGCGTGAAGTTATGCATTCCACGGGTTACAATTATAGATAATGTCTAATTGTGGAAATTTTTGTGATAAACCATTATGGTGCGACAAAAAATACGTTGCTACTCGTTCCCCATAGACGTTAGCGTAATGATTCATAGTGTAAATAATGTCCTATAGTATTTACTATAAAACTGCAAATTTTCATAAAGATCCGTCAAGTAGTTACTGTTTTATAACGAAAAATAGCTACTGACATTATCCCTTACTGCTTAGCTCCTATGGGAAAAAGCGTGATAATTTATAGCCTAAATGTTAATCTGCATCTATTAGATTGCACGTGCAAAATTTCAACCGAATCTGTACGGTAGTTTTTGCGTGATGCGTGTTCAAACAAACAGACAGACAGACAGACAGACAGACAGACAGACATTTCTAAAAATGCAGCAAAGTGTTTAAATACTCTTTTCGAACATTTCCTAATATTTTTTTTCACTAAGTTCGGCCATGTACAGACACGTGAAATTTACAGTTTTATTATATGTATAGATATAGAAGAAGAAGATATAGATATATCATTATTGAATACAACGCCATCTACTTTCAAAACCAGTAAAGTTTCTTTTAATACTTAATCTTTTTTATCATTTTAAGCAAGAAGGTTTTAGTACAATAAAACCATCATTAAATAGGATAATATTGCTACTCAGCAAAAATTGAATCCGTGATTGCAAGCACCTAAAACATATTAAATGTTTTCTCAAAAGGATATTTTGATCATGGTGAACAATTTGATTTTTTTTTTAACATGTTTTTTTTTTACGAACGTAATGACTTTTTTTTAGCAACGAACACATAAATTATAGAAAATGTCGAATACTTCTAACACGATTAATTCATTACTCTCAGCAATGCATGCAATACCTACCTATAGATGTCTTACTTAGGTGCATATTTAACTTGACTTTTAATATAAAAAAATGATAACCAAAATAAATAGCTTACCTGCGTTCAAAAAAATAACTATAACTTAAAGAAAAATATTATAAAAGGAAAAAGACAATTTTAAAAAATACAAAAAACATATTCAGATATCAAATTCGATCCTGGGACCTCGTCGTCAAAGACCGCTAGCTAATAAGAATAAATTATTCACGCAATTAAGACCCGTAATATATATATTTTCATAATTTGTACAAATCGCGAAAGTTTATCAACGAGAATTGTACAATTAAAAGGAGCAAAGAACTACACCCAATTATCTTTATCAGTTAAATAATCATCGATTGGTTGCCGACATGGTTAAATAAGCTCTTTGTTTAAGATGTGTCTTGACTGCATTCTTAAATTTATTTATTGGTAGACTCGAAATGCTGACTGGGATTTTATTTAAAAATCTAACACCTAGTCCCATGAATGAGCTATGAGTTTTATGAGTATTTACAGAGTGAATATCACTATTTTTGATATGTAAATGGGTGACCCAATTCATGAAATCACTAAGTCCAAAAAGTGACTTATGAGATATTAATAATTTGATGTTTTTAGTGTCAGCTGAAATAACATGTGTTGGTTAAAAAAAACAGTTAAAAAACATATTATAGTGTAAATTAAGTAGTTTTATTAATTAAAAGAATCAATTGAAAAACTGTAACAGGAGTCTCATAAAAAAATATTAAAAAATCTGGACTTATCTCTAATCCCTGGACTTAGTGATACTACAGTGATAAATGGTGGACTTAGATATATTATCGCAGTACCTAATACAACATAAAATGAAATCAGCTATAGTTTTAGTTTTTTGTTCTAACATGTTTATTAAATTAATAATTATGTATAAATTAGCTTCTTTGCAAAAAAAACATCTTATTCCACTTCTTCTTCAGAATCGAATTCTACAGTTATGGGGTCCCGAGTTGCGTATATAAAAATACCTTTCCGATTTAGGAACAGATTCTAGGAGCCGTTAATATCTTGCACTTTAGCAGCTTTTATAGCTAAGGGTGCGTCATGGCAGTCATCGGGCATTTTGTTTACTAACCTACTGTAATAACCAGCCTTGAATAACGAAAACGGCTTAAAATCTTCACCTTTCATGGACACAGCAAACTCTGGTTTACCTTTTCTTTTGAAAATAACTCTACGGCATTGGGATATTCCTGGCAGACTCGCTTTTATTCGTTCATCGTATAGTTTTTTTATAGTCTTTTACTTTCAAAACATCGTGAGAGCTGCTTTCCTTCATCAGACCTTTCTCTAAGAATACTCTTTCAAATTTGTTTGTATTCTTACTATTTTTAATTAGCTGAACATAATATTCTAGTGTGTAAATTTTGTCGTGCTTCTTTCTTTTTCTTTATATATGAGCAAAATCACGACCGACGGTCATCATTGAGCGTCCTGGTATAGGGTATGAGACTGTTATTTTCTCAAAAACTCCTTTTGCGCATAGTAGATCCAAAAACGTGATTATATATCTATTCTTGTTTTGGCTAAAGCAGTTGTCACAGTAAAGATCTAACTGGTGTTGACTCGAAATTTTTTCTTTAGCAATATAATATTCCAGTGCAGTTATTACCTCATTGGGTCCTTTGTGTGCGTAATTCTCAGTGAACAGAAACATAGCTGCAGTATTATTGGTCAAATTATGCACTCCAAAGTTATGAAGCCATAACTGTCATAAATAATACTCATCTGTGATATAACTAATATCAGAGATGAGTATTATTTATATACATTACGGCAACTAAATATGTACACATCGTAAAATGTATATGTATAATTTGGCTTATCCATTGCCTATGGCAAAAAAAACTAAGCTACCTGTTAGAGAAAGTGGGGAGGTGTATATCAGCCAATATAGTAATGGACGATTTTCGGCTTGAATCTTGTGATGTTCTTTTGTCCTCAGATGAGGCAAAATAATCGACAACATCATCACCATCATTTGTTTCATTTTGCTATATGCGTTTTGAAGTAATGTCAGAAAATGAGGGTAGCTGTGGAGAATCGTAATTGCTATCGACGCAAAGCGAAGCTTTTTTAAAGCACGAGTCCTTTTGGGAATCCATTCATTCTCAGAGGAAGAAGAATAATCGCCAATATCACTGACAGTACTTTCCCCAGAGCCAAAAAGACCACTTTGTTGCATTAATCTGTAATAATTGATGAAACTTAATGAAAAACCCAATTTCGCTATTATAGTATATATTAGTTATTAAAACAAAACGCTCACCTCTTTAGTTGGTCATTAGAATCCATTTTAACTTAACTACCCACGCACACATAAGATTTTAAAACAAATCGCAACAAAACTTTCTTGGTAACAAGGTTTTAAAAGCCGTTATGAAAAGCCGTGTGTTACCATTAGGACATAGATAAAAATCAAGGGACTTAGCGATTTCTTTCAAAATAACTTAACGACTTAGTGATTTCTTGCACATAGGGTTTTTATGAATGGAAGGTGCGTATTTTTTTTTTTTTCATACTTTCGGAAATGCCACTTAGAGATTTTTCCCAAGGACCTGGAATAGACTAATCGAAAGGGATTGAAAAGTATAACAAGCTAGTGTTGCTACTTCGAAACCGTAAAAAGTGGACTTAGTGATTTCTTGAATTGGGCCACCCAAATGTAAGTTTTGTTTTTTGAATATAACGTTTGCCTATTTATATAATCACACTAATATTGTAAAGGCGAAAGTTTATGAGTGTGTGTGTATGTTTGTTACTTCTTCACGTCTAAACGGCTGGAGCGATTTTACTAAAATTTGGTATGGAGTTAGCCGACACCCTGGATTAACACATAGGCTAATAAGCCGCGGGTAACAGCGCGGAGCACAGCTAGTAAAATATATAAATACTGTTACATATCAACTTTTCTTTTTTTCAACTTTTTAATTCTTACTTTGAATTTGGAACGCGTTTATTATTTTTAAAAGTTCTTTCGATTTTGCGGCATTCACACTTTTTCGTGTTCATTAACAAATTACATTAAGGATGTTAAAGAAAATAGGATTGCGGTGATCGCCTTGCGCAAAGTGGGTATGGAGCCGTCGGTCATATTCCAGACACTGTCGAAGACCATAAAAATACAAATGCTGTTAAAGCCAGAATTCGTCGAAATCCCATTAGAAAGCAAAATATCTTATCGCGAGAAACGAAGATTCCCGCTAGGACTCTGTCGCATATTATAAAACAAAACCTGAAGCTCGGTGCTTATCGTCGATTTTCAGGACATGCCCTAAATCAATCTTTAGAATTAAAGAGAGTGGATCGATCAAAACGCCTTCTGTCACGATCCGCAGGTGAAGGGCACAAAATTATCCACAAAATCACGATTTAAGAGCATTACAATAAGCAAAATGATAAAGTGTACGCTCACAGTTCTAAAGAAGCTGCTCAAGTGGTCGGAAAGGTACAACGTGGTCATCATCTTGCATCAGTTATGGTTTGGTGGCGCGGGTCTTATCAAGGCGTCACAAAGCTATATTTTTGTGAAAAAGGAGTGAACTTCAGCCAAAGTGTATCAAGAGACAGTCTTGGATCGTGTTGTGAAACCTCTCCAATACACTTTTTAAAAATGTACCGTGGACTTTCTAGCAAGACGCTGCACCTGGTCACAAGGCACGAATCACCCAAACCTGGCTTGAAACCAACGTTTCGGACTTTATAAGAGCTGAACTGCTCACTGACCCTCATCGACACGGCGACATTGAGTCTCTTAAAAAATCTCTGGAGCAAGCAGTGGCGAAATTTACCATGGAAACAGTGCGTAAATCCATAGATTCGTGGCCAGACAGAATAAAGACCTGTATAAAAGCCAAAGGTAGCCATTTTGAACAGAACATTGTTTTTATTTTTTGCTGAGACTTTAATAAATATTAAAAGTTTTAGTAATATTACATTACTTCATTAAAAAAATGCATATTCATTTGTAACAGTACTTATGGCCAGACACCTACTCTGGCCATAGGTAAGTACTGTAATATATATACTAACTGACCCGCGTAACTTCGTCGGCGTTTTTTAAATGTTGAAACGACAAAGCTTATCTATACTAATATTATAAAGCGGAAGAGTTTGTTTGTTTAAACGCGCTAATCTCAGGAACTACTGGTCCGATTTGAGAAACTCTTTTTTTGTTGAATAGCCCATTTATCGAGGAAGGCTATAGGCTATATAACATTGCGCTACGACTAATAGGAGCGGAGTAGCGACGAGAAATGTTGCAAAAACGGGGAAAATTTACGCATACGAAGTTGCGCGGGACAGCTAGTCTCATTTAAAATTATACTCGTATTAGTTAGGACTTTTCACGTTTAGTAAACTTAACTTAATTCATTAAGTTTTTTTGGGATTTAGCAGTAGGTACGTAGGTTTTTCGTTGTAATCAAAACTTAAACTAGTGCTAGACTTCTATTTATTTCGTCAAAATTTTCAATTTTACGACGAATTTTGAAAATAAGTGTCATCAGCAAATAGAACGATATGGTGTTAATGGTGACATTGATGATTGATGACGTTGAGGATGAACTATCCAAATTTGTATGGGTCAATCGTTATCGCCCAGATCTTGAAAATGGCATCTTCTCCGGCGCTGTGGGAAGTGCAGCCTCTTCGACCATGCGTAACAAAGCGCTGGTACCTATGCTCGCCTCCGCAGCCGACCAGCAGAAGGCGACGGCTGCACTCCTTCCGCGCCTGCGTTTCTAAATAACACCCTCGAGATGTCACAAACAAGTACCACGTGAAGTCGGATGGGCAATTCGGTATTGTCATAGTTTTGAACTTGATTAAGTGTAATTATGTATAATATCTAGCTCATTTGAAACTTGTGTAGTAGGTACTACTACTCAAGTTAATAAAGATTATCTAGGCTAAATTAATAATTCGGACCTTATAATTAAAATTCCTAAAATGCATTTTTATTATGCATAGTTCCTAGTGACTATGTATAATCACTAAATAAATCAAATTTACCGTAACTTAAACAATAATCGGACTATTTGGGAATGTGTACTCATGGCGTTCTATACCAATTTGCAAGGTATGCTAGTAAAAACAGTTTCTGAAGGTCAAAGCTCTATGAACATTAAGTATAGGTCATCTTTAGTGGTACAAAGTCAATTCAGAATAATATGAACTCAACCCGTCGTCATTAAATCGGCGAAAATGGTGCTTTCGCAGATTTTGAGGAAGTTGTAACTTGGCCGACTGCTCTGTAGTAACCAGTCATATCTTATTTGTTTGCAAATTGACACTAGCTAACATGCTTCATGCCTTCAACGAATTGTGGCACGAAGCCCCGCTATACAAAATGAAAAAGATGCTTCCTCACTCGTTTTACTTACTAGTTACCACATATTACCACTATCCCAGTGTGCGATGCTTTGAAGTAAAATTTAATGACGATCTCTGACTTTTATGACATAAAGTCAGGAGTGCCCCAAGGGAACATCCTAGGTACTTACTCAATATTTACTGCCGACTTCCAACAACAAAACCAAGGTTGCGATAAATGCGAACGACACGGCCATACTATCTGCCCGCACAAATCCAGTAACTGCATCTGACCAACTATAACACCACATTCATAAAATAGAGGAATGGCTTAAAGTCTGGTAAATTCATGTTAATATATTTTTTGTTAATTAAATTTTAAAATAAGTCACATTCACCCTCAGAAGACCCTTGTTCTCCAGTAAAAATCAGTAGCGACATAAACCCACAAGAAGAATGTGTTAAGTACTAAGCAGGCACTTGGACAGTAGATTAACATGGCAAAAATACATATGGGCCAAGCGGAAACAGCTATATCTAAAATTACGTAGTATGCACTGGCTAATAGGACCCCATTCTCAAATGAAGACTTTCAGCAAGCTATCAGTCTACAAAGCTATCCTAAAACCAAATTTTGTTTCAATTCCGATCCTGCTTAGAAAGCTTGAACTTGTTGGGATCAGGGGTATTTCTCTGAATTGGTTTCGTAGTTATCTCACTGGCAGGACTCAGCGCGCTAGGATAGAGACTAACTTAAGCAATGAGCATGCAGTGAATTATGGTGTACCACAAGGAAGTATTCTGGGTCCAACGTTATTTCTGATATATGTAAATGAGTTGTCTTCAACCAGTACACAAACTGCAGAAATAATCAACTATGCTGATGACACTGTTATCTTATTTTACGATAAAACGTGGACAGGTTTAATAAAAAAGGCAACAGAAGAACTAAGTGAAGTATGGCATTGGCTTGAGAATAACCTTTTGACTCTGAATGCTTCCAAAACCACTTACATTTGTTTTCACAAAACCATTGCATCAGCGCCTCCATCTGATCTGAAACTCACTGTACATTTATGCTCCAAGACAAATCTGTGTGATAGTTGCAACTGTAGTCCCATTAAGCGCGTAGGTACCTAGCACGAAATATTTAGGGATTATACTGGACGAGAAACTTACCTTCAGGGAGCATGTTGCAGCCACGTCTGCAAGAGTCAAAACTTATCTAAACAATGAAGCAACTTCGCGACGTGGCTGCGACAGACTTGCTGAGGATGGTTTACACAACGCTTTGTCAATCTATTCTGGAATACTGCATCCTTGCCTGGGGCGGTACTGCCTGTTCTCACCTTCTCATGTTAGAGCGAGCTCAACGAGCAGTGTTAAAGACGATGCTGAGGAAACCTCTCCGTTATCCATCTGTGGAACTCTTCCGCATCTCCCAGGTGCTCAGTGTCAGGAGGTTGTATTTTAGGAAAATCACGCTCTTATGTCACAAAGAGGTGCTTGCTGTTGGCGACTACGAGAACATGATTGGGAAACGTGTCTTTAATGTTCCACACCCTCTGGTCAAAACCGTTTTCGCGAAAAGGTTCAGCTCCTACCTAAAGTCTTATGTATACAATAAAATAAATAAAACTCTGAAACTGTATCTTCTGACTTTCCGTGATGCTAAAGCTAAGCTAAATAGGGAACTACTGAACTGGACTTATGACGAGACTGAAAACCTATTGAAGAGATTGGTATAGCGCTCTAAAATAGAAATTCAATCACTAGTTTAAATAAATCTTATTGAAATTTGTTAATTTTCTGATATTTTGTTATTATATAAATAACTTTTGTTAATAGTATACAGTATGTTCTGTTTATTACCGCAATGTACAATATAATCTTATGATTAATACTGGTCATCTAAGCTCCCTGCAGGACAGGCTTAGCCTAGTGTGGGGAGTTCCGATATTTATTATAATGCTCAAAGAATTTGGTTACTATAATTCTTTGTACCTACTCAGTGTTTTATTCTATGGTAAATATTTTTTTTTTTTTTTTATTTTAAATGAGTGTTCTGAGATTGAGATACTGGAACATTTCCAGACACTGAGAGCCATCTGTAACATACCTCAATACATAAGTAACATAATCTTAAATCACGACTTGAAAGTACCAACAGTAAAAAAAGAAATAGTCAACTATAGTAACAACTACCAAAAGAGTTTCAAATCACAAAAGTGACCTTGCCCAAAGAATAAGGGACAAAGAACTGCGATACAGGAGATTGAAGAGACATGGTGTCCCAAATCTAGCCGGGCAGATTATCTCACTGGAATGAGAGATTTAATCTACGAAGTGTCTCACCAGGCTGTACCACAAAAAAAACCGACATGCGACATCAGTTTGTCAGACAGAGGAGCGGCTTCATGGTGGCTTATTGTTGACTGCAACAGATTGCCATGATGCCGATTTAACAATGAAGAAAAAAGGTTGTAAAGAGGACGGCAAACTAACATGTCACTATTTTAAAAGCTCCGCGTTTAACGTGTAAAATCACTTATCAAAAATAGGTACCTACTCTAAGAGTGCAAAATATACTTGAAACACGTGATAACTGGATAAGAACGATACTTTGTGATTCAAAGAAGAAACTAGAAAGAAAATAAACTTAGAAATGACATCAAGAGTGTAATTAAAAGCAGAAAACTTGAAACTAAAAGGAATTATGCTTGAAGCTGACGAATGCACAGAATGTGCGAGCCACAATGGCTAAAACATCCGACTCGCAATCGTGAGGTCTCAGGTTCAAATTCCACCCATTATACTACCGACGTGAACCCACTCCTAACACAAGCCGTTGAGCTTAACTGGAGAGGCTAACAGGATTGCAACGTGGGACCTACAATCCCACATTGCTAGTTATCTTAAAAAAAAAATAAGGTAAATAAAATTAAAAATAAAGTTTAGGCTGTGCATTGATCCATCAGTTAGTCAGGACAAAGAATTATAAATATAAATATATATAGATGCCACAAGAGATAAGTAGTCAATTATAAACAAACTACTGTGAAAACTCTTAAAATCCAACAAATTGTTTTTGTATCTAAATACATATTGTGTCTAAATGAATTGAATGTGATTTAAAATACACCCTTTGATGGCATAAAAAGCCGTATATTTGATCATGATCATTTTGATTGTTGATGTTTATGTTTGTTTGAAAGACTAGACAGAGAAATAAAACTCGATAGTTACATTTTCATTTATATTGAGTAAACTTAGAAAAAGAAGCCTAAAATTTTTCCTCCAAGATGTTTCCTTCTGGCTTCTTCATGGTCCATAATGCCACCACTGGTTGTCAGCACAAGGTATCTGAAATCAGATAATAGTTATATAAATTAAATGCATAACAATAATACAATGACTTATTCATAAAATAAATTGTAATTGAACTTAAAGTTAACATTACATACTACTACTATAGAAAGCTGAATGCTATAAATGAATACAAATGATTGCAAGCAATATAAAATGTTTGTCTAACTGGTTTAAAGGACTACTAACCTCAACTTTTATATCATTATGTGTGATTCAATTGTGTTTGTCAAAATATAAAAGCATTGGTTTTCTATAACCAGCATAAAAGTATAGTTAACAAGCTGCCTTTAAGCCAAATTTTATCTATTGAGCCATTTTCATGAGATTGAGTAAAATATACCCTAACTTGTACACTGGCTGTTAATTCAATATCATAAATGTATAAAACACCACTAACAATATCCACTAACATTCAAGAGGATATCACTTTGTGACATTTTATTTAATATAGCACAAACTTTCAAATGACGACCAACAAGAACTATTGGCGATCCGCGGTAGTTATGCATGAAAAATACCATTATGACACTATAATGTTATAACATTGTTTATAACATAAAAAATACAATGAATTAATTAAAATTACAACATATAAATCCCATTAATATTTTACACCACCTCTATTAAAGAGGTGGTGTAAAAAATATCACAGAAATACTTGTTCTTACACGACTCATGTAAGAAATCCAACATTTTCAAAATTAGAAGTGTACTGAATATAACAATAATAAATCACTGATCATCATGGATATGGTTGAGGATGTAAGAAACAATAGTAACAATATGGTAACATACTAAAATACACAGATATGGATTCTACACCAGGTAACATGTCTTTGTAGGTTAGGAACATTTCTAAATGTAGTACTTACTGTTTACCAAACATTTCTGGAATATTTATTTAATACTAATTATTTAATACTTACTAAACGTTTTAAAGGAAGCTTACCCGAACTGTCGCGATGGTAGCAAATTAGTCCACCTCTCGATGTCATTTATTGGAACGTCGAAACGGGGTGAAATGACTCCACATTTGTTCAGTCTGCCGGTGAGATTGACAACAATCTTGCCAGCTCTGTGGTCATCGACGATTTCAAACTCGCCAATGTAACCGTGCTTCATCATCACAGTTAGAAACTTGACGATAACTTTGGAACAAGGCCTGATGAGCACTTGACGTTTGCCGCGTTTCTCAGCATTGTGAATTGATTTCAAGGCATCACTCAATACATTCATACGCACCATGGCTGAAATAATATAGATTTGAGTAAGTTATCACCTTTAGCGGAACTAAAATTCCTTAACCACGAACTTCACATCTGCACCAAGAAATGTCAAAACACCGTGAAACAACAGAGGTTATCACTGAATATTACTTTTACTGCCTGAAATAACATATAAAACGAGGTCTACAGTAATTGCTTTTGAACGTAAAATACTTTTCTCGTAGTTTAAAGCGTTAAAAACAATGATTACCTAGGATTTAATGCCCGCCTCAGCGAACCGAAATGACAGAACACTCCGAAAGAAGTAAATTAGTGATGTACCGAAAGAGGTGCCCGTTTAATAATCGACTAAGAATTCACTAACTTACTAACAGGGCAAGTTATATAAAATGTTCAAAAAAAGTAAAATTATAAATATTTTATAGTCATGACTTCACAAAGTAAGAGGATGATTGTAGTAGTACTAACATTGTAGATAATTCAGATAACAAATGACAAATATTGAGTTTTGACATTTTATCATAATCAACTAGTTACTTAAACTTTTTTTTTTAAATAAGGTTTATAAATACAGCAGTTTCTTGTACTTACAGTAAAAAGGTACAGAAAAATTAATTCGTCTTCCGGTCAAGAAAATATGTAGTATTGGTTACTGGTATACAGCTACAAGAGATTACAATATGGAAAATATTCTAAAATTTAAGAAGTATTTGAACGAACTTTCTTTCTCAGAAATATATAACACAAATGACCCGAATTTAGCATACAATGAGTTCCTTGTAAATTTTAAACTGATATACGATTTATGTTTTCCTACTAAATTAATTAAAATAAATACGACTAAAACAGTAAAGTGGCTATCCAAAGGTCTCAAATTATGTAACCGAAAGAAACGAAAACTACTGTGGCAACATAGATTAAATCCTAACGAATCGAATAAAACAACATTCAAAAATTATTCTAAGTTATATAAAAAAATTATTCACTTGACACAAAGAGCACAAAATAATTTTAATATTAAAGCCTCAAAAAATAAGTCCAAAATCACGTGGCAGATCATAAATCGTACAAAGTACAACGTACCTAAATGTAATATTAATATAATTCAAATAGAAAATAAAATTGAAACAAATCCTCTGAAAATTGCTGAAGCATTTAACAATTACTTCATTGATAAAATTGAGGTCAAACTTTTTGCCAATAGCAAACCTAAATCTTATGTGACTAACAATGTTAGTAACTCATTATTTATGAATCCCTGTCTCCCACAGGATATTCATAAGTATATACTATCTTTAAAAAACACTAATAGCGTGGGCAACGACGGTATTAATACAAAAATATTAAAACACGTATCACTACAGATCTGCGGACACCTTAGTTACATAATTAATCTCAGTATCAGTACGGGTATCTATCCAGATGCTCTAAAAACATCAATTATAAAGCCACTATTTAAGAAAGATGATAGAGATCTGATGCAATCATATCGTCCCATCGCATTAATTCCAATAATTTCAAAAATATTTGAAAAACATGTATATCAGGAAATATATACTTATGTTAAAAAAAATCACATATTAAGTGAGGAACAGAAGGGTTTTAGACAACACAAGACGATCAATATGGCTATATACGATTTTCTATACAATATCGCAAAAAACGTGGATACACGGACGCCTGTGTGTGGCATTTTTTGCGATATGACGCAGGCTTTCGATTGTGTACATTTTCCTACTCTTTTAAACAAACTCGAAGCTTACGGAATTAGAGGCAATATATTAAAACTAATTCAATCTTATTTAACTAAAAGGAAACAGATTACAGAAATTAGGAAAATTAATTTGACAAATAAACGAGAAGAAATTTTTAGATCATCAGAACGTGAAGTCACATTTGGTGTGCCGCAAGGCAGCGTATTGGGCCCTCTTTTGTTTATTTTGTATATAAACGATTTACCTACATGCATACAACATCCACTAACCCTATTTGCTGATGATAGCACCGTGACTATACCCTGTAAAAACTTAGAGACATTTGAAAATGATATCAATAAAACTTTAGCTTCAATCGTCAAATGGTTAGATGATAACAATTTAAATATTAACTTGAATAAAACTAAACTAATCTATTTTAATCAACGAAACCCTTTGAGAAGTCAATTTAATATACACCATAATAACAATATTATACAAGAAGTTGAAAGCACTAAATTCTTAGGGCTTCAAATAGACAAAAAGTTAAACTGGAAACCGTATCTAGATATTTTAAATAAGAAAATATATAAATCAGTTCATGCTTTAAGGTCCCTATCACCCATAATATCTACAGACGCACTCCTCACTGCATATTATGGTATAGTAGAATCCCATTTACGATATGGGTTAATATTTTGGGGCAATTCAACTGAGAAAGAAACAGTTTTTAAGTCTCAAAAAAGATGTATACGGTCAATGTTTAAATTAAAGTCTATCGATAGCTGTGTACCATATTTCAAACAATTTAAAATATTAACATTACCTTGTCTTTATATTCTTGAAGTGGCTGTATTTGTAAAAACTAACCCAAATCGATTTACACGTCTCGCAGATGCAGTTCCTCGAAATAGGCGCGATGATAGCAAATTATGTCTGCAAACCGCAAACACAGCACTCATGCGAAAGAGTATTTTCTGCATGGCTCCTTTCATTTATAATAAGCTGCCTAAAACTTGGAAGGCATTAAGTGTACCGCTGTTTAAAAAAAAGCTAAGTTTCTTTTTAGTGAGTAAAGCCACAGATAATATAATACTATACTAGTAGTAAAGCCTACTATAATATTTCCGAGTTCTTTGCAGAAAAAGAAAATGCATTTGTCTGATTATTTTGGAATGTGAGCCTATTATTAATAATGTATAATTGTACCTATTTTGTAAAGGCGTGAAGTCACGTTGTATTTTGTGTATTAATAATATTGTTTGTTGCTGGTCTTGTACCTTTCGCATGCCTAATGGTAAAATGTGGCTGAACTTGTACCTATATTTTTTTTTTTTTTTTAACATCATGTACTGTACCCATATTTGCGAAATAAAATATCTTATCTTATCTTATCTTAAAAAAGGTGAAATATTAAGTAGGCGAAACTTTAAAAAGAGTTGTATCAATCAGCTTGTGTCGTAATTTTATGATGATTATTTTCCTATTTTGCACATTGCACGTATGTAGGTACGCCACTATTTTGTTGATATTCGATGCGTTTGATTGGATAACATCAAATCACTTGAGGATGGAAACGAGTCTATTTTATACAAACATATTATTTATAAAGTCATCAGCGCTCAACAA
The DNA here is from genome assembly GCA_945859575.2 of Herminia tarsipennalis. Classification (NCBI taxonomy): domain Eukaryota; kingdom Metazoa; phylum Arthropoda; class Insecta; order Lepidoptera; family Erebidae; genus Herminia; species Herminia tarsipennalis. Next base: position 12,686,846 of record OX243840.2, read on the forward strand.
ACAATTGTACATAATTGACAAGTCGACATATTTTCAATTTCGTTAGCTAACAAGTAAGATAAATCGGATTCACTGGTAAAATCGATTAAATACTAAAAATCTATCTATTACATCTCTACATTGAACTCGCAAATTATAAAAGTGTTGGCTTATGTCAAAATTGAATTTCTACTATTTAAGTACAGTTCGTACGTTTAGTTTTTTTGTTTCATCATTGCAAGTAAATTAATGTACTTGAAAATATTTTGAAAGACTAAAAATACCCCACAGTTGTGGTAATCCGTAAAGACTAAGAAATTAAAATTTCACAATTAAATGAAGACGAATCGCATGCCTTTTGTTGGGTAGGTGTCACACCAGGTCACACTAGCTCATAGCAGCATCAGCGCACTTCATAATTGTTCCACAAAGATTTGAGCGTTACTACACCGCACTTCACATTCTGAGACGTGTTGAATAGTTCGTGAGTCACATGTACCCAATAATTGAATTACATTTGTTACAGTGTCCTTCATCAATGCACAGTAATGTCAACACTATTTTATATAAGAATAACTGACACTACTGTATTGATTTTCTTTGCCCATTTGCCTCTTTTATAATATAATAAATGAAACCCTAAAAATAAGTTGGCGTTGGGTAAGTCTCAATGATATGATTAAAAAAAATCCTAAATAAATATCAAAAGTTACACCCCTATTCAAAAATGAAATATGAATGGCGCCAAATTTGAATTCTAAATATTAATGTTTCTTTTTTTTCACATCAAGACAAAACAATAATCGACAACGAAAATAATAATCAAAAGTCGCTGGATTTCTCTTCTATGTTGGTGTGTAGTGTGTTTTGTGTTATCGGGAATGTATCAGGTTGCCGTAGTTGTTTTTATTGAATATAATTGAAAATGATCAATGGAAATAGTTCAAATATATGTGTGACCCGGCGAAAGCACGAAAGAAAACCGTGCCAAACTAATACAAAACGAGCAAAGGAGCAAGCAAAAAGGTAAGTCAAATACAGTAGATGTAATTAAAATAATATTTTATTAATATTAATATTTTAGCGCACTGGCAACCAGAATTCTATCGAGAAAACGAATATGGATTATGTTAGACCGATGGAAGAGACAGTAAAGAACGTTTCAAATAATTCGCAAGGTTAATGTCATGGAGGCTGTGTTGGATATTGTATAACTTTACAGGAGTGTTAACATTTTTTTAAAACATTATGAATAACAATTACTTTTTATTATTATTTGTTTACCTTTTTGGTTTCATAAAATATCATTATGTAGCTAATAGCTACCCTAAATACGTCCTATAATACTGGGATCCGCAAAACCAGGTAAGTCCATTCAATATTATTAAAAACCCGGCAAGTCCACAAACATCAAATACCCGTTATATCCAAATTGTAAACTGATTTTCCAGCAAATTATTTATATGGCCGTGTGGTACCGGCTTGGCCGTGTGGTACCGGCTTAAGAATAGTACCACCCCGTCTCTTCCCGTGGGTGTCGTCAAGGCGACTAAGGGATTTCACACCGGAGGACGGGCAGCAGCGTCCTCTGCGTACTTAAAGCCTTACTGCGATCGCCAACCCGCTCGCCAGGCGTGGCGATTATGGCAATTACCCCCAGGATCTACATACCAGTAGGTTCTAATGGGGAGACCCGTGCCCAGCAGTGGGCCATCATATGGGTTGATATGTATTTATATGTTTTTTTTCTATTCTAATATACTCATAATTTAAAAAAGTATAGCCAAAAACATATTTCTTTTCAATTTTCACATAAAGTGGACGGGCCGGGTTTATAGCCGCAATTGGTAAAATATTCTACCACTCGTACATGTTTATTACGCGATTGGCAACACTGGCTCGAACATATTTTTGATGTAGGAACGCGTTTCGCTCGTCAAGAAGTTGTCGCGTCCTTCGAACGATTGTGCAATGAAGTTCATAAAACTTTCGAAGTTCATAAAAACTTTCAAAAAATAACCAAATCGGGTACCTAACATTTTAGGATATTAAATTGATATTTTAAGTGACATTAGAAGAGTATATTTGTGATAAATCCGTACAGTATTTATACATACAAAGTTGAGTGAACTTATAAAGTTGTGAGTAATCCGTACCTTGGCCGCAGTTGCAAGGCGAGCGAATTCCACAGGTGTATAACGAATGTTGTGGCAACTAAAATCCTAGCAACAGTATTATAATGAAGGGTTGTAGGTATCTTTTTGTTGAAGTGTAACGGAGCTAAAATGACTAAGAAAATGTAGACATAAGTGCAATGTACAAGAAGATTTAACGTGTCATGGAAGAATTAGAGCGGTGGTCCAAGATGAATGGCAAACAGTATTATGGAACTTTTTTTATATTAGTTCTCTTTCTTTTTCATCCAACATCATCCATAAACAGTACAGGTAAGTTTTTTGAATACTTTTTCTCACAAAATGTGCATTTGAAACTTTTGTTTACTTGATAACAAAGAAATCTAATAAAGTTTGGTACTTATAGTATTTACTTTGGAGCTACATTTCTGTCATTTATAGTTGCTTATTGTACTTAGTGACATTACGTAGTTTACTTCGTGTGATATGCTCTCAGATGACACAGATTTTATGGTGCCAAATAAGTGGAAATATGAAGCAACAAACTCTTCTTCAAATGGTAACTCATTACACTATGAACAATATGCCACTAACACAACAATCATACTTTATTTGAAAGGTTATTGAATAGTAAGCACAAAAACATAAAATATACTAGGTAATATAATAAATAACAAACATTTAATTCTGTTTGTAAATCTCCATAAAATAATTGCTATTATATTGCTATGACACTCCTCTAAGAACAGTCACTTTCTGATAAAATATATTAAGTACCGAGGAAATAAGAAAATATGCTTAAGTATTAATCCTTTAACTGGTAGTATGAATTGAATAGAACAGGCAAATATTTGTTTTGATTAATGTTAGTAAAGATCACTTACAGTATTACCAATCAAACCTCCCCAGTTACACCTTAAACTTTTAAGGGGGTTGGTTTGCCTGATTGTATATTATTTGGCCAGCCCTGTTAAACTAAATTAAAATTTTATCTAACTAGATGTAAATCAAAACTTTTTGATTGTCTCATCTGAAGCAATGTCACTGCTAGTAGATGCTATTATGCCATTTCCATTTTATTTGCACACAATCAAGTACTCATCCAGACACTGGCAACTATTTTGCTGCAAACACAAGGTTGAAGTTTTTTTACTCATAATAATTCTAATTAATATGTTGAGAATTTAGTATAAATAATTACTACAAAAATCTCTCACAGCCAATTCCCCTCCACTCCCCACCCCCTCAAAGGTATCTTGAGTGTCCATCCGGCCCCCCAGGTATGTGAGCTTTTCCTTTTTTCCCCAAAACCAAATCCTGGTACTTATTTCCTATTCCATTACTGACATTGACTATGATGTAGCTATAGTTACATCACAGTTAATTGGCTTATGTTTAAATTTAAAACCAAAGTCTTGTTATTTCCCAAATTTCTAGAATTGTATTTCTTTCTTTATCTTGCTCCCTCCCCAAATATTCCCCCCCCCCCCCACGGACCTAATTACGTACATATAAGTGAAATATTCTTTCTTCTATTAAGAATCTATGTAAAATTTAAAGTAGCTTGTATATAATGTCATTAGTTTCACATAATGTGACAGGTCTTCATACATCAATATCTATTTGCAAGGCTACAGTTCGAAGAGGACCCGCTTGCTGTATGTAAGCCTGCTTGTCACCCATTAAGACAGAATTTTCCAAATTGGATTCCACAGAACTCAAAGATTCCCTAGAAAAGTTACCAGGGTTTGGCAAAAAATATTTTTAAGACCAATTAAAAAAAAAGATTACCGAAAGAACTACAAAACCTCTTGGATAATCTACTTATGACAATTCTCATTTCATTTGGATTACCTACCAAGAAATGAGAAGTATCATATCCGGTTTCATTCCGCCGCGGCTAAAATTGCAAGACTTGCGGTTTAGCTTTTAAACTAACCCCTCCCCTACCCAATATCACGTGTATATTTGTTTGGCCAAAAATTTTTACAAGACTGTGAGTCTCCAACGACGTGGGTGCAAAATACACGTGTCATCTCACTACATTCCACCTCCTTTGAAATATCACCAAGGGGTGAAATTTTGTGATTTTTCCGAACTAAGGCTCGACATTAATGGAAGACCTAAGCCTGTTCAGTTAATTCGGCCGCGGAACAACGTCACGGAAACCGCGAAACGCCCGGTTTTATAAGGGCAAGTAAGGCAGAGAAGGGAAAAAGGCAGTGGAAGCCACAAACAACCACGTCAGCCGCGGAAAGAAATCGCGTTGTGTAGTTTCATATCAGCATTTTCTTTGATCATGTGAACGTGCGAACGTTGTGGTTCCGCCTCCACGGCGGACGCGGGTAAGTTCCGCGCCGTGAGTTCTTATCCTAAGGCTCTGCTGAATACCAACTTTATAATGTATATTTACAACCAAATATCTAATACTAGCTGTCCCGCACAACTTCGTATGCGTAAATTTTCCCCGTTTTTGCAACATTTTTCGTCGCTACTCCGCTCCTATTAGTCGTAGCGTGGTGTTATATAGCCTATAGCCTTCCTCGATAAATGGGCTATCCAACTAAAAAAGATTTTTTTTAAATCGGACCAGTAGTTCCTGAGATTAGCGCGTTTAAACAAACAAACAAACTCTTCCGCTTTATAATATTAAGTATAGATGTATGTATTCACATCTAATATATATCCAACATTTCTTCAATAATAATTTCTTGTCAATGAGCTAATCAACCTGCAATATACTGTCCCTCAGCATTCAACACTAATAAATAGAAAATCAAAACTGAACACATCAACATGTTCTATGTCCAATGAATTGGTTAGTGAGATGAACTACTGATGAAACACACACTCTCTATAACAATGAATTGTTTAGTACATACACATCCTGCTGGTGACCCACGACCCACCAGTCACTATTATAAATTAAGCTTACCCATTACTCATCTAACGGCCGAATATTCAAACGCAATTTAATTGAGACGTCGTACGTTAAGTCTTATGCCTTCGCTGTTCTTTTAAGTAGAATAATGGCTTAAAGTATTGTTATTACATAATAAATGTATTCCAAGATTTTACACAGTGGCAATGAAATTGTGCATAAGTTATTCAAGAACCTGTTTAACCGGCGACGAAACGCCTCGAAATCTTAATTGCTTCTTTCTATATTCATTGGCACCTAGTCACTTTGTCTAAGCGGTTTCCTCTGTGGCAGAACTCAGAAAACGTATATTTTAATAAAATTGAGCTGATATCTGTAAGTTGCTGTGGCTCTTGCAGATAAAAACTTCATGGACGCAAGAGACAATAAGGTTCATACTTGTCGACACTTAATGTCCCACAGCGAAAAACTTCACGAGATTGTACTACGCCACATTGGACCTACTTGCTTATTGAAGAACAGTTTCGTACGAAACTGTACTTCTTAGGCACTAGAGCTACAGAATAGCGCTCAGTTGATTACTGCCGATGGGCTTATGATGGTACGTGAATGTATTAAAATACTTACTTATCCATGATAGACATAATATAATAGACCTACAAATACGGACACTGTCGTGACATGATTTCCTCCCTCTTTCGTATCACCCTCATATTCCGGGGTCCACATCGCTATTCACGGCAATCAGGCTCTTAGGGAGTTTTTATTTTTTATCACAAAATGAAAATGAGTACAAACCATTAGTCAGGTCCCACGCGATTCGAAGAGAGCACTGTTACTCTATTAAAAGTATCTTATCCATAAAATATGATCATATTTCTAAAAAAATATCATATAATAGAAATATCGGTTAGGAAGACAATCTATTGATTGCTGTGCAACAATGAACCCCTGTGAAATGATTTAAGTTACTGGTAACTTTCCAGAAATATGGAGCATATACTTATCTGCTCTACTACTATGAAGTAGATGTCACACTTTAAAGCAATTATGTAAAAACAATGTAATGTAGATTAGCTTTTGCCCATGTATTCGGCGCCGTAGAGATCACATAGATAAATTACCACGCTGAACTTTTATAGCAACAAATTATAAGTTTATTCGTCATTCGTATTAGTTTCGGTCTCTACCCTAATCAGATTTGGCAGTTGAACTACTTAGAACAGTGTGTAAATATTTCGTATAAATAACCTACTAATGAAATATTTATCCAAACAACTGTTGTGTGTATTAGTCAGAATTCCAGAGCTCACTCGCTTGGTATAGAACCTCTCAATCAAAGACTTTAATGAACTTTGCTAAGTTAAAGTGGATCTAAAATATTCAGTGACGAATTAACGTCAGACCCCATAACTCGCTCGTTAATACCGAGGCAGGTGGTTAATTAAACGCTTGTCATTTATATATGAGAAATACAACTAAAACGTACCTTAGAATTTTTTAATTGTGTGAAACTTAGAAACTAGTAAAAAATGTATAGAACACAAAACAACAATGTAGGCAATTTAGTAAGTAAGTACCGTAACTGATCTTAAAATTGACGGTAGAGTGGTTTAGATGGTAAAAATCTTTGTAAAGTCAAGCTATTTAATGGCAAGGTGTACGTATGAGAGGGAAAAAACTCGAGTCCTTCAAGGATCTAAGGACAAGCTGTTTTAGAAATGCATTCATAGGCACGCTCCCATAAGTGCGTCGCTGCTACACATTACATACACATACATTTCTGTGTAGACATTATGTTTGTAACTACACTTTTTCGAATCTGGTAAGTGTAGGTAGACAATATAAGCTAGAGAAAATGGTGCTTAATCGTGTAATTTTTCGACTTACTGACCCGTGATAAGGTAATGTAGGGTTCCGGTCCGGAGCCGTTGCCGTATAAAAAAAATCCGATTTGAATCATTGCACTAGCAGAAGAGCGTATGTTTATAGAACTTACGCCCCTTTGTTGAGAAATGCAGTTTTTCGGCAATAACTCAATGACGGTATATCCATTTTTGAAATAATTTTAATTTAAAGTATTTTTTGAGCGCTACTTTTTTGTTTTTTTTTTTTCATATTTTTTGGTCACACGGTACAAAAGATAAGACATATATACTAATTAAGCATAAGACATAATTTATGCAACTTTCGCTGCGATTATTTCCAAAAATATTCACTTAATCAAAAAAAAAGTAAACCTTAGAATGTTTTTAAAAGACTTGTAGTATGCTCAAAAAAAAAAATTCCGTTTTTCTTACATGTATTATAAAAATATTTATTTTTATTATTTAGCTATCAAACTAAGCGGCGGCTACTACAGGACACCTTTTCACGAAATTTAATAAATATTCATTGGGTAGTCTTTGAGTAAAATACCTGTGACATACGGACGGACAGACAGACGGACTTGACGAAACTATAAAGGTTTTGTTTTTGCCATTTTGGCTACAGAACCATAAAAAGGTAATAGTGAAACAGTTACGCAGATTTTATTTAGCCATTTGTAAAGAAGTGTAATACTTACTAGTTTTATACATCTAATATGTATAAAAATCGCGAAAGTTTAAAAACAATAATCGTAATAATTATTCTGATTCTTATAAATCTATACCCCACAAAGCTCGCAGTAACTTTATAAGGGCGTTAGAAGTCTTATTTTTATGAAATATCTACTAGCTATTGCTCGCAGCTTAGCACGCGAAATCAAGTTTCAAGCAACCCCATACCAAATTCCACCGAAATCGGATAAATGAGTTAGCCATGAAGAAAACCAAAAAGGTAGTTACATATTTTTGAATTTATATTATTAATGTGAAATATGGATACTAATCGTAAGGGTAGCTTAAAGCATATATCGGTTATTCCAAAGGTACAGGATTAACTAAATCGGCTTTCGCCACAGACTACATCTGGATGTCAGACCTTCGTCAGTTAATTATGAGTCTCATAACACCTTGGGGAGTGCTAACACCGACTTTTGTATCAGTTACCTACTTAATAAAGCTGAACTTAACGGGTAACGGTAATCTAGCTTGATATTTGCCTACAATATCAGTTAGTCTTTGAAATTTGAGCAAAATGAGTACACGAATAAAAGGTGTCTATTACACAGCCAGCGGCCACTTTACGTTGACGTTGATCCAACTGTAGTTGGTTGTCTCCCTCATTTTTTATCTTTAAATTTATACAATACCTACAGTTGGATCAACATAACTAGGCCGAACTGAAGTAGGCGACAAGTGGTTGCGCAGATACATTTTTGGGAAGTAAATGGTGACAGGAAGCGGGGGGCGGGGGCGGTAACTAAACCAAGAGGATTAGAGATGCGATTACGCATTACATTGTCATAATTAGTATTACTAATTCATGTTTTTTGTGATTATTTTGGTAAAGAAATTGTTTTTCAAAGTTTCTTTATTATTTACTGTAACTGTTCTAAATTTAAACTTTTATGAACTCATTTACATAGTGTTTTTATATTGTTCAATTAAAATTTTGTTACTATTTTTAATCGATTAAACATGATTAATCGTTTTCGTAAGTAATTTTTGGGTCGCATCTCTATGACATGCGCGAAAGTGATAAAAACCGAACTTCAATCCGGTCAAGTTACGTTGATCGTACTGTAACTTCAATCCGGTCAAGATACGTTGATCGTACTGTACATAATAAAATACATACTAAAGTTTATTTGTATTATTCGATTTGTTGAAACTATAGTGTCTACTACTCTCACTCGACAGTCGTCACCCTAATAATAGATCCCTGCAAGTGCAAACAATTTGACATCTAAGTAAAACTTGCCGCTCACAAAACAAATGTATTCTTACTCCTAAGATCTCCTCCGTAGGCATTTTGTTACAATAAAGTGTCTCAATTAAATTTTATAGTGGTAATTAGCCACTAAAAAAACACAAAATTTTAATTCAATCAATATGTGTCATAAAAATGCATTAAAATTTTACATTTTCAAATTTCTCGCGTAATTTGACGAAAACGCTGGACGCAGTGGACGCCATATTTCTCTGTGATCATGACGTCAGTTGGCTGTGTAAACAAATGTGCTGACATTTTCAGTTGACAGTTGCCACTTTTTATAATCAGCTCGGCGAACCTTGATCCCTATGACAGTTCATACTAGTGACGGGTCGTGTCGATATATCGCAACTTTTTATAGGCAAAGGCGTGACTTGCATTCAGCCACATCGATAAACATGTTTTTAAAATATAATCTACATTACTATAATTATAATGCTTGTTATATTTACAAGTATCCGTGTATTTGTATATGGGGTTGCCAATATTCCGATGCAGAGGTAACATGGTCGGACTGTATAATTTTAATGTGAATTAAAATTGACATTGACTCCGGACAATTGGAGGAAAGTGGTTGAAAAGACGAAAAAACTATGCTTAGATGATTGGAATCGAGACGTGCGATACGACAATATAGTAGACCAGCCGTTTTTAATAAACATAGGAGAAAGCAGCTGCAGTTCGGATTCCGAGTCTGAGACGCAATCGGTGACACCATTGTCAGATTCAGATTAATGTATATTAAAAAATCATAAATAAACCGCTTTTGTTTTATTTGAGTAGGTATATACAATAAATTTGTTAAATCTCCTTTATTTTATTATCGCAAACAACTTAAATGATTATAAATCTGACACTAAGAGCGTAGGTACTCTATTGATGTATTTTGTACACTCGTTTCCATTTTCGATATTTGTTTATCGATACTTTTCCGCACTAGTCGATATCTTCCAAACGGAGTAACTTTTGCAGGACGTCAACGTAAAGTCTGATTGAGATAATTTCTTGTAAGTGTTAATAATTATTATAATTCTAACGGGATATTATTGTAATTGCATATATCTGCCTAAAATTAATAAATATCATTTTTAGACACCGCCAATTCGATTATAATATAACGGTGACGCTACTACAAGGTTGTGTCGTGGGAATAACTGTCAGTGTCATAGGGATCAAGGTTCGCCGAGACTACTATAGTTTACTCAGCCGTAAGACGTAATAATATGGCGGCTACTATTTTTTGGTGTTGTAAAACAGATTAAAACCTGAAATTTTGAATTTAATTTTAAAATGTATTTAGATATTTTATGAAGTAATACTAATATTTTCGGGCTGCTTTTTACCTAAACTATCTCAATATTAAATTTATAGATTTTTTCCTATATAGAGTAAAATACCCTAATATATACAAATGTATTCCATCTCTTAAAACCTTCTTATCTACGTTTTCTTACTAAAAGCTCTGTGGACAAATGTCGAATGACGTAGATAAATATCTACGGCATTTAACAGCCACTCTCACAAAGTTAGCACGTTATAATATTGAGTGAAACTGTGTTTTAGTTGAAATATGGTTAAGAAACGAACTAACTGCTAGTCGTCGATCTTCGTCTATGAAAATTGAAAACTAATCTTTGCCATCGAGTTTCTATTTGTATCGAAAAAAGGATAATTTAGAAGTCATAATAAGACAAATTTGACAATTCAATCTTGTTTGTCGGTTATGAACACGGATGAAGTACTATGTCACGAGCAAAAATCAGATAGCTTCAACTTAGGACATGAGGGCACAATCAGATCATTGCTTTTCACATTGTGATGAGGGTATTACATTATTATGAAATATTCCATAACTTAGCTTTCGCCTGGATATGCTTTACTTTCGTCTGTCTCTTATTTCAGAAAGTAATCCATCCGTATGTTTTGTTTGATTCAATACAGGGTTCGAATATATTTGTTTTATAAATATAAGTTTTGCAATTTTAAATATTTAATTCGCAAATAACGAGCTTATGTACACCTACCTGTCCAAGTTACAAAATCATAACCAAAACAATATTTACTCACTCTTATCAGGTGTAACTGTATGTATATGTATTATTAGTTGTTAAAATTGATTAAACGTCCTAAAAGTACACCGGGCAGTCAATAAATTACTCAATTTGATCAAACACACCTTGTCGTAAATTAAAATACCTGCCTACCTGAGTTACTACTTCGAAGGAAATTTTCAAAGTAAGAAAGTTTACCCTCTGAAGTAAAACCGAGCGACGACGTGCAGGAGTCGGCGGTAAACATCATCATAAAAGCTCCAGACGCAAGTAGGTAGCTACTCCAGGAACCTCTTGTATGGGGTTATTAATATTAAAACACTACGAGACTTGTAAATACAGGCAGTGAGGCCGAAGTGTGCGACAAAGTCCAATGCTTTCATCTTTCTCAAAGTAATTTCACAATGACTGGTACAATGCGTAGTGTAAGAACAAATAACAGTTCATAATGATGAACTTACTCAATTGGTAAATAGGTAAGAGGTCACGTTCTATAGGAGCAGTTACAATGAACCTTGTTTATCGGAAGCGATATTGTGAAAGAGTGACTTTCTTGATAATTGTTGTGTTTAGGTAACATAACTGAGAAAAAGTATGAAGTTTTACGTCTTGAAGTTACAGATAAGGAAGTAGATTCGCTTTTAATATCTTCCTGTTTTCGTTATATTAAACATATCCTATGATAATTTTAGCTTTGAACGGTGTATTATGTATGACTATAAGTAAATATAATATTTTAAAAACAACCTATACAACAAGTGAAGAATAACGATTCTAATGTTTGGGGGCTTGGAACAGGTTATTGTAATGAATTGTCTAGTGCAATTATAAATCCGAAGAATACATAAACACATGTTTGAACGTCCTGCTTAAACGCTATCTTCCGACTCAGATACACACACATCAACCAATCTGCCAAAAAAAATATGTACAATTGTAGAATATAATCCGGGTGAAACTGCGGAGTATCAAACGCGTTAATTTTATATCTTTGTTCATTTCACGCACTGTTATACGACCTTCATGTTTTTATTTTGTAGCTCGTATTGTCCATTACATAATAGCAAAGTCCAATTTTATTCATTAATTTATTCAGTTTTATTACGACATTCGAGCGGATGTGTTTGTTGAGTCCCGGAAGATAAGGTAGTTCTGGGTGACTATAACCCAACCGACCCCTATTCATTATTCAAGTGATGCGACGAAAATCTTAACTGTTTGTTGATATCAGACCTGCCATAGATTCGTATACAAACAGAAACATTTCACCTAGAATTTCACTGTAAGAAAAAGAAAAATAGACGAACGTGAATTAGCTTTCTTCCAGAACATTAAGTACTTTGTTAGTGTATTTTTTTAGTTATATTACTATTTTAAAGAACTTTAGTCTTATCTATATTAATCTTGGGTATAATCCGTGTTATTATCGAGCACTGCCACGAAATTAACGTTAGAAGTGGAATTGGGTCACCAAAGCAATATGTTTGTCTCAATCACGCATTTCAGCTGTTAAAGAATTGTTTACAATTATGTATAAATAACTACATTTGTTACACATTTCACAAATTTGGTAGTATTCAGTCCTGTTACAATTAAATTAAGAAGAATAAGACGTGTTTATGTTACCACGGTGTCCAGGTCAATTTTGACAACTGAAAACAGCGTGGAAATATGTTGTGACAGTATGGTACGTGATTAAGACAAGTTGTCTATAATTGTATTTATTCCATACATTATTCTGTAAAACTCGGTAAAGCTCGTTTTGTTCATTACCATTTTAGACACGAGGCTGTAGCACGCTATAGCTAGATTATTCTCGAGAAAATCCCGGAGGTGTAGACTCGCATCAAAGTGCTGGCTCCTAGTTCCAAGCAACGGCAGCGGGCTGTTTAGTTTACTTCCTTCAAGTTTTGAATGAACCGCATCTAACTTGACACACTTACCGAGACCTGTTCAAACAGCCGTGTTTTACAACTGTAACGTTCCCACGAAATATTTCTTTGTAGGTATAGTAAAACTCCTACTCAAGGGACTTTATTCACAGGTGCTATAGCAGGCTACGTACATAATAGCTATCTGGTGGAGAGGTTTTAGGGGTCCTGACTTTGGCAACCGAACCGATCGAGATATTATGCGACGTTATGCAACGTTACCAACGTTCCCGTTGCCACACCATTCCATACCTCGGAGAGCACATTAGGCCATCGGTCCTGCGCCCAATCTTTCCGATCGTATCGGATTTCCGTCCCATAGGACTATGAGAGTGAGGGAATAGAGTGCACTTGTGTCTGCGCTCACACTCGTGCACTATAATATCTCCTGTATAGTTGGCTAGTCTCTCATAAGATTGGCCGCCGTAATTGACTTCGGTTAGGAGACCAATATTATTAAGTATCTGGTAGGTATAGTCTACAAAGAATGAAATGAAGAACATCGAATAAATTAAATATGAATGTCTTTGTTATTCTATTGTAGCAGACATAGATGTGGTATAAGTTAGTAGAGATATAAACCTAACTTTATACGCCACATAATAAATTACATTTTCTGAACTCATGTAGAAACCAGGAACACTTACGGCTAATGTCCCTGCTGGGAGAGTAAAAAGCACTGAAAAAACATCGCACTGTATATTTACGATGTACACAATATAATTATTTGTTAGTTTGTTTTATTTATAATCTACCTAATTTAATGTAATATATCATGTTAATATAATGATACTTCCTTGTGTAAACTAAGAGGAACACCTTCTTCATAATTTATACCTAAGTGGGTATGTACGGTAATGATTACACTCGGGAGGATGCTAAATGAAAGCATTGCTGAGTTTATTCACCTGAAGCGTGATGATGGACAGTCTACTCTGTAAGGTTACACTTACACTTTACTTTTGCATATATCTATATAATACATAGCTGACCCGCGCAACTTCGTCTGCGTATATTTTCCCCGTTTTTGCAACATTTCTCATTGCTGCTCCGCTCCTGTTGGTCGTAGCGTGATGTTATATAGCCTTCCTCGATAAATGGGCTATCCAAAAGTGAGAATTTTTTAATATGGATCAGTAGTTCCTGAGATTACCGCGTTCAAACAAACAAACAAACTCTTCAGCTTTATTTAATGAAGATGTAGAGTTTGTTTTATTTCCAGTAACGCTAAAACACATGTTTATTTATTTTAAACCAAAAAGCCATATACAAAATTTCACAGATCCAATTTCAAACTGACTGTGTTCCATACAAACTTGCAATCCTTATTTTACACCCCTTTAGGTTGTTTTTTTCAAAACGCTGAAAGACGTGTTTATTTACATATCTAACTTCATAACAGACGGAGTTTAATATAATTTTGTGTCAACGCAACCCCTATTTTACTCCTGAGGCGCGGAATTTCCAAAAATATTTCTTAGTGAATGCTTACAACATAAAAGCCATCAACTGGCAAAATTTCAGGTTTGTAGCCTCAGCGGTTAGGCTATTCGTTGATGAATCAGTAAGTTAGGAAAAGTGATTATATGTATATGCAAAAGGCATCTTATCCCCATTATATTCTGTCATGTACTTATTTTCCTGGCAAGTAAAATGATGGTAGTCAGATGAAAGGAGGGCTTAGTGTTTAAGATCTTTAAAGACAAAATAAGTGTTTCAGCGGCTGACCTTGTCTAGTAGCGTATAAAGTACAGAAAATAACGTGTGTTCAGCTGAAAAGTTTCCTTAAGTATTTAAATATTTAGATTTTGTTTAATAATAAAAGTAAAGTTTGGCTTTTAAGTCATTTTAAAACACCGTGCTGTTGGTACCTATGTGTGTATATGAATCTTATTGGTACAACCATGTATCAGGTACCTATTGTTAAAAAAATGTAAATAATTTTTCCAAAAAGATGATTTATGAACTCAAGTAATTTATTATTATAACAAAATTTAAGTTCTGACAGCGTGTCCCACGTTAATATGTAAAGAACAATGATAGCAGCACTTAAAAGGTCAGACAAGCCGTTAGAAGAGCGTTAAATTCAAACGCAATCAAGAGTAGTTGTACCAATCAATGTCTACATCTGGACGTGTTTATGATTCAGACCTTGATTTGTTGGTAAATCGTAGTAAGCGCACGTATTGACACAAAAGCAATAAACAAATAAAACGTACGTGACGAGTCTCCTTACCTCACAGTATGTAATTTCTAATTTCAATCGTATTCAATTACCTACCGTGTTGACATTGTTGATCAAAGCCTACCTTGAACGTTACTCTATGAAATCATAAAATAATTGTCATAAGCAATTTAACTTCTGTAACCGGGAAAAGAGGTCAGATAAATGAAACAAAAAATAAAATCAGCTCAAGTTAAAAACAATGCCCTTTGAATTTATGTACCTATAACTGTCTTCTCCTTTGATAATGTGACAATATTTACCTGATTAGCTTTGCACTGAAGTGTTAGAAAAGGTCGGGTTCCTGTTAGGCACCTGTTGATGAAATAGCGAGCGGCTGACACGAATAAAAGGATCGATTAACTTCTATTTTTACTCATGGTCGTGCGGGGCTGAAGCTCAACGCTCCGCTGCCTGAAATGTTCTCTGATAAACAAAGGACATCGGCAATAGGACACTAAGAGCTTTTTTGTGTTTTTATAATGAATCTACGACATTAATCAAACTTTGATTGCTTTGTAAACAATTAATGATATTCTGTACCTACAGAGTTTAAGCCAAATTGTCAACTTTTTTCTGTAGGCATAATTTGAATTTCCGATATTTAATTATTACGAAAATAATGTTAACAGGTATCTTGGCAGTTAGCAGATTGCACCGCAATTTTAAACTAAACATACGTTTCAATTATATCGTACCTTCTTACTTTGAAAGTAAGTAAACAAATGGCAAATAAAACTCCTATTTTTTCACCTGGGTGGAAGTAGTCTAAAAAGAGGTACACTTTCTTTACCCAAGTGATTTAAGCTACCACAGCAAACATTGGAAAAAACCGCCCCAAATAGATCTGCCTTTAGAAACAACCCTTACTCTCATATCTGTCCATCCTTGTGAGAATATACACCATACTCTCCCATACCACCTTATTTTGCAGAGGATTTTCGATTGGAACAAGAAATATTTCGTAAAACCTTGCCTTGCAATTGATTTCGCTATAATAAATCGTAATAATCGACATCCACGCGAGCGTACCCGCTAGCGATAGCTAATAAACGCATATTTACCACGTGTTTTACATAAATAATAACTTCATCGAAGTAATTTTCAAATTTGTACGAAATTTTCCAACTTGGTCAACTATTACTAGTTAACTTATAATGCCTACTTAGCTATAATAGTTTTCCTTTTAACTTCATTATACTCGTAAGTACATAATGTAATTATTAATGATCCAGAGGACAAAAGGAAAGTTTCACATCACACCACGTGCGCTCGAGCAATTACAAACACACGAAAACTCGGACCACTTAATGAAGCTTGGTGCTTTGACAGTGTAGGCTTCGGACGGAACCCTATATCGCGATTCATCTAAATCGGTCAAGCTGTTCTCAAGTGGATCTTTCATACATGGGATAAGAGATAAAATCTTTTTGTCAGGTAAACAAACGAAACTAAAATAACTTTCTTTACATAGTTACAATGCGAGTTTTAAGTAGCCACGCAACGAAACTAATAATGTTATAATGGTGACCTAGTTATAAATGGTTGTTTAAGTACGGTTTCCTGCTTTGTACTATTAAAGTAACACGTCCTTGTCCTTTATAAGGTGTTAGTTGAGGCCCTTTCTTGCTATAAGACAGACTAGAATCAAAATAATATGTCAATGCATACATCACTGTCTTTTGACCAAACACTTATACTTAGCTTAAATTTATACCTTTTGCGAATTTTGTACATCTATACTTCTTTACTAATAATATAAAAGCTTTTTTCAAATAAATAATAATCCATTATTATAATAATAATTTTTATTTTTTTGTTTTTTTTTTCGTTTTCACAAACTTATATCAATTACATACCAATATATATATGTTCGTTTCCAAACTGCTCATTTCTTTTTACAAAATATTGCGTTTTGCGATACCAAGGCCGTTAATTTTTGAGGAGTTCACCTAATACTAGACTATCAGTTCCATCATGCTTTGCTGGAGGCGAAGTATCAGCTATATATTTCGAACTTAATCGCACCAATCGTGGTCACGGGTCGACCCGTGACCACGATTGGAGCAATTCGATCAAAACGTCGGAAACTTGCACCCCCAAGCGGTAAACGGGTTGGTTTATTGTATTGTGCGTGAAATATCATCCACACTCTAACGCAGGCAAAACTGTGGTAAAGCCTGAGGAAATAATTTCAACTAACAATGTAATGGATATTTCTTATGTGGTTACGGTTTTATTCAGAAATACAATTTTAGTACATTATGTATTTTTATCCCACTAGGTATAGGACCCATACATATACAAGGTGTAACAGAAATGTGTGGTCAAATTCAAGGGTTGTTTGGTATGTGCCCATGATAGAGAGTATACATAACAAATTTTATCAAAATAGCAGTAGGTACCTCAATCTTTTTTCCATTCGTTAATTTATCAATGAAAAAGTAAACAATTGAAAAAAGTATGACTTGAAAAGATCTATGCCATAATAAAAATAATAAATTTATAAATATAAATTATGTAAATTTATATTTATATATCTAAATTTTTAAATATAAATTTATATATATATATATACATTTTGCAGTAGGGGAAGGTATAATATTTATCCCGTATGCTTTTTGCTACTGAAACTTAGTAATTAAAGAACGCTGTAACTATGTACCTAATAATAATGCAATTGGATGTATAGCAGTATAGCACCATACTAGATGCAATACTTATAACATACACACTGTCCGCTGCTGAAATTTAACTACACTACCACACATTTCTGTTACACATTGTATAAATCCGAAATTATGTGAGGATGGATGACCGGATGTTTGTTTTTCACGTAAAAATTACCGTATGGGTTTGAATAAAACTTCTTAGTAATGTAATTTATACATCAAAGTGCTATTTTGATGTAGATACCTATAAGCTACATTAATGTAAAGTACCTATAGGCCATAAAAATCAAACATAACGCAGGCAAAGCCGCGGCAACATCTAGTACTTGCTGTAATGGAGTCCAAAATGTTTATTATTGTGTTCTGAAATGTACAAATCCATTTATAGATACGATAAGCAAAGAAGCCTTTCATTCCGTTGTATTATGTGATGTACTCATGTTCTAGGAAATGAGCTGTATTATGCGCTACCTATACACAATATTCCTTCACGTCGACCGGTTACACTAGTGCTGTGCCGGCCGGCACTGCGCGATCTGCGCTGCGGTCACAAATACCACTCCTGCCTGACCGGACATTCTCTCAAAGATTGAAACTGCATTTTAGAAGCCTTGAATCGCAATCAAATGAGTCAGCTTGGTTTGAATTCGCTAAACGGAAACAGTCTCACTTTACACATCCAACCGCTTTTGACCCAAATGAATCGTTATACAATCAGCTATTTACATTGCAGAGGCTGGGTTTGTTAATTACAGATTCTACGGCTACAATTTACTCTCTCTACAATTCGGTCGACTAACGATCTTGATGGAATGAAACTGCAGCATAACCTACATTTTTGCTAAATATTTCAGTATTCCACCAACTCAGTACGAGTATTTAGTAAGTGCGTTTGTAATAACCCTTTAAAACACGCTTGTAAGTCTTCGTATAAAAGGAACAAAGCCGATCGAAGGGTTTCCCATACATTTACGTATATAAATGTACTAGATGTTTGCCCGTTCGTGTGCCCCGCGTTCGTGGTATAAGCTCGGGTTACCGCCTGCCAACTGTTAATAGAACCTGAACTATACGTTAGTAAAGCATCATATGCTTTCCCGTTTACGTAAAATGAATTAGGTTATTCATAATGTCGTTCGGTGTAAATATATTGTATTCGGTGCTTTGAATTCAAATTGGTAACTTGATTATTTAATCAAAACTTACTCTACGAACATCTACATCAAATTCAAATGTATTGTTCTGAGATTGTATTGTTCTTAATGATTTAATTATTTTCTTTGTCGTGTTCAAGTTATAATTAATAGAAGAAAACAAAAAGTCACAGATTTTGTGATAGCTCTTTTGATAAAAAGTTATATGTACATATCAGTATATTATAAGTTAACATTCAAGTGTTTAGAAGATTCTAAGAAAATATAAATGTTTCAGAATCGAATGTCGCTTATTAGTATGTTAGTAGTCGCCGGCATCGAACCATCGAACATACGTGCCATAGGTGTGAGTCACGTAACGGAAACGGTTCTTTCGATATTGATGTCTGAGCTTGATGCGTTCCCATGTTTTACTTTAACATAACCACACTTTTTATTTGACGGGAGCTTCCAACAACTGTAATTCTACGTACTTTTTATCACTGTTTATAATTTAAATCCCTTTATCAGCAAACATCTGCGTACCCATGCCAGCTGCCCGGTTTAGCTCGGTACTCATAAATTAAACTTAGTCGAACGAGCGTTTTATTCTCAATAAAAACTCTAGAAAATCTGCTGCCACTGAATGGGAATACTTTTATATAACAATCATCCACTTGGAAGTTTATTTCAGTTAGCTAAAATCAGCTAAATGTCCATACTTATTCAGCAGTACTTAATACCCGTACAAGTGTAAGGTACATGTAGGGTATTAGTATCTGAATAAAAATGTTTTTGATAATTTAGTTCCTCTTATGTGCATAATGGGGTGGGGTGTGCGCACGGCCGTTTCGTTCATAAAGCTAGATGGCAGAAATTCTAACCTTAATACCACTCTTTTAGTTTGTTCTTTTTAAATATGTTATTTAAAGTATAAATAGCTATAAAGGTATTAAAAGCATGTATATGCTAGAAATGACCCAATCCATAACATGCGTTTTTATTAATTTATCGTTTTCTGATAGCTGTTTTACAAATATACTCAAAATATCGGATTATACCTTATCAAATATTGGCCGCAACGCGGGAACATTACCCCTGGTATTGCTAACGGCTAGTATAGGCTATGGTAACTGCTAATCACCAGGCGGGCGGGCCACATGCTTATTTTGCCATACGTTACCCTTGGGTATTTGTGTTACCGTTATTTCTCTACCCATACTTAATAGAAAATAACACGTGTGTTTGTATGATGTGTTGAAAACGTAATACGTAATATTTTATGTACATCACCCAGATAATATAAAATGACCCTTTTTCGTCCATGTCAGTTAACTTACTGTACCTAATCTTATCATTTTATCATCCACTTGCACGACAGACTAATGCTTAACGTTCTTGAGTTATCTATCGAGTATATAATAAAGCGATTAAAAAAGATGTTATCTTAAAGTCATCCTTGAACTAATTTTAAGATGTAGTACTTGTCTGTTTGTGTATTTAAATTGAGGAAAATTTTAAAACAATTGCAAGCAACTGAATATCAAGTTCCTTTTCGTAAACCAGGCCAAGTGATGTTAAAATTTGAATATCTTAGCTCGAATTGAGAACAAAAATATAAATTATTTAACATATTTTATTGTTTATATCATATTTAGGTTCGTTGGTTTGTAAAAAGTTTGTGAAATGATTTAATTTCTTCTATATTTGCCATCTACTAGACTAGACCATATACAGGGTGTAATCGTTAAATGTGTACAGGCGATTATTCCGTAAATATAAGAGATATCAAAAAACTTTAAACTGATATTTAAGTAGTAAGTAGAAGTACATCTACTAACGAGTAAAACGACATCAATAACTTTTAAAAATGAATATCAGAAATATACCAATTTTTAACTTAATGCGCTCCCATACATTTACGATGACAATAGTAAAGAGGTTTTAGTTTTCTTATTTTATATATTTAAATAAAATTATTTAAGTATTAAATTTTTAAAGTACTTAATTGGTTAGAAGTAACATCTTATTTGTTCGATACATTTCAGTACACCCTTAGAATTTGCGATTCTGAGCTAGCTTTACAGTTTGTACTGGGAAGTTAATGCAATAGGCTAGTTTCCTTGGCAAATAAAAAAATCTAAAATAAAATAAATCTGACATTAAAACTGCGAACAGTTAAATATCGATGAAATTTTGTGTTAAATTGTTTTTTTTTTATTATTGATCATATCATAAAAAGAAGACAAAAAAAGAATTTCGTCATAGACCGCTATTTATGAGAGCTCAATAAAAAATCAGCGCTTTGACATTTCATAAAGAGTTGTTAAAACTAGTCCATTGCACAACTTACTAATTTACTAATACAACACTAATACAACTTACATATTATTAATACTTCTAGACTGTCAAGAATATTTTACTTAAAATTTGATCAAAAAGTTGCATATCGCACTGAGTCCAGTAACTTAAACGATTACAATTTTATAAAATCAAATCAATAAATCACGAAAGTCATAAATATTTAAAAAAAAAACTTAGGTAGGTAGGATAATACCCATATTTTAATTTTCACGTCACTGCGATTAAACGTTAAAATTAAAATCTATAATTGTTTTATGAGGAACTAAGTGACTGGAGCCTTATTATTCAACTGGTTTCACCCTTCACGCGTTATTAGATTTAAGTTACAGCCGATATTTCTTTGAGCAGATTTAAGCGCCAGTCAAACTTTTGTTGAAAACGTATTGAAACTTCGTTAAAGTAATTTAGCAAGAGTTCAAATACAAAATTAGAAAATCAATACAGTGTATTAAATATTGTGTTATGTTATTAGTACTCGTACCTACTTACAAAAGTGTTAAATGTAAGATGTGATGTAACATGTTACAAGAGTGTCATTTATATGCGGTATTGGCGCAATAAAATGAACCCACAGCCATCCTGAAGCCCCTCCGCAAGGTTTTTGACCACAGTTTACTAGATTTCCGAGATCGTGGTGACGAAAATAACTGCCAAAATGTCTACCTAAATTCTAATATCGAAGTGGCCACCGATGCATGTAATAGTTACCGTCGCGTGTAGAGGACTACACGCGACGGGAGGTAAACGGGAGCAATCCGTTATTATTTACCAAGATACATTACACAAATATCTTATTTCATTCAATAAGAAATTTCACAAGGTTGTTAAAGGTCCCATTAAAGACTCCATGGTTCCACCTTGCACAGATTCATAGATTCTTTGTTACGAAATTATGTACCAACTACTGTTCAAAAGAGGAACAACGGTTGTGGTTTTTTTCGGACAATGCATTTTGATGGGAGCTAATTGAGTAAATGGGGTCAGTAATGCGGCCATGCATGCCGAGAACCATTGTCTCAGTAGGTATTGCGTATTAAACGAAAGCTCATAACTATCAGTTATTTATAATACAAACCGTTTAAGTTATCAAATGAGATCAAAATTTAAAAAACATCAAGTTGTACAAAGTAAAATTGTTAACAATTTTTGCTTCATGCCTGGCTGGTAAAATATATTTCATAATAATCACCCAGAATCTCTCTGGATTCTGGGTGACGAATTAAATTTTGCCAGCCAATTTTTGCTTCAAGTGCGCAAAAATTATGTCGAATTTTAGCTACATACTGTGTAAAGCTAAGAAATATGTAAATCAAACCCATGTTCTACAATTGATTTCAGAATACTAATTTGCCTTGATTTAGATATGCCATTTACAGTTCCGTACCCGAATAGTGACAACGATAAAGATTTATCTTCAGTCAAAATACATGTGTAGGTAACTAGGTACAGTAAAATTAACTTGATTATATTTTGTGTTTTACTTTTGAATTGCCATTTTACGGCAATAGTAAAGACAGTTAGGTTACTGTGTGTGGTAGATATAAAGCCGATACAATCTTTACAATATAGCAAACTGCTCTAATTTTAGGAAAAGGCTAACGTACGCTGTGTTCAAACCGTCAATATGATACTCAACACGTGTTGACGGTATTGGTAACCGGGTCAGGCTCGCTGCAGTCAATCAAGAGCCGCGTAAAACATAAACAGATTGAATGTTGCTTTAAAATTGCATCACGTTCTTAATATTTAATCCGATGTACAAGGTTTCTGTTCAATTTGGGATTACTTCATTCCACTGAAAAAAAGGAATACACACTAATAGTTGCGCGTCAAAAAGTTCCACTAGAGCGCGACACTGATAAAAGTGAAACTTGGGAAATCCAATACAGTATAAAACTTAAACCTATACCTTTTGTTGTATTGCAGTATGTTAATATATTATTACTTTTTACCCGACTGCAAGGAAGGGTTATGTTTTTCGCGCGTATCTTGTATGTAGTATTTTTTATTACCTTATATCTTTCAAACCACTACACGGAATTATGCAATTAAGACGTCTTTAGATTTGTCTGAGAGATATGTGACGTTTGAAAAAAACCAACATGGCGGCTGTGAGATGGTCAAAACCATAAGTTGTGAAAAAAAAAGGTTTTTCGAATACTACAATATGGGTATCAAATATACGTATAGCTCATCGTAAGCATTTCAAAAAGCTATTAATACGATTATGACTGTCATGCTAAAAAAGTCAATTAGCAACCATTCTTTTTTCAATTTTCAATACTTGACAACAGCTGTGATAAAAGTTAGTTGATAGATCAGTTGAACCCTACGACCACTAAAAAGTACTAAATTAAAAAATATATTCAAAAAATAATAAAACCCGCCTGCGCAAAAAAGATGCAAACAAGATAACCCCTATGTAATATCATACAGTCGGAGACAGGAATGAATCTCGATGAACATAGTATTGTGCCTCCGACAGCATGATATTACATAAAGGTAGGGGGGGTCATCTTGTTTGCTTTTTTTTGCACATGTGGGTTTAATAATTTTTTTTTTTTTTTATTAATTTTAAAGCATTTTTATGCTATTCTTTATTTTTACATTTAAAGCTTCTTTAGTTTTTATTTAAGCTATTATGCTGAAAGCACTAAAACTTAGTTTTATAAACCTAATTCCTAAAATTAGGTATATAAAACTAAAATACATAATATAACATATCCACCTACGTAGGTATATACCTATATGTATAAATCGTTCGCTGTTTAAAATGTAAAAAAATTACAAATTTGAAGCTTAATGAATACTTTCAACTGAAATTATTTTTAACATGATCGGATATAGGTACTGTGTTAACAAAAGGGCGTAAGTCCCATAAACATACGCTCTTTTGCTGGCGCACTGTTAAAAATGTTTTTTTTTGTTTCTACGTAGTGCATTTCTTTATAGTAACAGGTGCCGGACCATGCTCAGTGTAGGGTTCCCCTACACTGAGCATGGTCCGACATGCTGTGGCCCGGTTTTTTAATTACCTTGTACCGATAAATAACAAAACACTGAAACGAAATTGCATAAGTCGCTGTTAGAAAACCGAACGTTAGAAATCAAAGACTTTTTGAAATCTCATTATAAATTCACTCCACGTTCAAATTGTTAACGAATACTTACACGAATGTCAAATTGTCACTGGCTTGTTGCTACTACTTCCTGTAGCTACACTCAACAAGGATCATGTCACGGTTTTTACTGGCTACTGAGTTTTGAGTTTTGGAACCAGTTAGTCCGCTAACAGTTGTCGTGTGGTCAGATATGTGAAGAGATGTTATGTCTTAAGAAAGTGGTGTAATAAAAACCGCTACCCAGAGTACTTATCAATTTTCCTCTAACAGTCTAATGAAAATGAAGCTTTATAACTATCTAACCACTAATGCGCTATCTACTTTGCCTGGATTAAAATCAAAGTCCATAGATTTCCCTGGATTATATTTTGGGCAGAGGAAGAAGTTATAATAAGCACTTTTTGCTAATGTAGCCATTTGCAATAAAGCTATGCGTATTTGTCACGACGGATTTTCTAAACATGAAAAGGATTTTCTGAAATTTATACGTGCTCGGCCTAATGATCCCTCTGGAACAGTTACTAAAGAAAAGGGTATAGGATAAGTCCTGAATTGAGGTCAACTATATATTACAATCAATGTTAAATCAGTGTCATTTATAGGGATTCTTTGGTATTACTTCTAACGAAAAAAGTTCTTGCAGCATTTATTTCACAAAAACATATATCCCTCTCGCATCGTTCCCTACTTTGGGAATAGCTTTGTCTGTCAACGCATCCGTTAAGTAGGTACCAATTTATCACTATTTCCTAGTTAGCCTAATCAGGGCACATTATTTTTACCCGTTCGTTCGTAAATACTCAATACAATTTCTAGTCGAAGAGGAGTCGCTCGTCTCGATAAATTTATAAACGAAAGGATTTATGTTCAATGTGTTCAGTAATGTATTTTGATCAGTGAGATTGGTATATTTCTATGCGTAGAGCACACTGTCACACACATTCAATAAAAAAGGCTGAATCGTAGTCTGTTTTCAAACATGTCTTTTCATCCATTCAGGGGTTTGGACCGTGAACAAACATCTTAACATCTTTCTCATTTAATGTATTAGTCCGTATTAGGGTCCTATTTATTGATCATAAAGTTACAATATACCTAAACTATTTCAAAATGTGGTTGAAATACCGCATCGCGACCGTCCCGCGGTCCCAATTCTGATAGAGAGATAAATTTGGTCATTGAGAACACTACGCCTTCTTTAATGTTGTTCGGGCAGCCGAAATTTATGACGTGACTAATAATTGAATTGTACATTTTTATATGTACTCTTTGCCAAAAAAGTTCTTACTTTTAATAATTTTATTTAATTTTAAAATTTCAATTTAATACTTTTACAATATATATATATGAATTAAGTCTGCGCCTAGTTGGAGGAGTAAATACCTGAACATTGATTTCCACGTAACTCAAACAACACAAACCTGTCATGTGCATATTATAGTGTCATATTGTTCGAACATAAGTCGTAAATAACGCACTGTACTGTATAGACTTCATAGGTCACTAGCCCTATCGATCGGTTCCACCACATTGGATCGCTTACCTCGGTTGTCATTTGTAGCTTGCGGGAACTGTGATCGTGATGCAATTATATGCTAACTAGGTACAATTCAATTCGATTATTAAGTACCCTTGAATAATTATTATTTTCTTTTTCAGTACAAATGCAACCGCCGCGATTTAGTATGCAACCTTCATCTTCCAACAGCGTAGTCAGAGAGGGCACAACAAAAATTTTACAGTGTTCTGCGATGGGTAAGATGATTAAGAATTTAAATAATACTACATACCTGCTAAGTAGCGCCTTTTCTTAATATTTCATAACATTTGTAGGCATACCGCAGCCAATGTACAGATGGTTAAGAAACAATGTTCCCCTTAGTGATTATTCATCTGAGCTGTTTTATAAGATTCATAATACCCAGCGAGTGGATGCCGGAGCTTACCAGTGTATAGCGAAAAATGACGTCGGAGCAATATTCAGCGAAAAGAACAACATTGTCGTCGCGTGTAAGTAAACTTTCATACGCCTCTTTGTACGTGCATTTGTCTCTTTGTTGTGTATGCGGAATAATCTTGGCGGAAAATGTCTCAACCGTCCAGGAAATGGTGCAACTATTTGGAAAAAAGGATCTTTGTTACTCACAATGGTAACAATAAAATTTATTAATTACTTGCAGATATGGGGATATTTGAAAACGTAATCGAGACAGTTGTCAGTGTTGAATCTGGTAGAGCAGCGATTTTATCATTTCCTCGGATAGAATCTGAACCACCACCATCAGTGATATGGCAAGATGAAAATGGTGCTCTCCGATATGACCAAAAATATGCAGTGACTGACAAACACGATCTTGTCATATTATGTACCTCACGGGAAGATGAGAAAGCATACAGGTTAGCATTACAGCAGATTATTTGAACAACATCCAATACACCTATACTACTTATAGGGACCATTATAGAATGGGTATCCGCTTACATTAATATGCCGGGAAGACGGAGTGGTCGTTATAGTTAAACCGCCAGACTAGCAAGTAATTTGATGACCACTAAGAACACGCACTAACGTTGCTGCTTATCCTTGTGTACAGAAAATTAACGATGTGGTGTGTTGTAGAGCTTTTCGCACGTTCGCGTCGTGGTCAAGCCAAATAAAAGTGAACAATCGTAAATATTTGCATTATTTCTTGTTTATAAAACTAACCTCGAATTTCAGAGTACGTGCCATAAATACACAATTGGGAAAAGAAGAAAATAGCCCTTACATACAATTAAACGTTTTTGGTGATGACATCAAAGAATTTCCGCCTGAAATAGTTATAAAACCTGAAGATACAAAAATAATTAAAGGTCAAGAATATACCAGTCTATATTGTATTGCAAATGCCAGACCTTTACATGAGTTAGAAACATTATGGTTCAAAGATGGAATCATGATAGATTTGGCAGGGATCACATTCGATTTGAATGACCAGTGGAATAGAACATTAACACTCATATCAGCAAACTTAACACATACAGGACAGTATACTTGTCAAGCGAGATTGAAAACTGGTGGTTACGCCACTGTTACAGCGTCGGCTTATGTCACAGTATTAGAAAAACCAGTGTTCCTATCTAATTTAAAATCGGAAACCTTTGGCGAATTTGGAAGTACAATAGTTTTAGAATGTAACGTGCAGGGTATTCCACTACCTGGTATAACGTGGTATAAAGACGCTAAAAAAATTGCTAGCGTAGGTGCAGACGCTGAACTGGATAGTCAGGATGTTGACGATGGCGGGGGTCGATATCGGGTCGAAGTAGACCGCTCTCTGGTAATCAATAACCTGAAGATGGAAGACACTGGCATATATCAATGTATAGCCAGCAACGAAGCAGGCGAATCCTCTATCTATACATGGTTGAAAATAAAAAGTAAGTATTTTATATATATTTTTAATGACTTTTTAAATTGTATTGCTGTGTTATCTAAAATGTGATCCGCTCTTAAACATAAAACGTTATCTTCATTATTTCAAATGACGAATGTTTTGTCTTCGATTCTATTTAAAAAAGAGTATAAATCATTGGCTAGTTGAAATTATGATATTAACGTATTATGAATAATTAGGTAATAATGCATGTGATTTAATTGTTGATTACGTTAATGTTATAAATGGAAAATATGTCGTCTATTAATTGGTGTGCTATGACGCGACCAGTGCTCGACTCTCAGTTAATCCTGCATAAAGCCGTGACCCAAGGTTGTTAGTGACAATGTGCGTATGTATACCCAAACCAACAATGCTACTAACTAATTAACTATCGTGCAGTGACGGACAATAAGCGGTTTCCACGCAGTCACATGAAGTTAATAAGAATGAGGACCTCAGATAAAAAGGCAAAAACGTTCAGATTTGACTCCGGCAGTAAGATTGTCTACTTGTTGTAATTTAACATGACACCTATAGCGTAGCAGACATTTTATTTTTCAGCACCGAGTGATGATTGCTTTATTAATATTAGGTATTGTTTTTTTTCCAGTTTATGTAATTTTATTGTGTCATTGTTTCTTTTGGACTACTTTTAATTTGTAATACGTGTTAAAGTTACTATTAGAATCAAGTTAGAATATACCGTTATTTTATGTTAGTTTATACAGGTTTAGTTAATTTAATTTTAACACTTTATTATATAGTTAATACATAGTACCCTAATATTGTTATGCCTATGATAAATGTCTCATTATTTATGTACTTAATCAATATTTAATTTAAAATCACTAACCCAAATAAGGAAACTAACGTTTCTATATGTTGCGAAATGCGTAAAACGCACGAATTTAACGCGCATCCCTCTAAAAAATTCATTCATCCCAGTAAAATTATAGTGCGGCCTCCGTACACCTGCGCAGTTTACTAAGTGTCCACGCTCGATATAGAGAACATTTAAAATGATGGTGTTTACTTGTGATCACTCACTGACAGAGCGCTACCTACTCTGACTCCTCCTATTTTTTATAATAATGAAGTCATTTAATATCATATGTAATCTATTCAATTAAAGTATCTATTCATATGCATGTATCTATATTTTTATTTATACTTATTACCTACTAACGTTTTACACAATAATAAGGTAGTAGACTGATCGCTATTACCTCATCAGCACATCTAAGAACATCTTTACGATTGTATGTCTAAACAGAGGCGTGACGTCATACTTTACTATTGTCTAAACATATTAGCTTTGTTTGGCTTGTTTAATTAAAACAATTAAACATGATGTGCCGCCATAATTCAGAACTGTTTATGATATTGTTACATCCTAACTTTATAAACAGATGAATGTAGTGAGCTTCCTAAAATAATGGCATGTGCTTATAATATAAAAGTATTATAGAGTTTTGTGTACTACTAACATTAGAGTAAAGTTTCCGTGTGAAGTATAAAGTATGTGTAACACGCTAGTATAGTATGTACTAACTAGAGTGCGTGTGGCTTGTAGCGTCCCCGCCCGTAATGCAGACCGCGCCAGCGAACCTGACTGTACTCGACGGGAAGGATGCCACCATCACGTGCCGGGCTGTCGGAGCACCTAACCCGAATGTTACCTGGTATTTTAATGGTTAGTAAATATTTGACACGAGAGTCAATGTAATTGGTCTGTAAAACATTAAATGGTAAAATAAATTGTACGATTTTATAATAACACGGGATATTCTAAGAAAGAATTATGAACGCTATGCTGTTTCTCGCCGCATCGCGGCTGTGCGGAAGTCTGTTATCGATTAAACCTAAAAATTGTATAATCAAATAAATTATTAATATACTCATGAAACAACAACTCATAGAAAAGTTATCTATTGTCGAAAGCTCGCTTTTGGATAGCATAAACATGGGTCAAGGAGGTTTGTCCCGGAGGGGACTATTTGCGGGTATCTGCTTACCTATTAATACTATTTGCGAGTCCTCTCGCACACCTAATTTAATAAATTACGTGTGGGCGTTAATTAGGGGTACCAAAATGGATTCAAATCAAACTCTTGCACGCCGACAGAGCGAACAAATGTTTATCATGTAAGGTACCTAATGGGTATAAAACGCATTTTAATTTAAGTCTCACTAGATGTTGAAAGCTACAAAGAGTTAGCTGTAGAATATGCAGTCTTTCTGTGACCTAAATCATCTGTATGATTGCTATCACTTCCCTAGAATATTAAATTCACATATAGGTCTTAACGCCATTTCACCGAACGTTTCAGATTCTTTAATCATAAACCTGTCTGGAAGACTTACGGCTCTCGAAGAAGGTGACCTATTAATAACGAGCACTACAAATGCCGATACAGGAAAATACACCTGTATGAGATCAAATGATGCGGGCAGTGTATCCGGAGAGGCCTTTCTCACAGTACTAGGTACCTATTGTTTGATAAACGTCGTACAACTTTCCAATTAAATTGTTTAAACCAGCACATTTTCCTTCTAGGTTTCAAGTAGGTAATCTATAGAATCTTGTAAACGATTTACTCAGTCATTAATCACCCGATTAGATTATATTTATCGACACACCCATAATTAGCTTTCATTCAATTTCAGTGAAAATGCCAAAGTGACTGTTTAATGCTAAAATGTTTTGTAGGTGTTTTATACTAAGAATCATGAACATTGTCCTATTTTCTTATCGTTAGTCTTTCTTAATCCATCAATCCGTCATAACACTATTTAACTAAGTAATTAATTAGTATACCTACTGAATAATTACGATCATTATTCATAGATAGAACACAAAACACTATTATTCTAGCGCTAATACCTTTTATATTAAGTAGATTCATTGCACAAGATTAATTTTTATAATTTTGAGTTAATTCAAAACAGCATCAGAAACGTGTCGTATCTTGACTGAAATTTATTAGGGTGTATTTTTTATCCATTACTGAATATAGGAAACTCGATTAAATTGCATGAAACAAAATGATTTTGTTTATAATGCCATCTTTGGGACTATATCCGAGCTAATGTCTAAGTAATATTAGTTTATTAGTTAGCACAACTGAAAATACATTAAACTGTACATAGCTCACAAAAAAAAAATAGTCTTTAGAAATTTAGTCTTTGTTTACAAATACATACATATAACGATATTTTATGACACTGCTAATCAGAAGCTCTCGAAAAGTGTATATCAGCTATTGGCAATGTATGTTTATCATATCTTAACTGTAGCCAATTTCTAGATAACATACACATCTATACTAGATATTTAGAAAAATATACCTAAATAAAATGAAACTAGGTCAAATGTTATAATCATATAAATTAATGAAACAATTCAAAGGTTATTTCCGTAGGTACCTACGAAATATAAAAATAACTCATCACAAACGTACACAACAGTAGGGTACATGGTCTAGAAATAGTACAATTGATAAAATTACCTATTTATCATGTTTTCAGTGAGAACACAAATAATTGCACCACCTGTCGACACACGCGTGTTATTGGGTCACACGGCTACTTTACAGTGCAAAGTATCGAATGACCCGAATGTTAAATATAATATTGATTGGTTCCATAATAAACAGTGAGTAAAATATTTATTAAACAGTGGTACTTTTGTATTTGTACAGACAATCATGTTCCTTGTATTCTTACAGGCCAATGACAGCTGGCTCTAGAGTATGGGTATCAGCAGATGGGGCACTACAAGTGCAAGCGGTGCGTGCGAGTGACGCGGGTGAATACACATGCGTTGTGACGTCACCCGGAGGAAACCATACACGACATGCGCTTTTGTCCGTTATCGAGCTACCCTTTGCCCCTACCAATGTACGCGCTGTTAGGCTGGAAGCCGCATCTCAGAGAGCTGTCAATATCTCTTGGACTCCTGGTTTCGATGGCAATTCACCTATACAAAAGTTCATTGTTCAAAGAAGGGTTGTTCCTGAATTCGGTAAGAATAATTACTAAAAAGTTTAAGTATTTTATCCGGTTTCAATACTTCATACATGATTCCGTATTTTAAATTCTTGTGCAACATACCTATACATTTCAGTTTAGCCGTTCCAATCTCAAATAGACTCTATATTTAGACAAAAGCAAAACAGAAATAGATTATTTAAAAATAAGGTATGCATATTTTTAAACACAGGTCCCACACCCGACCCTCTGCTAAATTGGGTAACAGAGCCGATGAATGTGTCAGCAAATCAACGCTGGGTACTTTTAACTACTCTGAAAGCAGCTACGTCATACCAATTCAGAGTATCATCGGTAAACACGGTAGGCGAAGGCCCCGCTTCGGACCCTACTGAGGTCTTAACTTTGCCGCAAGAAGGTTTGTTGACGCTAATATTATTTATATTATTGAATGTTTTGTTGGGTTTAAACGATAAAACAAAGTTTATTTGATACACATACACAACAAAACCCTTCATCGAATAGCAACGTTTTAAGATGTATTTTACTGGTGAATGAAAACCTTGTCGACATGTTGTCCTAAGACCAATAATTCAAAGACATAACATCCATCATACGCAGTGGGCCTGTGGTTTATTTGATCCGTAACTTCTCCTAACGAGGACTGGGTTTCTGCAGTGTATTTCATTGACATATTATATCTTCCCTTATCAAATATAGGGTAACAGTTTTCAGCAACTGTTTTATTAGTAATTCTGGTGTTATTATTTCTTTATGAATAAAAGGGATAAGTAAAGTTTTTGTATTTACAATAACTGTTGTCCAATTATTACGAGCACTACATGATTCATACTGCACTTTATTTTATTCTTATTCACAAAGATTTAATATGTATTATACATATCTCATTGTAATAAAATGTATTCTCTTTGCGATCAAGCAGCCAGTGATCTTATATGCTGCCAAGGTATGCAGAACTCGACACACTACATGGTGCATTCATTCAAATATTAGTTTAATTAATTCCTATGTTTGCGTTTCTTGCATTGTGATTTGGTTCGAACGGGAAAAAATTAGAGCTTGTTGCAAATTCTTATAAATTTTCCTAATTTCTTTGTTACCTGATGTCCCGAAATTTAGATACACTTCTATTGTTAAAATTGAGTGCGAAAATAGTTAAGTTGCATTTATTTGTATTTCGTCTGCATGCAATGTGATTTTGTCCAATTAGTTTTAATGCTCCAATTTTACTTATGGCACATTCAATCGCATGTGAATGTCAAGAATATTACTCCTATTTCCAATTTTTTTTTTACGATTTTTTAGCCACTTTACCATTTAATAAATCATAACTGATTGATTTATTAAATGGGAATTCTGGCGATCGGGCCTGTAATTTTAACGACATTTTAAAGTAAATATGCGTATTGTCCAATGTGCTGCATGATCTGGGGCAAAAATCGAGCATGCTATTGACGACTTGTATCTAAAAATTAATTTGTATAAACATTTTGTAGCGCCTTCCGGCCCACCCGTTGGGTTTATGGGATCCGCACGCTCTTCATCCGAAATCATAACCCAATGGCAACCGCCGCTCGAGGAACACAGAAACGGCCACATTCTGGGATTTGTGATCAGATACAGACTTCGCGGCTACGATAACAGCCCGTGGACTGAACAGAATATAACTAACGAAGCTCAAAGGAATTACCTGATTCAAGACTTGATTACTTGGAAAGATTACAATGTACAAAT
Source organism: Herminia tarsipennalis (assembly GCA_945859575.2). Taxonomy (NCBI): domain Eukaryota; kingdom Metazoa; phylum Arthropoda; class Insecta; order Lepidoptera; family Erebidae; genus Herminia; species Herminia tarsipennalis. Next base: position 12,720,360 of record OX243840.2, read on the forward strand.
CGCAGCGTACAACGACAAAGGTGTTGGGGTCTTTTCTGATAGTTATACAATCAAGACAAAAGAGGGTGTACCTGAGGCATCTCCAGATAATGTTAGATGTGAACCGTTTAATTCTACATCAATAACTGTCTGGTGGACCCCACCAAACCCTCAAAAAATCAATGGAATTAACCAGGTATGTATTTGTACATACATATTATATTGAGTGTTGTGACTATATATTTTTTGTCGTGTGAGATGGTAGGTATTTACGTCATACAAATTTTCAGGGCTACAAAATTGAAGCATGGATTTACGACGAAAGTGCAGAAATTAATGTTGAACAGAAACTGGTCAGCGTTCCTCCTAATCTTTTAGACCCTCTGACTGAACAATCTGCAATAATAAGCGGCCTTGAGAAATTCACGGAATATAACATAACAGTTTTATGTTTTACTGAACCTGGAGATGGTCCCCGAAGTGACTACATCCTTGTTAGGACAAAGGAAGATAGTAAGTTAACAGTTTATTAAAGTTATTATATTTATCTGCATTCAAGGATATGGTTTTGTAACTAATGTTTTAACAGTCTACCCGTGGCCGTTGCAATACGGTCGAAACGTCGGGCAATAAACAAAGGTATATAAAATATTTACGCGATTAAGACCCGTAGCTTATATAATTCTATAATGTGTACAAATCGCGAAAGTTTACGAACATAATTATAATGTTTTTTTTTCAGTTCCAGATGAAATAGGAAGCCTCCTATTTGATGACATCTCAGATAGAGCAGTAAGGGTATCTTGGACTGCGCCCAAGAAGTCAAACGGCATATTAATGGGATATAAACTATCTTACCAGATGAAGGATGACAATGAAACATATAAGGAAGAAGTTTTACCTCCAAACGTCACCAGCATTAAAGTGGAGCACTTACAGGTATGTTGAAGATTTGTGACAAGCTCTTTCAAATGAGTGCTTTATAGAATACTAATAAATGTTTTTATTTTTAGGCCAGCACTCATTACAAATTCTGGCTATGTGCAATGACCGCAGTAGGTGAAGGACCGGCTAGGGCCGCCGTTATTCAGTCTGGTGTTGAGCCAGTGCTACCTCATGCGCCGCGCAACCTCGCACTTTCCAATATCGAAGCCTTTTCTGTTCTGCTCCAATTCACACAGGGATTCGACGGCAATTCTTCTATATCCCTTTGGACTGTACAAGTAAGTATCAAAACGAATATGAAATTAGAGATTACTTGTTATTATATAAAGTTAATTTGACAATTTATATTAACACATTTGTAATTGAAACAATTACAGGCTCAAACAGCACGTAATTCATCGTGGGTGACAATATACGAAATGAATGCACCAGATGCGCAGTCAATACACGTCACTGGTCTTATACCGTTTACTACGTATAGACTGAGATTAGTTGCGACCAATGTGGTTGGTTCTTCGCCACCCTCGGAGCCGTGTAAAGAGTTCCAAACTATTCAGGCTCCCCCACAACACCCACCAAAGAATGTTACTGTACGAGCTGTTAGCGCTACTAATTTGCGTGTCAGATGGATTGTAAGTATTATTTACTAAACACTGTGATTTCATATTAATCTGGTTTTTTATTTAATTTAAACTGGCAAGAGCAAATAACTTTTTGAGATGCACATCTAAACATATTTCGCTAAATATAATAAAACATGCGGCTTATTATGATTTCAAAATGTGATTGCAGCCTCTACAGCAAAGCGAATGGTATGGCAATCCAAAAGGGTATAACATAACTTATACAAGAAAGGGCACTAACGACACCCTACATAGCATTATAGAAGACCATACAGCTAACTCGCATGTTTTGTCTAACTTAGAAGAATGGTCTATTTACGAAATACGAATGACTGCTATTAATGAAGTGGGAACGTCAGCTGTTAGTCCTACTTCTACGGAAAGGACGAGAGAAGCAGGTATAATATATATTTTACCTCTAGTTTTCTACTTTGAAAAAATACTATAAATATTATTTAAGACTACTTTTGTCGTTTTTGACTTTGACCTTTTTAAACTTATTATCGATATTAATATTATAAAGCTGAAGAGTTTGTTTATTTGAACGTGGTAATCTCAAGAACTACTGATCCGAATTGAAAAATTCTTTCACTGTTGTATAGCCCATTATCGAGGAAGGCTATATGACCAATAGGAGCGGAGCAGCAATGAGAAATGTTGCAAAAACGGGGAAAATTTACGCAGACGAAGTTGCGCGGGACAGCTAGTACCAAATTTACGCGGGACAGCTAGTACCGTATATTTATATTTTTATACTGCGTCACAATAGGGACTCGCGGTCATCTGAAACTCGGCCTCTATCCGGATAGAGTATTACAAAGTTAACTTACATTAATGATATTCTTTCACAGTGCCGTCACGAGGTCCCATGGGTGTATCGGCTAACGCCACATCCTCGACTACGATAGTTGTCCTCTGGGGCGACATTCCCCCTTCAGACCAAAACGGTCTTATCGAAGGATACAAAGTTTGCTACGCAGCGGTCGTACCCCCACCACGGCCCGAACAGAAGAAGGTGGAATGTCAAGATGTTCCTTCTAATCAGACTCACACGATCACATTGACAGAGCTGAGGAAATATGTGGTGTATCAAATACAAGTGTTAGGTTATACAAGATTAGGTGATGGAGCCTTGAGTGATCCACCAGTCACTGTTAGAACCTTTGACGACAGTAAGTATATAAATTATATTGTTATGTTTACGTTTATACTAATAATTTATCTTTACACCAAAACGTCTTAACTTTTCAACTTTGTTCAAGATTGATAGGATGATATTACTCCCTTATTTTGGATCGATTTTCCATAAAACGTTGAAACCTGTGTAGGTATTTTTTTACACCATATATACAACATTCCACAGCCCTTATTTTAAAACTAATGGAATTTTATACTCCTCCGCTGTCCGTCCGTTTAGTAATTTGAGCCGTGTATTGACTAATCAGTCAGTCAGTAAGAAGGGTTGGCTTTTATATATTATTATGCATATTACTTCTATAGTAATTTAACAATCACAATCAGATCGATCAATCAGTATTTGTTATTCTTGACTAGTGCGAAATTAGACTAATAAATAAATACAAACTCATTTTCTTAAAAAACTTTGGTCAATTAAATATAAAGTTTTGAAAATATTAGCGTGTTTTCACTAGCTAAATCTTCTCTACTTCTCAACATAACTATCATCATGTTTAAATGCGTGTACGAAATTGGCTTGACTCCCGGCCTCACCTAAATCCTGTTCGTCGCGCTCTCGCTCATTTGTCAACAGTTCGTCCGATTTCGATATTTGCCAGGAACCTTCGGCGAACCGAACTGAAATTTTCGCCGAAGGTGGTAGTTTTGACCGAAGGTGCTCGAAGCTACGGTCGGACACTACTTAATTTTATTAGACAATAGATTTGGTTTAACAGATTTTACAAACCATATTTTTTTTTATTTAGCACCAGGTCCACCATCTAACGTCTCGTTTCCTGACGTCACATTCACAATGGCGCGTATAATTTGGAACGTTCCCGAAGACCCGAACGGAGAAATACTTGCGTACAAAGTTACCTATCACCTCAACAGCAGTACGCAGCACGTATTTTCGCGAGAGTTCGCTCCTTCCGGTAGAACATTTAGGTATGAGCTAAGATTTTTAAGTCGGAAAATATAATTTTATTTTTTACAAGTTTTCACAAGTAGCAAAACTTTACCATAAACAACAACATGCACAATATCAAACAAATTATGACATATTATGGTGTTGTAATGCAGATCTTCAACCCATCATTGATCTGTGTACCAAGCAATGATTATGGGCACATTTGATTTTTAATTTTAAATGCAACTATAAATAATAATATTGTACAGGGCGACAGAGCTAGCTTCAGAGCGCTACTACCAGTTCACAGTGCGAGCGCAAACACGTTTGGGCTGGGGTGCGACTGCTCGCGTGCTCGTACTAACGACTGCCAACCGCGCGGCACCCGCACCGCCACCACGCCCTAACGTGTCGCGCTCGCTTCTACAGCCTCATCATATTACCTTTTCATGGACGCCTGGCGATGATGGATATGCTCCTCTCAGGTAAGCATTTAGCTATACACATGGGCGTACCCAGGGGAAGAATTTGGGCTTAAACCCCCCAAAATTGCAAAAAAGTAGTTACATAATACTCATTCGGTCTGTGTTTAGTAAATAGTCAACCCATTCCTCCCTTTGCAAAATGATCCTGGAAACGCCCATGAAAATACTACAACGCACACATAGACACGTGCGTACATCTTCAACGTGCACAGTCCATCGAGATTATTATATACTTACTAACGTACTTGAGAAGCTATCTAGAACAACATTTATACACTTTTTGTTAGTAATAACTAGCCAAAGTAAGCTACATTCTATAGTCTACCTGTGACTACGGCCGTTGCAACACCGTCGAAACGTATGTAGGTAGGTAACCTTAAATTATTTACCCGTAGCATATATAATTTTATATTTTATTTTGTGATTGTATCTTTGCGTGAACTAAATAAAATAGTAGATATATACGATAGAAAAAATTTATAAAAAATGTATAATGTAGACTAGTATTTCTTCTAATGAATAGTTTTTATTTCATTCTGCAATAGTTTTCGAAAATAAACAGTTTTGAAAAATACCCACTCTAGCGTCTATTTTATAAATTATCTCTTAACGCAGTGAAATAAGAGGCTGAAATTGTGTCAATCTTAAGTTTGTACCTCGCCAATACAACCACACAAGGTGTATTTAAAATATCATTCTGGGGCCGCCCCTATCTTATCCTGCTAGACTAACACGTTTTCAATTTCATTGTCCTCACAGATACTACACAGTACAGCAGAAAGAGGACGGAGGAACTTGGCAAACTATTCCGGAACGTGTAGATCCGTTTGTGACGTCTTACACTGCAGAGGGTCTAAAGCCTTACACAGCTTATCAGTTCAGGATCAGAGCGACTAATGATATTGGTCCTAGTCGATACAGCAACGCTACCGAAACAGTACGAACCCTACCGGCTGGTAAGTTTATATTATGGTGATTATTATTGAAAGTCAAGCAATTTGGTGTTTGAATGTCATGATTTTTTTAAATAATCTGAAAAAAAAAATGTTCGCCCATACTTTAACATGTTTTAGTTCATATAATCAGCAGGATACAGACATAAAGTTAGGCCAGTTTCCTAGGTAGTAAATAAAAATAGCATTTAAACTACCAACGATTATGTCCCGATATTTTTTTTTTTATCATTGATCATATCATAAAAAGAAGTGATTTGTCAAGAAAAAAAAAAACCATCCTGCACAAAAACGATGGAAACAAGATCCCCTACATAATTAGATAATTTCATGCAGTTTTTTTATTTAATACTTTTGAGTAGTTGACGGACGTAACAACTAACTTTTATCACAGCTATTGTCAAATAGGGAAAATTGAAAAAAAGAATGGTTATTAACTAACTTTTTTAGTATTACAGTAATAATCATGCTAAGTATATCTTTTTGAAATGTTTAAAATGAGCCCTTTAATTTGATACCCATATTGCAGTATTCAAAGGAATTTTTGACATCTCACAGCCGCCATGTTTTTTTTTTCAAACATTACTTAACTAAGAACACTTGGGCGGTCAAGACGAATCTAACGACAGACGTCTTAATTGTATAAATCCGTTCAGTGGATTGTGAGATATCAGGTAATAAAGAATATTACATACATACATACAAGATACACGCTAAAAACATAACCCTTCCTTACAGTCAGGTAAAAATAATGACGTTATTGTCCGTTGTCCGTATTTGTATGAGATCTCCATATAAAAATTGCATTTTGACATTTCTTAAAGAGTTGCTGTTTTAACTAGTTGGAAACTAGCCCATTACCATAACATAAACATCTCTATGGTAAATCATATTGGCATTTAATATTTGATTTAACTTAACATTCTAATACCCAATTATAGCTCAAATTATGTGACGTGCACTATGAGCATATTACCAGAATATCAAAGCAACTATATTTTATTTTAAAGCGCCAAGTAAAGCAGTGGAAGACTTGCACGTGGTCCCTATAACTCCAAACAGCGTGCGTGTCCATTGGTCTCCTTTGACCGAACAACACTGGAGCGGCGACACTCGTACTGGTGGTTACCGCGTACGATATCAACCGCTTACTGACTTCCCTACTGCGCTTCAGCAAACTATGAAGCAGGATGTGATGGGAATCAAGGTACGTTACTATAGAAAGTATTCTAGAGATAACCAATTTGGTGGTATATACTATGTAGCAAGCTTATTTGGTTCAGTAAGTTATAATAATGACGTTTGTTTAAATGATTTTGAGCTTTTTTTTGTTGTTTTATCTGTGGCCAATTTTTTTCTCAAGGACTCGTCTTGCCATCTGAGATTACGCGTTGTAGCTTGCCATCTGAGATTACGCGTTGTAGCTTGCCATTTCATGATGTCCAATTGGTGATACATTGGACAGATGACTTTTTCAACTGCCATCTGGCACATGTGTCCAGCCCAATCTTATTACAATGTGGCTGATTTTCGAGTAACATCAGTTATGTGAGAGCTTTGGAACGGATTGTGGTATTTCTCATCTGGTCTATTAATTTAATCCCAAGAATCAGTGTCTGATCTAAGAGAAGGGGTAGGGCGATCCCTTCCCCCCCCCCCCTCGTAAGCTCGTTCTCATACTAAAACATTGATGGGTTCGCAATCATCAAGTTTGAGCCGAAAAATAAACGTAAATCCGGCACTACTCAGAACACTCCGTTCCATTGCTCTTTGACACACCTCGAGCGAAGACCTCTGCTGAAGTGCATAATTATAATAATGACGGTTATTAATTCCAGAGTGCAGAGGTGGTACTAACAGAGCTAGCATTGGACCGCAACTACGAGATCAGCGTAGTAGCAGTGAACTCACAGGGCGCAGGGCCGAGCGGCACACCGGCCGTCGTGTGGGTTGGCGAGGCCGTGCCCACCGCACCGCCTCGGGAGGTGCGAGCACGAGCATTGTCGCCCACTGAGGTCACGTTAGCATGGAGCCCGCCTACACTACAGCAGCAGAACGGAGACTTGCTTGGATACAAGGTAATTGTCAACCATATTGGCAACAAGTAGTGAAACCAAGATTTTGGCTTGGCTGAGGAACCCAAGGATTTACTTCTAGGGAAGGAAGCCCCATGACAGATCGTCTTTGGAGGGAAGACTAGGTTCAAAAGGAACACACAACAACAATAGCACACAAACGCACATACTTTAGAATAAATGTGCTAAGTACGTTTTTTCCCTGATAGGCCAATGTGGGATTGTTGGTCCCACATTACTAGCAATCCTATTAGCCCCTCCAGCTAAGCTCAATGCCTTGTGTTAGGAGTGGGTTCATGTCGGTAGTATAAGTAGGATTCGAATCCGCGACCTCACGATTGCGAGTCCAATGCCTTAGACTTGGCTTAGGCTACCGATGTGAACCAACGCCCCCACCCTTCCCCCTATAATAAATTGTATTATTATTCTTCTTCATTGTATTATTCTTATAATAAATTGTAATTTTCCCCTATAATAAATTGTATTGATCTATCCTATAATAAATTGTATTATTTCCATTCGATTTCACTTGCGTACATTTACAAGTTATTGTTTTTTTTTTCAGATCTTCTATCTTGTAACCGATTCACCAGAAGAGCAGGAACCGGGTCGTAAAATTGAGGAAGAAATTGAGGTTGTACCGGCGACAGCTACGGCGCATTCATTGGTCTTCCTCGATAAATATACGCAATATCGTATCCAGGTATTACATCGTTGACTATCAAACACAGATATATCACAATCTCTGTTCATAAACATATTAAAGATACAAATAGACGCGATTTGTGTTTCAAAATACGACTGTGGCTTAGCCCTGAAATATTACTTATTGTTATTTATTATTATACTGCACTATTTTCTAATTGTTCTCTTCTTATACAGGTATTGGCATTTAATGCGGCCGGCGATGGTCCCAGATCTATAGCAGTATTAGTCCGGACACTACAGGGTCTACCGTCAGCGCCGCGCAACATAACTTTCACAGACATAACGATGAATAGTCTAGTGGTGTCGTGGGAACCGCCGTACCGACGCAATGGACTCATTCAATCGTACTTCGTGACTTATGAGACTATACAACAAGATGAAAGTGGGTTTTAACATTTTTATATCTATTTTTTTTTAACATAATAAATTATTTATTCTCATTAAAAGGGGTACAACCTTTTTGCTTCACGTATTAATATAAAGATTAGAGCTGATCCCGGTTTTAGGCTCATTGAGGAAGCCAAGATTATGATAATTAAACAAATCTGCATACAGGTTACAGCAAGCAAGTAAAACAGACGGTGAACCAAACGCCACTAGCAGTGGGCGGGCTAGAAGAGGAAGTAGAGTACCTGTTCACCGTTCGCGCCGTGACGGAGGGGGGAGGCGCGGGCGCGACGGGCTCGGCGCGAGCGCGCACGGGCCCGCAGCCCGGCTCGCCTTCACCGCCACGCGCGTTAGTGCTGACTGCGGAACCCGCCGCCTTGCGGCTGCGCTGGACCAACGCTGCCTCGGGCAAGGGACCGCTCTTGGGGTACTACTTTGAAGCCCGTCGCAAAGGTATGTGACACAGATTGAGTAAAGCAGAGTTAAAGTAGCAGCAGGACGATCTCTGTGTATGAAAAGTGTCGAAGGAGTAGACGCGCGTACACGGCTCTCCTTCACCCCACGAGCTTTGGTGTTGACTGCAGAACCTGCCGCGTTGAGACTGCGATGGATTAACGCTGCTTCAAGGAAGGGACTTCTCTTAGGGTACTACTTTGAAGCCCGGCGAAAAGGTATCTCTCAGAGTCTATCATGGTATTAAAGTATCATCGATCTCTGTGTATGAAGAGTGTCGAAGGGGCTCTGCCTGTCTCTCTTTTATCTCCTCGCGCGATGGTGCTGACTGCAGAACCCACTGCAAACATGAAAAAGAGCTCTCTTGGGCACTACTTTGAAGCCTCCGTTTCCGTTTACGCGCACGACCCGTCATCACATCTGCGCTCGGTTGCTCTGACAACCAGGATAGGATCCTCTCTTGGGGTAATACTTTGAAGCGCGTCGAAAAGGTATGTGTCATAGTTTTATTTAATTAGTCACCAAACCGATTTCTGTCACGGTTGTATGTATTTGTAAAGTCCCTTGTACCCTTGTATTTTCGGCAATAAAAAAAAACAGGAAAGTACAGAGCAGCAAATATAAAATAAAGATATAAACTTTATCTGTTTCCTAGATATTACCTGCGGCTTTGTCCGCGCGAATTTGCAAAACAACCTTTCAACCCCCTAAGATGGGATATCAAAAACCTTCCGTATATAGTGGGGTTCCTTTCAAGGATGTTACCGAAAGGTCCGAACTTCTGATTGATTTTACACCTCCGCCTCCGACACTTTTGAATCGGGGGTACCTATATGGCGTGCATCGGCCGGTCCGTTAAGCTAATTTATACATAATAAATGAATGAATAAAAAATATTGTCACGGATTGCTTATGATCGCGGAATCTAGCCTCGACCGATCGAATTTTTCCGCCACACATTTATGACTGAATAATTATCTTATTTTCTTAAGCCTCTCAACATATTTTTTATCGACAAACCAAATTTAAAAACTCCGACTTCGGTTTCGATAAAACCACCTCCGTAACATCCCTAGTTCCTTTCACACGAAATGAAGAACATGGGTCAATGTTCCTCACTTCATGTTTCAAGCTTTAATTTAACTTTACATTATATTCTATGCGTTTTCTGTAAATTCTGTTGAAATTATACAACGCACTCTTATGTCACCCCCCATAAGTACATAAATTTTTCGTTTTTAATGCAGCCAAGGAGTCGTGGCAAGCCTGTAAGTTGACTGCTACTTTTATCTACCCCATTTTTGCACCTTGCAGAATATACTCACATTAGCAACAAAACCACCATAAAGTCTTTGAATGCACGTAAAATATATGCCTGATTCCTTTTTATTACTCCAAATCATCTAACTGAAATCATCTAAACTAATATTAGTGTTAAGTATCTTAATAAGGTGCTCCCACACAGCAGTTATACAACGTTATAAAACTTTGTGTAGCACGATAACATTTCATAACAGTGTGTAACATGTTATGGTATAAACGCTCCCACACTGGTTCAATTCGTTGTATAACATCATATAACATTCTGTAACCATCAGTTTGGGTCTGTGTTTATAGGAAGCTGGTAGTGGCTGTTCACCACTGCATCAAATGAACTGACTAGAGCTGTGTACGTGACAGAGTAGGTACACTGCGAACGAAGTGCGCGGCAACCTCCTCCCCGCTCTATACAACAAAAATTATAATTTGTTATATCATGTAGTTAACAATTTATAACTTTGGTTACCATTTGTTAAAAAACGTGAGACAACAAATCTTATGCAACATTCTCTAACGTTATATAGCTGCTGTATGGGAACACCTTTAATATACCCCCAAATACTCAAACGAAACTTAACTGAGTCGTGTTCAAAAATATTCTGTCGTTACTGTTCACCGTAACAATGAGTTCTTCTTCTTCTTTTTTAATTAATGACAATCTAGCAGACCGTAATTTCACCCAGTATGAGTTTACGGCGACAGTATTTTTTTCAAAGCCTAGTCCGAATGTCAAAAATAATGAAAAATATATTAACTAATAAATTCTCAAATATCATTTGCAAAGTCCTAAATAATTGTAACAAAATGAAATAGTAATTATAACTTCTCATTTTTTTTCCATCCAAAATCCATCGCGTGCGACGGTAGTGGGTATTCGGACCTTTTAATTTCAAATATCATTTACAAAGTCTCAGGCACCATAAATAATGGTGATAAAATTAAATAATTATTAAATTTTATCACCATTATAAATAAATTTAAAAAATGCACGAGTGCGAGCGTAGTATGATTGGTCAAAAAAATAGGGAAAAATATGTAAATTAAGCGTAACAGAGGATATAAGTTCCGAATAAAATGGATTTATCTATAATTTCCCACACCTTTTTTTTAATTATTACCGCGTCAAAACACCGGTACTAATGAAACTATTCTATACCAGTTTCCAGCAAGAAAAATATTATTTTTGACATAAGGGTGCTATGTCTTTGTGACTCGATTTTCATACCACTGTGCGGCGTTTCGAAATCGATGTTTGAGTATTCGGGTTAGGTACCTACTAATATGTCATAGCCCCACAAAGTCAGCCGTCTATACATGATACCGTCTATGAATGACTCTGCTTTGCATCTTGCAAACAAATCATTTGACGTAGGTAACAAGTTCATCTGACCTAATAAGTTTTAACCTTTCTATCCAGATGACACGAGATGGGAAACTATAACCAGAACAAGCAACGGAGTTCTAGACGAGTTTACTATTTCATACCAAAGTCTTCTGCCGTCGACAGCGTACTCGTTCAGAGTGATAGCGTACAACATGTACGGTATCAGCAATCCGACGTACAGTGAGAAAGTTATCGTAACTCCTTCGAAATTGTACTTGGAGTATGGATATCTGCAATATCGACCTTTCTACCGACGCACTTGGTTTATGGTCGCCCTCGCTGCAGCCTCCATAATAATCATCATTATGGTCATCGCAATTTTGTGCGTGAAGAGCAAGAGTTATAAATATAAAAGTAAGTTTTATTTTAATTAAAGTTAATTATATTAACGTTTGTTTGCATGTCAGGTTTTTAGTAGTAGTGGAATTAGGTTTAGCTGCGACCCGCTGTATTGTCCGGAATTCATAAAATATTTTGGAAAATTAATAATAAAGACTGTAATCTGTACACTAACGTATGTCGTACAACAACAGAAGAGGCGCAGAAGACGTTAGAAGAGTCTCTGGGCGGCGAGAGCGACGAGCGCGGCACGCTGGCCATGGAGCTGTACCGGTCGCGGCAGAACTCGACGGCGAGCGCGGGCGCCGGCACGCTGCGGCGCGGCGCGGCGCTCGCCAAGTCGCCGCCGCGGCCCACGCCCGGCTCCGTCGCCTACCACAGCGACGAGGAGAGCCTCCGCGCGTACGACGAGAACCCCGACGACTCGTCCCTCACCGAGAAGCCCTCCGAGATGAGCTCCTCCGACTCTCAGGTGATCACCATTAAAATCAGCGTCGTCTGAACACTTTACGGATTCACTAAATCGCTACTTATTTTTTCTCCACTACTCCCCCGGAGCACGTTACGGTAAATATCGTCGACAGAGAATATCGCTACCGCTATCGTTATCATTTTCGACACGCTTTCGTCGAAATCAGCACTTAGTAGTGTTCTATGTTAATAGTTTTTTTTTTGTTCAGTATTTAGATCCTGATTCGAATTTATATTAGTAGGTATTCAATTAATTAATAACCTTATAAAAGTTAAAACTAAGTTAAAACAAACTACACTGTAAATAAAATATAAGTATTGTAATTTTTTTATTCTTCTAATTCTTTAAATTCAGATATAAAATCTTCATTAGTACCACATAAAAAACGTAGAGAACCATGTACCCGTGTTACGTTATATTATTTTAACTGTGTGATCTTATTCATAACAGAATTCGGAGAGTGAAAACGAGAGCGTCAGATCTGAACCACATTCGTTCGTGAATCACTACGCGAATGTGAACGACACACTGCGACAGTCGTGGAAGCGCCAGCGGCCGGTTCGCAACTACTCGAGCTACACGGACTCCGAGCCCGAAGGCAGCGCGGTGGTCAGCCTCAACGGCGGACAGATCGTTATGAACAACATGGCGCGGTCGCGCGCTCCTCTGCCAGGATTCTCTTCATTCGTATGACAAGAGTCCGCCGGCACGGCACCCGCAGAAGCCGTGCACATGTAACTTTTCACTGCCCATTCCCATTTTAATTAAATAATTTGTTAAGTTGTGTACATATCGAATATAATATTAATAAGCTTTAAACATTGAATAATATCTGAAATGAATTTTTGATTCTTCAGGTGTATATGATATTTTTAAAACTATATTCATAGCTTTAAGGTAAAGTATAATGTTACAAAGTAGTACCTCGCCAAGGTTTCAACAGCATATAATATTTATAATTATATATATTATGCCATACCACAAATTAGGAAGTTTTCATAAGAGGCACGTTACAAATTTTTAGAGTTACTATATTGAACAATGGCAACTTTTAGCAGCTCTTTTAAGTAGTAGGTAATATAGATAATCTTATAGATTGAGATCTCGTTAACTTAATTTATCTTAGTGGCATTCAATGTTAATTTGAATGCCATAATACTAGCATAACCATGTTTCAAATATTTCACTGTAGCTTCGGCAATGATTACTTTGAAAGGTATTTACTTTTGTTATCCCATTATGCGATTTCATATATTTTAAAACTTTTTACTGTATTACGGAATCACGACTAGTGAAAGCAGTCTTTAACTGTAATCGATATTATATTCATACTGTCAGTGTTGGGACACATAATTATGTTATCTTAGATGATCCGGCATCTTTTCTATACATCATTGACAGCACAAATATATTAAATCAAGCCTAAAACAGAGCGTAAGGCCCTAAAAATATGGCGTTTACTGACATAGAATTTTTTAACATAAATTATCTCAAAAATAAAGAAATGCAAGTAGTCATTTTCTGACTGCTAGTTTCAAAGTTTTAGGGCCGATAATTTTATCTAAATATATAAAACACTAAATATGTTTCTAATTCCGTTATTTACTTTTTAACCATCTAACCGATATGCCCTAAACCGGTTTCAATAGAAAGGCAATAATGCGAAGATGGTTAAACAATAATACAAAGTAAAAAAATAAATAAGTTTATCTTGTACACGCCGGGTATCCACTAGTTTGTTTACGTATGTGTTACATACTGTTGCTAATCTAGGACTTTCTATAAACAAGCCTAGTTGCCCACAAAAATACATTGAAAATAATTGTTGACTCCCAACATACTTTTACTTATCATTTACGAGTTTTAAAATTATATGAAATATATTTAGTAAATCAGTATGACGTAGTTTGTAGAAAAAATAATAAAACAAGCTTACATCAGATTCAATAATAATAAAGTAGACGTCTGGCAAATCAGTTCAGTGAATATTCTGTAGCTTAGTGTTTTATAATATTTTTACATTTATAATAATTACGCAATTGACTGATAGTTGTAGTATATAATTCTATACATGTGTAAATATAAAAAATGATGAGAAATACGTACATGTATTTGGATAAAGCTTTGGCACAATATCTTCAAAAACAAACTGTGATCTATTTGATTTATTTTCTTGTATTTTTTTATTTTTGCCTCTATACAACTGTAAGCAAGGTAGCTATGTAGATATTAATTCGAATGGATTTTTTACTTATATATGACTGTCACGCGAACTTTTACATAATAATATTTAAACAAAATATTACTGAACCATTGTTATATTCCTGTATCCATAAGTTCATACGATTTGTAAATAAAAAGTGTACTTACTTAAATTTAATAAATTCGTAAGTATAACCGACGTGGCACTATCTGAATTTATTGTTTATCGCATCAGACTAACATATCTAATAGTTGTTAAATAATTTAAATAATAATTAAATTATCAAGATCCACAGAGGTGCAGGTGCCATCACTGAAAAGACTAATTAAATCATTGTCTTTTTATCACTGTATGTTAGTTAATAATAGTTTCTATTTACTTTATTAAATAGGATAAATTATTTGGTTGTGTTTTATTTTATACTCTAGAAAGATGCGTGTTTTACAGAATAGACCTTCTGCATATTGATGCAGATGGATGTCTTTTATCAGAAGTTCCCAATGGAACTTCTGGTAAAAGACCACTGACTATAGTACTACTATATGTATAGTACCTACTACAGTTGGATCAACGTAACTTGACCGGATTGAAGTTAGGTTTTTATCACTTTTGCGCATGCTATAGAGATGCGACCCTAAAATTACTTACGAAAACAATTAATTACGTTATGTTACGAACAAAATTTTACTATATATACGAGTTCATAAAAGTTTAAATTTAGAACAGTACTAAAGAAAGTATGAAAAACCATTTCTATACGAAAAAAAATCACAAAAAACATGAGTTAGTAATACTAATTATGACAATGTAATGCGTAATCGCATCTCTAATTCTCTTGGTTTAGTTACCGCCCCCGCCCCCCGCATCCTGTCACCATTTACTGCTAAAAAATGCGCAGATGCATTTTGCGCAACCACTTTTGGCCAACTTCAATCCGGTCAAGTTACGTTGATCCTACTGTAGTCTGGTAGTAGTACTATGGAGCAAGGTTTCCCAAACTGCGTTCCGTGGTTCCGTAGAAAAGATTCCAGGGACGGCGACTTAATTTTCAGAATTTTTTAAAAAAAATATCGCAATGTTTAAAAACAAAAAATATCGTATTCACCATGTATAATTCACTGAGGAAATTCATGATTGCACTGAGGAAAACGCGATTATGCATTATTTTACCTGCACTGGCTCTGATAAAATAACCTTACGACCGGTCCAACTTAACGAAGCTTTTATTTTTTTATTAACACCCTGTACAATAATTCGGGCAATAATGATGAGTGCCAAATTAGCCAGTGATCTTTAATTAAAAACTACTGTGCTATCCATACACGTAGTGGTTCTAGTTGCACGCCACCCGCCTCTGCCAATGCGTTTTGGCGACTTCCACTCGCGCAATTTCCTCTGTGTCGCCCGTTCATGCACATTCATTCGTCGAAGTTTCCTCAAAGACTTCTAACAAAAAAGTTCAGACTGTCCTACAGCTCGCGCAATGACTTCCAAGTTTACGTCGAGCTGTTGCCCTCTGCTTATAGTGGCTTTTATGGTTGGGCAGGAACTCGTTGTCATCTCAGTAATTTAATGTCTTATTATAGTCAGAGTTGTGATTTTTAAATTCACGCTGTGTGTTTGACATAGGGAATTTTAAGACTGCGTTCAGGCCTAACGGTCCCCGCTTGCCCATCTGCTTCTAAGTTCGCGCGGTGCTCTCTAGCTCTAGGACTCACTCCCGCAGTGACTTATCTGGCTGCCTGTCGTCCTGAGTCTACACACTATAGCGATTATTGCCTGTCGACAATGGTTGAAAACCGACACTGGGTCTAAAAAATTTGCTTGTCTTGATACTTAGTGAGTACTAAATATAGGGACCCAGCTCAAAAAAAAACTGGTTGCCCCTCCTGGGTCAAAAGCTGGCTATCGCCCATGCCCATTCACGACGCATGTGCATGGAGATAGAGCAAGTTGGTTATTGGCATAGTGAAACTGTCTATAAGGTTCTGACGTTTTTTTTCCTTCGGCGAAGCGAAGGGGATGATCAGCCATCATCCCCTTCGCTTCGCCGAAGGAAGACGATTTTAATATTTTATTAGAATATTCTTTTAGTAAGTGCCACATTTTTTTAATGATTTCCTTCCTAAAGGTGAATGAAAAATAAAATTTAGTTGGGCATTTTCGTATTATGTATTTATTTTTCAAGTATGATATAAATATACAATGCAATAGGTAAAATATTCAAATAATTATGAACAATGTTTTTCACACTTATCAAACCAATTCTTATTGACATATTTAGGAATATTCTTCCACTGTTTAAATACATTGTAGGCTGCTAGGTCTACAATGCTGAATTGATTTCCATACATCCATTCGTTAAAGTGAGAGAATAATTTGTTGACTAGTGCTTCCTTGTTCTTCTCTGAAGTTCTCTCTAACAAGTGACAGAGGTCTAGTAGATAGTCCATTTGGTGGTTGTTAGCGTCATATAATATAATGCTTGGGTACACATACGACAAGTACCTTAATATGTTTACATTCCCTATGATGGGAACTGCCAATGATGTCAACTTCAATTCAGTATCAGCTGAAACTAAACACATTTTTTAAATTAGGGGTTGTATAACCAGGGCCGGCCAGGCCGACCAGGCGGCCGCTCCAGGGGCCACAGGGTTAGGTGGCGTCGAAAGCGTCCTCCGACTAAAGCATCTAGCGCAGTAAATGTTATCAAGAGGGCTAAATTGATTTGCACAGGGCGCTAAATTTATTTGCAAGGGCGCTAAATTTATTTGCGTGTGATGTACTTATTGGCATCCACTCTGCCCTTGTGTATTATACTCATACTTAAAGAATATTTGGGGGAAAATTTGATCTTGGTACAGGTTATACACAGTGGTGACCACAATCTGGTCACCACTGTGTATAACCTTATGTTAATATTGGTGTTCTTGCTCTGTATTTGACAAAAATAAGGGACATTTGTTTGGTAATAGTTTTTTGGATCTTCATAGTTGCCACTTTAACAATAGGTTGTCTAGCCAGCACTCTCCCTAGAACGGGCCCTGCCCCCAGATTTTTTGGGTCTGTCTACTCACCCATGTTTATATAAATTACACCCCACCCACATTCATAAATCAACAATGGGAACAGTTCCTCTATAACTAGCAGAAGTTGATTGCAACCAGGAGGATTGCAGCCAGGACCTAAGTTAAAGCATCTATAACTGCCCAATCTAAATCTTGCTGACTGCCTCAGTGGCGCGGTGGGAGTCCATCCGACTGCTACTCAAGAGGTCGTGGGTTCGATCCCCACCCAGGATAAAACTTTGTGATGAGCATGATGGTTTATTCTGTGTCTGGCTGTTATTTATCTATAATATGTATGTATTTAAAAATATATAAGTATGTTTATTGGTTGTTTGATTTCCATAGTACAAGCTCTGCTTAATTTGGGATCAGATAGCTTTTATTTATTTATTTATTAAAGTACAGCCACATCACATACATTAAACCTTATTAATATTAAGTTACAGTTGGTATTATTCCTGATGTACATGACAATAACGGCGTACATAGCACTCAATTACAAATCAGCTGTATGGTTAGTAAATCTAAAATTAACTTAA
This sequence comes from Herminia tarsipennalis, assembly GCA_945859575.2. Classification (NCBI taxonomy): domain Eukaryota; kingdom Metazoa; phylum Arthropoda; class Insecta; order Lepidoptera; family Erebidae; genus Herminia; species Herminia tarsipennalis. Next base: position 12,738,382 of record OX243840.2, read on the forward strand.
ACTATGATTAAAATACGAGAAACAATGGATTGATTAAGAATAGGTGTGTGACTGTCAATTAGCTTTGTGTGAGTTGTCCCAAGATATTATTATTATTATATGTAATTAACATACCACATTTAAATATCAGCCTTATGTTGATCTTAGAGTTGTTGTTGCAAGTTGGAAATTTTTTAACAAAGTTCTTAATTTTTGCTACTTTTTCAATTGGCACAGAAGAATGAATGTGCCATGAAATGTTGACTGCCAAAGAAGATTGCTTCAGTACAATATTTAAGTACCATGGCAAGCTGTCTGGACTAGCAACTAGAACAACTTCTTCAGGGGTTGACAACTGTAACAAAGGATAGATAATATTAATAGTCTCCTAACCAAATTTGGTTATGATGGCTGATCTCATCAGAGACTAGTCAGCTACACAGGAGATCACAGACACATTTGCAGTCTCTACCGCATCACAGACACGGTCCGATGGGGCAGGACAGGCGCTGATCCAGAACTTTGTTCTGGGGGTGTAACATTTGACTCAACTGGTCAAGTGTGAGTCGCTGGCATGATGGGGGTCCCCACCCCCGTTCATTAGTTTGTAAGTTCATTTGTAAAAGGTCATTCAGTCGAGTGTGGGAAGAGAATTGGCCCTGTAGCCCCCCCTTGTACCCTTGTATCCATGCCTGGGGGAATCGGACACAACTGATCTTGATTTCCACTCTGTTCCCAGTTGACAAAGAAACATAAAATACACAAATGTACAGTGACTTTGTAAAACTCTCTAATTCAAATAAGTTTTAGATTTCAACTTCATCATTTCCCTTTAGTGGTGGTGACATTGCTTTATTGAAGAAAGAAAAAACTGGTAAAGAAGAAAGTACTTACAGGTTTAGCTGAAGTTTTTATTGCCTGCCTGTTACAATGAGAGCTAATAGTCTTAATTCTGTCATAAAGAGTATCCAATTTCTGTAACAATTGATCCTGTCGTTCTTCTAATTCAGCCATTTTGTTGGATCCCTAAAAAAAATATTAGTTTGATAAATGATTGCACATGCACAACAATAATGTAGTTTTCATGTTAGCTTTAAAGTAAATAAAAATAATTGATAAGGATAATAAAACATTTTGTTAATGTGTTTATGTAAAAATCCCAAAAACAAGTATGAATCGAACTTGCCTACTGAGGGTTCCGTACAAATTTGTAGATACTTATTATAAATAGTACCTAATATGGCCATATCTTTTTTTACATTAACATTAAGAAGTTTGATTTTTTTCACAGCTTCAGGGGCTGTGGACCAGAGTATATAGTTTTAATTTTGATACCTCCTCGCATTCCCGAGATAAAGGCTCTTGACAGACAGACTGACGGACAGACAACAAAGTGATCCTATATGGGTATCCATTTTTTTCCTTTTGAGGTACCTATGGAACCCTTAAAATGATAAAGCAATATACTCACTATCATTTGCAACTAATATTGAAAGTATAACTAATAAATTTAGGCAATAGCATTACTATATCTAATCATTTGATAGGTTTATTGTTTTATCAAAGCCTGTAATGGAGCCTAAATTTGTAGTGAAGGTTAGAATACAAATAGGTAATTTCAATGACATAAACCTTTAGAAACTTGATAACCTGGTTACTAATATTGATGTTGGTATCGTCTTCTTGTAAAAAAACTGTTGGATTCTTTATAGTATACATGCACTTCGGTAAAACGATTTCTGTGTCATGGAGGACTATGTTCTTCATATGATACATCATTTTATTGAGATACTAGAATAAATCTACAGTATCCTTACCAAACCAAGATTAATTTCTTTGGTACCTATTAGATCAAAACTACAAAATAACCAATATCCTGAAATAACCACCAGCTAGCCACGTTAACTTCACTTGTATAATAGTATAAATCGATTCGAGATTGACAATGACAATGACATATTGCAATAACATAATTGACAGATTTGACATGAGATTTTATTTTTTCTCTTCCCGCCGTTATTATATTACTCGGTAGGGATTGTGGCTCGCACGTTCTGTGCATTCGCCAGTTTCAACTTTATTTTCTTTCAGTTCCAAGTTTATTTTCTTTTTAGTTTTCTGCTTTTGATCACATATTCTCGTTGCCTGTTTGAAGTTTATTTTCCTTTAAGTTTTTTTCTAACTTCTATATTTTGAATTCGTAGAGTTTAATTGTTCTGTGATTGTACACGTTAAACGCGGAGCTGTAAAAATAGCGACATGTTAATTTTGCCACCATTTTTACAACTCCGGCATGAGAATGATTGATTTAAGGGGCGTCTAAACGGGCCATTTTTTACGGCAATTTGTGGCGGCACTATTGGCAGCTTATTGCCCAACCATCACAAAAATGTAACTGATGGCCAAGTAATCTATGGTTAGGCAATGTATGGCAATATGTCGGCAATAGTATGGCGCATGACCCAGACTCATAAGCGGGCAACACAACCCAGCAACAATGGCCAAACTCTATGACATATAATTTGGTTGAACTGTCACTATTGACTATGACTAGAAATATAAAAACTTTCTGATGCTTTTTGTTTCTGTTGTTCTCTTGTTTCATCCAAGTCAAGTTTGTTTTTAAAAAAACTAGGAAGTAAATAAGAAATTATTTATTTATTCATTTATTGCACAATGTTGTTACAGGCAGTCCATAAACATACATAGACCCCGTAAGGGTGCTGCAAAACTTACAAACTAATTAAATTAATAACTAGATATTAGGTACTACATACTATTCAGAAATATACACACTGGACAGACTGGAGTCTTTACAGCAGAGGCGTGACTTTGGTGCACTTTGCGTACTCTACCGTCTGTTCAACGGGGGGTGCTCTGAGGAACTGTTTGACATGGTGCCACCGTCACCTTTCTACCACCGCACCACTCGACATCGTAGTAGGGTTCATCCATTCCACCTGGAAACAATACGGTCCTGTACGGATCGATTCCGGCGTTCTTTTCTTCCACGTACGTGTAGACTTTGGAATGAACTACCTGCTGCGGTGTTTCCCGAGCGCTACGACATGTCTTTCTTCAAACGAGGTTTAAAGAGAGTTTTCACTTCACGGTAGGCAGCGGCTTGGGTGTGTCCCTGACATTCCTGTAGTCCATGAGCGGCGGTTACCGCTTACCATCAGGTGGGCCGCTGGCTCGTCTGCCAACCATAGAAATAAAAAAAAAAAAAAAAAAAAAATTATAATAATATAATGCATCTTGCCTAGCTATACTAATATTATAAAGCGGAAGAGTTTGTTTGTTTGTTTAAACGCGCTAATTTCAGGATCTACTGGTCCGATTTGAAAAAAATCTTTATTTGTTGGATAGCCTATAGTATATAACATCGCGCTACGACTAATAGGAGCGGAGAAGCGACGAGAAATGTTTAAGAAACGGGGAAAAATTACGCATACGAAGTTGCGCGGGACAGCTAGTGTATTATATAGTATTATAATTATGTACTTAGTGTTTGATGAGATACCAACGAAATGTTAGAAACCCACATTTAACACATATCGAAGCAAGGGACATCATTAATGGCTTTGTAGAGTTGTGACCATACTCTGGTATTCATGATTATAGGGATATTTCTCCTTGGTGACAGTTAGTTAGTCAGTTAGTATGAAATAATAGCTTGGCTTATTACTTCATTAAAAGTACAAGCAGTAGAGCTTGTACAATTAATAAAAGATATTGTATTGGAAGAGAAGCAGGATCGTCGCCATTGGATCTTATGTGTGACCAAGGTCTCACCTTTCGAACTGGTCTTGGTAATTCAAAAAGCAGGACAGAACATAAGTAGGTACTTATATTTTATGATAGCTAAAGATGTTGGCACATGGAGAGCACACATCAAGTTTATTTATAACATAAACAGCAAATTGGGTCACACTAGAGCGCTGCCTAAATTGAATGTGTATCAAGTCATCCCCAACAAAATAAAAAAAAATATAGTGAGTGTTGCAGCACAAGTGCTTAGTGCTTGGACAGCTGCAATGTTGAAATACACAAATGCTTCTAGTAAGTAAACCTAATTCTCATAAAACCCCGTGTAATAGCAACCATAACTTCACCAGAAAAAAGTACAAAACGAAACCCAAGTCTAGTTCAAAGCACCTGTAACTTCCTATATCTACCAAGTAACTACCTGCTGCTTATATAGATGCCAGTATGTTACGATTAATCGATTTTGAATAATAAATTATTTACCAAAAAAACGATTTTAATAATCTCTTGTTGTCTTCATAAAAATATGAACAATTCTTTACATAAATCTACGACACAAGCCAATAGAACTGTAATAAAATAGAAAAAAGGAAATACAAGTGCATATTTATTCTTTATTTAATAATAAAATAAAATCAGTAGATGAGAATCGATACACAAATTCAAAATCTTTATTATGTTATGATATGACTGGCAACACCGAAGCTTACAATAAAACAACAAATAACTGTCAAAATTATTTATTATGATTTTTACTTTTATTCATAAATTAAAAGTACTCTCTACCGAGAATGGTTCGATATGACTTACGCACCAGCGCCGGCGCTTGTTTTTAGATGCAACTGAAGCCATGGTGAATGTTCTTAGTGGCTGGATGTCACCAACGACGGTTAGTATCTACATAATTATCTAAATCTGCTGTGCTGCCTACACACACAATTCATGATTTTGAAACTTTCAATTCATCTCTTGGACTTGATAATACAATAAGTAGTACATATTTCATAAAACTTAAAGCAAGCACCATTCACTGTGTATCGTTTTATCAAGCTTTCAATTCTCAAACTTCCTAATGTTTCTATATATACCTATTAAAAGTAACAAATGTTTTTATTACAGATCATAAACACGTTTGCGCAATATGTGGGATGACTGCTACGAGAAATGTGCATAGGTATAATTCAGCAAGATGATAACAGACATGTTAACAATTTGAATTTGGAATAATATCATATTGGCTTGTTTTCAGAATGTATCTCTTACCTGTACCACTGTACCTCCAGCACTAGGGACATTAATGGGAAGATTACGTGATGAAGTACCTTCTGCAAGTGTTGCATTAAGTATTTACTTGGAGAAATTGCATAGAAGTAGTCTGTGTCATAAGCCGAAAGCCATTGGAACGGTATATGTCTAAGGCAAGAAAGTGCATGAGCCTGCAGATGGCACCTGGCGATGGTGGCAGAAGTTGATTTGAGGAGCAGAATAATACCTGAGAGCTTATTTGGAAATCCTGATCTGCTCAATGAAATCGAGCCTGCTATTATCATTTGTGATGCAACATAATATGTTTATCTGCAAACTAGTAGCAACAATTTTTTTTTTAAAGACATAGTTTACATAAATATCAGAATTTAGTAAAGCCATTTACGGTATGTTATGATGGTCATATTCTAGATTGAGTTGGCAATTGGGACATATCAACAGGTAAGCAAAGATGTGGTGAGCATGTATGAATAAATGGCACCTACACATTAGAAGTAAATAATGAAATTAAGAGCACCCTAGTGTAAGTGAGAGCTTAAAATTAATATCAATTCGTTTTATCATAAACTAGGCTTGTAGAAAGCAGTAATTGAAAATATTTCAATTATCGTTTTTTACAAGCCTAGTTTATGATAAAACAAAATGATATGATGATTTTAAGCTTTGACTTGCGACCTCATACAGAGGAGTAATCACTTATGCATGTTTGTATGGTAGAATCATTGACTAGGATGCTCTTAAAGATGTTATCCCTCTAATTATAGGTATTTAATTAGAAAGAGAGTAAAGTCCAGACATATTGGTAGCAGAACTTATTTTACTAATTTAATATTAAAATGTTGTCAATACTATCGATGCTATCTCAGGTTATTGCTGCAGTTGTTGGAAATATAACTGTAGGTTGCTGTGCCCATGTTGACACTGACATGGTATTTGGGCGGGGGTACATAGATATGATGAGATATATCTACCCCAGCTAAGCTTTTGGATGACATATTCGATAAATACTCTTATGTAAAAACCAAACTGTGTACTTTAACTAATAAAACATTTGATCCTAAATTATTTGCCTTTTTATTTATTTTCAAGCTTTTTCCAGAATTTGGTAAATGTGGTAAGAATCATGTTCAGAAAATTGTAATGTATATGAGAAAAAATATGTTGTGTTTATTGTACTGGAAAAGTTATTGTATAAAAAGTAAAAACATATACATAGTGCACAGGCGCTAGGTTAACCTATGCAGCATAAAGTTATAACTTAAGATAAACACAAACTATGGAATATTTAAATTAAATAATATAATCTTTATTTTATTTTCTCATTACAAAGGTTCGTGAATTGTAAATCATTGATGGCAATGATTGACGATGGCTTAACTCACTTTGTCGACTTGGTGTCCAGCAGTACACGACAACAATTCTATTGCTTGAGTGCGATCTGATGTGGACTCGCCGCGCTCCTCTGTTGTGTGTGGTTGTGGAGACATTGCTTGACCTTGAGGGTGCCACACAGTCCTATGAATAAGCCACCAAGTAATAAAATTGCATACATGGTGTACCCAATGTGTGTGGTGGCCTAATGATGGCTTTCGTGGGATTCTGCTCTCACATTCAACGCCTCTTGTTGGGTTTTTACAATTTCCAGGCAGTGCTTGATGTGATTCAGTTGTTTAGAATTTGCGCTTCACATATCGATGTCGTTGCTTTATGCTGTAAGTATATGGGTAAGGTCAAGGTGCACAGTATCTATTCATTTTCGTTCAAATGTTCGCACGATGTTATATCACTGTAAGTGGCAGTAGTACAAATAATTTGATGTTGGAACTATTCCCATCGCCGCTCCGCAATTTCGTGTAGGAACTAGTATCAGTCGGCGGTCGATTCAGTTCATAGGTACTGCTCATTGGAGACCATTGGCAGTTCACTTTAAATATTATGACTATAGAGGTCAGTGTTCTTAGTTGACTTCATTTTTCAGTACCTATCAAAGACGACTAAAACCTTTTACAAATAACCTAAAACAACATGACACCTGACAACACAGAATTTAGCAATAAGTCACGGCGCGGCGTCACCCACAGCAAACTTCATGTCGCGTAGACAAGGATAACCCATGCCATAATGCAGAAAATCTATCGCTCAGCGATCGCCCGGCAACCTATCAAATCAATATTGACCAATAAGTGGCCATACAAAACATGTATTGCCATATGGTCGGAACATTACGGCAATATTACTGTCTTGCCAGTATTGCTAGCAATGTTGCCGGCCAATGCATTGCCGCCACAAATTGCCGTGAAAAATGGCCCGTTTAGACGCCCCTTTATAATAGAGATGTGCAAAGACCATTGACCTCAATAACCTCAACACCAAACTGAGATACCTGCGGTCGAAAAAGACGTGAAAATGTAAAAATCTTGCATATCTATACTAATATTATAAAGCGGAAGAGTTTGTTTGTTTGTTTGTTTAAACGCGCTAATCTCAGGATCTACTGGTCCGATTTGAAAAGTTCTTTTTTTGTTGGATAGCCCATATATAACATCGCGCTACGACTAATAGGAGCGGAGAAGCGACGAGAAATGTTTAAAAAACGGGGAAAAATTACGCATACGAAGTTGCGCGGGACAGCTAGTGTATTAAATAGTATTATAATTATGTACTTAGTGTTTGATGAGATACCAACCAAATGTTAGAAACCCACATTTAACACATATCGAAGCAAGGGACATCATTAATGGCTTTGTAGAGTTGGTTCAAAATGAAAGGTCGCAAAAATATCGTGACCATACTCTGGTATTTATGATTATAGGCATATTTCTCCTTGGTGACAGTTAGTTAGTCAGTTAGTATGAAGTAATAGCTTGGCTTATTACTTCATTAAAAGTACAAGCAGTAGAGCTTGTACAATTAATAAAAGATATTGTATTGGAAGAGAAGCAGGATCGTCGCCATTGGATCTTATGTGTGACCAAGTTCCCCCCCTTCCGACCTGGTCTTGGTAAATCAAAAAGCAGGACAGAACATAAGTAGGTACTTATATTTTATGATAGCTAAAGATGTTGGCACATGGAGAGCACACATCAAGTTTATTTATAACATAAACAGCAAATTGGGTCACACTAGAGCGCTGCCTAAATTGAATGTGTATCATGTCATCCCCAACAAAATAAAAAAAAATATAGTGAGTGTTGCAGCACAAGTGCTTAGTGCTTGGACAGCTGCAATGTTGAAATACACAAATGCTTCTAGTAAGTACCACACAGTACACCCTTAAGGTGTTACTTACTCTGACCTCTATAACACAAGTACTCTAGACAGGCTATCGCCGACAACGAAATGCTTCCATTAGATTTTGATATTACGGATTTAAGTTTTGACATTGTCAAGAAACAAAAATTAGTGATGTAACAATAAATTGGTTTTGATATCGACAAAAAGTTAAAAACACCATATCAACTAGCATTACAAAAAATATTTGGTGCCACTTCTACCAGGTTTTTATAGGTAGATTGTTCTTCTCTCACAATTAATCCTGAGAATCTAGTTAATACTGTTGTTGATTGTGACTGATTGGTCACATGATTCAAATACTTACCTAAAGGTGACAAGGTAGATGAATTTAATAAAGACCTCCCCCTTACATAAAACATATTTAGTACCTGCTATCTATCTGAAATAATTTCTTCAGTAGCTGCTCATTCACAGAATCATAACAAATTTAAAAAACATCTGTCATTCTGACGCACACAATTTTAACAACCCTACCCGCGGCTATAAAAATTGCTACACACGTTTTATAAAGACTATAATATGCATAGTACTATTGAGGTCTGTATTAAATGTGTGTGTAGTTTGATTAAACAACCGCTATTTACCTATTTGCTTGAAAAAAAAAAAACAAAAGTATTGCACAACAACAATTATTGTTAAATATTTATTTAATTACATTTACATTAATAATAAACATTATAAAGAGGAAAGATTTGATTGTTTGTTTGATTGTTTATTTGTATTGAATAGGCTCCGAAACTACTAGACAGCTTTGAAAAATTCTTTCATCGTTAAGAAGCTTCACTAACCCCGGATGACATAGGCTATTTTTTATTTCTGTATTCTCACGCGAACGGGAAATACGCGGGTGAAACCGCGAGGCGTCCGCTAGTTTACAATAATTACACTGGCTAACTGACAAATTACATCTAGTCTGTGGAAAAACGCAAAATCTTTATATAATAAACGAATCTGAAACACTATCGCATAAGGAGCTATATCTGACCATCATTGCTTCACCCGCGCATGAAATCGTACGCTTTCCAATCGATTCCAATTTGTACCTCATATTTGACCTTTATTAGGTCTGTGATTTCACCTCACAATTGACTCCACTGTTAACACACAGTTGAGCCCACTGTTGACCCACTATTGACCCCACAGCTGGCTCATTGTTGATACACAATTGGCAACAATGTTCAGAGACGTTATCGTTAATGGTTGATTGGCATTTGGCAGTCTTAACGACAGAAAAAAACCGACCGTAAAAATAAAGGAGAAAAATAAAAAAACTAACCTAGTACATATCAGGCCCCTCGCAGTTCGCAGCATAAGGCTTGTAATTATTTACCGAAAGCTAGTTGACTTATGTTTAGTACTGTTTTACACAGCTTACAATTTCTTATAGCCATTTTCAGTGCAATTCGTGTTTTTCTTTTTATTTTTCCAATTACTTACAAATTTCTCAACACGAAGTCGGTCGACTACCAGTGACTCATATTCCTCTTTCTAGTTTACTTGGATGTCGTGGCTAATTACATCTGATATTTCTTTATAAATTAAAGTTGAGCGATTTTCTTTCACATTATTCAAATTGCCGCTTATTTGACCCGATGGCTCAAAAGACTAAGACCCTACATTTTCTCAAACTATCCAAATGATAGTAACCAATTTAAAAACTCGAGCAAACCGGAAGTCTTATTGTTTATTTCTCAAGTTGTCAAAAATCGATCAGCCAGAGACAAATGGAGACACTATAAGGTGCCATTTTGAGTACATCCGGTATTGTAAACCCATATTGATTATTACCTAGAAACAAAACAACCGTGCAGATTTATGAACTTAAAAAATTATTAAATATTTTGATCTTATAAAAATGTCTCCAAAATGGTGTAAACTATAACATACGATAAAGAGACTGAAAATGATGCATTTATCGAATCGTTTTGAAAGAAAGAAAATGGCTGCCGATGTGTTCTGTGCGGCGACTACCACATCTTGTAGTGAAAACTTTCGCTAAAATATACTGTTATTCAACCCCTAGTTGATAAATTTTATTTTAAGAATTATTGCAAGTGCATTAATTATCGTCAATAATGAAATTAATTAGTCATTTCGATAATTCAATACCCACAAGTTATGAAAACGACATGGCGGACTGATAATCAACCAATAGGAAGCCAGCATCAAGCGTTTCAGAATTGCATGTACTCGCATTTCGCGTCATTACGTTTTCGGTGCCTTCTTTCTCTTATAAAATTCAGTAGGTAAATCTTTTCATATCAGTGAGCTAATTGACTTTTTAGTTATTTGATAAGAAGACAGTGTGAATATCGTGTAGAATAACGTTATGAGACGATCGGTTACCGTGAAGCATCCCAAACGGCTGGGATCATGACTGCGTTGGATTTAGGATGAACTGAAATGCTATACCATCTTTTTGTTTTTGTAAACAAGACTATGTTTTTACGATACACGTGCGAGACTGTGTACAATTGACAGTTGTTTCCAATGATGTCGGGAAGGGGGGCAAAGAAACGCGGGAGGCCTCCAAAATCGGGGAGTTTTGAGAAAAACAGGAAATTTCAATATCATCTATTGAAAAAACCAAAATATTTACTAAATCAACAAAATGCAGGGTCAGCCTCTTTGGTTAGTACTCCTTCAGCATCCAGAGCGTCGTCTCCGCAAGGAAGCGATGTTAGCAAACGTAGTACACGAAAACAAAGAGGTGGGAAAATACATAAAAATAAAAGAGGCGGAATAACAGGTGCGTATTCACGAAGAGGATACAATCCCCAAGCTGCTGATTATCATGAGTCTGAATACCATTATGGGTCAGATTTTGGAGACGAATACAGTGACCGGTCTGAACCCGAAGAAGACCGCGGCAGCGAAAGCTCAGAAGGTAGTGTGGGTGAGGGTGCAGCAAGTGATAGTGACTTCTCTGTTAGTAGCTTCAGTACAACCAGTGGCACTCCTCGTAAAGTCAATAGCCATTTACTTAGACCTCCCAGCCCTGACCCCTTGTGGTTACAGCAGGAAAGACAAATCCCTCCTCTAGATTTGCCACCTTCATCTGATGACTTGTTAATTCCTCAGAATTTGGTTTTACAAGTAGTTTCTGTATATGAAGTGTTGAGACACTTTAGACACCTAGTGAGGCTCTCACCATTTCGTATAGAAGATCTGTGTGCAGCTTTAAGTTGCGAAGAACAGAGCAATCTATTAATTGAAGTGCATATGATGCTACTGAAGGCTCTGTTGAGAGAAGAAGATGCACAACAAACTCATTTCGGTCCACTGGACCATAAAGACAGTGTTAATATTACTTTGTTTTTATTGGATGTTATGACATGGCCTGAAGTCCTTAGAATTTATGTGGAAAGTGACAAATCATTTGATCAAAATGTTGTGAAAATACTAAATTCATGTGAATACCCATTTACAATAGTAGATGATAGATTGGCAGTGCTTCAGTTTATGTGCAATCAATTTTTGATAACAAATCCTGTTCGAGATGATCTGTTAAGTGAAGGTAAGGCAAATTTTATTAATATCAATGGCATATTATAGTATTTTTGAATGGGCAAATTAAAGGTTATGAAAAAACTGTCCATAATAAATCATTATTGTTGATTTAACTAAGTTATTTTTTGCAACTCTGAATATATAACTTTGATTTGCAAATTATTTTGTTCCTGATTTATTTTTTAAACTAAACATTGTTAAAACTTGTAGTTGGTTTAAGTTGATTAGCATTCCTGTTTTCTTCCACAGTTCCTATTCATTACGATGACCACTGTCGAGTATGCCACAGATTGGGTGACCTATTGTGTTGTGAAACATGCCCAGCAGTCTTTCATCTAGAATGTGTAGATCCACCATTGGGTGATGTACCATCTGAAGATTGGCAATGTGCTCTGTGTAAACAGCACAAAACAATGGGTGTAACAGATTGCCTTCCTGATGCTGAAAAGCAAGGATTAATGTGTAGACATGAACACTTGGGATTCGACAGGCATGGAAGAAAGTATTGGTTTATAGCAAGACGTATATTTGTGTGAGTATGATTATACTATTTATTCTAGTTACACTAACCCTCTTATTTGCATCCATTTGTTGCCTTCATCATGTGCTGATTTTCAACCCAATCTGTTCAGTGGAGGATAGATATATTAGTAAGTCAGTTTTCTTTTACATGTACTGAATCTGATCTGAAATGTTGTGGTAGTGTTTCTTTCTTATAGTTACAAATTTCTAAAATTATGGTCTATTTTAACATTGTGTTTATAACAGTTTCAAATCATATTTTGACAGCCAAAGTTAAATAAAGCCCTTTTCAACCATCTTAACATTTATCGACTTCATACAGTACATTAGATGATTTGTTGAACTGTATGTTAATCTGTAACAAATAGTAATTGGTTTGTATATATCTTGAAAAGACCCATAGTTCATAAGGGGCTTCTAAACAGGCCATGTTTTACTGCAATTCAGTGGCTGGCAACATAGCAAGTAATAGCGAAACTAGTTTGGTATGACCACATATGGCCGATATTATTTTAAAAGGTAACTGGATGATCAGGATGAGGATTTTCAGCAATATTGTCTGACCAGTTTTATTGTGTTTTAGTCACTCTCTATTGTTATGGCATAGTGAATCTTTTTCCATGTGACATGAAGTTTGCTGTAAGTGACGCCATGATATCCCTACTAATATATAAATGTGAATGTAAGTTTGTTTGTTACGCTTTCACGCGAAAACTACTCAACCGATCATCATGAAACGTACACATATTCTTGCAGGTAGAAGTAACATAGGATTATAAAAAAAAGGGGAAAATTTACGCAGACGAAGTTGCGCGGGACAGCTAGTATTGTTATAATTCAGATAGGTTATATCAAAAAGGATAAACTGAAAAAAGGAGTCAATCTTTTATTTTTATGCGGCAAATGATTCTACTTTGATACGGCAACAATGCATGATTTTGTCAGCCATTGTTAGCGGGTTGTGTTGCACATTTATAAGTCTTCATCATGAGCCATACTATTGCAGACATTAAGCAATACTATTTTTTTGTTGGCTGAGCAATTAGTTGCCAATAATGCAGCCACACATTGTAGTAAAACTTGGCACATTTAGAAGCCCCTTTAATTACCACATGTGTGCCTCATGTTATGCATGTGGTGGATGTTAGACAGACAGGCAAAAAATTGTGAAAGGAATTGTATCTATTGAAGCCCAAATTTAGTTGATTGTAATTTCTTTGTTTATACACTACTAGCTGACCCGCGCAACATCGTTTGCGTCATTTTTCACCGTTTTTGTAACATTTTTCAGTCTGGTGCACTTAATTCACCCAGCTAATTCACCTGGAAGAATTAAGTGCACTATTTGATAGACTTAATTCACCTAATCAAATGAAGTCTACCACAAAATAGTATATTTTTGAGTAGACTTAATTCACCCAATTAAAAAAGAAGCATGTTAGTAAGTTAGGTAGGATACTATGAGGAGATTAGTCTCAAAATATTACGGCTGCAAAATGACTAGCTAAAAGTTTGTGTTGGAGTTAATAGTAGGGTAGCCCAGTAAGAGATTTTTGGATTAACTGGAGCACAGTTGATTAGCATTAGGGGTTGTACCCTGTTGAATACCTCTGCTAAATATTAGCTCTTTAAATATTGACACACTATTTTTTTGTCATTAGACAGTGATATCACATAATAACACATTTATTTGAAATCCAATAAAGTAATTGTACATATGTAAATTATGTGTTTCATGCAATTAAGTGTTAAATTATTTTATATATACTTTTTTGCTTTAGAATTGAGTCAATATTTTATAATATAATTTATTTTAAAAAGGTAACATTTATTAAACTCCAAAAAACAGTGGTAAATTCAAAGTAGGTGAAACATATTTAACAAAATGTTATGTAAAAAATCTAGACGTCAACAAGAGTGTAATTTCAGATATTTGTGATTAAGTTTAATTTTGAAGTGATTAACTGGGTCCATACCAGGCGCTCAGGCCTTTAGTTGTTTCACAGCCGAGGCAATGTAAGGAATAATAGTAAGTTTGTATATAATTTGGTTTTTAGTGAAGCAGAAAATGGTGAGGTGTGGTATTATACATCACCTCAACAAATGCAACAGCTTTTAAATATCTTGGACTCAGATGAAATGGAAGCTCCATTAGTTCGAGAACTTGTGGAAATGAAACAAGAAATTTTACGACAAATGGACGTAACAGAACGTTTAACAAATCAAGTCAAGGGTAACAGAAAATCATACTTGGAAACTGAGAATGCGAATATAATTAAACAACGAAAACAAAGAGAAGAACAAAAGTTGCGTGGTAGTACAGATCTCAAAATAGAAGATGAGAAAATTGACAATATGTCATCCCTTATTAGTGATCCAGATGTTGTAAATGAAGTGACAGTGGTCAGTGAAGATACAACCCAAGATGAAAATGATAATCAACAAGATGCTGAAGATGATGATGTCAAGAAAATTAAAAATAATTCAAAAAATAAAATACCACCGGGTAAGATAGAGTTGATATGAATTTTCAATTTTCCTTTTTTTTCTTTCAATATAATTATGTCTAATATTTCTTTTATAGTTACAGATAGATTGACAAGGCTAAAGTCCAACCAACTCTCGAATGGAACTTACCTTTTTAAATTAGGAAATGAGAACAGTTTTAAGAATTACATTAACCAGTACACTACAAATCCTTTAGCATTAAACAAGCCCCAGAGAAATGAAGAACGGGACAAAAAGCGATATATGTCACATAAGTTTTCTCTATCTTCATCTCAGGACTTTAAATGGGTGGGGCTGCTCAATGGTGAATATTTATGTTTTTGTTACTATTACTGTATCATGCACTCTGTAAGCTTAAGGTTATTTATGCTAAATGCCTTTACCTCCTCAAACTAGGAAGAGAGATTCATTTGATAATTGCTCTATATCTCCTGATCTTCTCGTCCAAATTGCTTCATTCAAGAAAAAGACGGGCGTAAATAGACGAGTATCAGTTAGTTGCCTGACTAACTGGAATAAAAAAAACGTTACCTACTGCAAATTTTATTATCAAGTGCTATTTTTCTTACTTCAGCTACCAAGCCATTGTTGGAGGCCACCCTAAGACAAACATTATTGCAATTAGAATCTAACATAGTATTACAATTTATGCATCCAAATTGGTCACTTCTGAGAAAGCCTTGGGTGCAAGCTGTACAATTGTGTCAAGCTCCTAGAGATTTTGCGAGAGCGCTTTGTGTGCTTCAGGTCAGTGTTTCAACTAATTTATTGATAAAATGCATCATGTTTTGTTTCAATTTATATAACCCTATAAATTTACTTTGCATCTATTGTTAATTCCAGGCTTGCATTAAAACTGTCGTTTGGGTACCTGCATGGCATGAACAATTGGGCCATGTCAGGTTGATTCGCACAACTGCAACAGAACGGGAAGAACGTAAAAAGCTTGATAAAAGAGAAAAGAAAGAACGAGATGAAGAAGAAGAGAGATATCGTACAGCTTACAATTTCGTCAAATATTCACTTGGATTGCGACATCAAGTAAGGATATTATAAGAAGTACATGTACCGCCAATGTTGTATCTATGTAAATTAAATTGTTAGTTACAGATGGTATGTGCATGGCAAAGACAAGTAACCGGCGACTATTTTACATTTATTTTTATTTTTAGGCATGGAAACAAAAAGGAGAAGAATATCGAATTCATGGACAATGGGGTTGGCTATGGAACTCCTCTACAAGAAAATTTAAAAAACATACTACTGCAAAACCATGTCTTTTCAATGGTCCTGCTAAAATTGCAGTTAGGGTAAGGGAAGGCAGTGTTGTTAAAGTTTTGGCAGTGGAACCAAAAACTTATGACTATCTAATATCCAATGAAGGCGAAAATAGAGATGTAATGGAAAAGTGTAAGTAAACACCACTTTACTATAAAATTTATTAACAATTTATCATCTAAGTTATATATAAATGATTGATTATTTGCAGTGCCACCATCAATGCGTAATTTGAAAGTGGAACATGACGATGATGGTTTTGACGAAATAGACGTGGAAAAAGCGCTAAGTTCTTCAACAAGAAGGTATTATCCTAGGATTGCGAGAAAATCTAAACTAGATGACTTTCTTGCTCGACGCACGTATTTAAAATTTATGGAAGAGAAAAAGTTAGCAAACTTATTGTCTAATGTTAAAAAGGAAGATGTGGATGTCAAAAGTGAAGATGAGAAAAATATTGATGTTGAAAACGATGAGCCAGAACCAGATATTCCGTCAATTTGTGGCGCAACCCAGGGCAGTAAAGAGAAAGATGTAGACAATTCTAACAACATTGCTACTCTTAGAGCTGAATATAAAAAAATATCCCAGCTGACAAAACGATATAAATGTTATTCACATAGTTGTAACAAAATAGGTATTTCAAAAATTTCACAAGATACTGTGGTGAAAATTTATTGTTACTCACCCATATGCATCAAAAAAGGCAATATTTTGAATAAACTGGTAAAGTTGTTAAAGGGTGGAGTAGCCAATTCTAACAATTTACTTGAAAATGCCAAAGATAATTCCAAAATGTCAATTTTGGAACAATATTTGCTTGGAAAGAGTTCATCTAACACCAATTGTAATGAAAATATATTGACTGACTTGTTATCAGCAGTTGCTTGTGCTCAAGAATGTGATAATAAAACCTCAGATTGTTTTGTAAAAAGAAGAAGCGGTGACTATGCTCCCGATATTAATTTCAAGGTTGAAAAGAATGCTGATGATGATATGTGTGTTGTTAAATCAGAAAGCACACTTGAAGAGTCAGCTGTGCCAGCTGTGGGAAATGAGATGGATATTGACATAACTTGCAATAATACCGAAGATAATGAAGTAGAAATAGGTCCACTGAAAGAGTTAACAGATGGTGAATCAACAGAGCAACTTGACAATGCTGCTGATAGTGATAGCAAGGATCGTCCCCCTATTCCTAAATTGAAAATAACGCGTGGGAGGACATCAAAGTCAATATCAAATACTCAAAGCAAAAGTAGCAGTGAACCAAAAGATTCATCCTATAAATGTTCAGTAACAAATGACAAAGTAAAGTACCGTGCAATGGTTAATAGAAGATTTGGCTCTGCAAAGCCTATTAAGCGAGAGGATAGATCTATTAAAGAAGAGAAGACAGAGGGAAATGTTGTACGAGTGTACTCTACTGTAAATCCTGCTGGAAAAGTTTATCTGAAAAGAGTTCAGACCTCAGCAGTTGAAAAGAAAAAGAAAAGAACACCTGTGAAGTATCCACTTTGTTCGACATTCCACACTAGAAGCAAAGCCAAGACACTAATGGTCCTACCCCATCATGAACTTCGAAAACTATGTAGACAAGGTGGACATAATACAGTTACTGGCTTCAGCCACAATGCAAAACCGAACCAAACTGTGTGGCCATACCCTTGCCACAGGCCCCTATTTAAGACATGCTGGCTGTTTCGAACTGTAAATCTTCAATGGTTAGCAAGTGCCGCCTTGCAATTACGTATTATGTTTGCGTGTCTACGTTGGGATGATATGGCAGCAAAACCTGCTTCTGCAGATGGCAAACACCAGTTAACAACCGACACTGAGATAGTATCTCTTGAATTACTAAAACATCGTCACATTGGTCAGTTTTCGGAACGGACACAGTATCTTCGGCGGCGTGTGGTAATACCTCTGGAATTACCAAAAACAGTTCGTGAAGTGACATCTATTCGCAGCGGTTTAAGAAAGAGAAAACGGGCAGAATCTCCTCAAAATACTGAACCTCAGGTAAAGTACTCATATAATTTAACTAGGACCCTAGGAAGTCTCTTTTTCGATTTTTGTACTTTCCTACATTAAAAAAAAAGAATATGGCTAATTTAGGTGTCATCATAGACGGTTGATATAATAATTTAATGTGATAACTGTTAAAAGAATGTTTTACACATCACTAACTTTTATATCATAATATTTTTCAGGTGTCAGAAGAGTGGGTTGATGAAGATAAATTAGAATTATGGGAAGTACGTCAATATGGGGAACGCACAGAGCGCGCCACACCTGTGACACGGACTTCTACTGGCAAACTACCTCAGCGGAATATCGCCCCACCCGCAAATGCGGCTGACCTCAAAGATAAAATGGAACAACAGTTACGTGAACAAAGGGCTGCTCATCAACAGAAGAGAGCCTTAGAAATGTCTCAAGGTACGGAATGTTTCGTTTTTTAAAAAATCATCTAAATTGAGATATATTGTATTCTTCCGACGTATCACAAGGCCCGACGTATCACAAGAGTTGTTTTGCATCCTAAGTGAATAAAGAATTTTGAATTTGAATTTTAAGATTCTAAAATGAAGCCGTGTTTCCATGGCATCAGATATGTTTAATATTTGTTTACTGTTATAAAAATATTTTGGCGATAAAGTGAAAAAAGGTAGGACAGACCTACCAACCCACCAAGCTTAGTATGTACAATCATGTGCATTCATTTATATTATGTTCTGACATCTCGCGGCTCCGCCAGCGTGGATGCCGGACCATTTTACTTGAGTACTAGTACTAGTACTAATATATAGAGCGGCTAGTAAAACGGAGCAAGCTGAGACGAATTACGCGCAAGACAATTTTTTTATTGCGTTCACAAGACGGGAAACACGCGCGTAAGGGTTTAGGCCGGATTCAGGACAGTCAAAGAGAATTTAAAATAAAAATAAAACCTAATTTTCTTACAATATACTAGCAAAGTCTTTGGTCAGAGTTGATATTATAGTAGGGCCAGATCATCTTTGACAGTTCATGAAAATTTCACAACGTGACTTTGTAACGGCGGGCACACGATATTATTATTTTCTTCAAAATTAGAATTGCACAATTCCTTAAATTTTTTAAGTTAAAATGTAATACATATATTTATTGTAACATGTTGAAAAAAAAAATTGTTTTCGGGTACCACCCCCACACGTAAAGTGATGTGATTTATTTTTCTAACTTATCCCATCGTGTGGGGTGTCGGATAGGTCGTGGATCAGTTTTTTAAAAATATTTAGGGGTCCGTCCACTCGCGCTAGCTTGGCGCGTGTAATGAACGCAACAAGAAGCTCTAAGTATCTCGGCTCGTGCAAATATCCAGGATGGATGGACCAGGAACGTATTGTTTCCAGGTGGAATGGATGAACCCTACTACCAGGTTAAAATAAGTCTATTGATCCAAAAATTGTGTTCAAAAAATCATTCGCATAATAAGTTGTTATGTGTGAAGGTATCTTAGTTTTGGCCCATCTTTCAAACATTTTCTCTGAGATATTTTCCACGTACGGATCGATTCCAGCGTTGTTTTCTTCCACGTACGTGTAGACTCTGGAATGAACTACCTGGTGCGATGTTTCCCACTTCAAACAGTTTTGTTTTGCACTACACTTATGGACATCGTTAATCATAACACGTAAAGATTGAGTCACGTAACATTCGTGAGACCCGTTCACAAATATTTTTCTACAAAGCTGTGTTTCTTATAAGAAGCACAACTGAACTTAACTTCGTTCCCTCGCTGATGGCGCCGGCGTGGACAGAGCTATCCGCTTGTACTTTAGTAATCTATATTCTATTAAAACTGAGAACTTGGAAGTTTAACGGAATAGGGATATTGTGTTAGGTACGGTCTCAAGATTTTATACTCCTTAAAAAAAGTAGATTATGGAATAATATACCAATAAGGTTAACATGGTGACCATGCCAAATGCCATAACGTAAAAATATAAAATATATATCAATATTTAATGAAATTTTGCGAATCCAATGAGAATAAATGATGGAATGCAGGCGATATTATGAAAAGGATATGAATGCACGTGACTGTACATACAATAAGGCGCCGTCAGTTCTATATACCTCTGATTATGGAACTGTAAAATATTGTAATTATTTGTCGAAGCTCATACCTTGAAGTACGAAATTTTATAACATTAATGTAATTTCTTATCGCAGAAAAAACGAAGTCGTCAAACCAAAACTCTGGGAAGAGCACACTTACATCTTTACTGACTACAAACGCGACTACTCCTACTGGCCAAAAAACTGTTATTGGAACTAGGAGAATTATTATGACGAAGGGTGCTGATGGTACAACACGTGTTATCAGTCAGCCGATCGCCGGTACAACTAAGGGGACCCAAAATGAAGGAACGACTTCCAAATCGAGTGCAACACCTCAGAAGGATGGACCACAAAAAGTACAAATAATACGGGCACCTGACGGAAAAATCACTGTCAGGGGATTATTAGCAGGCCAACAGTTGATTCAAATGCCCGATGGCAAATTACATGTCGTTGTGGCTGGACAACAAGGCACCACAGGCCAACTAGTAGCTGCATCTCCGGCTTCTAAGGACAGTGGATCTGCAGTAGAAGTAACTCAAAACAAAACTGTGGTGGACGAAGTGAGGCAGACACCACGAGTGGCGACACCGAATACTCAGCAGGTAGTGGTACAAGGGAACAGACAAATTGTTGTACAACCGCAGCAACAAGTTGTAGTACAACCGCCGCAGCAAGTGGTCGTGCAACCAGCACAACAAGTCGTCGTGCAAGCGGGCGCGCGCACAGGATTGCAACCTCGCGTGCAAGCTGTTCAAACCGTTTTGATGCAGGGCCAGATAATGCAGCGTCCTGCCACCCCGCGCCCGCCCACCGCTGTCGCGGTGACTCCCAGACCGCAGCCGCCGCGCCCACGACCACCTGCAACGCAACAAATCGTCGTCAACAATCCAGTGCTCGTACAACAAATCGCAGCTGGCAAAATTCAGCTGGCGACGGTGAACGGTCAGCAAGTTCTGATTCGACCCACGGGAAATAATCAGGCTCAGATAGTAGCACACATTGGTCAGAGCCCGGCGGGTGTGGGTGGCGCGCCTGTGTCGACGGCGACGCCTTCACCGGCGCCGGCGGCCGCAGCGCCGCGGCCCGTGCCGCCGCCGCCCGTCGCGATCCAGCCGCAGCCGCAGCCTCAGCCCCAACCTCAAGTGCTAACGCAACCTCGGCAGCATCAACTAACAGAAGATGAAATTGTTGAAAAACAATTACTTGTTGGTCAGCCTCCTGGCACCGTTATAAAGACAGTTACTGCACAGGTGAGTTGCTTTTTGACTTGATTGGTTATTTTTTGGCAGATTAGTTTAATCCTCAACACTTCTAATAAAGTGACTTATATGTACTATGTAGGGCATAGAACCGATTTTTCCCGGTTCCAACAGAACCGGGAATTCCCGGTTCTGAGGGTCTAGAAAAGAACCGGTTCCGAAATAGTAAAACCCAATTTTTTCGATTCTTTCGGTTCCAAACACAAATGGGTTAAAAAGTACATTCTTAAAGGCCTTATCTTGCCACATGTAGCTTTTGAAGAAATGATAATTTTGTTTGATCAGCCACAGTACCGAGATAGTCTTTAACGAAAATGATCGTGTTAAATAAACAGAAATGCCTTCAAGCCCTTTTTTCAGCTAAATGATTTAACTGTAGATACCCATTACGGTAGTCATTTTGTTGTGAACATAAATGTTTAATGTGTTTTGATTAAAACAATTTTTGAGAAATGAAAATAAAACCTCTCCTACAGTCAGGTGCATGACTGTAGGAGAGGTTTTATTTTCATTTCTGTATTAGTAGTTTAAAGGTGTCCATTTTATGACAAAGATAATAAAGCAACTTAAAGAAAAGTATATTTTTACTCGTCCTGATGCTAAAAATTTGTTTACAAACTCAAAAAAAAACAAAGAACCAGTTCTGGCTTGAGTTTGGAACCGAAGAACCGGTTACTCAAAAATATGACCGGTTCTGCATGCCCTAGAACTTAGCTTATAAATTCGTTGAATTTGATTCCAACTTCACAAATCTCTTTGCAGGATTCTTATGGAATAAAAATAACCATTTGTTTTAGTGTTTCAAAGCTATATTCACTTAATTACAGGTTATGCAGACTAGTAGTGGACCTAGTATAGTTCTCCAGGGGCTTCACGGATATTCATTAACACCACAACAGTTGGCGTTAGTACAGCATCAAGTGAAACAACAGTTGCTAAAAGGTAAAATCATATGTACTGGGACAGAAAGTAGATTTAAAACCTCAATATTATCCCAAGTATTCATTGACTGCACTTATTACAGCTCAAGAGTCGACAGGCAAACAGGGTATGCTGGGTCCCAGAAAGATGTACTTAGCGGTGCAACCGCCGGTCACCGCCCCGCCTCCGCTGACGCCCGTCGCCCCGCAAGCCCTGCACCCCATACAGTCACTACAACCCCTTGCCATGCCTACGCACCAGGTAATATATTACTACTAGATGACGGTAATGAGGCGAAAGAAGCAACATTACATATGTATGTATGTATTTTACATAGGAGACATTTTGCCAAGCTTAACTGTAACGAATACATAATGTTGAAGGTTGTCATATCTACTTTGTTTCTAGACTATAATAAATACACATTGTTTGAATGCCTAGATATAGTCCGCCATTTTATTTGTTAACTTGTTATTGATTGAGAAGGATTATGTCATTATTTTTATTTGCATGGCGGATTTACAAATAGGCTTATTTCAGTTTAAAATCAGGGTAGAATCAAAATGAGCGCAGCATTTTTTTTTTTAATCGTTCAGTGAATTAAACCAAGCTTCGGCTGCTCTCGTTATGATCATACCCTTTCTTGTTATGTACGAGGCATGTCTGCGCAAAAGATGATGTAAAATAATTTATAAGACTGGTATATGATATTAAAATCGTATGTAAAATAGTTACTATTAGCCTTATACACATGATTAAAAACACCAAAGATATTTCTGTAAATATTGACAACCTACCTATGTTTATTAATTTATACCATAGATCCAACATATCTATTTCTTCATAACATAAGTGAATAGTTTTAGAGTAGAACAATAAATCTCAGTATTATAGCGATTTAAAAAAAATATAATCAATTATTTATCAGTAAGAATATTATTTTTCCATAATATTTTAGACATAGTTTCAAAAGACAATAGAATAACTACGAAACACATCAATTTTACACGCACCCACAAAGAAAATTGCACGTTGATCTAATTTTGTTGTGTACCTAAAATCATTATTTTGTTAATGTTTTGTTCTTTTATTTAAAATTTTATCACAGTGTTTTAAATTTCGTAACTAAATTTAATAAATATGCGTATATTTATTGATGTGGGAGTGATTGACCTTGCAATCGTTCACTGCAGAATGTGCATGACGTAAAGTGCCTATAATATGAATAAGTTTATTTTTATTTAATTATATGCGAGTTTTAGAACGCACATTTCGTATTGATTTACTTCATGCACGTTATTCAGAAGAATCCCTTGCTATTTTTTATTCATAAATATTGTAAATCCGTTTGAAATATTTGGATGTAAAAGCATTATTTATTTGATTAATCGGGCAGATTGATTGATTAAAATTAATTATAATGGATGTTCTTTACGAGCGTTTGAAAGATTTAAAAAAAATAACACAATTTGTTATTTGGAAATAACTTTGCAAATGACCACAAAAAAATATCTGTCACTGGACATCCCAATTCAGAACCACTTTTGCGACCGTGCCTCGTCAATACGTGCTATTTTTCAATGAATGCCATTAATTATTATGTTAAATTCTTCGCGCATAGTAAGAAAAAAATATTCGTTGAATCATTCTATTTTCAACACTGATTCACATACATACATTCGATATTAGTGTGCATTTATATGATCTAATTCACAGATACGCAGCTAAATAAAGTCAACATTTCTAAAGCGTGCATCTCCCGTGGGCACGTCGTGTTCATTTGCTCGAACTTATTCCAAAATTGAATCAACTAAAATCTGAACACTAAAGACATCCATTACAAGAGATCTTAAAATCCTTGATCTATTTGAATAATTGTGTTGGATATAAAATTGAAATTCATCAGCAGGTTATATTTGCTGCGTAAATTTAGCGCCCACAATATAGCCTAATAATATATAAGTACTAGCTGGTATTATAGCTCTTACTTGTTCCCCATAAACATGATTTTTAATGATTATTCAAATATAAGCTACTGGTCTAAACAATTGCTCATACACCACCAGTTAACATGTATACCTGTAAGCTATTACAATTCGAATCCTTATTAATTAATATATTGATGGTAAAATAGTATCATTTCAATAAAATATTAAAATGATCATCGACTTTTATTTAATAATGTCCTGTTTATTTATGTAGCTTTTATTTTGTCATTTTTATTTGATTACAAACGTTTTGTGGGGGTGTATGGGCAATTATTGTTGTATATACTGAATCATAAATTTTATAAATAGGGAATGTTCATAGCTAATAAACTATTGTTACAGCTTTACCATTTAGAATCGAACTGATATATTCCCACAAACGGATGTCAATATTGTTTAGTTATTTTTTTTATATTTTACCCTATCTCTTAATTTAAAGGTTTTTACTAAAAGGAACGAATATTTTATAAAAGTTTCAGTAAGCTGAACTATTATAAGATTAACTTCCTATTTTTTGAAGGTTGGTTTAATTCTTGAAGAAGAAAAATGGTAACATTTTTTTGACATATATCACAACTTTTACTTGTAGGATGTTAGTGAGGCAGATCAAATAAAGCGTCAGCCACTTTTAAATGGTGAAGAAAATGTAGCTGAAGCGGCGAGCCATAAAGAGGCCACACCCTCCAAACTCGAAGACGTAAAAGAAAACAATACGAAAACAGATATTATTAATTCAGGCCAAGATGGTCTACAGGGTAGTAAATTCGTGCTAACTCCAGATTACATACAGCAGAGTAAGTACTATTCACTCTTTGACCAAGTTAACATAAGATTGAGTGACTATTTAGACTGAGCGACTCGACCAGTTATGCATCACAATAAAAATATGTATTTCCATATTTGTTACATACTTTTATATAGCTTTTTTTTTCATTTGTTCTTTGGGTCAAGATAAATAAGAAAGGCAATGAGATAATAATCTCAACCAGTCCTGAATTATCAAAAGTATTATAATAATATATATTAACCATGAGTATTTCACGTAGGAAAATTTGTCAATAAAGCTCACAGACAGTAAATAAAATCTTCATGTTAGTGTATTAGGTAAAGTTCTTTAGTTGTCTGAGTCTATAAAGCAATATTCTTGAAGATCGTCGAGTCTATCAATGTTCCTTGCGACAGTTTCACCATTCATTATAAAGGGATCTCTCCTGGAATCCCTTCGCAACGAGTGGTGAATACTGGTTGCTATTATTTCAAATCGAAAGGACTTCTCGATTCTGTGCGTCTCGAGCGATCGATGTGATCAACGATTGCATGTCGTTACAGCCATCAAAAGTGCACTAAAACAGGAGAATCTGAACCCAGAAATAGAGGAGAAGCTGCTGCAACTGCAGCGCTACCAGGAGAAGCGCATGAAGCCCGAGGCGGTCGTGGAGCGCGAGCCGCGGCCGCCGCCCGTCGTCGTCGCCGCCTCGCCCTCCCCGCCGCCGCGCCGCCGCCTGCCCTCCGCGCGCCACGAGGACGACGACGACGAGTGGGTGGAGAGCTCGCCGCGCAAGCGCTCGCGCGCGCGCCCCGCCTCGCCGCCCGCGCCCCCGCCGCCCGCCCCGCGCGTCGTGCTGCGCGCCGCACCCGCGCCCGCGCCCGCGCCCGCCCCGCCGCCCGCGCCCGCACCGCCCCCCGCCGCGCCCGCCGACGAGCGCCGACGCCTCGCCTCCAACAACTCGCGTCTACAGATGTTGCTCTTCAAGCACAAGGAGATGCTCAAGAAGGACATCATCAAAAAGAGAGGCCTACTCGAGAAGGAACTTGGCGTCGAGATTCAGGTGAGGAATTTCGGCGGAGGCTCGACGTTGGGAAGGGTAAGGATTGAAGTGAACGGATCTGTTATGTTTTATCGTAGAAGGAGCTGTCCGCGGAGTTGGCTCTCCGGACGCGAGCGGAGCGGACCAAGCAGGAGGAGGTGCGAGGAGGCAAGCGTCGCAGCGCGGCGGTCGCCACGACGCCTAGACCGAGCAAGAGATCTGTGAAGAAGGAGAAGCTGTTGTGTATATGCCGAACACCCTACGACAATACGAAGTGAGTGAAGATCTCTGTTTTCTGAAGTTGTTTTTAAGGTTATGGAAATAATTTCTAAGAAACAAAACAAAAAACAATGAAATCCTAATTTTATTTTAGGTTTTATGTTGGCTGTGAGCATTGCAGTAACTGGTTCCATGGTGATTGCGTTGGGGTTACTGAAGAAATGAGTAAGACGATGGAGGAATACGTGTGTCCAGATTGCCGCCGCGCTGAGGAAACGCAGGAACTCTACTGTCTTTGTCGGCAACCTTATGACAATTCACAGTGAGTATTTCAATGTCATTGAAAAACCTCTATGATGATATACAGTGCACCAACAAAAAATTGTATTATGGAATAAATTCTTAGTACTTAATAAACTTCATTTTTCCATACAGTTAAAGTAAAAACATTTTTTGTATGGCATAGAAAAATATAATAAAATAGTTGTAACAACAGTAACAGCTGGGCAGCTATGATAGTTAGTTTATTATAATCAAATCATTATTTTTCAGATTTTACATATGCTGCGATCGATGTCAGGATTGGTTCCACGGTCGTTGCGTTGGTATACTTCAGTCGGAAGCAGACAACATTGATGAGTACATATGTCCAAATTGCCAGAAAAATAATTCCGTCAATTACGCTAATATGAAGGAGCTTACTGCTAAAGACTTTGAAAACTTGAAGAGGCTTGTAAAACAAATACAATTACATAAAAATGCGTGGCCATTTATGGAACCTGTAGATCCTAGAGAAGCTCCCACCTATTATAAAATTATAAAAGAACCAATGGGTATGTATTAAATTTTTATTTTTTTAAGAACATATTTTTCAGTAACGATAACAGTCTCCTTTTACACTTATTCAGAAAGTCTAAATAAAATGTCTATACAATGATTTTTGGTTTTCCAGATCTACAGTGTGTGGAACGTAAAGTGAATGATCAAACATACAGTACTTTAAGTGAGTTTATTGGTGATATGACTAAAATATTTGATAACTGTCGATACTTTAATCCAAAGGACTCTGAGTTTTACCGCTGTGCTGAAGGACTTGAAGCATTTTTTGCACAAAAGATTAAATACTTTCGTGAAAAATTATTTGAAACGACTCAATGATAATAGTGCCAGTGTACAGTGTTTAAAGTATGAAATGTGATGAATTTGGACTATATAGAATATAAACAGTTTGCTATATTCTCTTCTACATGTTGTTTTCTATGATCTGTCTGTAAATTGTAAAGTATGTGATGAAAACAAAGAATAATTTATATTAAATTCAAGCTGAAGGTATCTAATAGAGTATATCAATTTTGGTTCTATGTTAGAGTATTTATTGTATATTTATTACACGCTTCTATTATCTCTGGTCAATGCTGATACTCTTTAGGTTGAAAGCTCCTGACGAGAAATATTATTATGTACCTATACATTATGTGAGATATTATGTTAGCTAATATAAATTAGCGACCTTAGTTATGTTAGTAGTATTAAGAATAAGGCAAACTTATTGTATGTAAGTAATAAATTTTTAATAACATCTTTTTTGTATTGATCATTTTCTTATATTTTACAATCTAATAAAAGTCATGTATTATGGATTCTTTATCAAGTATCTGCACTTAAAAAATACACTATACTCGTGTACACGGGCGGCTGCCCCCCCCCCCCTCCTGGAACCCGAATGTCTTAAGTCCAAGGTTCGGCTATCTTTTGTGCTGCAATGACGTTCTGGCGATCTCCACTCGCGCAATTTCCTCTGTGTCGCCCGTTTGCCGAAGTTTCCTCAACGACTTCTACGTTCACGCTGTATCCCTGTTAGTACAGGGAATCTTAAGATCGCGATATGTTTGGGCTGTAACTAGTTGTCTACTCAGCGACTTTATTTCTTAGTCTGCCTGAGTTATGGCTTTTAAATTGACGCGTGTCCTCCTCACGAAGAGAATTTTAAGACTGCTCCAGCCGCGTGACTCCTGCTTGCTCATCTGCTTCTAAGTTTACGCTATGTTCGCCACCTCCAGGGCTCGTCTACGTTGCTGCAGCCACCAAATCTACTGTGAATTCTAAATACACTCCGCGCTTTTCTTCGCTCGCAGTGACATAAGATCGCGCTGCGGCATTTAGCTTGTTCAGTTGCTTATAAGTTCACATTGCTCGTCAACTGACTCAGAGAATTCCACCTTCGCGTTACGCCTTCCCGCTTGCGGTTCACGGCTTGTTCGATGTTGGATAATTTTATTTCACTGTTAGTAGCTGCTAGTCTTCCTAAAATGTAAAAAAAAAACAATAACAATAACTTCGAGCTAGCGAGCTTTTGAGCTGTGTTAATGAGTGACTTTGAAATTCGCGTTGCGTCTCTTTGCTTGTAATTGCATTGATTGACCTGGAACACCAGCTTGTGCAGTTTCTTTTTAATCCGCGATAAACCCTCTGCTCGCATTGTCTTTTAAGTTTAGCGCTGAGCTCCCCTGTCCGAGCTGTGAAGTACACGCTGTGTCCTTCTAACTAAACGCTGCAAGACGCGTAGGCAGAATATAGGGAAGAGGGGTTTTCCCGCGCGAAAATTTCGAGAGGATCTTTGACTTTTTTTTGTATTATCGAGATTCAAGATTTTTGCTTCCTTCAGTCTCGGGAACAATGAGACTTTCGAGAGGTAAGTTAAAGAGTCGCTATTATTCAAAAACTGATTTATCAGTACTAGGACATCGAGGTCCAGGTTTATTTCAGGAATCACTTTTTTCTATTCCAAACTCAAGGCAGACCTGGGTAACCGGATTTTTCTGTATATTGAAATATTATTATAATACTAAAACAGTAGGTTTTATAAAAAGTTATTTAATATATAATTATTTATTAAAACCATTTACAATACCATTACAGGTGATACTCTATTGAATTTAGGTCGTTGCTTCTAGTACACCAATAAATTGCTGTCAGTGTAACTCAAAATACGACCCTGGGCAGTGTTATCTTCTTTTTAAACAATCATTGATTTTGGTTTAAATGAAATAAAAATATTTGAGTTCTAGTTTAAATGTGCGTAGCGCTCACCCATATGTTGGCATGTGTATGGTGAAATAATCAGAAAATGGCATCTACTCAGATCCTAGGTCGCGACTCTCTTTAAAACAAAATTCAAGAATTTTCGTCTAGGTACTAAGCTTACGGGGACTATCTAATGAATTTTTCAATAAGCAAGTTCGTACCCATGGACGATTTTCTGGAATGAGTGGAATAAATAGATGTTTATATATAATATTTTATTTCATTATTAGATTCAAGATTAGAATAACTGGGACTATTAACTTCAAAAATGTAAGTAAACGAAAATTCATAAATTTCGTCAATTGTGATACGCAGCATTGACACTTTCCTAAGTCAGTTATGTTTTATACTCATATTGCCGTTTTAAACTCGATAATTAATTATTTTATATTGTACTAGCTGACCCGCGCGACTTCGTCTGCGTCAATTTTCGCCGTTTTTGCAACATTTTTCATTGCTGCTCCACTACTATTGGTCGTAGCTTGATGTTACATAGCCTATAGCCTTCCTCGATAAAAGGGCTATGCATATACAGTAAATACTTTTTCAATTTGAACCAGTAGTTCGTGAGATTAACGCGTTTAAACAGACAAACTCTTCAGCTTTTATTATTAGGTACTTTAATGAGTTATCTTGTATCGTTATCATCAGGCTGCCCAAATGAGTATGAAACCGTTCTTTACATTATGAAACCTATTTTGAAACTAGTTCCAAAAGTCTCGGTTTTCCCGGGAATTTCAAGACCAGACCAAGTCTCCTTTTTTACCCGACTGCTAGGAAGGGTTTTGGTTTTAACAATAGCTAAAACCACGCCAGAACGTTCAAACCAACCATCAAGCGTACCTATTTGTCAGACAACCTATCAGTGCAATGCATGAATTGCATGATGCAACGAATAAAATGTCGCTTGAGATCTTATTTGACAAACACTGCCGTACACATTCAAACATTATTGTCAAACACGACGTCAATCAATCCATTTTTTTCATCAAACATGCTTAAATCGTTTGACAAACACGTAACATTTGACAAACAATTTGATCGTTTTTATCAATTTTTTTTTATTCATGGCAAGCATTGCCGATGTCAACAATTCTGCCAATGTCAAAATGAAGTCCTATGTGTATATATATAGGTACCTACTTGTCTTATCAAAAGAAGATTTCAGGAATTTACAGTACCTTGCTGACCAATCGAATCCATCAAAATAAGAATTTAACCGGTCGGCTAAAATAGTCGAATAATTTTATTGTCGACTACAAGCTAGATTGATGAAGAATTGAAGGATGAGCAGTGGCCAGTATAAAAAAAAATTATCTAAATTTTACCAATAATTACTATTTTACAATTGTAACTACTAAGTACACTATTACAATAATTTACTTGTGTTTAATTTTATTTGTGAGTAGAAAAGAAAGTTGATTATATTTTTTTTAGTCGCCCGGAATTAATATTTAGACGCCATCCAAAAATATTTTGACATTGATAAAACTTTTAGTTTTGTCTTTGGTTTGCGTATCCGAACGCTCAGACCGTCGTGAGGTTATGTTTACTGCATAATTTTGTCGAGTCAGAATTCAGTCGGTATCTAATTTAGGACAACTTGCTCAATCATTTAAGTTACAAAGAAAGTAAATCAAAATGTTGGTTACGCTGAAGACTCTACAACAACAAACTTTTCAAATAGAAATTGACCCCGAAGAAACTGTTAAAGCACTCAAGCTGAAAATCGAAGTAGAAAAAGGTAAAGATTATGTTGCTAATCATCAAAGGCTTATTTATGCGGGGAAAATTTTATTGGATGACAATAAAATATGTACCTATAATATAGATGAAAAGAAATTTGTTGTTATCATGGTGACTAAACCGAAAACATCGGAAACCCCAGCGACAACTACATCCGCGCCCGAAACAGGTGAAAGTGCATCGACAGAAAGCGGTGACGCTAAAGCCAAACCGGCCCCTGAAGAAGCACCAAAACCACCACCCGCAGCAGAACCTGAGCCAGTGGCTACCTCTAATGAACCTGATTTTGAATCTACAGTGCAAAGCATTATGGACATGGGATACAACAGACAGCAAGTTGAACAAGCATTGAGAGCTTCTTTCAATAATCGAGAAAGAGCTGTAGAATATTTAATAACAGGTATCCCAGAAGATCTGCTTCAGGAACAGGAAGCTGAGGAGGGCCCTGATGATGATCCTTTGGCATTCCTCCGTGATCAACCACAATTTCAACAAATGCGTGCTGTAATCCAACAGAATCCTAACTTGTTAAATGCAGTTCTTCAACAGATTGGTCAAACAAATCCAGCTTTATTGCAAGCAATCAGTGAACACCAACAAGCTTTTGTGAGAATGTTGAATGAACCAATAAATCCATCAGCAGCTGGTGCTGCAGTGGAAGAGAGCGCTGTTGAGCTGCCGCAAGTACAACAACCTCAAGTCTCACCACAAGACAAAGAAGCCATTGAAAGATTAAAAGCATTGGGTTTCCCTGAACATATGGTCATTCAAGCATACTTTGCTTGTGAAAAGAATGAAAACCTTGCAGCTAATTTCTTACTGTCACAGAATTTTGATGATTAGAACTTATCTTTCACAAATATCTTGTTAAAGTGGAGAGACAAAATTATAAAATATGATACGGAAGTGTATTACATATTAATATGTTGTCTACAGCAATAGCCTAATGATAGTGTTTACTGCTTATGTTTCATGTGTATTTTTACACTGAATTTAAAACATTTTGTCATAATTCAATATCTAATAAATTTCTTATTGTTCAAAAACTTTTATTTTGAATGCTCTATAATTTAACATTTCTTCCTACTTTATTTTTATATTTGAATGTTCTGTAAAAAATCGTTTCCCCTTGTATCTTGCATTCATTCTTCATTTCACTATCAGTGCTCTATAAATGATTGTTTGCATGGTTGCCAATGTTTTTGTTAATGTTCTATAAAGCAGGAGTATTATGAAAAAGTAGGGTGCCATTGGATGGATTACACATATTACTTATCGGCCGGCCGGACAAAGTGAAAGAATTTAGAAGAAGATAATTTCTAGATTTCCTCCCCTATGCAAAGTAGGGATGTGATTATTTTGAGATGTACTATTGACTGATAGTGTAAAATAGTAATACTAGTCAATTATGTACCCAATTAAAACAATTCCCACTTACTATCAACACTAAACTAGAGTACATTAATACACTTGACGTTTTGATTATTTTCTAACTTTCACAAGCGCATACAAAATCTTTAGGTTGGAGGTATTACCAGTACCTATTACTTCCAGATATCTAACCATTGAATTTTTCTTACTTCCTGGAAACTGGTATTGCAACTGATGAGTGCTCACATTTGGAGTCCGAGAGTTTTAAGATCAAGTCGCACGTGCGGCCTGTGGCCAAAACACTGCACTAAAACGGATGTTTTTACGCGTGTTTTTGGTTCTGAAATAGTTGTACTGCTTTTCCTGGTTCTATTTTTTCAGCAGCGGTAGCCTAATGGTTAAAGCATCGGACTCCCAATCGTGAGGTCGCGGGTTCGAATGCTACCCGTTATAACTACCACGGTTACCGACGTGAACCCACTCCTTTTCTTTTTGTTTTGACGGGAAAATTCCTGACGGACACCCTCGCCGTCCGGAGAAGACGGTGGAGGTAGTGTGGGGTTTGCACCCACTAAAAAAACCCGCCGTGTATCGCTCGCCACCTTCGCAATCCGTGGACGCGAGGCGCCCAGTATACATCCAGGGGCCGCGAGGGGCAGTGTGAATTGTCCGGAACGCAACAACATCGCGACCGGGCATTGTCACTGGGCAGGTCGCCAACGGTATAACGAATCCCGGCCGCCCCGCACGGGAACCGGGCGGCGTCGGCGCGCATCTGCGCCTGATGCCGCCTTAGGTGGGGTTGCGGGCGGGCTAAGCCCACTAAAAAAACCCGCCCGTATCGCTCGCCATCATCATTGCATCAGGCGCAGAATGCGCGCCGACGCCGCCCGGTTCCCTAGCGACGGAGCGGATCCGCCATGGAGCTCTCTTCCCTGACTCACTCCGCCGCCTCCTGCTGCGAGATGACGTCCTCGCAGAAGGATGCGACCGTATTTCATGACCCCCCGGACCATAGACAGAACCACGGCTGGCAACGAGAGGTCACTTCCGACCACTGCGGTGAGTACTCGACGTTGCCCCTCCTGAGCTGGACAATGCTGGAGAGTGTGCTGCGCCGAGTCCTCACCGCAGTCGCAGTGGTGGCAGGTGAGGACTCGGTTCCTTCCTAGCGACCGTGTGCAGGTACTTCCCGAAGCATCCATGCCCGAAAAGGACCTGCACCAGCTGCAGCCGGAAGGAAAGAGTCCCATGCTGCCGCCTCCAGGACCGGTCGGAGTGCCTCCATGGTTCGAACACGTGCCCGTGGAGCCTTCAGCCGGCCCGGCCACCGGGCCATGATTGCCCGCGCCAAGCGCGTAGCTCCTAGGGCAGGGGCACCGAACCTCCTGCCCGAACAGCCAGCGCCCGCCTGTACACTTCGGCGAGCACTTCCACCTTCAAATTCCACGGGGGTGTGCCGGCCAATGCGCACGCCACCTCTGCAGACACCGTGCGGTATACGCGTATGGCCCTGACCATTAACAATTGTCTTCCCTAAGCGGACTATATTCAGTGTGGACCCAGTAACCTCGAGTTTAGGCGCCAAAATGCAGAAGGGTCGACGAAGAGCCACCACCCGTCTACCACTAGGCCCAGATACTTAATCTCGGCTCGGACCTGTACAAGGACTGAGCCGAGAGCAATCGAGGCGCTAGCAGGTGGACCACGACGGGGCTCAGGGGAACAATAGGGCCTCCGTCTTGGAAATTTCCACCCTAAACACCAGCGCTTCGATGCACACGACCCTTAGGTTGGTCAGGCGCGCCGAGTCCTCAAAATTACCACCCCGGGCCGTGATGAGGGCGTCATCCGCATAGCATCATAGATGACACGTAGCCGATGTTCCTCAAGAGGGGCCCCAAGACAGAGCCCTGTGGAACACCGCACGAGACGTCCCTGCGGATTACCTGACCCTCTCGGCCTTCGTACAAGATTCTTCTACCTTCGAGGTAGTCTGCCACTAGCACTCCATGATACCACCTCACACTCTGATACAACTGAATGGCAGAGACCCGAAGGCGTTATCGATATCGAGAGATATCGCCAACATCATTCCTCCACCGGCAAAGGCCTCCTTCGATGGGGCCCTCAGGCGCAGAATTGTAGCCAATGGTCGAGCGCCCAGCACGAAAGCCGAACTAAGCATCCGACAGATCGGGGCCGACCGCCTTGTCCAGCCACACGATAGAATCAGATTCATTTAATTGTATGACACAGGTACAGAACATCGTAAGGCACATACTTAGGTACATTTAGATTCTCTGACTTATACCACTATTGGTGTGCAAATGTATTAAACAAATAATAACATTACAAGATAAAATAATAACAATTATATGGTAATCCATTGAAATACAAATGATCTTATATAAAATAGATGTCATCACTTTAGGTAGTATTGCAAAATAATGAATTGTAAAGATTACCTATAAAGATATTACGGTGGTAACTCACAAGGGGGCGCTGCATTGCAATAAAACGAATATTGATTGCCTTAAATCTTGAAAACGCTTCGACTAAAGAGGACTAGGCGGTAGTGTAGAGTCAGATCTCCAAAATGACAAATTTCATAGTTTGTGGTTGGATGGTAACCCAACCATCCACAAACTACAGCTGACGATTTACAGTTATGCGGGTTTATTTCTAATTAGACTACTTATTGTTGTGAAAACTTTGCAATATTTGAGATAAATTATAGCAAATAAGAGTTACGGGTCAATGAATGACAGTGCTTTAAAAGTAGGTACAACTTGCGCTTATTTACTTTTATCTGCCTCTGTTTTATCTTTTGGAATCATTATCATCCTTTATTTCCGAATAAGGGTCCGGCTGCACGTAGAGCGACTTGCATGCGCAAACAAATTTGCAGAAACTGTTGCGCATGCAAGTCGCTACGTTTAGCCATCCAGCAGACCAAACGGAAAACCAAACGCGCGAAAAACATAACCCTTCCTTACAGTCGGGTAATAAATATAGTAACCAAATTGAGTCAGTGCAACGTAAATATCTTCTTGCACTAACTCCTCAAAAAATTTTCGCTGTCAACTCTTAAATTGAGAAGACAATGTCTTAACCACTCTTATCTATAAAAAACATGTCATAACAATATTGAGTACAGTAAACCTATTAACCAAATATATCTTCGTATACCGAGTCGTTCCCAAAGTTAGTCGTTCGTTGACTTATTTGTTGCCACTTATTCAATAGTCTTAATCTCGTGAATAACTTAAGGTAGCACGTATCACGCAGATTTTATGTGGTGCAAATTATAAGCGGTTATCGATTACCAACTGTATGGCCGTTGTCGATTCCCCACGCCCGAACATGTTCGAGGGCGGCATTGGCCCGCGTCTCTATGTTTAGGGCTGTCTCCCCGTCAAATACCATCACCACACCGTCCGCAAAGGCTTGACAATAATAGCCCTTCCGCTCAAGTTGTTTAAGAAGCGGGTCCAATAATAAATTCCACAGGATTGGACACATCCCATGCTAGTCTGCCGCACGCATTCCTCTCCAGCGTATCTTCTAACTTTAACAGTTCTGTCGCTAAGGTAACTGCCGATTACTCCTCTCCTTATGCCTCAAATTCACTGGGCAATTCTCCTCGGCCAACCGGACCATAATAGCAGGCCACTATGCGCTGTCGAAAGCTCCCTCTATATCCAGTGAGACCAAAGTAACAAATTGCTTTTAGACGAGTGAGTCCTAGGTGCCTTTTTGTGGCATAAAGCCGTATTGACGAGTGCTAATTTTGGGTAACAGGTAAAACTTGAGGCGAGCAACCTACATCTTTCCGTATATTTTGCCCAGTACCTACAGGCATAAGACCAATCGGCCTTTATGATTTTGGCAAGGTATACGAATCCCTGCCCGGTTTTCTTAGAACGATTACAGTGGCTATTTGAATGGGAACGTTAGTGAATAGTGACTCCACATCAATCTCACCATTACCTCGTCTAGTTTCACTTTCATGCTCTTGATGATGTCCACAAAATGGCAAAAATCCTTTACAAACGATGTCGTTTTACCCACTAAAGGTTGCAGTATTGAAGAGAGGTGTTTCGCTAGATCGTAGTTGATTTGGCTTATGATCCCACGCCCGATCATAAGCCAAATCAACTCGCCTTCTTACGATCTAGCGAAACACCTCTCTTTAATACTGCAACCTTTAGTGGGTAAAACGATGTGGGCGTAGTGGGACGTTACCTTTATTAACCTTTGGCAACCCATAAAACTTGGGCGGCTGGACGCTCTTGGCTCGAAAGAGTCGGTCATAGACATCGTTCGCACACAGTTCTTCGTGGTCCATAATCAGTGCTTGTATACGTTTCTGCACTGACTGCTGGGTTGGTTGTATGACACTGACTTGTTTAATATAGAAGTGTCACTTAGAAGATTTCGTATTTTGTCATCATAGTCCCTAGAATTCATTACTACAGTGGCGTTTACCTTTAGCACTAAAATATTCGTGTTATCACGTAGCTCTTTTAACGCTAGACGCTCTTCTGTAGTAATATTCGGTTTAGGCAGCTTCGATTTTCGAACGATAACGGTAACATCCTGTCTAAGCGTGTCCGCGTCCGCAGACGGTACCTTGTTGCGACAAAGCAACTCTGGGCGTCTACCAAGTGGATTGCAGCTGAGGTAGTTCCTACATTGGACAAACCAAGAGCACAATAGCGAAAAGGGTTAAGCAACATATCGCGGCTGTGAAAAACCGACAGACAAATAAGTGAGCAATAGCGGAACACTTGCTGGATGCGAGATCTAATCACTGGATTGAACTACACAAACCACAGATCCTCTCCACTGACCGTCACTATTACTCCAGGATGGCGAGGGAAGCGGTTGAAATAAAAAAACACGTAAATTTCAACCGAGAAGATGGATACCGTTTGTCAACATCGTGGAATCCTGTGATCAGCAAGTGTATACACCACCAAACAAAGATTACACGCCAGTGTGCAGACGTCCTTAGTGTTGTGTGTCGAAGTACCGACGGTTCCGTAATAGTGAGTGATAAAAATCAAGCGCGAGAAATAATCAAATTTTAAAGATTACGCTGTTTAAATTCCCAGTACCTACCTAACTTCGTTGGGAGAACTTTCAATGTGCTAATAGGTACTATCTATACCTGCACGAGATTTTTTCCAGATAAATTCTCTTAAATTTCCCTTGAACTTGAATTAAATAAAATAAGAATCGGATTTTTGCTAATCAATATCAAAAACATAAACTAATTGTAATTTGTTCTTTAAAGGAACAATTAAAACGTAACATTTGCAATGTTAAAAATATTTACCCATTATATAATTTTAAGTTCTCTGAAATTTTCGATGTTTCGGGAACTTAGGAGAATATAGAACATTCCCGATCGGAGACCTTCTATTATCTTTCCGCTCATGGCTTCTTTACATAACACTAAATAACTTTGTAATATCAGTTTAAGAAAATACTAGCTTCCGCCTATGGCTTCGCAGGCGTTAAGTTTGGACTGCCATTTCACCCCTTTAAAGATTTGCTTAGGCTTTGTAGTTTGATGCTTACATCTTAATAACTATCTGTACCAAATTTCAACCCAAAACTCAAAGAAGTGTGAGCTGTGTGTTGATCACAGTTTATTTATATACTTTTATGTCTCCTAGATACACAGATAGCTGATCCTCGCAACTTCGGCCGCGTCACATGAGTGGGGTAGAGAGAGTGGGCAGTTGAGCACCTACATTTAAACTTTCGCGTTGCATGATTATAGCTTGACGTTTCGACCAGGTTGCACCGGCCGTGGTCCGCTTGTGACCACGGCCGGTGCAACTTGGTCGAAACGTCAAGCAATTTTAAGGTAAACAATGCGCGTTAATTCCCGTATAATAAATAGTTATGAGCACCTACAATACAATCCTAAAGGAGCTGAAACTTTCTTTTTATCCACGAACCACTTGAGCACGCTATGATCGGTAAGAGTGAAACAGGAATAATAGGGGAACGCTGGGTGGCTACGGTACGATAGGTACTGTGGCCTTTTAAAAATAAAATGTAGGTATATACATAATAATCACTACATAGTATAAAACAAAGTCGCTTTCTCTGTCCCTATATCCCTATGTATGCTTAAATCTTTAAAACTACGCAACGGCTTTTGATGCGCTTTTTTTAATAGATAGAGTGATTGAAGAGGAAGGTTTATATGTATAATAACATCCATTAAATAGTGGAGAAATAAGGAGCGGAGCAGCAATAAGAAATGTTGCAAAAACGGGGAAAATTTACGCAGACGAAGTTGCGCGGGTCAGCTAGTATTATATAATATAGGTAGGTATTTGTGTAGCATACTTTGTATTAAAAAGTAACATAAAGCATTAAACTTTATCGCAAAAAAACATTAAAAAAACAGTTTGCTGAACACAACCGTTCTCTAAGGAGAACCGAACGAACTTTGTATATCTACTTGTACTATTTATTCTGTGGTACGGTGCCCACATAACCGCCCACCTCGAACTTCATTCCGTAAAGGCATAAGGTACTTGACTCGCCTCCCAGCAGATTCAACTGATGAAAATTTTGACACTGGACTGATATGTTTTGACAGGCATATTCCCCCCCCGCCCTCTCCTCGGCGGTGGTGGTTTGAATCTAATGCCCTTCCTCCTCTTCCAGTCATGCGAACAACTCATACTTGGCCAGTTGGGCCAATAGTTGTCCCCCCCTGAACAAGGTTCTAGATCCGCGCCTGATTTTGTTTTGTAATGACTAACTTTGATTTGTAATAACTACGTAATAATTGTTTTGTAATAACTATGATATCTATTATAACTTTTAAACTTATTATTTGACTTATTTATACAATTTGACACGGTAGTAAACGCGTTAAGTATTTACCTTATGTTCGACGTTTCGACCGGGTTACACCGACCGTGGTCACAAGCTGACTTCGTCACGACTCTGTGTGTGTGAGGCGAACGTGTCTTCATCCACCCTCATATTTTCTTGTTTCAAATTGTATATATCTATTATTTGAACCAGTAGTTCCTGAGATCATCGCGTTCAAACAAACAAACCCTTCAGCTTTATAATATAACTAGCTGTCCCGCGCAACTTCGTCTGCGTAAATTTTCCTCGTTTTTGCAACATTTCTCATTGCTGTTCCGCCATTGGTTGTAGCGTGATGCTATATAGCCTTTTTTGATAAATGGCTTATCCAACAGTTAAATTTAAATATAATTAAATAATTTATAGTAAATTATATAGGCATTTCTTGCCAATTGCTTTCTTAATACAGTAATCGCAATTTTGAAAGGTAGATAAATATGAAGTCCAGACCCAGGAATCGAATCCGAGCCTTCCGTATGCCAAACCGGGGCTGGAATCGAACCACCTATTTGGACTATGTTACAAGACCTCAATTATTTCTATCTCTCTATATATATATATCCTGCACGCAAGTTGGGCCCTCGCTTGCGACATCTAGCCACTAGTTAACGATCACGGATTTTGTTATTGCTTCGTTACAGAGAGCATTTTAACAAATGATGATGCCGCAGGACGAATATTATAGTATTTTTTATAGGCATTTCTTGCCAATTACTTTATTAATACAATAATTGTCCAGACCAGGAAAAAAAAGGACCAAACCGAGGCAGGAATCGAACCACCTATGTGAATTTTTTGTAGTAAAATTATTTTTAATTCGGGTCAGTACCTGAGATTACCGCGTTCAAACAAACAAACTCTTCAGCTTTATAATATAAGTCCCTATAGACATAATAATAGTAAAGATTGAATATATTAACCCTTAATCACCTGCCACTTGTTTTTGGAATTATGACTATTGAGTCAAATTCGCTCAAGTTTAGAATGTCCAATTACTACAATTTCCAGTTCCTGAAATATCCAATTACCGGGGTTGACTGTCAAGTCAAATCAGCCTCTTTTTATGAAAATCATCCTGTATATGCGTGCAAAAACACGGCTAACCGGTAATGTGTAAACTTTAAAAGTATTGTATATGTACCTACTGTTTATTTATTTATAATATAACTAGCTGTTCCCCCGATTTCGTCCGCGTTAAGTTGCAGTGCTGTTCTCTCACGTTTATAGGAATAAACGATAGCGCGATGATAAAAAGTAGCCCGCAGTTATAATATACCTATGCTGCTTGACCGTGAAAGTACCGTCAAAATTCGTGTCCGTTATGCTAGCGTACACCAGAGATATATCGAGTTGGTTACTATGCCATTAAACTCTGCGTAAATACTGCCTAATTAGTGTAAAAATAAAAAAAACTCTGCCTCTTTAGTTTAGGAAATAAACACCATTTTCACTGGGTACGCTGGCGTCACGATCAAGCTAGCGTACCCATGGCCGTACTCGAAAACGGCTAATTGTTAAGCAACAGAGTTTACATACAAAAACTCTGCTCTAATACTGCCCCCCCCTATACTAAATTTCATAACGATTGCTCTTGTAGGAACAGAGATATTGAACAAGACTTTTCAATGACATTCGGAGCTGGCGTTATGGCAGCGTACACATAATAGTTCTTATAGAAAGGGAACTTTTCTTTTAATAAATGCTATATGTAAAAATAGTGCGTGAAATTCTGACTCTAATAGTGTAAATACTTTATGCGAATTCGCAGTGGAATAATCAAAAAATCTATGTTAAGTTCTAGGAACAAATGTATTGACGTACAGTCACGAACAAAATGAATTATTAGTGAAATTATAAACAGAGATATAGCGTTATTTTCTAATTTAAGTTAGCATGATGTGTTTTGACATAAATAAAATTTAAATTATTATTATTACTGCAATGCAAAGTTACACTCCGCATTGCAGTGTTCGAAAACAGTGGCCCCTCAAAGACACTACAAGGGCAGGCGCGCGCGCCGGAATTCCCTTGCGCTACTACCCCTCCAAGGACACTCGGCCGCCCGCTACGACGAGAGCGACACGTTCGCGATAATAATATTGTCATCCCCGTAGAATTATAATACGAAAACAGTGTTGTGTATATGTACCAAATAGTTGTGTAATAAGTAATATTATATCAGTGCGAAGACTCTTTTATTACATTACCTATTTATGTGCTTGACTGGAAAAAGTTGGTTTGCGTGGAATTGAACATTTTCAAATGCTAATGTGAAATAGGCAATACTTTCTCCCTCGCGCTTGCACGTCTTATTGGCATGGCAGCTCTCATGGTCGGGGGGTTGGGGGTTTTCTTTACTAAGACGACAACAATATCATTGCCGTTCACGGACTAGTCGGACCGTGATGTGTTTAGAATTATAGCAGTCAATTTATTAGGTTAGTTTACAAATTATTATTTTATGAATTATGTCGCAGTTCATTTTATTCAAAAAGATTTATAAAATCTTACTTGTCATTTTGATATCCTGACTTTGGTGATGTTAACTTAACATTTTACTTTGTATGGGTTAGGTTTTAGATTACCTACCCGTATTGGTTTGATTTAGATGGATTAGATATACTATATATACTTAATATGTCTTCTTATCTTCACCTAATGTGTAAGTACATAATTCTTAAGTCAACTTATAATTTTATTACTATTGCCTTAAAAATATTTGAACGTGTACAATAAATTGATACAATATTATTTTTGTACAAATATATAAAGTATTGTATCTGTACCACATACTACTTAGTTTTAATAGATGTAATTATAAAATAGTTTAGTAAATATGCGACACCATTTATAAAAGTTTTCGGACATTATGCACAAATTCTATTATTGAATTAAGATAGGTAATTATTATGGTCTCTTAGTTTTCACATTTTGGTCGGCAATATTGGTAAGTTTAATATTTATAGACTTTTAAATCTCTTTGACTCATATGAAGATAGGTAACTCATGTTTTGAATCATGTAGAATGCACTACTGAAAGCTAATATGCTGCTCAAGAGAGAAAAACAAGTTGGTAATTTTATTTGTTATCAGTAAACCGGTTCCTCTGAGCAAAGGGCGGACCAATTCGCGCGCTTGTCTTTCATGTGTGCAAGAGTGAGACAGAAAACTATACTATATTATTGTTAGGCAGATTACCGATGTGTGCCATATTTTAGCAAAAATCTCAACTAGTACTTAATACGTTATAACTCAATGTCTGTCGCTCAATTATTACTAACATTACATTTTACGAGTTGTGTTTACCGAGTAGGTACCTATAACTATTTTGCAAATAAAGCATATTATAAATAGTTTGTTATCTTGCAATTAGAACATTAATTGTTAACTTGAGATTGTTCAAATTAAAATGAAATAATTTCATACATTTCCTTTTTTTGTAGCAGGTTTTATAAATTATTAGCCACGTAGGTACCGGCTTCGCGCGGGCACATTTTATACATGTTCATCCCCAGATGGGTATCAATGTATATCTATATTAAATGTATAGATTCTTCGTAAACCACATAAGTCCACCGTCCCTGATCCAGAAGTTGCATAAAATCTACTAATGCTATTTAAAAATAATAAATCTAAAATACAATTTTATTTTACTCATTTCAGGTCCAAGACAACAACTGCAGCGATAACCCACGACCATGACATTATCGTAAACTGGACAGTACCTTGGGTCATGATGAAACTTGTCAAAGCACTTTTGAGCATATCTGTACCTGTACTGTGAATAGAAACAAACAGGGTCTTTTTAATCATTCCACTGCGAATTCGCATAAAGTATTTACACTATTAGAGTCAGAATTTCACGCACTATTTTTACATATAGCATTTATTAAAAGAAAAGTTCCCTTTCTATAAGAACTATTATGTGTACGCTGCCATAACGCCAGCTCCGAATGTCATTGAAAAGTCTTGTTCAATATCTCTGTTCCTACAAGAGCAATCGTTATGAAATTTAGTATAGGGGGGGCAGTATTAGAGCAGAGTTTTTGTATGTAAACTCTGTTGCTTAACAATTAGCCGTTTTCGAGTACGGCCATGGGTACGCTAGCTTGATCGTGACGCCAGCGTACCCAGTGAAAATGGTGTTTATTTCCTAAACTAAAGAGGCAGAGTTTTTTTTATTTTTACACTAATTAGGCAGTATTTACGCAGAGTTTAATGGCATAGTAACCAACTCGATATAGCTCTGGTGTACGCTAGCATAACGGACACCAAAATTCGTCCAGCCGTTTCGGACATTAGCCGGAACAGATAAAAAAAAAAAAAATGTAAAACTCGGGGACTGCCGCGGTAAAGCTATTGCATAGCATTTTTTATCAACTAAAAAAACAACAAAAAACTTAA
Source organism: Herminia tarsipennalis (assembly GCA_945859575.2). Lineage (NCBI taxonomy): Eukaryota > Metazoa > Arthropoda > Insecta > Lepidoptera > Erebidae > Herminia > Herminia tarsipennalis. The sequence continues at coordinate 12,782,329 of OX243840.2, forward strand.
AAGTATTTTTTTAAACTATAAAAAAAAATTTTTTTTAGTTGCATATGTTATATTTTTTTCATTACATTTCGGAACAGCTCGTCTAGATCCGTGCGAGCTTCGTACAGTCGTACCATATACATATACGTTAAGCGAACGCTCAGCCGAACTAAATTTTATTTTACGGTTTTATTTTCGTTACGGAATTTTTTGATTCGGTCGCCGCGCTCAAAGCTATGCAATTGCTTACTTGAAAATTGTTTTTGTTTTATGTTGTAGGTACCATACTTACTTTCTTAAATATGCATTTAGTAAAAACCTAGTATTTTGACATTACTTCAATTTTATTTATTTGTATAGATATTATATATTGTACCCAGATCAACTAAACTTAAAGGTAAGTACCTATCTTAATCCGAAACTATGCTTTTGTTTGTTGTGCTTGTTCCATGCTGTTTTATCCGATTGGGCAAGGAGGGTTATTAAATGTGGACTCCGTGTCTAAATGTCTTCTACTTTGAGCTTATTAGTTTATAAATATTATAGGTTAGGTTTTTATACGTTTAATGTAAATTTTATAATAGTAGAGATAAAATGTGTAAGATAATGTTAGTTCGCCAATGACACATGATCTAAACAAATTTGAAAAACTTGAAATCGAAGCTTCGGCTTCGGCCACCTTCGGCCAAAAATACCAGAAGGTGGCGCCGAAGGTTTCTAGCAATTAGGATTATAATTCAAATAATAAGACCACAATAATACATCAAACAGTTAATATTATTATTTTATAAATAGCATTAAGTTAACATAAAGAGCTATGTTGGTATAAATTTTATTCATTCTAAGTAAAGGCACTTTCCACAATGTCTATAATTAATGCTAAATCATTTACCATGATTGATCTACATAAATAAAACCATAAAACAGATTCATAAAAATAATATTAGATGTGATCTTCCTACATAATAGTATAATTATATCAGTGTCCATTTTATTAATAAACAATTAAATTGTCATAATTATTATACAATCTTAATAAACGTGCAAATCAATCATGGCAAACAAAATATATAAAATCTTACTTTAACTCTGGTTGTCAGCTAAAATTACCCATTCACGAAAACAAAATATATGTGTATATCATTATGTGGATGATCAAACGCAAGAATGGTATGTAACATGTATTAAATTATTTCTTTTTCACAAAGACAACACAATAAAACCAGATTTTAAGATAAAATACATCCATCCACCATTCTATTTCATCCACATCATTACACTAGTATATTTACAACGTTTTTATACATTCTTTTTTACATATCTTTTAACTATACACAATGTACAAAATTCTTATTTTCCATTTATTATAGGTATGTATCATTTATAAGTATTAGAAAAAAATAGATAAACTGTACATTGCAATATGGATATTGCACAAAACAACTAAAATATTAACTTTGGCTTATCCATTATAAACACCTCTGTGGCGTTGAAAGTAATAGGTAATAATCAGCTTATATATCGTAGTCTATCACTTCAGTATCCTCGATCACAGACACATGTGACAATCATTAGCAGTATGATCCCATCTATTTTTATTTATAAACACAACAACCAAAAAAGTACCATGAAAAATCAAATAATTTCAAGAAGTTGACATATTAAATAATCGAACATATAAAACTTTTATAAATTCATTAACATAATGACAGAAGAACATTCCGACTCTAAAAATGGCACCAAGTCGAACTTGCTTGAAATTCTAGCTATAAAGAAATAACATTTTGGAATGGTAAATAAAGCTATAACTGATATTTTCTTTCCACAGAACTGAAAAATTATGGTACTTTAGTCAACAATTTGATAGTATTAATAATGCAGTACACCTAATTAACTAGTAAGATGCGTCGGTTTTGTTATTCTTACTGCATAAAAAATCAAACAAATGATATTAAAACAACAATAGAAAATTACAAAACACATTAACAATTCAATACATCAAATCTAACAATACTTTAAGAAAATATGGATTGAACAACCAATAATGCTTGAACAATTTGACTTGACTTATCAACTGCTAAGAATACAGAATTACATTCTTGTAATTCATTTTAAAGTTGAGGGAGAACCCAACCAAGCAATTTGTATGCGGCACTAAAGCGCAGTACAAACGTAACAATGTGCGCCTTCAGGCTCTCACGGACAGGGCAGCGGCACACCCTTTAGCCAGCTGGACCTCATTCTGTTTTTTGCTGACAATATAATTCTTTTAGGGATTTCAGTTCTTCTATGAGTGCTTTGTTTTGATTCTCGAGCACTGCCACTCTGTTCTCCAGGCATTTGATGTATTCTTTTTTCTTACGACGACATTCTCTGGCCGCTTCACGATTTTTCAGTAGTCTAAGTTCACGTTTACGCGTCTGATCTTCTAACATAGGACCTAAAGTGATCGAGAGGTTTATTCACTTATATGAAATCAAACATGGCACTACTAAGAAAAATGATTTGGCTGTGGATACGTACCAGGCACGAAGAAGTGGTCATCTTGATTAGTAGCATATTGCACAATTGCGCCACCGCCTGCAGTGCCAGATACTGCCAACGTATGCAGGCCAGTGTCTGTTTGGAGGGCTCCAGCTGGAATCACTAAATGTACATTTTATAATTAATTTAACGTCAACCAATTCACGTCAGCAAATATTTGGGCTTTTATTTTAACATTACAATATTTTTTTTTATTACGTATAAAGATTGTGCTCTGTTTTGTATTTACAAAAAATTGTATCTATTGACCTCCATGATCCCTTTACTACCCCACATCGGAATGTGCTTATATATTAAGTATAATGACGAAATATATAGGACGTCATGTGGTACCTGCAATAGGCTAGATTTTGAAAGCGATATATTTATAAAAAAAAAACAACGTGATGGAAAAGGATGTGACTTTAAAACTGTGTATGACACTTTATGATTCAAAATAAGCTCTTGTTACTTATTTTTAAATTTTGAAGAAATAAATAAATCAATAATGAACATTCTGGAATTGGTGCCGTGAGTATTTATGTTTTATTTGGCATCAACTTCAAAATATTTGTTTATTTTTGGTTGTTGTATATTATTTTTTGCTTTTTAGATATATTGTATTCAATTTATTTTTAAAGCCGGTAATAAGTTACTGTTTAAAAGTTTTTATTTCGTAATTTATCTAAATTACAATAGCTTAAAGTCAACTGAAGATATCCTTTTACAAATTGATACGATAAAATATACCTAATCGGTATAGGTGTGCCTTAAATATTTGAAGAGTTACCTCGATTTCTCCAGGATCCCATCATCAGATCCTGGCCTGATGACAATGGGACCACCTTGGAAGTATACCCTTTCAAACAAAAAATAATTTTACGAATCGGTCCAGTCGTCTTCGAGTAACACATAAAAACATATTAAGATGAATTGAGAACCTCGTCCTTTTTTGAAGTGGGTTAAAAATAAATGTCGAAATTTAAATTTAATTTAAAACTTTCAACGAATGAATGAGCTAGAACGCAACGGTCAGGACGTGCGTGGCCGGGAGTTCGTACACCTACTTTAGTGTTTTGTATTAGCTTATTTTAATTGTGATAGTTATGATTGAAAAGTACAAAAGACTTAGCTAGTTAAAAACACTAAAATGTTCAAAACTGTGTATTTAATTGACCAAAGTTTATGAATAAAGTTAGTGTTCGTTTATTTATTAGTCTAGTTTCGCACTGTTACAAAAAAGCAGAGATTGATTGATCGATCTGATTGTGACTATTAAATTACTGTAATAAATAAATGATCTAGTTCACATTATTTCGAAATATTATGAGAGTTGATTGAAATTACCTTTCCAAAATTATTATAGTACTACAATCAATAAAAACCCTACAATAATAGCGGTAAAATCTAGCACGCGGGTGAAGTCGCGGGCGACAGCTAGTATATACTAGCTGTCGGATTTTACCGCGAGATTTATTTTGGCTTTTGAAAAAATTGCTGAAATGCGTGTTTAACGGAGACACTTTACTAAGTTCATCAAAAGTACACATTAACCGAATAGAATGCGTACAAAAACGTTTCCTAGCATTTGACAACAATAACTGTCCCCAATTACAATCATATGAACAACGCCTTTTATTTTATGAAGTGGAACCACTGGAGTACACGCCGTAAAACTACTGATATTATTTTCATTTTTAAGATCGTCCAAGGTTTGGTAAACTCTGCCGATATCCTTGAACGTATATCACTGAGCGTACCTCGCTCCGAAAGTCGGTTATGTAACCGTAAAACATTTAATTTAGCCAATTATAAAACTAATCTTGGCCAGCACTCTCCCATTTACCGTATGATTACTTTATCGAATAGTATACGACGTAAGATTGATATATTTGTTCAGCACGTTTCTTTAGCCTCACTGAGAAAAAACATAAAGTTCATATTGTCCTCTTCATTGTAATTTATTATTTTAATTATTTATTAATTAAATTGTTTCTGTTATTTAGTTACTATACTATAAATAATGTGTAAACAATATAACCTTACATAGCAAGTTGTGTTCACATCAAGTAGGGTATAACAGCACTACAATATTCCAAAATCCCTCGAACAATAGAGTTATAGATTAAAATTGTGAGATTTGGTTTTAAAAAATTTCATATGTCTGTTAACAAAACCAGAAAGACGGGAAGTTCTACTCGTGATGTTGTCAATATGGGACCTGAAACTTAAAGCACTATCGAGGATGATACCTAAATCGCGAATAGTAGTTACTTCCTCTAACGGTTGATTATTTATGAAGTAGGTTGTATGAGATGGAGATCTTCTTTTTGTAAATTTGATATGGCAACATTTATCTAAATTTAGTACCATGAAATTTTGATTGAGTTGCACTGAGTCGATATCAGTTTCAAGGATTGAAGTATCACTTTGATCACTTATAGATTTTTAGATCGTCAGCATAAAATCTGAACTTAGATCGAATAACGTGTTTTATATAATCTATATATACCAAGAAGAGAAGGGGTCCCAAATGAGATCCTTGGGGAACGCCTGATGGAACAGTACATACACTAGATTTAAACCCTCGTATTTTCACCAGTTGAGAGCGATTTTGTATAAGTATAAGATGTGCACCATCTTAATAATGTACCATGGATATGTCTGCAAGCTTACTCAATAATCGGTTGTGATCTACTAAGTCGAAAGCTTTTTTAAAATCAGTATACACGGCATGTACTTCACCACAATTGTCCATAGTGTCTACAATGTCACCGACTAGGTCGGTACGGTCGGTGATCAATTATTTCCCGAAAATGAGCTAAAAGGTTTTTAATAACTATGGCTTCTAATATTTTTGCAAACCCAGATAGAATCGAAATAGGACGATATTGGGCAATATCATCTAATCTGCCTCCCATGTGTACAGGGGTTAAATGTGCTAATTTCTATTGTGTAGGGAAAGTACCACTCTGAAGTGACATATTATAAATTATGATAAGGGGTTTACATAAGCTTTGTGCACAATTCGTTAAAAATATAGGCGGTATTAAGTCCGGACCCGGTCCTTTACTAATGTCAGAGATCGTTAATAAAATTGTTTTAAAACAATTGACTAACAAAAAATTGCACTTTAAAGCCTAATATTTTACAAACTGATCCCTAAATCTAAAAATCGTCTTCCCAACCCCTAAACGTTTTTAAAAGACCTATCCAATGGTATCATTAGATATGTCTTTTAAAAACGTTTGGGTCCACACACGATGGGGTAGGTGAGAAAAAAAATCACACCCTCACTTTACAAGAGGAGCTACCGTAAAAAAAAATATTTTCAAGATTTTATTATTTCACTTTGTCGGCGTAAGCAATGTGTAATACATGCAATTACAGCCTCCTAACACTAACAGTCTCTTAACAAAGGTGCGGACGGACGGACGGACATAGCGAAAATATAAGGGTTTATTTTGGCTACGGAAACCTAAAAAAACGTTGTTATTTGTGTTTTAATAAAATTAAAACCAAATAGAAAACTTCGTCAGTATCGTAGTTCTGTGAAATTTCGTATTTGGCCACTATTTAAAGAAACTCGTGTTTCAGCGTTTTTTGAAAATCAACCCCTAAGAGGGGGACACAGAGGTTACGTTAGCGTTGTGGGTTTAAATTAAAAAAAACGTGTGTTCCAGCTTTTTTTGGAAGTGAAATAGAGGTTGCAAGTTTGTACGAAACTCCGTTAGTTTTGAAGTTAGATCTGTGAATTTTCGTATTTAGATTTGTGGTTTTAAATAAAGAAACAAGTGTTTCAGCGTTTTTGGAAAATCAACCTTTAAGGGGGTAAATAGAGGTTGTAAGTTTGTATGAAACTTCGTCAGTTTTGAGTTTAGGTCTGAAAATGTATATTTGGCTTTTTGATTTTCAATAAACAAAATAATTAAGGGGTTAAAATCATCCACGCGAGCGAAGCCGCGAGTTACACTTAGTATTATTACATAATTGTAGCTTGTATATGCTCTACTAGCTGTCACCCGTGGCTTCGCCCGAGTAGATGATTTTTCCCCCTTAAGATTTTCAATCAAAACACTGAAACACGTGTTTCTTTATTTTAAACCAAAAAGCCAAACACGAAATTTCACAGATCTTACTTCAAAATTGACGGTGTTCCATACAAACTTGCAACCCCTATTTTACTCCTATAAGGAATGATTTTCAAAAAACGCTGACACACGTTTTTATTATCTTGTACCAAAAATCCAAGTGTGAAATTTCACAGACTTAACTTTTACCTCACGGAGTTTCATAGACAGACATTCATTTATTGCCAAGCTGTGCATACATAAGAGTGTTATAAAATAGATTATATAGAATCGACTATACATACATACTATCTTGCGACGGAGTTTCACACAAACTCGCAACCCCTAGTTTACCCCCCCAGGGGACGAATTTCAAAAAAAACCTTTTCTAGTATATGCCTACAACATAAAATGCATCAACTGCCAAAATAATAGGTTTGTAACCCTAGCGGTTTAGGCTCTGCATTGATGAATCAGTCAGTCAGGACAAGTGATTATATATGTATATACTATCTGACCCGCGCAACTTCGTCTAGTCTAGTGTTCCCAGTTTTTGCAACATTTTTCATTGCTGCTCAGCTCCTATTGGTCGCAGCGTGGCGTTATATAGCCTATAGCCCTACTCGATAAATGGGCTATCCAACAGTAATATAGCGCTACTCGATAAATGGGCTATCCAACAGTAAAAGATTTTTTAGTAGTTTTTGAGAACGCGGTAGCGTTCAAACAGACAAACTCTTCAGCTTTATAATTTTAATATAGATAAACATGACTAAATAATTTGCGAAGGTTTTTAGAAATCAGTCAATCAGCCTATGTTTACATATTATATGTTTGACTGATAATGACCAGAATGCTACCAATGTTAACATGATATGGAACTTTCGAGTATTGTGGAGTAATTTTACGAACATTGTGGATGCGTAAAGTTACTAAATACTTTTTGTGATTTTAAAACATTTCTATGCTAATTTACATATTAAATGGATAAATAATAAATTGGACTTTCTCACAGGTGTCTGGATACGGGACTTGGTTAACGGCTTAGGGACGGTACCTCTAAGGTCGCGGGTTCGAATTCCGCCTGAGACGAATTATTCTTTATAATAATACGTAAAGCAACTTGTGGTTATTTTCTGTAAAGTAGGTAAACAAAGATACGCGTAACAAAAAGGTGATGAAATTTGACCACACGTTTCCGTGGTACACATGGTAAGATACACAATTTCTGATATATTCAATCGGCTATATAGAAGAGAAAGTAGCATTAAAAATATACATTTGTGTATGAATTTTCATTTTTTGGTACATAGCTACTTGTACCTTTATGTAATTAAAAAAAAATAGAAAATCTATAGAGTAACTAAGTTAAAGCGGCGGTAGCTTAATGGCTGAGGCATCGGTCTCGCAATCGTAAGGTCGCGGGTTCGAATCCTACCCATTATACTAACGACGTGCACCCACTCCTAACACAAGCCTTTGAGCTTAGCTGGAGGGGTTAACAAGATTGCTAGTAATGTGGGACTCAATCCCACATTGCTAGTTATCTTTTTTTTTTCAAGAAAAAAAAAAATATTGCCTACGTATAACTTTAAGATTTCCCAGAGTATTGATAAAATTATATTTAAAAAATACGCGACTTTATGCAAATAGCGTATGTTATGAATATTTAAAATTAATGTTATTTTATAGCAAGGTCAGTTAACATAAATTTATATATATTTGAATAAATTGATATAATTTATATAAACTTTGCCGCGAAGTTTTTATAACAATGCCGTCAAGATGTAAAAATAAAATTATCCTAAACTAGCTGTCCCGTGCAACTTCGTATGCGTAAATTTCCCCAGTTTTTGCAAAATTTCTCATTGCTACTACGCTTCTATTGGTCGTAGCTTTCCTCGATAAATGGACTTATCTAACATTCAAAGAATTTTTCTATTCGGATCAGTAGTGCCTGAGATTACCACGTTCAAACAAACGAACAAACTCTTCACCTTTATAATATTAGTATAGATAACTTAATAACGAGTTGTGAAAATAGCCGCAAACAGACATCTCAGGTGTTATGTGTAAAATATACTTGAAATACGTGATACTGATAACTGGATAAGAACGAGTTATCAAGAAGAAATAGAAAGAAAATAAACGTTAAACTGGCGGACGTGTACAAAACGTGCCAGCCATCTTCCCGAATAAACCAACTAAGGAAAGAGGGAAAAAAGTTATGAAACTTGCAGAATAATAACTTAAAAACAGGAAATTGTGAAAGAGTTTTGAAAACGTTTGTTGTGACCTTTCGTCATTTTTAGAGCTCCGTTTTTAACGTGATTCATGGAATAATACGAAACGCCGAGTCTTTATGCAGTTAAACTTCACAATAAATACTTGATAATGGCAGGTAGGTATAGCAGCTTGATTGCTATTAACTCACTGATAAAAAGAAAAAAGTTAGTGACAGTATTTTAATTAGTGAGTTTTTTGGCTTCTTCTATTCTATTTTGAAGATAGAAAGAAAAACAAAGACGAAACGTTCACTAGATAAAATGCTGATAAAAAACATTTTATGAATAAAGGGATATATTTATTAGTCGCTTAGTAGCATTATTCTATAGCAATAATTCATTATTATTTTAAACTAGAGTTAACAAACAAAGTCTGAATCAAATATGAGTAAACAATGTAGGTATAGGTAGGTAAGTAAGCAAAGCATGCCGTCATCATACCTCCTCGCCGTGCGATTACGTCATCGGTTAGAATATTAATCAGGTCTCAGCAAGATGACGTCATAGCTTTAAGAATTCCCACCTATAACTACAATCTGTGCATACATACTTTTATATTTGTCACGTATATTATTTTAAAAGATTTAACACGAATCAATTAAATAATGTACTCAATTAGTACTAAATTATAAATGCAAAAGTAAGTCTGGATGTTATGTTTCCACGCATAAACACCTGGGCTTATTTTGATAAAATTTGGGATACTTGCTTTATCGCGATAACTGGCACCTACCAGCAAAAGCATTTATATAGGCACTACATCGCCATAACTATAAAACTATTCCAATATCTAGCTCGTATTATGTTCGCTATGTAACATTCGCAATTACATATTTTAATGACACGAGTAGAGCGTCAAATAATTATTTGATGAACAAAGTACCTACCGATTTAAATTATAATTTAAATCTGTAGCTAGAACTCAAATAGAAGAGCGTGATTAGAAGCTGTTAAGAGCCACAAAAAAGTCATTTAACTGAACATCCTTTTGGCAATTGAATATGTAGCTAGGATAGGATGTGCATGGGCAGGCAAAACGCGAAGGGCAAAGTTATTTGATATTACAGTAAATACACTATTCGGGAATAGCACTAATACGCGTTTTTATTTAATTAACTGTATTTTGTCTACTCCATGAGTGCCCTTTGTGGGTCAAACTCAGTTCATATGTGGGTACCAAAATAATCCGAATAGGTTGGCAAACTGGTTGCACTGGGCACTCGACCTTACGACAAGGAAAATCAGCAAAAGGAATATTATAATATTATGTTATATGAAGTACTGCTTATAAGATTGACAATACCACCTACTGCCTAAGTATTAACAATTTTATTAGTTTTTAAAACAATACTTATTATGAGTAAATTGTTCTCATAAGGTTCACTATGTATTGTTGTTATAGACATAATGAACAGTTTAGGTATATTTCATTTTGTCCATGCCAAAACTTACAATAATTTTAACTCGGAAATTACTATTTTTACATACTTAAGTAATCAATACATTAACATTTATGCAAACATACAGTTTAAAAGTTAAAATATTTTAATATCATTCACTAACCGCGTGACTTTTAAAACCGGGCAAGTGCATGTCTGGGCAGACATGCACTACGGAACCCTACATTGTGCGTGGGCATGCACAATGTAGGGTTCCGTAGTCACCCGCTCTATCCGAATAATACGGCTTATGAAGCGGGTTTTCTGTTGTTTTTGTTTCATTCTTACGTTACCTATATATACCTACTTAATAATAATTTTCAACGGAATTTTACTAAACTTATAAGGCCTACTTAGCTGTGATAGTTTTCCTTTTAATTTCACTATATATACTACTACCATAATTCTCAACATCAACTATTTAACTGACAGGGCCGGGGGAGGGTAAATGTTAATATTTTACAAACAGGTCCATTTATCGAAAAGTGGTCTTACCAATCCCTAAACGTGTTTTTAAAAGACCTATCTAACGATACCCCACACACACCCGGAGACACTCTAAAAATATTTTTTAAGAATTTACACTTTCACTTTGTCGGCGTAAGTATTATAAGAAAAAAAATCCCATCCCCACTTTACATATAGGGGAGGTACCCTAAAAAAATGTCTTTCAAGATTTTATCCTTTTACTTTGTCGGTGTAAGTAATATAGCACTAACAGTCTCTGAGCAAAGCCGCGGACGGACGGACAGACAGACGAACCGACTTATATGGCGAAACTATAAGGGTTCCGTTTTTCCATTTTGGCTACGGAACCCTAAAAAAAACATTTTACGAATCTAGGTACCTATTATTGTGAGAGTTACCTTGTAATCATTATTTTATCGAGCACATCATTTCTATCATATTAAATCAGTGCAATTATTGCAATAAAAATATTTTTAATATAATGTCCAAATTGTGATCTTAAATCAATTTTAATACTCTTAAAAAAATTAAACATCAATATTTTTTAAGAATGTTAATTTTTTTCCACACCTCACCCCCTGAAGAAAAAAAATGGTATGAATAATTTAATGACCCAACAAAAAATGTTATTAGTGAAAGTTAGGTAATAGTTAATATATAATAACTCACGAAAGATATTAATGTTAAGTTTTGGCCTTATTGCAACATGTTCAAAGTAAACCTTTGAAGCATTCGAAAACCGAAAATTGCTTATAACTATGAAATAATAAAAAAAGCTTTGTTCTTAGACATGCTAAATTTACAACTCTAGAAATGTGTGAAAAATTATATTGTTTAACATAAGTCCGCCAGTTTCAAGGACGGAATATCGAGTCATCTTTCTCTCCTTCTTATCATTTTTTTTACACCAAGGCAGACTAATATTCTAAAATTATATTAGGTTCATAATTTTGTACATGACACCGATGACTAAATTATAGTACAATGTACCTATGAGAAATATTAAAGTCAGACTTACAACATCGTGGTTAGCGCTTTCCGTGAACTTAGTGGCGTGTTATATACTTTTATTTCTCTGCGTGATTATGTTATGTTCATTTAAAATAATATATTATTCTGTTCTAACACGAAAATTACTTTTCAAATATTTGAAGAGAATTACGCAGGAACTATAAAATTATGGTTTCTAACATTTAAATGAAGGTAATATCTGATCCCCTTTTTTGTCTTTAGGTAATTCAAACGAAGTTCAATAGGGAAGTTTCTTCATAAATTTTAATCAATTTAACATAAATATATATTACAATTTATTATTTTAAAAGAAACATAGACATTTATTTGGTACTAAAAATAAGTGTAATGTATTTAACAATTAAAATTACCATTATAGAGAAAGTGTAGCACTCAAAGAAAAGAAAAAAAATCAAATCAATGACATAAATGATGGTAGCCCACAAAACTAAACTACTTCAAGAGATGATGGCGTTTGATCTAAAGTCGGTTGTCTGACTATATATACAAATGAGGATGGTACAATCCTGAAGCAAGTGGTTATGAGCTGTACCAACACAGTGTACATAGAGTTATGTATGATGCGTTGTAACAGGTTAGTGACACATGTTGCACACATAAACAAAGAGTGTCAACGGCGGCACATATAACTGACCTGGTGCAAATGATAAAGAAGATGACAGCGACACTTCGTTCTCGCTTCCCGGTTTTCCCATGCGATTGTCTGCAATATCATCAGGTTCTTATTTCTTAAGTATTTTATTTTAATTAGTTCAGCCTTTTTGTTTGTCAGTATTGTGATTTTATGAGACCGTAACCGTTTGAATATTTGCATATTATGTTCGTCACTTAGTAATGACTTTTTTTTTTCTTCGTCTCATTAAATGTCGCTTTTTTCTGTTTCAAGTTTGTCATTATACAAGATTTGAAAATGGGCCAAAGAAAATTGATGATGTTATAACCAATTTTAAAAAAAAATGTTTAACTACTATTTAAGCAGTTTATCATTGATACCCATGGGTGTCCAATAGGCATTTGACGAGCATGTATTATCTTTCATAAATTGTTGGATATTTTAATGATATACTGAAACTACAATTAATTTATAAAGCACAATCTTTATATCACTTTTAATATTACTGGTTTGAATTGCTTTAACAAATCTAAATCACCAAAAAACCCAGCACCAATAAGATTCTTTGTTTTAAATTATATTCAAATCTAAAGGAATACCAAGGGGTTTATAGTTCTATTAAATACAGTAAGTAATGTACAATAATAATCAATAATTAATGTTTGCCACTGGTACTGGCTATATAGGAAAGGAACTGTTTACAGAGGAATTGTAAACACATAATTATTTCCACAACAGGATGACAGAGTACTCACCAGCAATTTCAGCACCACCAAGATCATTCAATATCTTGCGATAAGATGGACGTCTTGTCAGCATTTCCCGGTACTTTCGCTTTGGACTCTCATCTCCACTACAACTGTCATCACTACATGACTGTCCTTGCGCGCTGAGAATTGTTGGTTCTGGTTTTATCTACAAATGTTGTAAGCACATGTGATAATCAATATTATTTCAATCTAGCCAAGTAGACTTTCTCCACATGGAATAAAAAAAACATTTTATAAGATTAAGTTTGTAGGCTAAGTTACTCCTTATAACATCAGCTATATATGCACTTGCCAAGGTCCCGTCAAAATGGGCTAAGTCGTTTTGGAGATTAGTCTGCACCAACAGACAGGTCAGTTTTAAAAATTGGTGAAGTACTAGTACCACGTTAACATTCATATACATTAGGTAGTTAGTAAGCAGTAAATATTCGTATGAAAAACCAGGCAAGTGCATGTCGGGCACGCACAATGTAGGGTCCCATAATGTGGCTTAAGAAGTGGATTTACTATTGTTTTTGTTTCATACTACTAACAAATATTAGTATTTTTCAATGGAATCTGTATGAAAATTTTGTTACTTTTCATACAGATTCCGTTTGGTCTGCTGTTACTTGTTAAGTTGTAAAGCCTACTTAGCTGCTAGCTTTTTCACATATCCAAGTATTTAGCTGGCATGGGGTACACTTGACTCTAACAAAAATTTGCACTTAAAAGCTTAATATTTCAGTAACGGATCCCTAAACCGAAAAATAGTCGTTACAACCCCTAAATGTTTTTAAAATACCTATCTAAGTGGGGTAGGTGAGAAAAGAATCACATCCTACTTTACATTTAGGGGAGGCACTTTGTCGGCAATAGGACTAAGTGTATCAATGCAAAATTACAGCCTTCTAGCACTACCAGTCTCTGAGCTAAGCTGCGGACGGACGGACAGACGAACATGGCAAAACTATAAGGGTTCGGTTTTGCCATTTTGGCTATGGAACCCTAAAAAGTATAGGGTCAAACAATTTCTCGAATACAGTTAAGAACTATTTATTAGTTATAAATAGTAAAACCAGTTTTCTAACTTAATTACTTGTCAGCAATTACGTTTTGAGTAAAAAGGTGTAGATAGTTTACAAACGCTCAGCAAGCAGTTCCTTAAAATCTAGACAATTGACCAAGTTTTTATATGTCAGTATTGCATCGGCAGCGTCAACAGATGCAAGCGGCAGATTATATTATTCATGTTATGCTTGTGATAATTAAATCATGCTTTACTACTTTTACGACTTTTTATAATAACATTGCAATATATATTTTAGGTTATCTATATGTGCATTAGTTTGCCGTTTTTTAAGGTTGTATGTTGTTTATGTAACCTATCTACACCTTTTTACTTAAAACATCATTGTTTGTCTGTGTAAAATCCCCAGCAAATGGGATTAAAAGTACTTGTATGAATCTTCAAAGAGGCTAATTGGATTTTTATCTAAAAAAAATCCACTATGCCATCCCAATTAAACTAGCTTTGGAATAAAACACAGCATCAAAATGAGCTCATCCATTGGGATTTGGCACAGACATGGACACAAGTACACAAATTGAACTTAGGACAACCCTTTTCTTGATTGGGAATTTAAGCATTAAAATTAGATTAAGTAGGTTTATTCACAGAAAAAAATAATTAAATAGCATTAAAAAAAAAGGCAATCTCTACTGCATATTCTTACCTCATTAAATACACTCACAGATTCCATGTTTTAATTTTAAGATGTAAGAATAGTTCAAAAACTTATTATAATAAGTATAATATTAAAAAAAAAAACAAATCAACTATATCTTAAGGTTCCAAGAAATGTTATTAGGCAAGAGGTGCATGCACATCCAGTCTTTGCTGTCACCTCCTGTCGAACGAATGCTGGAGTACGTGCACCTCTGCACCATTTGAGTCAAAATGATAATAAACTCTTTATAGATTAGACTTATTTGCCACACCTGCTAAAAAAATTCGTAACAGTTTAATTCCTTAATCAATCATTAATGCATAAAATTTAGTCTTAGTTAAAATAATATAATGGTAAAATAAACAAAATATCATGATATGTCCATATTAGAGTTGACAAGTAGATAATATGTGAATAACAAAGTGAGTGCACATTAGTTTTTACAATTATCATAATTTTATTTTTTATTTTTAATGATGTGTAACTATTATTTGTTTCTAATAATGATATAAAATAAAAAAATATTGTCTCTACTTTGTATTGGCTTTAGACTTATGCCTTTAACAAATATCTATCTATTATTTATTAATACAATAAACACAATTATTTTATACTACCTACCTTTCATACCATCTAAATCTTATTTTTTATTGTGTTGATTCATTTTAACATTAGTAATAAATAAAAACAGGTTACAGAAACTTACCTGCTTATTCATAATTATATAACATGATTTTAACTAGCAAATGTTTTGTATTTGTTTATATTTTGTTTTGATTTTCAAAATAGAAAAAAAGAAGACACATTTGATAGTCAAAATACAATTATTATCTATAAATATGTAAAGATTTTGAACAATAACTAGTTTAAAAGAACACAAATATAATATAAAACAATATCAACATACCTGTAGTGTTTGCAATGTTCCTTGTGTTGTGTGAATTACAGAACTTGGCTTACTAACAAGAATCACATTTCCTTTTGGTAACTGCACAGACTGTATATTGGATGCTGTTTGAATCACTGACTGTTGATTTGGTTGTATAACTGATTGGACCTGAAAAGGAACACACTATTTCACTTCACAATAAACAAATAAAAAACGCCAAGTCCACTCTAAAGCTATCACAGAAGCAATCAAATAAATAATACTACATAATAATAAATCATCTGTAATCATTCACTTATTATTAAATGATAATGTTACAAAGATAAAAGATCTTGATAAATAAATAGGACACTATAACAATCTCAAGTAACACAAATTCCAATAAGATTTCTTATATTTTTAGCAACCTAGTGCAGATAAATAAAACTGTCTGTAAACAAGTTGTTCAACTTAGGTTAATATTGTAATCACAACATGTTATGACTATGTAAACATCTTACTAAGAATCATATCAATGTGGATATAAATAATGAACAAAATAAACACCTGTGCAGAAGGAGCTTGTGTTGGTAATGTGAGTTGCACAATACTAGTGACAGCAACTACGTGTGGAGCCGTGGCCGCCGAGGAGCTCCCGCTGGCCAGTGGATCCGTGGGCCCAGCACCGCTTGAAGTGCCATTCTCTTCCACCATTCCATCCATGCCCACTAAGGTCACCTAAAATTCAAGGTCAACTTTCTGTGCATTCCTTGATCTTCAGACATGCTCAAAGCAACATCTTTCGTTGAATATAAGTCCCTTGTTCTCTGACAAGTTTCTTGTTGGCTTGGAAATCCTAAAACGGAATCATCGCGTCATAGTCGGGACGCGGAATTTCCTATTGCGTCTAATAAATACGCAACATATTTTTTGGGTGTATACTAATATCAAGTATTCCAATATCATACGGATCATACATTATTTGAAAATCCAAATATAAGTAACCGTGACAGGTCGCAAGGTTTGTCTTCACAAGCACTCACCAGTTACGTATTCCTCGTCACCGTCTATGCTGCGTCCGGAGTGGGCGAACGGGATGGTACGTAGTAGCCACGTCAACTGCGAGAAGACTCGTCACTGGCGGAGACCTATGATCTTGTATGCGTCATAACAATATGGCCGAAAATTGTCAGACGCATGCGCATGCCCTCTTTTCCTATGTTACCCTCCTAAACTCTTCTCGTTTGGATTGACAATTAGTTTTGTGATTTGACAGTTTTTTTTTTAGGCTTGCAATTTTATACTGCAACCATAGACTATTAGTATGGCAATTGCAAATAAAACACCAACCTCCACAAATTAGTCTTCTCAGTTCACTTCTAAATGCGAAAGTGAGTTTGCTTGTTTATTGTTACGCTATCACACCTGAGCCCTTAGATCGATTATAAAAATTCTCGTGTGCGTTACTCCAGCAGAATGTTGTCTCCTTTCAGGATATGATTAATACAAGTTTTCAGTGCGACATGCCATTGAAATGTGCGCAACTTTTTAAATTCGTGCATCGATTCGTTTTCGAGCTATTCAAGTTAGTCACAATTTTCGGACCTTTCGGGGTATAAAATAGATAGGAAGATAGCCTTAAATTTGTGCGATATGTGCATGCAGAAACTAAATTTGTGCGTCGTATGGTTTCATATTATTTCAGTTTTTGCTGGAGTAACGTTTTGCTGATGACTAGATCTCGCAATTTACTTACTTAAATATTGTAATTTTTAAACATGTATAGGTGGTAATTAGTGCTCTTGTTTTTTTTCTATAAGTATAGTTAGACTGTTTAGTAGTTATGAGACACATTTTCAAAAAGTGATTTCAGCCGCAAGTTTCCTTGTTTATACCTCTCATTTATTCTCATTATCCCACAAAATTTTATAAACCTTCAACCTGTTTATGATTTATATGGAATATTCAGTTTCAACCGAGTAATTTATTTTGAACTTAAAATTAACTCCATATCAATAAATTAACGGTTATATGAATAGTATTACTTTTCAGTGAATTTTATCTTAAATATGTAAAATTTTAGCTGAAAATATGCTAACATTTAAATATCGCAATATCAACATTAAAAAACCCACCATAACCTCTATAAAGAGATTAACCGGCTTTTACGTGTTTTCTCTCAAATTAATAAACAATATATTTAAAAATAACCACTTGTCTACAACTCTGTACCAATACGCAAATAATATTCATACCAATTTAAGAATGTAGGCACATGTACCGGGCGGCTGCTTTTTCGTAGCATTTTAATTTGGCCGGTTAATCTCTGTATACAGGTTATGGTGGGTTTTTTAACGTTATTATGTAAACGGAAGCATATTATCAGATGAAATTTTGCATACATATTTAAGATAAAATTCACTGAAAAGTAATACTATTCATATAACCGTTAAATTATTAATAAAGAGTTAATTTTAAGTTCAAAATAAATTAGTCGGTTGAAACAGAATATTCAATAAAAATCATAAATGGGTTGAAGTAGGCTTATGAAGTTTTGTGGGATTATGACATTAAATGAGAGGTATAAATAAAAACCATATTTGAATTTCTAAGTGAGTCTGCTGGAGTAAGGTTACTCAGCAGAATCTATTTTCCTTGAGTAATTAAAAAACGGCTGGATGCACAAATTTAAAAAGTTGCGCATATTTCAACGGCGTGTCGCACTGAAATTCTGTATCATTCATATCCTGTAAGGAGACAACATTCTGCTGGGGTAACGCACAAAAAATTATCTCATTTAGAACGCTGCATTATCAGCGAGTAACATAAGCTCTATTTTTTTTTTTTAAATTAGAGATCGTGCTATCTAACATCAATGCAGGTGGACTGCGGTCAATAGATAATATTATTATATTATCAAACCATGCAAAAATTGATTAGTATGTATTTGAATATAGATAAATAGCTTAGCATGGTTATAAACAAACAGTGCCAAATTTTACACACTTTACAACACGGTTATGGCAAATATTAAATGAATTTCGCTGTACTATCGTGTGATTAGCCCCAGCAGAATGTTGTCTCCTTTCAAGATTTGAATGATACAGATCTTTAGTGATTCATGTCGTTGAAATGTACGCAATTTTTTAATCATCCCGTTTTTAAATTATTTACGAATAGTAGATTCTGCTGGAGCAGTGCTACCATGTTCTTCTTTTAATTTACGGTGATTTCGTTCAAAAAAATCGGTAAATTCTAGATTCCTAAAAATTATGGTAACTTTATTAAATTCGAATTTATCAAAGTTGCTTTTTTTTTAACGACAATTCCCGCAGTAGGATACCAGCCCTGTGTCGCGGGGGACTTTATAAATACAAACTACGGACACAAAGTGCTTATACTGCTTATACTATAACTACTACACAGTATTGTTTATACGCCACATCAGCGAAACTTAACTATTTCGGACCAATTACTGTTTAATGTTTTGCAACATTTTTGCAATATTTTTTGTATATGGTGTACCCTAAAATAGCCTATAATATACACTAGCTGTCCCGCGCAACTTCGTATGCGTAAATTTTCCCCGTTTTTGCAACATTTCTCGTCGCTGCTCCGCTCCTATTAGTCGTAGCGCGATGTTATATAGCCTATAGCCTTCCTCGATAAATGGGCTATCCAACAAAAAAAAACAATTATTAAAATCGGTCCAGTACTTTTTGAGTTTATTCGTTACATACAAAAATACAAATTTTTATTTCCTCTTTATAATATTAGTGTAGATGGAGATTAGTGTAGATAAATAATTAAACAAATATTGCTTATTACAAATAATGTTTCTCCTGATTTCGTCCGCGTGTATTATTATTAATTTTTTCTCTCTTTTTTTGTTCAATTGTTCTCAAATGTTGTTTTTAAACTTTCGCGATTTTTATACATATTAGTTATATTTCGGGACTTAATCGCGTAAATTATTTAAAGGTATGAACCTTTTATTTACCCGACGTTTCGATCGAATTGCACCGATCGTGGTCACGGGTCGACCCGTGACTTCGAACACTCCTCTCCCCTCTCCCCTAAAAGGCATTACGCAAATTTGACTTAATTATATAGAATAACGTGTGCTAACCCACCAGAATGTTGTCTCCTTTCAGGATAAGAATGATACAGGTTTTCAGTGCAATATGCCATTGAAATGTGCGTAACTTTTTAAATTTGTGCATTCAGTCGTTTTTCAGTCATTCAAGAAAAATACAATCTGATAGAGTAACGTTACTACTGGATATAAAATAGTTAGAAGGCTTTGTAGCGACCGCCTACATCGTACCAACTATATGTGTACGAAATTTCAACCCAAACAAATTTAGGAATGTGAGCTGTGTGTTGATATATTAACAGTCAATCACAGTTTCCTCTTATGCCTGTTCAACACACAGGTAGCTCGCAATTTTGCCCGCTTCATATGAGAGGACTTGTAAGAATGGACACCTACAATACAATCCTAAAGGAACCATTTGAGAACATATTAGTTATTATTTCGGGACTTAATCGCGTAAATTATTTAAAGGTACGAACCTTTTATTTACCCGACGTTTCGATCGAATTGCACCGATCGTGGTCACGGAACTGATCACTGGCCATTAAACTACAAATAAAGAGATCAGTGGAAGTGATTCACTTTATTTGTAGTTTAATGGCCAGTGATCAGTTCCATTCCAAGTTTCAATAGATTGGAAAGTTATTATAATTTTTTTTTTCTGATCACGAGCGAGCAAAACCAGCAAAACACTCTCAGAACACACTAAATAAATTTTGACCAGCTTGCCAACTGTTGCCAACGATAATAATTAATGTTACGTCAATGTCAAAGATGTCAATGCGAAGTTGTTTATTTATACAAAACAAGCTGAGAAAAACAAATCAAAAGAAAATTTTATTGTGGAGTTCTAGACAAATATTTGGAGAAAATACTTTTAAGTATGTCTAATAAGACTGCTTTTGCAAACAACTATGAAGACTTTTCAGCTGATATATCAACTTCTTTTCTTAACGAATCCAGAGATGGGGTCTGTTCTTGCTTATATTTTTATTGCGATAAAACGAAATAATAGAACCATAAATTATTAGGTAAAGCTATTCTTACTGCCTGACGGGATTACCTCTGGTTTAAGAAAATTACCTCACATTGTTATCTATAAACTGCGGAGACTATTTTTAGTCACTGAAATTAAAATATTTACTTACTAGTTCTCTACCGCGGTTGTCCTGTGGGGATGTCGGTTATCATGATAAAAACTATCCTATGTCCATTCCCTGGGCTCAATCTATCTCCAAACCAAATTTCATCTCAATTCTTGTGTGAAAACATTACATACAGATGGACAGAGTTACTTTCTGTCATAATTAGACTAGGACCAAGTATCTCATGGACATGCTTTATAGCGCTATACGGGACAGACTAAGAGTACATAGAAAAACACATGAAAAATTTACCCTATTAATCCAAACATATCTCCTTAATGAATACTAAATTAGTAGATGTTTCAACAGAATTTTAACTAGCGAATGTTTTGTTTTTCATCAAATTAAGCAGTTTATTACTACGAATTATTATATTATACTATTAAACAAATGAGGCCTTTATTCATTAGATAGATATTTTCTAATAATCTTAAGTTTTATTCCAGTTCAAGAAGATTAATGTTGCTTACCAGCATAGGCCTCCCTGCTCTCCATGTTATGCCTGCTATACTTTTGATGTGATCTTCCCATCTACAACGCTGTCTCCCTTTCTATCTTTTATCTTGTCTTGGACATCACTTGGTAACATTGTAACTTTTTGTTCTATGTGTTCAAAAATGCAGCAACAGACCATCATACATTTGAAATTGGTAGCCAGTGAACACTAACAGTTTTCATATTTTTTGCCACAAAACAACAACTTTAAACTCACTATGAAATTTATTCACAGTTCCTTTGCTTGGCCTAAATGCTTATTTGGTCAAACAATCAAAAAGCTATGTGCAGACAGTGACTGATATATGTTTCTGTCCCTGTAATAGTATATATTGATATATGTTTCTGTCCCTGTCCTGTCTCTGCTCTCTGTTTCTCATACTACAATGTGTATTTTGTTGTCTTACTTCATCATGGTATTATTAATTGGATATCAAGTCCAGAGATACTTGGTCATACTAATTAGAGTAGCCCAGCCATCTGATCTTGCCTTGTGTTCTGCCACAAGACTCACTAAAATAATTCTCAATTTCAACAACAGCCCCACTTAGCAGATCTAATTAATAAAAATGAGGGCTCCACTTGGACACATACAAAAATATCTCTAAAATCATATCAGTTCAGTGATGTGCACTTGTACAAAAGAAGCTTAAAGATTACATTAAATGAAAAACAAAAGTGCATGTCATGTGCAAAATTTACACTTTAAAGCTTAAATATTACACAAACGGATCCCTAAATCTAGAAAGGCCTTCACAACCCTTAAACGTTTTTAAAAGACCTATCTAATGTTACCCCGCACAATGGGGTAGGTGAGAAAAAAAAATCACATCCCACTTTACATGTAGGGTGGCAACCCTAAAGAAAAATGTTATTTATAAACATTAATTTGTAAATTAATTATTTTGTCTACAGATATCACAATCATTTCAAACAACATTGAATAAATTTAAAGATACCAAATTGCACCATCTTAATAGTAAAATGGTCAAAGATATATTTTATGATGGTTCTGTATATACAGGTTCTGCTGGATTGGCAATTTATTATTTTATGCTTGGGATAAGAAAACCAGACAACCATGAACATTTGAAGGTAATAATGATACACATATTATACTTTAATATATTGTAGTAGCTGACCAGCACAACTTCGTCTGCATAAATTGTCCCCGTTTTTGCAACATTTTTCCTTGCTGTTCCGCTCCTATTAGTCATAACGTGATGTTATGTAGCCTTCCTAGATAAATGGGCTACCTAACAGTAAAATATTTTTTCAATTCAGACCAGTAGTTCCTGATTTTATTGAGTTCAAACGAACAAACAAACTCTTCAGCTTTATAATATTGATTAGTATAGATTGGCTGTGTTGGCTTATGAAAAGTACCATCCCATCTCTTTGTGTGGGTATTGTCAAGCTGGAATAAAATTTAACAGCATAGACAGGTAGCAGCATCCTCTGCATACTTTGAAGCCTTACTGAGATCACCAACATGCTAGCCAAATATGACGATAATCTTCATACTTGGCGAGCAGGTTGGCAATTACCCCCAGGATCTATATAAGTAGGTTCTTGTTGGGGAGACCGGTGCTCAGCAGTGGGACGTCATATGGATTGATATGATACTACTGATATGGTTATTATGAAATTAAATATACTAGGCTAAATAATAATAACCTATTTTGTGGGCTCAATAAACATTTCATGGATGCATGTGTATATGGTTGGGGTTCCCAGATTCATGCCTCGATCCCGCACCTAACGCCTCGACTTGTTGGGATAAAAACAGTATTACAGAAGCTTTATACTGCTTATACCTGTAAGTTCCCATATCTGTTGCAGACTGCATTGGAATATATAGACCTTAATAGCTTAAAAGGAAAAAGAATTAGCTTCTTATGTGGAGATGCTGGACCACTAGCGATAGCAACTGTTATATCATACAAACTAGATAACAGACGTCCACAGACCTTGCCTGATTATAAATCTTTGGTTGACAGGTGGGTACTAGTACATTAGTAAATATAAGTGTTAGCTTTTGTCCAGGTTATGTTAGATTATTACAGCCTATGCACATAGGCTGTAATCATTTTCTGACGTTTGTTAGTTTTTAAGGGGCTACAAAAACCGCACTTAGCCTCTTGATTAGGCGATTGTACGTACTTATCTTGTCAGTTCTGTCACTCCAGCCACCCAAGGCACTCCCAGAAGCTCAGCAGTCCGCCCAGATCGCTGTACGCCTCCGGGGGAGATGATGTAGATGTCAGGAATTGCTCCCGGTGTTCGGCCACACTGTTGCACTCCAGAATTATGTGCCGGGGCGTTTCTTCAGTTTTCATGCATCCTCTGCAGAGTGGGCTGTCCGTCAACCCGATGGTGTCGAGGTGCTTGTTTAGGGGACAGTGGCCCGTAAGGATACCGACAACCTTGCGTAGCTTGTTACTTTCGAGTCTAATAAGGCTTCGTGAGAATCTTCTTGAAGCATCTGGAATCGCCTCTTTAGTTTGTCTGCAACCACTGTTATTTCTCCATTCCGGCTATTCATTATACGTGGCTGTTCTTCGTTTTTCACGCTACCATGCCTTGATTTAAGCCAGTAGCAAAGGCACTAGCCCCAACGGCTCGAGGCCTTAGGTTGCCAATCGTGCCAGCTATGATACAAGCTCGATCTATGTTACAAGCTCGATCCTTTACGCTTCTGGATTTGATCGCCTGCGCCGCTCTTGTGATGCCAATACATTCGGCTTGGAGTTTTGTGCTCCTTTTGTCGATATCTTTAGGTTTTGGATCCGGATTCCAGGAGTGGGTGTTCTCTGAGTATGTCTGTTAGAACTTCCACGTGGGACGGACCCCTTTCACCTTTCCAGAGTCCATGTTAACTTGAACATATCTTAGTCTGAGCGCGGCTGCCGGCTGACTTTGACTTTGCTTCTACTATGATGCACAGGTCTTAGGTTGAGGAGGTATTCCAGCGCAGCCGATGGTGTGGTTTTCATGCATCCAGTCGCTGCTACGCACGCCAGGCGCTGCAGGGTTGAACTCAACTGACTACGGCAAAGACTAATCTTTGCCGTAGTCAGTTGAGTTCTGGGTCACCATACATCTGGGCTGTTCTAGTGTATAAACTACATTACTGTAAAGTTTTATCAAAATCCGTTTAGTAGGTTATGCATGTGAAAGAGCAACAATCACCCATACATCCATCTATCCTTAGAAACTATCAGATTTATAATATTACTTAGTAGGATTTAAGTACCATGAGGTACTTAAACCACTAAGTTATCTTAACTTAACCTAAAAAAGTACTTTATTGACTATATATTTTGATATTTCATCATGGACTGATGATTTTAATTTATATTTTTTCTGTTTTCAAGGTTACTGTCTTTGGTGTCCTTAACAAACAGTTCTCCAGATGAGATTTTGTATGGCAAGTCAGGATATCTTTATGCATTACTGTTTGTTAATAAACATGTACCTGAAAAATCTCTAATCCCAACAAAGCACTTTGAAAAGGTAATACTTTTACTTGAGACTTCAAAGGTAAAAATTTACTAAACAAAACTAGTTTCATATAGCAGTATGATATGAGAGTTTTTACAGATAAAATAACCC
Source organism: Herminia tarsipennalis (assembly GCA_945859575.2). NCBI lineage: Eukaryota > Metazoa > Arthropoda > Insecta > Lepidoptera > Erebidae > Herminia > Herminia tarsipennalis. The sequence continues at coordinate 12,807,436 of OX243840.2, forward strand.
CGACACATGAGACAACATGTTAAGTAACATGAAAACTGCTGAATTAATTTTCTCAAATAAAGCTTAGAATCATCCTCATTAACCTACCCTTGTAATTAAAAGAAAAGCATCCTAATACCTGTCTGGGCTCTAGACGATGATGCTATAGATAGACAGACAACTGATACTCACGTAAATCCTTTCCATTGGGGATTAAAAATAGTATTAGTAGTTAGACCCTGTTCAGGCTTACGCGTGTGTACGTACGCGCGTAGGTGAGGTACATGGCGTACAATATACCTCAATATACGCATAATCGCGTGTCAAAAAAAAAAGGAAAGAAGAAAGGTTTTTTTCCAAGTTTTTTTTACCACTTTGTCGGCGTAACTAATATGTATATCCATGCCCAATTACAGAAGGATGGACATAGGGAAACTAAACCTTGTTTTCTACCCTAAAAAGCGCAACAGATTCTCAACTATTTAACATTTTAGGTGATTTCGAGTATCTTGAACTCAGGCCAACAATTAGCTGCAGAAATAAACTCAGAGAGCCCAATGATGTGGCAATGGCACGAAAAAATATATTTTGGCGCAGCTCATGGAATGGCTGGCATCCTGTATATGTTATTACAGGTATTTTACCCCCAATTGTAAAAACTGATTATACATTTAGCCTAATATAAATTAATATAAAATGATTAATAATCTTGCATATTTCAGGCTCGTACTTACGTGACAGATGCGGATTTACATAATTTAATTAAACCAACAATAAATTGGTTATTGAAACAACGTTTTTCAAGCGGTAATTTTCCATCATCAATGGGTTCTGGTTCTGGAGACAGATTGGTGCAATGGTGTCATGGAGCACCTGGCTTTGTATCTTTATGTACCCTAGCTGCTGAGGTAAACACTGGTTTTTATGAAACATAAAGACAATGCAAGTAAAAATATGTTTGAAATATCTGTGACAGCATAAAAGGTTAAATTGTAATTTATTTATTTCGAGACATGCTAAAATAAACTGCTTTATTCTCCCACACAGTATTATCTTTATGTGATATTTTCCAGGTTTTTAAAGAGGACAAATATTTGAAGATAGCTCGAAAATCGTGTGAAGTTGTATGGGAAAGGGGCCTCTGTACTAAAGGATATAGTATTTGTCATGGAGTTAGCGGAAATGCATATAATTTTCTCCAAATGTATCAAGCTACTATGGTATAACTTTCCCATTTAATCAGAATTATAAATGTAATACATAACTATAATCAGCAGGTTTTTATTGTGTTTAAAAGGCCTGTAATCGTTTCGACCGTATTGCAACGGCCGTGGTCACGGGAAGACGTCTTCCCGTGACCACGGCCGTTGCAATACGGTCAAAACTTCGGGCAATAAACAAGGTATTTTACCTTAAATTATTCACGCGATAAGACCCGTAATATCTATATTTTAATAATGTGTAAAAAACGCGAAAGTTTATCAACATTTATAACGTGGATCTCTTTCTAAAAATAAAATATGTCCAACAAGATAAACCCCTAGGCACACTTACGCTTTAAGTAGCTCAAGGTTTGCCCACTCACATGTCTTCCAAATGGCGTGAGTCCAACACCGAACGACATCCATTCAAATGGAATACGTTTTTGACAGAAGCCTACTCCATTTACATTGATGAATGCGTCGTCAGTGAGGACCATTAGAGATATTCCATTTTGTGTTGAAATATTTCAGGAACCCAAGTACCTTTATCGGGCTTGTTGTTTCACGGAGTGGTGTGTGCTGGAACGCAAGGGGACAGAACTACACCAGCCAGATAGGCCAGCATCGATGTTTGAGGGATTGGTTGGAAGACTTTATTTAGCTGAAGACATGACACAAGCTTTTGATGCCAGATTTCCTGCCTATTCTTTAGCATAATGGGTTTATTAACTCTACAAAAGCTTGGTAAGTGGTCCTGTGATTTTATGCTATTTGTTTATAAGTTTTATCTCGTGGACATGAATGCACTTGAATTAATACTTTGTTTACAAAAATGAAAACCAGTCTTCATTGTAAAAATATTTAATTATATATCAATTCTTAAACTATTTATATTAGATTCATTAATATCACCCAGCTTAAATTATTTTAAATGTAAATAATGCTACCAGGCGGCAGTACAACAGTAAGCTAGCTTTATTCTTATTAGATATTTCGTAAATACTAATTTGAACACATTATATAATAATTAAGAATAAAATAAATTTAACAAGTATTGGAAGTGTTCTTACTTATAGAAGAATATTATACAGATTAAGATCACTCATCCAGTGCACATATGGACAAGTCGATTTTTTTATAATTTTTGTGATCATTGCGACATTGCCAGTACGCATGTAAAGCCTGCTCTTAAATTAATACATGTATCATATATGTCAGAATACATAAAATAACGTAAAATATTCAAACAACATAGTTATACACAAGGTTTTAAACTTAAGGGATATTTTTGGCCCAGTAGATAAATTCAGTGACAAAACTAAATAGAGCTAAAGATTTATATATGGTATAAAAAGTATATACATTGGTCTATAAGTGTTTAACAAAGTGAAAGTAAAGGCGACGTCTAAGTTACCATCCAACGACACGTTGCTTCGCGATCCAATCGAGTAATAATGAAATGACTCTTGCCATACAACAGTTACTTTGCTAATCACTATTATATACTCTAGTAACACATCTCACCGATTCTTGTTCGTCATACTATACAACTATCATTAATTATATACAATAATATAATTATATTCCGAGACTACAAAAGCACAAAAAATTGCAAGTAAGTTCTAAAGGCGTCGCATTGGTGGAATATTAGCATAAAAGCATGCCGTCAGTCAGCCGGCTTCCTTAGCAGTTAGCGACGGGGAACATATGGGACGAGTGCGAATCGGACTCGCCCACCGAGGGTAGCGAACAAATTTGTAGGTGCATATTATAAATAGTTCAGGAGTCGAGTTTCATAGTTTTTTTATAGACTATATTTTTTAAGATTTAATAATTAGGGGAAGGTTGGCTATATTGTACCGGTTGATAAATCCCTTTTGACGTTTAGGGACCAGTTCTTCATTTGTCTTTTTCTAGTTAAGTCCACTTCTGGTTTTGACCGCTTCTGCTTATGACTACTTCGTAATATGACCATTTCTGGTTTCGACCACTTCGCTTTTTGTCCACCTTCAGTACAGTGTGCAAAAGGATACAACACCACATAACGCAACTTACTTGAAATTAAACTGCGAACTTTTTAGCTCTAACAATGTTTGATCACTTTCCGATAGTCTCTTATTTTATCTACATTCATTACATTTTGTCAAAATTAAATAAACTAAAATATTTAAATAGAATTCATCATAAATTAAATTCTGTTTTAATCATTTAAATGTTTTAAGCAGCCGCATGGAGCTACCAGTTCGTTTACTCTTTCGTTGACTTAGTTGTGCCATCAGAAACTAATATTAAACAACAACAATTAGTTGTGATGAGAGTGATTTAAAAAAAATACTGATGGCACAACCAGTGCTATGTAGAGTTCTAGTTTCATTCTATGATAAACGTCAAAAGGGATAAATGATATGTAATCTTTTTGGAGAGCTAGCCACTTAGAAAAGTCAATTAGATGATAAAAAATAAATAGTCTGTCTCTTGACATTGACTGTTTCATAGTTTCATAGTTTCATAGTTTCTTTATTCTTTAACAAATTACATTGTATTGAATATAGGCACATAAAAAATAAGAATCAAATAAAAATTAAAATATGGACACTAGAATTGAAATTAATAAATTAATAGAATATGATAAATTTAAAATAATAATGCAAATAATAAACTAAAATACCATTGAAACAAGATGTCAATAAACAAAAAAATAAAAAAGTCTCAATGTCAATTAATTAATCAAGTTACAATTCAATGTCAATACAATTCAAGAATAAAAAATAATAATAACAACACAAAAAAAAAAAAAAATATATATCAATAATTATCTTTATCATTACAGTATTCACCTATTGTATAGTAAGCCTTTTCCAATAAAAATTTTTGTAATTCTGTTTTAAACTTGTAAACACTGTCCATGATCTTTAGCTTAGAAGGTAATTTGTTAAAAAGATTTACAGACTGCACATAAGATGAGTGCTTTGCAATATTAAGTTTAGGTTTTAAAATTGTCTGTAAATCTTTTCTCCGTGTTGCTACTCTCTGTTTTCTTTCATCCACAGATTCAAGCCTGTGCAAATGTTTTTGGAAATGAGTAAGCAGAACCAAAATATAAAGACATGGCACTGTCAAAATGCCTAACTGTTTAAAGTGCTCCTTGCACGACTCTGTTTGGTCAATGCCAAGCATGGTTCTAATTGCTCTCTTTTGAATGACAAAGGCAGCATCAATGTTGTACTTATAACTGCCTCCCCAAAACTTTATGCTGTATCTAAGTTTTGACTCGACTAGGGCAAAGTAGACAGTTCGAAGTTGAGCAAGTGACAAGACCTCTCTAAGTGTTTTAATTGCATAGCACGCACTACTTACCGTATTGGTAACCAAAACTAACTCGGGTTTCCAATTTAGAAGAGCATCAATTTGTATCCCTAAAAATTTTAAATTTTCGACTATATCTATCTTGTTCCCTAAAGATTGTACATTTATCGTAGCATTATTTCTAACCGTCGACTTAAACAATATACATTTGGTCTTCTTTACATTTAGAGTTAGGTTATTAATGGAAAACCAGTTCTCACAAGCCCTAAGAAATATATTTATTTTATTTTCTAATGTGACAAGATCACTGGCGCTTATGACAGCACTAGTGTCATCTGCAAAGAGAACAAGGCTTGCGTCTGGTAAAATGCTCTTTATATATGCCGTTAAATCATTCACAAATATAATAAAGAAAATTGGGCCCAGGACAGAACCCTGAGGTACACCTTTATGCACCGTGTAGAGTCTGGATTTGTGAATCTGTTGTATGTTATTTTCGATTGATTTTATTTCAACATACTGTGTTCTATTTGTTAAGTAGGAACGAAATAGTGTTAATGTGCTTTCCCTTATGCCATAGTGTTCCAACTTGTCCAAAAGAATAGAATGTTCCACAGTATCAAATGCAGAACTTAGGTCTAAGAATAAGCCTGTAACTTTTAGTTTATCATTTAAATTGCGCACTACATCATTTACTAACGAATCTATTGCATCTAGAGTTCCTAAATTTCTCTGGTATCCAAATTGATTAGGGTTTATAATATTTTCATGATACAAGTGATTGATGAGTCTAGACTTCATGACCTTTTCAAAAAGTTTCGACAAGACTGGTAACAATGAAATGGGTCTGTAATTCACTGGATCTGTTTTGTTTCCTTTCTTAAATAGCGGCAAAACTCTGGCTATCTTAAATTGATCCGGAAAAGTACCTTTATCAACACAATTATTAATAAGTTCTGATATTGGGTAGGCTAAAATATCTATGTTGTCTTTGATTATTCCCAATGGTATTCCATCATGCCCAAAGGACTTTTTATTGTCCATAGTCTTTACCATTTTACAAATTTCAAATGGACTAACTTTATCAAAAACCATGGGATTTTGGACTCTGGCAGTATAATTTATTAGGCATGTTTTAGCTGTTTCCAGATTGCCAGTATTTATATCCTTAATATTACTGAACTGCTCCGCAAAAAAGTCAGCAATATCTCTTGGGTTTTGTATAAGTTTGTTATTATATTTAAGCACTATATTGTCTTTGTCAAAGACACCATCTAAATTATTTCGCGCCCTATTAACTATGTTCCAGATTTCTTTGCTAGAGTTTGTAGCTTTACTAATTTGATCACTAATGTTCTTTCTTTTGGCATGTCTCACTACCTTTCTATAAATTCTAAAATATCTGGCACGGTATTCCAAAATTGATACATCACAAACAGCTTTGTTTACACAATTTAGTATCCGCTTCATTTTGCTGGCTATTCTGATACCCTTAGTTACCCATTTAGACCTACTCATTTGCCTGACATTAATTTTTAAGCTTTTTTTCATAAATGTTGTGGAATGGAGTTCTTCAAATTTTTTTATAAATGTATTTAAACCCAGATTCCAGTCATCCTCGAGTAGCTTCTTTCTAAAGATAGCATTATTTTTTTTGTTGTAGAATCTTCTCTTAACAGATATAAAGCTAGCATATTTCCTCTGGCTCACTTTTTCCAGAGAAGCCGTACATAAAAGGGCAGCATGCCCATCAGCTAGTCCATTGTGGTCAATGTTTGTTGAACTTATACTATTCTCTCTAATGTTTGTCAAAATATTATCTATACAGGACTCAGTGTTATTGCGCATAAATGTCATTGAATTAAATAAATATCTAAAATTGTAACATGTCAGTAATGATAAAAACATGTCCTTTTTTTTGTATTCTTTCTTCAAGTTAATATTAAAATCGCCGCAAATAAAACATAATTTATTAAATGTGAATTTCAATAACATTTCTAATCTGTCTAGGAACTCATCAAAGTTACTATCATCAGGTGTTCTGTAGCAACAAAATAAGTAAGAATTTGTCTCCTTGTCCCTAACCCCGCATATTTCAAAAACATTCATTTTATAAAGTTTCTTACAAATATCCAAATCCTCAAATTCCCTATTTTTATGTGTTAACACTAAAGTCCCGCCCCTGGTTTTATTTAATCTTGTATTTGAAGAGCCTATAAAATAATTTGGAAAAGTAAATTGACTTAGCATTACTTTGTTCAAAAAATGCTCACTCACACAAACATAACTAACCTCATTGGGTAAGTCATTCAGGTAAATTTCAAGCTCAACCCTCTTATTATTAATTCCACAAAGATTTTGGTGATAAATAGTTAGTTTTGAGTAGCAGTTGCCATGCAATACTTTATTAGGAACGAAAAAACTCATTTTCAATATCTTTAACGGGCCCATTAGTTGTAACAACTGTCTCTAATTGTACTTGTGCACTGTTCAGTCTTACCCCAAAAAAGTCTTTGATTTGTTTTTGTCTCATAACATATTGGGGGGGCAGCTTAAAATATAAATGTACATACTGTTTTAAATCTTTGAAAATACTGGATACAGCCTTATTGTTTATTGTACCACTATATTTTGAAAACATTCCATAATCGTACTTAAGAAACCTATTTGAGTCAAATAAATAAGCGAATTCATGACTAACATTACTTTGGTACAGTAACTGATTAAAAATCTCAATCCTCCTATTGAATAAATTTACATTATTTTTTAGCATAAAATTGGGTGAACATATGATGATGTTAGTATGTGTCATGTTTTCTAATTTAGATTTTATGTTATCAACAATGTTTTCATACCTTTGAGATACCTTGAAGTCTTCACTACCCAGAAATATAATGCAAATGTCATTGAGAGTGTAATTTATTAGGTTTTTATCCAAAGTTTCAAACAGTTTCATTATACTTGCATTTGGGTAGCAGAAGTGACAAACAGTCATGCTTGGAAAAGTGTTTCTAGCAAAATATAGTATGTTATTTCCATTATTACTACTAATTATACACATTTTACTATCTTTGTTTACATGAGCACGTCTTGAAGTTGAAACACTGACATTGACACAATTGACAAGAACTTCATTATGTTCTAACATTGAAGTTGTTGGTTTGGAGTCACTAGAGTCCTCTATCAATCGATATTGTGAATTATTGACAGTTTCACGTGGTTCGTGGCTAAGTCCAACAGATGGCGTTTCGCTCAACATCTTCATTGTCAACATTTCGAGTTGGTCGCTGAGGCTTTTAATTTTAAGGTCCGCTTCTTCTAGTTGTTGTTGGAGTTTTATAATTTTTTGTTGTAGATGGAAGGTTTTTAAATTTTTGTGTTGAATACTTTGTGGCGATGAAGGCATAGATGAATGCACAGATGAAGTACTTTGATCTAGAAATGAACATCTACTTCTGACATCTCTAATCGGGCTGTTTGCAAGAATCGCTGATGAAGAGCTTAAGGATTTCAAGGTTTTGTTTTCTGCTGTTAACTTTTTTATTTGAGTCTGCAGGTCCCTATTTTCTAACATGGTATTATCCAATTCATTTTCAGTGCTTGCAAGTTTTTCTGATAACTGTGATATAGTTTCCCTCAGTTCCGTAATTGTTATAAATTCATTTATTGACATGGTGTTGTCTACACTTTTGGATAGTTTGTTTGGACTAATGGCGGTATAAGATTCATCAGATGGAGCATTGTATGTGATTGTCTCAGAAACCATGCCATCAGATAAACTCTGAACCACAGTTTCAGTGACCAAAGTATCTCCGCATGCTGAATGTTTTGGTGAACTTGCTTTTTTCCTAAAAGTAACATTTGTTGAACTACTATCGTTTGAATTATTTATTTTTGTCTGAGTGCATGTTGTACATTTCCATTTTCTTTTACTATCAGGTTTCATCATGCGGTAAGTCTGTTCCGGATATCCATCGCAATCCGGTTCGTATCTATTCTTACATGATGAACACTGTGCTGTGTTTTTTAAATCAGTAGTTCTTTTACATTTGTGGCACACTACTAGTGTTGCCACCTTGCGGCCAACAGCAGAGTTTGGATTCTGTTTAGACGACATGTTGATTTCAAATTAGTATATACAAAAAAAGACAGATGCCGCTAGTTATGTATTGAATTTTGATTGCGCCACGTAGTACAGGCACTCGTCCCTAGATGTCGTGTGGTAACATGCGATTAGTGATTTACGCTCTGCAATAGAGTCCAAATTTGAATGCCATTCACTACAACGACAGCCGGTTTATTCAAAAAACATTGATGAGTCACTTGATATGTCACTATAATATTAAAGTTTGATTTTTTGATGGTTTTTGTTCATTAAGTGCTAATTTTGGTTTAATTATTCCACAAAAGCTTTAAACCAAATAAATTATATTGTTTATTTTGCAAACACTGTCACTAGATAAATTTTAATCACTGTTAAATGTTTAGAGTTCTTTTTTGTTGATAACTATTTTATTTCGCTATAAATTTAGTTAATAACTTTTTCACTTCACTATTGTTGTTGTCTGTCGCTAATTCTTTAATTGTAGTCACTTAATTACTACTAAATTAATTTTAAACAACACTTTTACACAGAGGCGATGTTTACGTTTTGGCTACAGCGCCATCTATGACTGTTCAACTGTTGTGTTCAAGTATTGTGGGTTTTTCATAGCTTCATTTGAATTTAATTACAACTGCATACTATACAATACTTAAGCCATGGAAAAAGAATTCATATTTACTATAAATAAAAGAGGACAAGAAACTTTACTGCGTGGTAATTACAGATATAATTTAAGTGTAAATAATGTAAACGGATCGTCTCGATGGAGGTGTGTGCAGCGTGATGAGTATAGCACAACCCTTACTTTAAATAAAGATAGAACTGTAGTTGTAAGACCACCAAACCACACCTGTTCCTCACGAAAAATAGAAAATAATGTACTATTAACAATAAATGCATGTAAAGAGGAGGTCTGTCGCAATTTTGAACCAGTTCAAAAAATTTACGAAAAGCACTTCGAAAAACTAAAGGAAAAATGTTTATCTGACGAGCTAGAGTATGTGCCATCGTTTTCATCTATAAAAGATAGCCTGTTTAAAAGTCGCAAGAGCTTTTTGAATTCCAAACTCTTGAACTTTAAAACTATAGAAGATGTTGTAGTGCCAGAAGGTTTAGGAAAAAATTTTTTTATTTGTGCTGATGGAGTACAGGAAAAGATCATCATTTTCTGTTCAAAAACGTCAAGAAATATGTTGAAACAAAATACCATTAACGATATAATATTTTTTGGTGACGGCACATTCCGTTGCGTTCCTTGTCAATTTTACCAATTATACACATTACATGTGGATTTATTTTCCAATGAGAATACTACAAATGTTATCCCTGCAGTTTTTGCTTTGTTGCCCAATAAAAGCGAACAAACCTAGGTATGTTCGTTTTTTTTCTTTACTCAAGGAAAAGTTGAATATTGTTTTAAACAATTTCAAGTGTGATTTCGAAATAGCTACAATAAATGCCGTACAAATCGTATACCCCGATTGTCAAGTAACAACATGCTTTTACCATTATATAAAAAAATATTTGGAAAAAATCAAAAACATTAAAATTGACTGGCTCCAAGGAAGGACGTAATTTTACTAGAATGGTAGCTTTGTTGCCGTTATTACCATATAACCGGATCCTGGAGACCTGGTATTCTATATGTAATTCTGTGCCAGACACTGATGAAATAAGGTCATTTCAAAAATATTTTGAAGAACAATGGATGAAGATCAACCCAAAAATTTTGAGTTGTAGTAATGAACGCCATCGTACCACAAATCCTGTTGAAGGATGGCACAGACGTTTAAATGCAAGAATTCCTAGGAAGCCCACATTTTTTGCTTTTGTGGCGTATTTAAGAAGAGAAGCAAAGTATTGTGATTTTAAAATAAAAAAAAGTTTATTTTTAACATTAAAAAAAAATAGAAAGCATATTGACATTAAATTTGACAAAGATTTAAAACTATTATTGCAAAAATTAGAAATAAATAAAATCACCAACATAGAATTCTTAAAAAAAAATATTTATCTGAAGCTTCGTTATTAGAGCCATGACGCGACATATGTGTTGGTTAGAAACAAAACTGGTCAAATCCAAAAATAAAGGTTTTTGAACTGAGTACGCCATTTTTTTCAATGAAAAATATTGTTTTTGCTACCGGTTTCAAAAAGAGACAAATCCAAACCAATTCGTAGAAAAATCGATAAGAAATCACTGCTCAGTATCAAAAAGAGTTAAATCCTGTAAAGCTTAGAAACGAAATCGGTCAAATCCGCGTAGCCAATCAGAAGCCAGAACAATGTATGAAGATGACAGCCGACCGGCGGCCATATTGCGGAGTGACGGGCGCGTAGATAGTGATTTTGTGTAATTCGTCTCTGTTTTTTATTAAAAGTTGGTGTATAATTACAATAAAATGGATAATTTAATAAAGGAAACTACTCCCCAGTTGTCACGGAAAAGGACACGACAAAAAGCAGATTGGAAATGCAACAAATTGAAGAAGGAAAGGTATGTTTGTATTGCTTTGATCACTCACGCTGGTTTCATGGTCAGTGGTACTAAACACTTTAACTTTAACGGTTTTATTTTGGATCAGCTACGGAATAATTTAGAATATTCTTGCAATATGTTTGTTTTTTTTTTACTTGCATGGCATGAAGTATTTTTATCCGACTACAGTGAAGCCCAAAAGGAGGGTTTTATGTTAAACCCGTATAATAATTAAATTGTATGTATGTATATTCCTATTGATAACGCAAGTGTCCCTATCTAAACCTAAACTTATAATACTATAGACAAAGCATGTGGGACCCATTGAAGTACTAAATAAAAATTATACGAATGAGTCGCGTTTTTAGGGTTCCGTACCCAAAGGGTAAAACGGGACCCTGTAAGACTCCGCTGTCCGTCCGTCTGTCACCAGGCTGTATCTCATGAACCGTGGTAGTTAGACAGTTGAAATTTTCACAGCTTATGTATTTTTATTGCTGCTATAACAGTAAATGGATACTAAAAAAATATAATAAAATAAATATTTAAGGGGGCTCCCATACAACCAATGTGATTTTTTGCTCTTTGCTTCCTTTTTTATTATAATTGCACGGAATCCTTTGTGCGCGAGTCGAACGACTTTGGCTGCATTTGGCTGGTTTTTTGGCTGGTTTTTTTATAATATTTACTTATTTATGATTGTTTTTATTTTAGGTACACTCCAAAAGAGCCACCAAATGTAAGACTTCCATGTGACCATTACACTAAAGCATACAGGTGCACTTCATTGAGTCATGCTGATATAATAGCATTTAATAAAGCTTTCTACAAAAAACCAGAAAAAATTTATCAGGATAATTTTATAATTAATCATACAAAAGTTACTGCTACTCAGCGACATCGACCAGTAAATCAATGTAGGAATAAAAAAGAAATGGCGGTAACGTACTTTGCACGACGACGACGCAATGTCCTGATTCCAATTTGCAAACGCACATTTCTCTCTATTTTAGCGTTAAAAAAAGGAAGAGTGATAGGTGTAATCAATCGACACTTCAAAGCCATGGGAGAATCTGCACAAGAGAATAGAGGGGGACGGCGTAAAACTCAAAAATATGCACCTAAGAGGGAAGCTGTCAAAGACTTTATTAAAAAGCTTGAGCCCTTAGAAATTCATTACTGCAGAAGTAAAATAAAAAGTAGACAATATTTGTCATCGGAGCTCAGTATTAGTAAACTTTACAAAATGTTTATCGCAGAAACCGCGGATGAACATAAAAATATTAAGGCATCTTACTTCAGAGAAATTTTCAAAACCGAATTTAACATAGGCTTTGGATCCCCTCGCACAGATATGTGCTCCACTTGCATAGTTTTACAAGAACGACTAAAACATGAAAAAAACAATGAGGTAAAAAATCAATTAATGATTGAGAGTAGAATTCACAAATTGAGAGCCAAAGCGTTTTATGGTTTATTAAAAGACAGCAGCGAAAATATTTTAATTCTAAGTTTTGATTGCCAAAAGAATCAACCGTGTCCAAAAGTTCCCGATCAAAGTGCTTATTACTCGAGGCAGTTGTATGTGTACAATTTCACGGTGGTAATCGGAAATTCAAAATCACCATTAACTATCAATAACACATTCATCTACACCTGGACAGAAGATATTTTGCCGAAAGCATCGAATGAAATTGCTAGCGCTGTTTTTCATTGCTTGAATACCATTTTTCTCAGTCCCGGATTAGAGCATATCACACAGGTTCGTTTAGTAGCAGATGGGTGCAGCGGCCAAAATAAAAACCAATCTGTTCTTGGTATGGCAGCTAAATGGTTACAAGACTATGCACCTGTTCACATTATGGGTCTAGAAATTCTGTTTCCAGTTGTTGGCCATTCATTTTTGCCACCAGATAGAGTTTTCGCAAAAATTGAAAAAGAGATTAAAAGTCGTGAGGTAATGACTAGCCCTGATGATTATTACGAAATTTTCATCCGTCATGGAACTGTGTATTACTTGGGAATTGATATAAAAGTTCATGACTGGAAACGATCAGCATCTGAAGTTTTAAAAACTACAACCAATATGCACTTTTCACTAAAAAAATCGAAAAGATTTTTTCTTAAAAGGACTCGTGATAAACAAAATGTGTATATTCGAGCGGAAGAGTCTTACCAAAATACTTTAAATAAGTATCAAAATATCTGCAAAGGAAAAAAAAAGGTTTCTGCTATAAACCCAGATGTGATTAAATTATACGTTGACGTTAAACAAGAAAAATTAAATGATGTGAAGAAATTATTAATCACACATTTTGGAGAGAAGTGGGATGAAATCTCAGATTTAAATTATTATAAACAAGTACTTTCAAGACCTAAATCATCTACTACTCATGAACATGTTGTTGAAGACTGTGATTTCTCTGAAGAATTACCAGCTGTAGTTGTATAATTTTTTTTAAATATAATAGTCATGATGAATGAAGGATTTTCAAATAAAGCAAGACTGATTTCAAAGTACTAAATTATTTATATTTATTGTTACTACCCAACCAACCCAAAATATTGAGGACCCCTGACATGATATTGTTTTAGCATCAAAATTAGTCATATCCATGGTGATAAGAATCAAAGATGGTCAAATCCAACTACATCAATAACAAAACTAGTCAAATCCATAGCTTGGTTTCAAAATAGGTCAAATCCAAAATACTATCCTAAATATTTTGTTTTTTTAGGTTTGTGGCCATGAATTTTTTTTTTTAATTAGAAATACCAGCTTAGACAAATCCATATGGATTCAAACTCTATACACAGCTTGTGCAGGGAGTTCAGAACGAAAAGTCGTTGATTCCCATAAATACTCCCGAATGGATTTGGCCACTTTTGTTTCTAAACGACACATATATGTAGTCCCTCTATACCATAAGATAATTTTGAAAACTAACATGTAGTAATATAGATCGTAAGTTACTTCTTTTTAGTTTAAGATAATTTGAAATGACAGGTAGTAAGATAATTTTTAAGTTTAATAAAAAACATTAATTTTCAATTGGACGTTCGTAGTTTAATTTCAAGTAAGTTGCGTTATGTGGTGTTGTATCCTTTTGCACACTGTACTGAAGGTGGACAAAAAGCGAAGTGGTCGAAACCAGAAATGGTCATATTACGAAGTAGTCATAAGCAGAAGCGGTCAAAACCAGAAGTGGACTTAACTAGAAAAAGACAAATGAAGAACTGGTCCCTAAACGTCAAACCCGATAAATCGTACCACCCACATTTTCCCTACTAAAGTACGTTTTTTTTTATTCCGGCAACACTAAATTATAGTTGGCAACACTTAAGAAGCCATGACACTTTCGGACATCGCTTAGGTTGTTAGTGGTTTAACAATAAAGTAAAAAATAGGAATTCGTAGTTTTTTTTACTAATTTGTGGCTGGTGAACTTAAGGCATAACACGCAAACGGAAAGTTGTCAGAATTTGCTATTTATTTACACTGATGCTTGGTTTTTATTCCTTTTTTCTGTAGGAATTAACCAACACAATCATTTGAGGTTATGAAATAACAAATTGTTTTTCAAAACATGCGTAGTCCTATAAATCGTACCTAGCCATGGTTGCTAAATTGTACCGGTACGATTTTACGAACTTACGAACGAACTGTTTTCAAATTATCTATTATTTTTAAACGTGAATGTTAGATTGTTAATTTTTAACCGACTTCAAAACAAAGAGGTTCTCTATTCGACCCAAATGTATGTGTGTATGTATATATTTTTGTATATTTACGATTTTCTCAAAAACTACTATATATTTTTGTATATTTACGATTTTCTCAAAAACTACTGATGCGATTTGAATGCGGTTTTCGCCGTTGAATTGCATATTTTTTATGAAAGGTTATAGGCTATAACATATTAGGGTCTGATGATAGAATCCTGGGGAAATCGAGGGAATCACTACAATTTTGTAGGAATTATGTTCTGTTCTGTTGGTTTTTTCGTAATGTATTTAAGAGTTTACATCTGAAAAGCATCATCTCATGATAATGAGACGATGAAGACTTTTAAAAAATGATGAAGAGAACCATAATAATTGCCACTTCTCTACAAGCCTGTAGGATATAAAAACCTTATGATTCTACCAACCAGCGTTTTCTCTATTATACTAAAAGGGGTAAAATAAAAAAGTTAAAAAAAACCGACTTCAAAAACTAAAATGGTAAAAATAATATATAGGTATACCGATTGACTGATCTATTTAAAGTCGTTATCGTAATATAGTGATACATTGGCTTGGTAGGTACCGACTAAAAACTTTTTTTATATCCTTTATTGCAGATGAGTGAAAAGAAAACGAAAAGAAAATATTATGATTGGAAAGAAGAAGACTTGAAGGAAGCTTTAAAGTCATTAAAGAACAATGTTTTGGGGCTAAATGAGTGTTCGAGAGTGTATGGGATACCAAAACCTACTTTAAAAAGACATCAAGCAATAAATAGTCATGAGATAAATAAAGGAAGACCTACTGTCTTTTCGGAGAGTGAAGAGAATGAGTTAGTGCAACATATTTTGAATATGGAGGAATGCATGTTCGGTTTGACACCATCTGATGTTAGGCGTCTCGCATATCAAGTAGCCGAAAAAAATAACATCCAACATAATTTTAATAGAACGAAACAAATGGCGGGAAAATGTTGGTATTACAAATTCATGAGGCGTCATCCAGAACTTAGCTTACGACAGCCAGAAGCAATATCCATTAACCGAATAAAAGGATTTAACAAGGAGAATGACATGAACTTTTACGACATACTTGAAAAGATTCTGAATGACACAAACTTGACCGCCAACCATATTTTCAAAAAGATTGTTTTTTTTTCGAAAGTGATTGGGCAACGAGGTAAAAAACAAATTGGATCTATTGCCAGCGGAGAACGGGGCGTCAATACAACAGCTGTTTGCGCAGCTAGTGCTTCTGGGCAGTTTATTCCACCAATGATCATTTTCAAAAGAAAGCGGATGTGTCCTCAGCTGCAAAATGGTGCACCTCCTGGCAGTGTCATTACGATATCAGACACGGGATATATAAACTCAGAATTGTTTGTTGACTGGTTAAAACATTTCATTAATATCGTGAAACCCACAAAAGATAAAAAGGTTCTGCTTTTGTTAGATGGCCATACAACCCATTCTAAAAACTTGGAAGCTATAAAAATCGCTCGAGAAAATGGGGTCATATTGCTGCAACTGCCAGGCCATACTACACACAGGCTGCAGCCACTAGACGTAGCTATATTTGGACCTTTGGGAATATATTACATTCAAGAAGTGGAAACATGGATGCGGTCAAATTGCGGAAAGCCTGTGTCACAATATGAGGTTACACAGCTTTTCAACCGAGCCTATCAAAGAGCAGCAACAGTGGGTAATGCTGTCAGCGGCTTCAAATCTACTGGTATTTGGCCTGTTAATCGCCATATCTTTCAAGATCATCATTTTGTTGCGGCAGAGACTTTTCAACCGAATGACGTAGGAGACGCCATTTCTCCAGCCCCAGCCAATAAAGACACTCTAAATCTTAATCAGCCACAGAACACGAACAATGTGGAAGAAACCAAATCTGACACGTCTGATGTTACCGAATGTGAATCACCATCACTCATTGAAAATAGCCCCCACATTTGGAATATTACAAGTCCCGTACAAAGTCCAAAATATAAACATCCTGATAGCTTGGTAACTACAGCTTTAAATCATCTTAATGACAATTTTTTAGCTGCTGCTCAATGTAACGAAGTAAACCTACCAGAAAACAGGATTGACCATGAAGCAAACGACGCATTGATAGTTCAATTAAAATCAAGAAGTTCCATTAATATTGTTAACTTTGGTGCATCTACGTCAGCAAAAACAAACACATTAAGCCCAATATTAAAAATTCCGATTAAAGACATTTCACCATTGCCGAAGAATAAACAAATAAATACGAGAAAACGAGGGATCCAGAAAACAGTTGAGTTAACAGCGAGTCCATACAAAAATAATCTTGAAGAATCCATAAAAAAACGAGAAACAAGAAAGCCGAAGATAAAATTTGAAGAAGATCCTGTTAAGAAGAAAATTAAACGTGAAGATAAGAAATCTGATACAACAAATAAAGATAAAAGGAAGATTAAAAAGCTTAAGAAATATGTATCTAATAAAAATCTAAAGAAAAAAGAATCAACTCAAAATACTCAAAGTAAAAGTCAAAATAAAAAGAAAAGAAAATTAGCTACAAAATCTGAGACTGATTCGTCTGAAACTGAAGAGGAAATCATTTTAGATGATGATACTGAAGTGGAACTTGAGGAAGAATACGATGAAAATTATTGTTCAATATGCAATGGGTATTATTTTGATAAAAAAGCTCCTAAAGTAGATTGGATTGAATGTGTTAGATGTTTCAAGTGGCTCCATGTCACTTGCAGCATTATCCCTGATCTTTGTCCTAGATGCCTTAAATAAGTTAAGTACAAATTTTATATCTTATGTGATCTCAAATTAGTAGACTGATTTACTAGGTAAGAAAAATAATTTAGTTACTACTTGCTATTAAAATGATTATAAAAAAGTAAGTTTAAGTATTTTTATACGTTTTACCTTAAGTACGAATTAAAGGACTCTCGTTTTCTAAATCGTACCAAGAGCTTATATTTAAAAAACTTCATTCGTAGTAATCTCTAATCAGAGGTCTGTGATCGATATGAAAGAGAGATAGATCTTATGTCACTGTACCTTTTTTGTTGATCTCTTACTAAATAAATATGTAGAACACGAAACATTGTTTTTTTTGTGTGGTACGATTAAACGTACCGGTTTCTAAATCGTACCGATAGCTACTTTTAAAAAAAGTGTATAATTTGAAGAAATTACTCACTTATTACTAAATATCAAACAAATAAACATAAGGATAATCTTAACGGTTATTTCGCAATATTGGTTAGAAGTTAAGTGGTACAACAATAGCCAATAGCCAACCCTCCCCTACAAATGTAATTTGTATAGTTTTTAGACTTTTCTCAATACTTGTAGTAGACGGCAATATTTGCCAAATTTCATAGTTCTAGGTTAACGGAAAATACCCTATAAATGTTGATTCCTTGAGTGTCGAAATGTACGTTTTTGTGGCATAAAACGGCCGTATCTTTTATTTAAAGTTAAATTTAGAAATTTGATTTTTCACAACTTCAAGGGACTGGAGACCTAGTATATGGATTTTCAAGTTCATTGCGATACCTCCACGCGTTCCCGTGATAAAGCGTCTTGGATAGACAGACGGACGGACCGACCACAAAGTGATTCTATAAGAGTTCCATTTCTTCCTTTTGTGGTACGGAACCCTAATAACAGCCTTTAGAAATTGCTTGCATAGTTTGTCGCTTCTCTCTGAGACTTATATAATATCAATGACTACAACTAATTGTCGCCCAATTCATCCATGAAAAAATAAAACATAGAATGGCTATAGGATCGTGAAGTAATGAAATATTTATACCACGGATTTGTAATATACACTGTTAAATTTTTAGGAATTATCATTATCTGACTATGACGAATGAGATATGCGTATCTTTATATTCAGAAGTCATATATTAAATAAGGTATTACTTTTGCATAAACACCTACAGTAGGATTAAACGTAACTTGACCGGATTGAAGTTAGGTTCTTATCAATTTCGCGCATGTCATAGAGATGCGACCCTAAAATTACTAACAGAAACGATTAACTATGTTTAATCGATTAAAAATACTAACAAAATTTTAATTCAACAATATAAAAATACTATTTAGAT
This sequence comes from Herminia tarsipennalis, assembly GCA_945859575.2. Classification (NCBI taxonomy): domain Eukaryota; kingdom Metazoa; phylum Arthropoda; class Insecta; order Lepidoptera; family Erebidae; genus Herminia; species Herminia tarsipennalis. The sequence goes on from OX243840.2 coordinate 12,826,347, forward strand.
GAGTTCATAAAAGTTTAAATTTAGAACAGTTTTTCTTTACGAAAATAATCACAAAAAAAAATGAGTTAGTAATACTAATTATGACAATGTAATGCCTAATCGCATCTCTAATTCTCTCTTGCTTTAGTTACCGCCCCCGCACCCCGCTTCCTGTCACCATTTACTTCCAAAAAATGCATCTGCGCAATCACTTGTCGCCTACTTCAGTCCGGCCTAGTTACGTTGATCCTACTGTAAGTTAAAGCTGTGCAATGCAATCAGATGGCATGCTCCCCATAGTGTTGAAATTAGTTTCATTGGCATGCAATGTCTACTAAACGGATTCTTTTGGTGCAATCATAATTCATAATGAGCTAAAGGAAATAGCAACTTTTTTTTAGCTTTTGTTTGTAAATTAACCACATTCAAAGTTATTGATAGCTACCTATAGCAATTTAAAAAGTAAGTAATGCATACAAAGTAAACCACTTAATTATTGGCACTTTTAGGATTAAATGTCTCCAAATTATTTTATTGGTTTTTTTTTAAAGATAACTAGCAATGTGGAATTGTGGTCCCACATTACTAGCAATCCTGGTAACGCCTCCAGCTAAGCTCAATGGCTTGAGGAGTGGGTTCACGTCGATAGTATAATGGGGTAGGATTCGAACTCGCAAAGGTATCGGTCTCGGAATCATGAGGTTGCGAGTCCTAAAAAAATAGCAATACTATAACAAGTCTAATGGCTAAGGAGTCATTATACATTATAATTTTGATTTGATTTAAATTGAGTGCCAACAATATTCCCATTAAATAATTTTCGAAGTGTCAGAATTGGGATACAACGTCTAATACAAAGGGCTTTAATTTACTTAATACCTGGCGAGGGGCGGCAAAGTTACAGAGAAAATAACAAAATAAGTTAGACTCTTTACTTTTATAAACTTAGGTTGAAAATTTAAACCCAAATTGTTACTATATTTGGCCTATTTACTAACAAATCAGCTCAAAATTTAAACCCAAATTGTTACTATATTTGGCCTATTTACTAACAAATCAGCTCATAAGCTTGATATTTTTACCGAATAAAAAAAGAGGTTTCCAATTTGATTGTATTTTTTTTTATAGTTACCCCAGAATTCCTTGTATTACTTACAAAAAAAAACATGATTAGGAAGCAGGTAAAAATATAAATGTTTAAATAGTATTCATTTACTAGAGCTTTCCATCTGTTATGAAAATATATATATATTACGCGGGTCTTAATCGCGTGAATAATTTAAGTTAAAAATACCTTGTTTATTGCCTGACGTTTCGACGGTATTGCAACGGCCGTGGTCACGGGTAGACTAGTTCAGCTCAGCGTCGCCTCCGTGAAGCGCGGGTTTCGGAAACTACCCTCGCTGGATTTTTATCACTCACTATTACGGAACCGTCGGTACTTCGACACACAACACCAAGGACATCTGCACACTGGCGTGTAATGTTTGTTCGGCGGTGTATAAACTTGCTGATCACGGGATTCCACGATGTTGACAAACGGTATCCGTCTTCTCGGTTGAAATTGACATGTTTTTTGATTTCAACCGCTTCCCTCGCCATCCTGGAGTAATAGTGACGGTCAGTGGCGAGGACCTGTGGTTTGTGTAGTTCAATCCAGTAAGTGTTCCGCTATTGCTGACTTGTTTGTCTGTCGGTCTGAGCTGAACTAGTCTACCCGTGACCACGGCCGTTGCAATACGTTCGAAACGTCGGGCAATAAACAAGGTATTTTACCTTAAATTATTCACGCGATTAAGACTCGTCATATATATATATTTTCATAATGTGTACAAATCGCGAAAGTTTATCAACACACGTTCCATCTGTTTTCAGCCTTTTCCCTTTTTCTTTTTAAACTTCAGTCTCAATATAGTGATTTGGGCATATATTAGTAGATTTAATCTGTCACACAGAACTTATTGGACCATTCCATCAGGCGGATTCACCCCTAAGAATGGTTGTGGTTGAAATTAAAAACAGTTTAGTTTCAACCTAAATTAGTACAGGAACATGGGAACCCACACGGGCTAAAAATTAGGCATATTACGTACATTTTTATAAACATAATTAACGGGTCGTCTATAAATTTAACGTGAACTATGTTATTATACTTAGTACGTGCGCATTGAATAAAGCTAACGTTTAAATGCCTCCAATTAGTATGCTGCTCTAAAATCCTCCAACCGCCTCATTTCGGGATACAATATTACATGAGCTCAGCTCGACACATTACGACATCCACTATATATACAATATTTATGAATAAAAAATGATATTTGGACGATTTAGTTTTGCGTGGTAAATATTTAAATTAACATATAAACAATACTAGTTATTCACGATATTTGTACCTTCGCTCTAAGCGGCAGCGGGAGATACCCTGGCGCGCTCGGTCCCCGGGACGCTTCGTCAGAGCAGCGCGGCGCCGGCCTCCGCGCGGGAGTGCGGCAGCGGCGGGCCGGCGCGCCACGCGTCCTGGCGCGGCTCGTACAGCTCCACGCTGGCCAGCGTGGTGCGCGCGCGGTAGAAGGCTCGCTCGCGCGCGCTCTCGCTGTCGCCGCCCGCCACCACCAGCACGCCCTCCGCCGCGCCCGCAGCGCATCCCGCGCGTGGCTCTTTCAAGCTCGCCACTTCTTCCCATGTGCCCTGCAAGCATTTCCTATAGTTACATACACTGTCTACAGGGAATAGCGAATTTTGACTATTAGCTTTTTCGCCGTGTTATCTTTGATTTTTATCCATACATTGTCACAAATTTTCGGTAGGATACAGGGTATTTATTATTTTGTTTCTTAAAGAGTGTACTTACCTCGTCAAAATTATATCTTTCTACAGATGAGAGAACTGTCCGCCGCGGGGCATTGCCCCCGATCACGTATAGATAGTTATCGAGAACTACGGCTGCTGCTTGACTACGGTCATGGTGCATCGGAGTCAATGTATGCCATTTACGTGATGCAGGATGATAGCATAATAGATCTCTAGTATGTCTCCATGTGTGTGTGCATCCTCCGACTATGTATATGAGACCTAAGATACGAAAAGTTAGTTGAAAAGCATATTAAAACCAGTTTAAAAACCAACCAAATAGGTAACCATTTTTTTATATACCTTTATAATTAACAACACCCATTCCAAACCTAGGTTCTGGCATTCGTCCTACTAAAGTCCACTCATCAGCGACTGGATCGTATACTTCAACCGACGATCCCATATCAGAGCCGACCCATCCTCCAAAAGCGTATAAATTTCCATTCCAACCTGTCAGTCCGAATTCACATCGTGCCTCTTTCATAGGTGCAATATTTGACCATTTATCAGTCTGGAAATAAAGAGCACTATAAATATTATTTATACTCAAAAGAAGAAGAAGAACAAGTTAATATTAAGGATTACATTACCTGAGGATCATACACCTCTCCATTAGCGAGTATTTGGCTTCCTTGCTCTCCTCCAACGGCATATACTCTACCTCCTAAGGTAGCTACACCTGGTTGTATTCGTGCTATTCCCATTGATTCAAGATCCTCCCATTCCCTAAAAATAGACTAATTATAATGTACTGTGCTATAACACATAACGTATGTGAAAAAAAACAAACATATTAGTCACAAAAAGATTGTAGCAGTGCATTTTTTACGGGTTTACTGATTAATACAGAAGAATTCGTTATAATACCGTTTGTGAAGATCAAATTTGAGCACTGAAGAGAGAATATTGTCAGTTGTCAGCGGTGGGTGCGCCGCTTTGTCACGGCATGAACCTCCAACTACTAGTAAGATTCGCCGCGCGCGTTGACGTGGTTCCACGGCTAAAGCTACCAAAGCACCCCGACCTGATTTCTAAAAACAAGCAATAAAGATGTTATGATATCCAGGACAGTACCAACTTTGGAATATTTAAAGCACATTCACAAATTAATTAATACTATTTTTTAAACTTTCCTATATGATTGTCAATTCAAATTTGTTGGGGACAATACTATTATTTGTAAACTATATAGAATTGGTATAAAAAATATATTTATTATCCATACTAATATTGTAAATGTAAAAGTACAGGTAAATTAGCTTGAAGAAATTTTTGCGTTTGTAGTAGTGTATGGTCAGCAAATAAAAAAAACAACATTTTATTTTTAGTTTTTATTGTTTTAAAGGTAATATACGTTTGTGGCTGGAGCACACCAAATGCGTGCACGTCTACGCATACGCACTACGTACTAATACGGTCGTGAAAATGTGTATCCACCGCATTGTAATCTATGGAACTGTATGAGGCAGACAAGCCAGTTCCAAACATTACAAGCATTGAATGCCGGTTTTCACTTCAGTGAAGACGTGTATGAATTAGGTGTTCTCCGGCCATAAATGTTTTATTCTAATAATTCATCAACCCCAGGCATATCACAATCATCCCCATCCTCGCTTTCATCAGATGAATTATTTAAATTAATTATGATTCGTTCTGATATTGTGTCTAAAGCTGCGTCTCTACCCTGATATTTGCTTTCCTCCTCAATAGCATGCAAACAAACTTTTCTCCATTCCTCTACAGTTATGGCGTTCATTTTTTCTTCAGCTAATGACATTATAACCTTCATATTCATTGCGACATTCTTTTTTGCGACATATGTTTTCACTATCCCCCATATATTTTCTATAGGATTAAACTCCGGATGGTATGGTGGTAAACGCAGCACAGTATGACCGTGCTGTCGTAATATTTCGTCTATCTTGTACTCTATAAATCTCGCCTTGTTTTGCAGAATCAGTTCATATAATTGAGGCTTAAGCAACGTGGATGAATGCTCAATGTTTCGAAATGTCAGCCAGTCTATCATTTGCTGTTTTCTAGAATTACTATTCGGTGCAGGATTTTGTATTGAGTTATGATATGGTGCGTTGTCAACAACAACAACACTATTTGGTTGTAAGTTGGGTATTAATTGAGTTTGAATCCACCTTGAATAGTTGTCATAGTTCATATTGTTGTGGTAATCTCCACTTTTTTGGTCGGCTTTAAACATAAGCAATGCATTTGGTATAAAGCCATCGATACCACCGGCATGAACAATGATTAAGCGGTTGCCTTTCGATATATGTTGCTTCAAACCTGAAGTGCTTCCATCTGACCAAGATTTCGAGAGGGTATGTGATGTATGTATATATGTTTCGTCGGTGTAAACAATTGGTCGGCGTTGTTCACGATATTCAGCAATTTTCATCAAATAATTAATTCGCAAGTATCTAATTTCGTGTTTTTCCATAAGAAGTTTCCGGTTATCTTCTGTTTGCTTCCAATTAAAACCTAATGACATGACGTGTTTTCGTAACGTGCTGACACAACCTTTATAATCGATATCTTCTTTCAATTTTGAGTGCAAAGTTTTTAAAGTGGGAACTTCTTTATTTGTGATGTGGAAGTCATGAATTGTTCTTCTGATAACTTGCTGATCAAAGTTATCGATTACTATTGTAGGTTTACGATTCGGTTTCTTTTTAGGAGATTTAAATGTTACTTCCTGATCTGAAGGACGACATTTGCTTTCTGATACTACCTTTCTGACGGATGCTATTGAAATTCCTGTTGATTTAGCAACTAATTGAGTGGGGGTCATAATACTGCTCGGGTTGTTATTACACTCATTTTCGAAATATTTGTACAAACAGTACAAAACTTCCTTAGTTTGAGAAGTCAAAGGCTTGCCTCGACCATGTTTTAACACTGGAGCCATTTTGAATTATCAATATAAAGTTACAACACTTACACACTTGAAATTAAACACTTCAACAAATATTTTAACAATAATAACAAACAATAACAACAATCAACAAATACAAAATTTCACAATGAAACTACTACGTATCTAATAATTATAATTTTTTAATGAAATGCGTGCTTTATGTTCTAACGGTATCAAGCGACTGACGTCAGACTGCACGTGGCACCTGCGGACAGAGTAAACTGGTTTATTCTGGTTTTGTGCGTGTTTCCACTTTCCACTATCAAGTGACGATTTATTTATTTGTTTTGTTTCGTAATTATTATGGTCAAAACTTTTTACCTATAGCTAAACTACTATCATCTAAAGAACGACACGATATTTTATTGTTTCACGGTAGTAGCCTTGTCGTTTGCTCAAGGACGTGAAATTGAATGACATATTTTTTTTAATAAAGTCAAAACCTTTTTCTTTAAAATAAAAACTTGTTTTTATTGAAAACAAAAATCAGAGTGTTGCTAGGGATAAGTATTAAATTAAATAGTAATGTTAGGATATTGAAACATTTTTGTAAGGGCCAAAACGATATAGTGGAAACGCGCTCTAATATCTAAGTAACATACACACCACTACATATGCAAAAATTTCTCGAGACTAATTTCACTGTAACTCGTTTGTCTGTTTCCTTTTCATGTATAAACCACTGAACAGATTTAAATTACATTTTTTCGACTCCTGGGGAAAGACATAGGATAGTTTTTATCACGATAACCAACATCACGCAGGCGGAACTACAGGCGAAAGCTAGTAAATAATATAACTACAATACTACATACCATATCCTTACATATTGTTCTAAGTGCTACCGCTAAAGATGGATCTTGTATATTTTTAATTGCTTGATCTAAAACCTGTGGTGAAATTAGTGGTAGACGTATATGACTTAATACTTCAAAACAATGACGTCTACGGCATGATGGATCATGTTCCAGCCATCTCAGTGCTGGGTACAGAACCTGAAATGATATTTGTCTTACAATGTGTGATATTTTATAACAAATGGTATTAAACAATAACAAATAATGAGATATTTTATGCAATCTTAGTAATTAGATATTATTTATAAAGATGTGGTGGTATAATCAGCAATGGGTAAAATCATTAATACTAGTTAAGTTTGAGCATAAAACTATTTAATCATACAGTTGAATTAAGGAAATCTGAGTAATAACAATTGTTCCATTAGCAAAGCAGTATATTTTGTTGATAAGTTTTAAAATTTCCTAATTTTAAAACAGTAAAAGAGTGGGGAATATTTCTGCCCAGCAACATTATTGTGTTTTTAGTGCATATCTAAATAATTTTCATTTAAAAATATAAAGCATGAACTTAAACTTAAAGCTACTTGGCATGAAAACATACCTGTGCTTCACTGTCAACTTTTAATTGTTCTGATGAAAGCAAAGTTATTAGCTGTGGTAATGGCAATTCTAAAAGCTCATCACCATTAGATACAATATTCCAGTTGGCTTGAACATGCTCTAGTGCCTCTTTTACCAACTCTATGCAGTTGTGTGCTTCTGCAAACCTAATTTGATGAAAGCATGTATTAGTGTTTACTAAAAGATCATGATTAACACAAATTAAAATGACTAATACTCTTATCAAAGTATGGTAAATGGACTATCTAGAAATTTGCAGCAAAATCTTTAAAAACAGTTACCGGAATATTCCTAAGGCATTGGATGGATGTAGTTCTCTTCTTAAAAATTCCCCACAGCCTGTCACTAATTCTCTTAGTTGCAGCATATCAGCAGCAATCAGTAAGTGTTGAACTGTACTTTTATCTATAACTATTTCACCTAAAAGACAATTTTAGTAATAGTTATTAGATCAAATGTTATTTAGTTTCATTAAAATTAAACTACAAAACTGAAAGTACTGACTGAAAGTACTATAAAATTATGACTGCCTCTGTGGCGCGGCGGGAGTGTATCCGACTGCTACGCAAGAGGTCGTGGGTTCGATCCCCACCCATGATAAATCTTTGTGTGATGAGCATGATAGTTTATTCTGTGTCTGGGTGTAATTTATCTATAATATGTATGTATTTAGAAATATATAAGTATGTTTATCAGTTGTCTGGTTTCCATAGTACAAGCTCTGCTTAGTTTCGGATCAGATAGCGTTGTGTGAGTTGTCCCAAGATATTATTATATATTATTATATGTATATCAAAATAGGTAAGGAATAAATAATTTTGGTAATTTTAGTGACTAACATTGCATACATTGACTAACACTTTTAATAAATTATGTTTAAAGAAAAACCCACTTCTCAGTAGGTCAACAAATATTTCAGTTGTAAATCATCATTAGCAAAATTTTGTTGTGGTCAGCTTTGAAGTGAATATACTCCTTTTGGGGTAAAAAGTAATTTACCTGTGTATATAAAATCTATGATCATAGGTAATATATCTGGAGGAACACTTGGAAGTGCAACATATCCTTTTTGACTTTCTTCTAAGCCAACATTAAACATAGCATCAAAATATGCACAGCTTGCTGCAAGAACCACGCGATGTGCCTGTAATTTTAAGTTAATTGTATTCACTAAGCCTAATTTTAACAAGACAATACATGATGTCATACAAACATTTTTGGGTATGTTATAAAACCTATAAGGAACCTCATTTTTTAAAATATATTAAACAAAATGTATCAAACATTACTTGATGGTGTGCCATGAAAGGAATATACAAAATATATAATAAAAAACCTAATAGCAGACTGGGCAAAATATTTAAAAAAATATATACCTACTGTAATAGTTTTCTGGCACTATAAAGGTGCTACTGTAACAATAATTTCTCTTGACATCATTAAAAACTCTAATTAGTAGGTAAAAGTTTAACACAATAATTAGAGCGCGAAATTTTGATTTTACGTCCATAAATTTTGAATGTGATTTAGATAGTTACAAATCTTGGTTACCAGTAACATCTGACAATGAGTATACAATTAGGTGAACATAAAACGTTTTATTATACCTTAACCCTTGTTGAGCCTGATACTAAATCTATATCACAAAACCTTCCGTCACGTTTGAAATGGTGTAAATTCACGGATATTTTATTGGCGTAGTCGCAACACTTGTATGGGCGAGCACCATCTTTACTTGTACATTTTTCGTATGTGTTAGTCGTCATCTTGTTCAACTTTTATTTAGGGTCGGTGTAGCGGAAATATCACTTGATGTTGGGTAATTTGAGGTAAGAATATTTGTCGTTCACCTCTGACTAATCACCAACACCTATGTTCCGCAGGATGTCATTACAACTTTGTAAATGATTCTTGTCTTGTCTTTTCAGCTCTTGTTATTGACACATTGAATTGAAATGGAATGAATGTAATGTCAATAATGTCATATATTAGTGTGGTCAGCCTCCAGTAAATTGTTACCCAAGTGTGCTTATCCAATAGGTATACGCTACGCCCTTCATTTTTATGACATAGCTACGTATCCGCCTATAATCAGAAAAGAAAACATATTTCATCTATTCGAATATAACTATTACTACTATATACTAGCTACGCTCGTAATAACACGTGCCGCACTGCGCTCACGAAATTCTAACTTCGGCGAAGATGAGAAACGCAGAGCCAAAGCGCTGTTAATGAGTCGCTTATATTATTTTACATGCTCTTTGGTAGGTACTAAACTAAACTAACACCTCTGACTGTTTTTGCTTATTTCGTTAGGCGCTTGCTAAGAAAGGTAACAAACGCCATTTTAATTAATTTTAAATGTTTTTTTCAGAGTTACTTTTACTCTGATTCAGTTATATAGTTTAATGCAAATTTAAACAGTTTATTTCAATAATATTTTAATAAGTAGAAGTAGTTAGACTTATGCAAGAAGACATGGCGTGTGTGTTTTTCGTAATCTCCACTTAGTTAGACCTTTATGGTATGGTAAGTAACGAAAACTGTTGCAAAATTTAAATTCTGGCAATCGTGCTAATCCAAGTGTCAACTGTTCTGTCCGATCCGATAGTGTTGCCAGTCGAAGTGAAGCAGTTTACGTTGTAAAAATGAAAATAAATTAGTAATTATCTTTAAAAAAAGTAATTTATTTCTAAAAAGTAATAAATAAAAAACAGTTTAACGTAAAAAATATCGTACAAGCACCACTCGCTTTTTTACGATTAAATAAAATCTATTTGACCGAATGTACGCCTACGATCTATGAAAGTTGTATACTGGGCAACATAGATAAAATTCATTGCCCGAATTTCCTACATCAAAAAAAAAAAAGTTGTAAACTCGGACAAGGGCGAATTTTTTTGTGAGCGAATAGCCAAAGAAATAAACAAGTCCTAAAGAGCACAATATATTCATGATATAGAAAATATAATATTTCACTACGTAGTTTATCCATCAACAAAACGTTACCCCAGCAAATACTCAAATAACATGAAGACCTTACGATGTTCAAATTTAGCTTTTGCATGCACATTTTGCACAAATTAAAAGCTATCCTTTTAACTATTTTAAATCCATATAGGTTCATAGGAGTAACGTTACTCCAGCAGATTTTTTTTTTTCACAGTGAAACTTTCGGGATTTAAAATAGGTAGGAAGATAGCTTTTAATATGTGCGAAATGGGCGTGCAAAACCTAAATTTGTGCATCGTATGATTTTCATGTTATTTGAGTTTTAGCTGCAGTACCGTTTTGCGGATGGCTAGATCTCGCAAACTACTTAGTGAAATATTTTAACATGAGTAGGTACATGGGATTTGTTTCTTTATCTTACATTTACACCGATTACTAGTTATGCCACACATTTTTAAAAAGGAAATTAGCTTCTAGTAACCGACTAAGTTAAAATTAACTCTTTATCAACGATTTAACTATTATATTAATAGTATTACTTTTTAATGAATTTTATCTTATATATGTATGCAAAATTTCAGCAGAAAATATGCTTCCGTTTACATAAAAACATTAAAAAACCTATCATAACCTCTATACAGAGAATAACCGTCTAAATTAAAATGCTGCAAAAAAGCGGCCGCGCGGTACAACAAACTACATTCCTCAACCTCATAATCCCATATAATTTCATTAACCTACTTCAACCCATTCGCCCGTCGCGTCCCGCTGATTCCTACTTATTATTGTGTTACTGCACATTAACTCGCGCGATATTCCGAGCCGTCATAAAGTTTACATCGGACTATACGTCTGCCTTAAGGGGCGTCTAAACGGGCCATTTTTTACGGCAATTTGTGGCGGCTATGCTGTGGCCGGCAACATGGCAGTACTCTCCAATATTGATATGATGGTTGCCAGACGAACACTGAGCGATCTATTTTCCGCAATGTTGCCCGGACAATGTTGTTGTTGTTTCAGTCGCTCTCTATTTTATTGTTGCCGGGTTGTGTAGCCTGTTTAGGAGACTGAATCATGCGCTTTACAATTGCAGACGTATTGCTAATATTGGCCGAGCAATTAGTCGCCAATGGTGCCGCCACAAATTCCCGTAAAAAATGGCCCGTTTAGACACCCCTTTACAGTAATAAGCGGCTGACCTAACACGTTACGCTTTCCACTTTGCCCTTGCTTTATTGTTACAATCATACAATCCTTGCTTTGCCCATCCCTATGAACCCCAAAATATGTCAATGTCATAAGTCATGTAAGCAAAAGACTGACACATGACTGTCACACAGTACAATAAATTCTGGCGTACAAATACTAACGAGTGGAGTGACAGTTGATTTTTGTTGATGTTTTTGTTACATTGTAATAAAAATAGGTTGAAATCTTACAAAATTCTATTTTAAGCTACAGATTTCAAAGCCTACGTATATCCTTAAACTTATTTTATTATGTTGAACAAAGTGTTACTTTCTTCAGATGTTGCACTGGTTTGTGTTCAACATGCATTATCAACAGAAAAAGAAGAGATAATGGGACTACTTATAGGAGAGGTATGCCAAGGATCTACTTAGATGATAGCTAACGTTTCTATACCAATATCATACCATTCATTGTAGTATTTTGTTGGTTTAGGTCCATAATGATGGAACCTTGGTGTCAATAGTTTCATCTGTTATTTTAAGACGTTTGGACAAGAAGCCTGATCGTGTAGAAATATCTGAAGAGCAATTGGTGCAAGCCACTTTGCGCGCTGAAGAACTTGCAGCTGAAGTAAGCAGACCACTCAGGGTGGTTGGGTGGTATCATTCACATCCTCATATTACTGTATGGCCATCTCACGTAGGTGAGTATTATCTCTCATATTAATATGTAATACAATGATGTAATAAGTGATTAAAATCACAACTATGTTTCTAATTTTAGATCTTGCTACACAGTCAATGTACCAAAGAATGGATATGAGTTTTGTTGGAATCATATTTGCAGTATTCCTTACAGAACAGTCAACAAAAGCTCCTTCGGTAATTATTATGCTGACTCATATAATTTGTGCACTATGTAAATCATACAGTCATAATTGCCAAAAAACCTTTTTTTTTAGATTCAAATTACTTGTTTTCAATCAGTAAATGAGGGTTCAAGTCAAAGTAGAAAAGAAATTGAAATGGAAATAATAAATAATAATGATTCTTTATTGTTAAACAATTTAGAGGTAAGTACAGATTATGCTTTATTTATTACATTTTGAGAACATTACTTTCTACATTAAGTTTATCATTAAATTATGTATTATTATTTTTCCTTTACAATTTGAGCACATCTTTAGTTAATTTTACCTGTACATACATCATCATACATATCAACCCATATGATGGCCCACTGCTGGGCACGGGTCTCCCCAGTAGAAGCTACTGGTATGTAGATCCTGGGGGTAATTGCCATAATCACCACGCTTGGCGAGCGGGTTGGTGATCGCAGCAAGGCTTTAAGTACGCAGAAGACGCTGCTGCCCGTCCTCCGGTGTGAAATCCCTTAGTCGCCTTGACGACACCCACGGGAAGAGATGGGGTGGTACTATTCTTAAGCCGGCACCACACGGCAATATACCTGTACAATATACTTATATAGATTTTCAAGTTTTTCTTTTAATCTGTGTACCACATTATAAATTGATCTCCTCATAGGTCAAGTTCTGCTTCTCCTTTATGTTATATACTAATACAAACTCATATTTTGTAGACATTGACCCAATTGCCAGCAATTCTTAAGGAGGAAGAAGATGAAGCTTACAACAATGAAGTTGGACAAACTGATTCTGATGACATAATTACTAAGCAGCATAATGATGCTGTCAGAACTATTGCCATAGGACATATTGTTGACAAGGTAACCTTCTATACTCTACAGACGCATTGGCCTCTATAATATAAACCTGAGAGTACTACCCCATACAAAGTGACAGCAATTTCAAATGCCAAATCGAATGACCATCCTGTAAACTTTTTTAACACTTATAACAAATGGCCATTGTTGTTATCCTTGTACAGACAAGTACAGCCTTATCTTTCATTTTGTCAAATGTCTATCCAAATGGAAGTCTTGTTGTTGTCAGTGGTAGTCTGTCTATTGTACTAATGTTATAAAGGTCAGTGTACAGAAGCACTTATGACAAATGGCCGTTGTTGTTATCCTTGTACAGACAAGTACAGCCTTCTATTTAATTTTGTCAAATGTCTATCCAAATGGAAGTCTTGTTGTTGTCAGCGGTAGTCTGTCTATTGTACTAATGTTATACAGGTCACTGTACAGAAGCACTTATGACAAATGGCCGTTGTTTTTATCCTTGTACAGACAAGTACAGCCTTCTATTTAATTTTGTCAAATGTCTATCCAAATGGAAGTCTTGTTGTTGTCAGTGGTAGTCTGTCTATTGTACTAATGTTATAAAGGTCAGTGTACAGAAGCACTTATGACAAATGGCCGTTTTTTTATCCTTGTACAGACAAGTACAGCCTTCTATTTAATTTTGTCAAATGTCTATCCAAATGGAAGTCTTGTTGTTGTCATTGGTAGTCTGTCTAGTGTACTAATGTTATAAAGGTCAGTGTACAGAAGCACTTATGACAAATGGCCGTTGTTGTTATCCTGGTACAGACAAGTACAGCCTTCTATTTGATTTTGTCAAATGTCTATCCAAATGGAAGTCTTGTTGTTGTCAGTGGTAGTCTGTCTAGTGTACTAATGTTATAAAGGTTAGTGTACAGAAGCATATACACAGATATTGGTCCAAGAAAACTGCATAGAATAATGGGAAAAAGTAAAATATATATTGATAATACTGTATCATTGAGCTAGAGACTACAGCATATTACAGATATTGTTCTAAAACCTACATAATGTAATACAATACAAAATTATAGTTTAAAAAGGTAACTGTAATCACAGGTTTACAATTGTGTTGTTAAATATACTTACATAAAATTCTATTTTTTTTTTTTAGATGTCCAGGCCTATGCTGGAGGGTCTTGTTGCAAGAAACAACTTAAATAATGTACGTCTGAGAGCTTTAAAAAAACAACATCAAGAAATGATGTCAAGATTGGAAAACATGTCTTGTAATGTTTAAGTTAAAATATTAAATTGACAAAAAACCACACAATAAATAGTTATGAAAAATAATACGTCTTTCACCATTAATAAGTTTGATATGTTAAGTTAAATCATTTTTATCAATCATCTCAAAGCCATCTGATGAGTCAATACTTGACAATCTCTTCCTTTTGTTTTCTGCAGATTCTGTATGCATCATATTTGCAACAGCACCAGTGATGTTCCAAAATGCATTATATGCTGAGCCACCCCAAGTGCTGGCTGGCTCTACTACTTCCAAAGTAGACTGTAGTTCTCTCTGTTCCTTTTGTTGATCTGAAAATTGCAGTAACAGTTTTTTTTTTGTTATTTATAAAAATTATAACAAAAGGTTTACAATTGTTTAAATTTTATAATATCATATATATGGTGTTGACATATTGCATTTACAAGATGTTTCTGTTAATTAGAAAAGTTTAAAATCTAATATTTAAACATAATAAATTATTGCATCTCATGTGCATAATAAGTAGATTATACCTAATATCATAACCAAATAATTAATTATAACTTTCATGTATTTTGTTATAATCTTAGATTATAAAAAAGTTATATGGTCTATCTAATCTTCTAATTCTTTGGTAAGGATTTTAATCACCAATCTTAGAATATAATGTGGTATTTCAAATTGTTTCACTTATTTAAAATAGTGAACAATGCCACATTTTATAACATTATTAACACAATATGGGAGCACCATAGGCCATGTTGAAAATTATTGTCGTATCTTACAGTTTGCTTTTCTTCATAGACAAATAATCACTCATAGAACTTGCCTAATGGTATATATTCATCTTCACTGGTGTCTGAGGAATCAACATCTTTTTCCAAAGTTTGCATTTTTTCCATAGAGAAGTTTGTTACCAAGGAACTGCTATTGTCTGAACTATCACTGCATTCTGCCAGAGGAACATCATCAGGTTTCCAATAATCTATAAAAAAATAGTATACTGTTAACATGTGTGTATGCTAAGCAGCCTAATGCCTAATTTGATTGAAAGGTCTGGTAAGTAAATGGTATACATTTAAATATTTGGCACCCAAAATTACTTCGTCATATAATTAATATTAGCTTTCGCCTGCAGCTTTGCCCGCGTGGATGTCGGTTATGTATAAAAACTATTTAATCTTATTTCCCGGGACTCAAACTATCTTCATACCAAATTTCACCTAAGTCAGTTTGGATGTGTAAAAACCAGTCGTTTTAGAAATCTACATAACATATTAAAGGAGTTACCAAAGCTTTGTCTCTCATCTGTAGCCGGAGCTTGGTCTGGTTCAATAGATAATAGTTTAATATCAACTTCAGATACTTCTGGGATGAGGCCTTCCAGTTCAGAATCAGATTCTAAAAATAAACATTTTTTGCATACAGTATTATAATATTACCAATAAACATTATTCATCATACCATTAATAGGACTTATACTAGTGACCGACCGAAAGTTCGGTTTAGGTTTCGGCCAAGAAATCTAGTTTTGGACCTAATTTCGGTTTCGGCAAAAAATGGCCGAAACTTTCGACCGCACCGATGTTTTGCATATAAATGATTAGGTAATTATTTCCTTTGTTTTTACTAGTACTTATCTTATTAACGTTTTTTTTTCACAACGCGACAATACACACGTGCCCATATTTAATTTTTGTAGAATATAACACAATTTTTTTCTTAATAAAGTAAGATAACCATTAATCTGCTACAATTTCTATTTTATAACTTCTATAAATTAATTCATCATTAAATTATGAAACGAAATACAAACGCAAAACCTCACCTACCTCACCTGCAATTAATTAATGATAGATACTTTAAAATTGTAATGCTGTCACTTACTCTCAACTTTGAAGTAACAAAGCTGACTTGCTATGACTTCCAGAGAGGCATTATTTCAGAAATACCCTCATGTTTTTTATCTTTGTATAGACTGAGAACTTTTTGATTCAACTAACCTAGACTGATTAGTGTGTAACTAAATAATACCAAAGTGGTAATTAAAATGTTCATAAAATAAATATTAGATTAATCTTAAAAAAAAATGTGAACACAATAATTTTAATATCCAATTGCGAGTGTGTAGTTAGTTTTGTAGTATATGTCTAAATCTAACTGAATGATGTTTTTTGAAAAGTATACTATAAAGAGTAAGTCTATACTTTAACATATTTATTTAGTTTATACAAGGTGCCGATTTAGTCCCTCGAATCTTTACAGGGGGGCGATTTAACCATGATACTGAACAGAAATTTTTGACAAAAAGTTCCTTATCTTTTTTCATAAAAATGTTAATCAAAATTCGACCGTTTCAAACCGCGACAACAGTTATCGCACTTATGTGAGACTATGTAGATGACCGAGCGAAAAGAGTTGTTATTTATCAACCTAATTTATGTTAAATAAAAAATAATATGGCTTAGTGTGAATCTTCGGAATCAAATTTTGAATTACATTTTTATAAAAAAATACAGTACTTTTAAAAAAAAATCGGTTTAGTGACATAGTCTGATCACTCCCCTGCAAGGATTTGACTGACTAAATCGGCACCCTGTTTATTCATGATATAAAAAAAATATATATTTGATTCATTTTTTAATGATTTTTGAAAAATTTATGATGTGTGAAAAAGACACTAGATTTCCGTATGCAATAGAAATTTCAAGTATGTTCTAGTTTCTATTTCGGCCGAAACTCAGAGCAAGGCCAAAAGTTTGGTTTCAGCCGAGAAACTTGTTTCGGTCGGACACTAATTTATACATTACCTAAGTCTTGTTTTATATTTTTGCACATTTTCAATATCGGCAAGATTATTTTGTAGAAAATGCAAATCAACATGAGCACTAAATATGTAAGAACATAGCCATTGATGTATTTTCCAATGGCAAAAAGAGTCATCAAGTTTATATTGATTAGGAGGAAGGCCTGAAACAGAGATAAAAACTATTTTGCACATCAAATAAATAATTGAGTAGTTATATAATAAAATTTATGGTCTATATAATATTATAGTTATAATAAGATTTAATCTTGACTAGGATAATAAAACTGTAGGGGTGAAGATCAATCACACTATGGTCACAACTTTATAAAAATCATTGACATATAGACCAGGACTGCGCCATCCCTTTCAATTAAAAAGTAAATATTGATGGTGACTTGAAAGAGAGAAAAAAACTTGTGCAGCCTTTGACAGGTATTTAGGTTACCAGAAAGGAGCATTGTCTCTTTCTTGAGAGTGGTCAATTTTGTGAGGTTATGGTGCATTCCTGGTCTCTATGTCAATGATAAAAACAAAGTTAAACAAGTAAAAAAATCACAAAAAAAATTATGAAAATAAAAAAAACCAGCACACCACCTAATGCCAATTTTGTTGACTCACTCCTATGTTTTATTCTATATCTCTGGTGTTTTTTATGCTAGGACAATGTTTTACACACTTAAACCTTCCCAGAAAAATAAGCAGTTGAATAGCGAAAACCCCTTCTAAATTGTATCACTAGCCAGAATCATCATCAAACAAAGAACCACTTTTTTTAGAAGGTGGTTAAAAATATAGGTACAGAGCATAGAATCAACTATATTATACCAAAAAAGAAACTTACTTTTGTATGATTGTTTTCTCTTAAATTTAAATAATCAAACCATTTCTTGTAAAGGTATTGATTAAGACGAACTGCAGCAGAGTTCAACCTATCCCCTTCATGACTGGCTAGTTTTTTCAGACATGTAGTTCTATGTTTATGTTTTAACCAACTTTCAAATGCATCACTGGCTAGCATGGCTATGCTTAAAGCCAGTATGAATTTTATCAAGTTAATTTGACAGTGGACACATACACTGAAAATAAAACTGCGCATTATATTACACTGAACACTGCTGAATAATAACAATAAGGCAATTAAAATTATCAAGTTATTACAAAATGTAATCATTTATTGACTTGTTCCTGTCAAAGCTATTTGATATAAATATATTATACCATGGTAAATTTAACTAAAGGTTCTACTCACAAGAATATAATGTTTATAAAAAACATGAAAGACAAAGACAACCACATATTTTTCCAAAATAATACATCTTCAAGTATGCCAATAAAAGCTGCAAATAGTAGAGATGTTGGGTTTTTTTTTGTTTCTATGGACTTTGAGGTGTTCCATTTGAATATTTTTTTTAATGAAGCTAGCATCAGTAATATTAAAATCAAAATAAAAAGTGTATTTGAACGATCCTGCAATTCACTACAAAACAATTTGACGATAATGACGAACTGTCAAAATCGAAATTGTTTGTCAAATGTGAACGTCAACTTGTCAATGTCAAGTTTATCATCAATAGTGATGTCCCCAAAGTCCACAATGGGATGTTGACTGTCAAGTCAAATCAGTATCTTTGTATTGTCAATCAAAATGACAAGCTCTATAAAAATATGCTCAGAACACTTATAGTCCGAGAGCCAGGTGAAAATTTGGTTAATTATTTCTTCTCGAGAGATAATTGGTGATATGCATCAGACAATAGTATCATGAAGCCTTATGACCGTCAGCTGCGGCACGGTGGGGGGGATGAGGAGTTGTAACCTCCCACGCTCGAAGAAAAAAAAAATACATTCATTCATTTCCTCTCGGCTAAAAATTTATCAAATTATAGCTGACCCAATGTCTCAACAAAAAAAAAATATCAGCTGGCTATAACATAGTGTATTGTACGTCAGCTGATGTCTTGATCATGGAAAAAAAATACTTCACTTTCAGTGATATCCTCTCAAATAAAAATTTACGTGATGATAGCTTATATGTAACTATTGATAAATATATACGTCAGCTGGCTGTATCTCGGTGGAAAAATCGTCAGCTGATACTTTGAAGGTCGTTACGCAGAAGTTAGTCAGTAGCATTTAATAATAATAATAAAGCTTTATTTAGTTCCATGCATAGTACATCTTAGACGATAACAGTTGGTAACTTATTAATTTATTATATTCAATTACATTTATTACACATAACTATATGAATTTGATTTCTAATGATATATATATATTTTTTTTATTTTTTTTGTAATTACTTTAAATTATTATTTGCTTTAATTATCGACTACCTATTTTTATCGACTACGCCTATAGAAAATATGTACTCAGTAGATGTGGAATCATGAGCTTTCGCTAAGTCCTCGTAAAAATTGCCTATTTCTTCCTGTGATGAGTTTTCAGTGGGGCGTGCGCTTGAATTACAGCAAAATACAGGTTTTCTATTTTGATTTCCAGTACGCACACTCTCTCAGATATTCCAGTAAATTTTACGATGTTATCTTTGTGTTTCTTCTTTACTAGAAAACCTACTCCATATAGACCTTTTGTTTGGTCAATGTAGTAGAAGATGTATTCGTCGTCTTCGATTGTCTTTTCTCCTAGGCGGCGAACTTCGCTCAAACCTATTGTATCATGCTTAATATCTTCTAGTGCAGCTTTGAGCTCAACATATTTTTGATCAGAAGATAATGATCTTACGTTGAGGGTGCAAATGTAGACGGTATTTTTCGTTTTGATAATTGTTCTTGGGGGGTTTTGGTCGAACTCTCCCGCGGTGACCGGCCGTACTGGGAGATTTGGGGTTGGAAGAGGGTCCGATTTTGGTTGCTATGCCGTGTTATGGTCTGATTGGCGTTCACCTGGTTCTTTGGAAGTCAGTTACCAACATCGATTGATGAAATAACTATCCAGCCCGAAAAAGGTACTATTTTATTATCATATTAATGATATTATGCTAAAATATGCATTCTAATTTTTTCGCAGACAGCTCTGACAGCGAAAATGAATCAGAGGAAGATGGTTGTGACTCAAGCCATAGCGAAAATGAAAATGATTAAATAATTGTCATTCTTATTGTAATTTTTCATAATTTTTTTATAATAAATATTTTCTATCAAGTAACTAGTTAATTTCTACTAAGCAAATAGATTATTTAAATATTGGAATAGAACTAAAAATTTTTGAATATACACGTATAAGTTTAAAAAATATTGCTAAGGAATATTTGTTTCACCTCAACACTCATATTGAAGTGCTATGTCGAATAATTAAAGAGATGTCATTTCCTCCCACATGAAAATTTGTGAGCTGATTTTAAATATATTTCTGTGATAAATAAAAAAAATCAGCTAGCAGTAAGTCGAGGGAAACCTAGTCAGCTGATGCATTTAAATAGTCAGTAAATGCTACTGACTAACTTCTACGTAACGACCTTCAAAGCATCAGCTGACGATTTTTCCACCGAGATACAGCCAGCTGACGTATATATTTATCAATAGTTACATATAAGCTATCATCACGTAAATTTTTATTTGAGAGGATATCACTGAAAGTGAAGATTTTTTTTCCATGATCAAGACATCAGCTGACGTACAATACACTATGTTATAGCCAGCTGATTTTTTTTTTTTGTTGAGACATTGGGTCAGCTATAATTTGATAAATTTTTAGCCGAGAGGAAATGAATGAATGTATTTTTTTTTTCTTCGGGCGTGGGAGGTTACAATTCCTCATCCCCCCCACCGAGCCTCAGCTGACGTTCACGAGACTTTATGGTTCGATTTTCTGATGCATTTTACTAATTATCACTTGAGAGGAACTTGGTCATATAAATCTGTTACTGGCTCTCGGACTATTAGCTTTGGGAATAAAAATATAAAAATATGGAATAACCACCTATGACGTCATAAGTTTAATCATTACTTTTAGAATTCGTTTTCATGCTTTTAAATTCAAAAACACGTGCAATTGTAAAATAACATTTATTTTCAGAGCATTTTGAGATCTACTATTACCTGATTAAGAAGTATAAAATTTTACTTTTATTGTAGTCAACTACATATATATCATTCATCAATCGTCTACTAACTACCAATTGATGCAATAAGTAATTTAATGGATGAGTTTAAAATGGATTCGATAACTGATTTTTCTTGAGAGCTAATCAACAAGTTTTGTAAAGTTGTATTTGTAAAGTTGTTCCAAGTTCCAACACAATGAGGTGGCACATTACAAATTAGTTTTTCCTAAATTTCGTTAATGTAGTGTCGGGGTCGGGGTGTAGCAAAGGGGGTGCACTAAAAATAGCATTGTCATTTCTCTCAATATCGAGAAACATAGGTTTCAAAAACAAGCTGAGGCAGCAGCAGCCGCCAAGTGGCAGAAACATCTCCATACAAATTTGATGTTTTTTTTTTAAGTTCCTTTAATATTTTTTTTGTAAATTTATTTTTAGTAGGTAGTATCTTGGGACAACTCACACAACGCTATCTGATCCCAAACTAAGCAGAGCTTGTACTATGAAAATCAGACAACTGATAAACATACTTAGATATTTCTAAATACATACATATTATAGATAAATAACACCCAGACACAGAATAATCCATCGTGCATCATGTTACACCTTGACCAGGTTCGGTTGTGGAACAAATAGTGAACCAACCAGATACACCATCGCCATATTGGCAAAACTGCAAGATTGTTAGTTTGCCCGATCGTGTTAGAATTTGCTTCGAGGGCACCCTCCTCGTCTCCCGTAGTGAGCCGGCGACCACGACTGTGAACTGTGACAGCGGAATGCTTGTTCCCACCCAAAAAATATATGATTTCCACATATGTGTTCCAATTTTTGTACTTTAAGTTATAATTTAATCAAACAAACGCTGTATGGTGTCAATATTAATGTTGTTCTAATCGTTAAATGAGCATAATCTTTTCGGAGATTATGTTTTTGAGCTGTTTCGAGTCTAAACTAAGCGTTCATGTGGTCCCAGTGTACGATCTTTTTATAAAATTTTAAATAAACTCCTGATCGAAGCTTCACGTGACCAGAAGGCTGGCCTAGGTTCTTATTCACATTATTTTATTCCGTGTCCGCGGCAAGCCCGTGCGAACTGTCAAAATCTGGTCGTAATGGTAAATAGAGAGCTGCGATTAGAAATACATCAACACGCATGCGCGGCGGCCATCTTTGAGCGCACCGCGCCAGCAGCACCAGTTTGCACGCGCTTGTCACGACAACGAAATAAAGATCGGTGTTAAGGACCCTGTACTTCACTCAGCGAATCATCGGTCCAAAAGTACGCACTTTTATATTGTTTCCTTTAATGGATGAAAACGAATATACTATTGCATAGGAATTTACGTTTTATCTGAACCTGTAGCACATATAGGTAATAGGGTTTTGAAATACTACAATTTTGTTGTGGTCCCCACTACGGGATTTTGTTTAACTATACATCTAATAAAATTGTAAATTTCTCGTGTCTGTCTGTCTGTACATGGTCGAACATAGGGAGAACAAATTGAGAAATGTTTGAATATATAATTTGGTTCATTGCTACATTTTTGGAAATGTCTGTCTGTCTGTCTGTTTGTTTCAACACGCATCACGAAATTTTTAGGTTTCGGTTGAAATTTTTATAGCGCTGGATTAACATTTAATCATAATGTCTGTAGCTGTTTTGTGTTATAAAATGTAAACCACTTCACGGATCTTCATGAAATTTGACATTTTTATAGTACCTAAATATTATTTACACTATGAGTCATCACGCTAACGCTCTTATGGACTGAGCAGCAACGTATTTTTTGGCGAACCATAGTGGCTTATCACAAAATTTTCCACAGTTAGACAATATTAACAATTGTAACCCACCCTTTACGCTTAAACTATAAGGAGCTAAACACAATATTTTTAAGTTTTGTAAAAATAGTTATTTTATTAATTACCGTAGCAGTCAAAATGGTATAAAGTAACCTCTAGACCATTTTAACTACTACGGAAACTATAAATAAAGGGGCGTCTAAACGGGCCATTTTTTACTGCCATTTGTGGCGGCACTATTGGCAACTAATTGCTCGGCCAATAATGGCAATATGTCTGCAATTGTATGGCGCATGATTCAGTCTCTTAAATAAGCTACACAACTCGGCGACAATAAAATAGAGAGCGACTGAAACAACAACAAAATTGTCCGGACAACATTGCGGAAAATCGATCGCTCAGCGATCGTCCGGCAACCATCATATCAATATTGGAGAGTACTGCCATGTTGCCGGCCACAGCATTGCCGCCACAAATTGCCTTAAAAAATGGCCCGTTTAGACGCCCCTTAACTGTTTGCGGTCATGGATGACGATGTTGTAGGATCGATGTCAGAATTGATGAAATAATGCTCTTTTTGTATTTTTTTAAATTGTCTTTTTCCTTTTTACCCGACTGTAAGGAAGGGTAAAAAGGAAAAAGACAATTGACATTTTGAAGTTGGTGCCGAATAAAACTTAAAGACTAGATATTATTTCATGGTACCAACTTCAAAATTTTAAATTTGTTTTTGTTATTCTAAGGTATATTATTTTTTGCTTTTTAGTTGCCTTGTATTTATTTTTGAAGTCGGTGCCCATTTATTGAGGAAGGCTATATGACATCACGCTACGACCAATTTATTTTTGAAGTCGGTGCCCATTTATTGAGTAGAATAAAAATATTAAATATTAGAATTAATGGCCATGTGGTACCGGCCTCAGAATAGTACCACCCCATCACTTCCCGTGGGTGTCGTCAAGGCGACTAAGGGATTTACCACCGGAGGGCGGGCAGCAGCGTCCTCTGTGTATTTTAAAGCCTTACTGCGATCGCCAACCCGCTCGCCAAGCGTGGCGATTATGGCAATTACTCCCAGGGTATTGGGGAGACCCGTGCCCAGCAGTGGGACATCATATGGGTTGATATGTATGTCCCTTTTGCAAAATGTCTGGGAAAATTTACGAAGTTGCGCGGGTAACTCTCTATCAAATGTAAGGTTGTACATACATTTCACCGCTTGCTGAAGGTGCACCCAATAAAAATATACTATACAACTTAAAAACCGCCTTAACTCATCTACTGTACTGGGCTTGGGATGGGAAAAACACTCATAATAGAATTTCTCAAACAAAATCCTTATATGTTTTTTATTTATCAGTTCTGATGTCGACGCCAGTATTACATCATCTATGTAGTAAAACAAAATCGACTCGTGGCGTACGTTATTTATCACCTTGCTTATACTTTCGAGTTGTCCATAAACCTCTGAAACGTTTGTGCCGCATTCCTAAGTCCAAACGTCATCCTAGGAAATTCAAAAAGACCAAACGGCGTCGTCATCGCCGTCTTTTCTATATCTTCATATTCTACCTCTATAAATTGATACGCCCTATTAATATCTAGGTACGTATGAAAATACTGTCTTACTTGCAAGTCTATAAGTAAAATCCTGTAACCTCGGCACCTGTCTGGCTTCGTAACTGCATTCAACCTGCAGTAGTCTCCGCAGGGTCGTTTTTTACAGTCCTTCTTCTGCACCACGTGCAACGCGCTGGCATCAGCTCTTTATATCTATCCGGCGTTAGCGGCCTAGGTTTAGAATAAATAGGTGGACCCGTTGTCTCTATGTGATGCTTAACCGCATGCGTCGCAGTCACGTTCTTAATTGATGCCGGCTATGTAATATCTACGAACTCCTCCAGCAAGTCGTGTAACGGTTGCGACTCCTGTATGCTCTTAATAGGCGGATAACCATGACATACTTTGGTTCCCATAGCACATAATTTCGTCTCAGTATCAATAAGCTTTTTATTATGCAAATCAACTAGCAAATGAAACTCTTTTAAAAAATCTGCCCCAATAATTGGCCTATTTACATCACCTACTACAAAAATCCACTTAAAACTACGCCTTAAACCAAGATTTAACTCTAACACAACCGTGCCATACGTGTTTATCACTGTTCCGTTGGTGGTAAACAACTTAAATTCGCTCGCTTTACTACTACAATATTTAGGTGATACTTTATTCACTGGCATGATGGACACTTTAGCCACTATATCTACTAAAAAAATCATACCGTTCCGAACGTCCAGTACACATAAGCGATGGTTCCCTGGTTCATTGACGCACGCCGCCACCGCGTCAGCGTCTGTTTGCTGCCAACTGCAGGGCGCCTCGTATCGGTTTGCCGCCTCTCTATATCGATAGTGATGCTAATATAACTAGTCCGGGCTGCTCGGCGTACGCTGCTGTGTCCTTCCTCCGTATCGGGCGCGGGGTCGATTCCACCCCCATCTTCTGTTCTCGTATGTGTGCTGTGTTCGCCCTCCTACGTTGCTCACTTCACTCCGCAGTGCCTGTATCTCCTGCGCCATGCTCCTCAGCTGTGTCACAATTTCCTTGTCGGCCTCAGCTGCCGTTGTCCTCAAGGTTGCCTGGTGCATCTCGCTCGTCATCATTTCTTCATTGCGCAGACTACTCATGACTTTGCCTGCCATCTCCGCCAGGTCTTCTGCGTCTGTGTCCGCCTTACTTGTGAAAACTCCGCAATTCTTCGCTAGTTGCTTCATCTTTTCCAGTAACTGTGATGGTTTCTGTTGTCCTGGTTCCATCTGCGATATCAACTTGTTGAACTGCTCTTCAGCGCTTTCTTCAAATACCTTTAACAATTTCTCGCGGACAGCTGTATAAGGCTTCCGCGGGGGGATTGTTAATGAAATCACAAATTTGACATAACTCCTCTTTGCCGAGTTTCGATATCGCGAAACCAAATTTTACTATCTCGCCTTGATTCTACGTTCCCATAACCGCTTCAAAATGTGCAATCTACATTTTGGGCATGTCTCTCCAGAAGTGTTCGATCCGTGCTGACTTGCTGACTCCAACTAACCCATTTATCGGAACTAAATTTCCGCTTGCTGTCTCCATTTTATACCCGAGACAAAAAACACTAGTACAAATAAAACTCGTGGTCCACTTGGTGGTAAAAATGATACCTAGGCAATAAACTTCACTGAATCACTTATTTCTTTATCTATCAATTACATATTATGTTCTTGTAAGTCTACTACCACACTCTATTAATAATTCACTACGCAGTACCACTTGTACTCACAACTCGCGTCAAGTGGGTACAGGCCAGCCTTGTGCGGTGGCTTGTGCTTGCTACTCAAAACCGCTGACTCGGTAAACCGCTATGCTAGCACCCACAAGATCATCTCGTACACCTTTCCCCTACTCTTTTCTTGTTCATTCTGCTTTACTTTCACTTCTGTTTTAGTTAAGATTTAGGTTCCTACTCTATTCCTATGGATCAGCAGCTCATCACAATTTATAACCTTCCTCAATAAACGGGCAATCTAATGCAAAAATATTTTTTTAATCAGATTTCGGTTTGTTCACTTGTTTCAACCTGCTTATCTCCTGGAAGTATCCTGAGATAAGCAGGTTGAAACAAGTGAACATACTCAGCCTCTTTTTAATATTAGTTGGTTTAGATTTATTGCCCCTAATTTATAAAAAAACTGGGCCCACTCTAGAAAAGCTAAAACATCGATCAAAAAACACACACCTACTGTACTTTGTTGTGGTTGTTCTTTTTACAAGCTTTTAAATAACTAGCAATGTTTTATGTATGTTTGTTCGACATGATTCTTGGAAGCTAAATTGGAATGGAACCACTTCCCGGTGTCCGATTTTGCTTAAATTTGGTGTACTTATGTATCTTTGGTGACAATGTAATATCATGGTACCACCGACCTGATCTGATGATGGATGGATGAAAGGTGGCCATAGGAACTCTTAAACTAAAAAAGTGAAACCTAGCAAGTTTGGGATCATTTGAACTCGTTTAGTCTGATGAGATGAGATAATGAGTCCATCATGTGAGCCGAATGGTGAAACGGTGGAACTCAGCAGTAATGTAGCTGCTCCCCCCCATGCTCATGTTTGGGATCGTTAGATTCGTCTTGACAAGTGATTTGAAACTTGTAGGTACAGTGTGCAGAGTCTGATGATAGAGCCGGAAGGGTCACTAGTCATGTAAATCAGTCTGAATCAATGTGGTTGAAAAAAAAATTGATTTGATTATTAAGTATTATTTTTTTTTTATTTATAAAAGACAACTCCCGCATTAGGGTACAAGCCCTGTGTCGCGGACACAAAGTACACCCAGACTCGGAACAACAATTTGTGGATCACACAAAGTGGTGTCTCGTGTGGGAATCGAACCCTTGCGTAGTAGTCGGACACACTCCCACTGCGCCAGACAGAACTGACTCGGAAACATGTTGAGTTTATTTTTACTTTAAAAATAAATAGGTATATTGTTAAAAAATACAGTTATAATGTAACAAATGTATGGGTTTGTTTTAATTTAAAGTTTATTTTCTTGCTTTTAGAGCATTTAAATAAAAGTTTATTTTGAAAAAACTAACAAGTTATTTATATAATGTTATATTCTCTTTGCATGAATCAACTGAAAAATAAATAAAAATTGTCACTATCTCTATGATTTACATTTTTATTGTTTTTATTTGGTTTTCCTGACAGATATTTTGATATTAGATTTTGCAATAGATGTTGTTAAAGTACATAATATTTTTTTATAAGTTTAGTTGCAGATTCTATAAATTCAGGCGAATTATTTTGTAAACTAAGTAAGTAGCGCGACTATCGGCAACTACAAATTCGTCCGCCTAAATGATAAATTTGTTGTTTATCATACTCTACAATTTTCAGGAATTCTCCTTACTAAGTTTTTATGAAATATTTTACGTAAGACCCCCCTGCGCTTCATAGCTTAAATAAATAAATCGGAGTTTGACTGAATTTTGGAAAAAGTAACAGGTTACCTTAAAGCAAATTTTAGGATCACTTTTAATTTATTTGCATTGGTTTCAGAATTAAGAAAAGAATTATTTTACATCAACAGTAATACAATATTAGAAGTCCAATATGTTCAAATTATTTTATTCTGCTGTTTTAACTAAATCCTCCTATTTGTGTCACTCAAAGGGTAAGTTCTAGTTATATTATAAGCCCTAAAGTGGCTGAGGATGGATGGATGTTTGTTGCTCCTATGGCGGCTTCCCACGGTGCGTTATTTTGCGGACGGACGCGGAACAGCACGCACGACGCACTATTGAAAGATAGTCTGTACAGTTGTACGTAGACACG
The DNA here is from genome assembly GCA_945859575.2 of Herminia tarsipennalis. Lineage (NCBI taxonomy): Eukaryota > Metazoa > Arthropoda > Insecta > Lepidoptera > Erebidae > Herminia > Herminia tarsipennalis. The sequence continues at coordinate 12,854,697 of OX243840.2, forward strand.
TACAGTTGTTTCAACGTAAGTTGGTCGGATTGAAATTGGCGATAAGTGATTGCGTAGATATGCATTTTTTGGAAGTAAATGGTGACAGGAAGCGGGGGCGGGGGCGGTAACTAAACCAAGAGACCTTGTCTTGAGAATCGATCGAAATTCGGGTTTCAGATTGTCATATTTGGATTGAGATTGCATATTAGGTTCGGCCGTAAATTACTCATGTCTTTTGTGATTATTTTCGTAAACAAGTTGTTTTCAAACTTTCTTTAGTAGGTATTTACTGTAACTATTCTAAATTTAAACTTAAACTTTTACGAACTCGTTTATGTAGTATTTTTATATTGTTGAATTAAAATTTTGTTAGTATTTTTAATCGATTAAACATAATTAATAGTTTTCGTAAGTAATTTTAGGGTCGCATCTCTATGACATGCGCGAAAGTGATATGAACATAACTTAAAAGTCCTGCCTATAATCCTCAATGCTATCAATCTTTAACAGAGAAATTAATCACTACGGTCTACGTTTAACAAGCTTTCAAGCAAATCAAAACATTGAAATGTTACAATAACAAAACTAGAAAGAAAATTAAGTGCGAACCATAGCATATGAACGAATGAAGGACAAGAAAAATAAAAAACAAACCTAACTTCAAAACGGCAGAGTTACACTGAGACAACTGTATGTAATTATGTATGTAGCAGTGCGCCTGATCCGAGCGAGTCGGTAATTATAAAGGTGCGGTGCGTGCTCATGCGGTGCGGTCCATGGGCTTCGGTAAAAACACAGAAAAGTTTTTTGGCAAACCCACGGACCGCACTTTACCCGCGGTTAGCGCGAAATAAATAATGATATGCGAAAGCTTGTTTTGATAAGCTGCACGTATGGTGCAGTAATGTAGGTTAAAGGTACATCAGAATACCAACTCTATCTATATTATGAATTTAAATAATCGTTGAATGTGTTTGTAAGCGCAAAATTCGACACCAGCTGGACCAATTTGATAATTTTTTTTCCAAATATTCATAGAATTCGGGAAAGGCTTTCCATTTTTTCTCTTTAAAAAAGTAGAGACAAAATTGGTAAAATTGACGTATGAATCGTAAATTTTTCTTTTTCCCATCCAAACAGTTTCAATTTAGTTTCCATTTTGTTAGCTGTGCCATACATTAGAGCGGTTAAACGAAACGAGCTTTCGCGCGTGCTGAGCCATGGGCATAAGCTAGTAGGCTATAAAATACTAACATAACGCGGGCAAATTCGCGAGTAAAAGCTAGTATATTACAAACGCTAAGGTTTGTGAGGGTGAATGGACGTTTCACTCAATAATAAGTAGGTATTTTGATGAAACCTTATAATGTTATTCGCTACGTGCAAACTGCATTGGAGGTACCTAAAGTAAAGCGATCGCATCGCATGCCATGGCAGAAATCAGCTACAGTCTTTGATAAATCCCATATTTTGTTTGTATTTTAAAAGTGGTCAATAATTGTTGTTGTTAGCAGAAATAATAATAGTTAGTGCAAATTCTATATTTTTCCCACAGCGACCTGGAAATCAGACAAAAAAACGAAATGGCTAGCTACTCTAAAAGCTAAATGTGAGTAAGAGTTATTATTTTAAATTAGGGTATTATTAAGACCATTTCTTCTAGCATGCCTTGCGTTAATAGGTCGTCATCAGCTCTAAAACATTCACACAATTTAGTTATACCTACTTAGTCAATATTTTATTGGAGACAAAAAGTCAGACGCGCAAGCAATTCCGAATTATGTTCCCCCGATCCAATAATATTCCCAAAAATCTCTTATATCGTATTAACAAACTACTCTTTTCATTACTCCGTAGCTCTTCAAGATTTCTTATATCTTGTTGCAAAACGAATTTATTTCCTTTTCTTTGAGTTTGAGGTTGAATTGAAAGCTTATGTTGTGTCTAACACTTTCTTAAATCGATTTTTATGTTTTACTAGCTGACTTGCGCAACTTGTAATTTTTTCCCGTTTTTGCAACATGTTTTATTGATGCTCCGCTCCTATTGGTGGCAGCGAAATGTTACATAGCCTATATTATACAGCCTTCATCGATAAAAATGGGCTATCTAACACTAAAATATTTTTTCAATTCGAACCAGTACTTGAGATTATCACGTTCAATCAAACAAACTCTTCAGCTTTACAATATTAGTATAGATTATTAGGTAATATCCTAACTTTCAGTTAGATAGGTAAGTAGGAATTTTGTTTATTGAAAAATATTAAAACTTAATGTACCTAAATTATTATTTATGAGAATCCCGAATAGTTGCTTATGCTATGTAGCACTACTGTCGTGCACACGCAAGATAGCTTCGAGATACATCAGAATAGCACATAGGCTATATAAAAAAAAAACAATAAATTAAATAAAAAAAAAATAAAAAATTAAATCCCGCCCGCGCATAAAAGACAAGGTCCCCAATATTTAATATCATGCTGTCGGAGGCACAATACTAAGTTCATTGAGATTAATTAATGCCTCCGTCCGACTGCATAATATTTTGTAAGTAGATGTAGGGGACCTTGTTTGCATCTTTTATGCGGTGAGTTTTTTAATTTTTAAATTTATATTTTCATTTAATAACATAAAATATTTGTGTGATGTAACCATTGACGTATAGACCTGGACCACGCCATCCCTTTTAATTAAAAAGTAAATATCGACTGCAAAGCGTGAAACAGAAAAAACCTCGTGCAGTCTTTGACAGGTATTGTCCACAAAGTAGCGTAGTCTCTTTCTAGAGAGTGGTCAATTTTGTGAAGTTATGGCGCAGTCCTGGTCTCTACGTCAATGGGTGTAACCGATATAACAACTAACATATATCATAGCTATTGCCACGTAATAAAAATTGAAAAAAGAGTGGTTGTTATTTGACTTGCTTATATCCGTAATAAAGTATATTACATACATACGCGCGAAAAACATAACTCTTCCTTGCAGTCGGGCAGAAATAAACCAAATCTAGTCTACAATATAGGTAGGCGTTTATGAAGTAATTAAGGGCTTGCTAGCTGGTATTTAGATGAGCGTTCAAAAGTATTAATATTTTGAGTGGTTCCTAAGTTTGCAGTTGTTGCCACTCGTTTACCGGCTTACAAGAACCGCCTGGACCGATAGTTAAAACACCTGTACCTGGTCCAAAGTCGCAGAAGCTGTTAAAAGAGTTGAATGCTATACAGGTACCTATATTTTATTCTACCCTGAGGCTTTATTTACGGAGACGCGAGGCGTGGCGCGTTGCGTTGGGCAGCGCGGCCTGCACTAAATTCAAACTTATAGCGGTGTACGAGTGCGTTTACGGAGAAACGATTGTACACGCGTTTATTGCGGCGCATTTGATATGGAGCGTTTTTGCGGCGGTGCCCGCCGTTGTTACTTTGTTATGATTCCCGCGGCGTAACTTTCTGCCAGTCTTATTTGGAAATCGCACAACGCAAATGTAAGTCACCGTTGCAAATGGATTACGTTATGATTGACATTTTTTAGAGAAAAAATATATGTTAAAAAGTGATTCTTCTAAATAAGGTGTGGCCCAATTTTTACTGCAACGGAGCATGAGAAGTTTAGGGAATATGCAATTCTTTATATATCAGTAAGAAACATAGGTTATGATGTATTTCATGGTTATACTGGTGCGAAAGTTGGTGTCATCCTATCGAAAGTTATAAGCAATAATATTACCTATTTATATTTAAAATATTGAAAAAATAACAAAACAAAATAAAAAGTAAGATAAAAAACTCTTCTTTCTGGCTTTTACAAGCTGCAAATCTTATTTTTTACATTGAACTAAATGAACTGATAAACCTATTTAAAAAAGGAGCCTTCCTCAATAAATGGAATATCCAACAATGAAAGAATTTTTCAATTCGGATCAGTAGTTCCTGAGATTACCGCGTTCAAACAAACAAACAAACAGACTCAGCTTTATAATAGTATAACATATAACATTATGTAGCCCCTACAATTTTAGTTTACTTTGACAACACTTTTGATAACTTCTCGTTAACAACAATGGCGAGTAAGTATTGTTTTTTTTATGAAATAACGTGCAATAGTTATAATTTTGTATATTTGAAATTTTGAACCCGCAACCTTGGGGGCCCTAAGCCGTTACCAACTCTGGCATCGGGACATGTCTGTCTGTGAGTTTCATTGCAGAAACCATTTAAACACAGATTTTTGATGACGCTGGGCCTGAACATTACTTTTTGTAAATTTTAAAGTATTTTTTGCTGAATTGATTAAATAACTATGATAACAACAATATGTGACAATCTGATGAGTCATATCGATTCCTAGAGGCCAGGAACATTACATGGTACAATATATAAGATTTTTGGAGAAAAACTGAATAAATATTCACTCTCGGTTCTTATACCATAAAAATTCGGTCCCAAATGATGATTAGGTCTTTATTTTTTTCTTAGTAATTGACCATATATTTTGGAAGACGTAAGTCTCTTACTAAGGTCGTTGAGCTCACACTCAGAAAAACGTTTAGGTAAAAATCTGAATTAGATTTTTCCATGCTGATTCTGATCACTCGGATGCAGAATGTCATTTACATTACAAGGTGGCTGTGGAAATTGTATTTCAGAACCATAAGATACTGCACGAATAGCTGAAATAGCTGAGTCAAGTTCCTGGTAAATTAGTATTAAATTCTTTGATATATACCAAACAGAAGTAGCAGTATACCAAAACGAGATGACACTTTTCTACTCCTAAACTACAACCGAGATCGTCCTCAAATCTTCTGCATTCTTGAGACCATATTTTGCATTGATCTTCAATATTTAAACACGAGAATAAAGTGTCTTCACAACCTCTGTAATGTTGACTTTTTACTTTTTTTATTAACCACATTTATAACAGAAACTATCAGTAAAACTTTACAACTAAAAACCCTAAAAACACAAAACATGATTAATTAAATTAGGGGAAGTAAAATGCAAAAACCTGCAAATTTTCGGACGTTTTTCAGTTTTTGGAGTTCAAATCCAAAACTATAGGTTTTACATTTAATTACATACAGCTTCGTATGTCTAATAGTTTTTAATATGTGACGCTTGAAAATTACGGCTTTTACCCGTGGTACCCCCAACATATCCCCCTGGTGGGATCACGGGTAATTTTTTTTACCCGTTGTCCCATCGTTTTAAACTGTGTTTGCCAGGGGGACTACAGGTAATTGAAGTACCCAAATAGTGAATTTATTTAATTTTGTTAATTTTATTGAAATGCTACTGTAGTTGTTAAATAAAAAGATTTTTGTTGAGATCAAGTTTATTACAAATCTAGATACCTACCTACTTACCAAAAAAAAAAATTTTTAAATAAATTTAAAAAACGTAATTATCTTAATTTTTCCAGTGCCAACCCAATTGAAATCTCACCAGAAACTAGCTCCATTTGGATATCTCTAATATAATTATCATTCTCAATTAATGATTTTGGCCTTGATCGGAGCTGGGGTTTATTGCAGTTGACGCTCGTTAATTTTGCTAATAAATTCAACAACCTTAAAATATTACTGTTCGACTTTTTAATATATTTATTTATTTTACCGTGAAATGACTCAGCCACATTGTTTGTTCTGTGTCGTTCTGCAAAAATACTGATAACCTCCCAGGTATGCTTATCAAGCCATTGCCCTTCAACATAGTCCAGAAATGTCTTGATATTTTTATTTCCAATGCAAGTATACTGCGACTTAATATATTCCCAGCCATCTCGTAAATTATCTTTTGGCAATAAAGGTAACACTGAACATAAACCAACTAATCTCTTTGCCAGTTTAGTCTTTTTAAGACCTATTATCCTTTTTGCATTTCGCCACATGGCTTGCGACCAATGGTAATAACAACCAACCACGGTTATGTCTGGGTAAACTACTGAAACAGCATTTAGAGCTGCAAGTTCAAAGTCACAATGGTACTTTTTTGGTTTCCAATTTGGCAACTGCGATTTTAATAATCTAAATAGTGTCACATATGTTTCGTATTTTTTATCACTAAGCAGAGCAAAAATGATTGGTTTTACTTTTGTCGTAGTATTTGTACTACCCAATTCAGCATGAATAATAAATAATTGAGCAAAAGGTGATGGACAAGACTGAAAAGTTCCATCTGCAAATATTTCTTTTACTTTATCAATTAGGGCTCTGTCATCATCCTTGCAAAATATTAAAATCTTAGTACTTCCGTCATAGTAATCTGCTAAAACGAACTCTGAGTGCTGCATTGGGACTTCAACTTCATCAAAACTCTTAAAATTTAATTTATTTACTTTTGAAAAAAAAATTCGTGCATTATAAATAGCGTGTTTTGCATTTTCAAATTTTGGCAAAGGTGTAATTAAGTCGTATCCTTTTTTTTGCCACTTGTCTTTGACATCTTCATATAGTTTTGGTATAGGTGTGTCGGTTTGTCTTGCAACATGTCGTATATCATTTAACTCGAGAGCAATTTCATTTTGCAGCAGTTTTTTAACGCATGTATGTGGTCTTTCAGCCTTTACAATCATTTGCTGTAAAATATGTCAAAGAAAAGTTAAAAAAACCTTTACATTTTGTGCTTAGGTATAGTCAACATCCGATAGAGCATAAATTATAATTTTGGCTACATTGAAAGCACAAATCTATCTGATGCTGACTGTACCTACATAGAAAGTATTGATTATAATATAATATATTAATATAGGTAAATAATTATTTACCTCAGTAACAGTGACAGATCCTTTACATTTATTTTTTATTCACTCCTTGCAATTCCACAAAAGCATTGTATTTACATATGTTTTTTTCTTATAAAATTGGTAGCCTTTGTAAAGTAAAACTTTTCCCCCTTTTCGGTCAATTATATCAACACTGTTGTTATTCATTTTTCTGGCTGCTTAATCGGAACTTTTAATTACACTTGACACAAACTTTATAATATATATATTACTACTATATATTATAAATTACCCTTATATTACATTACTCTTTGTTACAACTATTATGAATAATGTCATATTAATTAAACATGACACATTTATTGAAATGACGCATAATATAGAAAAATAAAATAAATAAACAAGGAAATCTCAGTGAAGAGGTTTTAACTTTACTGTAAACAATTTATTTTCAGGGGGACGTGGTGGGAGCAGGGGTAAAAATAAATTACCTATAGTCCCCCTGGCAAACACAGTTTAGAACGATGGGACAACGGGTAAAAAAAATTACCCGTGATCCCACCAGGGGGATATGTTGGGGGTACCACGGGTAAAAGCAGGAAAATTAATATGTTTTTAAATTAAGTAAAATTTGTAGTATTGCTTATTTTCATCTTAATATCGAATTTTAGAAATGTTTAAGATGAGGAGCAAAAGTCACGGGTTGGTTCTTTTTTGCTTCCAACCATTCTAAAACCTAGTTGTATGGTCGATATGCTGTTGAGCTCAATAGGGTATTTTACTATGTTTGAAAGAGTACCATAAAATGTTGATTTCTTATAAAAAGCCACAAAAAAATACTTCCTGCAAAAGGAAATTTATTTTAATTAAACACGTTTTCTTGCCATAAAATTAAATTACAGTTTAAACATTTTTTATTTCCGCGAAAACGCTGCCATGTCCATGACGTCATCGCGGCAAGACATCTTGCTTGACCGACGTTACGAATGTAAACAAAACTGACATAACCTAAATAAACAGGTCACCGGCCAATAACCTAAATAAAGGTTTTACATTAAAAAAACAAATTAAAAGTAATTACAAAGATGTTTTATTATTCCGGAATCCGACAGAACAGAAGTCTAGATTACATGCAAAGAGCTTTGCAAGTTTTTGGTAGATTTGCACTATCTGTTTTCACGTAACCGGCTTGCATCATTATTTTTTTTTAAAGAATTGTAACTTTTCTAAAAGGTATTAATCAACTTAGATACAAATGCATTTGCCAATCGAAAATTGTTTTATACTTACTGACAGATCAATAGATCGAAAACAGCGAATCTTCCAATACTACGTGATACACAGATAAAACAATTGAACTTTTAATTTTAATTTAATAAAACGTAATGTACTTAAATGACTCAAAATCATTTTTTTCATGTTTATTTCTGTATAAGTTTTTCATCGAATTCCATAATTTTGTTCACTACCGAAAGTATGAACCCTAAATCCTAAGCCCTAAATCTCAGGAAATTTATTTTTAATTTAATAATTAAAAATAAATTTCGTGACATTTTAATTCATTTAGTAAAAAGAATCGGAATGGATCGTTTATGGATCGAATTAGTTTTTTTTTTGGCGCAGAGCATGAGTTGCATTTATTTAAGGTGATAATTGTTTGAGATTAAATACTGTGCTGTCATAATTATCTCGTGTGTATTGCGAATTTCATAATGGACAAAAACATCGAACAAAGAGCTTGTCTTAAATTTTGCATCGCCAATGAAATTTCGTGTTCGGAGTCCCTAAAAACGTTACAAAAGGTTTACGGTGAATCGAATTTATAGGACTCTGCGTCAGACTAGAACTACCCTCCTTTGTACACTTCTGCTCTTATCAAGTGTATTAAAGAAAAATTCAAATACTTTAAGAAATATAAAATCTAAAATGACATCTCTGATGGCTATACATTCAACTAACTGCGCGACAAAGTAAAAAAATGGAAGAAACCTACTATAACAATTATATAAAGGTTAAAGAAAATTCCATTACGAATAATCCCAAGCTCTTTTGGTCATACCTTAAAAGTAAACGTGGAAATAGTATAATCCTGCATTAATGACCTATGGTGATGGTGACCGCATTAGTAATAGCGGAGTCGGCATTAGCGAGCTATTTTCCTAGTACTTTGCAACGAATTTTCTAGCTTCTGGTACTATTACTTCCTGACCATCAAGTAATGTATCGGCAAGTGGCAACCAGGTCAGTGATATTTATATCCATGATTGAAGTTGATATAGAGCCGGTTCGTAATTTTTTTGAAGTACTGGATCGTTCTAAGTCTGCCGGTCCAGACACATTACCAACTTCTTTCTTAACAGCCTGTGCTGATGAATTATCCGTCCCCATCACTATACTCTTTTCAGAGGTCACTAAGCGTGGGTATCATGCCATCTACACTGCAATCTGCTCTAGTTACGCTTATTCATAAAAACGGCTCTAAAAGTGCAATTATCAACTATCTCAAAACTGTGCTTATTAGCAAAAGTGCTGGAGCGTATTGTCTTCAAACATCTATAGGAGCAACATGGTTTTCGAGGGGTAGGTCGATCACATATAATCTTTTAGTATTTAATGATTACTTAACCAGCGATTTGGATGGAGGATAACCAGGTAGACGTGATCTATACGGACTACAGTAAAGCCTTTGATCGTATAGACCATAAAATCCTACTACCTAGCCTGGCTGTAGCAGGCTGTAGCAGAGTGTGTGTCTGGGTGTCGGTGTACAATGTTGGTATAGTTGGTTCTCCTCTTATCATCTGAACAGGTCTCAGACTGTCGTATTGAATGGTTACTCCTCTTCTTGAATCAAGACTTCGTTCCGAGTACCTCAAGGCTCTTTTCTGGGCCCACTTTTTATTTGTTGACATTGGTTATTGTTTCATGCACAGCAAATTTCTCTAATTCGCTGACGATATTAAGATTTTCAGAAGGATTGATGATGTTATATGTGCAAGATTGATGTAGGATGACTTAGATTGACGGGATCAATATTGCGATCAGAACAACTAAATGTTATTCGATGAGCTTCAAAATTTTTCATGCGCCTCTACTCCGTAAACAGAAAAGACGTCCAACGCAACGCGACGCGTGTTGCCCCGCGTCTCCGTAAACGAGGCCAGATACTGTTTAATACATTGCTGTCAGCCTTATTCCAATATGCAGTACTTACCTATCTACATTCTTTACAGCAAGCGGGCTCAGTCAAGCTATTTGGTAATTATGATAAATGTGTTGGCAATTATTTTGTTGATGCCGATGGCAATTATTTATTGGATGTTTATACTCAAATCTCATCAGCACCTCTTGGATATAATCATCCCAAACTTTTGACAGCATTTCAAGATGAACACAATATTGTACGTATTATTTAATAAATAAAAATTAATGATCATCAGTATGTTTGTCGTCTATGCGTTCCGATCCGAAACCATTGTATAGATTGTGATTAAACTTTGGTAAGCTCGGGTTCTGAGGAAACCCGCAGCGTGACTTTTTGGTCCAGGAACCCAAACAGCCACAGCGAACCGGGTTCGGGTACAATAGGCCAGGCCTACTCTCTTTCTTTAAAAATAAATTCATGAACTGTGGTTTACTTAATAATTAGAATAGTCCCCGTAAACCTAGAAAATCCTAGCTTGATTTATTATTATTTTTTGGATAAGCACAAGACGTTCGAACCCATGGACGATTTTCCGAGTGGATTAAATAGATGTTCCTGGCTCTGTATAAAACCACCCAATTTTTGATCAAATCTTCGTTTTAATTGAATTAAAGTAGGCCTTCAGATAGTATTTAATATACCTACTAAGCTTATGTAACGAATTAAAAGACCTCAGTGATGGTACTTTCTCTCTTCGTATTCTAGTCTATCTTACTGAAACTATTGCCCATACGAGTGCACCTGCACGCGAGTTGGGCCTTCGCTCGCGCCACTGTTTACTAAGACTATAATGGCTTTTGTTGTTGCTTCGTAACAGAGAGCATTTTTAACAAATTCTCATGTCGCAGGCCGAATATTATAGTAAATTTATAGGTATTTCTTGCCAATTACTTTATTAATACAATAAATAGAATTTTTAAAACATAGAAAAAAATGAAGTACCTACAGACCCAGGAATCGAATCCGAGATTTCCGTATGCCATGCCTGGGCCGGAATCAAACCATCTATCAGGAGATAGAAGAAGAAGGTTTAGGGAAATTTCGCTAAACTTCAAATTCCTCTATCCTTTTTAGGGTTCCTTACCTCAAAAGGTGATATAATTCCAAAGTGAACAAAGAACATTACTTATGTCAGTACGTACCAGCGTTAGGTGTTGGCGACTGGTTACAAATGCTATCAAGAGTCCCCCGTCGTGCGAGCTACTTAGGCTGATCTCGCTTTAAACCGGGCCTTGCAAATATGATGTCGCCGACGCTCGTATTCTGCCTGGCGCCGCCACTGACTTATGTTCACTCAATTCACCTTTGTGATAGGTATCACCTAGATGCAAAAGGTGCCAAGGTCAAATGAGGACACTAGTTATTTATGTACACTTTGTTCACACAGGTGATATCACCGAGGTGAAAAAAGTGTCACAAAGTGTAAAGTTCAAACCAAGAGTGGTCCCATGCCCAATTATATTTTAGCCTAGCTGTGCCCGAGACTAGACGTTAGCGTGATAATAAAAGTAGCTTAAGTTAGTACTTACATCCACAGCTGTCTGTCAGTATAAGCCCCGTCAAAATCTATCCAGCCGATTCGTAGATTAGCCGGAACAAACAGACAGACAGACCGATAGACAGCCAGACAAAAAAAAAAGTGTTTTTGTTACAAGTACCTAACATATATGTATAGTTTCATATGCATTTAGTAAAAAACTGTTATTCTGACATTACAAACAGCAATTTTATTTAAATGTATGTAAACAAATATTTATTCGATTATTTTTTGTTTCTAGTAGAAACCTGAGCCCTTCTACATACGCGAGTTAACGGGGAAGAACCGTTATCTTCGTTTGCGTATTTTTTCCCCGTTTTTGCAACATTTTTCATTGATGCTCAGCTCCTATTAGTCGTAACGTGATGTTATATAACCTATAGCCTTTCTCGACAAATGGGCTATTTAACACTGGAAGAATTTTTCAATTCGAACTAGTAGTTCCTGAAATAATCGCGTTCAAACAAACAAACAAACTCTTCAGCTTTATAATATTAGCTATTAATGATTTGGAGTCGGTAGAGCTAAATTCTTGATGAATGAAATGTTTTGTTAAACTGCAAGACTGTACAAGATTGCAAAACCCCAATCCTGCTCATTCACGCATATTTTACAGAAATGTTTGATTAATCGCCCCGCTCTTGGGGTTTTCCCTGGAGATGATTGGCCTAAGAAGATGAAAAAGGTATTATTGAGTGTAGGCCCCCGCGGCCTGACTCAGATTTCAACTATGATGTGTGGAGCATGTTCCAATGAACATGCAATTAAAGCTGCTTGTATGTGGTTCTCTAAAAGACGACGAGGCCACGATAAATTTTCACGCAAGGAATTGAGTTCGTGTTTGGTCAATGAGCCACCAGGTTCTCCACATTTAGCAGTGTTGTCATTCAAAGTTAGTAGAATTTTATTTACACGCGTATAATTTAAGTCATAATTCTGTAATCTAATGAATCCATATGATATCCCATTGCTGGGCAGGGGCTTCTCAGTAGAACCTACTTATAATAGATCCTGAGGGTATTTGCCACAACCGCCCCACTTGGCGATCGCAGTAAGGCTTTAAAGAACGCAGAAGACGCTGCTGCTCGTCCTCCGGTCCCGGAGAAATCCTTTAGTCGCCTTGACGTCATTCACGGGTAGAGATGGGGTGGTACTATTCTTAAGCTGGTACCACACGGTAAATTATACTTAACTCATTGGAAAGTGACTGCTAAGTGACAGCTGACTAAGCATCCGCTCTTCATGGTTGTATCTTTAATTTAATATTGAACATCAGCATCGCGAGCCGCGGCGCAGGGTAACCGACAGAACGCAACTGCTCGCTGGCACAATTTAAACACCGCGCTACATTTCGTGATAAAAATGTTCACTGCGATAAAAGTATCGCATCAATTTGAAAAAAAAATATATCGTCATATGTTTTAAGATTAATTAGGACTGTGGAAAACAGAAGAGGGAAAATTATTGGACATCTTATGACGATACATGATAGCATTAAACGAAATATTATTGATGGTCTAAGAGACGCTGAACATCGACTTTCACCCATCTGATGGGTGAAGGGTGATGTCCCACGTCTCCCCTACTATGAGGGAAAAGTGGAAAGCAAGAGAAGAGACCAGAATCAGCTACACGGACCAAATAAAGCAAAAGGTAGCTGTCATGTCGTACAAGGAAGTAAAAGAGAATGCTATTGCCAGAGATAAATGGAAGGATCTGCACCAGTTTCACCAACAAGAGCATTATGATGTTAAAGATTTTCAATCAGAATAAGATTATAAATCTAGCTCATACAGTTTAGTGGGTTTCTAGACCCTGTTATTAAAAATAATTTATTTATGTTCCTATGTAAGTTTTGATACTATGTAGTCGCTTAAGTGGTCTTAAAGTGGCCTGCTTCAATTCAATCTGGGTCCTTATTCACGATGAATAAGGACCCAGAAGTTTGATTTTTTTTATTTGTTGCTTGGCGAAATAACGAATCTGGTTTATTCGTCATTGCAGGGTGCATTCCATGGTCGTACATTGGGTACGTTGACCACCACGAGATCCAAACCGATTCACAAGCTCGATTGTCCTGCTTTTCCTTGGCCAGCTGCTACATTTCCACAATACAAATATCCTCTTGAAGAATTCTGTTGCGAAAATCAAAAAGCGGATGAAAAGTATTAGATTTTATTAATAAAATAATTTTAATTTATTATTACTTAATAGAGATATAAAGACCCACTTCTGTTGATGACTCTATAAAAATAAAAAAAATCTGTTCCTAGATCGCTTGCAGAAGTTTGTGATCTTTTTCTGAAATATAAAAATACGAGGCCAATAGCGGCTGTGATTGTTGAGCCCATTCAGTCTGAAGGAGGGGACAATGCAGGTTCACCAGAATTCTTCCAAAAGCTCCAAAGAATTTGTAAAACCGTTAGTAGATTTATTTCTTTATCAGCTCATTGGTTTGAGTGAGTAGGGCTGTATCAGCGCCCATTCGTGTAATGTAAATATTATGTATTTACATTACGTATACTTACATTACACGAATGGGCGCTGATACAGCCCTTGTGATTTAACAGTCTGCTTGATGGGGTGTATCCCACTATTTCTATTTTGTATTTTCATTGATGGATATAGTGGAATAGTTTGTTCGTAGCTCTTGAAATTTAACTCGACGTGCACAAAGCAACTGGTTTAACTTTTTTTAGGTCTTAGCTTTAAAGGGTTTCGTAGCCAAAATGGCATACGTCCGTCTGTCAGCAACTTAGCTCAGAGACTGTTAGTAATTTTGCATGGATGTACATATGACTTATGCCGTCTGTCTAAGTCATACATCGTCTTGGTCGGTACCACAACAGTGTTAGTTATTCTTTGTGAAGTAGTAATGATAACTCATCACTGTGTTTCGGTTGAAGGGCACTGTAGCAAGTGTAATACTGTAAGACTGCCTCTGTGGCGCGGTGGGAGTGTATCCGACTGCTACGAGAGTAGGTTCGATGTGACCCAAGATAAAACTTTGTGTGATGAGCATGATGGTTTATTCTGTGACTGGGTGTTATTTATCTGAATTTAAAAATATAAAAGTATGTTTATCAGTTGTCTGGTGGTGGATAAAGTACAAGCTACGGGTAGTTTGGGATCAGATAGCGTTGTGTGAGTTGTCCTAAGATATTATTATTATTATTAATTACTGAGAAAATGAGATTTACAAATTAATGTCTGAAATGAAGAGCGCAGTGCGGTGACATTCAGATCTTTGCCAAACAAAGATTTGGGTGGCACTGATACTTTTATGGGCGACGCGTAACACTTACCATCAAGCGCACGATCTGCTGGTCTCTTCATTTCCTTGTATAAAAAACTTTTTGAATCTTTGAAACCTCGTTAGTGAAGTAGATGTGAAAAATTCAGGGTAGTAGTATACCTATATGATGAAATTAAAAGAAAACTATCATAGGTTTACGAGTAACAAAAGTGAGAAGAAAGAAAAGTTTCATACAAATTCCATTGAAAATTACTTACTACTTACATAATGTTGTTAGTAGTATGAAACGACAGCGCATTATTGTGCTGGGCAGCTAACCCGTGGCCCGACATGCACTTTCCCGGTTTTTTTTATGTAAAATCACTTTACCATACCAGGCTCCCGACACTCCATACAACCTCCCGCACGGAATAGCCTACACTACTACATAAAACACATAACATGTGTGCGCTAAATGTGTGCGTGAACTATGTAAGGCTGTAGCCATCGCCATGATACATCACTCCGCAGCTAGTGGTACGAATTGTATCGCATAATCACTTTCACGAAGATGGCCCAGAGTCCAAATTCTGCCAAGAGTAAACATTTTCAAAATTTCTAGGAGCCTTTAAGAAGAGAATATCCTTTTTTTCAACTTTTTAATTACTTTGAATTTAGAATGCGTTCATTATTTTTAAAAGTTCTTTCGATTTCGCGCACATATTTACATTTTCACATATTTTTTCGTGTTCAATAAATTACAATATGAATAGGGGTGTTAAAGAAAATAGGGTTGCGGTGATCGCCTCGCACAAAGTGGGTATCTCCATACCCACTTTTCTTTCACTGTCGGTATATTCCAGACACTTCAAAAGCTTGATATCAGCCGCAATGTTTGTATATCGTACTATCAACAGATACAACAACACTTCCTCTGTCGAAGACCATAAAAGATTGGGGCGGCCGCGTGCTGTTAGTACTACAAAGGCTGTTAACGCTGTTAAAGCCAGAATTCGTCGAAATCCTATTAGGAAGCAAAAAACCTTATCGCGAGAAATGAAGATTCCCGCTAGGACTCTGTCGCGTATTACAAAACAAGACTTGAAGCTCGGTGCTTATCGTCGATATACAGGACATGCCCTAAATCAATCTTTACAATTAAAGAGATTGGATCGATCAAAACGCCTTCTGTCGCGATACGCAGGTGAGGGGCACAGAAATATCCTCTTTATCGATGAAAAAAAATTTCACGATTGAAGAGCACTACAATAAGCAAAATGATAAAGTAAATGGTATTGCCGTGGTCACGTCAGTCTACCCGTGACCACGGCCTTTGGCTCAGCCACTCGTCGCAACGCCGCGATAACACCGCCGTGTGGATGTCTCCACACGTTCTAAGAGAGTGTATAGAAATAGGTGGCACGACGATTATATCGCCGCAATTCTCTCGCCCGTGGAGACAGCCCCAAGCTTGCACCAGTGCAATTGCAACATACGTTTTTTAGGGTTCAGTAGCCAAAATGGAAAAACGGAAACCTTATAGTTTCGCCATGTCCGCAGCATTGCTCAGAGACTGTTAGTGCTAGGAGGATGTAATTTTTGCATGGATACACACGTATTATTTACGCCGGCAGAATGAAAGAAAAAAAGAAAATATTTTTTTAGGGTACCTCCCATATATATGTAAAGTGGGGGTGTGATTTTTTTTCTCACTTACCCCATTGTGTGGGGTATCATTAGATATGTCTTATAAAAACGTTTAGAGGTTGCTAAACGATTTGCACTTGCCCGGTTTTGTTTTATTATGTATTACGAAATTAATGTAACGGTTAAAAAATCCAACTACCTATATTTTACGTAGAATTTGTCATACCACAGAAAGGCTATGAGGATGAGGCATTTCGAAAAATGGATCTATAATAAAGGGATGCGACGTCGTGTGATAAATAAAACGATAATAATAACAAAAAGGTCTCTTTTCATCTGTTTGTAGCTTTTTGGTATTTTCTTTTATAACAAGACATTGTTCTAGTAATTAAAACAATCAGTTTTTGCAATGAACGATTTTGATTTTTTTATTCGGAAAATAATGAGGTCTCCGCTCCTTCGTTGCCCAGGTCACCTCTAAATCCGGCCCTGTCCTTACTATTTGCGATTTGTCGTCATGGGAGTAATGTAATAATAATAAAAAAATAATAAAATATTATTCGGAAAGAATCGCATGTCCCACAATTTATATTTCGTGTTTCCATGCAAATAGTAGGACACACTCGCTTGATGGTAGCCATACCAAATCAAACTGTGGAGGACAACGTTTTTGTACATAAACCGATAGACACACCAGTATTTATTTAGGTGACACCTACACTAAATATATACTGGTTGTGCTGGTTGTGTACTAAGTATATAATGGTTGATTTTATTGTCTATGGTATATGTATTGCCGAATCTGATTGGTACTTACGAATTTGAACACACGTTTCTATCTATCTGTTTCGTTACAGAATGGCGCTGCATTTATATTGGATGAAGTTCAGACGGGGTGTGGACCATCGGGTAAAATGTGGTGTCACGAACATTTCAACCTTCCAGAACCACCGGACATGGTTACATTCAGTAAAAAAATGTTGACTGGTGGTTGTTACTACAAACAGGAATTTAAGTAAGTTCCAAGTTAGGTATGCTAGTTTTAAATTCCTCTTTAGTATGTACCGGCTTTATATATGTATGGTTTTATTTACACATGTTCATATATACTTAACTACATAACAATTATGATCCACCAATACTTACTGGTGGTATATCTATACAAGATCGGCTCAAATCCTCAATCGAACACGTGAAGTTCTCACAGCTGCTAGCTGGTTAATCGTTTACCGTTGGGGCGTTACCGCAGCCAGCATCACGATCACCTCGCCCGGTTGAAGGATTCTCCGTTCACGTTGACGCAACAGCTTGTTCTCCACAGTGGTGATCTTAATGTGCTTGGACAAATAACCTTCATCGAGCGGATTCAGGATTTTGTCTCGGGGTGACTTGGCACGTACTCAGGATATACCTATATTATGGGGGAGTCAGTTTAAAACACAGTTAGTTCAAGTGTGACTCACTCGCCCGACAGGAGGTAGTCAAATCTAGGCGCTTGGTCTCCCTCGCTGATAGGATTTGTTTCGTCAGTTGCAAAAATTCCCGCAGCTATAAGCGGTAATTAAAGATTGTGACTGTTTGTAGATGCCAGCCCGCATCTGGCATCTACAAACAGTTTTATAAAGTTTTGTCTTTATTTTAATTAATAGTTTTCTACTAATGGCCGTTCCTGGAATGGATGGTTAAGGATCTTTATTATACTTTCAGGCCAGCACACTCCTTCAGGCTTTTTAATACTTGGATGGGAGATCCAGGAAAAATTGTCATGTTAAAGTGCGTACTGGATGTTATAAAGCAGGATGGCTTGTTAAATTTAGTAAATCAGACCGGAGCAGTGATTAAATGTGGTCTCATGGAGTTGCAGTGCGAGTTTCCAGAAATGGTGAAGAATGTCCGCGGTCGCGGAACATTAATAGCTTTTGATACTCCTAACATGGAACTCAGAGACAAGTTACTAAAAAAATTATTATCAAGTGGTAAGTTTTGTTCAAAATTGTCGTAATAATTCCACAATGACAAGTTTAACGTGGGTATTCTTTAATGTACACCACACATAACAAAATTACATAGTAATTATAGGATTACATATAGCTGAGAGCGATCTCTTCCAGGTAACCTTTGGGCGGACATGAATGTATATAAGAGTACCAACTGATAGGTGTTTGAGTAAAATGTAAATTAAATAAATACGTACACGATTTACATAAAGTGAATAGATAAAAACAAAAACATATTTCGAAACGAATGCAACACAATATACTAGTTTTATATAAAAGAGAAAAAAAAACACTTATTTACATTAACACATAGCTGCAGCTAGACTGCTGGACAGGTAGTGGGCTTGGAAATGATTAGCACTACTTTGGAGGTATCGGGTGAAATTATTGGCATCCATCCCCAGTCGCGTGATGTAGTTAGGCGGTATCGGGTTACACTCCCCCCCTCACACTTGACCAATAATGGGCGCCAAAATTTGATCTCGCTCCAACCAAAATCTGGCCGCAGGCCGGCACTGCGTGTTGTGTTCATTTTGTGATGATTTGTTTCGACAACGAACGCGCTGGGCACTACCTACCTTTTCTCTCTACCTAATTTTCTCATTTCTCGGTATTGAACAAGCAAGTACCTACTAAAAATTCGAATGAACTGTAATTTTTTTGGTTTAAATGTATTTTTATCATGGACACTTGGACGCATTACGGATGGCTAAACCTACGGGATTTAGCGTCGATGACCACAGAGCCCCATTCACGCGCCACTATGCTGAGGACATCCTTCACACCAGCCATCCGCCACATGCCAGGGCGAGGTCGGGACATCTCTCGAGCAACTTAAGTATAACAAAGCAGTGATGACGGAATCTCTACAGAGCTTCTGAGAGTAGGCGGGACCCTGAAAGAGCTAGTCTGTCAACATACGCATACAGTGCGGTAGTTCTGTTCTTAAAAAAAGTTGATAAAACCTTGCTGAAAAACTACGTAAAAAACATCGTCATAGTAGCGGTCTCGATAGAGCAGCGTAGCAAGAAGCTGCAAAGCCTAAATAAAGCCTCTAGACGTGTAGGTTCCGGCATAAATTTGGAAAATACCAGTCATGTTAAGTGAACTTGTTATGCTGAGACCAAGTATTGATGTCCAAGCAGATCGGGACAAGGATATATTGAAAAGCCTGCACGCTCCCGGGATTTACAATTTCTTATAACTTTAACTTACGTCGGTCGTCGAAAATGGTTGTGACCTTTTGCAGCGCAAAAAGAGTTTTTATCACGCTTGCGGGCCATATTATCTGGCTGTTTACCAGATTGTTTCGGGCCCAAAAAAATCTCTTTGACATGCCTGTTATAGAATATTCACGACCGGCCGCACTGCGGGCCTGGCGCTTAGCTAGTCGCTTAGCCTGTATCGAAGTAAACAAACGTGTTGGTTTTTTGTCACGAAGCGCCAGGTCGGTCCAGTCGGACTCGCCCACCAAGCCTTCCGTAAAAAATTGTAGATGCCTGACTCGATTACTGAACTATTGTATCTATACTTACTTCTATACTAATATTATAAAGAGGAAAAGTTTCTAAGGTTGTCTACTGAATCGATCTTGAAATTTCTCTTCTTTTTTCTTCTTGTTTTTTGTTGCATACTTACAACGTTATATCTACTGAATAATATTTTTCAATGGAATTTGTACGAAAATTTTGTTACTACTCATTTGATCAGCTGTTTCTCGTAAACTTGTAAAGCCTACTTAGCTGTGATAGTTTTCCTTTTTATTTCACTATATATATACTACTACCGTGTTTTTTTTCACATATCCAACATCAACCATTTAGCTGGCGGGGGGAACAAAAATTTTGCACTTTAAGGCTTATTATTTTACAAATGGATCTCTAAATCTCAAAATTGTTTTCCAACCCCTAATCGTTTTTGAAGGTGAGAAAAAGAAATTACATATAGGGGAGGTCCCCTAAAAACATTTTTTTTTCAATGTTTTATTCTTTCACTGGCGTAAGTAATATTACTTACGCCAGTGAAAGATATACATATGTGTATCCATGCAAAATTACAGCCTCCTAGCACTAACAGTCTTTGAGCAAAGGAGTGGACGGACGGACGGACATGGCGAAACTATAAGGGCGGAACCCTTATAGTTTCGCCATGTCCGTCCGTCCGTCCGTCCGTTTTGCCATTTTGGCTACGGAACCCTAAAAATGATTATTTGTAATTGCAGGTGTGCTATCTGGAGGATGCGGCTCATTTGGGGTTCGTCTTCGACCAAGTTTAACCATGCAGCCTTCACATGCATGCGTTTATTTGGATATTCTTAGAAGAGTACTTAAAAAAATGTGTGGAAGATATTAATATATTTCTTCACCTATTCGATCGAATTTGCGCTTTCTATCGATACTTGTCTGGTTTCGATCGGTACCCGATAGTGCTTATCAGTCTCGATCGCTGAATATTGACGCCCTTTTTCATTTGACTGGTACATTGCAAAAATGGGACCGAAGTGATATATCACTTGTATTTCTGCTTTCATATTTACTACGTTTTCATATTCCATACTTTTCTGGATGTCCATAATCAAGGACAACGAGATCATGATAAATTTAATGAAATGCGATTGATAAATTTAATGAAATGCGATTGGGTTTATCGGTCGAGATATCTATACGTTTATCTACACTAATATTATAAAGAGGCGAAGTTTGCGAGGTTGTAGGGGGTAATCTGTCGACCACCAGAACCGATTTTGAAAATTATTATACCAATAGAAAGCCTCGTTATTTGTGAGAGTTAAAGGTCCAACGGTGGGCATGGGTCAAATTGTATAAATTAGTGATGGACATGTGATGAACTATCTTCAGGTTCCTTATTTTCTTTCGAGAGATGCCACGAAGGTCGTGGTTTAATATTTCAGAACGGACTATGGAACGTATCCTTGGCGAGGCAACATACAGCCGGTCTCGAAAATGTATGTATATACCGTTAACAGTCTGTTAGACTAGTATTATAGGCCGACCGCTTAACTCGTATATCGCCTGCGCGGTGAGAAGGGAGCGCGGGGTGATGTTAACGGGTTAAGCGGTCGGCCTATAGTAGCGAAACTTTGATATTGCCAAATTGTTTCCTGTCTACCTACATGATCCGAATTTTACATTTGTATGATCAGTCGTTTTTACTGTAATATGTACATTTTATACTGTTTGTTATTTAAAAATGTATTTTATTTCTTTTTTTATAAAATAAATAAGTTATTAAATTAACAAATAATCGAATGCGTTTCAATGTTTATAGATGAGTAGGTAATTAAGGTGCTATGTAAATAAGATGAAACTTAATTTCAGATTATCAAAACATGGTCCTGTTCCACTTATTTTCACCTAGGCGAAATAACCAGAGGGGTAACATTTACAAACATTTTTTAGGATACTTATTTTACTGTTTTATTTTTATTTTTATAATGTTTAGCCTTAATATAAATTCAAACACGTACTTCGCCGATATTGAATCGATTTTATCAATTGCAAGACCTCGTATAAGTAACTCTGAATTAGTCAATGTTGAAACAAAGAAAACAATAACGTTTCCCGAAAACTGATTCTGGGTGCTCCCATGACGGCCTAAGAGACGTGGAACATCGCCTTTCATCTATCTGATAAGCAGATGAGACAAATTTTGTATCAAATTTCATTGATTTATAAAAAGTACACTGACGGACTCATAAACTGCATCAAAGTTCAGGTTTACTCTAAAAGGATTTTTTATAATAAGTATGCAAACTTTTTAGATTAAATTATATAAATATGGAAAGACTGGCTCTTAATCTTAAAAAAAAATTAAATTTAAAAATAGAACTGCGGTAAAACAAATGAATATAGCCGGGAAAAGAAAATTTACTCGTAGTATCAGATTTGCGTGTTATTTAAGTTTTAAATTAATTCTCATTGATTTTTTTTTTGCCGTGTGGTGCCGGCTTAAGAATAGTACCACCCCATCTCTACCCGTGGGTGTCGTCAAGGCGACTAAGGGATTTCACCCCGGAGGACGGGCAGCAGCGTCCTCTGCGTACTTAAAGCCCTACTGCGATCGCCAACCCGCTCGCCAAGCGTGGCGATTATGGCAATTACCCCCAGGATCTACATACTAGTAGGTTCTACTGGGGAGACCCGTGCCCAGCAGTGGGCCATCTTATGGGTTGATATGTATGTATGATTTTTTTTGTTTGGTCAATTGAATTATTGTTACCAGCATAATTGTTGGGTTAGTTTTTTAACACATCGAGAGTTTTTGAACCATAATATGGATACTTCGTCCGAACAAGCGGCACAAATTGTAGCATTGGTGCGGGAGGGCTTGGATCAACGAACGATTGGTAGAAATTTAAATTTAAACCAGTCTACGGTTTGTAGAATATACAGAAGGTTTGTAGAGACAGGTTCTTACAGGAGGAGACGTGGTACAGGCAGAACTCGAGCAACCACAGGTCGTGATGACCGATTTATTGTTACAACTTCCCTGCGAAATCGTTTCCTCACGTCAGTTAACATCAAAACCGAGCTTAATGAAGTGCGTGGAAAAAACGTGTGTGCACGAACAATAAGAAGAAGGTTAAAGGAAGCGGCTATCACCCCTTTTAGACCAGCAAATGGTCCAAAGTTGTCTGCAGCTCACAGACAAGCTCGCTTAAGATTTGCGCGTCATCACCTGAATTGGACAGAAGAGCAGTGGGCCTCTGTATTGTTCACGGACGAGTGTAGGACATGTTTATATGGTGCAGATGGTCGCAGAAGAGTCTATCGTCGACGTGGGGAGCGATATGCTCAAAGTTGCATTGAGGAGCGTGTTCCTTTTGGAGGCGGTTCATGTATGGTCTGGGGTGGCATATCGATGAACGGGCGAACAGAACTTGTGTTCATAGACATGGTCCGTCAAAACGGTAATAGAGGGGGTTTGACAGCACATCGCTACATAACAGAGATATTAGAAGATCACGTGGTGCCTTACATGGGATTCATAGGCGAAAATTTTACTTTAATGCAGGATAATGCCCGGCCGCATGCAGCTGCACAAGTTCAACATTATTGCGAAGAGGTTGGGATACGTACAATGAATTGGCCAGCACGCAGCCCGGATCTTAATCCCATCGAGCATGTTTGGGACAATTTAAAAAGAGCTGTATATGCGAGAAACCCTTCGCCTACGACAGTGGCAGCACTAAGAACAGCACTTTCAGAAGAATGGGACAATATTCCGCAAGATCTTTTAAAAACCCTTATAAAATCTATGCGGAACCGATTAGAATCCGTAATAAGGGCACGTGGGGGTAATACACCTTATTAAAACACAAATAAACCCTTGCATAAAGTTTGTGTCTATTGTTAAAACCAATTTTTTTATTAAACAATTTTTCCTTAAACTTCTGTTTTTTCTTCAAAAAAGGTCTTAAGGTCCTTTCCAGTACATAAACTTAAACTTAAAGATATGATCCTACGCTGTTTTAAAGTTCACGAACCAATCTAGAGGTTTCAATTTAAATCTGTATAGAAAGTTTGCATACTTGGTTAAAATATTTATTTCAAAGTCGTCTATTACTTTGATGCAGTTTATAAGTCCGTCAGTGTAGTTCCATATAGTTCTATGGAATATGACGTCATAGGAAAAAAATAATCATTTTATACTATAGAACATGTTGTTACATCACAACGCCCCAGCCAATCACAGAGCGGCATAGCGAGCCAATCATAGCCAATAATAGCCAATCATAGCCAATCATAGCCAATCACAGCCATGCCAAGCCAAGCCAATCTCAGCTAAGCCGAGCCACTACCCGAACTACCGAATGCCTTCGGGGAAAGGTGTCGACATAATGTGTTTTGGAACTCATTGCTGGGCATTGTCTATTGGGCGAGGAACTCGGAATGTCGATGGTTACGACTGGAGGAAGAATAATCTCTTGCCATTTTTGAAACGATACGAATTTATAAAAATATACTTGTGTGTGATTCAGTGAGTCTTTTTATTTATTGCCACTTTTACATCTCAGAAGTGGGATAAATAAAGAAACTATGTAGCATAATCACGCCCAAGCATCACAGCAATCCACAAAAAGAGGCATCCGACGCCATTAAAAATTAAAATGAAATTTTACCCACAAGCACACCTACGGCCCGAAAACTCCTCAAAAGACTTTTGGAGACCGAGGTACAAAGACCCATGCGTCAAATGGACGAAAGGATATCGAGACCGAGGTACAAAGACCCATGCGTCAAATGGACGAAAGGATATCCTCTATTTCAACAAAAAAGAACACCGCGCGGCGTCGTTGATAGCAAAGTTCGACCCCAACAGTGAAGAGTGTAGGTACTACTGCGTCAGCATGGATCAAAAAGATATATCCACTCGGCGAGATTCACGACTGGAGTGAAACTGCGACGTCGTCCTACCTGTAAATAGACTACGATGCACCATCAGGTACATGAAGGTCAACAACAGCGGCACACGCAACGTCCTCTGGGAACAGGGCGTAGTGTTGACCAGAGCTGACAGCTGTATTACACCATCATCGCCAGAAGTTCAGGTTAGCCCGCAAATTTATACTATAGCCCCCGCAGCCAAAGCAAACGATCATAATTGCAATACTGTAGCGTCCTTGTTACATACCAGCTTAGCCAATATTAGCACTATTGGAGGAGTGAGCGTATTACACAAGATTCGGTCGGGCTCATTAAATAAAAACGATTACAATAGCTTAATTAGTAAACTGTTTTGCAAATAAAACACATGATTTAGGTTTTACAGATATATTAGCAATGAAAATAACATTAGCGAGTGAACAGCCTATATACCGTCAAGCTTAGGCACCGTTTATCACAAAGCGAACAGGAGATAGTTCCAAAATCTTTGAATTATTAGATGCAGTTATAATTCGAGAATCTAAGTCGTGCTTTTCCAGTTATCCTTGTCGAGAAGAAAAACGGCGATAGCAGGCTGTGCTTTGACTATCGACCTTTAACGGCAATACGGTCAAAAATAGGTAGACTCCCATTGCCAAACATCGATGATCAAATTACAAGGTTAGCTGGCAAGAATGTCTTCACATGTCTTGATTTAGCACAAAGTTATCACCAAGTTAAAATCCTTCCTGAAGACACACACAAAACAGCTTTTTTAACTCCACAGGGGCACTATGAATATACACGCGTTCTTTTCGGTTTGGCTAACGCATGGACAATTTATATCACAGACTAGCTGACCCGCGCAACTTCGTCTGCGTAAATTTTTCCTGTTTTTGCAACAATTTTTATTGCTGCTCCGCTCCTATTGATCGTAACGTAGTGTTATATAGCTTATAGCCTTCCTCGATAAACGGGTTATTCAACAGTAAAAGATTTTTTTAATTCGATCCAGTAGTTCCTGAGATCATCGCGTTCAAACAAACAAACAAACAAACAAACTCTTCAGCTTTATAATATTAGTATAAATTACTTTAAACTATGTAGCAAGCTAGTTTTTAAGAGATTTATGAATAATATCGTTAATTCCATGAAACTTAACTCAAGTGACAGATCAAAAACTGATCATTGTGACAGTACGAAAACTAGGAATAAGTTTACGAAATGAGATATTGGCCTTCTTAGACGATCTGTTTTTACCATCTTTTGATGTGCAATCTATGCAAATAGGTTTATTTATTTTAGAAAAAATTATGTATTTCAGTAGGGTAACTAGTAAGTAAGTAAGGGTAAATAATGTAGGTACATACCATAGTTACGAACTCGAAACTCTCGCGTTGGTCGAATCGTTACGAAGGTTTAGAATAAGTATATATTGTAGGTAAACATGTTAAGATAGTTACTGATTGTACAGCGGTTCGTGCCCCCGTAACCAAACGAGACATTATCCCGTGTACCTATTGCTTGGTGATGGTTGTAAATTCTGTGGAAACTATTTAGACCAATTTTCAGTGATCACGGAAAGCTTTCAATAGTAGGCAGTTTAAGAAAATTTCATCAAACAAACAGTTCAGGCATATCTTAACTTCTGTTGCATTCTCGCGTGCTAATGGTCAGGTGGAGCGCACTAAACACACCATTTTGAATGCATTACGGGCCACGGATCCTAGCGAAGCTAATAATTAAGCAAACTGCTTACCTGACATCCTGTGGGGTATCAACAACACTCCAAATGAGAGTTCTATGATTTGATGTTTGCCAAAAACTCTAGGCCACCATGCGATATTAAGTGGGTGTGTTAGTGAGCCTGTGCAGATTAGACGTAATAAAGCAAGTGCTGGGCTAAAGGTAGCAAGTGACAAGATAAAAAGGAACTTTGACAAAAGGCGAAAGTCAAGTCATATTTTAGTTCTTTGGCAGCAAGGCAATTGCATGGCAAGCACCCACAAGTAGTGCAACACAAGTTAAAACAAAGCTCGATAACATTTATTCTGGTTAATTATAATATATTCAATATAAGTGTTAAGGGACTCAGAGGGTACAAAGCCTTTACAGACTTGGTTGCTGCAGACTCTTTAAGACTGTATCACAGTACAGTCCCTATATCTGACAGTGCCAGCAGTTCCGATGATCAACTTAAACCGAAGACGTTATTGACCTTCTAGAAAGCTAATCAACCTTCTCCCATTGCGGGAGCAATTGTTTCAGGACGGCCGAATGTTACATCACAACGCCCCAGCCAATCACAGAGCGGCATAGCGAGCCAATCATAGCCAATCATAGCCAATAATAGCCAATCATAGCCAATCATAGCCAATCACAGCCATGCCAAGCCAAGCCAATCTCAGCTAAGCCGAGCCACTACCCGAACTACCGAATGCCTTCGGGGAAAGGTGTCGACATAATGTGTTTTGGAACTCATTGCTGGGCATTGTCTATTGGGCGAGGAACTCGGAATGTCGATGGTTACGACTGGAGGAAGAATAATCTCTTGCCATTTTTGAAACGATACGAATTTATAAAAATATACTTGTGTGTGATTCAGTGAGTCTTTTTATTTATTGCCACTTTTACATCGTGCATCGGGATCGAGGGCCAATTTTTGAGATCCTTGCAAAATTAAATAAGATTCACACGAAAATTAGTAAAAAAATAGTAAAAATAGCAAAGGGAAGCTTGGCCCATTAATTTCTTAAACGCGAATTAAAACTGTTATGATTAAATAACTTATATACAGACGCGTGCATAAATGGTACTGGATCCCAGTCATGCCAGACCTATTTTATTTTCTGACAAATAAAATGTGGGGCTTCGGGTAGTGTTTATATGTACAATCATGACTTGGCTGGACTCCAATCTCCTTACCCTCAACCTATCTAAAACAAAGTTTATTCCTTTTGTAACCAACTACGCCTCTCATCCACCTATCTCATTCTCTCTTCAGGCTCAAAGCTGTCGTGTATCCAAGACTTGCCGTATGAATCCTTGTGACTGTACTCTTATAGAACGCACACCATGCATTAAATACCTCGGTGTCTTGATAGATAGCACATTGTCCTCGAAACAGCACTTAGAATCCCTTACCTCTCGAACTAGAAAACTGATATACGTATTTAAAAGTCTAAGGAATATTTTAGATCTTAATTCGCTAAAATCAGTACTTTGCTCTTGGCCAATCTATTCTATCGTATTGTATTTCTTTATGGGGAGGGGCAGTTAAAAGTCACATGTTTTCATTAGAAAAAGCACAAAGGGCAGTTCTTTAAACTTTGACGAGGAAACCACTCAGGTTCCCCACTTCAGAACTATTTTCACTTTGTCAAGTCCTCAACGTTCGGCAACTTTTTATTTTAAATACTACTCTTCGTAAACATACGGAACTGTATCCAACTCTTGTTACTTCAAAGCGAAGATCTGATAGGGTTTGCCAAATATTACCGCGACGTACAGCAGTTGCTAGTCGACATTATTTGTTCATCAGCTCAAAAATCTACATTATTCTAAATAGGAACTTGAGTATTTTTTCACTTTCTTTATTTAAGTGTAAAAAAGTTTGCCTTGAATGGCTGCTTACTCTCCACTATGAAGATTCGGAAGATCTTGTGACAAAGTAATTGCTAAATAACACGCACACGCACACGCACACGCACACGCACACGCACACGCACACGCACACGCACACGCACACGCACACACGCTCGCAAAATATTTAAGAAATTCTTAACTAAATTTTAAAACAAAAATCGTTAACCCTGAGATAGTACTTTGTGAGATTTAGGCTATGCCTTTGTTTTTACTATTTTACTAATTTTCCTGTAAATTTCGTTTTGCAAGGATTTAAAAAATGGGCCCTCGATCCAGATGCACATCTTTTATTTTCCTGGTCAGGTTGTAGAAAGTATTTAATAAGCGGTTTATATAATAAAAAGAAGGGGGGGGGGGGGGCATAATTTTTGCAATTATTTTCAAAAATATTTACTTAATCAAAAAAGTTTCATAAACCATATCATAACCTTAAAATGTTTTTAAAAGACCTGTCGACTGATGTGCCACACGTAGATTTTTGCTAAAAAAATGAGGAGTGACCCTTCTAATTAATTATATTTTTATTATTTACCTAACTATCGAACTAAGTAGGGGCTTATACAGGATATCTATATAGTACTCCAAATTTCATTCACATATATTGTTTTTACTCGACTGCGGAGGAGGGTTATGTGTTTTATGCGTACGTATGTATGTATGTCTATGTGCCCCATTGATGTGTACTTCTAATGTTTCTATGTCCGCATAAAACTCCTCAAGGGCTCAATTAATTTTAATAAATAATAAGGTAAAAGCACCTATTACGGAGGTATTTCGCAACATTTGAAAGTAAGAAACAAAAATAAGCATTTGTAAGTATTTCTAATGGTGGAAAAAAATTCTATCGTGAAAAGTGGAACTTACATTTTGTATTGCTGTTGAGACCATGTTTCTTTTCATGATATTACTAATTTTAAAAAAATATTTAAATGGTCGTGTCGATTATCCCTGATACGGAGGTACAAATTTGGTCTGATCCTATTACTGCGGTAGACGGCTCCTAATACGGAGGGTCAGAAATTATATTCATTAAAGTTCCGTACAAATAATATTTATTAAATAATATTAATGTGTTAGTAACGTAATTCGTAAGTTTTTCATTTATTGACCATTGATTTTATTACCCTGCTTAATCAAATTAATGGTAAATGAATGAATTATTTTACAGAATTACTTTAAACACATTTATTATTTAATAAATATTATTTGTACGGAACTTCAATAAAATTTAAAAACTACGTTGAGAAAACAAAAAGTAAAATTAAAAAAACGAGCGAAAGAAGTCGGTCTTTATAGAAAGATCTTTCCGTACAGATGGAATTCGCTTCGCTCATTTTTTTGTATTGTATCTCTCATGTTAAAATAAAATCTTTCACTCGTTTTTTTAATATTACTTTTTGTTTTCTCAACTTTGCTTTTTATTCCTAAATTCCTAAGGATTCCAAAGGAATTTAAGAATAAATAAGTAGGTACGTTCACTGGTTTTATAGAATTAAAAATACAAGTTTATAAAAGAATAAAGTAAATTATTTAAAAAATAATGACAAGTAATAACAATAAAATCTAAACAAAATCTTTCAAAAAATCAGTTCGTTGAGGAACAAAAGGTTATAAAATTAAAGACGTATTGAATGATTGAGATTTAAAATTATGTTCTATAACATCATTTTAAGTCTCAACCTTTCAAAAAGTAACAATCCGTATACTTAAAAACTAAATAAATGTAACAGAAGGTTTACACATTATGTACTTAAAAAAAGACAACAAAAAGGAACAAAGTTTTATACTCAATTCAGGCAGCGCTGGCAGCGGCCGGCAGCAGCTCGAAGTGTACCTACTTTCAGTTTTGAAAGAATTTTAAACGTAATCAACATTATTTTAAAGACTAGTATCGCTGATACTGATACAACTTCCAGTAGCCGTTAACGGCATCAGTCACCGACAGTTTTATCTTTACAAGCGATACTAGTCTATAAATTTAATAATTAATGATAATAATTATTTTAATGAAGATAAAGTTTTACTCTTTCAAAGCTGAAAGTGTTACGCACCGCTGCTTTTCGATGCCACCGCTGCCTGAATTGCGCTAAACATGATATTTAACAGGAAATTAAAATAATATAATTATTTATTAATCACTTTGTGAATAAATATTTAAACAGAATCTTCTGAATCTGAATCAAGGAAGCAACGGCGTTTAATTGCCTTTGCCCTTGCAGGATTATTAAAAATAAAATCATCGTCACTGTCAGAAACGTTTTGGATTGAAGTTTTATCTATTGTGTTGACGTGACGGATATTTACATTTTTTAATTTCTTCATTACACTTTTTTTTTTCGATTCTTCTGTTCAGTCTGAGCTTGTTTTATCTTTTCATTGTTTTCTTTTTGTCTTTTCTTTTCTAATGCCTTACATTTTCTCAGTTGTTTAAGTTTTTCTTTTTCTTCTTTCTCTTTGTCTAACCTTCTTTGGTGTTCTATAAATTCTGCTGCAGTAGCTACGGTGGGAGTTACCTTTTTAGTGACTTTTTTGGTTTGGGGAGTATTCTCGGTTTTCGGAAAAAAAAATGCATTCTTGAAAGGCGTAGGTATTCCTTTGAATGGGGTCGGCGGCGTGACATTTTCAATAACTATTGGCGTTGGAGCTTTGCTTGTACTATGCATTATAAAAGATTTTTGAATGGTATCTACATATACATACATATCAACCCATATGATGGCCCACTGCTGGGCACGGGTCTCCCCAGTAGAACCTACTATGTAGATCCTGGGGGTAATTGCCATAATCGCCACGCTTGGCGAGCGGGTTGGCGATCGCAGTAAGGCTTTAAATACGCAGAGGACGCTGCTGCCCGTCCTCCGGGGTGAAATCCCTTAGTCGCCTTGACGACACCCACGGGTAGAGATGGGGTGGTACTATTCTTAAGCCGGCACCACACGGCACTATTGGAATGGTATCTATTTCTTTCGAATACTTGTCTGTCAGCGTTTTTTTTTGCATTCTGTTTGGACGTACACTTAAGGGAGAAGAGCAATTATTAACTTCATCGTCTGCGTTTTCTATTTCAGACAGTGATAGAGCGGGACTAGAACACTTGCTTAATTCAGGAGTCGATGAACGTAATATTTGTTGAGCTTTTTCTTCTGTCAATAATCGTAAATTCTGTGGTGGGGTAACTTCTAATAATTTCTGATCAATAATCTCTATTAATACAGGTGAATCAACCAATGGTGTCGGTAGAAGAACATTTGCTTTAAATGTATTTTCTTCGATTGTTGGGACTACATTAATTGATGACAATGACACTTGCGATGAGTTTGGTATGACATTTCCTATATCGTTAGCTTCCTTATAATTTAGTGAGGTTGGAATAATATCCGATCTAAAATCAAAGTTTACGGAATCATAAACATTTTCTACGTCGACATTATTGGTAAAGGTTGTCTCCCCAATCTCTAGAGCAGAATCTGCTTGATCTTCAAATATGCTTTCCGATGATGTAAGACTTTTCCAGAATAAAAATAGTTTTTCATAAGTGGGGTCACCTGTCCACTGGTTGCCTGCCTGTTTAAATGATTGTAACGTATTTTGTGATAATCGACTTTCAAATTGTTTCTTGAACTGCTCATTGCTATCTATATTGCCAATCTGTTGAGTATTTAATAGGGTATTTTGATTAGCTTCAGATAGTTTGTCTTGGTGTTTCTTTGCTTTTGACAAAAGTTTATCATAATCAATATTTTGTTCATCAAATGGGTAAAGACCGCAGCATTTGAATCCGCTCATTATTGTTTCAGGCTTGAGGCTTCTATCAAAACATTTTTGCACTTCTCTAGAAAAGTCTGTTCGCTTAAGCTTCGCATAATTATGTTTAACCCTGAATTCCTTCACAATCTCCCGCCAAGTCCCCTTAACGGGCCTAAAAACGGCGACATCAAGAGGCTGCAAGACGTGCGTTGAATTTGGGAGCAAAGCAACCAGTACAATCCCTTTTTCCTTGCAAAAAGTTGTTAAAGGCAGAGATATATGTGAACTATGGCCATCTAAAAATAAAACAACGGGCAGTGTTATTTCCTGTTGTTGAAGCCATGGGTAAAACACATTTGCAACATATTCATAGAATGACTCCATGTTCATCCAGCCTGATTCTGTGTTACCAAGTCCCCACCACGAAGGAACCGTTGACTTGATGTTGTTAGGTAGCCTCTTGTAAGGGAAAAGTACCATTGGCGGAGCTACATTACCATCTGCTGACACATTGACTAATACGGTCAAGCATTCTTTTTCGTCATTTGCAACGCGATTATATACTCGTTTACTACCCTTTTTTACCAAAACCTGCTTGTCTTTTGGACAAAGAAAAAACCCAGTTTCATCGCAGTTGAATATACGTTTTGGATCTTGAAGAACTTGCAGCAAATCGTTTTCTTTTAAATATGATCCTACTCTATCAAACCACGCTCGCAATGCAACTTCCGTGACTTGGTTTCTACTTGTTGGAAGATTTTGTGCCACACGTTTTGAGACTGCTGGATGTCGTAGCATAAACCCTGAAAACCATTTTTTTCCAGGAACTCCATCTTTAAACGGATTAGGGCGCTGCAGGTTTTCAACTAACTTAGAGACAGTGTGTAATAATTGATCTTTAGTCACTGGAAAGCCACATTTACCAAGGTAATGGATCCAATCAACGATTTGTTTCTCTTCGTTTAGGTTAAGTACTGGTTGCTTACCACAATGTTCGTTCTCGTAAAGTTCATCTCGTTTACTCCGTAATGTAGTCTCTGGTACATTATACTGTCTCGAGGCTTTGTAAATACTCATACCTTGTCGAATTGATGAAAGTGCTTCAGCCACTTGGGCATTAGTATAACATTTGCGTTTCTTTCTGTCCATAATGTCTATAAAAACAAAAATAAAAATTATTTATAGATTGCATAAATTTAAATAAAATAATAACATAAATTTAAAAGTTTTTATCGCTTTTGGTTTTATTAAAGAAAAATGCATATTAAATAAGAATCCACAAAAAAAGATGCAAAACTTTTACGGAACCCTAAAATCTTGTAAATTTATGTGTATATGATGAATATAGTATGAATAGAGCCGGAAATACCTACCACCGTAATAGGAAAACTACTCGTGTTTTTATTAATCCTAATTCTGACCCATAAATGTTTCAATTAACAAAAGAGTATAAATGCCTAATCAAAGTCAACAGGTTTTTGGCTCAGATTTGTTAAACTCAAGTCAAAACTTATATAAAATAAATATTTTGTGATAAATTAAAATACACCTTCCCATTTTAACCTCTTATAAGAAACTAACATTTTGTACTCGACAGTTTTCATATTTAACTAGATTTCTAATTAAGAACGCATACCGCAGAATATGGTTTCTAAATTATGTGATTAATAATTATTTCAACTAAACTTAAAACTAATTTGACAAGTTACTAAATTGAAAGTTATAAACAATTAAACATGTCTAGTATTTTTCCTATTTCGGAGTTACACCACCGTATTAGGATCAATCTACAAAATTCGTATCGTATTACGGCGGTATTTTATTTCTTATTTTTTTGGTAAAAAATGACTTACAAATATAAAATAAGCTATTTAAATAGTAAGTGTAATAATAGGAAAATGGTATAAATAACAAATAAACAAACTAGAACGGCTTCTTAATACGAAAAACTTAGTTTATGAATATTTGTGTACTTACGTTTGTTGTTCCGCGTTTGTATGGAAACCCCTCTCACGTCGATGACGTTACACAGACTGATTGGTCTTGTTGTATTGTCTATGTGCTATACTTGCAAACGTCAGTTAAGTCATAAAGTAATAGATTAAGAATAAATAGTTTCGGTTTTGGTGTACACTGAATAAATCGGGAATAAAACGCGAAAATAGAAATACCACCGTAATAGGAAGCAATTTTGACTACCACCGTAATAGGTGCTTTTACCTTACATAATTAAATTCATCATGATGACCGGAGTTTCAATGGGTACATAAAATTGTTAAAAAATCCAAATAGCGGATTTTATCGGCGTTAATGTCCGGGCTTATTTTTTGTCTAAGACCCTCGAGTGGCGTATTAAATCGAAAAAAGGGCTTTAAAAGGCGAGTACAAAAATATATTATCTATACTGATTGACTGACTGATTCATCAACGAAGAGCCTAAACCGCTAGGGTTACAAATCTGAAATTTTGTCAGTTGATGTCTTATTGTAGGCATCCCGTAAGAATGGATTTTTTAAAATTCGTTCCCTAAGGGGGTGAACTAGGCTGTAAGTTTGTATGAAACTCCGTCAGTTTTGAAGTTAGATCGGTGAAATTTCGTTTTTAGCATTTTCATTTAAAATAAAGAGACGGGTATTTTAGCGTTTTTGAAAAATCAACCCCTGAAGGGGTAGAGTAGTGGTTGCAAGTTCGTATAGAACTCCATCAGTTTTAAAGTTAGATATGTGAAATTTTGTATTTGGCTTGTGGCAGTAAATAAGGAGACATGTGTTTCAGCGTTTTGATCGAAAGCGATAAATCAACCCTTCAGGGGGTAAAATCAACTACGCGGGCGACAGCTAGTTATGTATATATGTTATAATGTTAAAGAGGCAAATCATAGTAAAACAACGTTTATGAATAAAAGAAATAGTTCTTATTAAATTACTTCTTTGTAATTATCTTAGAACGACTAAAAAGTACTAAATAAAAACTAAAAAAAAACCCGCGCGCAAAATGACAGAAACAATTTACTCTTCATAGTTAATATCATGCAGTCGGAGGCATTAAATAGGAAGAGTAAAGTGTTTCTGTCTTTTTGCAGGCGGTTTTTTTAGTTTTTATATTTTCGATTTAAATGCCTGTGGCATACTGACGGACTGACAAACTGACGGACGATATACAAGACGTATTGGTACCTACTTCTTGTATTGTGCGAATATGACAAATTAGGAATCTGGTAGGTATTTTGGTCGTCTGGTATTTTAGAAATCTGGTATAGAGAAAAGAAGGCAACGACAAGAAATCCAGAGCGAACAGACACAGGTGGTGATATCGTAATATACTTGAAATTTTGATCCAACTTTAGGTAGGTAATAAAAATAAAGCTTATAAAATATGGGGTTTATTTGTTTTTTCATGTGAAAAGCACCTTAGGATGCAGCGCCCCATAGCTCGCTGGCAAACCTCCAGAGGGATCATATACGAGTATGCTAAAAAAATTTTTTCGGCGTTTTTCGGTACGTAAGTATAAATGTATGTATGCAGTTTATGGTAGTTACCTAACATCCCTATACAGAACCCTTAGTCTGCGCGTCTCACTCGCACTTTTAAACAACGACGACAATTTTTTTGAAAAACAATTTGACGAAATCTATTGAAATTGCTTTATCTAATTTTTAAAATTTATGCTTATCTGATCGCGCTTGGCGCGCTGATCGATTGTCGCCCCCCACCAACGCACTAAACTGGAAACAACGAATAGGAGAACATTCAAAGATTGAACTTGACGTTCCAACAGATGTATAGCACTGTATAAATATATAAGTAGTTTGATGCGCGAGCTGCGCGAACGAACCGCCCGCCGCACGCTTATTTGTGTTGTCGGAGAGCCGTGTAATATCGCTCTTCTACGGTGAGTCGCGTTCTATACTTGTAGCGGAGGTATTATAACAAGAGAACGTTTACGAAAATTTCAGAAATGCTTTTACGTGGAGTGAATACTCTCATATCAAAATCATGTTTTCGGCCGTCGGTAAAAGGTAAGTGATTTATAATATTTCCAATATTTTGACAATAGGTACATTAATTTCATTAGGTACCCATTGTATTCAAATAAAACTCCTAAAACCTACGTATACTTTTGTGACATTTTTCTAACAACTCTCTAATATTAATAAATTCTAGGGCTGTCACTAGTTGTAGGTACATATATAGGCGTGTACTTTCTGAGAGAATACCTAATCACAAAAAAAATATTTTAGGTATTAATTGTATTTCTTTATTCATGTTTGTATACTTCGTCAAATTTCGCATGTAGAGAGAAAGGTACGCATATGTAAATTTATCAATAAATTTTATTTACCTAGGTATTATAAGCTGTTTGTTGGTTAAAAAAGGTAAGTAGGAACCTATAGGGATTCAACGATTTCCATTCCTATTCCGCCAGTCGATACCTAGGACCTAGACACTACCTAAAACCTTCACATTTAAAGTACCTGGGTGCTTAGAATTCTATTATATAGTGGGCCTTTTATTTTCAACGGTATTGTTTGTAAACGCAGCTATCTGTTTTTTTATAAGTACCTACCTACCTTGTAAAAATATTATGTAAGTATTTACTTACGTAGATTTTAGCACTGACAAATTGTCAACACGGTTGGTAGATAGTGTTAATTGATCGTTAAAGTGTTTGATGAATATCTATTATTTTATGATAAACTTTGTTCCCAAATAATGGGGTCGAGTATAGGCTAATCATTGAACACAAAAGAATAAATTAAATAACAGAATGAGAATTGAGCTTACTTTTCAGTAAGGGATGTAATGTAATGTACATCTCGGAATGTAAAAATTCATATCGCTCAGTAGGTATACCTACCTACCTTTAAATGGAACTGTTTACACTTAAATATAATTTAAATTACATCTCAAGCTATAAATATTTTTCCGACCGATACAGCGATCAACAAAGACAAATCTCTAGTCTCATGAGGCAATGGTAACCGTAACTGAATTGGGTAAAAATATATAAAATATATAGTATACACAGTGTTATAATATATATCTCGCGATATAATATACTTAAATTACATCCCATTGTGAAAAGCCAGCTTTAAACAAAACAGGGAAGAACACAGTGACTTGTCAGTTAAGTTGTTGACACAAACAATTATTTGCAGCTAAATATTTTAAATTCAGGCATTAATATAATCATAGGTCCTTACCGCAACTGCAATGATTCTTGTGATTTTAAAAAGTATCAGCTAAACTCATTGCTAGATATTATATAACAATCATAACTTGGTGTACTTACATAAATCACTTGGTACTTACTTTGAAATTAATTGCACACGTGTTACAAAGGAGTCGCCATTTGATGAATAGTTTATGTGCAATTGTTTTGTTTACCATGCAAATAGGTTCTTACCTACTAAAAGAAATCAATATGTCTAAGCAAGCACATATTTTGCACCTAGTTATGTACATATTTATTGGTTACATTAAGACCTAAGGTAAAGCTATATATATATACATAATGTTACCTTGTTGTCAACCGAGAATTACCAATTGTTCTGATCAATCTTACACTCATATTCATGCATCATACGATGCGATGGTGACCACACATAGCGAAGTAAACGTGTGAAATAACGAAAACGATTTCTTCCTAACAGATAACCTAAAGGTTTTTCTATTTGACCGATTTTATAGCTGACCCGCGCAACTTCGTAGGCGTCAATTTTCCAGGTTTTGCAACATTTTTAATTGCTGCTCTGCTCCTATTGGTAGTAGCGTGATGTTATATAGCCTATAGCTTTCCTCGAAAAATGTTCTATCCAACAGTAAAATATTTTTTTCAATTCGAACTAGTGGATCTCGAGATTATCGCGTTTAAACAAAAAACTTTTCAGCTTTAGAAAATTAGTATAGAAAACCATTATTATATCTTACAAATCCGAAGGTCCAAAGCGTTTGTTTTTTATTCCACCGCCAGCCTGTGCTTGCTTCGAGCCGATCAGTAGCTGCCATAGACTATCATGGATCCCTAAAGTCTATAGCCCAGGGCTTTGGATATGATCTCAAGTTAGAAACGTAAAATGCTCATGCCAAATAAAATTTTATAAAAGTAAGAAAAAAATGGAGATATATATTCAATCAGTTTTTATCAGGTTATTCGAAATAGAAGCATAGGTATTGTATAATGTATGTATTCTACCTATTCTTATAGGTAGAATACATACATTATACAATACCTAACAACAATTGTATTAAGTACGAATAACCGTAGATGTGTCAAATGTGAAACTTTTTAGGAACCAATGAGATTGACCATAGGCTCACTGTGGTTATGTAGGTACCTATCTACTTGAATCGAACCCAATTCTTGTATTTCGAGAGGAGAGGAGAGTAACAACCTTGTCCGTTAATTTGAACTTCTACAATAATTTTCACATAGGTGTTCTTTTATTATCTATTATTACCTATTCTGCTAATATTTGCTGTACTTATTTCCTTTTGTGATAGCAGACGTAAACGTACAACGGTACATAAACATATCCATGATACTTTTATGTTTTGTATTTTCGTGCTTAGATAGTAAAGTATCATAGGTAGGTACGTAATAGTTGCCTCGTTACCTCCAATTAATCAATATGAGCAGCGAAAGCCACAGATAGTCCACATGTACCTAGTTAACTTCTCTGCAATAAAAAGGTTGGCATTACACGCGTGTTCCGCTTGTAGTTGGTAGGGTCCATAGCTATGGTACATAACTGCTTCCTTTCCTAGTTTATACATTATTATCGTCAACATCTCTAAAGGTACAATAGAAAGAACAATTGATAAATAATGATTACCTGCTTATTAATTATTATTTATTAGGTTCAAATTTAATGCGGTAGTTTAATGGTTAAGGCATCAGACTCACAATCTTGAGGTCGCTATCTACCATACTACCGACGTGAACCCACTCCTAACACAAGCAATTTAGCTTAGCTGGGGGAGCTAAACGGCTATTACACTACCCTAAATCAGGGCTCTAAATCGAGGTGGCCTTGAAAATTCGTTAGAGAATTAGGGCCCTATCTCTTATCCTCTCTTTTTAAGGATTTAGGGTCTCTGATTTAGTGTAGTGTAATAAGCGCATTAACGGGATCGCTAGTAGGTAATGTGGGACCAAATTCATCATCAATTTTGTATATTGGTGTGGTGTTTTAGCAATGTATTGTTAATGTTATTGTGTAATCAGATTTCAGAGGCTTAGCAACTGCTTTACAACAAGAACCCTCGCAACCGAATATCAAAACTGAAGTCCCAGGACCTAAAACAAAAGAACTTTTGAAGGACTTAAGTACTATGCAGGTAGGTGCTTATCTAAGTACCTAGAGTAAAATACATAGTTTCCATCGTCTATTCTGAACATTACTGCTGCTGCTCCAACTACTGAGACACAGAACTCTCAGAGATAGAGAGTAGGTACGAGACGTACGACGCGGGCCTTGTGGGGATTTAGATATATCGAATGTGCCAGAAAAAAAAAACCCAACTCATAGACAAAGTTATCTACGAAGATGGACTGAGCTTCGATTAATGGGCTTAGTACCTACCTACCTTCTCTGTGGTGTCACCAATAATATACTTATTAGAACAATTTACACCATCTACAGGTAGGTATATATTAAAACTCCCAAAAAGGAAATATTTACATAACCGGGTCCTTATTCACGATCTTTTTTTCGTGTCCGTGGCAAGCCCGTGTGAACTGTCAAAATCTTGCCATAAAGGTAAATGGAGAGCTGCGCTTAGAAATCTAATCAACGCGCATGTGCGGCGGGCTTGCCACGTACACGGAATAAAGATCGTGGATTAGGACTCCGATTGTTATTTACTCTAAAACTAAACTTCGTTACCTTACTGATGTTATTTAAATGAAAATTCAGGTTGATTGACGTGGTTAAGGTTATTAGGGATGAAACTTTTTTCAGTAAAATAAATAGAAATGTGCGACTGTGGTCCCACACTCGCACATTGCTAGTTATCATTAAAAACAAAATAGTAATCATAAACAACATCACTATTTTGTTCTATTACGGCGTCCTGTACCTACATAAATCTGTTTTCAATTGGGAGTTAATAGGCTCAATTGTGCCCCTTACGATCAGGAATTTATTTTGTCTGTATAATAATGAAAATTAATGTGCTGTAAAATAAAACGATTTGTTATTGTTATTTGCGGGGAAATTTAGGAAATGATTTATACCTATGTAGGTATTTTGTTTAAAGTAGATAAGAAAAATTCGAAATATTGACAGGACTCTACTCTATTTCAATGAAAACGAAGTATCGATCAAAAATGAGGTGGTGATATACAGAGCCAGCATCATCAATTGACTTGTTCCAGAAAATCGTCTATGAGTTTGAACTTGTTGTGCTTATCCAAAAATTAATAAGAATAGTCCCCGTAAACTTAAGAAATTTAAGCAAACGAAAATTCATGAATTTTGTCATAAAGAAAGAGAGTTTACTGATAGGGTGTTCAGTCTTGAGGTTGCAAAATAAAACTCACGTGTGATGTATAAGTAAAAGGTGAAAGAGGTATATTAAATAAAAGTGGCACGTTATATTTACAAAATAAGGTTCGCAAGTTGTATTGCATGTAGCAAGTCAGTGCATCGCGACCGACCAATCACGACGACTGCGGTGCATTCTCGGCGCCATATATAAACGTGTGGCACAGCGCGCGGCTTAGTGCATAAATAGTTATTGCGTTGGGATGTCGTCTTTTTCAGCACGCGCGCTACGGTGTCGGCGTCGCGATGTCGGGCGCTATCGGCGGCTTGGCATGTAGGACGCCACATCACTCCCCCTCAAGCGAAGCGTACGTTGTGTTTCACCGTGCGGCCGGATCTTGTGACGTAGGCGCTGCTCGGTGAAGACGATGACGTTGCGTTGTCGCTAGGGGTCATGATCGAAGATGCAGTGTCGCTCGATGCGTGGATCCGTGGCACTGCGCCGCATGATGCTGTGCTCGATGATCTAGTGGGTGAAGCTGTGTCGCTCGGTGCGTGGATCGGTAGCGCTGCGCCGCTCGGTGCTGTGTTGCAGATATAGGCCGGCTTTAATCTGTCGACAGAAATAACAGCGGTGCGAAGCGGTAACCGCAGTGTAAAGTGTTTCCCGTCTGGGCTGCGCTGTAAAACTTCGTACGGGCCATCATATGGAGGTGTGAGAGGTTTGCGTACGGTATCGTTGCGCACAAACACATGTGAGCAGGTTGCGAGATCCTTGTAGACGAAAGTGTTCATCGTTGATGCTCGAGCTCTCGGAGAAGGTGTTAGTGACGTCATCGTTTCGGTCAGCTGACGGACGAAATCCGCGTCTTCAATGTTCGACGTTGTAGGTACGAAGAAATCAGACGGAATGCGAAGAGTCGAGCCGTATGTCATTAATGCCGGGCTGACAGATGAGTCGTCACGTAGTGCATTTCTAAGCCCTAGTAGTACCGTAGGAAGTTCGTTGACCCACCTCCCGTCGTTCGTTCTCGCCATCAGTGCCGCTTTGAGGGAACGATGCCATCGCTCGATTTGTCCGTTCGCTTGGGGATGAAAAGCCGTAGTCCGTATTCGAGTTACGCCGAGTTTCTTCATGAGTGAGGTAAACAGTGACGACTCGAATTGTCTCCCTTGGTCCGTAGTAATCTGCAGAGGACAGCCGAATCGTGCTATCCACCCGTCGTACACAGCCTTCGCGACGGTCTCAGCTGTGACGTCACGTGTGGGAATTGCTTCAGGCCATTTGGTACAGCGATCTATCATCGTCACGAGGTATCTATAATCTTCCGATGGAGGTAAGGGCCCGACTATATCGACGTGCACATGTTCGAAACGCGACGACCGTTGAAACTCGCCGAGTGGACTCACGACGTGTCGTTGAACTTTAGCGCGTTGACAGCTGATACATGATTTCGCCCAAGTACCTACGTCCTTGTTGATCGACGGCCAGAAGAACTTTGTAGTCATAATTCTTCGCGATAGTCGTACTCCCGGGTGACTAAGTTCGTGCTGCGCTTTGAAAGCTGGGACGCGATACGGCGGTGGTAGGTATGGACGAGCGTTCGCTGTTGATGTTTCGCACCATATCGGTCGTTGAACTCCCGGTAGGTTGACGCGCGTAAACTTGAGATTCGGATTTTTCATAGATTCGCGTAGTTCGGAGTCCTCTTGTACCTCCGCGAGTCTATTATAGTCGACGGTTGCGTTGAGTACTTCGACTTCAGCGATACGTGACAACGCGTCAGCTGCTTCGTTCTTATCACCGTGAATGTACTTGATGTTAGTGCAAAATTGACTGATGAAGTGTAGTTGTCGCTCTCGTCTTGGTGTGTCGCTGCTACTCGGCGTTCTTGTTAGCGCATACGTCAGTGGCTTGTGGTCGGTACATATTGTGAGGTCATTGCCCTCTACGAGTCGGCGTAAGCTCTTAACAGCTGTATACATTGCTAATAATTCGCGATCGTATACACTGTACTTACGTTGCGTCTCGCTCATCGTTTTGGAGTAGAAAGCGAGTGGTTTCCACGTATTGTCGATCTTCTGTTGTAGAACGGCACCAATACTGCTGTCAGATGCGTCGGTGAGAAGACATAGTGGAGCGTTAGGTATGGGATGCGATAAGACGGTGGCCTCGAGTATGCTTTGTCGGCATTGCTCAAAGGCTTGTTCGGCTTCGGGTGTCCATAATATTGGTGATTTATCGTTTTTCTTACTATTGTGTAGGTATTTGTTTAACAGATGTTGATGTTCGGCTTGGTGGGGTAGGCAGCTACGGTAGAAGTTTATCATACCTAGGAATCTTCTTAATTCTTGAACTGTGCTTGGTTTTGGAAACTTGAGTATGGCTTGTATGCGATCTTCAGTGGGTTTGATACCGGCCGATGAAACTTCGTAGCCGAGGAATTGTATCTTGTCCTTGCCGAACTCACACTTGTCGACGTTAAGTGAGACACCGTAGTTGTTCAGTCGTTCGAGTACCTGATGTAAGTGACGCTCGTGTTCCTCTTCTGTTTTCGAGTGGACCAACACGTCGTCGACGAAACAGAATACATTGTCGTCGAGTCCTCGCAGTACTTCATGCATAAAACGTTGAAATGTCTGACCTGAGTTACGAAGACCGAATGTCATGCAGTTAAACTGAAAGAGGCCAAATGGGGTTATTATGGCCGTCTTCGCAGCATCTTCATTCTCCATTGGTATCCAAAAGTACGCCATTTTTAAATCGATTTTTGAAAATATTTTCTTTCCGTGCAGTTGGTACGTGAAATCTTGAATTCGCGGAATGGGGTACCGATCGGGGGTTGTCACGGCGTTGAGACGGCGATAGTCGCCGCATACGCGAAGTGAACCGTCCTTCTTCTTAACGACGTGTAGTGGACTAGCCCATGGACTATTCGACGGCTTGCAGATACCCATCTCCATCATCTTCTCGAACTCTAACTTCGCTGCTTTGTACTTATCTGGTGGCAGGGGGCGTGGCCTCGAGTAGATCGGTTGTCCTGTTGTCTCGATGCGATGTGTTACTTCGTGTTTCGTCGGTACTTTGAGTGACATGGATCGCAGAACGTCTGGGTATTGTTTCAGCAGGTCGTGATAGGCGTGGTTGCGGTTGATGACGTAAACGGCTTCGGTACTTTGCACTGTGATGGTGTTTACACTGAGGTCGGTGATGCGGTCGATGAGTTTGCGGTGATGTAAATCGACTAGCAATTCGTGCCTCGCTAGAAAATCTGCGCCTAGAATTGATGTTTTCACCTCAGCGACCGTGAACGTCCACTTGTAGGCTCTACGTAAACCCAGGTTGAGCTCGAGTGTACGTTCTCCGTAGGTACGTATCTCCGTTCCGTTTGCGGCGAACAATCTGTAGGTATTTTCTGTCGGCTTCGTGGGTTTCTTATTTCTAGCGGCTAACACAGATATGTCGGCTCCGGTATCGACGAGAAACTTCTCTCTGCTGTTAACATCTACGACACATAGGCGGTAACTTGGTTTGTTAACATCGACGCCCGCCAACGTGGAT
The DNA here is from genome assembly GCA_945859575.2 of Herminia tarsipennalis. Classification (NCBI taxonomy): domain Eukaryota; kingdom Metazoa; phylum Arthropoda; class Insecta; order Lepidoptera; family Erebidae; genus Herminia; species Herminia tarsipennalis. The sequence goes on from OX243840.2 coordinate 12,898,854, forward strand.
GAACGTTCTAGTTTTCCGACTTCTGCTTCTGTTTAGCACACGGCGGTTCACATTTTCGGGCTTCGTCACCAAATTGAAAATGATAATAACATACCCAATCTGGATCTCCGGGCTTACGGTTCGTGTAGGCACGTACTCGCGAGTTCGACCGCGATCGATTTTGGCGGTAACGGGAATGATGCGTCGAATTTTGTTGTCTCGTGCGAAGTTCGGCGATTTCTAGCGATAATTTCTCGATCTGTTTAGATAGTAGGTCAAACTGCAGGTTTTCGTTTGGTACGTGTTTTCTTTCGAGCGTATGCGCGGAGTTTAACGATGTTGATGGCGACGGACACGTGGGACGCACGGCGACCGCGGCAACCGTCGCAGGTTCGAAGTGTTCCACCATTTTGTCAGCCATCGCAGCTAGGCCTTCGAGCGACGATTCGGTGTTCACGGCGAGCACGGCGCGCACTTGCGTAGGTAATTGATTGAGCCACATTACCTTTAACGCCTCTTGGGTCAGCAATTTCCCGCCTAAATCAGTCATCTTGCGCAGTAACTGGCTAGGCTTCATGTCGCCGAGTTCTAAGCCGCTGAGCAGCTTCTGCAACTGGCGATGGTCGGACTCTTGAAACGTGGAAATCAGCCTATTTTTCAGTGTAGCGTATTTGTTGCTCGCGGGCGGGCTCAGCACGATGTCGGCGATCTGCTCCAGGTCGTTGCAGCCGAGCAACGGGACGACGAGATTGAACTTCTGATCTTCTCCAATTCTGCTAGCCGCAACGGCGGCTTCAAACTGCGCGAACCATAGGCGTGGGTTTTGGCGCCAAAATGGCGGCAGACGCGCAGGCAGCGAGATTGTGGCGACGTCACACGTAACGGTCGTTACCTGTTCTTTCACGTCTTCTACTTCTTGTGGGCTGGTTTCCTCTGTAGACATCTTGGAGTTGCTCCTTGATCACGTCGGGGTCACCAATTTACTGATAGGGTGTTCAGTCTTGAGGTTGCAAAATAAAACTCACGTGTGATGTATAAGTAAAAGGTGAAAGAGGTATATTAAATAAAAGTGGCACGTTATATTTACAAAATAAGGTTCGCAAGTTGTATTGCATGTAGCAAGTCAGTGCATCGCGACCGACCAATCACGACGACTGCGGTGCATTCTCGGCGCCATATATAAACGTGTGGCACAGCGCGCGGCTTAGTGCATAAATAGTTATTGCGTTGGGATGTCGTCTTTTTCAGCACGCGCGCTACGGTGTCGGCGTCGCGATGTCGGGCGCTATCGGCGGCTTGGCATGTAGGACGCCACAAGAGTATGCTTACTGTTCTACTAAAACCACATCTCACTTCACAACTACATTAATCTCACAGTTAAAGCTGCTCAGTTCATACCAGCCAGAATAGGATTATTCTTATATGAATAAATATCAATGATCGAAGTTGTTTAAACTTCGTTTTTAGGTATCTACTTATGATGACATGTGAGAATTAAATAAAAAATTCTGCCATTTTATCTTTCTATAATTAGCTAAGTATACAATAGTAACGTCATCACATCTTATCGATATAACGTAAGATAATAGGTCAAGATCTTGTGAGTAAATACATATCAATAGCATTTTGCTAATCATACAATTTATTCTTACAGCAAGCCGGTTCTGTACAATTATTTGCTGATTATGATAAAAGCATTGGTAACTATTTCGTGGACGCCGATGGGAACGTCTTTTTGGATGCTTTCACACAAATCTCGTCTGTACCACTTGGATACAACCATCCTGAACTGTTAACTGCCTTTGAGGATAAACATAACCTTGTAAGTTTTGTATTAAGTTTGCCTTACAATTTCGTTATTTTCCACCAATGGAAATTTAGAGATTTCTCTTGTCAAACTGACTGGGGAAGTAAGTACCGTGACCTTAAAGAAGGCCGCAGTGGAAAAATTTGGGTATTGGTTGCGAATGACTGAGGTTACTAGAGTTCATCGGGTAGTTTATCTATTGGCATTGGCACTGGTGAGAGCGCTGGGTCTTAGATTACGGTAATAAATACTTATACATAGTTTTACTATGGCGCAGTTTCCATGAGTTAAGGTAGCGGCAGGCGCCTGGTAAGTGCCAACGACGCCAAAAAGCCAAAGTGCCAACAATTTCCATCGGAAAATATAATTTTATTAACTTATATTTTTAGAAAGTTTTTCTTGTCCAAGTCACTAACGTTGCGAGCTAAATTACTCAGAAATGCACGTTTTCTTTTTGCAATAACAAATGTTTTTTTTTTTTCAGAAAGCATTAGTAAATCGGCCAGCTCTTGGGGTGTTTCCTGCAGCCGATTGGCCTCAGAGAATAAGAAATGTGCTAATGTCAGTAGCTCCTTCTGGATTAGATAGTATAGCTACTATGATGTGTGGTTCTTGTTCTAATGAGAATGCGTACAAAGCGGCTTTTATGTGGTACCGAACTAAACAACGAGGAGGCAAGCTAGAATTTACTCCCGAGGAAATGAGTTCTTGCATGATCAACCAACCACCAGGGTCACCACAGATGTCTATTTTGTCTTTTGAGGTTAGTATCTTTTATTCACGCTAAGGATACCCTAAAATGAATCCTTCTTTTTCTTCGTCTTCGTCACAATACTCTTGGCAGAGTGGTCGTCGTCGTCTTGACAGGGTTGGTTCGCACTACGGCTATCCTGGTACCTACATTCATAATCATCACTCCAGTCGCTGTTGGCTTGTCGTGAAATTAGAAAGTGAACCCTTCCTACTACATTAAAAAAAAACCTATCGATTTTAAAGTAAGTATTTATTTAATAAACACGTAATTTACCAAGCCATAACAAGACTAACCGCAACTGTAGGCACGTCTGTCAAGAACAAGCCTAGTGCTTTTCTGAATTTAAATTAATTGGATATACCAACCTCCGGTAATTTTATGAGCGAAATTCATTTCCGCGTAGATAAAGGTGCCTGCCACGAACTTGTAATTCCTGGTGTTTATAATAAAGCAAGTGCCTATGTAAGCATATTGTTATCAAGGACGTTTTTTATAAACCAACTTTCTACAGAACAATATGTGATTATAAAAGCTACAGGTAAAAATAAAAGTAAAAACCCACTGGTTCTGACTACATTTTGTTCGGAGGCGCTCGTCAATCTCATGACCTTCGTGCGCCCCTTTTGTGAAGAGATGATCGTAAATGGAACAGTTAACTGGCTTAAATGTTTCAATAACTTTGATTTCCTTCCAACGTCGTACGCCTTATCTAGGCGTACGACGTTGGAAAGAAATCAACATTTGTTAAATAAATATTTGTTTTTGCGCATTTTATACGAATTCTAGCATATAAACAAAATGTGTAGAATCATTCATTGTAGGCACTTATATAATCAAATATCAAAATCCCGAAATAAGACACAGATTCCAATTAACTTAGGTATGTGGGAGAAAGGAAACAGCTGAAAAAAACATTAATCTTGCCATGAAACGTCATGTTCGAAATTATGGATTGTTTTTTCGGGTATATATTCGTACCTACCGTGAAACCAATCATTTCAACATCGGCCAAGAAAACGGGCCCGTCGCTAACATCTGTCGCGTATTGTTTTTAAACAAATCTGATGTACATTCCTGGCAGGATGAGTATACCTACTCATTTCGAATCGGCTCAATTTCGTATCTGTTGTTCAATAACACGGTGAACCTAAGTATCTGTAGACTTAGGTACTACGTATTATAAACATAGGTATAAGAAACGGAGGAACCATCCAAACCAAGTGAGTGTAATGTAATAAAAGATTAGGTAGTGATAGAGAGCTGTAATAAAATAAATACACGCCAGGATAGAGAATAATAAGGAAACTAGTTTTTACATTTTACAGAAAACACAGGGGTCAGAGCTTAAGCCAAATTAAATAAAAGTACAATGGACCTAAGAATTTACATTAGCTAATTTTTTTTAATAAAGGGCTGAACCCTTCAGAGCGCTGGGCCGAGTTGCAGGAATTCATTTCTTAATGTTTATTCTCGGAGAACTGTCGCTTCAGTCCTTTTCTTCTGATTTTCCCTCATAAAGAAATCTCTTTAGAAGCATTCAAAATTTTAAAGCGTATCTAAAATATAAATTTAGGATTTACCTATGCAAATTACACACTGCCAGTTTAAAATAGATCATAGTAACCATGAAAATATTTCTGTCGAAATGATAGTTGTTCATAATTGTTTGCAATGTTATTTAAAGGAAGATAATTTATGTGAAAATAGCGAAATACATAACAAATGGAATATATACTTAAGAGGTAAAAAATAAAACTACATGAGATATTAAAGTTCAATTAATACTAAGTACTCAGGAAGGTATCTCAGAATATTTTCTAAACACAATAGCTATTAGGTATGTACAATTGTACGTTCTATGGTTATCTGCAATTATTCATGGTCAGGTTATTTGAAAAGTATTTAATTAAATCATATTTTTTATCGATCGGCAGGTAAGTTTCAATTACGTATTTTTATCACGATTTTTGTTTCATTTCCAGGGTGGCTTCCACGGTCGTACTTTCGGTGCATTAACTACTACGAGATCGAAACCAATACATAAGTTAGACTGTCCAGCATTCGACTGGCCGGTTGCTCCGTTCCCCAGATACAAATATCCTTTAGACCAACATCAACGGGAAAATCAACAAGAAGATAAGAGGTACCTATAGAGAACATTATCTTTAAATTTTGTGAACTGACGAACAGTGCAGCCCTGTAATGTATGCTGTCGTGAAACGCCACAATAATAAGTATTACTGCGACAATAGGTATCGTATGTCCGTATTCGGAAACGATGTCTTCATTTCGTACCTATCTATTGTATTATCCCATAAACAAAAATAGAGAATATAGTACCTAAATCATGTTACATAGATAGGTAGGTTAAGGTATAAAGTAGGTAGGTACATTTTATTCGACCAATAGAATCTATTAAAACAATACTGTTATCATCTCGTGCACCTGTTTTCACAAAATTTAAAAATGATTTAACTAAAGCCACTCTTGTATATTATATCATCAAGGCAGTAAATATATAATAGTAATACCAGTAATACCTATTCAAGTGTTTGTATGAGATAAAAGTAACACTCACCACACTTACTTTGAAGCATATTATTAAGGTGATACATCATTTGCAGGTATAGTAGGTATATCTTCTGTAAACGTAAAAATGTCTCAGAGAAGAATAGAACGTAATTACATAAAGCCCGGTTCAAATTATTCCAGTCCAGTAATACAGCGTATCAATACAGTCCAGCGCTGGACTGGATCATATCGTCTACATTATTCCAGGCTTTTAAAAGTGGTAGCAATCGTAACACTATAGTGACAATGAGATCAAAAAAGCAGTTCGAAGATTGTTATAAACTCTCCCACAAACGCATATGTTCATTAAATAAAAAGAAACAAACTAAAGCGTTTGGTCTTCAGTCAACTTCAATGTTATAAACAAAATATCCATATAAACAACAATGCATCTTATAAACGTATAACACACATTTTGTAGAATTCGACATCTTTGCATTATCACGATACAATTTTAAAAGAATAATAATGGAGGCACTCAGGTCACAATAATGCGGTGAAATGTTCTCATTTATCTTTGATTTTCCATTTGGTGAACCGAGTCCCGGACGGCGCATGTGTTTTTGCTCTACTCCATAAATATTAATCCGCGGACATTGGTGTGGGTTATACGTTTGCCAAGCTGAAATTGTACTTATTACTGAAATGTACTGTAACGTATAACTGTTTTATGTCCCATTAAAGAAAATAAATAAAAATGCGTATTCAATGTCAAACTTTCAACCCAGTACTGGAATGCCAGTCTACACTATTCCAGTGGCGCTGGAATGGGCGAGCTGGAATTATGCCCGATTCACATTTATTTCAGTAGCAATCCAGTCCAGTGATCCAGCTCTGGAATACTAAAAAATCAATAATGTAAACCTGACTAATCCAGTCCAGTAACTGGATTGCCGGTCTACTTTTTTATTCCAGCTGGCCCATTCCAGCACCCCTGGAATAGTGTAGACAAGCATGCCAGTACTGGATTGAAAGTTTGACAGTGAACACGCCTAATATTTGATAATAACAATAAAGTTGACTAAAGGCCGGCGCCCACTGCCGGCGTGGCACGGCATGGCACGGCACGTTGTGCTGCGGCATCTCGCGACGTCCCACGGCATTCCGTAGAATGCCGTGGCTTCCGTAGAATTGCCGTGGCATTCGGTAGCATGCCGTGGCATCGGCATCGTGCCCAGCCACAGCAAAACATCGATCAGTTTTACTCCGCGCGTATACGAAGTTGATTGTGTCGTTATGATTGACTGGGATCTAGTATTGATAGCACTTCTAGCTGAAGAGGAGGAGAGACAAACAAGAACTACTAATTTGACGAAAAGACAATTTTGGGTACATAATTTGTGGAGAACAAGATCTACAAATGGTGAATTCAGTAATTTATTTATTGATTTGAGATACGACATACGAAAATTCTATGATTATTACAGAATGGACTATGAAAAATTTGAAAAGTTAAGTCATTTGCTAGAATCGCATATAAAGAAAACCAAAACTAATTTTCGATCGCCTATACCTGTTACAGAGAGATTGTCTGTATGTTTAAGGTAAGTGCATATTATTGATTCACTTGGCTACCCGTGGCCGAAATCATAAACTTCCCAGCTATCTTTTTCTAGCTATTATGTTACAATCTAAATCCTGTTTTCAGTTTTTACTAGGTTTCCATGAATAAATAAGTTTTTCAAATTGGGATGTTTAATAAATGGTAGTGTATAGAATAATTCCGTTATAGCACGGGGTCTCATCACGAAGAAACAGAAATGTAGGTCAAATAAATATCAACAGATGGCGTTATAAGTATCGATTTGATATTGAAGTTTTTTAAAACTTGGAATATCAGAAGATAGGTACTAAAAATGTGTATTATTATTTTTTTATTATTAAGCTATACAAGGGGTTGTAAAATAATAGGTTCCTAAATCAAATTTCCATAACTTTACAAAGTTTCTGATAAAGTAACTTTGATAAAATAACTCTAGCGGCAATTTATTTGTACTACGTTATGATAGGCACAACTTAAACATTAAACTGGTTCAATCTAACAATAGATGGCACTATTTGGGAATTCCGATTCTGACCATACCTATATTTTGTTGATATATTTTACTTATATTTCGACGAAAAGTAAGAGTACAACTAGAGATAAAAGAATTGAAGGCTTTTAAGCCCCATAAAATAACTAGACTCCTGTTCCATTGCCCATCATGTTCAGGGGGGAGGGGGTAACACAGGCCAAGAGTGAGTTAGTTCACGCGATGTGGCGAGGGGGGAGGGAGGGGTTTAATAAGTACATAATCATACACTTCCCCTCAACGCCTTAGGCAGGACCCGCTATTGAATGTGTCTTTTTACCCGACTACGGAGGACTAGGATCAATTTTGATGATTCATACGTCGATCGATTCGTATTAATCTTGTAAAGACATGACAGCAATCGAAATTCAAAATGGCGACAGCCAGACGCCATATTGTAATAAAGAAAAAAATTAAAGTCAACCAACTACTAAACAAAGACTCAAGACTGACTCGTTGGTCTTGCGCCTAGTCGCTCGTCGGTGGTGTCGGTTTTGATGGGTTTCTGCCCTATGACTCCATTAACTTCTATTGGGCTATAACTAGGGACAAGACTACTCGTCGATCCTGCGCCTTGTCCCACTCAAATTTTATGATTTATTGACACATTTATGACACATTGATCCTGCGTCAAATCCTTCTTTAAATTACCAAATCCAACCGGACAGCCGAAGTCCATGTTTTTGCGAACGAAAAAAAATATTTGAAATAAAAATGCATTTTAAAAATAATAATCAAGGTCAGGTTATAAATAGGTACGTACCAGCGGTGTTTTCAAAGACGCCGGCTTCCGATCAAATAGACCGACCGATGTCACAAAATGCCGAGAATAGAGAAAGTTAGCTCATAATAATGTATTTCATTATTTATACCTACAGTAGACGCGCGGGCGGTAGCGCTAAGTCAATAAACTTTGGGTTATACAATAAGTAAAACACACCTTTTTGTAGTTTGTTTTAGATATGGTTGCTAAAGCTAATAATGAATTAATTTATATTGAATGCCATACCTATATTACAAAGTAACCGAAAATAACTTAGACGAATGCACGGTTAGCCAATTATATAATAATATTCCAAAAAAGCAATGCCCGTGAACGATGTCTATGCAGTCTAAAGTACGTAAAGCATGCCTTCTGTAGTGTCGTTATTTTATGTCGGTAGGGCCAGTCGGGCGGTCGGGCGTTCGGGCGCTTAAACCTGGTAATGCCGACACTACCCTAACGGTTATACGACACAACTTAAAATTTGTTTCTTTTTGAATGAGCCTACTAAAAACGTGATTGTTAAGTAATAATGTTGTTTTAATAGACATTATTTTTTTATTATTTTTCGTATTGTTTACCCGAGGAACTAACTTTCGGATCGGTCAAAGTTATATTACAAATAGTAAATACGTAAATATACTAAATAAAATGGGACTAGACTATATTGTTTTTTATATTTGAGTTGATAGCAATCTACCCAACCTACGAGTTTATGCCATTTTCGGTCCAACAGTGTGGTTCGTTTCCGAGTTATGCGCAAATTTATAAAAAAAGGACATTAATGCGAAAAATCGAAAAATACTTGCATCAAAGCTGAACAATGTACCTATTAACTTTTATTATTTTTTTATATTCGATGTTTACAAATTAATCAATGCATCAAAGAGGCCCCGCGAGTCGTGCTGTACGGTGCTTCGACACGGGATCACGGGGACAAAATAATGTTGAGTTGCGTCATTTTTATTACCCGACTGTAAAGAAGGGTTATGTTTTTCGCGCGTATCTTGTATGTATGTATGTAATATTCTTTATTACCTGATATCTCACAATCCACTGAACGGATTTATACAATTCACACGTCGTTAAATTCGTAATAATTTCCCAAGTGTTCTTAGATAGATGACGTTTTTAAAAAACAAACATGGCGGCTATGAGATGTCAAAATAAAGAGGTGTGAAAAAAAAATTGTTTCGAATACTGTAATATGGGTATCAAATTAAAGAGCTCATCTTAAGCATTTCAAAAAGGTATAACATGATTATGACTGTAATACTAAAAAAGTTAGTTAGCAACCATTGTTTTTTCAATTTTCAATACTTGACAATAGCTGTGATAAAAGTAAGTTGCTACATCGGTTACATCCTACAACAACTAAAAAGTATTAAATAAAAAATAAATTATAAAAATAAAAAAACCCGCCTGCACAAAAAAGATGGAAACAAGATCCCCTACATAATTATACAATTTCATGCAGTCGGAGGCATTAATGAATCTCGACAAACTTAGTAAAGTGCCTCCGACTTTATTTTTTTATTTATTAAACGTGTATATCTTACGAAGTATGGGGCGCAGACCTACCTATCTTTTTGTTCTCAAATTTCTGGTTTCTACAAGATCAATGTGATCACAGGGTCAAAACTTTGAACTCCTATATCACACAAACTATAGGGCATAGACTCACCATGTTTGTACTCAAACTTCTTGTTTTGATCGATGAGATCTATGTGACTATGGAGTTAAAACTTTGAACGCCTATATCACACGAACTATGGGGCGCAGATCTACTTTGATTCTCTCTCACACTTTGTTACTTGTTCAAACGAGTTTGATTACAAATAAGGTTGGTTTGGTTGGTTGGTACAAATAACCTATAGTTTGTGTGAAATAGGCGTTCAAAGTTTTGGCCCTGCGATCACGTAGATCTCGTCAAAACAAGAAGTTTCAGTACAAACAAGGTGGGTCTGCGCCCCATAGTTAGTAAGATGTAGGCGTTTAAAGTTTTGACATCGTGATCACATAGATCTCATCAAAATAAGAAGTTTGAGTACAAACAAGATGGGATTACGACTTATAGTTCGTCAGATATAGGCGTTCAAAGTTTTGACCCAGTGATCACGTAGATCTCGTCAAAACAAGAAGTTTAAGTAGACACAAGATGGGTCTGCGCCACATAGTTCGTAAGATATAAGCGTTTAAAGTTTTGACCCTGTGATCACATAGATCTCATCAAAACATCAAGTTTGAGTACAAACATGGTGGGTCTACGACTTATAGTTCGTGAGATATAGGCGTTCAAAGTTTTGACCCCGCGATCACGTAGATCTTGTCAAAACAAGAAGTTTAAGTAGAAACAAGATGGGTCTGCGCCCCATAGTTCGTAAGATATAAGCGTTTAAAGTTTTGACCCCGTGATCACATAGATCTCATCAAAACATAAAGTTTGAGTACAAACATGGTGGGTCTACGACTTAAAGTTCGTGAGATATAGGTGTTTAAAGTTTTGACCCCGCCATCACGTAGATCTCGTCAAAACAAGAAGTTTCAGTACAAACAAGGTGGGTCTGCGCCCCATAGTTAGTAAGATGTAGGCGTTTAAAGTTTTGACATCGTGATCACATAGATCTCATCAAAATAAGAAGTTTGGGTACAAACAAGATGGGATTACGACTTATAGTTCGTCAGATATAGGCGTTCAAAGTTTTGACCCAGTGATCACGTAGATCTCGTCAAAACAAGAAGTTTAAGTAGACACAAGATGGGTCTGCGCCACATAGTTCGTAAGATATAAGCGTTTAAAGTTTTGACCCTGTGATCACATAGATCTCATCAAAACATCAAGTTTGAGTACAAACATGGTGGGTCTACGACTTATAGTTCGTGAGATATAGGCGTTCAAAGTTTTGACCCCGCGATCACGTAGATCTTGTCAAAACAAGAAGTTTAAGTAGAAACAAGATGGGTCTGCGCCCCATAGTTCGTAAGATATAAGCGTTTAAAGTTTTGACCCCGTGATCACATAGATCTCATCAAAACATAAAGTTTGAGTACAAACATGGTGGGTCTACGACTTAAAGTTCGTGAGATATAGGTGTTTAAAGTTTTGACCCCGCCATCACGTAGATCTCGTCAAAACAAGAAGTTTCAGTACAAACAAGATGGGTCTGCGCCCCATAGTTTGTAAGATATAAGCATTTAAAGTTTTGACCCCGTAATCACATAGATCTCATCAAAACATCAAGTTTGAGTACAAACATGGTGGGTCTACGACTTATAGTTCGTGAGGTATAGGCGTTCAAAGTTTTGACCCAGCGATCACGTCGATCTCGTCAAAACAAGAAGTTTAAGCAGAAACAAGATGGGTCTGCGCCCCATAGTTCGTAATATATAAGCGTTTAAAGTTTTGACCCTGTGATCACATAGATCTCATCAAAACATCAAGTTTGAGTACAAACATGGTGGGTCTACGACTTATAGTTCGTGAGATATAGGCGTTCAAAGTTTTGACCCCGCGATCACGTAGATCTTGTCAAAACAAGAAGTTTAAGTAGAAACAATATGGGTCTGCGCCTTATAGTTCGTAATATATAAGCGGTAAAGTTTTGACACAAAGATCTTAACAAACCGGAACAACGAGGAAATCTTAAGAAGGGTTCCTCGTCCTTAGGTAAGTAAGTAATTGAAATGAAGTAGAAAATCCCGATTTTAATAAATTTTAGCTAAGAACACTCGATCAAGTCAACTTTCAATCAAAAAAACTAAATCAAAATCGGTTCATCCGTTTGGAAGCTACGTTGCTACCGACATGCACACATACATCATTAAGCAGATACACGTTAAATTTATAACACTCGTCATTTTTGTCGAGGGTTAAAAAAAGAGTTAAATACCTACTCCCGATGTGGTCGTTAATGAATATTTACAATACAATTATTTAAGGACTCTGACAGTTACACTCTCAAGGCCCGTATTATTAAAACGATCTCAAGCGTAAGATCGACCTTGAACACGAGTTCGAGACTCCGTTCTATTCAATAGATAAGTCTTAATACAGAAAAATTAAGGCAAAAAAATAATATTTTTGCCATTGATATCGTCACAGATAATATAATACTATAATATCGTCGTTGATTATGTCAATTTTAATCCTAAATTGTGCATTTTGTGAAATTATGCATAATCTTTTCACGATTACATTTAAATAAGTATAAAAAATGTTCTCTGACAATAAACCAAGACCAAAAAGATAATTGATGTAAGTATAACATTTTAGACAAGGGTCACCCATCTATGCACCGACTGTGGTAAAGTTACTTAACTTACGCAAACATTCTATCATAATAGAAGTAGGTTCAACTTTGAGGTGTACACCGACGAGTTACTTTAGCAATAACAAATTCGGCGCGATATAAGCTATCAATACATGTTTATTAATTAGTGCCGATCCCAAGACGCTAACCGCACTTAGAAGGGAACTCAGATGATATCGTTCTTTAGAACGAATCTGAGCTTCATCTATTAATACGGACCTAAGCACGGCCGATGGCCGCGTAGTAGCAAATAGCAACCAACTTTATTTCCAAGTAAACGCACGACCAAACCAAGCGGAGGCCTCAATTTTCATCCCTTGATGTTTTTACCGCCATCTTTTGGCGACTTTAGTAAGGAGGGCCATTAAAATCAATCAGCTGTAGCCTGAATCACTAGATGTCGCTTGCTATGCACCACTGCTAATGCCATCTAGCGTCTACGTAAACGAGCCCGAACAGGAGCCCGAGTTAGGACGATCGCATTTCTTTGTATGGGATGAGGTATCTGTACTAGTATAGTATTATATTATCTGTGGTTATAGTAAAAAAAACACGTTTCTTATAATATAAAGATAATCTTACCTGATATTAATAGATATTTGAGCGGCGGGTGATACCTTGGATATATTAAGTAAAGTCTTGATATATAAAGTAATTATTTATTTTTATAATCAGCTATAAGTATTATATATCTGCCACAACTGCTACATGATAGCACTTGACCAATCAATCCAGCCAGGCCGCAGTTGTGCAGAAGGTACCATAATATGACAAAAGTGAAGGTATTTAATAAGAAAATTAGTTTCCATAGTCTGGCAATTCAGTATTAGTGTTATTTTCATATGTATCGTTATTATCATGACGTCTTGTTATAGGAGTAGGTATGTATTCTGTATGTATATCATAGTTTGGTTCGGTGTTACATTGCTGTTCGAGTGGATTAAATGAAGAAAATCTATTTGTTTTTTCGATTCTTGTATTATCGGTTATGGCAACTGAAGTTGGTGTGTATTGCTGAGATGAATGAAATTGCAATACATTATTTGAAATATCCATTAAACCTGATGTTGAAGAACGGTTGCGCCGCACAACTGTAGCTAACTCCATATTTTCCAAATGTTTTATTTCTGCATTGCTTACAATACGTAAAACATCGCGTTTTATTTCAGCTTGTAGTTTTGGTGACAAAGACTTCGCTGTGGCCGCCATTGCCTGAAAAAATATTTCCATAGGATGTTGTTCTTTCTTTTGGTTTTCAATATATTTTTTTAATATTTCTGCTGTCGTTTCTGCATGCTGTGCTTCCAATGGCTTATATGGTCGGTGGCGAACATGTCTAGCTGGTCTAGAATCAGATGCATATGATGAAAATGACATTTGAGATGCAGGCGAATGTGCTTCAGGAAAAGGACCAGGTGATGCTGTTTCGGGCGGTTGTGTATTTTCGGAATGATGCGTATCTTCGAAATGCTGTGTATCTTCGGAAGAAGAGTCTAAATTTGAGAGCTGAGGTCTATCTTGAAAAAACTTTTGCAGAAATTCAAGTTCCTTTTCAAATTTAATTGGTCGCTTCTTTTTAGCAGCGTCTCCGCTTTTGCACACCCTGTTTTTGAATGCTTTTCTATAATTGTTACGAAGGCAGCTCCACGCCTTCTGGCATTCTTCAACTGTAAAAAGAATTATTTCGAATAACACCCGCTTGATATGACTATTTTTAAAAGAGTTGAGCAAATGAAAGGGTTTCATGTACCTATGTCCTAAAAGGCCAAGTAAAGAATACCCGTAACCAGCGAGCATGTATGTAAACGATCTATAGAGTGGAGGGACGTGGTCTCTGCCTATCATTACTTGACATATGTAGGTAACACACGCTTTTAATATTCTTGCTAATAATCGCCATCTACAACTTTTTTTTGTTTTGTTATGTAATTGTAGATGTTGGAGCATACGGTCGAAATAGCGATGGCGGTATACTGCAAAGCTCTAAATTTGGATCGAAACTACGTAACGGTTCTTTATGCATACCACCGGGAAAAGCTTTACCACATTCAACTCAAAAATTACCGCATGTATTTGTCGCTGATGAAGCCTTTCCACTAACAGAAAATATTATGAGACCATACCCCTCACATCTTTTGAATGATGAAAGAAAAAGGATATTCAACTATCGTTTAAGTCGAGCACGGCGTATTGTAGAAAACGCTTTTGGAATGTTACTAGAAAGATTTGAATTATTTCAAAAAGGTATAAAAGTTCAACCAAAGTACATTAACAACATTATACTAGCAAGCACATGTTTACATAACTTTATAATTGATACTCATGCTATGAAGACACCTAGCTGTAATGCAATGGATGAAACCAGTGATACAATATTCAACAATCTGGACGGGATGGTTGTACGAGATTTTTTTTTCACAGAATATTTTTCTAATGTCGGTAACGTGTACTGGCAAAATGAAATTGTTAATAGATGTTAGTTGCTATTTCTGACAATAAATAAGTTAAAAAATAACTTACGAGTTTTATTCATTTCTTCTGCAATTTTTTGCCATGCGTTTCTCTTCATATGTTGATCCATGTAATAACGAGAGGACACATTGTAAATACACTCATGTGAACGAACCAGATTTATCAGTTTCTCTTCATCCATTTTTACGTATTTTACTTGAAAGTAATATAAAATAGCGTACGCACGTCCTATCTCTTGCTACCGTCTCGGTCAGTGTGAGAAACAAACAACACGTGCTCGCCACTGTCTTCCCCTCCCGTGCCCCCGCGCACCTACCGGACTGGACGCTAACCGCTGCACAAGTTTCAACGTGATACTGCGGTATGAAACGGTGTGCCGTGGCAACCCGTCGAATGAAACGGCATAACACGTCATGCCGCGGCAGCTCACGGCGCGTCGCATCATACCGCAGTATGCCGCGGCATCGTAGTATCGAACTAAAGTAACATGAATTCTAAACTCATTGCAATAAGTATCAAAATAACTTGATTAGTAATAAAATCCTTTGCCGTGCCATGCCATGCCACGCCGGCAGTGGGCGCCGGCCCTAAAGATAAACGCTTGAAAAAGTAGACCGGCAATCCAGTAACTGGACTGGGTTACTCACTAGAATGGGAACATTCCAGTGTATCATATAATTCCAGCGCTGGATTAGACAGGCCGGTTCACATTTATTCCAGTAGGAATAAATGTAAACCGGCCTAAATGTGTACTTTGAAAGAAGAAATCGTTGGTGTCTTAATAATTTCTGTTACCTACTACTTACTATAAGGTACCTTAATTAAAGTTATTAGGTAACATAAATTGTCTGTACATAAGGTTTTGATGAGTACAAAATTTACGGCAGAATACCTATACTTTTACCTACATAATTTAACACAACACAAAATTATAAATACATCGTCGGCGTTAATTCTACTGCTATTACATACTGTAATTTTAATAAGAAAAAAACGGTTAGAAATACTTTTGAAAGCGTATTAGGTAAAGTTAAGTATTACTTAAGTAATCGAACATTTCATAGTTTATTTAAATTACATTTTAATTTTGTTACAAGATGCCTCGAACAAGTCGCTGATGTTATAGAAAAATATAACAAGAAAAATAACCCAGTGGCTGGCCTGATTGTGGAGCCTATTCAATCCGAAGGCGGTGATTATGAAGGTTCGCCGGAATTTTTCCAAGGACTGCAAAATCTCTGCAAAGAGGTTTGTACAACGTTGTAGTGGTTCTTTATCACTGTGATAAGCATGCAAACAGATGTAGTTTACTACTCTTGGCCTAGATATTACATTTGGCCTTACATACACTTGCATAAAGCCAAGGTTCCCCTTTATTATGAAAATTGGTGACCTACTTAATATAGTCCATTAGGATTTTTCCACAAGCAAAAGATACTGTCTACCTAAACAATATCTTATACATTTATTTTTGCTTGTGTAAAAATCCTAATAATCCTAGTTCGATAACAGTTAACAGGTGTTAACTGTTATCGAACTATAATATAAGTACTTACCAACCTCCAACCGTCCATCTAGATCTGTGGGTGATATTCCAAATAAAACATTTGTTTGACAAAGATAACATGCCAGAAGAAGATATAATTGGTGGTATTCAAATCCGCGACCTCTCACTGATGCCTAAACCTCTAGGCTACCGCCGATTAGATCGCTTTGAGATAACTACTTAATAATTTTCTCCATTTTACAGAAAGGAGTAGCATTCATAATTGACGAAGTGCAAACTGGTTGTGGGCCGACAGGTAAGATGTGGTGCTACGAGCACTTCAACCTATCATCGGCCCCGGACATTCTTACTTTCAGTAAAAAAATGTTGACTGGCGGTTTCTATTTCAAATCCGAGTTTAAGTAAGTACCTGCGTATATTTTAATTTCTGGTGGATCGGGTTAGGAATGTGAGTTTGATTGATTAGAACCTATCAATGTTATCCGAGCTAGTGTTATCATAGCAATCTGGTCGTAGTATATTATTACAAGCTTTTTTCTATCAGGAGCATAGATAGTTGAAGAAATCAGAGCAAGTGACCTTATTGAGGTGGATATCCTTAGTTATTATGTAGGTATAACTGAAGGATCAGTTAATAATGAATGTTTAATAGAAGAAATTGATCTGAGACACACCTTCATAACTTTCACAACCAAAGAAGAGTGTTGTTAATCTGTTGTCTTGTCATATGGCATGTTTTTGTTATGACATATTACTTAGGTACTGTTGTGTGCATTCACGGTTACCATCTAGTCCCTTATCAACCTACTATGTATTTGAAAACAAAGAGCGTGTGCTCGTTATATTTTTCAAATCTACCCTAAAATGTTAAATAGTACCTTCTAATATTGACAACAATATTAAATACCTTATATTTCAGGGCCCCACAGGCATACAGAATTTTCAACACATGGATGGGCGACCCTGCTAAGTTAATCCTGCTGGAGCGCGTTTTGAAAGTAATAAAACAGGAGAATTTAATCGGACTTGCCAATGAGACCGGACAAGTTCTTAAAAATGGTCTTTTGAAACTCGAGACAGAGTTCCCACACTTGGTGGACAGCGTGCGAGGTCGCGGCACCTTCCTGTCATTTAACACTCCCAAGAGTGATGTGAGAGACAAAATACTAACAAAACTAAAGCAAAATGGTAAGTTTAACCATTTCTTATACATACTTATGTAGTAAACTTGTAAGTAATTCATCTGTATACCAAGACCAGTGGTAACGGCTCTAACTTACGAGTGCCGGCAGAAGAATCAAATCTTGCCTGATTGGATTTTGATGAACCTGAGTGAAAATAGAAACAGGCAGAATTTGATTCATCAAAATAGGTGAAAGGTGAGATCGTCATGAAACCGGTATGTCTTAGAAACAAAACATTTGAAAATATGTAATCCTCACTAAGCTAACGAGCCTAATGCGGATTGGTGAATAGCACATGACTTTGAAAAATTTGAAGATATGGACCGTGATCTACTAACGGATTTATTACGATTCATATCATTTTCTAGAGGAGGCTTAGGTCCAAGCAGTTATAAGGTTAAATGTTCTCAACGTTACAAGGTTAATTAATGTATACCAAGACTAAAAAATGTAAAAATGCCATCATGCCTACTTGTAATCATTTAATGCGATTTTTATTCCATCGTTCATCCATTAAAATAAGGTACTGTGGTAGGTAAGTACACTGAAAACGGACCGCCACATGATGATATTACTCGGCCGGTGTTAAAATTGTTAATCTTTCCTTTTCATGTATACAACATTATTTTTTATATAGTGCAAAGCTTAGACACCCTAACAAGATTTTTACAAGAAATCTATACTAATATTATAAAACTGAAGAGTTTTTCGTTCAAACAAATAAACAAACAAACTCTTCTGCTTTCTAATATTAGTATAAATGAAAATATTGAAAATTTGCGGAGTTATAAGATATTCAAGTTGTCTTGTGTTCTTTACAGTATGGTGCTTAATGTGTCGCACAGTAGGTACTTAATCCATGGGTAATTATTGAAAATACATAGGTGATGATTACATTGTACATCACATTGTGAACAGGATTTGGACTGTTAGAACGATTATTGAATTAATTAATAATTGATTAATTAATTGTAAAATATAAAATAGTCCAAAAACTACCCCATTGGATTGTGTTACTGATTCTGAGCAAACTACTTTCAGGTTTGCACTATATCAAGAATAACGTTGTATGTGTATCCTACTTGTCGAAGTCGATTTTAAATGGAGATATCTGATAGAATACTACTTTACATTCCAGGTGTAATAGGAGGTGGTTGCGGAGACTTGGCGATTCGTCTTCGACCAGCGCTGGTCTTCCAACCTAAGCACGCCGAAATTTACTTAGATATTCTTAGGAAAACGCTGAAACAAATTTAAATTGAAATTTATTCTTTGTGAAACCGGTCGTTTTCATAATAATTTATGTAGGTACCTACATGCACAAAAGCTTAGGTTGAAGGGCTAAAATTCTTCGGTTTTAGGTCTATAGCGATGTCAAATCTATACTAATATTATAAAGCGGAAGAGTTTGTTTGTTTGTTTGTTTAAACGCGCTAATCTCAGTACCTACGGGTCCGATTTGAAAAATTATTTTTTTGTTGGATAGCCCATTTATCGAGGAAGGCTATAGGCTATATAACATCGCGCTACGACTAATAGGAGCGGAGCAGCAACGAGAAATGTTGCAAAAACGGGGTAAAATTTACGCATACGAAGTTGCGCGGGACAGCTAGTATCATAATAATACTGTCATAAAAGCTGTACCTAAATATTAGCGAGCGTTAAAGGTTTAACCTACTTATATCATTAAATGCGTTCTTTTAGCAAGATGCAACTAGGAGTTATGCGCCACGACTAATTACTAGTACTTATTTTTTTTGATATAAAGATATAAACGCACAAAAAGTAGTCCGCTTACCTACACAAAAACGCGCAAAAATCTGTAACTGAATACCAAATAATATATTGTTACTTTAAGTAATATTAATTGTGCATATTTTAAGTTACTAGGTACCTAATTTATGAAAATGAGTGGGTCAAGAAATATTATTTATTAATACGCATTTATATTTTGAATTATCTTATGTAATTTATCATTTCGTAAGGTGCCATATTTATTCGTTTAATAGGTAGATATTTAGATGATGAATATGTAATATTCTTTAACTGTTATTATAAGTTCTAATATATTTAATACGTAGGTACGTACGTACAACGCAACGTACTGTCTAGATTCTTAACGTTGTATCTTGTAAAATTAAGGATCCTGATATGTCTTCCATAATATACTAAGTTTGTCAGTTGTAGTAGTTATTATTTACAATGCCACTAGTACCTTCCCTTTCTCCTCCGGCGTCGGCATGGGCCCGATGTTAAAAGCCTAATCTATACTAATATCATATACCTAGGTAAGAGTCTTGGGCATAGTCGGTCGCCATTGGGAAAGCTCAATTTAGTTCAGTCCTACAACGAACTAGTTCGCTCATTTAGTTCGTTAGTTCTTTTTACATGACTATATGGAAGGGTAATGTTTTTCGCGCGTATCTTGTATGTATGTACGTATATATGTACGTATGTTTTTAAAATAAAAAAAAAACAATAATATATGTGTGTATATACGTATGTAATATTCTTTATTACCTACCTCATATCTCACAAACCACTGAACGGATTTATACAATTAAGACGTTAGAATCGTCTTGACCGCCCAAGTGTTCTTAGCTAAGTGACGTTTAGAAATAATAAAAATGAGATGTCAAAATATAGAGGTGTGAAAAGAAAGTTGTTTCGAATACTGCAAAATGGGTATCAAAATGGGTATCAAATTAAAGGGCTCATCTTAAGCATTTCAAAAAGGTACAACATGATTACGACTGTAATACTAAAAAAGTTAGTTAGCAACCATTGATATAATAAATTTTCAATTTTCGATTCTTGACAATAGCTGTGACAAAAGTTAAATTGTTACAACCTACATATAACTACTCAAAAGTACTAAATAAAAAAAAAACCACCTGCACAAAAAAATGGAAAAAAGATCCTTTATATAATTGATGAATATTATATTATATTAAAATAAAAAAATAATAAAAATATAAATAACTGAGAGCGAGATTGTCAACAAACTAGTTCGCATAGTTCACCTAAAGGAGCGCTTTTCCCACCTAGGTCGTTCGCGAATTACCCAGGACTAATATCTTAGTGTAATACTAATACGTAATAGTGGGGTAAATTCTTTGATTCGGCTCAAAATGCCGCTCAAAGAAGCTCATAAAAAATATGCATTGGTTGTCACAAAGAGAACAATAAAAATAATTTGATTATGAGCATGATTTGGCTTTTGTAAGTAAAGATTCTGCGTGACGATTATACGAGTTTAATCACCCTTATGCTGAATACATTTAATAGATCTATGAATTATTTTTTCAAAACTGAACACACGAAAGCTCAAAATAAGCCTAAATTGCCTCCTTTACCTCATTGTCGTCGGAAAATTTCCTTCGCCTTAAGTCTTTTTTTAGATTGGGAAACAATACAACATGCGTGTGCAGAGCAGTCATTGCAACTCTGCTCTTGTGAACCGGCGCGTTGTGTTGCAAGAGCAACACACCTTTGGTCAATTTTCCTCGACGTTATTAAATATCTCCTTTAATTTTTCTAGTATCGTTGCGTAGTATTCTCCGGTTATGGTCCTTCCCTTTTCCTTGTAATCAATCAGTATTATTCCCTCACAATCCCAAACAACAGTAGCCATCAACTTTCCCGCCGACTCCGACACTTTGAATTTTGTTTGGCGGTGGTGTCCCCTTTTTGTGCCATTGCATGGACTCTTGTTTGGACTCAGGCTCAAAGTGATGAACCCATGTTTCATCTCCGGTAACAATCCGCTCCAAAATCTGAGCAGGTTCGTCTCCACACAACTCCAAAAATTGGTTTGAAGCATCGATGCGTTGCCGTTTCTGAAGCGGCGTAAGCATTCTCGGTACCATCTTGCACTGACTTTTTACCCAGATGGTCATATAGGATTCGCAAAATCGTAATAACTATCTGATACTCCAACTAATGTAGATAACCCTTTTTTTTCAAACGGGGAATCTTCCAGTACAATTTTTTTCCACTTTTTCGATGATGCCTGATGTGATGGCCTCAACTGGCCTTCCTGAGCGAGGGTCGTCTTCAATCGACTCCCGACCATGTTTGAAAAGACTATGCCACTTATAAATCATTGATTTATTAGGGCACTGTTCCATTTTATTCAAAATGGTCTGAACGTTCTTTCCTTGCTTGGTAAGGAATTTTATCACAGCACAGTGCTCAATTTTCTACATAGTTTCAATTTTCTTCCGAATTGACTTGTTTAGCAGGCGAGTGTTCGTAAACGAATGACGCAATCGACTCGACTCGCGGTCATCACAGCAAACCCGTGATCGGGGCGTTGGCCCCTTTCAGCGGGCTCTACCGCTACCCTTGGATAAGGGTAGGAAGGCTGGTTATACTGTTGGTATCTGAGTCGGGCATGTGCCAGTCAAGATCAAACCTGAGCTGGATCAGACCCCCGGTTGTCCCGGGGGAGGTCCAGCTCCAAGTGACCAGCGACCTGACGGCGGCCTGACTCGCTAAGTTTGAGTGTTGTTTCCTCTCCCGCACAAAGTGCGCCTATTTATATAAATAGAGCGGAGGTGGAAGTGGCACACTTATTTGGTATGTAGCTTGTCGACCCTTGGTGGTAGGCCGCTACTGGCTCAAATGTGAGCCTGGCTATGTCCTTGGAGATTTAGTGTTGTCCTCTCCGTGCACGAGTGCGGCCGAGATGTCCTAAAGTGCTTTCAGGACTTTCTTCACGAACGCCTGCATGCAGGGTTGGGGGGCGTCGATTTAGTCTGCAGTGGCAGTTATGGCTGCTGTGCCGGAACTGCTGGCAGCGGTGGCATTGGGCGGGTTTCTTTTTACCCCGCCATGCTTCAATTTTCACGCCGGGGATACCGAGCATCTCTCTGATGTTGTAGATCCCCGGAGTAGTGTCTTTATGGCGATGTAGGAAGGCCAGTAAAATTCAGCCGGGGCGCTCGCGGCGGTCCCGTATTCTTACGTATTCGGGGTCGTGTCCCAGGTTGCACAGCTCCTGTTTCACCTCCTCCGGCGTGGCGTTCGATGGGAGACCGCGGATGGTGTTCTTTAGGCTTCTTTTTTCCGAGAGAGAGTAGGAGTGCCAAGACACTCCTTCTACTTGCAGCTCCATCAGGTAACGTTGTACCACTCGGTATTCGTCTTCGTCTATGGGGGAGATATGTAACCCCTTTCTGAAGGGACACACTTGGGCTGCTCTGCCAAGGATTTTTTTCGGCGCAGCGTATGTTGCGCCCAGTTTAGGAGTTGCTCGACGATATGCGGCGGGTATTCTCGTCTTTGTTGTGGTTTTGTCGCGGAGGTAGCATGTGCGCTGCTGGCTGCGGGCGGTGCTGGTGGAGGCGCACCGAGCGCGTCTGCCGATCTAGTGGCAGCCGTCGCTGTCGGCGTTGCCGCCGGCGACGCTGTAGTCTCAGTGTACGTAAGCGTGGAGCGGGTGGCGTTCTGCTGCGTGCGACGGGCGAGACGCGGGTCTCGCGATACTGTCGCGCAGTGGCGCTTGGCGTCATCATCTAAACGAACGACGCAATAAGGCTGAAACTCAATTTATATATTAATGATGAGTCCCCAATTTGTATGACGACCACGAGTATCACGAATTTTTGGACCTCCCTTCGTAGGCCATTTTCTTTCTTTTGATATCAGAATTAATAATATACATTTAATTAATCACCCGTGTTACGCGTCGGTGTTATAGACGGACCGTCGACACCATTTATCTACGCTTTGGTGTAAGAGGCGGACCGTTGACACCATTTATCGAAGCAGTGCAGTTGCGGACCGGCACGAGGCGTCGAGTCAGCGCTACGTGATTTCCACATCTCGCCACTTCGATTTCGCAACCGTCTTTCCATAGTTGTAGTTTTAGATTTTAATAAAGAACGATTCATTCTTGGTACATACATCGACCATTTATCACTAGTTTTAGATTTTAGTTTAATGTAATTTATAATTAAATTTATTTAAGATGTATAGACTTTCTCTGCAACCTCCGGCTCCAGTTAACGTAATTGGCGCAGTCGGTAGGATATTCGCGGGCCGGTTCGCGATAATTAGGAATATCTCAAATCGATATCCGCGTTCGCGAGTCACCCGGGTGGTTTCCAAGCACCTTCAACGAATATCCGGATCTTCGGAAGCTGAAGCCAGAGGCGTATCCAGACATCGATACTGCAGAGGGGCCAACTATACACTTATTGAACCCAGACGGAACATCCGACCAGAAGAAGTAAGATGAACACCAGTGGTCTGGCAGCAATATTTGCCACTCCGCTTGACAAATAGTTGCTGTTCTTCGGGGGGAGGTGTTACGCGTCGGTGTTATAGACGGACCGTCGACACCATTTATCTACGCTTTGGTGTAAGAGGCGGACCGTTGACACCATTTATCGAAGCAGTGCAGTTGCGGACCGGCACGAGGCGTCGAGTCAGCGCTACGTGATTTCCACATCTCGCCACTTCGATTTCGCAACCGTCTTTCCATAGTTGTAGTTTTAGATTTTAATAAAGAACGATTCATTCTTGGTACATACATCGACCATTTATCACTAGTTTTAGATTTTAGTTTAATGTAATTTATAATTAAATTTATTTAAGATGTATAGACTTTCTCTGCAACCTCCGGCTCCAGTTAACGTAATTCCCGTGACCAGTACTTTAGTCAATCCAATATTTATAAGCACATATAGTTTTTCTCTTTGTTTTAAGTAGATGCTCCTACTATGTTGTACTCAATAAGGCTGATTTTATTTTATCTCATGTTCCAACTTTTTGATAATATAATTTGCATCAGGCCTTTATCATGGTGTACAGTTATTATACAGGCAGCACCTTACTCCCATATCAAGTTTATAAACATTAAAACATTGTAAAATTGATAATTTGAAAAGAGTGGTCGCGACTCGCGAGTTATTAATTCCATTTTCTTTTCTCCGGCTTTACTTACTGTTTGCGAACTTGGCATTACATGTAGAATCCTAACGTATCACAGGCGTTGTTTTGCATGGATTTGCATTTGGGAAATCGCGGGTTCGAAGCCTTATCATTATATTACTGATGTGACACACTCCTGACAAACATTTAACTTTCTATCAAACAATATTTTAGTATTACTCGTATATCAAACATACTGACAAATACAAAGACATTTATTCGCTTATAGTATGGTACAGATGGTGTTAAAATGTAACAATGTAGCAATGTGAGGCATACGAATATTTAACAATTTTAAATAAATTACTTACATTTAGATTGTTAGGTACACAACACAATTTATAAAATATTCCCTTTAACTTATAAAGTATTGGATTTATGAGAGAAATATTCATTTAGTGTATAAAAGCATCTCTCCACCAACCATGTCCGTAATTTTATTTTAAATATTTTTGTTGGTAGTTCTCTTATTACTCGAGGAATGTTGTTATATGCTTTAATTGACATCGGATAACTATTTCTATAATGTAGCGAGCTATTACAATGTTTAATTATTAGTTTAGTTGAATCCCTTTTTATAAATGTACTGTTTTCGGTAACTTGGGTGAAGAATTGAGGGTTTTTTTTAACGAACAGTCCTATTTCTATTATGTACATAGATACTAGGGTTAATATTTTTACACATTTCTTTTGCATTATAAAAGCTCTCTGCAATTGACTCGAGTTACCCCATAGTAGGACGCCATATCTTAGTACTGATCTTACGTATCCATGATATGCGCTAAGAACCGCCTCTTCATTTGCAGTGTATCGAAGCTGTCTTAAGGCGAATACAAATCTATTTAATTTATTACACACTGTAACTATTTGTAAGTACCAGTTACAGTTTTCGTCCAATGTGATACCCAAAAATTTTGTGCTATTATCTTTTTTTATTATTTCACTATCATACATTGGATGTATTTGTTGCAGTTTTTATTTGTAATTAGAAATTTGTATTTACTTAGTTTTTGATATATTAACTTTCTGTGAGCCAGTAGATCGTGCAAGGATTTGTTATTTTCAGGAATAATCACTGATACGTCATCGGCGAATAGCACACATTTATGATTTGTTGCCCTCGGCAAGTCGTTTATATAGAGGAGAAACAACAAGGGTCCGAGAATACTCCCTTGAGTACCTCAATGCAAAACGCAAAACGGCGTCATCGGCGAATAGCACACATTTATGATTTGTTGCCCTCGGCAAGTCGTTTATATAGAGGAGAAACAACAAGGGTCCGAGAATACTCCCTTGAGTACCTCAAGGGAGTATTCTCGGACCCTTGTTGTTTCTCCAGATCGGTTGTATTTGACACACAGATTCTATTTTGGTCTACACAGGATATTTTTACGTACTGTTCTCTATCTCTAAGATAGCTTTGTAACCATTCTAGAGCAGGACTGCGGATACCGTAGCGCTTACATTTATGAAGCGTTTTGTGGTTGACCAAGTCAAACACTTTGCTCATATTCAAGAAGATTACAGAGACAGATTACGTTTTCTATTTATATTGTCCGTTATAGACTTCATTACAGAAAAAGCTGCCAAGCTAGTCGATTTACCCTTTTGAGACCCGTTTTGTTCTTCATCTACTTTATTGAATTTATTTATAAATTGTGTTAATCTACTATGCATTATTTTTTCGTAGATCTTAGAAAATATGGGTATGAGAGTGATCGGTCTATAATTTTCAATTTCTAGAGTTTTTTCATTCTTGCAGAGAGGTTTCACTATTGACACCTTTAGTCTATCTGGAAGGGCCCCATCGGTTAATGATATCAACACCTGATTTTAATACGATAGTGGACACTTCATCGTTGCCTACAGACTTCTTGTTGCTTAATGATTTTATAGTGCGAGATACCTCAGTAGGGCAACAAGGTCTTAAGAAGATACTTACATGGTTTCTATTGGGTAGGGGAGGACGCTTTGCACCAACATTATTATTAGATATATTGGTAAAGAAATTGTTAAAGGTATTAGCAATGTCGTGAGGGTCATTTAAAATAGTTTTGTTATTGATTATTTCATTTATTTGATTGTAGGTTTTGTATGAATCTGCTCTATCGTTGATTATATTCCATGTAGTCTTGTTTTTGTTTTTAGACTGAAGAACGCAAGAGTTTAGTATATTTTAAGTAATTTTGTTTTATGACCTCGTCGTGTTTTGATAACACAATCGTTTCATTTCCGTTTATATAAACTAGAAACTCTGATTGCTTTTGTAATACATTTAGGTGAATTGTTGTTTAAATACATCTTAGTTTTCCTTAAAGTAAAGCATAGTCTATAAAATAATATAAGTACGTCATAAAAAATATTAAAGCTATCGTCTGCGTTAGTAGCTTCGAAGGTTTCATTCCACGACAGGTTCCCAATTGCTTTTGTAAATGTTCTTATATTGTTACTTATTGACTTATTTTTTTCTACAACTGGAAATGTCAGTAATTGACATGTATTGTGATCAGTTAAGAAAACTTCGCGAGTAAAACCTTTAGCATTCTGAATATTACTTATTATATGGTCTAGGCATGCAATATTTCGTGTTGGGCCATCAATATGATAGGTAAATGATAAGTAGGTGTAAGCCATAGATGCAGGTAATATCCTAAAGTTTTGTCGAATTAGTATATACCTTCAAAGTGTCAATATTTAGATCACCCGTTAATATAATGCGTTTTTTTCGATTGAGCATATGTGTTCATGTGACCTCTCTGCAAGAATCATGTGTATATATGTGTTTGTATTTGGAATCCGATTTAAGGATATAACAACACAATTCAAAGAAGGTATTTCAGTTCTACAGCATTCGAATATTTTCTCAGTACCAAATTCAAATCAATATTTTTCAATTCTAAGGATGTATGTACTAGAATACACACACCTCCACGCTTTTCTTTTTCCCTTGAGAATGAACATGCAAGATTAATTTTTTTAAACTTTATATTTGTTCATCACCCATTTTTAAATTAGAATTAATTCTGATTAGAATGAATTCAAAGTATGCAGCGTAATTAGTTCCGTTTACAATTTTATTGTTACATGTTTTAAAGTTTGTAAAATCATGAATTTCGAGTGGCGGACACACCTTAACTGTGCGTACGCCAATACAATCAAGCTATTGAGGTACTGCCGCAGTCGTCGCGGGCAGGTAGGGCTGCTCTCCGCTATCCCCCTTACCGCACCTCATCGTTTCTCTGCCTAGCGCTCGAGTTACACCATTACTACGTATTAAACTTATTCTCAAAAGTCCAAGAAGGAAATATTTAATTCTTACATTTGACCATTAATGACATATAGATGCCAAACGTGGAACCTAACGAAATAAAATATACGCAAACTTAAAACCTGTGAGCACAGTATGAAGCGACGCATTCTCAAAGACAAATTAAAAGACCAGTGACGTATAGACCTGGGATTCACTATCTTTATTTCGTTTTCGTAACAAGCCCGTGTGAACTGACGCATGCGCGGTGCGCTCAAATATGTCCACCAAGCATGCGCGGTAGTGATGGGTTCACGTCAGCAGTACAATGTGTGTTTGATGTAGAGAGCTGCGCTTAGAAATGTATCAACGCGCATGCGCAGTGGACACCGAAATAAAGATAGTGAATAAGGATTCTGGACTGCGCCATAACCTCACAAAATTTACCACTCTCGACGAAAACAAGTAGGGTACTGCGGGAGTCGTCTTAAAAAAAAAAAAGCTTTTTTTTCGACAAGCCCTGTGTCCCGGGGGACTTTACAAACCTACGTCACGGACACATAGAACACTCAGACTCGCAGCTAGAATTATTATAATTATTGATTTATAAAATTAAGGAAACAAATAAAAGTCAATGATATAACGTACTGTATAAGAAAACTAAAATGGTCATATAATGAGAAGCAATAAAGAAAAATGGGCTAAAGACGTAACCGAATAAATGAAGTGTCCTAGGCAAACAAGAAAGAAAGGAAGGCAGCGTCTTAGGTGGGAAGACTATAAATCCGAAGAATAGCTGGTATTACTTGGGCGAGAAAGACCCATGATCGAAAAATGTGGCAAACTTTAGGGTAGACCTTTGCGGAAGACAATCTCACTACCGGTATCTAAAAAATAATTTTAAGTCTAATAATCATGAATTACTTACTTATATTTATACTCATACATAGTATACTAGTTTAAAATAATGTTTTATAAGGTGTATTGTTTATATTTTAAAGTTCAAGGATCTGTTTGTTTTAATTGGTTGAAGGCGCTAATGTCAGGAACTACTGGTTGCTGGTACGACGAATGAAAAATCTTGCAAAAACGGGGACAATTGACGCAGACGAAGTTGCGCGGGTCAGCTAGCAATTCCGCAGTGAAACCTACACGATAAAACTCATGGACGTTACATTATTTGGTTGTTCTTCGTGTTCTTTTGACTATTACAGCTCGATGATATGGGCCTAATGCTTTCCACTAGCTTTTACTACCTACGTTGATTTAAACTCTTTCTTAAATAATTATAACAATAGGTTTGTAATCCTATTTACGTTTCCAGTCTTCCCGCTATGTCAAAAAACAAAGTTTTCATTGAAGGTTCAAAGTTATATAGGTGTCACCTCATGGTGATGTTCTGTCACCTCAACTCTTTTTATTTTTCTCCGGTATCATAAAATTTTAATACCATTTACAAGAGGATTTGCATCTGAATCGATACATTAAGACCCTAAGTCTAGTTGAAGACGTAACGGACAACTAGCTACTTAGCCCGACTTTAACAAGTAATAAATAATATAACGAAAATATCGATAAGTAGTCTACATTTACAAAATATAATTACAAATAAAATTTGAAGTGAGGTTAAGGGCAAGTTGAAATACGTGCCTACTATTATTTCAATCGAAACCCAAAGTAAAAACATAACTAGGTAAGTAATCCTCGTCCTAAACTCTTATGTAGGTATTTATCCGTAAAATTAATAATTCCACGCGCTGGTAACTAATTTTATTATTTAAAAGGTTTAGATTAGATTACTTAGGTACTAGACTTAGCATATCCACCTACAAGCGTGACGCTTGTAGGTGGATATGCTAAGTCCATTGTTCAACAATGGACTTAGCCTGTCGGAATGGATTAGGACGAAGGCTAAAAAAAAGAAGCTTAAGTCGCGTTTACTCTTAAAAACGTCAACAGTAGTTTTTGATCTTCAGTTATGAATTCCAAGTCTCCATCGTACAGTTCAAGACTGAGAACAAAATAACTTTACCTGACGTCTTCTCGCCTACACGAGGACATTCACCCGCACTTATTTAAATGTAGCCAAAAACTGTAAAACATGTGCCATCCATAAAAGGACTACCTATTTTATTAATTATAATTTGGCCTTATAATCTCCTTATAGAAAGACGCATGAGCATTCAATTTGTTTGCTTCATTAGAAAAATATGTTAAAATAACTTCTTATTCCCAATTTCTATAACGGTTTTACGGTTTTAAACTTTCTCAAAATAAAGTTCAATGCAGATTGAACCCTCTCGTGTTTTGTTACCTATTAGCAGTAGCAAAAATAAACTACCACCATTATTGAACTCGTCAACCCAACCGTCGTATTATTATATTCTTTGAAGCAGACTAAATAATTAATGACGTTCAACACACAACAAGGAAGTACGAGTGGGTGGCACGCATTGAATGAGTTGGACGACCAACCGCTCAATATGACCAATCTTGGCTAATGTGCAAAATTAACTTGTATATGATATTAAATGGTGTTTTGCTCCGAGTAATATAATAAGACATGTGACTAATATAACTGCAAAACTATTTTGTATGAATGCCGATGTCATTAGTATGCCTAGTGTTTAAACTTTTAATAGATTGGCGTGGCTGCTGTCTCCATAAACTGAATTTATCTCGGGCCTTAAATGGTCTTGTAGTTTTGTCATAATATTCTCACACTGCTGTGGACATGATACTCTTTATTTTCGTTTTTAGTGTTTACCTTGATAAAACCAATCCTAGTGCTCTTAAACCAAAACCCTGATTTCACATTCCTTACACAGTGATATTTCTGATGTGTTGGTGCAAAATCTTATAGCCACCATTGCAAAATTTGAGTTTATTTTAAAGGAAAAAGGTCACTTTCTTAACCAAAGCTTTGTTAGCTTTCCTACTAGACGTTTTATTACTTTTAAGTTAAGTACGCGTGGTTTATCCTCAAGGTACATACGCTTAGGTAATAAGTACAACTCTACATAAATGTTTTTAAACTTTCGCGATTTTTCCACATCTATACTAATATTATAAAGCTGAAGAGTTTGTTTGTTTGTTTGAACGCGGCAATCTCACAACATCACGCTACGATCAATAGGAGCTGAGCAGCAAAAAAAATTGTTGCACAAACGGGGAAAATTAACGCATACGAAGATGCGCGGGTAAGCTTGTATTAGAATATAATCGGGGCTTATCGAGTGCCTTTTATTTGCCCAACGTTTCGATTGAATTGCACCGATCGTGGTCACGGGTCGGCAGCTTAGCATTGTCTCCGTGAGGCGCGTCGTTTTGCAACTACCCCCGCCTGGTCTTGATAATTTTGATAATTTTCCCTGTCTGTCTACATAGGTAAACTACTGTACCGGTAACTCATTTTATTCTCGTCTACCCAAAATACATTCTACTTAGTAGGTTTTCAATAATTTCTTCAGTTTTGTAAATTGCATAACAATTTGCGTCATCAGTTAGGCACCTACCTACTTCTTGCTGTATGCAAAATATGGCTTTTAAATGACTCAGGCGACATCGACATGTCGATCGCTCCTTTGCGCAAACTACGTCAGCACGTAGGTTGGGTGGGTTTGGTATTTTATTAGCCATTTTGTTCTGCACTGTAATGACTCTACATAAAGATCTAGTACCTACCTACCTAATAGTAAATACAGCAACGACTGTTTTTACAGGTTGTGTCTACATTATTACAGTTGCATCGTTCGCTCGTAGAATTGCTATCGCTGTAATTTCAAATTAATCAAATACTTTACTTAAAATTATGTAATACGTTACATACTATCAGTGCTGTAAATAGGGCAGTGAAATAAATAAGGACGGAGATTTCATAAGATTTTTTCACGGCTATCGGTTATCACGATAAAAAACATCCTATGTCCTTGTCTGGGACTCAGACTATCTCCGTACCAAATTTTATCTAAATCGGTTCAGCAATTTAAGCGTGAAAAGGTAGGTAACAATCAGACAGACAGAGTTACTTTAATTTTATTTTATAATATAAGTAGCTATTCCCCGCGGATTTTCCCCTGTTAGGTTTAAGTTTTAATAAATGGAGCTTTTGCGTTTTATTATGATATTTTTTCGAGTTAATTTTCGGACTACAACGAAAAGTTGAAAAAAAATGCCTGAAATGGTTCAGCCGTTCTCAAGTTTTGCGCTTCATCATCACATTTCTCGGTTCATTTTTATTAATATAGATTTCTAACTGTCGCTGGATGATTTTACCCCTTAAGGATTAATTTTCGCTTTTTTTAATTAAAACAACTTTATATACATGTTTTTTTATTTGCAACCACGAAGCCAAATACAAGTTTTCACAGATCTAACTTCAAAACTGACAGAGTTTTTTATACAAATTTACAACCTCTGTTTTACTCTGTTAGCAGTCGATTTTCCAAACACACTGAAACATGTTTCCCTATTTTAAACCAAAAAGCCAAATACGAAATTTCGCAGATCTTACATTAAAACTGATGGACTTTCATACAAACTTGCAACCCATTTTTACCCTCTTATGGGTTGATTTTCAAAATCGCTGAAACACATGTGTTATTATATATGTTCGTGAAATATTTACGCGATTAAGACCCGTAGCTTATAAAATTCTATAACATGTGTATTATTTTAAACTAAAAAGCCAAATATGTAATTTCACAGATCTAATTTTAAAACTGACGGAGTTAGTTGAAACCCGTTTTTTAATCATTGTTTATTGTGAGGTTAAGGCCCTCAACCCGACAAAAAACATCGGTTTTACTCCAGAGTCTCTTAGATGTGTGGTAAATGGTTGTGTGACAAAAGTAGGTGGTGGGTGGTGAAGGGTTTTGTATTAAATATTATTTTATAAAAAAATTACGAAGTTATTTGGTGTAATGTAGAGAAGCCAAGAGCTATTAAGGTTAAGGTTAAGGTTATTAGTATATTAAAATCACCCTGTATATGTATAGATTACTTACTAACTACCTACTAAAACATTTTAATAGGTTCCTATTAATATCTGATAGGTATAGGATAGGCACGTGTTTAGATGTTTGTTACTTACAGTCTATTCCAATTAGGTACGACATACCTTTTGACAGGTTGTCTGTTTTACATAGACTAACGGCCGGTCTCAATAATCTAACTATCGATGGATTTGACTCCATAAAAAATATGTCAAAATTCTACCTCTAGTAGGCAAATAGCCAAATCCATCGATAGGTAGATTATTGAGAACGGCCGTAAGAGGTAAGTGAAACAGGCAGAGTTTTACGTTTTCAGAAGTGTCAAAAGAGACACCGCCGATTTTGCTTGGCTATAGTTATACTACTACTCCAAAGTAGAATCGGCAAAGGAGAGCAAAATCGGCTGAAAGGATATAGATGAAATGAATCGTGGATGAGTAACTTATAACTTAGATTAATGCGTGGGATACTACCTAGGTATATACTATTTATTGCGATAAAAAAATTCCCACGAGGTCAAATCCACATGCGAAAGTTAGTTGTACCTATGTTGATGTCAAGTAGTTGAGTGTGGGTTCATATTAATTAGTTAAACGAGAAGAAAACCTCCCGATCAACACATGGTGTTGACTCATTCCTGCGTAAATATTGTTTGACGGAAGGTTTTCTGTGCGAATAGGAAAATTTGGGTGTGAACAATTCTTATACCTACGCAAATAGTTTTAGTAGTTGTGTACAAAGTACAAACTCAGTTTGTGTTGTTTAATGTAAAGAAAACGAAACTAACATCCAAATAGGTGCATGTTTTAAAGAGAAATGTAAATACATGCGGCCTAATGATGCCGCGTATTGTGACAAACAGTACATAAATAATTTTGTTTGACGTCGGTCGTTGCCGCAGCCGTAGAAAAGTTGGCACTTAGAAAACAACACTTTCTCTAAATGTTGGTTACTCGTCATTTGCTTGACGTGTTGTGTGATGTGATGTCGATTTCAAAACTCAGTTTCTGAGGTGTTTGAAGAGTGTCAGTTAATAGATTTACTTATTTCATGAGCCTTAAATGCCATTTTACTGACCTCGATCACGCGTTGATGGAGCCGTGTAGTGACAGTTAGTTAAAAAAACAATTATCAATTTCTCTTTTATTGCTATGTCGAATTGATTTCTTCTGCTAAGACTTGCATACGTTACTAATGCCAGTTAGAAATCGTATGTAGGTAGACGTTTGATAACAAGCGTAGCTAGGTCAAATGCATAATAAATGGAGCTGCTGAAGCAAAGTTTCTAGACTATATTTTCAGCAGAAGCTCTACAAATGGTATTCGACTTATCAAAATATTTTGGCAGCAGGTAAGTAGTTTATTACATATCTTGGTAGAAGTACCTACTTATGATTATTTTAACCTGGATTGTCTAACTCTAGGGCAAATACCTCCCCATCCCTCTTGAACTTCTCGCTGTCCTTAATCTAACTGTCCTGGATCAGTTTTTCCATAGCGAGTCGAGTAGGCATCTACATCTCACCATCTCCCCTAGGGACTTCCACAATGATGTTTATTGTTTTTATGAACTACTTTTTTTTCTAGATTTAGTCTTTCTTATATTTAGTAGGGTTAGTAGGTATACACTAACCCTACTAAATGCAGCACGTAGTATCACTCTAGGTTGAAAATCAATCGATATTCTTATCTATGACTAATAACCGGGATCCACTTTATAACTTTTCTTTTAACACACCAATCTCTGGAGAAAGGAGATAACATCAGATTATAAACTTAGGCAACTAGATTGTTGAATGTGAACATAGAGAGTTTTTAAAGATTGGATTTGTTTTAAAAATAATTGCTAAAGTTTAATGACACCTAGTAATTTGTAAACTTATTCTTTTATAGAATAAACAACTATCGAAGTATGGTACAACCCTATGTCTCGGGGGACTTTACAAACATTGAATTCACGGACACAACGTACACCCAGACTTGGAACAACGATTTGTGGATTACACAAAGTTGTGTCCCGTGTAGGATTCGAACCCACGACCTCTTGCACAGCAGTCGTACACATTCCCACCGCGAGGCAGTCAAACGTACAATTTTTTTATGAAGCATAAAATTGTCTGGCCCATCACTTTTTACTAATAGATATACCTACTCGTACAGCCCTATTCCATTGATGCACGGATTGTCGATGAATTGGATTAATACCTACGTACTTATTAATATTAAAGGAACTAATATTCCAAACAGGTGCACGTCATACATAACACAACATTATACTAGACGTACTTATAAATAGAATATGACGTCTCATGCGTGATATATTTTAGGATGCGATAGATACATACGTTCGTATATCTGTCTAGCTATAATTATACTCACTTGCGACGAACAGAAATAGCAGAAATCTCTCAACCTATCTGAGTATAAAACTTACATTTAGCGATTGTCGTAAAGGAGCTAGGTATGAATATAGCGAAATCTACAAATCGTGTATATGAGATCGTGATTTTCCAGCGATTTAAACATTGTAAATCTTTTAATGCCTGTTGTTACAAATTTGTTAATACGAGTAGAAAAGGTTTACAAGCAATCCTGGACTCTGGGCTCCGCATTAATTTTCGACATTAAATTATCTGCTAAATAATCAATTTGCAAACACAATTTTGTTTGTAGGTGTAGGATTCAAATGGGTAGGTACTTTAAGTTAAATATTGTGTTTTTTTTGCTCAAAAGACAGATGCGTCCAACTCGTTTTCATGATACCAAACCTGAATTTATTTAGATACCTGTCTAATATTTTGTATGCACCAGCACCAGTAAGTATGATAAGGAATGGTTAATTAACTATTAGAATTTTAATACCAGAAGTGCACGACGCTATGGGAAATAGTGGTCATTGCCAAACAAATTCTGCGAAGTAACGATTGATGGATCGTCGGTTGTGAAAATTTATACAAAAATTTTGAGTAAATACGCCGAAATTTTTAAAACGTGACGTAGGTAAGGCATACCGTATACCTACCTATAGAATGGTTGACAAAGGTTTAAGGTAAATAGCTGAAATAGAAATTAAGCCAAGCTTTTGTAACTTACCTACATAAAAGTTCTTGTTGACAATAAAATAGGTAAGTATAAATATTTCAGTAAAGAATATCGACTCTTTAATTACGATGAACTTAAATTTAGTTATGATTTAATTCTTTAGCCAATTCCTAAGGCAATCGATACGGGGCTCCAAATGCCCAATGCTCTCAATATTATTATTTATATTGAGAGCATTTTATCCCCGCATCAATTTTAACAGGTGTTCGAGACAGGCGGGACAGCTCAGGTACCCACTCGTACCTACGTAAGAGAGCGACATTCTTTTGTAAACCTCGTTCGAAATATCGCGGTCACCGGTCAGGTTGTCAAATCTAAATATCGTATAATATAACGGAAATTGTAATGGTACTTATGCAAGAGTATTTTATAATTTATGTTGATTTGAAACGTTACGGGAGGTATCACCCACCACGACGGCGAGCTATTTGCGCACTCCTGCGATTTAAAATAGATCTCCACTGAGATATTATTTTTAAGCGTGAAATTCTAGCTAATGTCGCATTTACTCACGTCATTAGGAATACCTACCAAATAATTTAAGCAAGTACCTATTTATTTGTTAATATTAATAAGTACGTCCTCCATCATGAGCCGGCACGTCGTGTTGTTTTCTTCCTAAAGGTTGATGAAGACATTTTACAGAGGTGAATAAATGTCAAGAAATACCGTTCAATTTTTTATGTTCATTGTTAGCTTTATTAACTAAAACCCTAAAGCTTTATATCGCAAACCAATCTCTCCAACTAATTGACTTTCATACCTAATCAGACCAGTAGGGCTAGGTACAGTGAAGTGGGGGCTGTAGCTCAGGATCATAAATCAGGTTGTGAGAATCAAACACATTTCCTTTTTAAGATATACAAGGCGCAACAGAAAGGTGTGGTCATATTCAAGGGTTGGTATGTGCCCATGATACTGAGTGCACAATCCTAATTTTATCAAAATCGGAGCAGGTACCCTAAAAAAATATTTATTATTTTTTCATTCGTTTATATTAGAGTGAAAAAGTTATTCATTAAAAAAGTATGACTATAAAAGTTCTATTCCATAATAATCCAATAGCATTTTTTAACAGAGGAGGTTTGTCTATTATGCCATACGCCTTTCACTATTGATTTTTTACAAAAAGAATATACTATAACCATTGAGGTAAATACACACATATGTGTGTAACATACACACATCAAAAGTGTCTAGGGATCAACATATATTTTTGCAATAACTTTTCTCCTGATTGTTTTTTTTTTTTTATTTCTTTAAGGATTCATCAAATAAAGTGTTTTCGTTTGTCACAGTAACGATAAACCAAGTCACCTTTGCATTAATAAAGAAATTTGCCATTTTCCTAATAAAGGGATTTTTGACATTTGAACCACTAACATTAAAGTTCGAAAAAAAGACTGAAATAACAGTTTTCTTTAAAATTTTATTGGGTAACTTAAACAATTAATAATCCGTGTTTCTACCGCGAACACTAACAACACAAGAACATCGGTTTGGCATACTCAAAATGAGTTCATTCAAATCACGCTGTGGAATGGCCGCCCATGTTCGTTGCAACAACAAAAAAAGGTCTTCTTGCGACTGGATACCCTCCATATTCGGCAGAGCTCTTCTCTGTAGCATATCCCATGCATGCTCAATCGGGTTCAAGTCTGGCGACTGAGCAGGCCAGGGCAGGACATTGATGTTAGCTGCGGCGAGAGTCTGTCTTACAACTCTTGCGGTGTGCGGTCGTGCATTATCATGCATTAACTGAAATAAGGGACCGATTTGCACTTGTAGAGGAACGATGACGTCTGATACAATCGTCTCAGCATAAATTTGAGCGTTGAGGTTGCCTCTGATCCAGATCAACTCAGTTCTTCCGCCGATCCAAATACCCGCCCATACCATGATGGTTCCACCACTATAAGGATGGACTTCCTGGCAGGATTTTAATCGCTGTTGGCGTCCAGGGGTTCTCCAGTGTCGTATACGTCTTGTATCCGGTCTCATACCAAAACGAGACTCATCAGAAAAGCACACGAAACGCCATTGTTCTTCTGCCCAATTTCTGTGTTCAAGAGCCCATTGATATCGAATCCTACGATTGTGCATTGCTATAGGTGGTACCCGTAGCGGTCTTCGGGAATGAAGGTTCACTTCATGCAAGCGGTTTCTGACTGTTTGGTCGCTAATTAAGTTCCCTGAAGAGTGATGAAGCCTCACGGCTAACATCATGGCGGTTATTGTTGGACCTCTTCGAGTTAAGATTTGAATGTATCGGTCTTGTCTCCGTGTGGTGCAGCGATACCGTCCTCCATGGCGCTCAGCCACGGTACCAGTGCTTCGGTAACGTGTCCAAAGTCGACTGATAACACTCTGACTTGTATTCAGAGCTAAAGCCACAGTACGTTGCCGGGAACCAGCTTCTATCATTCCCACGGCTCTGAGCATTTCTTCCCTGCTTAAATGACGTCGCCGCTCCATAATAACGTTGGTTTTAATCAGTAGTAGGGAAACAGTAGCACTAATAATGTCTTCAATGCGTTGTATGTTTTTATAGGGAAAATATTGACAGCTGATTTTCATCTTTTACTCGAATTTGATTCACAGTTCCTGATTCAAATTATGAAATGCACCAAAAAGGATCCATATAAATTTATAAAATCATAAATTTATTACAAAGCCACATCTCAATCTCAAGAAATCTGCATAAAAATGCTTGATCCCTAGACACTTTTGATGTGTGTATATCAATGGCTATAACTATGTAACAACAATGCAAACAGCTATGGCACCATGGTAGGTGCAATACTGATAACATACACTATCCGCTGCTGACCACACCTTTCAGTTACATCCTGTATATTATACAAGAGAAACATTTATTATCATTTATTGCCGTTTACACACAGATTCCTTAGTTATTAAAGTTAATTTCACAATATAATTCAACGGGACATTTCAGCCTATCAGCCCTGACGGTTCTGTTATTTTACAATTGTTTTATTATTTTTCTTTTATTCAAATCAATCTAAACTCCTAAGTAAAAGAACGTCAAACCAAATAGTTCACAACAGAAACACAACTTCATTAATTTTCGGTGTGTTAAATTTCTCCTATAACACATAAACATGCCTAGATACTACATAGCGTTGCCAGGCGTCCGGATAAAGCCGGTAATAGTTAGGCTTTTTGATTGCGTGTCCGGTCAAAATAAACGGTGTCCGGCTTGTCCGGCTTTTGTTAGGCATTTTACATTTCGCAAACAAGCGAGCGCCGCGGGTGGCCGAAGTCCAGTTTTGTCGTACTTACCTATTAATACTGAGACACAAAATCACAGATCGCCATTTTTATTCACGAATTGTGCGTAAAGCGATTGAAATTAAAAAACATAAAACTTTAAATCGGGAAGAGAGCTTCAAACTATCCGTGACGTGGAATCCAGTGATTCGTAAAACACTACCTCGTATTGTTTCGCAGTCGGTTAACATGGACAAAATCAGTGTAGTGTGCAGTGACCCTAACTTTTCGAGAAGTAAAAAAGTGAGGGTGGATGAAGATTCATCGGCCTGACGGAGTCTTAACATCGCTGCGACAGTCCGCTTGTGACCACGGCCGGTGCAACCTGGTCGAAACGTCAAGCAATTTTAAGGTAAACAATGCGCGTTAATTCCCGTTTAATAAATAGTTATAATCATGCAACGCGAAAGTTTTAATGTTAGTACAAAATCCTCAATAATATCCTACATTACGTCCGGCTTTTTTACTCAAATGTCCGGCCAAACTGACTGGTCTGCCCGGCTATTAGGTTTGGCGACCTAGCAACCCTACTACTACAAATAACATGCAATAGTACATAATGCATACTTATACTAAATACATTAGTATTTATAATAACCATTCAGAAGAAATTATTATGAAAACTGCACTAAATTCCTTTAAATGAATGACAAAGAAAACTGCACCAAATTTCTTTGCGTAGTTTAGGAGATCTAAGCGCCGTACAAAGAGACAGACTTTGTTATACTTATACCTACCTACTAGGTACCTATGTAAAGATTTATAATCCTAAGTAGCTGTTGCCCGTGAATCCGTTCGCGAAGAAAATTTTGAAAAACAAATCTCACTGCGTACAAGTGATACATATGGAGTTCCTCAGGGAAGTGTTTTAGGACCGCTCATTTTCTTGCTTTATGCTATCTTTACATAAACGTTGTACTTTAGTTACAGTTAGTATATAACTAATTGTAATGTGTACAATACACAATATAATTATATAACAAAATATAGGAAAAATACCCCAAAGCTAAGGAATCACAAATGTACTTTGTTTGTAGCTGTTATTTCGTTATTTTTTTATGACCTCAGAAAAAATATAAATAAATTAAAAAAAATAAAAAAACCCGCCTTTAATTGATACCCATATTGCAGTATTAGAAAAAAAACGCTTTTTTCACACCTCTTGTTTCTGTGTATGTTTTTTTCAAACGTCACTTATCTAAGAACACTTGGGCGGTTAAGACAAATCAAACGACGTCTTAATTGTTTAAATCTGGCTTGTGGTTTAAAATATATCTGGTAATAAAGAAAATTACATACATAGAAACATACAAACATACAAGATACACGCGGAAAATATAACCCTTTCTTGCAGTCGGGTAAAAATACAATAGAAAACATATCCATGTGGTAATACAAAAATAATCTCACACTTTACATAAATAAAAAAATTATAAAAAAAAAACAAAATTTAGGTACTATCGTGCAACTGTGCAACATCAACTTAGATTAGATCAACCAAATAATAAGTAAATGAAAACATTTTTAGGTGTAAGATTTGATAGGAATTGCAACTGGAAAGCCCATGTAAACACTGTATGTTGTCGTGTAAATAGATTCGTATAAGCCCTAAAAAAGATAAAAAATACTGTTAGTGAAGAAACTGCATTAACAACTTATCATGGGTACGATTTGATTCATGTAAGTCTCTTTTTAAAATGCTTAAAATTGCTTACTATCACATCTTTATATATTTTTGAAATGGTAACTAAATAAATTGGTTTGAGGGGGTGAAGTGCTAATGAATTGGATAACTGAGGCTTTGGAAATACCTACTATAGCGTTTGCCCTGCAACACACCTTAAAAAGAATGGGTAGGCGGTGCACGGTGGCTCTATTAAAGCCGAAATGGAAGTAAAATGTTTATTAACAACGTTGCTTAGCAACGACTGTCAAAAGTGTCAAAGTTAGGGTTGTTGCAAAATTTAAATATAAAACAGCTTGTGTTTTACTTGATTTGACAAAGGCTTTTGACTTTGTCTGTCATGAAACCCTTCTT
Organism: Herminia tarsipennalis; assembly: GCA_945859575.2. Lineage (NCBI taxonomy): Eukaryota > Metazoa > Arthropoda > Insecta > Lepidoptera > Erebidae > Herminia > Herminia tarsipennalis. The sequence continues at coordinate 12,939,884 of OX243840.2, forward strand.
AACAAACTTTCTTGCGGAATTGCCAATGATTGGGTTAAAGACTATCTAAAGGATAGACTACAATGTGCCAAAATAACAAAAACATGCGCATTGCAACAGAAAACATTTACATCTTCCTACATGGTAAATCGCCGCGGCAGAAACAGCAGTGGTGCAAGTATACTCCCCTGTGTCGGGGAGTATACTTGCACCACTGCTGTTTCTGACATACATGAATGACCTACCGGAAGCACTAAACAGATATTACATATTGTTCGCGGACGATATAACATTAATTATAAAATGTAACAACAGACGTGACCTAGAAATGTAAATCACCAATACACTGGACAACACTGCAAAATAGCTGGATAAAAACTATTTACAACTAAACATGAAAAAAAACAAACAATACTATCTCAAACAGTTAACTCAAAACTAGCCAACATTGATATTCAATATATGAACACCCAATTATTAATCGTCAATAAGTGCGTATTTCTAGGAATAACGGTAGACAAATAATGCAATTGGAAAGCACGTATAGAGAAAATCGTTAACAAAATTTACTGCTTTATTTACTCCTTAAAAAAAACAGGCAAATAGTTAACCAGGAGACAGCTCTGACTGAGTACAATGCATCCTCAGTACTCAGGTCAGTAGAGGTGGACAAAGTATTTAGAGCACAAAAAAAGTATATCCGCGCCATAAGTGACGTCCACATCCTGGATAGCTGCAAACCATTATTTAAAAAGCTAAACATTTTGCCTTTGCCATGTCTATATATACATGAGATATGCGTCTTTGTAAAGAAACACCCAGAACTGTTTGAGAGAATGAATGATAGAGAAAATATGGTTCCATATTCTGAGGATAATTTTCTAATAACTTGGATATTTCAACATAATAACTAATAACAACCCAAACCAAACAGCTAATAGCGTTAAAGCATAAAAAAGATCAATTAGCATTAGTGTAAGAGTGACCTGCGAATAGCCTGGACTTAAATAGAGAAGCATATTGTGAAGAATACATTATCGAGAAAACACTATCGAGTAAACATATCACTGATATGCACGAAGTTTTTGACGCATTTGTAGAAGTTTGGCGAGATATTCCTGTGGAAATTAGACAAAAATGTATAGAATCAATGCTACGTCAGTTGCAGAGCTATAATCAACAGCGCAGACTTTCCAACCAAATATTAAATGTTATTTTATTTTTAAACTTGTACAATTTTACTAGATTCATTATTGTTTCGTTAACTTTGTTACCATATATGATAATATTTTTTGTAATGGATAGTCTATTCCGTTTTATTTTTTTATTGTAGGTAGGTAGGTACCTAGTTTTGAATAAACTGTTGGTTGATATTTTTTTAATTTAACATAATCTGCTTAAAAAGATTGGTACATTACAGTAAAAAGGCATTAGCACTCTACGACATGTTGTATCATAATTCTATAGTTAATTTTTCGAAAATAAAATCCATACTAGGTGTTTCTAGTTTTGTGTCCACCATTGATATATATACAGGGTGATTTTTTATGTACTAATAACCTCCCGATTGTGGCTTCTTTATATTACACTAAATAATTTCGTAATAGTAAAAAAAAACAAATTAACCCTCCTACCTACTTTTGTCACACACCCATCTACCACACATCTGTGAGAGCCCGGAGCAAAATCGATGTATTTTTGTCAGGTTTAGGGACTAAACTTCACTATAAACAATGATTTTACTCCAGTAAAATAGTACCTAGTCTGTAGGTGGTAGGTATTACAGGTTAATATAATAAATATTTTCCTAAACTGATATTACAAAGTTATTTAGTGTTATGTAAAGAAGCCACGGGTATTAGTATATTTATTAAAACATGAGTATTTAAAAATCACTATTTAAAAACCTGTATATATATATGGTGCACTTCGTATCCTTGCCTTTGAATCTTTCCCCCCATTAGATCTGCCACTGATTTATTTCAGATCAAGGAAGGATGTACCATAGTGAAATATTAGGTACCGTATTGGGACTTCTTGAACCAACACATCCTGACATTTTTTAAATGAAGGGATGTAATTGATGTTATGAGGTCAGTGAGTTCAGGACTTTACTTCCCATTTGGGTAATTTTATTTTCAATCCAAAACTCATTTGAATTAGAGTAGGCCGCGACGTAGAAATAACTTTCATATTGGCAGTATACCTAATATCTAGATGTAGATCCTGTGTGTTCACAGTCACGTGTAAACTAAGAATACTTTTACCATCGGCGCGTAGTAGGTATTAATTACTGTTGTTTAAAGAAATCAACTTTGCTAGTGCCAACATCGACGTATCCAGGATAATTTTTAGGGGGGTGGTGGGGTTTCTGTGGTACAATTTACTAACCATGTGTATTATGTCCCTACCTTTTACCAATTTAGAAACGGCGGTAGCGTAATGGCTAAGGCATCGGACTCACAATCGTGAGTTCGCGGGTTCGAATCCTACCCATTATACTACCGACGTGAACCCACTCCTAACACAAGCCATTGAGTTTAGCTGGAGGGGTTAAGAGGATTGCTGGTAGGTAATGTGGGACACAATCCTACATTGTCAGTTATCTTTTTTATAAAAAAAAAATAAAAAAAAACGAGGTGTTCAACCCCGTAATCCCCCACTGGGTACGCCCATTAGTGCCAACTGGGACCTTTTTAATTCGGTCCAGTAGTTTCTAAGATTACCGCGTTCAAACAAACAAGCTCTTCAACTTTATAATATTAGTATAGATTTGAATATAAGATATTTTATAAAAATAATAAAAGTGGCTAATATTATAAAGTCTACGTTAATATACGTTATCAAAACTGGTGTTTCCACTATTTACATCTAAGTTTTTATTTTTCTTGAAATGTCCTTGACATCATAATAGATTATGAGACTATGTATTATGTTTATTACGTTTTAATGGCCCGTAATTCAAAATTTTATTAGTGCAGTAGCTAAACATGCGATTCTAGCAACGGTCTACAACATAATCGTTAACACATCATCCTAATGTAACCAAGAAAAAGTCATGTAAAAATATGGTAAGAAAGGTACTTTGGAAATCTTATAGGTATAGCCCTGTCTTGAGAGATATCTTAAAATCATTTTTCTTAGAATGTAAAGCAATTGAAAAAAACAAGAAATTGAATGTAGAGTAACAGTACAGCACTGACAGAACAAGTTAAAGTAAAAATCCGAATTAAAATCATCATCATCATCATCATCATCATCAGCCTATCGTAGTCCACTGCTGGACATAGGCCTCTCCAATTGCACGTCACTTTGTTCTATCTTCGGATTCTCGCATCCAGCTCCTGCCAGCCGTTTTGCGTAAATCATCACTCCACCTGGCCTGAGGGCGTCCTACACTACGTTTGCCGTGCCGTGGTCTCCACTCAAGAACTCGTTTACCCCAACGGTTGTCGGTTCTTCGGCAAATATGGCCAGCCCACTGCAACTTCAGCTTGCTAATCCGGTGGGCTATGTCGATAACTTTGGTTCTCGAAATAAAGATAATAATAAAATAAGAAAATAAGATAATAATAATATCTTGGGACAACTCATACGACGTCATCAGATCCCAAACTAAGCAGAACTTGTACTATGGCAACCAGACAACTGATAAACATACTTAAATATTTCTAAACACATACATATTATAGATAAATTACACCCAGACACAAAATAAACCATCGTGCTCATCACACAAAGTTTTATACTGGGTGAGGATCGAACACACGACCTCCGGCTTAGCTGTCAGGGTCACTAACCACAAGACCAACAGGCCAGTCAAAATAAACATGCAATTAAGTACAACTTACAAGCTTACATTAGGTAGCTACCTATACGTTACTCATAGTTGGAACATTGACCATGATGTAGACCGATAGATTATTTACTTTATGAGTATTATGGTAACCCATCAATGAACTTGACCTCGAAATCGTACCTTAACCTCACTACTCGCCACTTCTTAACAAGGCCTCAATATGCCAGAGTAGCGATGCATAAGACACCTACTTACAAACCTACATGCCATAATAAGAATTACTTCATTGTGACGTTTTATATTCCAGCAATCAGCCTAAAAGAGTCAATAGCATCGAATACGAGGAAATAAGAACAATCGATCGATAATATCATTAGGAGCGGTGCATGTTCCGCATAAAAACTGCCTTTAACCCTACGTAAGTTTCTATTGGAGGCGAAAACTAGCCCACAAACAATTTTTCTATGCCAAACGATAAAAGCAGTTGATTAAATTCCGGCAACAAGGAATAAAAATGATCTGTTTTCCTGATGTTAGTCACCTTAATGACTAAGGGGTCACCGGTCGTAAGCACAACGAACTTTATGCCATTTTCTGTATGAGATTGAATAGGTACCATATTGATTATATTACATAGTATTTACATTATCTTTGGCAATGAAGGGGCAATAAACAAAGTAGTTATTTTTTTTATTTAGTACTTTTTAGTCGTTGTAAGAATAGAAGTTGTAAGAAGAGAAGTTACAAGGTGATTTAATAAGAACTATTTGTTTTATTATTAACGTTGTTTTTTCTATGATTTAGCACTTCAAATATTTTTCAAACATATATATTTTCGTACTCGTCTTTACTTCGCCCTTTGATTTAATTTAATACCCCACTCGAGGGTCTTAGAAAATAAAAAAGAATAAGCCCGCACTATAAAGCACATAAAATCCGTCATTTGGATTTTTTTTTAATACACCCACGTCCTCAAGATGAATCTAATGTATAATTTATTAAAATCGGTTGAGGCCTTGAAGAGTTATGAGCGGACATAGGAACGTGAGAAGAAAACATACCTTACCTACATACATACGCATCAAACACATAACCCTCCTCGTGATTTACCCGAGTGCGGTGAATAGATTGTTACCTGTTTGTTGGATAATAAGATATTGATAGTTAGTTCTTTTCATTTTATTGAATCCTGTATTCCTGTAAGAGCAAGACAAGACGAAGTGAAATTAAGTTGCGAGAAGGGTAGAAAGAGCCTATACAACTACTAAAGTAGTCGCTTCTTAACAGTAGGTACATATGTGTGTGTGAGGTCGAATCTGAAGATCCGGTTAAGTCCAAACGTTCTAGAAAATGCCATTACAGTTACTTATTTAGAGCCCTAAAGGCTTTTGGTACGGATTAGACGACTTTATAAACAGTAAAATGATACTAATTTAACTTCTAATAATATGTTATTTCGAATGGTTTGTTTGTAAAATGCTCATGTTTGAACATCAAAAAGTTTTCCTTTAGAAAGTAGAAAATCAGTATGGCTGTTGATTTTAATGGTCCCAGTTTATAATAAACCAACTGTCCAACTTTTAACTACATACAACTTTTATTCAATCAGTGTAACTGTTAATACTAATGATAGTTTAATGAAATCATTGCGAAACGTTTGTAGGTTAGGTTAGGCTACCAGGCAACGACCCATGAACTCGTTATGTAGATAGGTAGGTACCTACCTATATTATTATGTTTGTTGTTGTATTGTATAAGTATACTATTTGTCCTATTTTCAAACCGTAAATACATTGAGGTAACTCGGTACAATACTATTTTCAGGTTCAAATACAACGCGCGCCTACTAACCTATTTGTATTAGAGCTAGTTTGTTGACCTCGTTGACCAACGACCTGCTAGCGGTTAAATACAAAAGGCACGCAGTGATGTGTTGTGCACTGTGCTATATCGCGGTTGTAACTTACAACTCGACATCATTATGAACAGTTTTGTGTGCTAATGTAGGTATGTACCTACCTACACGCAGTTCTGACTGTTTATCATGTTACGTACATAAAGAATATAAGTAGCTATTTATAGGTTATGGAGACGATGAAGTTTTTTTTTTATTTATAAACAGGTCTATTAGGTTTTTTTTTTCATTATTCATAACCCTGATAACTGAACAAATTTAGTTTCATTCAACTGATAGTTTTTAACATGGAGATTATGTTTAGGTAGGTTTGGCAACTTATTTATGTTTATGGCTACCTGAAAAGGCATAAACAGTTAAGTCAATAGGTATAGGTAACTACACCGATCTGAAAACCAATAAAAATTGGTATCAAAAGAAAGATAATCTGTACTAATATTATAAAGTTGAAGATTATTTGTTTGTTTGTTTGAACCCAATAATCTCAGGAACTACTGGTTCGAATTGAAAAAATCTTCTAGTGTTGGATAGCCCATTAATCGAGGAAGGCTTAAGGCTATATATCATCCCGCTATGACCAAAGGAGCGGAGCATCAATTTAAAATGTTGTAAAAACCGGGAAAATTGACGCAGACGAAGTTGCGCGGGTCAGCTAGTTACGAATATAATGGTATAGGCTTGCCTGCAAAATTCCGTTCATGGAATATCATACTCGTGTTATAAATTAATTAAAATTTAATTTAAATATATTTTTGGTAAAAATCTCATCTGGTTATCACCATCTCATGGGTGAAAGTCGATGTTACATGTCATCGTTACCATTAGAGGTATTATGTTGTACCTAGTAAGTAAGTAGGTGAATCATACGTAAATTCTTGAAGAGGGTTTAGGGACATACCGTACCACCCTACAAACACAAACACCAATAGCAGGTAAAGAATGTAGGTACCTAAGCTTCTTTCGCACTTCGCTTGACCAACACACACATAGACATAATTCAGGTAAACAGGGTCTTGGTATCTCGACTTCTTCGTTTCGAAGGTGTTCCGAAATGGCACGTCTGTGAACGATGTTTACTATGAACCTTTTGTATGATTCTGTAGGTGCCCTTGGTGTTTTATTGTACGAATAAAGCCACCTATTAAGCTTACATTGTAGTTGTCTAATCTACCCACACCATCATACCACATCCTATTATTGGAAGATTGAGTGTTATTGTATTTAATCGTAGCCCATAAACGTCCTACTTACTACTGGAAACCACTTCAGGATTTATCATAATCACCACGCTTGACAGAAGAATAAATTATAATAGGTCTAAATAGTTATTTTGTCATGTACCTAGACGTGACAAATTAACCATATCGACCTCAGACATTACCTACTTACTACCTATTTCAGTTAGCCAATTGTCAGATATTCTATTCAAAATGTCAGAACCAATTTCCATCAAACAAAACTATGAACCAACGGGCACAAACAGATCACGAGCAGAGCACGAGCGTTTAAAAGCTGAAAATATATTTCTTTAGGTACCTTAGCTAAATGCAATTTTTGAAAGTTTCAATGAATGTGTTCGAATGATAACTACCTACCTAATCTTGTACCTGCAGATAGACATTTACGCAATAAAACTTTCACCAATCAACAGTCAAAATGTTTATTTTATGCAAATTAGTTAAAAGAAATTGAGTGCTTGAGAAATAGGGAGGTACCTATCAATTATTATCTAATGGTATATAATTAGAGATAGGTTGTGAGAAGTTTCTCGTGCCATTATTATTGCCTCTTTCATTTATATTATTTGCAACATGGCAGTCAGGCTAGTCGTTTCACATTACTAACCTTATTGAATAGCTATCATGCCGATAAACGATAAATCAACAAACAAGAATCGCTCAGAAAAGCATTTAAGTAATTAATTCAGTATAGAGAGTTGAAGTTAAACTATGTGTCTGGTTTGATACTAAGTAGGTAAGCAGTTTGAGTAAGTTAATTGTAATACAATAGTTACAGTTACTACAATAAGGAGGTTTAATACAGCTACGAACTTTTTGTGCTATAACGACATTTCGAAGTTTAAGTTTCGGTTTTTTTATTCGATTGAATGAAGAGACAAGCAGATCGTGATAATAACTTATACAAATGAACTTTTAAATCCTTGTTTTGCAAAGATTGCATTTTGTTTTGTGTGTCACCCTCACCACTCTACTCCTATGAACCGTTTACCTATATGTTTATTCTAATCTCATTATCAGATGAATGTGCGAAGTTTGGATCCTTAAGCAATATTCGTAAACGAATGGGTTGAACTGATGTTGCTAGATGGTTTGACCATGTCACTTTGGTATTTTGATTTTTAGTCGATAGTTACCTCATTTCGCCATTAGACCTCGGTCTTATCAAGTTTATTTTCATTAGCGGTATGTAGGAATGAGAATAAATTAAAAGCGAACCACACTATATGTGAAAATACTTAGAATTTACACATCAGGAGGTAATTTTCAAAAGTGGTCAAATCCAGATTCATAGACTATGAAGTTAGCTACACAATATTTTTCACTGAAGAATTTGTCATAGAATCATAATCATCATAACTAGTCAAATCCAGCCTAAAACCCTAAAAAAAGTAGACAAATACCAACCTTGCTTTCAAAATTAGCCTATTCCAATCCGCCTTATTTTCAAACATAGTCAGATCCGTTTAAACCAATCACGTCGCTCCAAACCCTATCCGCCATCTTGCATTCGCCATACATTGCATTGATGCGTTTGCGGTTAGCATGTGTTGTTTTGTGTCGTGAAAATTAATGGATTTCTAGCAGAAAAACCTATTAAACATAGCAAAATAATGGAGAAATGTGTAGAGGAAGTGCCTGGCCATCAAGCCAGGAAGAGAAAATCAGCCGCAGGTCCAAATAGTCGCAGAGAAAAGAAGAAGAATAGGTAAGTGATTTCCTGCACGTTTGATTGTTTACAGAGGTTAGGGTTGTGCCCCATTCTCAATAGGTATTTGTTGGTACCTAGTAAATGGAATGTTTGATAAATTATAATTTTACTCTGTCCGTCTGTTTGTCGCATGGGTCATGTGTTTCGGTACTGTAAATAAAAATTATTATTATTAAAAAATTAAAGACATAAAATTCTCACAATACTTAATATGACACTCCATTTATTTAGGCACTTAAAAAAGGTAAACAATTTTAATGTGTCTTTTAATAAAAAAATACATTTGTAAAATAAGTTATGGTTAATCTCATGTTTGTTTTTATCTTTTCAGGTATTCATGTACAAATTTGCCATCTCGGTACCCTTGTAGACATAACAGCGAGGCTTATAAATGTATTAACATATCAATGCAAGATATGAAACAGTTTCATGATCAGTTTTATGCTAACTCTGATAAACAATATCAAGATGACTTTATTATAAAATACTGCAAAACTATTAACCCTGCCCGTAAAAGACCAGTAAATGGAAGAGGCAATGCCAAACAAATGAGCATTGTTTACAATATGAGAGATTCTAACACACAGGTGATACCAGTGTGTCGCAATTTTTTTTTGAATGCTTTGTCAATTAAAAAGGGTCGAGTAAGAGGAGTGTTAAAGAGATACAAAGATACAGGTTTGATGGCTATCGAAAGACGTGGTGGAGATAGAAAGTCGACTAAAAATGCTGGATTGAGAGAAGCAATAATTTCATTTATAAAGAAATTCAAGGGTGTTGAATCGCACTATTGCCGGTCTAAAAGTCGACGCACCTATCTATCATCAGATTTAAGCATTGTAGCAATGTTCAAAATGTTCATTGAAGAAAATTCACAGTTCTCTCATTGCAAAGAGTCATATTTTAGAAGAATATTTAATACAAAATTTAATATAAGTTTTAGTCATCCAAGAAGTGATATGTGTTCCACGTGCATAGAATTGAAGGAAAGAATAAAAATTGAAAAGGACGATTCAACAAAGGCTCAGTTCCAAATTGAATTGAAAGTTCATGAAAAAAGAAGCAAATCATTTTTCAACTTCCTGGCAGACACCGACCCTAAATTAAAAATATTATCATTTGACTGTGGTAAAAACCAACCTTTACCAAAGGTCCCTGATCAAAGTACATATTATTCCCGCCAGTTGTACATTTTCAACTATACAATAGTTGTAGGCCATTCCCATTCAGATCTAACAAAAGAAAATGTATTTTCTTACGTATGGACTGAAGATGTTCATGCAAAAGGGTCAAACGAACTATCTAGTGCACTGTATCACTGCTTACAAAACAACATAGATTTCACTGGCGTAGAGGTACTTCGACTGATGGCTGATGGATGCTCAGGTCAAAATAAAAATTCCACCATGATAGGAATGATTTCCAAATGGTTCAGCAGTAGCGCGCCAAAATCACTAAAAAAAGTAGAACTCATTTTCCCCGTAACGGGACATTCATTTATACCCCCTGATAGAGTATTTGGTATTGCTGAAAAAGAAATCAAGAAGAGAAATACCATTCTACAACCGAATGAGTATGTTAATATCATAAAAAATCATGCAACTGTTTTTCATCTGACGGATATTGACGTATGTAATTGGAAGACAGCAAGTCAACAAATCCATAAGGGAACCCAGGCTTTCCATTTCAAAATAATGTCTTGCAAGAGGTTTATATTCACAAGAATGAAAGGAGAACCCCGCGGTGTTATAGTGAGAGGTGAAACTTTTTACCACAATGATACCGGTGTTCGACGTTCCATAGCTAAACCAGGTAAATATGCTTCAGACATATTACCAGAGACTATCACCACCTGTCCTAAAATAAAAAAGGAGAAAATTAACGATGTGAACAAACTACTGTCAAAACATTTCGGAAAAGATTGGATGCAAAGAGAGGACCTCAACTATTACAAAACTGTTGTAGATCGGAACAGAAATAATGCTGATGCTAATGATGTGGATGATAATAATATGGACGAGGCAATCTGTGAAGAATATGTTGAAGAAACTCGTGTTAGTGATATGATATAGGCTAGTTTTTTTTATTAAATATATGGGTAAATGATTGCTTAGTTTTTATTTTTCGAAAAATAAATACTATTAATTAAAAATATTATCTTATTTATCAAAACCTTTCAATCCTTTAACTTCCGATAACATTATAAAAGTCAGTGACAACCCTATTTGACTAGTAAGTTTGTTCTTTCAAAAGTAGTCAAATCCTGACAGCTTCTTAACAAAATTGGTCAAATCCAGTTTGCTCTCATTCAAAAATAGTCAAATCCACTCATAAGAAACAAAACTAGTCAAATCCATTTTAAAATCGCAATTTGCTCCGTAAATACTAGCATTAACTTTATTTCTGTTATTGTTGAATATTAATGAACCCCATAATAATCTATAGATAATCTACTAAACATTACAACGGAGTACGTCACTACGGAACCTAAAAGTCGTCTTTTCTCAATTTGGCATGAAATGGATTTGACTACTATTGAAAATTACCTCCTGACATATGGTATACTTCTAAAGCAGTGGTTCCAACCAGTGGTCCGTGGACCACCAGTGGTCTGCAGGAATCAGAAAATGTTTCGCGAATGATTTCAAATTTCGCGTGCACAAGTTCAAAAATCACGTTGATATAATTATTAAAAAAATATTATGTTTTCTAATATAATAAATAATGTACTTACACTTTGAGTTTTTGGTTAAAGTTTATTTCCGGATTAAATTTAGTGTAGACAACTCTTCAAATAAAATTGTTAAGAGAGTTGTCTTGTTTATGAAAAGGAACCACGGTTCTAAAGGAATTCCTTCTAACTTTTATTTAGAAGAGACTGTAAAATCGTTTCTCCCAAAATCTACTAAACATACTTTACGGTACCTAAGTAGGTGCAATAAAATCATACTTAAGCTGCATTTTATAGTGTTGTCGCATCCATGCTGGAAGAGGTGCAAACAAAAGTTAATCTATATCTATACTAATATTATAAAGAGAAAATATTTGATTGTTTGTTTGTATTCAATAGGCTCCGAAAGTACTGGATGGATTTGAAAAATTCTTCATCGTTGTGAAGCTACACTAACCCCGGGTGACATAGGCTATTTTTTTATCCCTGTATTCCCACGGGAACGGGAATTACTCGGGTGAAGCGCGAGGCGTCCGCTAGTACAGAATAAATCAATAAGAAAACATTGATAATTGCTTTCCGTTAACGAATAGCCGTTGCCAATAATGAAGTGTAAAAACATTAAGTTGTCTATAAATTATGATAATCCTACATTAAAGGGGTTAAGTTAGAAGTATAGAAGCCAGTAAATAACTGTGGTAATTCTTAAATAACATAGTCTGTTGTAAGAGTTTCTTGACCGACTTTTGAAACAAGTCCTCGGCATATAATGTGACTGCAAGCTGCAGAACAAAATTCTTACGACGATAGTGACTTAATACATAAAATAATTAAAGATTTTATTGATAGTTGAAATCATGATCACTTGAATCGATAAGACAATACAGTTAAAGTGCACAATTAATCGATTGGATCAAAAGAACTGTTTGTTAATAAGCTCTACGGAGTAAGGTAACCTTGATCTTTAGCATAATGATGTAAGTATCAGACTGCCAGCTTTGTAAAAACTGTTGCCTATAGGTATTTCCTGATCATAAAAGCTACAAGATAAAAACAATGCCAAATAAAGTTAGAGATCGACTAATTAGAATTTTGATAAATCTCACTAAAAAACCGAAAGCTTCTGCAAAATCATCATATCTGAGAAAACGTGTTAAGTGAGTAAGTACCTAATAAATAAAGTCTTAATTGTTTATGTCTCACTTATGCATACAGACTATGATCCTCAAGCCCACTACTGTCGCCTATTCGAGAAAACGATATCATAGACGTTTTGTTTGGATTTATGGAGAGGCTGTTATTGTTAGCCATCTTACTAACTTGTATAAGGCATCTTGCGTCAGAACCTGAGTTTGTATTCGGGAACTTCCGGGTACTTAGTAATACAATATCGATCGGTAGCATGCCCTACATAACAATCTTTGAACAAACTATGTACTTACCTATGTCTTACGTTCCGTCAACTGCAGGCTTGCGAGAGTTTCTAGAAAATGAAACTTCACAAAAATGTATCTTGGGATGCCATATATAAACGCCCGTTCTATAAATTCTAGTATTCTAGAACTGGTTGAGTTCTTAGCCAGTTTTAACAAGACTTGTTTGGCAAGTTAATTTACTATCTATAGATTTAATAGGCTGTATATGGTGTCATTATTTTCAGTTACTATGCGATGGTTGTTACTGTCTTTTGTCATCGGTCAAGTATTATAATGAAGTGACACTAGAAGACTAGCAACATTGAATAACTCAATAACTGTTGCAAAATACCTAGGTATACTTTACCTCTGTGTAGATTTTAATTTCCAGATTCAAGCGAACATAAAACCACATGCAACGAATCCAAAGCGGTTGTAATTAGCCGATAACCATGACGTCTCTATTTAGAATAAATTAATGAAATTATATATAGGGCAAAAGTATCACAGCAGTTTATAGATATTTAATTATGTACGATGTAGATAGTTATACTAAAAAAGTAATAATACATCGGATGTTTTATATATTTAATCGAAAGTAGGTATGATTCCACAGAATGCAATCCATTAATTTTAATACGTTTTAAAATACCGGAAATGTACCGCTAGTTAAATTTCTAAATAATTATCTTACCACGTTTTCATTTGAGAGCAAAATACCTACCTAATAACGTAAAAGTTATTAATAACTTTATCTGACATGCAAGACTACTAAACTTAACTTTTTACGGGGAAGAATAATCGCAGTCTTTTGAAAGCCGAAAGTCATGAACTACTAATTTAAATGACTACTCCAGGTAAGTAGAGTCGCGACCTATCCTTGGTAGGCTGTGTATAGTAATTGAATTTTAATCGATATACCCTGTACGTGTTATCGAATGTTTATTCTAGGCTACGCAATCAATGAACTGACTTTTATTGATCCGGTTGATAGGTGTGTGGGTTAATTTAAGCGAGCAACAAGCAACCGTACCAACATAACTTGGCGTTTTCATGACACGTCGATCGAAATGTTTTCGAGAATATACGTAGACGTTTTTATTCTTATTATGCCTACTTTATTTGTACTAAATAAAGACACTGGTTTAATCACATTCACAAAAATTGTTCATAAGATTCTCGACCTCATACAAGACATGAGTAACGAGTTAATCATACCAACAGTCCAACGGTTCATTTTAGTTCTATTTTTTGGTCATGCTCAGGTGAGATGTCCCGCTTTCTCGAATGACTAAGTTGATTTTTATAGCATTTCAGAATCAGCATCATCATCCGCCTACAATTTTGTTAAATTACCGATTACGACCGTAAAACGCGATAAACGCATCCAAGTGTTTTGTTTTGTAGATAGGATTGAGAATTTTATTTTTATCCAGCTTCAAAGAGAGAGGTTCTTTGTGCACAATTATGTCTATATTACCATCAAGAGATAACAATCGAAAAGGATGTTTGATTGCTGAAGCTGAGTCACACAAAGTTGGAGTTGAATGAAATTTTCTGTCACCCAGCCACATAATTAGCATGTAATGACGTAAGCATGTCTTACCGTATCAGCTGTAGTGACTGTAGGTATCGCGACCGGTCTCTCGAAGGCCGATTGATGCTGTATATGTTAATGAGTTATCTGCACTCAGTTTTAATATTTTTTCTGCATTCCTACTTTTGCATCATTCACAGTAAAAATCATTTGCATTTTCCGGGGGCATAAAATGTATGTTACCTTATGTACTCACACGTGTGTGTGACTATTTCTACCTATGCTGTTGCCAATTGGTGACGTTTCAGTGAAAACAAAAAGCTAGACTGTTGACTACTTATTACATTTCTCTCTCCTTTTGAAACCAACGAAAATTGAACAGTACCTAAAAGTTTATCGACAGAGATATCTCTAGAAAGGGGCTCACTTTGCCTCTCATGGATGAATGAGTATTGTTTACCTATCGACCCCTTCATGCTTCGGTAAGCAAATTATGGGTCCCGGTTAACTACGCATGGGAATTGTGAACACAATATAACGGTCTACAACGTGTCTGCTTTTCTTACAGAACAATACTTAGACATCTATCGAAGTAGACCTTTAGGAGTGCAAAACATTTTCAGAACAGCTTTTAATTAATAAATGGTTTGTTTAAGTTTCTTTTGAAGAAAGAATCGCCACTGTGAAAGATACTAAAGTCTTTGATTATGAAGAAAGAATATTTAAATATGATTCATGAATGAGTGTAGAGATCAAAACACGGTGCAAGTCATAGATTCTCGAATGCAACAGGGAATAGATTGAATGTTCTAAGATTGTTACACCTCCAGTTTGGCTTGTCCTTCACAAGCACGTCAGCTGGTGAGCGCTACTAGCGCTACTATTGTGTCGTGCGCCCGCTGTTCGTCGCCATTCGTGAATCGTTCGTTAGTATTCGCGTCTTCGAATGTCAGTCGATGGAAAACGTGCGCTCGGGTCGTTTGTACTAGGTGCGGTTACGTTACCGCTCTGCCTCAACCTACGCTTTGTCTTATCGTGCCCACACTGACACCACTGTGAATCTGTGTTTTATCGATTTTATGTGATGAAATTTTCCATATGCGTGTAATTCATGTTTACAACGACAAGATTTGATTATTGTGTTATTGGTTACTCATGCAGATTAAAAACAAGTGTCATTGGACAAGATCAGTCATCCATTTAGTGCAAGTGTGTTTGATGTAAAGCGTGATACTGTGCAGCACTTACAATATTCGGTGGATAATATAAAGTTGCATAAGACTGAAGAAATTTGAGAAGTACTAAGTACGCTGAGATTCACTAGTGGAGGTGGAGATCGTTTGCAGTGGTTGGCACCAACGTTATAGTCACCGGAAGAGCCAATGTTATTTTAAGGTTCGTACCTATCGCCTACCTACACTAAACAGAAGCATAGGATTTACGGGGACAAAGTATACTATAGGTTATCTTTTAATTGTTGTTTGGAAATTAATTACTTTGCGTTCTCCATCAAAGTAGTGTCTGTGAAATATGACACTGACATTAAACGTAGTGTAGGAAATTCTACTTAATAAATTGCATTTGTTTTATCAAATACTAACTAAGTAACACGATATTCATGTTGCGTTTGATAAACATAATGTAAATTTATGTACCTAAGTTAGATACATTGCTTCAAACAGATAACATGCAGAGACTAGGCTGTGTAATGCATATCGTAACAACCGAAACAATAACAGCAGAGCAGAGTAAAAAGTGGCGCCCTCTCTAACTTGTCAACTCTGTCCTCGTGGTATAAAAACGGCTGAATGAGTTTTATAATTGTAAATTAGACTACTAGCAACTGTTTAACGCTAATTCATTATGTTTATTTTAGTATAGGTGACTGAATCACTAAGGTATGTACGTACCTATCGGCGTATTTCCACTGTATACAGTAAACCATTGTTGTATCCTCTTACATTTTACCATACAATGAAATTCTCCTCATGTCTTTTCTTCGATTAAATTCATGATATGCATTTAGTGAAATAAGAAGGGCGTCATAAATTACAGAAATTCAATTGTTGAAATAAAAAAAATGTGTTGGTGCCACTATAATTTAAAAGTGTTCGTTAGGGCAAGATGGATGTAATAAGTTTGCAATGCAACGGAAAAAAAACGAAGATTCATTAAAAATAAGCAACTACATTCCAAAACTTATCTTTTTGAGACTGAAGAAGGCTGTCAGTTACAGATGGAATGTTGCAAATGCAAATCTAGCTTGTTATCATGTTTTGTTTATGAAAACAAGAGATGATGATGGACCTACCTGTTGGTGTGTAGGTATACATTGTAGTGAGTATAGACAGTAGTCAGACAAATTTATGACGACATGGTGAATGCGCAAATCAACTGAGCCGCGAATTTATTTCCTTGGTTGAACAGCCATTAACAAAAAATGTCACACCCACTATCTATGCTTCGGTGAGTGCGATGCTATCGATCCCGGCCTCCTATTGATTATAATACAAAGACTAAGAAAATGAATAGGTTTCCTTTTACTTAGATTAATGTAAAATTTCACTGCCTATCTATCTAGGCAATGATTATTATACGTGTCTGACAATTTAATTTTAAAATCTGCGGTAGGTATCCTATATTTTGATTTCGAAAAGCGTTGCAGATACCTACCTACTTAAAAACTTTTGATATTTTTTTGACTAGCTCTTTAAATAGATACCTACCTACATTATCCACAAAACATTACGATACAAAATTTGTGTAATTTGGAAATGGGCAAGCTGCTGCAATATATTTTGTTTTCAATGAATCAGGAGGCGCTAATAAAACGAAAAATAAGTTTCGATCGAAAACGAAATACAATATTTTGTAAAATCTAGAGCTAGCAATAGTAACATAAACAACAAACAAATCCACTTATTCGTTCACGAATTTTCTTTAGTTCAAACTTCTTGTGCTTACCGATATGAATTAAATTACCGATATGAATTAAATGAAATAGTCTTCGTACATGAAGGAAATATAAGTCGTCAAAAGTTAACGAAGTATTCTTACACTCAACACACAATTCTGAAGGCTTTGGCACCCCTAGCCATCAGACTTGTGTCATCTGTAGATATATTCTGTACTAGCTGACCCGCGCAACTTCGTCTATAAGAATTAAATAAATTTTCCTCGCTTTTGCAACATTTGTTATTGCTGCTCCGCTGCCCGTCATAGCGTGTTATATTATAGCCTATTGCCTTCCTCGATAAATGGGCTATCAAATAGTAAAAGACTTTTTAATTCGAACCCATAGTTCCTGACATTATCGCCTTCGAACAAAACAAACTCTTCAGCTTTATAATATTAGTAAAGAAAAAAAAATAATTGGAAATCAAAGGAAAGAAATTTGTTTGTTTTTTTTTCTTGCCAGAAAAGCATGTAGTTGCAACAATCACGAACATTATACCTAGGTAGGTATGATACACATCTACTGGTCAAACAGAGAACCTTGAAGCTAGAAAGCTTTTTTTATAGCCGGTTAATAAAAGAAGAGTTGATTTAGAGAGTCGGGGCCATGGGGGCTGGTGGTCTATTGTTAAAATCACCACGTGACGCATCTATTATGCTAATTATTATAAATAGTAAACTGGTAATTGTTGTCTACCACCCACGGCCTGTGACGAATTTATTTTATCTTCAAAACCTATAGTAGGTAGTTCACGACCGATTTTATTTACAAATAGTTTTTTGTGGATAGATTTTGGTGAAGCCAAAATTGTTATTATGTTTTATTTCAGGAAGTAAACTACTTAGGTACATGCCCAAATTTTCAACCGGAGAACTTCAAAAAGGAGGAGGTTCTCAATTCGATTGTATTTTTTTTTTGTTACCCGATTACTTGCAGACGGCTGGACCGATTTGAAAAATTCTTTTGTATTTGAAAGGGTATTTTTCCAGATCCCATGGTCCTCACGGTCCCAGGTCCCATTGTCAACAAAGTTTGGATCTGATGATGAGATCTTGGAGAAATCGTGGGAACTCCTCAAATATTAAAGGCACGCCTATAGTAATTTGGGTATATTTTGTTGTATTTCGTGCATTTACTCTTAAAAAGCACCATTGAGTTAAATGGATCTGATGATGAAGACCACAGACGACTAGCGAAACTACTCAATAATAAATATTGCGGGTTGCGATCGGAGTACCGTGTTCGATACCTGATACTTCGCCTCCATCAAATCATGTAAGGGAGCTGATAGTCTAGTATCAGGTGAACTCCTCAAAAATCAACGGCCTTGTATCACAAAACGCAACATTTTGTAATAAGAAATGAGCAGTTTGGATTATGCTATTGTAACTTATATCAATTACAAGCCAATACACTAAAAAGGGAGAAATAAAAACATATTTACAAAAATATAAAAATCGACTTCAAAAATAAATACGAGGTAACTAAAAACCAAAAAATAATATTGGTACATCAACAAAAATAATTAAACATTTTGAAGTTGGTGCCAAGAAATGTAGTTTTATGTTTTAGACACCAACTTCAAAATGTTTAATTATTTTCGCAAATCCTTTTAGACATTTTTGCGTTAAGTTGGAGCTAACGAACTAATATATAAAAAATACAACAATAGATGACAAAGTAATGATGGATGTAACCATACCATACGTAGGTAATATAATAACCTAAGGATCCCTGAGGAACTCTCATAAAATTTCAAGCAATTTTTCAAATGCGTTCGTTTTTCCGCATGTCTGTCTGCAGTTTCAACAACGTTCCCAAAGGGATATTCCGTGGTAAACATCATTCTGATTTGAGGAAAACGATAGTCGATCGGTCGAAGAATGGGTATCACGACAATATTGACGACAGTGGCAATACTTATAACTCTCAGTAGGTAGGTATAGATTGATCTATCGACATGTATGTACGTATGCCGGTATATGCTACCGGTGGCATTAACAAACTGTTATATATTTCACATGTTGGATAACATTATGAAAACACTCTGGGAACCATGTTCGGTTACAACACAATGTCTTTTTACCATAACGGTATGCTTAGAAATTACGCAAGATCATAGTATTATTATATATCGGTGAAAAAAACAATAGTAGGTCTCAATATATTATAAGAAAACAGGCATGACTTCATAACACGACTAAAAATCGAAGATATGTGAGATCCAATAATGGACATTGGACGTGGTGGTGTACAGCCTGTACCCTCTTTGAAAGAGGAGGTCCGTTTAGGTAATACTTGCATTTTATAAAGGTGATTATAATAGACTAGCGGACGCCTCACGGTTTCACCCGCGTAGCTCCCGTTCCCGTGGGAATACATGGATAAAAATAGCCTATGTCACCCGGGGTTAGTTTAGCTTCAAAAGAAAGATTTTTTTAATTCCGTCCAGTAGTTTCCGAGCCTATTCAATACAAACAAACAATCAAATCTTTCATCTTTATAATATTAAATAAAAATAATAATAATAATATAATAATAATTAATAATAATAAGGTATTTTTATCTATAAGTACTTATCTTATAGATAAATATACCTAGTAGGAATTTAAATTCTTCGCTTTTTATTTGTTGATACTTCATTGAATTTTTCATGAACTCATGTTTGTTTTAGTTTCTGAATCATCATCATCACAATAGAATAGAGATAGTAAACAATATTTAAAAACAGTGAAAGAGAGGCATTTTCTTTACACCGTTATTACGTTTTATTGTAAACATTTACTGCAATAATTTAAGGCATACCATTGCGATATACATACTTACCTGAGTTTCAGTAAATTTTCTATTCAATGTCTGCTGTAAGTAAGTAGGTAGGAAATTGATTAAGGAACGAAAACACTTCTAGTACGTGTTAAATTACACTTCTTTAAGATATTGTTACCTAAACCATGTTTCAATTATTCTTACTAATAAATAAATATTGTAAAGTTGAAGAGTTTGTTTGTTTGAACGCGATAATCTCAGGAACTACGGGACTGAATTTAAAAATTATTTTACTGTTGTTGTTTTTAGAATCAGGTTGTAACAAAACCATCGAGCATCATGTTCGAAATGTGGTTCGAGTAAATTGAACAACAGCGAATGCTCAACGTTCTATTCCTAGTAAATGCTCAAGTGTGTGTGTATACTCATATTTACACTTCAAGTTCATTAAATGTATTGATTGACCTATCAACATAGTTAAACAGGCAATCGTTGTTTGAAGCTGTAAATACATAATTATTCAATTTGTTATGATAAACTTCTCACACATAGCGCATAACGAGGCTTATAGAAAATCTTCATGCATGTTTCTCCATAATTTGCGCTGAGCTGCTGCAATCTATCGTTTAATTTAATCGGTCAAGCCAAGGTTTTAATAAGTATACAGAACACGCAGAACCTATAATTATTTAGTAAGTTATTTAATATTTACCGTATGAAAGAACAGTTGGGTCAGCCTATCATTTTAAACAGGAATCTCTCTCAGGATCTTCATTCGGAGGATATCGACTCCAAAATCTATCGCATAAGAAGAAATTAACATTTAACTTTAATGGAATTTTAGCCTCTGATTAGTCTGATTACTTTAATTATTCTTACTTTTCAGTTGGTCGGCTATTGCCTTGTACCTACTTGTAAACATGTAAGTCCATGCTGTGATAGTTTTTCCTTTTAATTTCATTATAATTATATACATGATTTTTTTCACATCTCCAAAAACAACCACTTGTCGGAATTTTTAATATATATATAAGGAGAAGCTGACTGGCTGACAGACATATCAAGCCAGGGCCTAAACTATAAGGGTTAGAAACTTGAAATTTTGCGCAGGGGTTCGTTTTATAATGTAGGGGAGTGCTCCCCTATGTTATAACGAAGGATTTCATTTTTATGAAAATTCACTCCCTAAAACGGGTGTGCAAAGTTAGTATGAAACTTTGCCGTTAAAATTTTTTTTTGGTAACAATCTGGCATACACGCGGGCGAAGCCGCGGGCATAAGCTAGTAAGTATATAGTTAGATAATGTTATGTACACACGTTAAGAACAGCAAGCAATGCCGATGCTTTTTGCTAACAAAATATTGCAATATTTTCAATAAGTGCCTAGGTAAGTTTTTGGGGTTAAGGGGGCATCGCTCTTCCGCACACAACCTTTACTTCACAGTGCGCAGGAGCGCAGGTAAAAATAAAGTAGAGTATTCGTTCGTACTTATGTTAGATTACGAACGCCATGACTATGACAATACGAAAATGCTGGTTTTTGCTTTTTTCCGCAACTTCAAGATTTGCGGGATCATATTAATACATATCCTTAAATTTCTTTATATCATCTACTAAAAAAACTCTTTGACTAGTGACACAATTTTTTTCGTGTCCTAATATTTAGGTTTTCTACATCAATTTTTGAGAGAGCCGAACCCTGTTTAGCGTAATCTACCCTTAACAAAACCCTCTATAGAGAAAAAAGAGTAAGTCTAGCAGTGTAGCTCTAGCTTAAATCGAGGCGTTAATACTTATGTAAGTAATACTAATTTGTACACAATCAATGACTAGGTAGGTATTAGGTGAACTAACCTCTTACTCGTAATTCTCAAACGACCCGTATGACGTATGACGACGGCACTCCATACATGTAACAGAAGCTGTTTTTTTTTAGCAAACATCAACGTGTTGCACATCATTCGACAGGTCTTTCAAAAAAATTCAAAGTTACCAACATTTTTTTTTGATTGAGTAAATATTTTTGGAAATAATCACTACGTAAGTTGCATAAATTGCCCCCCCCCCCCTCCTTATCTTTTGAACTTTTGAACCGCGTGACTAAAACAATATGAAAATGTTACAAAAACTAAAATTGTTTCGGATATGATCAGATATAGGTACTGTCAATGAGTACATAAAGTTTTTGTATTCAGGCCTACAACGTGTTACAATACAAGTAGATACATCTTCATACATAGGTAGGTACCTACTTACAACAATAAACCATGCCCCATGTGGATATCGCAAGTAAAACGGCAATAACGTCATTCATAAAAATCTGATTAAGTAGAGCAATGACTTCAGCAAGGTTCATTTAAATATCACTTACTTACTTAGTTTATTGATGTCAATGACACAGCCAGCACCGAAAGTAGACAACCGAAAACACCTGTGAACTAAAACTTTCGATGGTCAATGACTGAAATAAAAATAATGACGAGGAAACGATTGTGACGGTCACGATACATCTTCGAGCGTCGATCGATAGTCACTCATTTTGATCCGACTTCAAAAAAGGAGGAAGTTCTCAATTCGACTGTATTTTGTTCTGTTTGTTCGCCGATTACGCGAAGGCTAGATCGATTTGAAAAAATATTTGTAGGTTTTTTAAGGTATACTTCCAAGTTGGTCCCATTGTCATCAGATCAGGAACTGATGATGGGATTCCAGAGAAATCGAGGGAAATCTTTAAATATTACAGGCACACCTATAGTGATTTTGGTATATTTCATAGTGATTTGTGCATTTACTCTCAAAAAACCCTAATTGGTGAAGTGGAAATAGTGATGAAGTCCACAAATGACGAGCGAAACTATTCAATACTTCACGGTTTGCGATTCAATTACTATAATATGGTATTGAGTAGCACTTTACTCTCTTCATACTATATTACACAATGAAATAGAGCTGATGGTGAATTAGCATGTGAACTCATAACAATTAACGGCGCTGCATCGGGAAAAGAAATATTTTGTAAAAGGATTTAAGTAGTTGACACTAGCCTATTGTAACATATGTGAATTACAAAGTGAGAAATAAAAAACTTTTTTACAAAAAACAAGGCAAGTAAAAAGCAAAAAATAATATCAAAAAAATGGAAAAATTTGAAGTTGGTAGCATGAAATAGTAGTTTTTATGTTTTGTTTAAAAAAGTGTTTTTATAGTTACAGGTAGATAGAGATACAGGTAATGCTTATCTATCAATCCATCAACAAACTCGCATCGTTCAGAAATAGACTGTTTTCTACAATTTTATGTTATGTAATTACTTGTAAATAGTAGACGTATGAACGTAAAAGATTTATTGACATATTAAGTTACTAACTGTCCCGTGCAACTTCGTCTGCGTAAATTTTCCCTGTGGTGCTATAATTATAGCCTATATCCATCCTCGATAAATGGGCTATCCAACCGTAAAAGATTTTTTTCAATTTGGACCAGTTCTTCCTGAGTTGCGGGTCAGTTGTTGATAAATATAACTAGGTAGGTACTTATTTCTTCCTAGATAAATAACACCCAAACACAGAATAAAAGGTCGTGCTCATCACATAGATTTATCCTGGGTGATAGATCCACGACCTCTGGCTTAACAGTCAGGATCACCACAAAATAAAGATGCTCTGTAGGATCACACACCACTAGGCTAACTGGACTGTCAAAACCTATTCCATTGAATTATGTTGTTTGACGTTAAATCCTTAGAATTTAGGTACCTACTAGGTACTGTCTGTGTGTGTCTATTCGTATATCACAGTTTGACGTCAGCCAAATCCAATGGATTGATGCAGCCACAACTAAGGTCGAAAACGAAAATAAAATAAACTAGCCTTCCGTCGCTCGCGTTACGTTTTTTTTTTTTTTTGATCAGCTTTAACAATGTAAAGTTTCATAAAAAAAGGAGTAACGAAGACCCATCCATCCTCACTAACTTATAGCTTTTTTTTTGCAATCCGTCTTATAGATTTTGAAATATGCGCAGACAAACATATTTATACTCATAAAAATTTGAACAAATGTTTAGAAGCTGGTACTTGTAGATTAATATATGCAAAAACTGTGCAATTCTGACAATATTATATACGGGTCGAATTGATAACCTCCTTTTTTATGTCGGTTGAAAACGTTGAAACACTATCATGTATTCTTTACTGATATAAATGAACTCAAACTTAGTGTCATCCTTAGTGGATACTGTATAATATGAATCTAAATTTAAACCACATTACATAAAATAATAAATAAAAATAATTGTCTACCCTCTCGGCCACACATATCCTGTCGTATAATTTCAAAATTTGCTAGGAGAAAGCTTTGGCTTCGGCCGGGTTTCGGCGCTGAAGCCGAAGTTTTCGCCGAAGGTGGCATCTTTGGCCGAAGGTGGCCGAAGCCGAAGTTTCGGTCGGACACTAAAAATCACCCATTTATGATCACTTATCCATCCAATTTTAAATAATATTACTTGAATAATATTACTGTTATAAATCATTATCATTCTCATCATAAGAGTTACCTACATCTATAGGTAGGTACATCCTGTGTCTGTTCGCTGTGGGTTTTTTGAGCATTGTCTTTTTAAATCAGTCCGTTCCGTCCGTTCAGTGGTTTAAACTATGCGTTGATAAATCAGTCACTGTTTTTTTTTATTTGTGGGTTTACAGATTATCATAACCTCTTTTAATATTTGGGCAAGGTTCTATTCAAAATTAAACATGATTTTAGCTGACTAATCCTTACCTACTAGGGAAGGTTTTTTTAGTGTAAGTTAGGTATTTAGTTACAAACGTAAATACACCTATCTAAAATCTAAATGAACGTGTGAAATATTTTCGTGCTGGTGACTTCCTACACTTGACCGAGGTTGGGGTAAAATGGCTTTGAAAGTATCTACGCAAAAATGACTCTTACGAGTTAATACAAAAGGGTTGAGCTAAGCTCAAAGGCTTGTGTTAGAAGTGGGTTCACGTCAGCAGTAAGTATTATGGGTAGGATTCGAACCCGCGACCTCACGATTGGGCGACCGATGCCTTAGCCATTAGGCTACCGCCGAAATTGATTTGTTTAAGTATTATACGCTTGACAAAAATAATAAAACGTTAATATTTTCAGTTTATTTGTTAAGTTAACCTTCTCAATGGCCTTGTTTACATTATTGCATCAATGAACCATAAAATCTGTTTAACTTTTTTTTACAATTTTATTTGACAATATTTCAATGTAAAATAAATGTATTACAGGTACTTATATAATCTCCCCTATCTATTTGTCGACTAATTTCAAAGTCACCTTGCATAGTTAGGTATTTGAAATCTGGATATGAAACTATGAAACCATATTCATTAAAGTGTTTCTACTGTGTAGTAGAACAACAGTTGTAGTTGCAATAATAACAAACAATAACCAAAATACATAATCGTGTTAACAAATGGGTGTCCAGTTCAGATTATGTCAGACTGACAGAGTCCGGCCCTGCGCCGCTGATTTTCAACTGGAATCTAGTGGAACGTGGGTTACAAGTAAACGATGGCGGTAGGGTACCTGTAACCTATAGGTGTTTGCATTAGGTAGGTACATTAACTTTTCCGCATTCAAATATTATTATTTACACGTATGCTAATATTATTTATTTATTTCAGATTGCATAAATACAGGTAGGGTTAAAAGTTAAGTTTTTTGCATATATTAATCTACAATTACCAGCTTCTAAACATATGTTATAATTTGTATGAGTATAAATGTTTGTCTGCGCATATTTCAAAATCTATAAGACGGATTGCAAAAAAAAGCTAAAACAGTTATGTAGAAGATATATAAACTAAAACGTGTGAATTTGACGCCCTGGGTTACATTGTTACGAGGTACCAGAGTAGTCTCAAAAGAAAGACACATCTCGAAACCTTAGTAAGATGATAAGTAATACATACTCGTAGGTACACTATAGGAAATGTTTTTAGTTTTTACTTTAGGAAAAACCTCAAATAATGGAATAAAATGTCATATAAAAAGATATGGCATCAACTGTAAAATGTTTATTTATTTTTGTTATACTTTTATTCCTAACTTTTTAGTTGTAAGTAAATAAATTACAGATTTAAAGGCAATATAAGAATTAAAAAATAAATACAAAAATTCAATCCAAGGGGCCAAATAAGGGAATGCAATTTTGCAACTCCGTCAGTTAGGTTTGTAAAAATTGTGCTAAGCCATTTGATTTCAAATAAAGAAAACGGAAAAGTGTGAGTCGGACTCGCCCACTGAGAAAACGTATGGGGTGCTTAGACATATGAAGCAGGATCAACTAACCACTAAACCAACAGGGCAGTCAAAATTGTGTTAGCTGTCTATTTTTCCGGGTAACGATAACGCTAGATTTACGCATTAACCTAGCTTATATACCTAAACTTTTTGACGGGGAATATCGGCCATACTTATACGTGCATCAATTGATCAATTGGATAGTTCTACTGTGAGTTCCGTTTATTAGAAACAGTGCCGTGGTAGCATTTTACCTACTACCTACCTTCTATAATCCCAGATACATAAACTTGTACTTACAGCAACCTAGCATACACATTATCTATGCACAGGTCCATAATGACCTGTTAAAACTTTTTACATTCTACGGTTCCGTATCCTTTTTCATATTCGTCCTTCCTTCTCAAAAGATTACTCTAAACTGTTACCATAGATACCATTTTTTTTTATCGGAATACGAATGGAGAAAATTGCCAACAAAATATTTTTACTCTGACACGAATGACAGTAATGACGTATTTATGCTGTATGACATGACATTTACGAGTGGAGTATTTTACCTGGTTATTTTGTGTTTGTTTGAAAAAAAAGAAAAATCCCGTATCTAATTCACACACATTTAGACGTTTTATTTAGGTTGTTTGATAAATTATTGTTCGTACTTATACCGGTAAGAAAGATTGAGTATGTATTAAAAGAAACATTAAAAAATAAACTCAAAACAAATGCATGAAACAATGTCAATCAAAAATTTAAAAACCTAACTGAATATTGCTTTGAAGGTAACACTTCATATTTTTATATATTACTAATAATTTGGCCTACATAAGTAAAAATACAACGAATTAAGTAAGAAATCAACATTCTATGTAATTCCGGCTAGTGTTGGCCCAAATATCCTTGTCCTGAATATGCGATAATGGTGTTATTTTTAGAGTATTGTTATCTAGATTGGTATGAGACTAACATAGAAATGTAGTTGGCTAGGTATGTAAACAATGTTTTATATCTAATGAAGCCTTGCCTTTAAATTGAATATGTAATAAGTAGGTACTATCTAGAAGAATTACCTTGCCTACATTATTACTTTTGCTATTTTATTTACCTAGGAAATTAAGAAGTAAAGTAGATATGGTAAATACGGAAATAATAAGATACTTAGGTACCTACTCTAATTAATATTAACCCATGTATCATCAATGCCACCATTGGGGTGTCATTTACAATATTTTTTTGGTAACCACGGCACTGCCAACTATTGATGTGTCTATGCCATGTCATAGTCTTACAATACGAATTATAAATAAATTGATATTGCTAAAGGCAAGTTTGGTATTAAAACTCCATTATGGTGGTGTGGTTACCAGAGAAATAAGTAAACAATGCCCTAGTGGTTTCATTCAGCGGTGTCATTGACAATACACAGTTGACCTGTATATTCGTGAAGTGTATTTCATTTATCCTTATTACATACTAATACTTAAATAATTAGGTTTAGATATGCATCAATATTATTCTCAATTTAAAAACAAACAGACCAAACATGTGTGTTATTCTGATTGTTGCTATTTTCAATAACATGTAAACAAAATATGTGAAAGTTCCCCATCCTTTAACCTGCCTTTGTACCAAATTTAATTATAATTGGCTTGGTACTTTTAGTGATTATCCATGAGTACATAATATCATTATTATAATCTATTTAAAACACTTTCCATGCACTTGCAACATGCTGTGATAGATTTTTCTTAATTTATTGTAATTTAGCTTCTTTTCATTAAGTAATGACTTTGTTCATAAGGCCATTACACTATTCAACAAAGAATTAAATTTGAACTAAAACTTCATAAATTAGATGATAACATCCAAAGCTAGGCAACATTCAATCCATTCATTGATGTTAATAATTGTCAATGGAAATGAACTTAAAATAAAATATCTACATTAAAACTATGAAGATGTTCGTGTTGGAGAAAGAGAACAGGCCTATATATGTGTAAAGTGTAAAGTGTGCAATGTAGAGAATAAAATAATTTAATAAATTGAATTCCAACATAAACTGTATATTTATCTTTATTTTCAGATCTCTTCATACCCCTTGAGGGAGACCAGCAATGGTGGACTATTACAGGGTACTAGGTGTTACTCGGGTCGCCACTGAGGCAGAAATAAAAAAATCGTAAGTATCATATTTCTTGATGGCTAGGCACATAAAGTACAAAAGCCATATTATCTAGTATTCATTCAGTTATCTAATATATTAATTTGGTTATCATGTAAAACATGAATATGTTTTTTAGTTGATGTGACTCAAATACTGTAAATCTTAATTTTTAAGACAAATAATGTTTAGACTTCTAATTAACTCTTACCATTATCAACCTTTTAACCTCCAAGTGTGCAAAACTACAAAGAAATACAACAAACAAAACCAGCGCCAGGCTCTGTCAGGTTGGCAAAATGCTGAACTGGACACCCATTTGTTGCAGCTGCGAGGCACAGCTTTTGTTATTATGGTTTTTCCTTTTTTTTCCAACTGATTTTTTTTTTTTTAATTCATTTATTTTTTATTGTATTCTGTTATTTCTTTTTGTTTTAATATTTTATGTAATTCTTTATTTACCATTTTCTGTTGAAGCTGTGACTTATGTGGTTCAACAAATAAAGGTTTCTTTTTTTTTTTTTTAAACAATTCAAGAATTTATAAAATCTTATGTTTGAAGTATTACTATGATTAATTAAGAGGGTAACTCATACAATTTCATCATGTGATAACTTTTTTTCTGATTTTAGTTACAGAAAACTAGCATTGAAATGGCATCCAGACAAGAATCCAGATAATGCAGATGAAGCAAATAGACGATTTAAAGAAATATCTGAAGCTTATGAAGTACTTTCAGATGGTGAGTGTTTATAACATTGATCTTTTACTTTAAATGTATGTTTAAGTATATATTGTTTGTTTAGCTGGAGTATTCAATGTTGTTCATACATAATTTGCTTAGCTGAAGGTATCAGGGTAATTAAATCTATTTATTATAATTATAAATTAAAAAACATAATAATATATTAAAATTATTGTAATAACCTGGCTAAAAAATTTTATGGTCTGCTACCTACCTTTTATTTTTAACATTATATCTTATATTTCACTATTGATCTGTAATAGATATAAATAGATAATAAATAGATTTTTATTATAATAAATATTTTAGGAATACTACAGCTACTCAATAATAATGTTAGTAATTTTATCTACAATTAGTTTATTACTTAAATGATTAAAATCTATGTATGTATTTGGTAATACGTTCTAGAGCTAGTCTTGTGAATTGTCTATATTTTTAGTAATCTATGTACATTTACGCTATCCTAATGGTTTAAGATAGTGATGAATACTTTCATACAAATTTCTTTGTGTATATATAACTCAATAAAGCTAACATTATATACATTATAGACAAAAAAATCATGTATATGGTACACAAATCAAATTGCCTGCTATGTACCTAATTGAAACTGATAAATGTAAACACAATATATATTATATATATGTGCAAATGAGTATTTATACAATTATAGTTATTACTTGTAGGCTATAGGTGTTAGTGATTGCTTATTGTAGTAGTATAAATTTATTTTTATTGTTGGGTAGCAAACAAGCGGAAAGTTTATGATGCACGGGGTTCCAGTCATCACGCGCACAGATATACAAGCAAGAATGGAGTCAATGGGCATCGGCACTTTAACTTCAAAGGGTTTTTTGGAGACACGCCATTCCACCGCTTTTTTGGTAGCTGTCCATTTGATGCAGGAATGGCTTTTTAGTTGTGAATATTATCATTTTGTTTTGCAAACCTTTAGCTGCTCTCTTCGACTGTTACACTGGCAGTCTTACAGTAATTTAGGCATAGTCATGATAATATTCAGAACATTTTTGATACATACCCTCTATTATATATAACTGGTTTATTTTTGTTTGGGTCCTCGTAACTATATTACTAACAAATGAGTTTCGTGTGAGCACATTCTAATTTATTGCATAATATTTGTTGTGTAAGTTATATTACTATTTATTAACAGTCGCAATATTATATGGGTCTGCGGTAATACGTGTAGGCTAAAACTTCCATTGTTATGTAAATTGAACAATGACTAAAATAGTTTTAATTTCATAAATTATCCTTCTGGAATAAACGTCGTAGTAAATACAAAGGGATACATGAATCATTAGTATAAATAATACAATGAAAGGATTTACTGACTGCTAATTACCGTTTACTATAATTATTTTTTATAAACTCGATGTAATCATATAAAAAAATCCGTATTATGATCAGAAATGTAGGTAGTTAAAATCCATGAGTTGTGAAAGATTGACACACAACTACACTTTATACCTATGCAGGTATAATTAAAGTTAAAAAATTCTGGCTATGAATAATTAACTATCAACCCGACGTTTTACAAGCCTTTATAGCGGCTGAACATAACTATCATATAATGTTATCGAGGATTTGACTCTGGACCAAATTCATAGGTTACCATCATTTATTTAATGCGACGCTTCATAGTGGTTATCGTTTTATTATCTCAACAGACACAAAAGCCGAAGCAGTAGGTACCGGCAGTAGGACATTGTGGGCGTTTTTGAAACCTATTCGTGGTATATAATTTAATTGATTGTAATGCTACTGCTCCACCTGCGTAAATTAACACGTTATTTATGACGTTAAATAGATTTGGCTAACATTTTGAAGTGCTGATTTACAAACTTCATTACTAATGTCATTAAACGTTAAGCGATAGCTCCGGTATCGATTTATTTTGACACGGGCCGGACCTAGGGGGGGGGGGGGTCAAACCGGGGCACTTTCACACACGCCCCGGGCGCCACGCTTTCGGGGCGCCAAATGACATGTTGAAGGGGCAGAAATATCAAAGGTAAAGCGCGCTATTATCAAATATTTGCCCCACCTCGAAATAACCCTAGATCCGGCATTGGTTTAGGCGCTAACGATGTTGGCTACACTAGCACCGACTCATTCCGCAAGACGCATGCTCACAGCAAGGACGTGTACCTACTTTGTTTTAGGCGGGAACTGCACCGAGAACGACAATAGAGTGGAGTGGTCGAATGAGAAATCATGGTTGTTTTTACAGTTATTTCAATCCGAACCATGTTTTTGGAATCCAAAGCTACAATCTCTTAGCAGTTCACTAATTACATTGCAATACGGTAGTATCCCATTAGTGACTCTTTTCTTTTTTAAAAATACTGGATGAGGCGTCGCCACACATAGTGATGGTCTCATTCAGTCTTTGTCGTTTTCAGCGACACACGATGTATTAAAAAAGAAAAAAGAGTCACTAATGGGTCCTACCGTATTCGTTTCAATAAATATTTATTTGTGTTAACGAGTTGTTGGACATTAAAACCTACGTTAACGTTAATACAGGTGGAGCAATAGCATTACGAAGAAAGTTATCGGCTATTGCACTTAGCATTTTTTTCCTACTAAAATAATATTAAGTATGTGAGACAGTGTATTCAAATTTGAAACCTATGTACCTACATACTCCTACACACAAAATGAATCACCTTCGTGTTTCTGAATAAAGTATATTGATATACATAGGTATGAATTAGGCGAGTCATTGTTACGGTACTTAGAAAACTAAAGAGGATGATTGACTGGTTAATTACTGGTGGCATTTTCTGGAAATCGCATACTACAATATTTACTTTTCCTGGTCCTACAATGTACAGAACGAACGGCGCATATCGTCTAGCGATCGATCGACTAGGTACCGCAGGAACTGCGTATTTACTCAAGTTATAAACACCTTTCTGTTCAATTCGTACCCTTCATATATTCATTTTGTATATTGGTCAATGGTAGATAGTAATATATTGAGTACAAACATTGCAATCATTTTGCTAACATGGAAAGATAAATAAGATAAGCAACCGATACTCCGCCTTTATTTTTGTTTAATAGTATACTCTAGAATTCTCGTAGAAATATTTAATCATGTTATTAATTAAATACTTATCTTTAATTTATTGAACATTAACCTCATCCTGTAGGTGATGCATAAATACACGTTTATGCTTTTAACAAAATTACCATTTAATTTCACGACTTTTTTGACAGAATATAGCTAAGTAGATACATTTTATCAATTTTTAAAATTACATCATAAATCTTAACGAGGCTAGTTTGAAACCTAGAAGATTTTAATTTGCCTACTAACGTAATAATTATAATAAATACTAACCTAATCTGACTGCACCCTGAAAGGAGACTAGATTGTAGGGAGAAAGTAAGTTGATAAAACCTACAAAAAAAGTATTGGTCTGCAAATGCTCTCATACTTATCTGGTTTAACCACAACGTATATAGGTAAGGTAGGTAGGTAGGTAGGTACATTGTTCAGGTCGGTTTTCCCAAAGAGCATATAATGCGAACTGTGGGTTATTCGCGATAGATAAATTTGGTTACTTTTGCGGCACGAAGTGTATAGTTATTTACAACACTTTCTTTACATGTTGCGCAAACTAGGCTTATAGCTAGTACAATACGTTTATTACGGCTGCCATAAAATCTTCGCGTCAATGAAGGTTTAAATTTCATGCCAAACCCAACCTTGACTTGATTTCTAAATGTGTGGCGCATTCATTGTAATTTTACTGCTAAACCTAATTATTCGCTTAAGTATTTTAATGCTTTGTTTTATTTACTAACTACTGTGGATTAAACTGGCCACATTATTTAATATAGTTTATAAAAAAAGTGACATACCTAATGACTTGAGTAATGACCTAAATAAGTATTATAAATGCAAGTTGTTGTATTGGTTAGGTAATTTTCTAAATTTCTGACGGGATAAATTTGCTAATTTAACGTAACTACCTACTGAAATATGTGCTTTACAGTTAGGTACCTACCAACTATAAAATGTCATGGCTGAGGCAGCCGAGGGCACGCGACATTTTTGCGAATTATTTCAATCTATCCACTTAGATAACATAGGTATAAATTTCTACATTAGGCACGTCGTTATATATACTTAAAAATAATGCTTTGAAATATTTAGGTATGTAGGTATATGTAAGTAAGTTAAAAGTTTTACTGGATTACGTGACCCCGTGTCATACTAGTTTATATCGGCCTGTCACGTACTACTTAGTTTTATCGTCGGTAGCTTAATATTATGACACATTTAAAAATTAGCCAATCTTATGAAACCTGCTAACCAAAGTTACACCTGCTAAAAACGATTTTTTATTTGAATTATTGATCCTGCCGTAGTTGTATTATTTTATGACACATCTATAGGTATGTCATACACACATTTTCTTGGTAGGTAGGTAGTTATTCTTTAAAAAAATATGATCAAATAGTAATCTAGGAAATGCACGTCATACGTAGTTAAAGGTCGCTTCTCTCAAAGTTCCGTTCGATGGTGACATCATTTGTTTGCTGTACGTCTATCTGCTCGAGTTCATTGAAGCGAAAACATCTTCAAGTTTCAATTTGCGAATCCTTAACTTGTACGACTACGGGCTACAGTGTTCTTTAAAATATAAATTCGTTTTTATTTCAGAGAGGAAAAGGCGAGTCTACGATCAGTATGGCAAAGAAGGTCTGAACAACGGCAGAGGCAGACGTTCAGCCGCCGACGAAGACTACGACTTCGGTTACGCTAGTTTCCCGTTCACATTCCGAGATCCCGAGGAGGTGTTTAGAGAATTCTTTGGCGGGTCTCCTTTCGGCGATTTATTTGCTGGTAAATAATATAAATATTTTATACTTAATTTAAAAAAATAGCAGATAAGTAATATCAGATACCTACGAGTACATTATGTTATGATGAGTCATAACATAATGTTGGTATTTAATTTTATCTTATATTAGCAGGCGTAGAGCGTAATGTGAGAAGACAATCTCTTTTATTTAAGTACTGAAAGTTAGTCTTGCATGGAACATTTCAGTAATACTGTATAATTTATACATATAATATACCTCTGTGCGACCCAGATTTCACTAAAATAATACCTATCACTTTAAAAGTTAATATGTATCGTAATTTTATACATAAATGTTTTTAAATTATTACGACATTACAGACATATTGCCAACAAATGATACGGTACTTGAACAACGTAGCTATCAGGCTGTTTGTGAAATGTACAGCAGCAATTAAGGTCGTCGAATTTCATTATTATATTATCTTTGCCCACATTAGCTATAATACCGGCAGCTTGAAACTTACCTTAATAAAATGTAAATGGTATTTAACTATGTGGGTATACGGAGATAAAACAAACTTAGGTAGGTACAATTATCAAAACAATTTTTGCTTGCGTACGCTCGTTGAAAGCCCATGATATGTAGGTATAAAACCTATCTATGTACGAGGGTGGATTGAAAAGTTCGCGGCCTCAGCAAGAAAACAATATAAAATATAAACAAAAGTAATTTTATTTTTCCACGTAATCTCCACTTAACTCAATGCACTTCTTCCATCTGGTTTCCAACGCCTGTATGCCGGTCATAAAAAAAGTTTCTTCAAGGCCTTCAAAAAAGTCACCCACCGCGGTTTCAACCTCCTCATTTGATGAAAAATTTTGACCTCCAAGGTGTTTTTTAAGGTTTGGGAATAAATGAAAGTCCGAAGGTGCCAAATCAGGGGAATAGGCGGGATGGGGCAGTAATTCAAAGCCACAATCACGAATTTGAGCCATTGATTCAACAGACGTGTGAACGCGTGCATTATCCTGATGGAACAACACTTTCTTGCTGAGTAGTCCTGGCCTTTTCTCTTTGATTGTTTCACGCAAATGACGTAAAAGGGTGCAGTAATAAGCAGAGTTTATAGTCTCACCTTTTGCAAGGTAGTCCACCATGATGACACCCTTAGCATCCCAAAAAACTGACGCCATCACCTTGCCAGCTGACAAAATTGTTTTGGCTTTTTTTGGAGTCGGTTCATCAGGTTTTTTTCACTGCTTGGATTGCTGTTTTGACTCTGGGGTGTAGTGGTGTACCCAGGTTTTATCCATTGTAACAAATCTGTCCAAAAAATCTTGTGGATCAGTCTCAAACATTTCCAAACTGTCGCGAGAAATCGTGAGCCGTATTCGTTTTTGTTCAACTGAAAGCAATCTGGGGACCCACCGCGCAGAAACCTTAGAAAATCCAAGTTCATTGACTATGATGTTTTGTGTTCGTTCATATGAGATGCCAATAGTGTCAGCAATCTCCCTGATGGTCAATCTCCGATCTGCCAA
Source organism: Herminia tarsipennalis (assembly GCA_945859575.2). NCBI lineage: Eukaryota > Metazoa > Arthropoda > Insecta > Lepidoptera > Erebidae > Herminia > Herminia tarsipennalis. The sequence goes on from OX243840.2 coordinate 12,975,464, forward strand.
TATCAGATCACAGATTTTCCCAATGTTTTCTTCAGTCGTAGACGTCGTAGGCCGGCCGGAGCGAGGGTCATCTTCAATACTCTCTCGTCCGCGTTTAAATTCTGCAACCCACTTTTTCACAGTCGTATACGATGGAGCAGATTCCCCCAATGTTGTTGACATATCTTCGTGAATCTCTTTTGGAGTCAGTTTTTTTTTAAACAGGTATTTGATGACCGCACGTTGCTCAATTTTCTCCATTCTTTAAAAACGCTGCACTTAGGCTCACAAAATTCAGTCTAATTTAAAAACAGATAATGCTATTGTGACAGAATTTTACAATGTGACAACCAGAGAGTAAACAAATCGAATGAGGTCAGTTACATTAAAATAAGTCAAGTATTTATGTGGTAGGCCGCGAATATTTCGATCCACCCTCGTATAACGGCACAATCTCACTTTTTGAAGGACATCATCGATAAAAGCCTTGCATATCCATCGGTTATGTTTTAGTAATTCGTAATTCGTATGGACCATTTATGGGCACACATGGTCAACACGATTACTAGAATCAATACCTATTCATAGAAATTATTGCTGGTAAGTTATTATGTTCGCGAGTAATATACTTATAGGTAGGTACTTATTTCTGAAATTCCTAGAGATATGATAAAGGCTCATTTACGCCGTTTTCTCGTACATTCGAGAGAAATAATTTGTATGTAATTATTTAAAGACTAAAATACACGATGTAAAATTTTTGTTTAGACTGTGCCAGTAATTCCTTGCTTACATTTAATTATATGCAACAGGCAAGAAACTTGCATCGTGTAAATGACTCTTTTTTTTTAAAGACGACTCCCGTAGTTGGGTACAAGCCCTGTGTCGCGGGGGACTTTACAAACATACAAGTCACCGACACAAAGTACACCCAGACTCGGAACATCAATTTGTGGATTACACAAAGTGGTGTCCCGTGTGGGAATTGAACCCACGACCTCTTCCCTAGCAGTCGGATACACTTCCATCGCGCCACAGAGGCAGTCTTTATATAAGAAACTAGCTTTCGGCGTTTCAGCGTAGATGTCGGTTATCGCAATAAAAATCATCCTATGTCCTTTCCCAGTTACAAACTATCGCCATAAGCCTAATTTCTTCAAGGTATTCTTAGTACTTACCTACTTACGGATGATATTTTTTCTATTTGGTTTACAGAAATCAACGGCCATGGACATCATCACAGGCACAGTCGTCGGAGTCATCCGAGCACATCGCTCACTTCATCACTATTCAGTCCATTCGGATTTGGCATGCAAGGGCTTGACGATATCTTTGCACATGCGACATCCAATGGGAACGCGTTTACTTCGTTCTCGACCTTCAACAGTTCGCTAGCTGGCCCTGGTAGCGCCAATATGAGAAGCACCACGACCACCACGCGCGTTGTCAATGGAAAGAAAATAACAACTAAAAAGTAGGTGTTTAAATTCAGTTTAATATAATACTGACTAACATTTGCCCGCGTTACGTTAGGCACCTGTCTACTTATGTATGTACACATGTCGCCAGATAAGTTTGCGTGTCTGATGTTCGCGCGTAAGCTGCGCGCAACTCAAATTTAGGTATTGGAGGGGATGAAGGAGACCTATGGAGAACGACGTCCCTGCGCGGAACTACATTCGAATACAACTTCAAAAACGCAAACTTGGTGGCCCGAACTGTACATTTCTTGAACGATAAAATCGCTACTCGTTTTCTCGCCGTTTTGGTGGGACAGGTGCCTTATGTCTGAAGCTATGTTTCAACCACTATAGGTTCTCCATACAAACTTTGTACCCCCTTTTCATCTCAATAGGGCGTGAATTTTGCAAAATCTTTTCTTAGCAGATGCCTACGTCATAATAACTATCTGCTTGCCAAATTTCAGCGCAAACCGTTCAGTGGTTTGAGCTGTGTGTTGATAGATCAGTCAGTCAGTAACGGTTGCCTTTTATATACATATGCAGAAGATTCATTCATAACAACGCTTGCAAAATTGCAAAACGAATAAGGAGCGGTGGAAATAATTGTTGTCCTCTGGGAATATACCACAACCATATCAATATAGCACGCCTAGGGAGCATTAAGTAATATCTATATGTCCCTAGGTTAGCTCAGAGAGCTTAAGTACTAAAAGACAGAGAGAGAGAGAAGCACTTAACAAAAATTTTGTGCAAATTCCATTGAAAAATACTTAAATAACGTTGTTAGTTGTGTAAAACAAAAATAACCGAAAACCCACTTCTTATACCTCATTATTGTTCTATATGTTTAACCTAATATATAAATTGACTTATTTCTAAAGGTAAATTGTTATTGGTTATGATTTTAGTATGATACGGTGTAGTTGTCGATAAACGTTTGGCCGCAGACATCGAACATTGAGACTAAACCATGCATTACCTCCGAATAATAAATTGAGAAAGATTTAATATTTATTAAGTACCTATAACGTTGAGTAGAGCGAAAAGTAGATATAGAAGTACAGAAAGTATGTTTTACTATTGAAACAGTCCATGACCTACTTTGACATAATCAATGTCGGTATTGACTAACTGAAGTTAAGCTGATTATCTGCTAACGGGCATAATATTACTGCACATTGCAGCTACGTATTTTTATTTTTTATGTAAGTATTTTTTCAGTATCAAAAGCTGAGAAAAGATAAATGCAAAATGTATGAATTCACCTGTCATTTTCATATTATAATATGCATTGCATAAAAAATCGAGTACAGGAGGAAAGTATTAAAATTTATTTCCAAAATTAAAATATAGAGTTCTGTACAGTTAAATAACTTAATTAACAATTAAATCGGCAGTATAGCGTATCTATTACTCACTAGAGCATTACTGACTCAGATTCTGTGCCGTAACAAAAAATATTAATATTAATAGCGCATCCACATCCAAGGTACTTTTTGTACAGCAACACTTCAGCATTTAGGTTTCTAGTTTTTGTATCCCGTTTTGTAGCCCGACTTCGCCAGGGTTTTGCAATCTGTGGCGCGGTGGGAATATGTTAGACTGCCACGCAAGAGGTAGTGGGTTCGATTCCCACACAGGGCACCACTTTGTGTAATCCACAAATTGTTGTTCCGAGTCTGGGTGTACTTTGTGTCCGTGACTTGTATGTTTGTAAAATCCCCTGCGACACAGTTCTTGTACGCTAATGCGGGTCGTCTTTTTTAAGAATTTAAAAAAAGAATATGATGGGTACCTATTGAAAACTGTAGAACGCTAAATTTCTAACCAAATTATGTGTTCTGTTCAGCCTTCTCGTCTTTCTCCAATATTCGTATTTTTTTCACATTTTCTTAAATATTTAATACTAGCTTTCGCCCGCGGCTCCGCCCGCTTGGATGTCTGTTATCGCGATAAAAACTATCCTATTTCCTTCCCCGGAACAAACTATCTCCATACCAAATTTCATCTAATCGGTTTAGCTGTTTAAGCGTGAAAGCGTAACAGACAGACAGACAGAGTTACTTTCACATTTATAATATTAGTATGGATTTGATTTCCCCGGCAATTTTAATACGACTATTCGGCGTATAATTTCTGTTGTCTCGCTAAATCTGGAGTAATGTAACTTTTCTTAATTATTTTACATGGCAACAATTTCTTATACATAGCACCTCTAGAAATATTTGTCTATTTGATATTAGATGTATGTAGTTGACTTCACTGACAACTAATACACCTATTAACACCAAAATACATAAACTTAACTATTTTATTTGTTGTTTCAGGGTGTCGGAGAATGGTCGGGAGACAGTAATGTCATATGAAAACGGGGTCCTGAAATCAAAGACTGTCAATGGCGTACCTCAATCATTAACATATAGTTAAACAATTAAATACTAGCTTGTAACCAAACTTGATCCAAATGTACTCAACATGTTACGCGATTTACGAGTTCCAACTTATAATTTATAATTTTGCTTTATTTTAAACATGTTGTTCCAAGTCACTGTAAATTTTTAGTGTTGGAAATATCTAAACTAAAATATGCCTAATTTTAGTTATAATAGGTTACTATTTGCTTTCTATACCTACTTATGTTAATTTTAATATTTGATTGGGGTGAGATTTTGGAGTATTGATTGCTCAACGTATAAATCTCGCTCTCGTTAGTTAATCGTCGCGTGTTCACTAGTTGATCTCCGACTCGTCATGAGTCGTCTTTGTAGTTATCGAGTGACACCATGTCTTACTTACATAGTGCACTGCGACGGTGTTCATTCGCTGCCAACGTAAGTTTCTTTTAGCAAATAGGCTAGACATATAATCACACTTATTTTTTAATTCGATTTTATTACAATGTTTACAAAGTACTGTTGGAAGGTGTATTTCATTTTAAATTCAAAATAATTAAGCATATGTAATTTCAATTGATGGCATTTTAATTTCGTAGCTAATATTATGTAAGACTTCATGTTGATAGAAAAGCTTTAATTGATTGGAAAATTATCGTGTGATTTTTCAACATCAATTGCGTATTTTTACTAAGTGGTACTTATATAATAACATTTCTGTGTAGCAAACATAGTTCCCCAAACGCATATGAAGACTTAACGCAATAATAAGGACAATTGTAATTGGTTTAAATTGCAGACAAAGAATAGACATACCAAAATTTCAACGCTACTCTGATGCATGCATTATATTCAATACATTTCACAATATATTCAGAATAGATGTCATGGGAATTGGCCCAGAAATGTAAATTCCTATTCAGATATTGTGTTAGGTTGCAGTGTCCAATAGTGTACTGTACACAATCCCAATATGTCAGAAGCTAAATTTACGCGTGTTTTACTCATGTGTTTGCCAAATAATAGCTTTGTAAGTTAGTTTTTTGCCGAGGGTTTGTCAAATTTTTAGTTTACATTATAATAAATTACCGAGATTGTACTAACGGTATTGAATTATCTACTTGACTATGGTAATTTAAATTGTACTTACTTAATGTTTGTGCTGAAAGTATCATTGGATGCAAATGTACAGTTATCATAAGACTAATAATTACGTAGCGCAACCGAACCCGCTTTTCATTAGTATATAGTGCCATTAATAAACTGGAAGAAGCAAATCCTAGCACACATTAAATGTAAATAATAATGTTTAACTACAAGATCTCGTTCTTAAATTGTCAGCAACTATTAAGCACTGCAAGAGGAATTAATAAATAAAAATAATTTGTACATTTTGATATTTTATTGTTACACACACAAACCACAGTAATTGTTGGATAAACATTGATTATATTTGAATATTAGTGAGTATAATTAAAATCTTTCTTCTTGAAATCTTCCCTGACCGTATAAACCAGCTCGTATTAAAATTTTGCCAACATACCTGCTTACTTTATAAACATATTTGAGAGTATACTGATTATGTTATTAGATATGATATTGTATATGCGTGGTGTACCGAAACCATGAAATACGAATATGTTACTAATTTAACCCTGGTGGTAACTTAACTGTCAAAATCAATTGACTGCAAATCGCGCTTAAATTAGTAGGTATGTATCCAGGTAAGTGCTAGGTTCACAGGCCATCAGGCAGGCACCGCGGTTTCGATACAACACGTCTGTAGATACCTACTACATCTACAAACTATGTACGTCAAAACATTTAGATTCTACAGAATATTAAGCTGAAAGAGATTTCCCGTTTATCAATTTTTTTTTTTTTTTTGGATTACATGTTAACTCGTCGTATATTATGAATTACACGAAGGGGGCGTTAACTCCTTTTAGTGAGGATAAACGGAATACCTTCAAATACTGAATTATTTCATATACTGCTATTTAAACACTGATTTTACTATTACACCAATATACTGCTAGAATTAAATCTATATGAAGATTTAAGTGGCAAAGGATTCAATTATTTATAACGACATACGATTGAATGTATGAACGGCCAGTAAAAGTTATAATTTAACGGATAACTTCCTACTATTTTATAACAACAAGTTACGCGGTAAGACATATGTTGATTGATACTTATCTATTATTTAATGATTGATTGAGATTTAATGGGTTTATGCGTGTATAATATTGTGTCTTTTAAATTAAAATATATATTCTAAATAGACATCTGATAAATATAAACTTACAATAATAGTAACATGTAACATTAAACACTAAGATTTATCACAAAAAAGAAACCAGTTAATAAAATCATCATTCTTATATTCTAAATTTGTGAATCTATACTCGTAGGTTCACAGGATCATAGTTTAGATAGTTGGACATTTAATAATTTCCTTTAGAAATAAAAGGTATACCTAAATATACTCGTAAGAAATATTAATGCTACCATATTGGTAATATTATGTATACAATCACCACAGTTTTCAGCCGTTTAGCTGCAATCACTTACATTTAGTGCACTTATAGTGTATTGGCCATTCTTACTTGCAACCGACATTGTGTAGTACAACCATTGACATACAAACAATGATTACAACAAAGGTAATAATCCCTTACATATTATTTTTTATCATATTATATTACTACATTTTTATTTTACCCAAAGTAGTCTACTAGTTTTAGTAATTTTTAGGCAATTTTGACACTTTTAAGACAACAAAATTTATGTAATATTTCTTATAGGGAAAGCACCAAAATGAATGGTACATTCGATAGTGTTTTACATTAAATATCGATAAATTTTCGATAAAACGTATTTATAATGGGGTGAGGCGAGCCTTTAGCGACTTTCCATTCCAGTCCATTTATAGAATAGTAGATATCTGTCAATAATCTAGACAACATTTTACAAATATAGCTACGAAAATCACAGTAAATTGTTAAGCCCCTCAGTATGTTTAGCATTTATCAATTTAAAATGTGTCGAAAATTTTTGACGGGATCTACAATATTAATCTATTGTACGTTTCTTGAGCAATAAAATCGCTACTCGCTCATCGCCGTTGGTGGGACAGGTGCTAACTAGTTGATTTTTGTTGCTAGTTGCAGTGTATAGACTAGCTACGAGTATGTTAAGATATTTATGTGACTTTCGTTGCTGAGTACAATAAACATTAACATTATTTATAGACAATGTTTGCAACACCTAAATAACAATAATTTTTAAATTAATTTACTGAATGTAGGTTACGTTCGGAAAACCGCACTTATTGATTTTTACAGGAACGCAGAAAATTCGATCATTCCCTTTTTATTTAATTATTTTGAGAAAAATAATTTGCAATTTTTTGAAATACTTGAATAATTCGGTCTAAAATTTGCCGAAAGATAGATTTAGGAGCACTGGGTTCTACATAGTTCTTAGGCATAGGTGGAATATCAATACGTCTGCAGTCAGCCTGCAGAGCTAATTTTCAGAGAGCCTCTCTTAATTCTGCCGTTCTCTGCTCAGCGCGGCTCCGGTACATAAGTCTGATCGGGTCATCTTCCGGATATTCATCGCGCTTCTCTCGGTTTGGTACGTAACAGAAACCATCGAAATGGGTGAATTCTTTCGCGATCACGTCCTCCAAGTGATATAAGCGGGTTGGCCGGTCAACGTGAATGAGATTTTCTGTAAAAAAAACAAGCAAATAGTTACCTACCTACAAAGATTTCGTAATCTAACTCTTTGAGAATATCTTTTCACACCAATAGTCTAACGATGCTGATAATGTGTGTAAGCTGGTAACTTAAGTATAACTGAATGAATCAGGGATCACATGGCATTAGTCGGTGTCAAACTGTCCTGAGGATGCCTTGTGTAGAGGCGAAACACGTGTCGAAGTTTCACTTCGTGGAAGCGGAATAAAGTCAAAGGTCCGGAGGTGCCTACGACTTTACTTGGTGCGAGTACCCGTCACTAATTTTCTTTGTCTCTTTTTGAGTGCGATCTGTCAATCTATTTCGATTGTTGTATTAAGGGCATTTCCTTACTACTTCGATCGTGGTGATTCACAGATCGTGGGTGTGTGATGGGTTGTATTAGTGATCTCTAATGCGGTTGTGGAAATATTAAATTTTGTTTAGTCTCCAATTGGGAGCCTACGTAGGTAATTCGATACGATTTGAGACAAGGAAAAACCATACAAAATATAACAAAACTCTCCTGCATTTTCTATGCAACGTTGTATTCGCCTAAACCCGATTAAAACATTTTTGCTAGTCTTGATCCGATAGGTCCGAAATTGCGACTTTGTAGGCGGCCTCTTCGGCACACGAAAGAAATTAACTTTTATTTTTTTTCTTCATTATCGGGAACAAAAATAAATCACAGGGAGCTAAATCAGGACTGGGAGGTGGAGAGGGCAAGTTTTCAACACCGAATTCCTCAAGAAACGCCTTTGTTCTGAGGGACATTATGTGACGAGCCGTTGTCGTGACGCAGCATGATTCCCTAAAGCAGCCATTGGTATCCTCTAGAGATGGGGCAGACTAACCTAACCTAACGCTGATTGTAATCGTTGAAGGCTAAGTTTTTCAGTTAAACCAAATTTAAAATCATAAAATATCATAGCACGCAAATGTGCCATAAACTCCATCTTTGCCAAGAAAAACGCGGGAAACGGCTTAGTAAAATTACTGGAACATCTTTATTTTTTAAACCAGCAACTTGGCTTCTAGGGTTTCATATTTAAATAAATTTGCTTTTTAAAAATATATAATACAGATACGGTCCATTTTTAAATTACGAGCATCTCAAAACTTATCGAGTGACCACATAATAATAATAAATAAACAGTAGGATCAACGTAACTTGACCGGATTGAAGTTGGCGAAAAGTGGTTGCTCAGATGCATTTTTTTGTAGTTAATGGTGACAGGAAGCGGAGGGCGGGAGCGGTAACTAAACCAAAAGAATTAGAGATGCGATTACGCGTAAATTTACTAATTATGACAAAGTAATACAAAAAAAAATCACAAAAAACATGAGTTAGTAATACTTTACTTACTCATGATTTTTGTGATTTTTTTCGTAAAGAAATTACTTTTATGAACGCTTAAATAGAGTATTTTAATATTGTTGAATTAAAATGTTGTTAGTATTTTTAATCGATTAAACGTAATTAATCGTTTTCGTAAGTAATTTTAGGGTTACGTTCATCCAACTGTAGTAATAATCATATTGAACACTAATCATACCTTGTGCGACGTAGCGTTCAGATTGGTCCACAGTAATCACGCTATAAAATGGCTGGCGGGAGCCTAATTCCAAGTCCTTAAATTCTACCCGTCGACGCCAATCCGTGGTGCAATTTAAGTCCCAGCCGCGGACGACACAGAGGTAATCATATTTTTTGTGATATGCTAACATACCAACAGCAAAAGTCACACTAGAGTCGTGATGTTTTGCATCGTCCTAAAATAATGTATTTGTTAATTAAAATAATCATTGGTTACAAAGTCGGCCAAGAAAGTGGTCTACCAGTTTTGACAAAGCTTCCTTCCTTTGTAACCAATACAGCGTTAAGGTTGAAATTGGTAGCTGTCAGTATATTATTGCAAGGGAAAATCAACCTTGTTGCTTATGACGTGCAAATGAATTTCAATCATAGGGCGATAGACCATATTTTTGTCCGACTGTACCTAAACTAAATTTAAATAAATTATTTAAAAAGATTAAACATTGTACCACAGAGATACATGAACACTGAGTAACACGACTTGCTTTGTACAAGATTGTTGCCAACCAAATGCAAAGCCATTGTTGCTGCTTTCCTACCGATTCACATCTGTCCTGTTTTACCCACATATTTTTTTTAAAGATAATTAACAATGGGGGATTGTGGTCTCACATTACTAGCAATACTGTTAACCCCTCCAGCTAAGCTCTATGGCTTGTGTTAGGAGTGGGTTCACGTCGGTAGTATAATGGCCAGGATTTGAACCAATGGCCTTGTGTGATTGTGAGACCGATACCCTAAGGCTACATTAAATTTCAATTCAGATTTATATAGATTAGATTTTACTTACTTCTCGGGTAAAATGTGTAGGATGTTTGTTCAAGTTTGCCAACTTATCAAGAATTTTCATATGGCCATTTTGTAGCTGGAAATAAGTAAAACTATTTATTTTATGGAAATTAACAACCTTAAAATTGCTTGACGTTTCGACCAGGTTGCACCGGCCGTGGTCACAAGCGGACTGATGAAGACCGCTAATCATGCAACGCAAGTCTAAATGTTAGTAAAGTAAAACAATTGTTTGAAATTATGCAGAGTGGTGTTGTACAATATCTACAATATTTTTCATGCCGTGCGTGGTGAGCGGAGTTTCAATAACAAGTGTCTATTTTAGAGAGTAAAACGACTTATTTACTTAACGCAGGACGTTAGGTATACAAGTTAGCTACAAAGTAGGTAAGTACTTACATATTCAATCTCAATGGGTATATGAAGATCCAAACCAGAACAGCAATTTACCAAATAACTTAGAAAGTCCCGGTAGGGATTATCCTCATCAATATTGTTGCTCAAGTAGTCAAGCAAAAAGACTGCATTTTGAGTGTACCTAAAAATATATTTGTGTTGTTTGTACATATATAAAAAACATATTAATTAATTATTGAATTATATAACTACCTAGATGTAAACAAACTACAAATGACGACTGAACAATATGCATTATATGATAGCTTACATCAAACATAACGGTAAAAAAATGTAGCGTACAAACCTACTATTATTAGAAAAAAAAAACAGTTTAAATTAGAAACAGTTAAAGACAGCTTGGCGCATCGGAGTCAACAGATTTTGACGTCACCCCAAACGGCAACAATCAAAGTAGGTACAGCGCTCCTTTATAATAAACCTTAATTCACACCGAAATGGCAGCGGCGCGGCGAGCACTTTCAACGTCAAAGAATTTTAAACTTTATTTACCTACTTAAAATACCAGTATCGCTTGACGGCCATGATGCCACGAGTGGTCAAAAGCTGCCGCGCGCGGTTGCCGCTATATATCTTTGAGTTTTTCAAGCGAAACTGATCTTTTAAGTATGTAAGTAAAGTTTAAAATTCTATAACACCTGAAAGTGTGCTGCCGGCCGCTGCCACTTTGGTATAAATTGGGCCTAACCGAACAATAATTATGGTTGCAATTTTTCAAGAGACTAATATTATTATTATAAACAACAAAATATATTAAGAAATCGGACCAACAACTACGACATACACTTTTACATCACTTTCGATTTGATCAATTACGTTGTGTTTCAAGTAGATATCGTTTTATAGACTTTAATAATTAAATTACAATTTTAATAAAAATGATTCTTACATTTAAGTACCCAATTACCTATAACGGCGGACTTCTAACATTCTAACTACAACTAGGTATTAACACATGTCTCACCAGTTTTTAATAGCCCCCATAGTCATCAAAAATGCAGATATGATGTATTGAATCAATCCATCAGGACTATATTTGTACTCTTTCCTGTAAGTACTTCTGGGGGCAAAAGGACAACGACCTTGTGGAACCAGAGCACCTGTCTCCAAATCAACTATGTACGCTTGCATCTGGCTGTGCCACTCCAAGAATAAGTGATTTGGAAATGCAATCAGTTCGCAATGCACACCACAACCCTTAGCAACTGCCTGGTACAAAACTGCAGCTACAATTAAATTTCCACAGTTGTTACTGAACACCTACAACATAATTATATTTAAACATGTAACCAGGAAAGGACAAAATATAAATTCATAACTGGCATATAGAAGTATTGCTTATTAATATTATTATTGTTACCTTGACAATATCAAGTCCCTCTAAGTTTGCTCCAGCCATAATAGTTATGTAGTGTTGCCTATAAATGACTTCACTTATGGCTTCCAAAACTTGTTTTTCGTTCAGTATACCCTTTTCAACTTTATGTTTTATCTTAGTCAAACCATTTCCTTTCGTGGTAGTATCATTTGGAAACATTTGTTCCACTCTCTCGACTAAAGTATTAATCTGTCAATAATAAAACAAACACTTTTGATATTATTCAATAAAATAGTTTTGATAACAATTCTAACTAAAACAAAAGACAAATTGAAAAATGTTATAGTTGGTTTAGCTTCGGATATGATATGACTCACTAGTCGTTTGAAAAGTGCCGATTAGTTGGCCGATTGGTTGACAAACTCGATTAGCTTTCTTTAGATATAATTTATCTTTTAATAAAACGTAGGTACAGTACTCCAAAAGTAATAATGCGCATAGAAATCTTCGGAAATCTTCGTCATTGTTCGGCAACGGTCGTATTACCCGAGCGTCGAAAGACGATATTTATATAGAGTGGTTAAGAGCAATTTCTCTATGCCTAATTTTATATATTATGTGTTTTGTGCTAAAACAGATTTGATTTACCTGTAACGAAATTTGATTCGATAATTCCATGTAAGTAAATAGCGAAAACGCTACAATCATTGTTGGAGTGATTAGTTTTCAAGTGTCTTACCGAAGTTGGTGTAATTATGGAGGAAAAGGTTTAAATAACATAAGGTTTTATTAGAAGGAGAAAAAAACGTTTTCAAATAGAGGTTTACATAAAATATAATCAAAATCTCAGTTCAAATTTGTTTACAGCACTAATCATTCCAGAAAAATAATACAATTATAAAAAAATTAATCAGAATCGAGGAAGACCTCTATTCCCGACATCGCAGATTCATCAGAAGTTTCATTATGCTCTTGTTCATTTACACTTTCCTCACTGCTATCACCTGTGTAAATAATCAGTTTATCGGAATAACTATCGATTCTTGGCTCAAATTTTCTATATTCATCTTCGCATTGAACCGCATGATCAGAAACTTTTTTCCATTCTTCTGGTCCTATTTTATTGATTTTTTCTAATATAGCATCTTTAACTGACGTCACAGTCATTGCAATATTTCTCTTGGCCACGTGTTGCTTTATTTGGGACCAAATATTTTCAATAGGGTTAAAATCGGGATGATATGGTGGCAATCGTATAATTTTATGCCCATGTTCCTCCATTATACGGTCAATGGCAAATTCTGTGTAATTTTCTTTGTATCTTTGTATAATTTTATACAAATCGGGTTTCAGTTTCTTTGGGTCATGCGGAATGTTGTGTTGTTGTAACCAAGCTGTCATTTGTGGTTTAGATGTGTTTGAGTTTGGTGGTTTCACAGACAGCTTATTATGATATGGGGCGTTGTCTATTACCAACACACTATTAGGAGGCAAGTTGGGAATCAATTGATTGCGTAGCCAAGTTTGATAACGTTCCGCGTTTATTTCTTTATGATAGTCACCTTCTGAGTCGACACATTTATGTAACATTAGAGCCCCTGGGACGAAGCCTTTTTCATTGCCTGCGTGTACAATAATTATTCGCTCTCCTTTGGAAATGGGTTGTTTGATACCTTTTTTGTTGCTATCTTGCCAAGTTTTACCCTTAGTATGTGATGTGTGCACATACGACTCGTCCATAAATACTATGTTTCTACCAGAACTCCTCAGCTGTTGTATTTCTCTGAGATATTTGATCCTTTTTAGGCGTATATCATGTTTTTCCATAAGTAATTGTCTGTTATTATCAGTTTTCAGAAACCTAAACCCCATGTCTTTCAAGATCAACCTTAAAGTCTCGGCACAGCCTTTGAAATTAATAGCTTCGATCAACTTTATTCTTAAATTATTTACAGTTGGGAGTTCTTTCAGCGTCAATTGAAAATTGTATATCATATTACGAATAACACAGTAGTCGAAATCATCAAGTACCAGCCGAAATCTACTTTTAGGTCTTCCTTTTTTCGGTGTAGAAAATTTCTTTGATTGATTATGTTTTTTTTCGTTTAAGATATTACTCAAAGTTCGTCGCGAAATTCCTGTAGCTTTTGTAACACGGTCTTGAATTTTTTTAAAATAACCATCATGGTCTCTGTTGAAAACATTGGCTTCATTTAAGAAATAAAGGTACACATTAAATACCATTTGCCGTGCTTGTGAATTAAGCGGTTTTCCACGTTTAAATTTATCCATTTTGGAAGAATTCGTCTGAAAGAAAATGGCATGGGCAGAGTTAGGTATATATTTTTTATGCATGTTTATCTATTTATTTAATTTAAATAAATCTCATTTTTTAAATGTTTTTCTAGTACTTAATATGTATTTAATGTAGGTATTTTATTTTTTTAATATTAAAAAAACGTGAAATATGTTATTTATTTTCCTTTTTTCAAAATATACTATTTAAATCTGAATAAGCTAATTAATGTTGAAATTATATTTACCAAGAAGGGTGTGTAATAGCAGCTCTATATATTTCCACAAATAGAGAACACGTGCAGTCACTACCAATATATAAAGACGACTGACAGACATTTCGCTGACCGGCGACAGCTGCCGAACGCCCGATTTGTTTTCGATTGTGCACACATGATATTGACTCCTATCTCTTTTAAACAAGGTGCAAAATGCAAATGCCTTGTTTAGGGCTCTTACGATTCCATGATTCGAGTGTTTCCGGGAATACGACAATTAGCGAAGATCTGCATGTGCATTATTAATTTGGGAGTACTGTAAGTATTTACATTCCGTTTATGTTTGTAGTTAAGCATTTCGATCGGGTTGCACCCAAGTTGAGTCAGCTTGTAAACACGGTCGGTCGGTGGGGGTGCAACCCGGTCGAAATATCAAGCAATCAAATAAGGTAAATATTTCCCAATAAACAGATTATGTTTATTCCTGGATGATCTGCTTTGTACTTGACGGTACATTTCTAAAATCGATATTTCGCCTAAACTACTACTGTTATACTTAATATAAATTAGAAGAACCAGCACAATAATACCTACAATAATGATAAATAAATTAATTATAAATACATTTAAGGTACTAACACATGCTGTAACAATCTCCTCTGAATGCATGTTAACTGGGTCAGTCCATTGTACGAAGAAGTTTAATACAACCTCTGGAGTCAATGTATCTTTTATGTGAGATTGCATCCATTTCACAGCAAGGAAACTTTGAGTGACATAACGGACAACAATTTTTGCGTAGTAAACATCTGTCATGGTAAATGGCCTGAAAGAAAAAAAGCAATGTAATCAGTTCACATGATTATCTGTTTGTCAGTACATACCATTTAGAAGTCACACTTAACAGAATAAAATGATTAGATACTAAGCCCCTTATTCATAATAGTCTAATAACAGATTTTAACTAACGAATGTTTTGTCTCCTTCTATTCTTTTTTTAAATGGAATGAAAAATATTCATATGAAATCACTTATTAAACAACATGGTAGCAGTCAGCAACGGGCCAGTGACATCTCTAATATTATCACCGGCGGGCCGTAGGAGTATGCCTGTTTGCCACCAACGTAGTAAAAAAAAGGTGTGGCCAAATTCAAGGGTAGTTACTTGCCCATGATAATGAATGCATATACCTACCTAATTTTATCAAAATCGGAATATACTAACATTTTTTTATTTTTTTAACAAAAAACTTCTAACCGACATGATTTATTGAGGAGTTCCGTTGTCTGCCTCGTCGGCGAAACTCATCATCACTTCTTTACGAAATTTATATAGGACCATATCGGAATACACCTCTCGAACAAAAAACACACTTATAAAAAATACAAACATCCGAATTAAAAACCTTCTCCTTTTGGAAGTTGGTTAAAAAAAGTACTTAAAAAGTTCTATGCCAATTAATCCAATCGAATTTTGCAACGGAGGTAATGCCATAACCTTTTCGCTACTGAAATTTGACAAAAAGTATAATTTTATCAATAATGCAATCTTAAACGGCACCCTGGTGGGTGCAATACTTAAAACATACACTGTCCATTGATGAAATTTAATTGACCACACCTTTTTGTTACAAGTTATGTAATCAGTTCAATCACAATAAATAATCAATTAAATTGTGGTGGTTGTGAGGTTCATTAAAAATTAAAAAAAAAACCTAAACATAAATGTGACTCATACAGTTTAAATAAATATATAACTCACTTTTCATTGTTATTATCAATACACTGGTATCCTCTTCTTACTACATCTTGTAGAGAGTAAATAACATAATGGTAATTAAGATTATGACTTAGAGCCAGATCAAAGAAGTTTCTAACATCCTCCAGTGTCACATCACTTGTGCGCCTGCAATTTGTATATAAAATAAATAACTATTTATACTTTGTAAAATTATGGATGGATTAAATTATTAAATTGTTAAGTTTTTTAATAAATGTGTAAATGTGGGTGATGATTGACTATCATTGACTACAAGTCGATTAAGAAACTATGTAGGAGAGAAACAATTTTGTCAAAATGTGTTGTTTGAAAAAATAAGATAGTTAACTAAACATAATACATTAATGAATGATTTCTAAGTGGCAAAGACAAATTAAACGCTTTAACTAGCCTTGCCATTATTCATAATATCTAGTTAGAAATGGTCAGTTATAATACTTTCTTATTTTCACTCTTTTGGTTATATTAATGGGTTTTTTTATTTTATGGTATTTCGTCACGAATTGATGGTGCTGATGATAGTTAATCTGTCAAGTGTGCATAGGTCAACATTGTTATCGCCCTAATCCTCATTTTTTCCCGCTCTGCGGGAAGTGCAACATTCTAATTCGATTCTGTAAATTTTGAAACCTGGTGTTTTGAATGAAATATACCAAATTTTGTAAGTACTTCATTCAAGCCTTGCTAAATATCATACATACAAACTATAAGGATTCTTTGGTTACTATGGTACCCTAAAAACTAGGCAATTCATGAGAGTTTTCTAAAATGATGCCCACTAGGCGGCAGCACTAAGACATCAAAACCTGTGAAACCTGTCAAGTGTCAGAGGGCCTATACTTTCATGTCTGATTTTTTTGCATTTTTTAATAATAAGTTCTATAAATATTTTCTGAAAATCGAAATGCCCCAATGTTGTGCAATTTCTATATGCTCAAAAAAAGGAGATAAAATACGTTTAAAACGATGGCTTGTAGCCATTCGTAGAGATCGGTATACAGCTACAAATAATTTTAATAACAATAAGTAGGTTTTAAATTAAACACTGACAAACGATTAGTAGAACTGGGATGACTTCTTGTCAAAGTGGCGCCAACTAAGTGGGTAAATTTTCGTAAAAACCCTCATCATTAATAATATACACATAACAAAAATAAAATGCCAGTAGAACACATTTGACTATTTTTAATTTATTTAAATATCAAATACAATAAGTAGAAATTTTATAAAAAGTAAAAACATTGTAGTAAGTACTTAAATGTTTCTTGTCTTTATATCTTGGGCGTAATTTGTTCCAATCCAAACTGTTCATAATAAAATTTGTAAATGGCCTCCATAAAATTGCTTCTTGTCATCCTAATTTAGTGAAATGAATCATATTCAATGGTCAGAATAGGTCGATTCGGCCTATGGATAACAAATCAATCTATCTATTCAACCATGAATATATAAAATCATCTTAGTACAATTATATACTACCTGGTTGCTAGTATATAACTATACTACCAACATGAACCCACACCTAACACAAGCATATAGCTTTGCTGGAGGGGTTAACAGGATTGCTAGTAATGTGGGATTCACAATTCCACATTACTAGTTATCTTTAAAAAATAATATTTGTGATAGTGATTGTCTTGAGGCAACAATAAAGACTTTCTTTTAATCAATAACAGAATCAATAAAGGAGTCTTCATGAATGTCTTAGCAGCTCAATAAAGCTTAAATTCAGAAGTAAAGCATTAATTTGCATTTATCTAATTAAGCAGAATGTATTAGTCCGAGAGCCAGTAACAGATTTATATGACCAAGTTCCTCTCAAGTGATAATTAGTAAAATGCATCAGAAAATCGAACCATAAAGTCTCGTGAACGTCAGCTGAGGCTCGGTGGGGGGGAATGAGGAATTGTAACCTCCTACGCTCGAAGAAAAAAAAAACATTCATTCATTTCCTCTCGGCTAAAAATTTATCAAATTATAGCTGACCCAATGTCTCAACAAAAAAAAAATATCAGCTGGCTATAACAGAGTATATTGTACGTCAGCTGATGTCTTGATCATGGAAAAAAAAATCTTCACTTTCAGTAATATCATCTCAAATAAAAATTTACGTGATGATAGCTTATATGTAACTATTGATAAATATATACGTCAGCTGGCTGTATCTCGGTGGAAAAATCGTCAGCTGATACTTTGAAGGTCGTTACGTAGAAGTTAGTCAGTAGCATTTATTAATAATAATAATAATAATAATAAAACTTTATTTAGTTCCATGCATAGTACATATTAGACGATAACAGTTGGTAACTTATTAATTTATTATATTGAATTACATTTATTACACATAACTATATGAATTTGATTTCTAATTATATATATATATATATATTTTATTTTTTTTGTAATTACTTTAAATTATTATTTGCTTTAATTATCGACTACCTATTTTTATCGACTACGCCTATAGAAAATATGTACTCAGTAGATGTGGAATCATGAGCTTTCGCTAAGTCCTCGTAAAAATTGTCTATTTCTTCCTGTGATGAGTTTTCAGTGGGGGCGTGCGCTTGAATTACAGCAAAATACAGGTTTTCTGTAACTCCTCATCCCACTGTGTAACTCCTCATCCCCCCCACCGTGCCGCAGCTGACGGTCATAAGGCTTCATGATACTATTGTCTGATGCATATCACCAATTATCTCTCGAGAAGAAATAATTAACCAAATTTTCACCTGGCTCTCAGACGTTCTTAGAAATCCCATTGTTAAATGTTCCCATTTATGATTGTTATTTTTTTTTCGTCACTAAATGACGAAAAAAATAAAAAGAATGTTTTGATTGTAAAAAAAAAGGAAAGCAAACAATTTTGACAAAAAATCTTGAAATTTTACATATTTCAACAAAATTTTGTAATAAAATCATGAACTTTAATATTCAATAAAAAAAATAATATGACAATTTTTTTAGCATTGTTAACAGAATACCTACATACCCCTTTCGGGTTGGACAGGGATTAATTTTCATCTTGTACAACCAGCTGAAGGCACTCATAATTTTTTTTTTATAATTTCCATCAATTTATTATAAGCCCTTTATTCACCTATAGAAGATTATGTGTTAAACACACTGTTGATGTGCTAGGCTGTTGCATATTACTTAAGTAGGTCAATTAAATATCTTACCAGTAATATTTAGGAGACATTGCCATCAGCTCTTCATAAACTGTCTGTCTTACGTTGTAAAATCTTTTCATCTCATTCAACCAGTTCCCATTACCATACTTTGCAACAACATTAGAAATCCTATTAGGTAATCTGAAATATAAGTAAATTACTCAATATACCTATATAGCTTTGTCCCATTGTACTGAATATAACTTAGTATAAACTTATGCTGTAAACAATAATAATTTAATATATTCTGTAACATATTTTTTTAAATAAAGATTATTACATAATAAAAAATAACTTCCTTATGAAAATTTGTATTTTTAATCTTTGTAATGTCAGGTATTAACCTGACATTACAAAGATTAAAAATGATTAAAAAAAACCAAATAAATTGCATTGTAATGTTTACCACAAGCTGAAACTGCAGAAGACATGCAAAAAAATATATATAGCGGAAGGCTGGCTCACAAGTTAACAACAGGGCCACATGTGTGTGGCCCTATTGTTGACATATGTGTATGGAGAACTCAACATTCTCACATTAAGCCCAGATGTGCACAACTATGTGAGTGTGAGCCTATTTACACTCGTTGGTGGGGACGGCCTTTTGGTACCTTTGTATTTTCTGCCTTAAGTCTGATGGAATTTAAATCTATGCAGAGACTAGTAGGGGAACCAGGGGAGGGTTGATCCCTACAAGATACTTAATAGGTAATCTTGATTTCTAGCTTCTTTCATGTCACACTTAAAAAAAAACAGTTTTTTTTTTAAATGGTGTTATATCATGTTTTATAATATCACTATGTGGGCTTTGAGACTTTGTGCTTTTCTTTTAGATTGACATGATCCCAGGTTTATGTGTGCCCGTTAGGGATATAGTCTACTAACCAGATATTTCATAACGTGGTCACAAATATATTATTCTTTTTTAAGAAGCCATACCTCAAAAAATACAATGAAGTTTTAAAATTAAAATTTTTATCTTGTATAAAAAAAAAATATTAGGTACCCATTTAGTCAAAAATACTAGTTTCTTGTATAAAATTCAAAATATTAAGGTCCCTATTTGTTTGATTGCCTCATAAATTCTTATATTAAATATGGCTCATGTTCAACTCGGATAGCACTTGCACTAAAAATTTGCTTAACATGTGTCCATCATGGGAGATTCAATTCAAATAAAGTAATTTAATGGATGGTAATTAAATTACTAGTTATGGAAGCACCTACTGTAAATTTCTGTTTGCTATGTATTTTCCTATTTCTAGATGCATCATTGAATGTGAATTGAGTTAGGTATTTGATTGGTGTAAATCAGGTATGGGGGGACATCAAAAATCTGTTTCCCACTTCACTCCCCACACTTAGAAGACTTGATCCCCTGGGATCAAAGCTCTCAATGAAGTGTAAACAAGTCTCCCAAATACTGAGGATACATAAAGTCTACCTTTTCAATAATAAGGTAAATTGTAGCACAATCTAGATCTCATTTAAACTTTCAATGGACAGATAAATTCTATATTGTTTGACATAAAAAGTTTTCCAATACTGCAAAAAATACAAAAAAATAGAGCCCAAAATCTTTTGAATAGGGTGATCAACGCTCCTTAGGTTCCGCTACATTAATGTTCAACAAATTTGAGTAAACAGAGCTGAGTATAGTGATGTGGGTGGTTGGTACATAGTCACACTCCTCAGCAACATAGCATGAATTAAATAGGTACTTACATTTCTTTGAATTTTTCTTTCCATATGTATTGATTAGTATTTATAAATTCGTTGAATTTTTTACATGTCGAACCAAAATTGACAATATCCCGACATTTCAAGTTTTGCAAGATTATAGCAATTATTTCATTGGGAAGATACATAATTGGTTCAAAATCTATTTCGTCGTCCATGGTAATTATGTTTATTTCTCTCCAATGTTGACTTTTTGGTTCCTTCTAATAATCGTAGGTACTTGTATACTGCGCGCTTTCTGGTGTATTTTGCGAATACTCACCTCTTGAATGCCAATTATATGGTAATAACACAATTTGTACAGCTTAATAAGTTTTTGTATCACTCGATAGATAAATCAATATGCTAAATCTGATGTAGGTACCTGTTATGTAGGTATCTATTTGTATTGAATTATTGACCGATTGTCTGACCCCGGCGCATGTCAAACAAACATAATCGATCAGTATAGGGATGGCGGATGGCCGACGAGCTAGGGCAAAGGCAAAATAAGGCCCTAGGGGTGTTGTGTAGTACACGAAACAATTATATCGACACTTAGTGGTATCGAGTACTTTACCTTTCGATACCGATACTTTGCAATCGATACTTTTACTCAATAAGTACTTTTTGACTGGTATCGTATCGAATAAATGTTCCATTTTACCATAAACTTAGCTTTGCAGGGTCAAGTTCAATTATGTCTTAGGTATATATATATATATTTTTTTTAAATAACTATCGGCGATATTTTTATTCTACTTAAATCTATTTTCGATATTTATTTCAGTGTATTAAATTCGATGTTTTACACTCCATCCGGTTTCCGGTTGTATTGGCTGAATCAATTCGCTTTGTCTTTTTTTATTCTTTTATTTATTTGAGGTTTTTATTCTTCGTTTTGTCTTTAACTCAAATAATAATTTTACAAAGAATTTATTTTACTAAGACCACCAGTGGGTGCCACAATTTTCATTGAAATACAATATGTATATTATGGGACGTGCGTTTTTTCCTATTTATATCCCATTATTTCCAATTCGACAAATCGCAAATGGTAAGGGCGTTTTAACAATACATTTAATACGTTAAGGTAAGGGATAGGCGTTTTCATTTCTCATAATATATAGTTATAGTATGGTTCCTGTGTGCAAAAACGCCTCGCGAAACCGCAATAGAAATAGTGGGACAAACGATCCCACTATAACCAGTAATGGAAATACCTACCTATGACCAAAAAAATCCGAGATATTGAAATATCGTTTCTTTTTTATTATTAAAAAAATCGTTACGACAAATTAAATCACAATTATTATCTACGTACAGACAATGATATTGAAAATAAAAAGCTCTAGATAGATTACTTATACAACCAGACGCGGTTCTAGGATAATTTTCTGGGGGGAGAACTTTGACCGAATACCATCCAAGTCTGAGTAGTTTTGATTCATGAACTTATTTTCGATTACTTTATTTTTATCGGTTTCTTTAGTTCAAAATTGGAACGATTTCTAGTCGCTCCGTATCTCTATCCATTGTTGTCATAGTAACTCTCTACTATGACTATGATATCATTTTTATGTGACTGTTGCCAGTTAAAGAAATTAGTTCCATAAGTTTTCCGCAAAATGGAGTGGTTATTTTATAAAACTAGTCACGCTTTATTTAAGGTTTTGATTTGTGAATTTACAGGCTTGTTTTAATGGTGTTATTATTTTTTACTATTTGTTTTGTAGTTAGTATGAGTTTCATAAACTAATGCTAAGCTGACGTCACTGACTGACATTGACGTCGTGATGTGTTGAGTCATGAGTTATGTACGCAACTCGATTATTAGAAGTATCGATACTTTTACCTAATGCGTACAGTACTACACGTCATGACTCGAGAAGTTATGACTTGTAGTATGCTGTACCGTACAGTATACTACACTATACGTACACACATACAAGTACTTTTCTTAGGACATAATGCATATAGTCTACAGAAAAGTACTCGATACCTTGAGGTGTCGATACTTTTACGAGTACAATACTTTTTCTTCGATACTACTCATGAGTACAGTATCGATACTTTCGATTCGATACCGTGTGCCTCTTTTGTGAAGCGTTAATGACCGACTGATGTAATCGATTAAATATCGAATCGATATTTGAGAGCAAAAAATCAATAATACTATTTTTGTATGCCATTTTTAGCTCTGTATTGTTTCCGTGAATCGATCTTTTATCATTGATTATTATCGAGATTTATTAATTTAATTATATACATAATCAACTAAATAAACAAAAAAAATCGTGGGGTCAGTTTACTTCATCACTAGGTAAATAGGTAAAAATATAGTTATAGATAAAGATATATTTATTTGTCGTACTACGTAATGTAGAATTAGGTGTTACATTATACTTAAGTTTACAATTTTATAACTACTTAGTTCTCTAGCACAATAGACAATAGAGCAATTTCAGGTATCTCTTTCCAAAAATGTCCTACTATAACTAATATGCATGTCCTACCTCTTTTACTCTGCCGTGTCAGGCCTATCTACGTTAACTTAAGATTAGAGTTGTAAATCTACCGTAGCCTACCAAATCGTTAGGTAGCCTACCGGAAGGCTACGGTAAGCTACGGTAGCTATGGTAGGATTTTTAAATAAGTTTATTCATCTAATAAAGATGTAAAACTAAAGGCATCCCTAATTTTGGGGAATTAGGGATGCCTTTAGTTTGGCGTATTACATGTACAAGAAATCCTTGGATTGCATTATTTTGATAACTAATCATTCGAAAAATGCTTTCCAACGTTTATTTTACACGTACCTGTGCATTTGTTACACAAATCACGTCTACTATCAACTTTTTTACTAGATAAACTACAAGAGCTCCTTTCTAAATACCATAGAAAACAAATATCTCTTGTTTATAGCATGCTTAAGGTAGGTACGTAGTACGCACAAAAGCTTTGCACGGTATGGCAACGTCGCAAGCGCACGTTGCCTTGACGTGCGCGGGGGATGTGAGAGGGGTGGATACCGCCACCGCGCTGCCGCCGCCGGCAGTTTGGCACAAGATTTGTCGCGGTTCGGTCGTACAGATACTTACACATACAGATATAAATTGTTTTTTAAATGCCGCGGTGTAGTAGTGTGTGTGGAACCACTACCAAGTACTCAATGAGGAAGGGAAAAAAATGGGTTACGTGCGTTTACTGCAACACAGAATACAAAAATGCAGTACCCTGCCGGTTGATTCTTCATATAATAAAATGTACCAAGTGCCCGGAAGACATCAAGAAGAAGTATATTAGCAACAAAAAAGAATACCTAAGTCGACCATTATCGGCTTCATCTATGAAAGGAGATGTTGAATCACTTCAACATTCACCAAGTACAGTGAACGAGAGCGTCGAGAGTGGCCCTAGTACATCTTCTCACGAATTTATTGAATGTTCGGCTCGGTCAACTCAAGAAATAGATATCGTATTAGCGAGGGCGATGTATGCTTCGGGTGTTCCTCTTAGTATGTTGGAATCGCCGCACTGGAAAGAATTATTCCGTCTACTAAATCCAGACTACACCACTCCATCACGTTTTTTATTAAGCAATTCATTATTAGACGCGGAGTACGTTCGTGTCAAGGAAGGTATCAATAATAAAGTTGAAAACGCCTTAGCTTTGGGCTTAATTGTGGATGGCTGGAGCAACATACTTGGAAAAGGAGTTATCAACTTTATTATTACCACGCCATTGCCCATATTTTATAAAGCTGTATATCCTGAGACTCGTAAAGAAACAGGTGAGTATCTCAGCCAGCTAATGATTACAGTTATTTTGGAGATAGGTGAGCACAAATTCGTAGTAGTAATCACAGACAACGCGAGTAACATGAAACTTGCATGGAGACTGGTAGAATTACGTTTCCCACACATAGCTTGCGTTGGTTGTGCTTCACATTCTTTGAATTTAATTTATTCAGATATTTTGAAAATATCTGTACTCTCTAAAATTATCAAACAGGTAACAGAGGTTATTAAGTACGTCAAACGTACCCACATTGTACATGCAATTTTTGAAAATGCTCAGAGACAAAAATATGGAAGCATTAAATGTACCTTGAAATTACCAAGTAAAACTAGATGGAGCGGTGCAGTTTTGATGCTTAAATCTTATATGCTGAACAGAGAAGCACTTGAAGAGCTAGCAATAACAAGAGAAACTTCAATTAAGCGGAACATTAAGGAAGTGATTCTAGATGAAAACCTGTGGGCGAAGAATCTCAAGGTTTTAATTCCTATCGCAGAGGCAATACTGAAAGCTGAATCAGACAAGTGTTTATTATCAGAAATACCACAACTATTTCAGAATCTTCGAAATAGTATTACCGCTGAATTAGAAATTAACACTTATGTAAATACAGAAGGTCAACAGGTGATATTGTCGGCAGTTTCTAACAGAAGAGAATTTTGCATGAAACCGATTCACTTCGCCGCCAACATTTTAGACCCCCGGTTTCGTGGAACTGATCTGAGTGACGAAGAAGTTATTTATGCTTCTGAATTTATAAAGCAGTGGGCAGTCTTTTTGAAAATTGACGTAGGTTCTGCGTTGGCCAATTTGGCTGAATTCAGAACAAAAACTGGCCACTTTGGAAAGTCGGAGACTATTTGGTTAGCTGTAGACAAAACGGAGCCACGAATATGGTGGGAAACCTTTGCCAATAAGCAAATTGTTCGTCCCATCGCAAGTAGGATTCTCAGTGTGCCTGCATCTTCCGCAGCCTGTGAAAGAAATTGAAGCACTTTTGGCAAAATTCATACCAGGTCCCGCAATCGCTTGGAACAAGAGAGGGTCTGTAAATTAGTTACGATACAGTCGAATTTGCGGCTTACTGCAACTAAAATCCAATCAGAGGAAAGCGATGGTGACGAAGATTCTGATTCTTTGCCACAATCTTCTAATTACGAAGCAGAGCCCGATTTCGACATCGACATAGAAGATCCTCTTTCGCTATAGAACATAATTAAGAAAAATAACTTTTATTTTGTTGCAATAAATGATGATTGTATTATGAAAATATTGTTTTATTTGAAACCTACGAAAGCTACCGTATCAAATGGTAGGCTACTTTAGTCTACCGGTAGGCTACCGTAGTCTACTTAAGAGGTTGGTAGGCTACGGTCGACTTACAACTCTACTTAAGATACATGAGTTACGTGTAACAAATGTAATTTGTATTTTTTTAACGTCCTTTATATAGAGCTAACAATTTTTTAAATATATTGTACCAATTATTAGTACGACCCTATCACATTACTCACGTAACTACGATTTTCGCCTAATTAGTAATGGTCAGTTGCTGTAAATTAAGATACAGTAAAACGCTTGACAAATTACAAACACTTATGTGAAATCATAACTCCGTTATCTAATAGATACATGACATCGCCGTGACAGGTTCGTACAGGTCTTTTCGTGGACGTGCATGCAAGTATCTTCCCGGCCGTCCGTCGCTCACGCGCCGTATTTACATTATGATTGTTTAATTGAATTCTATTAGCGGTCACGGTCATTATGTGCTCCGTAAAATAAATTATAACAGTGCATTATCATTAAAAATACTAAATATTGTGAATTATACATATGTGAATTGATTAGTTTTCTACAAAATGAGTGAAAACAGACGTTTATTAATGGTGAATATGGCAAAAAGACAAAAAATCATAGAAAATAGAGGAAATGTTATCAATTTTCAAGATCAAAATTTCAAAACTCAAGTTGCAGTTGATTTGTCACCTAGATCAGGATTTGAAAGGTCAGTAATGAGCCCACTATCAGACAACATGCAAATGCATTGCGAACAGTCACTACCATTATCACCTAAGCAATACACAGAACTTCAGCCCGTCATACCAAAACCCAATATTTTACCAGAACTAAACAAAGACGATTTAGCTGAATTGAATGAAGATGTGCCATTCTCTGATCTGAGCATCAGCTTACACACTACCAATTTTCCTAGTTTCGATACTAATATATTGATGCCTTCTGAAATTAGTTTTGTTAATACACCAGAACAAACCTTTTTTCAAGAACCTTTTATTTTGAGAAATGCATCCACACCATTACAAACTTGTAATAATAACTCTGATCAACCATGCCATAGTCAAGACCATTCAAACGATGCACAAAATCCAAATCTATCACCACAGATAAATCAAGTAACAAATAGTGAACATGTCACAAACAATTCTTTTGAAAAAAGCACCGAAGAACTGATACAGCAGCTTAGTAACGAAAACTTTTCAAAATCGCATGATGACCTACCCAGCAATAAAAAAAATACAGCTAAAAAAAGAGAAAGGGATCCGACTAAAAGACTTGAAGTAGAGAAAAAAATATATACTTTAAAACCACCATGCAGGAAAGAATGTCGTAAAAGATGTTATGAAAAATTCAGTGAACAAGAAAGAGAGGAAATTTGGTCAAATTTTAGAGGGCTTGACAAGCAAGAACAAAGAAATTTTATATCTAGACATGTAAAAAGATCAAAGAAGTCAATAATAACCAAACAAAATTCAAGACGAAATAACACTTTAACATGGACACTTCGGGATACTATAGTATGCAAAACATTTTTTTTAGGTACGCTTGGGTTTAAAAATGATCAAACGGTAGTAACTGTATTAAAAGCCAATTGTAAGCACAGAATTAAAAATGTTCATGAAGTACCAGCAGCCCCTGAACAGCGTGGTCGAGCTAGACCATGGAACTCCTTTCCTGACCATTATAAGCAGGACATTATAGAGTATATAGAGAAAATTCGTCCAACAGTTTCACATTATAATTTGGCTCATGCTCCAAATAGGCGTTATTTGCCATGTGGAGTGTCTTTCATGGATTTATATAGATCATACATAGCTTTCTGCGATGAAACTCAAACTAGAAAATGCTCCTGGGCATATTTTCATGGCATCATCAAACAAATGAATTTGTCTACATCTCTTCCTAAACAAGACATTTGCACATTATGTCAAAATCATAAAGAGAAACACAGTGAAGAAGAGCACCATTGTGACCATTGTGATTGCCAGTTTTGTAATATTTACCCTACGCATTTAAAAAATCGTAATTTTTCAAGACAATGTTTAGAAGCAGACGTTAACGACGCCGATATTACAAAAAAAGTATTTACAGCAGATATGCAAAAAGCTATATGTATGCCAAAATTGGAAACCAAGGACTATTATTTTTCACGTAAGTTGGTATTATTTAATGAAACTTTTGTATCTCCAGGAAAAAATGAGCCAGCTTTTTGTATGGTATGGCATGAGGGAGAAAGCGGCCGTAAAGCCTATAATATAGCCTCGTATTATGTTCACTTCATCGTTAACTATGCTAAGGACATTCAGGAAATTATAATTTATTGTGATAACTGTACAGCCCAAAACAAAAATCGTATTTTATTTACTGCAATGATTCGGCTGATAAATTCCAAGGAATTGATTACCGCTAAGAAAATAAGATTTGTTTATCTGGAGCCTGGTCATACTTATATGGCAGCTGATGCAGTGCATGCGTGTATTACCAACAAGTTTACAAAACAAAAAAATATGTATGATCTGATGGACTATGTTAACACTATGAGAGCTTCGCGTAAAAATATGGTCATAGAAATTATGAAACATGATGACATGATTGTATTCAGTGATCAGTTGAAAAAGAATGCGTTTCCAAAAAATTACAATATTCAATCTCTAAAGGTAGTGGAATTTCGAAGAGATTCCACTCGCATGTTTGTGAAGAATGCATATGATGAGGATGACTTTAAGGAATTGGATGTGTTTCGCAAAAATATATTGAATATGGACCAGTCCGAATTCTTGAATGAAGTGCCACGTGAAGCAAAAATGAGGGGTGTAAGCAAGGAAAAGAAAGAGGATTTGTTGAAATTATGCGATTCCTTGCCTATTGCCTTCCGCAAGTTTTTTGAAGATTTAGGAGGAGATGTCTTGGATTTAGACGGAGAGTTGGACATTTGAGAATTTTACTTAGTTTCTACTTTTAACTTTGATTTAATTTTGTTAGTATTTTTTATGAAGACTGATTATAATATGAGTATATTTTAATAATATTTTGATTACAGCTTTAAATTTAACCATACAGTTCCTTTGATTTAATAAGAGTTTAATTTTGTTAGCAATTATGAAAACTGATTACTTATGTTTGATTAAATGTTTAAAATTTTGCAAAGCGTTTTACTGTTGACCACACGCCTGTAATCAGACCAATTTCAGTTAACTTATAAATAACTGAGTTTGGCATAATTCACCTTAGAGGACTTGTCACAGCTAACTCCTGTATCATAACTTACGGGGGATCGTGTAACAGGTAATGTATGGACAGCTTGTCGTGCCTACCTCTGTTATTGAGTTTATTTTAATAAGTATGGGAATTAATAAAAAAAAAACTACATCCCGGTATTCAGCACTATTAAATGTGTTATATTATTCAAAGATATCACAGTGTTAATGCAATTAACTTTCTAGAAAAACGCAAATATCTGAAAAAAACTTCGAAATGCGATATCTCAAAACTATGATTTTTAACTTAACGTAGATAGGTCTGACACGGCAGTACTGTTATCTCTACTAAAATAGGCAGCTAGCGTGTAGATAAGCACAGATGTGATTCACATCCTGACCTAGTGAAATCTTCAGTTAGGCATACTGTCTATATTTTGTTGGTTTTAGTTTATGAGATCAGATAATGATACAGATATAGCTTCTATTTTATTTATTAGACCTGCAATATTTTGATGTACCTAAACTAAATATGGATTTACTGACGAAAAAAAGTGTCGTTGGTTATGTTTGCATTGTTACATTTTGTGATAACATAATGTTGAGACAGATTATCAGATTTCCTATCGTAATAATTTTCATTTGTGTTATTACACTCTAATTCCAATTGTTCAATTGAGTACTTTAAGGTTTGGAATATATTTAACATTCCCATATTAGTAAGAACTCCATTATATTTTAGGAACATGGTATATTCATAAAGGTTCATTTCCGTGCATCGCGGCCGATCGCGAGCCGCGAGCGGCTTACGACAAGCGTCAGGCTTCGTTCACACGGCATTGTCCTGCACGTTTTTTTGCAGTGTACGTCTTAACGTATAAATAGTGACCATACAACGTACATAGATCCATTCACACGTCGATTGTAGGTACTGCAAAAAAACGTGTACCGCTTATACGTTTAAACGCATACTCAACGGACTTGTCAAGCAAATCGAATGAACTTTGACGTATTCGGTTCGCATGGCATATGGTATAGCTTTGTCTCCTTCACACGACACGATGTCATACGTTTTTTA
This sequence comes from Herminia tarsipennalis, assembly GCA_945859575.2. Taxonomy (NCBI): domain Eukaryota; kingdom Metazoa; phylum Arthropoda; class Insecta; order Lepidoptera; family Erebidae; genus Herminia; species Herminia tarsipennalis. The sequence goes on from OX243840.2 coordinate 13,005,733, forward strand.
TCGAATAGCAACCGACCGAAGAAGCGTTTAGTACCTGAGCGTCTTTTGTACGGGTGGCACGTATTGTTTGATTTGGGGTGTTATTATTCAAAATGGTTGAGGAATCTTCTATAGATAACGAACTATTGATTTCTTTAGTGGAACAAAATCCCGTTTTATGGGATAAAACTTTGGAACTTTATAAAAATCGCGTCGCAACTCAAGCGGCTTGGAAGGGAATCATGTTAATAATGGATCCTAATTTTGAGACATTGGAAGAAAAAACAAGACAAGCCTTAGGTATGTACATTTTATTATTAATAATAAAAATTGCGATACAACATATTTTAATTTACTCTGCTTAGTTCTAAATATATTCGTTTTGCCATGGGACTGATCCTTCGTTTGATAAAAAATAGTCACTAAAAGTGGACCTTATAGACTGAGATACGGCTGCAGATTCGCATCGTTCATCGAGTATTGTAATAAAATCATGTTTTTATATACAATCATAAAAAGGGCAATACGTTTTGGCCAGTCTGCCTATCAGATTTTGCCCGCTAGTATTTTTAATTAAATTTATATGAATCGACTAACTGGGCAAAAAAAATCTCACTTGTTTTTGCAATGAAATACACTCTACTTTATAGAACTAGACGTAGAGAACTTGAAAAGCGATGGGTGCCTTTGCGCACTTGCCCGCAGCCCCTCGCAGCCAGGTGTAAGCAGGTAATATTTTGTTACGTTATTACGTTCATGGCGTATTGTCATCATTTATATATCAAATTAAAGCTATTGATTTCCTGTACATGATAAACTACCTCTGCCTATGCAAAAGTGCCCGCAGTCGGAGTTGCCGGCGTTTAAAGTTTGTTTAGAGTGAGAAAGACTTATCGCTCTACATCATTCGTTAGACGAGGATGGCAATAGCCTGTTCTGCTGTCGTAACAAAGAATGCAGTAACTGACAAAAACCATTATTTTAGTTATGTTCTTGAAATGGCAACGTAAGTCATACACTATGCAATAATAACAAAAAAAAAGTTAAAAGCAAATTGGAAACTGAAATGATATTAACATAAAATGTAGTAGTTAGACCAAATTATTTACATTCACCAAGATAAATTGCAATTGACATAATTATAATAAACTAGCGGCTCGCTTCGGCTTCGCACGGACTTTCTCCAGTCCATAAAATAGCTCCACAGTCCGGACCATTTGACTCACACTTGGCATTCAATGTAAACGTCGAACGTAAGGTACCCCATCGTCTTAATCGCGTGAATAATTTAAGGTAAAAAACCTTGTTTATTGCCCGACGTTTCGACCGTATTACAACGGCCGTGGTCACGGGAAGACTCTTAAAAGTCTTCCCGTGACCACGGCCGTTGCATAAACAAGGTATTTTACCTTAAATTATTCACGCGATTAAGACTCGTAATATATATATTTTAATAATGTGTACAAATCGCGAAAGTTTATCAACATTTATATTCAAGTAAGTCAATACAATAGTCTCTAAGCAATAGTCTCTATTTGCTGATAAGCTGCAGTCAGGAATCTCGGTAAGTATATCATGTAATAGTTTTATCATTAAATTTAAAAGATTGTCAGAGACAAAGGTAAAGTGGACTGGTTGAGAGTGTAATTGTAGTATTAGGTACTGATAATAGTGAGCGCTGTCTGGGGCGGAGTGTCTGTCTAATGGGTGGCGGAACGTTTAGTGATATGTACTGTAAATGTGAGGGATTAGATAAGAAACCACGATTAGATTTATCGTGCCTAAATACTTGTCAATACTTCATCAAAACAGAAATGGGATAATAAGTAAGTTAATCTAATTGTGTGTTAATCTAAATGAAATGAATGAGAAAATTGACGTAGTGTGCATTACAGAACATAATATGCTTCCAGGGGACGAACCATATATTTATGTATACCTAATTTGAGCCTAGCGGCTTCCTTTATGAGGCAGTCTCGACATGGCGGATCATGTATTTTAGTAAAAATGGTATTAAATACAAAACTGTGCATGAAATGGACAATCTATCAATAGCAAACAAATGTGAAATTTCTATAATTGAATTGATTAGTTATGATATTTATACTGCCTGTATATATAGGCCTCCTAAATTTAACTCATTAACTTTTGAATGTTTTTATGAAAAAATGCATACTCTCTTGTCTTATGTTTGTAAGAACAAATACCAGAAAGTTATACCCTGTGGTGACTACAACATAGATTTACTAAAAAATAATGGACTTTTATTGGAATTGCAAAATTTTATTTGGTCATTCAATTTAAAAGCAGAATTCCAACAAGCTACTCGATATGCCAGTAATACTTGCATTGACAATATTCAACACAACTTGCGGGGGTGCAAAAGTGAATTGGTAGTACTCAGTATATCGAATCATTCTGCGCAAATTATACAATGCCCTATTAGTGCTAGCATGGTATTAGGTTTATACTTAAAAGGGATTTTTCCTCAGAATACAGATATAAATTTAAAAATAATATAATTCCATTGAGTTTTTCCCGAGTATATGAACTGCTTTATAAACTTATTTAAGCTGCTATATGATCTATGTTTTCGAATTCATAGAATTAAAATTGTTTTCTACAACTAAAACAAAATGGTTTTCTAAAGGAAAAAAACTAGGTAGTAAAAAGAAAAGAGAATTACTTTGGAAACGCCTATAGAATAAAGAAAATAATTAGATTAACTCAAAGGTCACAAAATGATCACTATATCAAAATATATGAAAATAAATTAAAAGCAACTTGGAGAATTATTAATGGCGCTCAAAATAAAAATACTAATTTAAACTTTACCGAGATAAAATATAATGGTGAAATGATAAAAATATCGAAATTAAATGCAATAGTGGATAATGGATGTAACTCTAAACTTAGTAATAATTCACCTGGATATATTAAATGCAAATAATTTTTTATGAATCCGATGTCATCTATTGACATTTTTAATTTAATCATGGAACTAAATAATACAAAAAGCGCTGGCATCGATGGGATAATAACAGCTATAGTCAAAGACGTAAGTAGTTCTATAACACCTGTTTTATCTTGTTTAATTAATTTGAGCCTTGAACAAGGTTTATTTCCTCATGAATTAAAAAAATCAATGATTAAACTTCTGTACAAAAAGGGTGAAAAACAAATCATAGGTCGGTAGCAATAGTACCAATATTTGCAAACATATACAAAAAAGTGATTTATAACTGCCTCAATACTTTCTTAGAAAAGGAATTTATATTGATCCCCCAGCAATATGGATTTAGGAAGAATAAAAATATAAACATGGCTACTTATGATTTTTTACGATCCGTGATCCATAATATGGATAGGGGACAGCCAGTAGTTGGTCTATTTATGGACAGGAAAAAAGCTTTTGATCACATAAGACACGACATTTTATTAAATAAACTTTACTCCTATGGAATAAGGGGCAATGCTCATAAACTAATATCGTCTTATTTAACTGACAAAGAGCAGGTCATGCAAATAACAAGACTATGTACAAGAACAAAAATTGAAAAAGTGTATCAATCTGATGTAAGAAAAGTCAAATGTGGAGTGCCCCAGGATAATATGTTAGGCCCACAGCTCTTTATTATATATTTTAATGACTTACCAAATAAGTAATAAACATAAAATGGCATTACTTGCAGATTATTGCACAGTATTATTCTCTGACTTGACATTGACATCACTATAATCTACTATTAATAACTCATTGATATCTATTATCCATTGGCTAAAATTAAATAATTTAAAAAATAATTTAGAGAAGACGAAAATTATTAATTTCAAACAAAGACAAGAAATTAATGACAATTATATAGCATTTAATATGAATTATCAGGGGGTAAGAATCTAAGAGTGTTTAAATACTAAATTTCTAGGATTTGGATCAATAAATTAACTGGAAATTACTGAGCATATTTGCAAAAAGATCAGCCAGTTTGCGTATGAATTGTACAGACTGAAATTTATTACTAGTAGAGACGCGCTTATGACTGCCTACCCTGGATATCTCTTCGCAGAAACGCTGCTTAAGAACAATGTTCGGTTTGAAGTCAAGAGTTATGATATTCAATATTCTATACTAACGTTACCTTGCAAATACATTTATGAAAGCGCAATGTTTGAAAGCAGAATATAACCCTTTTTAATAAGAGGGAATGTCAACGACACCTAGGTAAACTACGTGGTACTAAGCAAAACCGCGTTGATGTATAGTAGCATATTTTGTAAAGCACCGCTGATTTATAACAAACTACCGACATATATCAAAGACATAGACAATAAGGTAAAATTTAAAAATGAGCTCATTATGTACTCTTAATAAAGTGCTACTACACGTTGAAAGAATATTTTCATGATAATATTGTCATGTCAGTACTGAGCATGGTCGCGTGGGTATCAAAGCTTAGAAGTCTAATAAAGACGTCTAATTCGTGGTTTCTAATCTAATCCCTCACATTTACAGTACATATCACTAAACGTTCCGCCACCCATTAGACAGACACTCCGCCCCAGACAGCGCCCACTATTATCAGTACCTAATACTACTATTACACTCTCAACCAGTCTACTTTACCTTTGTCTCTGACAATCTTATAAATTTAATGATAAAACTATTATATGATATACTTACCGAGATTCCTGACTGCAGCTTATCAGCAAACAGAGACTATTGCTTAGAGACTATTGTATTGACTTACTTGAATATGGCCGCCGGCGGATGGGGTACCTTTCGTTCGACGTTTACATTTTGAAATGTCAAGTGCGAATCGAACGGTCCGGACTGTGGAGCTATTTTATGGACTGGAGAAAGTCCGTGCGAAGCCGAAGCGAGCCGCTACTTTATTATAGTTACGACAAATGCAATTCATCTTGATGAATGTAAATAATTTGGTCTAACTACTACATTTTATGTGAATAACATTTTAGTTTCCAATTTGCTTTTAAATTTTGTTTTGTTATTATTGTATAGTGTATGGATTACGTTGCCATTTCAAGAACATAACTAAAATAATGGTTTTTGTCAGTTACTGCATTCTTTGTTACGACAGCAGAACAGGCTATTGCCATCCTCGTCTAACGAATGATGTAGAGCGATAAGTCTTTCTCACTCTAAACAAACTTTAAACGCCGGCAACTCCGACTGCGGGCACTTTTGCATAGGCAGAGGTAGTTTATCATGTACAGGAAATCAATAACTTTAATTTGATATATAAATGATGACAATACGCCATGAACGTAATAACGTAACAAAATATTACCTGCTTACACCTGGCTGCGAGGGGCTGCAAGCAAGTGCGCAAAGGCACCCATCGCTTTTCAAGTTCTCTACGTCTAGTTCTATAAAGTAGAGTGTATTTCATTGCAATAACAAGAGAGATTTTTTTTTCCCAGTAAGTCGATTCATATTAATTTAATTAAAAATACTAGCGGGCAAAATCTGATAGGCAGACTGGCCAAAACGTATTGCCCTTTTTATGATTGTATATAAAAACATGATTTTATTACAATACTCGATGAACGATGCGAATCTGCAGCCGTATCTCAGTCTATTACGCTGTTTGCTTGAACATTTCGAACTGACGTACTTTGAATATTTTCAAATAATGGAGGATTTGCCACATCTTCAAAATTGTGTCCATCATGTTCACGAACGTAATTGTGTAATACAATGCATGCTTTTATGATTTCTGTCAATAAACTTGGTGAAACATCAATAGCCTTATGTAGAATTCTCCATTTTCCCGCTTAAAGATTTTTTTACGTAAATTTAAATGTGTTCCTCCAAAAGGGCGAAGTAAATTATTATGTAGAGCAAAACCCTCATCACCAATAAATACGTAAGGTGTACTTTCTCCACCTTCTAATAATGGCATTGGTTTGGGTATATTCAGCGAACCATCATTAACTTTTTTCCATAAGATGGAATTTTTCAAAATGGATGAGTCACAATCTTTTCCGTATGATCCTATGTCTACGTATATAAATCTGTATTCCGAATCAACCACCGCAAGTAGCACAATTGAAAAAAAATCTTTATAATTGAAGTACATGGATCCACTATGAGGAGGCTTTAAGATTTTTATATGTTTCCCGTCAATTGCACCTAAACAATGAGGGAAATTAGTCTTTCTTTCAAAACCTTCCACTATTTTCATCCATTCACTTTCTGTAGAAGGCGTTTGAAGATATTCTCCCTGAAGGACATGCCACAGAGTCCAGCAAACATCCCAGATGATACCACTTATAGTCGATACTCCAACTTTGTATGAATAGTGTAAATCTTTCATGGAACACCCCGATGCTAAATACCTGAAAAAAGAAATGTATAATATGTACTGTATTACTTATCATATTTGTCTTTTACAGCTAAAATGATTATTCAACGGTGGACTCATATAAGAGATAATTATAATCGATCATATAAAAAGATAAAAGGTCAGAAAAGCTCAGGAAGTGGTGCCAAAACAGCAAAGCCCTATGTTTATAGTAAACAGTTATCTTTTCTGCAGAAAGTAATACAACCAAAAGAGACAATAAACAACGTAACTACCGAAAATAACAACACGGAATCCGACAATAACACAGAATCCGAAAACCAGAAAAATAATTCTGAGGGAAGAAATGAAACATTGGAAAACTCTATAGACACAATGGCGGCAAAGAGCCCAATACCTAATCGTGTACCTAAAAGATTTGTAAAAAATATGATTAGTCCTGTAGATGCGAAGATGATGAAATTTATGGATTCTTATTCAAATAACGAATCTAAACCAATGAATCGGCACCTTTCATTTTTTAATGGGATATTACCATCATTAGATAAGTATGACGATGATGAAGTCCTCGAATTCCAAATGGGTGTGCTACAATTAATGAAAAAAATTATCGCCAAATTCGTGAATCGTCGTCTTTCAATCTCTCATGAGTTCACAGAGGATATTTTACACAACAATTCCAAAACAGTAATATACAAGAAGCTACTAATTCTACCAGTACAAACATGACTGCAACGACTTCTCTTCAAAGTCCAGCCTCTGTACAATTAACTACAGCAGCTTCTCTTCAAAATCCGTCCTCTGTCGAATCCTACTATTCTAACTACTCGGATATTGATTACAATGACTTTTAATACGAAACACGAATACACTATAGTAAAATTGGTCCAATTTTAATATTTTTAAAATTATAATATTGATTTCATTAACATTAATAAAACTTAAATAATCACAACCTGTGTATTTTTATTTGTGTACTCACCTTAAACAGATGGCTAATTTCATTTTAGTACTAATGCATTTCCGCATATTCGTATTTGATTTTGGTAGGCTTGAATTTTCCAGTGAGTCAATAACTTTTCAAAACTTTCAATAGACATTCGAAAGTAATTAAAAAACATTTTTTCATCGTTTCTAAGATTTTCGAATAATTTTTCAAATGTGATCGTTCGCACAGATTCTTGATTAATAGGATGTACCCAAAATCTTCTGTTTTGTCCTCGCCGGCGAGACCGTTGGCGCCTTCGATACCAATATAAAAGTACAACCAAGCGTGGATCCATCAGTACGTCTACTCACTGTGACAACTGTGTGGAAACTGCGGCTATTCGTTAAAAAAACAATTACAAAAAAACGTGCAGGACAATGCCGTGTACCATATGAACACCCGGTTGACTATACGTTAAGAAAACGATTACAAAAAAACGTGCAGGACAATGCCGTGTGAACGAAGCCTCAGACGCGCGCGGCCGATGCGACAATATTCACAGTGAGCGCGCAGCTTACGACAGTCGTCGGCCGCGCGCGTCCGTCGCTTGCCTCGGAAACGGCAACATACATTCTTATATTCTGACTATTGTCGCATAGGCCGCGCGCGTCAGTCGTTCGTCGTAAGCCGCGCGCGGCTCGCGATCGTCCCCGACCGCGATGCACGGAAATGAACCATAAGACAGGTATAAATTGGAGTCAAATAATAGAGTCACAGATAATAAAATACTATACTAGTATTAGAGTGTAGTCATACATTTGATAATTATATATTGTTATCGTTGCCGCTAGTTGCTCGTCGCGTTGGGGTGCTTTTGGTAGCTGTACTGGCGTTTTGTGACTTTTTTGTGAGGTCCCGGTCCGCGTCTTATGTAGAGATACTTTGTTTATTTCTTGGGATGTGCTAAGTACTTAGTTCGCTAGATATTTTTCTTTATGTACGGTTTTCATTCATTTTTTCTAAATTCTGTTTCAGTTTACCGTTTTCTTGGTTGAGATTATTTATTTTTTCTTGTGCCAACGATAACTGCTGTTTAAGTTCATAACTTGTTGTCTTAAGTACAAAGTTTCCTCGTCATCTCATCTTTGGATAAGTCTAACATACTCGTACTTCTATTAGGAGCGCCATCTATTGTGGAATTGTTGGCACTACTATCTCTTTATTCATCTTGAACTGATTCCGTCTATATATTATAAAATAAAGTGTTGAAAAAATAAATATTTATTTAAAAAATAAAGTATAATTTAACTAAATAAAATAAGTCTTACATAATAAATGACAATAAGTCTGATAAAATAAGTCTGACTCTGACTGCGGATAACTCTGACTCTGACTGCGGATTGTTATCTGACCAGCATACCTACTCTGATATTACAGAAAATATAGTTGTGATTTTTTCTGACCAATTAGGTATAGATTTTAGCAGGTTAAGGTCACACAAAGTATAGGGTCATAAATTATTGTTCACCAGGATCAAATGTTTGTAATTTAATAGTAAATTAAATAATACCACCTTAGTTAATAGGTCAACAGTTATAGTTAGTATTATATGGTGACAGCTTCTCAGTCACAAAGAGAGACATAATTAAATTAACAGAAACATGAAAAAGTAGGGTGTAAGTTTATTTTATGTAGTTTACCTTATTCGCAGTCAGTATCTGATTTATAAAACAAGCATGTACCTACAGAGCTTGAATCTTTTGTTATATAACACTACTTACTTACATAGTAAGTATATTTTGTGTTTTTGACACGAATAAATTAAATTTATTCGTAATTTTATTATAACGAAAGATAGAATGTATCTTTCCACATTCTACAAAAGACAACTTGTTAAGTTATTAGCATTTAATTTACCTACACCCTGACCTAGGTACAAACAGTACTTTGTAGGATTCATTTAGTGTTAGCAGTTCTACTTTGAATGTTATTAAGTCTCCTAGTTTAAACTAGCAAGTCAGACAATGGACAAGCCCACATGTGGTCTAACCGTAGTTCACCAAAATATTATCCAGGGCTTATGCAGCAAAATAGAGGAACTTGAATTGTTTCTTAAAAAGCACAGTGTTGATATTTGTTGCTTACCTGAACATTGGTTGAAAACTAATGAACTGATATTTAATAATAGTTATTATTGTATGGTTAGTGCATTTATAAGAGAAAGGGCTATAAACATACAACTCTACTCACAGCAGTGATAATATAAAAACATTTAATTATATAATAATAATAATAATAATATAAAATTGAAGCAAAGAACTGGTATAAAGTACGGTCAAATGGACGTCCTTTTTGAGAGGTAAGCAAGTCTCATAGATCTTATATTCTAGCCATAGTTAATTTTAACGCGCCATTTTCAACGAGTGTGAAGCGTCAAAAATAGTAGCTTAATTTTTTCCCATATTAGACATTACATAATCAAAGATATAAACTTATACAGAGGTTACTACACTAAATTCCATTTATTTTCAACCAAATCAAAACGCTCTGCTTGGGTTCCTGGTATAAGAACAATTTTAAAACATATCATCGGAACAATGGATGCAGACGATGCATATAAGTATAGTAATGCAAACCAAACCCTTCAAAATAATGATATAAGGCTGTTAGAATTAATAAAAGAAAGCATTATAATCTCCAGAACAGTAGTTGTGGAAATTTACAAAAATGAAAGATCTACGGCAGTTAGTGAACTCACTCAATGCATGAATAATTTAACAAGAATAACTAATTCTCTAGAATTTGAATCTATAATTAAAACCACATTTAACATAATCTAGTTTAGCATGCTTAGTATTTCATAGAAACTAGAGAATATAGTAAACTCTGTTCTTTTTGCAAATACAAATACCCTACACTCTTTTGTCATACCTCCAAAAGATCTGTATAATGATTTAGTTAAAAACTCAAAAGGGCTACCCAAAAACTCTGACTTTCCTGTCGAATTAAAACTAGACAATATACATTTTAATTGTAAGTCTTTCAGCAATTGTTACCTATCTTTAGAAAATAAGTTAGTTTTTACTTTAAAGATTCCACACAGATGATGGAATACAATCTCTATGAGAATATACCTGTTCCTGTTTCTTATACAAGAATGAAACTAGCTCATTCGATTAATATTATCAACTAGTTCTTTCCGCTCGACTGTCCGCGACCTCCAGGAGGTCGCGACTAAAATACCCATGACTGTCCGCGACCTCCTGGAGGTCGCGGTACGACTATATTTTAAAGTTCAAACAAACCTACTAAACCTGCACCTATCCTTTTCAAACTTGGCAGAATGTTAGATCGTTGGATAAAGATGCATAATAATACCACAGTTACACCATAATTTCATATTAAACCTGTTTATTTCGTCTGTATTTAGTTGCCGTTAGCGCGCTTTTATACATGGTATTGTGTGTTGTTGTGTTGTTTGTGAAGGGTGTAGTCAGTGTGAAACTGTGTTGTTTTAGTGTTATACTGTGATAAAAACATCGACAGGTAAGTCATAAACACTTTTTAATACAAACACAACGTCTCAAATAACGATTTGGATACAAATTTTACATTTTATCGTAAATTGGCCACCATTTTGAACAAAAAAAAAAAATCGTATTGTTTTATTGTTTTTATAACAAAAACATTCTTGTGGCTGGAAACTGTTGTTACTATTACCGATAACATACATATCTATAGACTTATCACTCATTTCATTTGAATTACTCCGATTAGATATTTCGTAAACTTAAAAATAAAAAAAAAACGAAATTCAGGGACCCCCGGGGGTCCGAGGGGCCGAGGCAATACCAGTGATTTTTCTAATATTTTCGTATAAAACATCTCTATTTTTGTATTTTTTAATTAGTAAATAACATTTAATTAAAGAATATACCTACATTAACATGCAAAATAAAATTGTATAAATTACGATAAATACGCAATAGTGTGAGACCCTCCATTTTGGTATCATATTACAAGACTTTTATCGCCATATCGAGTTAGCTGGAACTCGTTTGTTTACATAATAAATATTATAGCACTTGGAACTGTTTATGTTACGAACAAAGACCGACTGAAGCTATTAAGATAAGATTTATAGCCACTCGAACCTCGAGGCACGCTACAATTGAAGTTTAAAGTAAACAATATTTTTTTTGTTTACGTTTCGGGTCGTTCTTATCAGGTACTTAAGTGCCGGTCTTAAGTGGGCTGGTGGTGTAAAAAAAATGTATGAAGTGGGTTGTTTTTATGATTGATTATTGTTTAGTGGTTTATATTATTGCGTATAAATTATTTAGTATTTGAATTAATGGCTTTTATTATTATTTATGATTTTTTTTATAAATAAAAGGAGAAAAAATCACGTGACGCGCCTTTAACTTCCAATTGATAAAATTCTACAAGGTGGTATGTGCAAAGTTATATTTTTTCTCATAGCTTATTTATCAACAAACAATTATATATATATATTTAAATAGGTTTAATACATAATTCTAAAGATATATCGTTCGTATCCTTCCCGGCCGACGTTTGACGTCAATTTGACAGATGTACGGTGACGGCCATGGTATTAGCGCCATTTTGATGGGACTGGGTAGCGGATAAAGCTCTAAACAATGATTTATCCAAATATGTTATTTTAGAAAAATCCCTAGATTGTAAGGTAACGACATTTACCTCTGTAATTTAGTAATAGAGTATACCACTCACGATAATCCCACCTGCGAAGTGGAAATAATTACAACATTTGATAATTCCTAAGCAATGCAAATTTAAATTTATTCACGGTGATATAGACATCTGGCAATCCCTAGACAACAACAGATGGTTATTCACACAGTCGAAACAGACCAAACTAAACGTCGAATGTAGACAACATACAACTGAATACACCATCTCAGGCACCGGCCTACTAACACTACCAGATCTTATGTTAATCACTAGATTATATTATGTATTTATTTTTTTTGATTAATTTTCAAATAAATATGTTTGTTATGAACGGTGTTCCAAATTGGTATACCTACCTACCTCATGATGATAACGTTTGTGCATCGTACCTATTTCATTAAAATAAATACGAGTATTTTTTTAAGGTCTGAATTAATCAAATAGGTAATAGTAAATACAACAGCATAATTTGATAAGATAAAGGTCAAAGCTTATTTTGTGATTTAATTTTTTATAAATATTCGCAAACATTGACAGCAGTTTTTAATTTTTACATTTTAATGTAATGAATTTAAAAAAATGTGGTAGCCACATTAAAGTGTTAACAAATATATAAATCTGATGTTTGATCATTTTTTATAGTCTGTTTAAAGAGGTTTAAAATAACCATTAGCCATTTGAAAATTACACATAATTTATGAAACGAAGCAATATTTGTAAATGTGGTATATTAACTGTCAATATTAGAGATTTTTATTACAGAATTCTATCATTGTATTCGATAGTGTAAAAGTATTTCCTAAGAAGGTAAATTTTAAATGCAGATTACATGTAAATGCGAAATGCCTTTTAGAGCGGACGTAGCTTGCGCAGTCCAGAAATCTCGATTTCGCCCATATTTTCACTCCTCAGAGAAAATTATAAATATTAGTCCTACAGTTCCGGAAAATAAAACTTTTTTAGTAAATTTCCTCTTTTTTTTAATCTTCTGTCAAATTTAAAACATCTCGAGTAGTGGAATTTGTAAAAAAACAAACCCCTTTTTTATTTTTCAGATACTTACATAATGGTCTGTAACTTGCAATTTTTGCGAGCGGAACTTGATTGTTTTCAAAAGTCTTCTACATTCTATCTTGAATCAAATGACACCTCGTTTATAGCTTTGAGAGACTACTGAAGAAAGTTGAGCCAAAAAGCACTTGTTAACCAGACTCAATGAAACAATAGGAACGGTTGAAACGAAATGCTTCTGCCTGAAAAGATCCATCCAATATCCAGGATATACAAAAGACTAAAAAATAGCACTGTTATTTTTGGGAGAAATTCAAATCAAATTATTTTTCAAGTAGGTATGAAATATGGCAGAATCATAGGGAATATAATGACGAAAAAAAAACTTTTTTAAAACACAGTATCACTGAACTAAATATTCTTAATTTAAAGTACGATAAAGTTCCTTCGACTAGAAATAAATGGCAAAACGGAACATACACAGATAGACAGATAGCTGGACAGAGCGAAACTGGTATAGTTTCTCTCTGTCCGTCCATAGCAAGTCCATAGATACCTAAATATTAGTCACGCCGACAAAGTGGTAGAATAATATCTCGAATATTTTTCGATCGGGTAGGTACCCACCCCTACGTGTATATTATAGGCATGTATGGTCAAAGGTGGCCATTGTGAATAAAATAATGTTTTTTTGCTGAGACTATAATAAATATGTACAAATTTAAGTTTAAAGTTTAAGTTTTAGTAATATTACACTACTTCATATAAAAAAAATGCATTTTCATTTGTAACAAATCTTATGGCCGGTATAATACTAGGTATTATTGTAGTTGTGTTGACTAAGGAGGCGGAATTATCCACACACTCACATGGTTTAGGCTCAAGCGATTTTTGTCCAAATGAAGGTAAACCGGTTTGTTTCTGTAAAATCATGTAACGGCAAATTACCGTATCAATATTAGCATTGCGCACCGCGGCGCGGGATAGGGAGAGGGGCCACAATTTATGCAACTTACGGAGCGATTATTTACAAAAAATACCTATACATAATCAAATAGTTTCAAGTAAATGTTTTTAAAAGACCTATCCACAGATAATATAATAGGTACTATACTAGACCTATCGAATGATGTGCCACGTTGATGATACCTTAAATCCGTCTGGCTGTCGCCATTATGAGTTTTAATTGCTATTGATTGATTTGTGACGATCGCAAGATTATTACGAATCGATTGGCGTATGTATCATCAAAATCGGTCCACGCGTTTAGTCTATACAGTGCCACAAAGGAACACACATACACGTCAAACACATTACCCTCCGCAGTCGGGTAAAAAATGTTTGCCAGCTTCTGTTACATGTAGGTATGACTCATAGATTAGTATGTATATATCTGTTATGACTCCATACATGTAACAGAAGCTGGAAAGAGAAAGAAAAAAAAAAAAAAAAAAAGGTAGGAGGTCCAGGACGCGGACGCTTCCTTCGCTGCGGGAACTCTACCCTATATAGGCGGCGGGGCTAGTCTGCTCCGTCGCTGGCGAACCGAGTGACGTCGAGACCCGAGAAGTTTCCCACGCTCGCGGCTTTTCACGATGGCGGCGTTCTGTGTATACCTAGGACGCCGCAGGAGCAGGAATGCCCGATGGGGCTTTGCCGCTGGGTGGGTTGCCGAAGATATAGCAAGTTCCGGTGGCCTATCCGTGAAGGCGGCGAGTTGGTACACGGCCGATTTGTGGGGGCAGGTCCCACACTACCTCCAACGTCTGCCCCGGGAGGTGGGGGTGTGCGACAGGCATTTTATACGGCCATAAAAAAAAGGTAGTCAAGTCAGTCGACTTGACTACCTTTTTTGTACTTACAGTCGTAAGTACCTAGGTATAATTTTACAGTAGCTAGTTCTATCAGAACGCTTACAGACCCCTGAAAAGGTTTTATCACTATTATGATCTCGTAAATCAATGCTACAAGCAATTAAAGTGTATTTTTCGTGCTAACTCTATTATATCCATTACAATAATATGATTTCATGATATTTTGTCATTATGTTTGTGATTAGGCAGGTAATTTTCTTTGTTCAGTGTCATTAGTTGTATTATTTTGTATTAACAGTACTTAGGGTGTATCCGTCTTTTAAAAATATGGCTTTGTTATACAGCTGTTGCTTTTGGTTTTCATTGCGTTTGGGAGGCATAATGATTGGCTTATTTTCACTGGTGTGTGCCTCACTTGTGTAAAAATTATAATATAGCTGAGGCGGTAGGTAGGTACTTATGCATCTACCTACATAAAGAAACAAATTCTATAGTTTCAGGCTATCGTGATATTAATTATGTGCTGCTTAGGATACACTCATACTCAGTTAGTGAAAGATGAAATTCTCAATTGGAGCAACGGGTTGAAATTAATTTATGCGAAGAGTTATTTGGAAAGCATGCAAGAAGGTAAGTAACAGGACGTGGTTTTAAAATGTTCATGAAATACCTACTAAGGTATATAATATAGGTACCTATACCTAATTATGTTTTTATTTTGATTACAGATCCGCAAAAATATTTTTCTTTGAGCATAAGTTTCACGTGCTTTTACATAATTGTGTGCATATTATTCATTTACGGAGCATACACGGTAAATATTACCTACCTACTAGCTGTCCCGCGCAACTTCGTCTGCGTAAATTTTTCCTGTTTTTGCAACATTTCTCATTGCTGCTCCGCTCCTATCGGTCGTAGCGTGATGTTATATAGCCTATAGCCTTCCTCGATAAAATGGGCTATCCAACAATGAAAGAATTTTCAATTCGGACTAGTAGTTCCTGAGATTACCGCGTTCAAACAAAAAAACTCTTCAGCTTTTTAATATTAGTATAATAATAATAATAATAATAATAAAAATCATTTATTCACTTAGGAAGCAAAATACTACACTTGTGAAAAATCGATTCTACATTTACTGGTAATGCCTGTTCGCAAACAATAGGTAAAGCCCGAGAAAAGAACAGGCAATAAAAACTCGTGGCCACTCTTTTCAAATTGCCAATGTTTACAATGTTTCTCTGTTTATAAACTGTATATGCAGGTAAGGTGCTGCCACCATTATATTATACACCATATATTAGAGGACTGATGCAAAAAAAAGAGGTCACTAATATTAGAAGAGTACACGAGATCGGATACATCAGCCTCAATGGGCACAACATAGTAGGAGCATCCACTTACGATGTAAAAACTTTATGTGCTTAAATATTGGCCAATTTACTGCTACTTAATGAATAAGTATACATGTTTTACAAAGGAAAGAAAAGAATGGCCGTAATTTATCACGCAGAATCTTTACTTACAAAAGTAAATCGTTTTCTTAACTAGTACCTAAGTAACATCATCAAACTGTGACAACAATATTCACCTAGTAAAATGCAATAAACTATACAACCCAATACATTAATAGGGAGCAACGAACTACATCCATTTATCTTTATCAGTTAAATAATCATCGATTGAATAGTAAGCTCTTTGTATAAGATGTCTCTTGACTACATTCTTAAATTTATTTACTGGTAGACTCGATATACTGACTGGGATTTTATTGAAAAATTTAACACCTAGTCCCATGAATGAGTTATGAGTTTTATGAAGCCTATGATATCGACCTACCAATTTGTGCTTATTTCTTGTATTCACAGAGTGAATATCACTATTTTTGTTATATAAATGTAAGTTTTGCTTTACAAACATAACGTTTGCATATATATATTGTGATGCAACTGTCAAATATAGATTTCCACTATTAGATACCTACCTAGATAGGTAGGTAGGTACCAATGAGCATGTAAAATAATGGTAGGTACCTTACCTACCTATTGATATAAATAGGCAGACGTACCTATAGGTAGGTTAGGTAGGCATAACAAAAAACCCGACTGCTTAAAATTAATAACTAAAATATTTTGGCGCGAAAAATTTATTTCTTCCTAATTTTGATGTAGATAGGTAAGTACCCAGTGTCACTCTCACAATGAGAAAAAAGTAGGTATACATACATACCTACATACGTACATATCTAATGTCCCCCCTCCCCATCATGTCGGGCAAAAAGAAAAGTGACGAATTAGTAATTGGATTTTTTATAAAACAGTTAAACAACTATTACCTAACCAGTGCAAAGGGAGCGGACCACATGATGGGAAGAAGCGCCAAAATTGTACCATACCTCACTGATAACTTGACCCAGAATTGTGTGGTAATTTCTACGTCCCTTTAGAATCTGCGCTTTTGTGCCTGGACACTATTGGTACCAGCACCACTCTATTTAGTCCGGCACCGGGTAACGGGCATTAATCATCATTAAAAACAAAAAGTGCCTCAATCCAACACCATGTTAAATTCGGTAGAACTCAACCATGATCTAAACTCCTGTTCATTCAATTGTTATGAATCCTTTCCTATCGCTACCATTAGGTATGTACTAATTTTTAATGTTCTATTTATAGTGTAACAACATGTTGATGATGACCTACATATTGATGGAATTCTTGCGTCTGCTCTTGATTTCTACTTTGGTCGCTACATGTTTGCTGTTAATCAAACAAAACACAATGGACATCGGTTTGTTAATCGGAGCCAGTGTAGCTGGTGGTTTTTTGCTTCGTAAGTATCTATTAGAAGTTTATCAAGATCTGTACCTCATGGGCGTACTATCATAGTCGTTTGGGGGGGATCCCCGAAATCGTAAAAAGTAGGTAATTGTACGACCCGACTTAAAGCCACTCGAAATTACCAAAACCCCTCCGAAAAATGATCTTGAGGAAGTGTATGCTGTAGGTTAGTGTTGCCGAAAAATAAATAGTTTCACTATCGATAGTTTAAGTCGAAAATATGGTAGGTACTCCATCGATAGTATCGACACTATCGATTGTAAGGTTCACATCGATATTATCGAGTATCGATACTATCTAAGCTCGTAAAGATAATATTATCGATCGTATCGATAGTATGGTTTTTCTGAGCTTAGATAGTATCGATACTACCGATACTATCGACAGTTTGACGGTATCGATAATGGCTTGTATTTCGATAGTAGGTATATATACTGTGCAAATATAGTAATCAATGATGACCATGAACATTTATACATTTATACTATATATTTGGCTGGTATGAGAGTTTGTTTGAACGAAAACTAAACAAAGTGGCGTTTTAGTTGTGAACATTACAATACTATTCCAAATTTGCAAACTATCGATTAACCAAAATAATTAATAGTTTCGATAGTATTGCTTTTCAGTACCTTTCCTAGCTATCTATAGTATCGATGGCATAATCGATAGTCCTACTATCGGTAAACTATCGATAGACTATCGTACTGCTATCGATATTCGACTGTCGATCGGCAACACTACTATAAGTACCTACCTAATACTGACCTCTGTTTCTAAAACCTACTTCTTTTATGTAAGTAAACTTATAAAATTAAGCACTTTATATACGCTATTTACTTACCAGGACTCTAAGTGCTTCATTTTATAAGTTCTGATAAAAACAAAATATTTTTAGTGGCAATGTTTTACTTATGGGTATGTGCTGCAAACTTGCCTATTGTAATAAACGAGATGGAACGAGAGGAACAAGCAGCTGTCATTAACAAATTGCGAGAGGTGCTGGAAAAAAATAAAACGAGGATAGGTAATAGGGGCTTGGATAACATTCCTTTTACGCCAGAAACCGGTAACGTCATCCACAGAGGAGTCTTTGTTGTGCCGAAGAGTAAAGACCTCTCTATACATAGCAGGTTGAAGAGTAATTCTAGAACGCCAAAACCTTTTATTAACAATTATTATAATTAGTAGCCATTTATGTAGATAAGAATAATAAAAAAATATGAAAACAAAATAACGACAGTTCTTATTTTTTGCTGACCTAAGCCTTGAACTTGTTTTACTCAACCTTGTGATTGATTAGATTAGATATTCCATGTGCACATGCCTACCTAGATACCTTTACCATTTAGGTAGCAGGTACCTACCTACTTACCTAAGCACCTACACATGTATTAACAACTTTTAACCCCCGACGCAAAAACGACGGGACGTTATAATGATCCAAGATCCCAGTCATGCCAGTCCTATTTTATTTTCTGACAGATAAAATGTGGGGCTTCGGGTAGTGTTTATATGTACACTTAATGCTAGCATACCAGCTACCTACGTTATATAGACGGCAACAATTTTCAGGTACCTAGTGAGAAAGGTAAGAAAAAATCAGACTAAGTTATCTTATTTTCTGACAGTTAATTTTCATATAAATGGTGTAAAATACTATAAAAAATATTATTCAGCATTGCCAGACACTTCCCGCCGGCCATAACTTCCGCCAGACACTTTAAAATGGCCAAAAAAAAGGTGACAGCATATCTTATTTTCTGATTCTTAATTCATAAATAGTTAACTAGTCCGGCCATAAATACTAACAGTATTTAAGGCCGAACTTAAAAACTTTTTTTTTTCAACTTTTTAATTAAGTAGGTACTTTGAATTTGCAACGCGTTTATTATTTTTAAAAGTTCTTTCGATTTCGCGCCATTTTTCGTATTCATTATCAAAATACAATAAGGATTGCGGTGATCGCCTTGCACAAAGTGGGTATGGAGCCGTCGGTCATATTCCAGACACTCCAAAAGCTTGGTATCAGTCGTATGTTCGTATATCGTACTATCAACAGATACAACAACACATCCTCTGTCGAATACCATAAAAGATCGGGGCGGCGGCCGCCTGCTGTTAGAATTACAAAGGCTGTTAATGCAGTTAAAGCCAGAATTCGTCGAAATCCCATTAGGAAGCAAAAAATCTTATCGCAAGAAATTAAGATTCTAGCTAGGACTCTGTCGCGTATTAAAAACAAGACCTGAAGTTCGGTGCTTATCGTCGATATACAGGACATGCCCTAAATCAATCTTTACAATTAAAGAGAGTTGATCGATCAAAACGCCATCTACCGCGATTCGCAGGTGAAGGGCACAGAAATATCCTCTTTACCGATGAAAAAAAAATCACGATTGAAGAGCACTACAATAAGCAAAATGATAAAGTGTACGCTCACAGTTCTAAAAAAGCTGCTCAAGTGGTCGGAAAGGTACAGCGTTGTCATCATCCTGCGTCAGTGATGGTTTAGAGGGGTGTGTCTTATCAAGGCGTCACAAAGCTACATTATTGTGAAAAAGGAGTGGCGAAATTACCCACGAAACAGTGCGTAACGTACATTCGTGGCCAGACAGATTGAAGGCCTGTATAAAAGCCAAAGGTGACCTTTTTTTATAGAATATTGTTTTTATTTTTTGCTAACAATAATATATAAGTTTTAGTAATTTCAGTTTCATTTGTAACAGAACTTATGGCTGGACTAGGTATGTTACATAATAGGGGATTATATGGAACATATATTTGCTCAGCCAGACAGATTGTATGGGCCAAATATTCTTCCAGACACCAAATAGATTCAGCCTTTAATATGATTTTTGACGTTTGATTTTTATAGGTATATCTTATGGGGATTATATATATAACGAACATATATATACTCAGCCAAAATAAATTGTACGGGCCAAACCTTGTCCCAGACATAATTAAAATACATTCAGCAGCGCTAGGTTATTATAAAAGCTAATTAGCTTATATTCTGACACTTGATTTTTTTTAAAGTTACTAAGGAGATAATCTAGCGGCGGTAGCGTAATGGCTAAGGCATCGGACTCGCAATCGTGATGTCTCAGGTTCGAATCATACCTATTAAACTACCGACGTGAACCCACTCCTAACACAAGCCATTGAGCCTTAGCTGGAGGGGATAACAGGATTGCTAATAATGTGGGACCAGATCCCAAATAGCTCATCATCTTTAAAAAAAAATTGTGGGTAAAACTGGACAGATGTGAATCGGTAGGAATCCCACATTGTTAGCTATCTTTAAAAAAATAATATATAGAACAAATATTGCTCAGCCAGACAAATCGAGTGACCCAAACCTTCACCCAGACACCAAAAACATTCAGCCGTTATATGATCGTGAAGGAAAACTGAAATAGCTTCGCCATGTCCGTCCGGCCGTCCACAACATTGCTTAGAGACTGTTAGTCCTAGAAGGCTGTAATTTTGCATGGATACACATATTACTTACGCCGACAAAGTGAAAGAACAAAATATTGAAAAACATTTTTTTTTAGGGTACCTTCCCTATATGTAAAGTGGGGATGTGATTGTTTTTCTCACTTGCCCCATCTTGAGTATGTGAAAAAAAAACGCGGTAGTATTTTAAATAGTGAAATTAAAAGGAAAACTATCACAGCTAAGAAGGCTGTATAAGTTTACGAGTAGGTAACAGCTGACCAAATGAGAAGTAACAAAATTTGGTACAAATTCCATTTAAAAATATTATTAAGTAACTATCTAGGTATAACGTTTTAAGTATGAACCAAAAAAACAAATACACTTCATAACCCTAAATTATCGGACCATGAACAGAAACATGGCCGGTAACGAGAGGTCACTTTCGAACTCTATGCTGCCTCCCCCCCTCCCTCCTCCCCAAGCTAGACCGAGCAGTGTGTTTTGCACCGAGTTCTCAACTCAAGTCGCAGTGGTCAGTGGTGGCAGACGGGACTCAATTCCCTAGGGATCGTGCAGGTATTTTCCAAAGCATCATTGAAAAGGACCTGCACCAATCGGAAATAATCACTTTGTCACTCTACGTCTGCAGACACCGCGCGGAATCCGCGTATGGCCGCCCCGACCGCCGTGGTCCACTGGCGTCTTCCTAAGCGGACCCTATTCTGAGTGGTCAGAGGCGCCGCCGACACGGGTGCGCCTTACAGGGCCATTGACCGCAACACCTCTGTATATAACTGTCGACTCGAGGCATTGGGGTTTGCTCAAATTCGGCCACAGCCACTCCAGTACGGAAGCAGAAGCCTCGAATTTTGGCGCCAAAACGCGGATGTGCTCCCCCGGTGCTAGTCTATCATGAGGCCCACATATTTTATTTGAGCCCGGACCTGTACCATGAAACGATAAGGCCTCCGTCTTGAAAAAAACATCCTAAAGCCCCAGCGCCTCAATGCGCTTAACCATTCGGGAAATCCATAGGCTGGCCAGTCGTGCACCCCTACCATCCCCCCCCCCCGGGCCGTTGCGAGTCACGGTCATCCCTATCTCGGCCAGAAAATCACGCCGCAGGGTCTAGTCGTACTTAGTAATTTTAAACACGCTGATTTCGGTGACAGGGTCAGAGTATAACGTGTTATTTCTTTTAATTTAATTAAGTTTAAGCTCTTTATTCTAGTTATACTTTTTTTGCAATGCCTCTAAAGTTTGCTTAGTTTAAGATCCGTTCAATTAATTTTTACTCGTTGTGACACTGGGGAATAATGATTCTGCAGTATGGGATTTATTAGTGAACCTTTGGTAATTTAGGTCTTCTGAATACGAAAATAATAAAATAGTTTTGTTGAATTGACTCTAGTTTTAGTTTGAGATAAAGGCTATATTTTTTACTACAATCCCTAGGTCCTGATCAAAGGTCCAAGATAGAATCATTCCATTTGGCCTTCGCTATAACCACGCAGCGTGGTGGGTGCTAAGCTGATTGTACTTAGATACGATTGGGTAAACACAAGAGCCCTTTTCTATCCGTTTATATCTTTTATATTTACATAAAAGTTACAATTATCTTGGTAGTTTCTTGTCTCTGTGGGTGATACCTAAGTATTTTAAACGGGAGCTTTCTTCGTCCTCTTTAACTCCAATTTCATAGTCATCGTAGTTTATTGATTTTACAACTTTCTGTGGGGCTCAATTTTTCTTTTTCTTGTTGTTTCCAAAATATGCATGATAACTTTATTTATAAAATTATGTTTATATTCATTGGTTGTTTTCGTAACAAAACCTACTATACATTTATAGTAGATATGGTCAGGGTTATTAAGGCAAGACTGGCATGAAGAACTGAAAAAGGACTTGTAAAGATAACGCCTCTTGAATGAACTACGCATATGTAACACTCACATACTTTTTATAAACAAAGTGCTATTCGATAAATTCTTGTATAGGTAACAATAGGTACCTTTTGTCACGTAATATTTCGAAAAAAATCGCATTCATGAGGGTAGATGTCATGAGAACCATATTCAATTCTAACAAAATACTTAATTTATAGGCTGAGTACTTCTTAACCATATGTATCGACGCAACAATTTTACTTTCACTATCTTGACTTTCAATAAGTTGTACGATGTACATTGGGTCAGTTAAATAAAATACATATATAAAAAAAAACAGATGAATTGAGAACCTCCTCCTTTTTGAAGTCGGTTGAAAAACAATAAAATATTTGATTTAAACTTTAAACAAATAATAAACATAAAGCGGTGAAAACCCACGCTACGCCACTGCCCAGAATAGAAAAGTACCTACTTACCTACAACTAATATGAATAACCAGCACATAAGGGGTTGCTATATAAAAATAGGCATTGTACAAATATTAGACAAGTGTGCAGTACTTAGGTATTATTTATTGAACAAAATTACCAAGTCCAGTAGCGTACCTACCTAAAATAAATTGTAGTTAAGTACCTATACTTATCCATCAGCTTCTAGCGATCTATGTAATAAGATGGCAGTCAATTGTACCTAACCGCCCGTCTCCCTCTCGAAAAATGATCTTGTGTACGCCCATGTTAGGTACAAAACTAAAATAATCTTGTTCAATTTAAGTTAAAGCACATGGTATTACACGTAAATTTCAATCAAGTAATCAAGACCGGTGCCTCTTTCGCTCTTCAGACGAAGGTTGACAAACGAGAATCCCAAGCCACCAGCAGTTATGGTAGCACTACCTTCAGAATGTTTGCTATCTCTTGCTATAATGCCCTGAAAATAACGATAAATAGGTAATTTCATTCATACTCTGCCTACAAAATAATCATGTAAATACTTTAAATTAAAATGTAGGGGGAGTCCGGGAGACTTGGCCAGGTGGGAGAGTTGAACCATCTTCTAAAATGTTATCTAAAAATTTGTGCGCAGGAATGCGGTCATTAGACACGCGCATGGGCGTACCCAGGGGGGAGGCCGCAGCCCCCCCCCTGGAACCCGAATACCTAAGTACATACCAACAGTTGTCGATAAAATTGATACTTACAAGTTTCGCTATAACTTAGTAAAAGTCAGGTAAAAGAAGTAAGTATTGTTAGGTACTAACTCAATGCGGGTGTGAAATAGAAAAAAGATACTATATTTTTTTCTAACTGGCTCAAAACTTTGCACGCTCTCAAAAATTCACTGCGTGAGTTTTAAAACAAGGTAATTTGCACTAGCGAACATGGACCAATTGCTGGGCAGGTACAGTTCTAGGAGGGTACGCCGGTACGCCCTACCCTAGAACCGAACCTGCCTAGCATACGAACCGGCCCTCAAGGCAATGACTGGAGGCGTGAAACGCGCTGCAACACCATTTTTTTTAAACACATGAAATGTTTGAATGTCCCCGCGTAGGTACACCTCGGTCGCAGCCTGGGACCAATGAAATTATGATGTTTTAAGTAAAAAGCGGTTCAAGTCTCCTGGATTCCCTCTACCTGTTACCGAAAACCTTACTATATAACCTACCAACCGAGCTATAGGCACGAAAATGTTGCATAGTTCGGGCAAACCAACTAGCTTGGTACTGCCACTGAAGGTGGAGAGAGTAGGCACTTTGTCGGCGTTTTCGAGGACGATCCTTGGTCAGTGTTGAATCTAGGAGTGCCCTGGGTGCCATATGCCATGTTTAATGGAGCGCTTAATTTATACTAAACATATATGGTGATTGGGTAATGTAGAGCCAGCATTGTCCTCGAGCTAAATTTCGTCCAAATCTATTCAGTATTAGTATGTACCAACTTTGTCTGACATTGATTAACAAACTTCTTAAAATTATTACTATTTTCTCACCTGAATCAATTGTTGTCCTGGATCTGAGAAGAACACTTCCTTGACCCTTTTTTTAAACGGGATACCGTAATATTCTGCTCTGGTTTGCCATATAAGGCGACGATTGAAAGTGTTCCCAACCATGAGGTCAGTGGCTGAGATCGAAGAAATTGCCACTATAGTCAATATACCTAATGCAATTATATACTTCATCTTGAATATTTATGACAAGTCGGTACCCACAGTTGAACTGATCAAATCAGAATACAGTGTTTGATATGAGCTAACAAGTCTTTACGTACGTACTTACTTAACAAATCAATGTAGATTGTATGAAGTATATTTAACCTATGGTAAGATAATTGTGACCTTTGAGTTCACAGAATAATACTTAGATAAGATAGGAAACTAACGATCTGACAGGGTAATGGACAATAGGTTACTAAAACTCAGTCACGTTCATTAAAACCTTTGCCCGTTTGTAGTCGGATCGCGCTTTGGATTGAGGCAGAATTTGCAGTCAGTGCTGTCCATTATTCTAAAATAACAAAACAAAAGTTGAATATCTTAAAAACGGCCGAACCGATTTAGATGAAACTCGAAAATCGACTTTCAAGTAGAAAACAGGTAATCGGTTCACTCATCCGTGTAAGTGCTATGATGTCCGTAGGTAGGCTTCAAACTTAAAACACCTTTTTTACGCCGAACGTTAATAAAATCCTTCTAACGCCGGCAGAGTCTAGCCTACTATATGAGATAGTCACTCTATACTTAATGTGACAACTGACTCTGACTAGTACCTAATACCTGTCAGGTTACCCAGGGAAGTCCCGGAGATCGACCGTGTTAAGAACTCCTTGAAGGGGTCAATATCGGCCTCAAGGGTAGGAGGAGCCTGGGCGGTCGCAATGTGGGACATTGATAACAAAAATCTAAACAACCCCCAAATCGTCTCTCCATTCTTGCTTTTACGTCTGTGAGCCTATATGCGCGATGTTGTCTATATGCGCAATACTTGAGTGCGTGTTGTATGAAGCTATCCTTCTATACTCTCCGTGGTTTTGTGCTTTTAGCTTATGCCCAGTTTCATGGTAGGATTAAATAATTAAAATAGGTATTGTTGCACATGGTCTTATAGTATTATATTATCTGTGAAGATTTAGTTACTACTGTTGTATCATTGTTTTTAGACTTTCGCGATTTTTATACATATTAGATATATTTCGGGACTTAATCGCGTGAATTATTTAAAGGTACGAACCTTTTATTTACCCGACGTTTCGATCGAATTGCACCGATCGTGGTCATTCAATTTATTCTGGTAAATAAAAGGTTCGTATCTTTAAGTAATTCACGCGATTAAGTCCCGAAATATATCTAAGACTGTTGTATAGGATTAATTTTAAAAAAAGAAGACGTGTAATAGGGTAGACCTTTAATTCAGATAAATTCTGTAAGTATATATTAAAAACAACAATTTGAACTACAACATTAAATAAACAATTTTTATATGAACAATGAACGAAATCTTTGCGTTAATATGTATTTTCAACAAGTGTAGGGTTTTCCAAACCACCATTACAATCGACGACCTTTTAAGTAATATAAGTTAATACCGAATAATACCAAAGAAATTGCAATTCACCAGAATTACTAACAACCCTAAACCGTTACACTGGAAGCCACAAATAAAAGATAAATTACACAGAACTGACTTGCATTGCCGCGAAACGAGGTGTTGTTTCCATGTCGAGTGAGTCAGTTGTCTGTGAACGGGAGTCAGAATTCTCGGTACTGTTATGTATGGACATAGACGTCATCGACATTTTTTCATCTTTCATACTACCGTTTGGCTCGACGGAATTGTCTGTGGACGATTTTTGTGCCGAGTCAACCATATCACCGCCACCTCCACCAAGAGAATTCCAAATGCCTTTCGAGGAATCCTTATGTATTAGTTTTTTCTCGCCAGTAATTGCACCTTTTTCTTTTCCGTCTTTTGTCTTTTTGCCGAGCACGGGAAAAGAGCTAAGTTTCGGTTTTGAAGTTCGAATGACTCCGCCACGTTGTATTGGAGCAGCTTCGTTTTCAGCCTCCTCTATGATAGACGACAACATGTCTGCAGACTCCGTCGGTACTACCTGCCCAGCTTGAATTGGAATGTCATCTGAAAACAAATATATATCATAAATATTATTGGATTAAGTTGCATTTTGCTACAGAACTAAATTTGATAGTAATACAATGAACTTCTTATGTTGTAATTAGGTACTTGCACTTGGTGGTTTTAGGGCCACCGACACACAATGAGTGTTACCAGAAGGCTGTTGGCATAGTTGTATGTAGGAATGTTACGGAAGTGCTTTTATCGGAACCGGAGTTTATAAATTTGGTTTTTTCATCGTAGTTAAGTCGGAGGTGGTGGTAGAAGACAAATTTGTTGAGATAAAACGTCAAATAATAAGATAAAATAGTAAAGTAACAATTTTTGAGTGAAGGAAAAATTCGCTCGGGCTCGAACCCGTAATCATAGGTAATCGGTATAAATTTTTATTTCATACTATTATTATGTATAAATTAGCTTAAAAGGGTAAAGGGCCGCACGCTAGGTACCTCTGATTAAGACGTCCGATTTAAAACCGACGTCGGAGTCGGAGGTGTAAAATCAATCGGAAGTTCCAACCTTTCGGAGTCGGAGCTCCGTAACATCTTTGGTTGTATGCAGCGCCTTCCTAGCCGGAGACCCTGTAGGCCGTATCAGGGTAGAGGGAGTATACTTTACTCGATGTTTTAATAAACGCCCCTCCTTTTGAGGGGCGTTTGTTTGCCATCGGAATTTTATTTTCGGCTAATTGTTTATTTGCATTTGGGTTTTTGGTGCCTCTTGGCAGGTGCCAAGAGGCACGCTTGGAGGGTACCTAAAACGACGACTCCACTCGCTCGAGACTCTAGCACCGGCCAAATTGTAATTGTAATGAACAAGTTAGATTGTTACAATTAGATATGCGCCGAATATTCGTGAAATATTTGGTATTCGACAAATTTTAGGTATTCGTATTCGGTTCGGTTGCCAAATATATTCCGATAAATTGATTCAGTTTATAAGCTGCTCGGACTCAATTTTGAAACTGGTTACATTTGATCAAAATAATTCGAATATCCTACTTATAGGATTCTGGGAAGAAATAGCCTATTTTTATTCCTATCTAGCTTGTGCTGGCGGCTTCGTCGTTATTGCGACCATTTTACTTGAGCTCTTTAATGTATGCTACGGCTAGTAAAATGAAGATCAAGCTGGAATAGTGTGAATAGGAAAAATAAAATAGGTTTTTACGTTTATCCGGAATTTTCCAATTTTTTTTCTTTATTAGATCTTTCTTCACACGAACCTTCTTGAGACTTCAACTAATATTTAAAAACCGGTCAAGAGCATGTCGGATCGTGCTCAGTGTAAAGTTTTGTATCTGCTGCCAAAAAGAAATGCACTACTTATTATAAAAAAATACGATGTGAAAAAATGCACCAGAAAAAGAGCGTATCTTTATGGTACTTATGTCCGTTGTTAAGAAACGCAATTTTTGAACAAAAACTTATCCAATCACGTCGAAAATATTTTTTAATTATATTTTTTGGCTATACGGTTTAAAAGATACAGGGGGGACACAATTATTTTGCCTTGCAATTAATTCTGAAAACAGTAATTTAATAAAAAAAATTGCTTAGAAATTTGAGCGTCTTAAAAGAACTGTAGAAATAGCAAATTGGTTCAGCTGTTTTCGAGTTTCACGCTTAGCAAGACATTTGACGATTCATTTGTATTTGTAAATATGTAGAATACGACATTAGGTTATAATTCAATTTTGAAAGAAAACAGACATTATGTACCTCATTTAACAAGGGTAAATTTTATTACAACCTCGCAAAAGAAAAAAAATAAAGATACTATTCGTTCGGGAGCCGGTTGGCGCAGCAACAAAATTACCCAGCACGTAACTGAATAATTCTGAGTAGCATTCGGTTCGATACGACTCAACCCGAATATCTTTCGGTATTCGGTTATTCGGCAAAATCAATATTCGGTGCATCTCTAGTTACAACTATTCAAACCCATCTAGCCATCCCGGTTAGCTCGCTGTGTGTCGGCAGTTTTTTTAATGTAGTTTGCAGTTAATTATTATACATGACTACATGAGTAAAATCTAATAATCTAGATACACAATTGAAAGCTGAACTAAATAGCTTAATATGCGTGTTTATTATTTAAACATTTAGCGTACCTGTAATACTCACAAAAACAGTATATAATTAATGCAATACACCTATGGCGTTAATAAGTGAAAATAATAAAGGGAATTGTTTGAAGTTTCATCAGAAGACATTAAGTAATATGCTTTTAATCTGCAATTACATATAAGTGTAACTATGCGACCAGATATTTCTTATATAATGCTGTTAAGCTGTGCTTTGGATTTGTAGGCTGTATGACTCGACAACAAGTGCAATATTGAATATGTCTGAGTGCTTTGTGAATCGTTTGTTCGCAATAAAAACGGTGATTTATATCCTGACTAGAGTATGTAAATTTTAATATGTTTTAAGTAAATTTAAATTACTAAATAAAGTAGGTACGCAACACATTAAAGTTTTTAACGAACACATTTAAATTGTATAGATATTTATTCTAATGACGATTACAATGTGTAAAATAATTGTGATAATACCATTCCTGCTTCCCCCTTATTGTGAATTACTTTCGTGTAATGAATCACTACCGATGTCATTGCACAGAAAAATGTTTTTAGTCCACAATCTAAAATCCAAAGTACGACTCGAAGAGCATTCATTTGGCTGCATACAGTTAATTTCCTCATCTGTATGTAAACCAATAATAACATAATGCAAAAATGTAATATTAATTAGGTATAGCAGTCTACTAACTATTAAATATAATACTATGCGACAAAAATTACAACAATTTATGAGAATTAGCTTTTTCTAAATATATGCAAGAATCTTAATGAAACCGCTCTGGAACTGTTGTGTATCTGTGTGATAAGTGTGTTGGCAGTGCCATTCAGCGGGATTCATCAGTCGTGGAATAATGTGGACATACCAAAGATTCACCATGATCAAATATCACCGGTATATCATTAACGAACTCTATCCTAAGTGTCCATACTTAGCTAGGGCTTTGTAGCAATTCGTATAAAAAATAGAACAGCTGTTTAATAAAAACCATACAAATTGCTGTGGAGTTACAACTCAACAGTAAATACTCTTACACAAATACTGTTTTTATACTTTCGCGGTTTTATAATTACATATCAACCCTTAGTATGTCCCTCTGCTGGGCATGGGTCTCCTCAAGTAAAACCTACTTATTGTAGGTCCTGGGGGTAATTGTCATAATCGCCATGCTTGGCGATCGCAGTAAGGCTTTAAAGTACGCAGAGAACGCTGCTGCCCGTCCTCCGGTAGTAAATTTAGTAGTTTATTATTGGCGATTCGATAATTTAAAAATATTGGAGTCAGGGTAATTTATGTTCACATAACATTTGAGTTCATAGATCCTAAATGGAACTACCTACGCCGACCGCCGGTCATAGGGTTACCAACATCTACACAGAAGGTAAAGTCAAAAGTTAACTTCAGGTCTACACTACCGAGCTTAGACTAGAAAATCTAATGGACAATGACGTCATTTATGTACAATACATAGTTGTAGTTATACCTGGCTAACACTAGTATATCTGTTTTTATTTGTTAATCCGGTGTCATGTCATGAGTAAGTTACATTCATTATGATCCTTTTTGCACTATGATAATAATAATAATTTAATATAAATTTCTCACCTGGCAACTTTTTGGTACGGAATGATGCATTGGTAATCATAGATTTAGACATGGTGACTGTAGTTGTTGCAGGAGATAATGCTACACTGATACCCATTGGGCCGTCACATGGTTGACCTATAATTCAAAATTTTATATTATTGTCAAATACTTCAATTATATTAAGTGCCGCTAGACATGGTGTTCTGTGGGCAATACAGGATTTGGCTTTGGAGCAAGGCTTGTTTCCTCTGAGCATTTCAGGTTATTTGTTGAGGCGGGCTAGATTTATCAAGGTAAACACATGGGAGGACTCAGATACTTTTGGAAAGGGTAAGGGGGCCAGGTCTCTTAAGCCCCCCCACCCCCCAAATATCTTTTGACAACTAACACACAGACATCTGATCTCTAAATAAAGATTTGTAAATAAACATATTACACCCAGAAACAACAGAAACAACATTCATGCTTATCACACAAAGATGTATCCTGGTTGGGAATTGAACCCATAACCCCTGGCTAAGAAGTCAGGGTCAGTAACCACTAGATCAGCATGCCAGTCAAAATTCACGGCTGGTGGTCCTGATGCAAAAATAGAGGCTATAAAAAGGAAGTCTATATCAGAGGGGGGAGGGGCATTTGCAACGCCCCTCCCCCTTCCAAAATTACAACACGGTAGGTACACAGTATAATAATATCTTGGGACAACTCCACAACGCCATCTGATCCCAAACTAAGCAGAGATTGTACGAGACAACTGATAAACATACTTAAATATTTATAAATACATATTATAGATAAATAACACCCAGACACAGAATAACCCATCATGCTCATCACACAAAGTTTTACCTGTGTGGGTGGGGATCGAACCCACAACCTTCGGCTTAGCAGTCAGGGTTACTAACCGCTAGACCAACAGGCCAGTCGATATATAGTCAGTATATATATTTGGCTGGTGTTTAGTCAATTATACCACCAAAAACTCTTTCCGAAATTACGAAAACTTATGCAATAACCCTCCTTAAACTTTGCCTATTGTATTTATAACATAATATAACAATAACAAAGTTAAATAGTAATAACAGAGAAGTCACATCACCTGTAGGATTATTCTTCAGTGAATTTATAACAGCACTGGTTACTAACATCACATCAGGGAATAGTTCATACTGAGCTCTCTGATCAATGTCTTTCACAGCTTGGTAGGCTAATGTATAGAACTCATTGAACATAGCAAAGTATGCACCTTCTATCATTTCTAATAGGAAATTGGAAGATACCGGTATCCGAGATATAGGTTTAACAAAAGATCCAGGTATTTTTTTGTTAAATCCTTGTGTAACTATTCTGCAATTTAAAAATTATGTTCCAAATCTTAGTTCTTTAAAATATGCTAGAAAATCAAAGAAAATTTGTGTTAACAAATTGGTACACTAGACCTTCGGTAATCCGGTCCTTGGCTAATTCGGAGCACCCTGTAATGCGACACGCCTATCACTATAGTACCATATGTGTAACCGTGAACGTGTACGATACGATGTGAGTGTAATCTACACTAATACTAACATTATTGTTTTTAAACTTTCGCGATTTTTATACATATTAGATGTATTTCGGGACTTCGCGTGAATTATTTAAAGGTACGAACCTTTTATTTACCCGACGTTTCGATTGAATTGCACCGATCGTGGTCACGAGTAAATCAAAGGTTCGTACCTTTAAATAATTCACGCGATTAAGTCCCGAAATATATCTAATACTAATATTATAAAAATAGAAAGTTTGTGAAGTTGTGGGTTTGTGAGGTTGTAAGGGGTAATCTTTGGATCTACTAAACCCATTTTGAAAATTCTTTCACCAATAGAAAGCCACGTTATTTGTGAGTGTCATAGGCTATAATAACATCACGCTACGATCAAAAGGAGCTGAGCATTAATGAAAAATGTTGCAAAAACCGGAAAAATGACGCAAGCGAAGTTACGTGGGTCAGCTATCTATACTAATATTATAAAGCTGAAGAGTTTGTTTGTTTGAACGCGATTATCTCAGGAACTACTGGTAAAGTTTGTGAAGTTGTGGGTTTGTGAGGTTGTAGGGGGTAATCTTTTACGAAAAGGGGTAATATTTTTTGATCGCTATAATTCAGGAACTACTGGTCCGAATTGAAAAAATATTTTACTGTTGGATAGCCCATTTATCAAGGAAGGCTAGGTATATAACATCGCGCTACGACCAATAGTAGCGGAGCAGCAATTAAAAATGTTGCAAAAACGGGGAAAAATTACGCAGGCGAAGTTGCGCGGGTCATCTAGTGTACGATACAGGATATAATATGATTTTACGATACAGGATATCATATGATTTATCAAATTGATAAATCATATGATATCCTGTGACATTGACAATGTTCCATGCCTAATACATACATAGATATAGACTGACACAAACTAAAACCTTACCGTACCTACCTACTTGTACAAGTTATATCTATCTAACTAGAATCATTCATTGTTAATTTTTTTTGAAGTTTAGAATTTCTCTATTAACATTAAAAACTGTGGGTATTTGTTATATGTAGGAGATTATCAGCCGGACTTAGAGTCTAGTAAGTAAGTACCTACCTACCTTTTCTCGTCTTTCGGAAATAAATGAAATCGTAAATTTGAATAAATTTATTGTAGGACGTTGAAAGACAACGAGGATACAGGAACACAAACATTAACAAAATCATTTACGTGAACGTAACACCCCGTCTCGAAGCGTACCTCGGCGCGGGCGAGCCTCGAGGTACTGCGGACGGGTGGTACGCTCCGCTCTTACCGCCTACCGCACGCACCTCATCAGACACCCGCCGAGCGTGAGAGTTAACCCACTATTACTAGCAGTTACACATATGGTAATACATTGTAATGCATGATTGAGCAGGTTGTGTTGCACATATTTTAAACATCTATAATTTGTCGGATTACCGCGGGGCCATTGTATTTCTAATTTAAATCGTCACCTGGATGCAGCAATACAGAAGTGTCTCAATGCAAGTTTTGGCAATAGACTTAATTGTCGATTGTAAATGAAGAGCAGGGCGGACATGACCTTCAAGCGATTCTGTGCATTTATCACTTCAACCTGTGGTAATGGCCCCCAACTGACAAGTTTAGTATTGCACTCTTCCCATCTGCGTAAAGCACTTTCTGTTAAAAACTGAGACCCTAAAGAAAGGGGCTGCAACAAAAATATGAAAAATATATTATTTTGACTTTTTTGTGTAATTGTATACAACTTGAAAACATAACACATTTAAGAGCTGCTGATGCTAAAAGTAATATTTTGCCTTACAATTATTAACCTCGAGTATTGTCTGCTGTCATCATAATGTACAGTCGGCTACATAAGTTGCTTGTCCAGATTATAAAATAGGGCAAGCGCATGTTGGGCCACGCACAATGTAGGGTTCCGTAGCTGCCCAGCACAATAACGCGGTAAGTATAAGAAATGCGTTTTCTGTTGCTTTTATTTCATACTAAAGGTTGTAATTAATTTACAATGGAATTTTTAAGAAAAAAATTGTAACTCCTCACTTGGCCTGCTGTTACTTGTAAAGCCCAGTTAGCTGTGATAATTGAAGGGTTGTAATTCTAATGGGTCTAAGTGCCAAAAAACAAAAATCGATATTATTACAAAAATATGATCGATGTGCCAAGCCTAATAATATCCAAATGGATCCAAGTGCCTGTGTCTTTGAATTTTTCACTCACACACGGACGAAGTTGTGGCGCGGTCTAAGTGCCAACGCACTTTCGCTCGAAAGGGACTGTGATTTTGTGCGTGCGGGGTAGGTTGCAGAATGTTATTGTTTTGTGTTGTTAGTTGACCAAATTACGTGACACAAAATGGACGCTACGTCATCGAGTAATCAACAAGTTCAAAAAAAACGTAATAAACAGAATGAAGTAGGCTCTTGCATTTTCAAAGTACTGAACATGATGTCAACTAAAACTGTAAAAAAGAATGCAGTTATTTGGAGTGATAACTGTATTGGACAGAACAAAAACCGAATGGTTCTGTTTGCCTTAATCTGTTTGGTAGCTAATGGTATTTATGATACTATTGATCATAAATACTTGGTCAGTGGTCATTCTTTTATGTCCTGCGATCGAGATTTCGCTCAAATTGAAAAAAGAAAGAAAGTCGTTAAATGTTTTGAACCAAAGGATGTCGCAAAAATGATTCGAGAGTCGTGTCACAAAAATCCATTCACCGTAGTTAATTTAGACCAAATGGATTTTAAAGACTTCAATCAGGCATCGGCCACCTTTTTAAATACTGCTAAGTTAAAAATCTCAACCATTTCTTGGATCCGCATCGATAAAGAAAAGTTACCTTATGTTGATTTAATGGAATCACACAGTGATTCAATACCGTGGGACAGTATAAACATTTTTAAAAAAGGCAAGTCACCACGTCAACTGGAAAACTACGTTTTGCCAGTGCTAGAAGCTCGAAATAATATTTCAAAAGAAAAATTAAAGGATTTAAAGGAAATGCTACCATACATACCCCCCGAAAATAAACCTTTTTACGAACATTTGATTAATCAAACCGAAGCCTAAGAACTTTTTTAATATCTTTTATTAAGGCACTTAGCCCATTTTCAATATTATTTCCTGAGGCACTTAAAACATTTTAAATTACTAAATGTTTATGTTGTATTACTTTCTTTATTGTCTATTTTTTTTTAATATTTTTCACATTGTATAACTAAAAGATATGTGTTAAATTGATTTAAGTAAAAATAAATAATTATTTCATTAATTTGTCTATTTCACAACCTTTTTTTGTTATATCTCTAAAACATAAAATTGGTACTTAGACCCTTTTGAATTACAACCCTTCAATTTTCCTTTTAATTTCATTATATAATACTATAACCCGAATGTTTTTCATTTTTTCACATCTCCAAAAACAACCATTTAGCTGGCAGGGAGGAACAAAATAGGAAATTTGTTCCCCCCTGCCAGCTAAATGGTTGTTTTGGAAATTACATGCTTTGATGCCATTTGCTCTGATGATTTTTACATTGCTTCTGTTGAGCAGATTATGTAGCTGACTATATTAAAATTGTAAACTAGACATACTATAAAACGACAAAAAAAGAATG
Organism: Herminia tarsipennalis; assembly: GCA_945859575.2. NCBI lineage: Eukaryota > Metazoa > Arthropoda > Insecta > Lepidoptera > Erebidae > Herminia > Herminia tarsipennalis. The sequence continues at coordinate 13,041,647 of OX243840.2, forward strand.
TATGAATATTCACCTCATGGTATATGGACGATTGTGCTAGTGATGGCAATCTAAATGACACCACTTTTGGCTTGCCAGTTTCATCCACTACCTCGAAGTTATACAGACCTGCAAAATATACACAATTTTGGTTCTAAACATACTAATCAAAAGTGATAATTCCAATTGGATTACCAAATGAAATGAGAACTATCTTAACTGGACATTTGGGAAATCTAATAAGATCTATGTTAGATTCATTGCAGAGCCCCCCTCTTCAGTCATGAACTTGGGGTTCCATAAAGGCCTGTTTGCACTTTTTGAGTGTTGGATCCAAATAAAAATCGGGTGCTCCAGTAGCAGAAGATTTTGTATGGAGCTGTTGTAATTGCACACTTACAATGCCACATTATGTTACTAGTAGTTTTTATAGAGGAAAGAATGAACAACTAAATGGCACTGGGTGCCTATGCAAAGTTTTGTTTAGGGTTCATTCCAATTAATCCACCCAACCCACTTTCTTTCCAACTACTTGATAACATGGCTAAAAGAAATCTGATTGCAAGACCAGCAGGCCAGTTAAATAGAACAATAACTTATGTCATGTAAAACAAACTCGCCTATGAGCAATGTTTCTATGCAGCGGCATGTCTTCTTATTTCCTTGAGCGACTGAACTCAAATAGTTAAAAATAAGAATGGGAACAAACTGAAGAGTAAATCTCTGTAGTAATATTTCCTTTGATCTGTAGAAGCTGAACAACTGATTGCAAATATCTTCTAGCATCTGCAAAAATGAGATATATATATAGCTAATATTAAAATAATTAAAAAATAAAAAGCCTCCAACTGTTAAATTAGTTAACTTAAGAATTATAAAGCCTATGACACTCTCACAACTGGGTAGTTGACTACAATAAAAGTAAATTATTTTATACTAATCAGGTAATATATATTAGGTATATATAGGTAGATCTTAAAATGCTCTGAAAATAACTGTTCTTTTACATTTTAACATATTTTTGAATTTATAAGCATGAAAACGAATACTAAAAGTAATGATTTGACGATATGAACTTATGATGTCATAGGTTCCTATTCCATAAACATTTCTATAGAGCTTGTCGTTTTGACATTTCGTAAAAAGAGACTGATTTGACTTGACAGTCAACATCCCTGTTGTAACAAATCTAATGACACTTCAGATTCAAATGTTGAAATCTTTTGGGCTGTAGAGCATGCCCAAACTAAGCAGACCTTGTACTATGGTAACCAGACAACTGATAAACATACTTATATATTTCTAAATACATACATATTATAGACTAGCTGTGCCCGCGACTTCGTTCGCGTGGAAGTTGGGTTTATATTAAGGTAGTTTATGTTACAATTTAACTTCTGTGTAAAACATATTGGAAACATGCTCCACAATGCTCTGTGGCATCTATGGATATTAGGGCCTAGCTCTAATCAGGGCCCGACCTATGGCAAGGCAAGCCAAGCAAATGCCCAGTGCAGCAAAATGAAGGGCGACAAAGTTTATGGCGCCAGACGGTTAGAAGACAAATTATAATAGTATTTTACCAAAATGATTTGCATCACATCAAATATTACTATTATCGGTTTCGGGTTAAATGAAGCCCGAAACCGCCCAAGTACTCGCGCGAAATAGGGCTAGTGTGAGATAAGTTTTTAAAAAAATATCCTGTTTTTAAAACATTGCATTCCCGCGGTACTGTGATGCGTGTTCAAACAAACAGACAATATTCAAACGTTTCTAAAAGATATACTGAATTAGTATATATTTTAGAAACGTTTAGTTTAAATACTAAACTTATTTCTTTATAATGTCTACATTGGTGAATTAAAAAATAGGTGTGTCAACCTGTCGTAGCCGAGGATAGAACAAAGTGGCGTGCAATTAGAGAGGCCTATGTCCAGCAGTGGACTGCGATAGGCTGATGATGATGATGATGATGAACCTGTCGTTAATTAAGATCATCATAAATTCATATCCCTCTACGTAAGAATTTCAGATTTATTTTTTAAATCAATTTACCTGATTCTGTTTCATTTGTATTTAAACGCCATCTATTTTCAAAACTGGATAAGTTTATTTTAATACTTGATGACTTTAAATTAAACTATACTTAAACTATCATGCATATTAAACGTAGGTAAGCAAGGTATTTAACCTAAAATTATTCACGCGATTAAGACCCGTAATTTATATATATTCATAATAGCTGTACCCGCGACTTCGTTCGCGTGAAAGTCGGGTTTAAATTAAGGTAGTTTAGGTAACGAAATAACTTCTGTGTAAATATGTTGGAAACAGTCCTGTTGACTAAATACTTACTAAATAAAAATCGATCTGTTCTATTCTTTTAGATAGTTAGTTTGGTGTGCGGCTTAAGAAGTGGGTTTTCTGTTGTTTTTGTTTCATTCTTTCAACGTTATACCTACTTATTACCTACCTAATAATTTTTAATAGAATTTGTACGAAAATGTTGTTACTTCTCATGTGATCGTAAACTTGTAAAGCCTAAGTACTTAACTGTGATAGTTTTCTTTATAATTTTAGTGTTTATACTACTACCCTGAATTTTTTCACATACCCAACATCAACCATTTAGCTGGCAGGGGGACACTTGACTCTAACAAAAATGTTCACTATAAAGCCTAATATTATACACAAAGGAATCCTTAAATCTAAAAATAGTCTTCACAAACCCTAAACGCTTTTTAAAAGACCTATCTAATGATACCACACACGATGGGGTAGGTAGGTGAGAAAAAAAATCACATCCCCACTTTACATATAAGAGAGGTACCCTTAAAAAAACAATGATTTTCAAGATTTTGTTCTTTCACTTTATAGTAATTTATTCATGCAAAAGTTGCAACCTTCTAGCACTAACAGTCTCTGAGCTAAGCTGCGGACGGACGGACATAAGGGAACAATAAGGGTTCTGTTTTGCCATTTTGGCTAAAAATGGGGTGTATTTCATATAGTGTTACAACGCAATACTGATAATAAAACTGCTGTAACACTTTAGTAAGCAAACACAGAGCGTGTCATGTGTGTCATGCCCGCGAAAATGTCAGATATCCCTAAAGGTACGGTTGACAAACAACGACCCCCCTCCTCCCGTCACCCGAACTACTCACACTTGACCGATGTTGAGCCATTCATTATCGTTGAATTGATGAACACGTAATCTCCAACCATAACCCCAAAACATGATGCACCTGTGTGATGCGTGGTCAAACAAACGGACAGACAGACAAACATTTCTAAAAATCATAGCAATGTGTTTCTTTTAAAACTTCTTTTACTAAGTATAGAACGTTATTGAATACAACGCCATCTACTTTCAAGAATGTTGCCACTCAGCATCTCAAGCACCTATTTGATTTCATAGATGGCGCTACATGTTTTTTTTTTTACATGTGTAATGTCTTTTTTTTAGACGAACACATCATTTCTGGAAAATGTCGAATACTTTTTAATTATAATGTAATATTGTTTTTCATTTCTACTACGATTAATTAATTACTCTCAGCAGTGCATGCAATACCTATAATTAACTTACCTACGTGCATAATTTACTTGATTTTTAATATAAAAAAATAATAAGCAAAGTAAATAAGTTACTTACGGTCGAAAAAATAACTAAAACATTGAGAAAAATATTAAAAAAGGATAAAGACAATTTAAAAAAATACAAAAAGAACATAATCAGACATCGGATTCGAGCCCGGGACTTCGTCGCCAAAGTCCGCTAGTATAGCTTTGAGGCTATACTGTTCGCTACTTGCCGCGTCAAAATAACTGTTCTTATGAAACTTAACAATGTTGTGTTTAGCTCCTTTTAGTTTTAGCGTGAAGTTATGTATTCCATGGGTTACAATTATAGATAATGTCTAATTGTGGAAAATTTTGTGATAAACCATTATGGTGCGACAAAAAATACGTTGCTACTCGTTCCCCATAGACGTTAGCGTAATGATTCATAGTGAAAATAATGTCCTATAGTATTTACTATAAAACTGCAAATTTTCATAAAGATCCGTCTAGTAGTTACTGCTTTATAACGAAAAATAGCTACAGACATTATCCCTTACTGCTTAGCTCCTATGGGAAAAAGCGTGATAATTTATAGCCTAAATGTTAATCTGCATCTATTAGATTGCACATGCAAAATTTCAACCGAATCTGTACGGTAGTTTTTGCGTGATGCGTGTTCAAACAAACAGACAGACAGACAGACAGACAGACAGACAGACAGACAGACATTTCTAAAAATGCAGCAAAGTGTTTGAATACTCTTTTCGAACATTTCCTAATATTTTTTTTCACTAAGTTCGGCCATGTACAGACACGTGAAATTTACAGTTTTATTATATGTATAGATAAATTACACCCAGACACAGATAAACCATCATGCTCATTACACAAAGTTTCATCCTAAGTGGGGATTGAACCCACAACCTCTGGCTTAGCAGTCAGGGTCACTAGCCACTAGACCAACAGGCCAGTCAATATCAATATAGTATTTCTCTGCATATGTGAAAGAACAATCACATTAAGTCAGTGCTAGTTTAAATTTAAATAAATAACAAGGGACTGCAGTCTGACCTGGTCTTGCTCCACTGAATCACTTTCTATTTTATGACTGTTGCTAGGACTGTTCTCATTTTCACTGTAGAACAGGTTAAAAATGGCTGTTGCAATTTCATGATTGTGTTCATGTTCTGCTGCAAAACTTTGTATTTCATTTTCTTGTAATGAGGCATACTCAGTAAGCCATTCAGAGATCAACTGTTTCCATTCAGACATTGTAACAGCTATGATATAAGGTTGCTGAAAAAAAAAATATTATTAGTGAAGAGCTTTTTCTTGCAGCTTTGTCTATAAGTTAGGTTTTATAGCCTATATTCTGATGTATTAACTACTTTATATGATCAATATCCGTACAATATTTTTTGTGTAAAGAGCAAACAAACATTTGGATTTTTAATATTAGTAAGATAACAACACAAAGTTATGTGATACATTAGTATTTTATCAGCTTAAAGGAATCATATCACATAACTTTATGCTACATAGATAGAAGCCTATGTACTTGTGGCATAAGGTTTTAAACTAGTGAGCACAATATTGTATTCTAATGTTATTAGGCAGTGTTGTCAATTTTGCCTCAGCTCCATACTAGGAAAAAAAATGTTCATAACAAATTGTTATGTTTTGTTTCAGTGGCAGGTGCAAACTGGACTAACACTGCTAGAAACCGAGGAATGGGGTCCAAACCTAAAAACTAGATAACATAGAATAAGGCATCTCTCAAATGTAACTGCAAATTAGTTTGGAAATAAAAAGCTTCAAAATTTTAATAACTAAGATTGCTTAATAATTCCAATAAGAAACAAACATTATTTTATCTTTAATAACCACTAGCAGTTCACTCCAGCTTCGCATAGACTTTTTCTCCCTCATCTATACATATACAAAAAAGCATGTCAGAAATATAAAAGCCATCCGTAACAAATTATCTGGATGAAAGTGAAAACCGCATCAAAATCCATTGCTTAGTTTAGTAGATCTGAGTGTACAGAAAGTGACTTTGTTTTATACTATGTAAAGATGTAATATTGTACCCACTAATTAAATAGTATTATATAATTTAATAGTATTTATTTATTAGTATTTTATGGGAGGAAATTTTAACTCCAATGCAAGCATAGCAAGTCACTAATGTTTATCCTTGGAAATTGTTGATCTACTTGCCACACCCTTTCTACAAGTAACTTATTTATTCCGACAAAACAACACAATTTATCAAATTAAAACAAATCAAATGAAATAAATGTTTCGTAATTTCTATATACTTTCAGGAAATCAATAAATTATTGAAGTGCTTCCGTTATTGAGAGATTGCACGTACCTTTATTGGTAAATAAAATTGGGTAACTGCTGATTAAAACGATACTCTATATTGCTGCAAACGAACATATACACATGGTATAAAATACTTTTATTTAATTAAATTATATGTATTTCTCTAAGAAGTCATTGTTTATCCCGTTCCGTTCCGTTCTGCTCTCATCACAATGACATTGACATTTAATTTATGACAATGTTGACAAAAAATCAAACAGTTTAGCTACAGCTACAGTGCTGCCATTGCCAGCTCATTTTTTAAATAGAGTGGGTCCAACTTAGGCGAATAAAATATCGTATAATTTCGGAGACCCGACATCACTATTGTGCCAGTGCTGTGCTCGTATGCCACGTAATAGTAAATGTCAATGCCAAAATTGTTGCGGTTGTAACGAAATTTTGATTTATTAAAATATTAATATAATTTTGCAAATACACTATAAAACAGGTGGCGCGTTTATCTCTTACATTTTTCACAATATCCGATGGGTTCCTCCCAGAGTTCAGAAGTACCAGGAGGCGGTTCAGAGGGGTATCATGTTTTGCGGGTTTGTGTTTGTGATTTTATTTTATATAAATTTTACAGGTTTGAATTAGTACGTAATAAGTGATGCTGATAATATACTTTTTAGGTTCAAGATGGGTCCCCGGGTCAACAAGCCAAACTTGAAGCGTTTTTTGACTTTATAGTAGCTATAGAGGATACTAGACTCGACCAAGACAATGACACTCTGAAAGACTTGCTGAAGAAGAATGTCGATACAACAATCAAAATGTTAATTTTCAGTAGTAAAACTCAAACTGTGAGAGAAGTCATGATTACACCCAGTGCTAACTGGGGTGGCCAGGGGCTCCTAGGAGTCAGTATAAGGTTTTGCTCATTTGAAGGAGCAAATGAGAATGTTTGGCACGTTTTGGTGAGTAATTCATAGATTTAGTAGTCATATTCAGTAAAAGTGTAATAACAATCAAGTAATTGCAATCTTAATTTTGATCTACATAGCTATTAACCTATTTTAAGGTAAAATAATGATAAAAGTTAGTCACTCATACTAAATCAATTATTCAATGGCTAGGTATATTGAACTTTAAACTCAAAACTCCCCTCCTTTCTCTTTAGAGAAAGTGTGTGTATAAAACCAAGAATTATCTTTTGAAGAAATTTTTATAGGCATTTCTTGCCAATTACTATATGCCATAATTGTATCTTTTGAAGAGTTTACAAATATGAAACCATTTATAATTTTCACAACTATTTTTACAGGAGGTCCATCCTTCATCCCCTGCAGAAATGGCTGGTTTGAGGCCGTTTTCAGATTACATAATAGGAGCAGATTCCATTATGCATGAAAGTGAAGATCTATTTACATTAATAGAAGCACATGAAGGCAGGGCTCTAAAGCTGTATGTATACAATGTGAATGATGACACTTGTCGTGAAGTACACATCACACCTAATCACAACTGGGGTGGTGACGGCAGCTTGGGATGTGGAATAGGCTATGGATATTTGCATAGGATTCCGTTAAGAAATATGCAAGCTCCAATATTTGGATCAGGACCACCTAAGGTAGGATCTCATTGGTACATACTTTTATTGCATGGCTTTTTCCTACTTCAAAATTAGAGTTAAGCCTGACACCTGAGGTAAACAAATGTCTCTCTGGGTTTACAATGCACTAAAAAGCAAGCTATTACAGGTAATATGCATACCCATTTGAATTACTTATAATTAAATTTCATAAACCATCATGCAAATATGTGTGCAGTTACTTTATTTATGTTTTACATAATGTTTTTAGTTAATACTTCATGCTCTTTTTTAGGCACCGCAACCTTATAATGTTCAGCAGAATCTGGTACCTAGTGTACAAAATTTGAATATAAATGATGATAAGACCCCATTGATGTCTGCTCCTCAAGTAGCGAATGTGCAAGAGTACCCTCAGGCTGCTCCACCACCATTTTTGTCGGGGGTGCCAATGGTGAACCCAGGCAACTACTCTGCAGGTATAACTCCTGCTGTTGCTGCTGGTCAGGTTGGTGTGCCACAACAACAAATCCCACAGCAGATGATTCCCTCACAACAACCCATTTCTCAAACACAATCCGTTGTGTCCAACATGGCAGCCTATTCTAGCAGTAAGTGTTAACAGAAATTGTTATTATGATATAACAGATTCATTTAGAATTTGTTTAAGCAACTGTTTATTATAATTTTTCAGATTTAGCAGATGCAACATTAACCAATCTGGGAAGTATACCGTCAGTGTCCAACATGCAGCCGCCGGCGCCATTGCCTAATTTACCAGGAATCCCTATGAATCAGCCTCAACCATATATACCAATGATGCCTAATTATACTACATCACAAGTTCCAGCACCTACTTCTTATCCACAAACTGCACCAAATTTAGTACCAACTTTTGATATGACGAACTTTGCTCAGACCCCTATTCAGCCACCTCTAATATCTGGTCTGCCTGTAGTGACACCTGTCTCATTACCAGGAATGCCTTCAATAACAGTCAGCGCCACATTGCCTGTTTCTACAATGCAAGAAATACATCAACAGCAATCACAGCAGCACCAAGATTTATTATCGTGAAATGATTAAAATTATTTTATGATATGCCTATTAATATTGTTAAGCAGAGAATTCTCTTATTGGCCCAAATTTATGTTAGTTTATTTAAAAAATGTTATTATGCTAAAGTCATGCACTTGGAAGGCAGGTCGAGTGGTTTTAGCATTGTATTATAAAATATACTTATCATTTATTTAAATAACTATATTAACAAGTGCAAAACGTAGGTACATACCAAAAATTGGGTATTTGACAAATTTACATAAAATATCGACTTTCGTTTAGGTCTGCCTTCAAAGTTATTATAAGTGTACATTCAAAATGATAATAAAAAATAATTCAAAGAAATCATAATTTTATTTACTCTCATTAAATTTATAACAACATAGTACCTAAATCGGGTCAAATTGTTAAAATAATACAATCATTATTATAAGTCTATCTTACACATTTTACACGACTATTGATCTAATTACGAGGAAGAAGTTAAAAGCGCGCACTGCGCACTTTAGCAATACAGGGCATTTTGCCCTGCATTGCCTTGTAAGTATAAATAAACAGACTTACAATTTATACATTATCATTGTCACACTATAAAATTCAATTGGATTATAGCATGATTATATATTTCTAGTTACCTAACTACCTAAGAAGCATTTATAATAAATAGCATTCACACAAGTCATATCTTAAATACCTATTTACTAATAATTACAAATGTACTGATAATATAATCATATAGAAATGATTTGGGAGATACAAAAAGATGATCGGGTATACCTGCTTTACTAGATTAAAAAAGTATCTGTTGGTTAGTATAAGTACAAATCCTTTGATAGTAACGCTATATCGTCGGTATAATCAATTGGTTACAGTGGATTTTTCTGCGACAGAGAGAGAGGTAAGAGTACCTATATATAATTAAAACAAACCTATGTACCTACTAAGTGTTAAATATGACGAAACTGATGGTACGTCAATCAGATACATGTAAGTGTTTAAGACTAGTTTATATCCACTATCTACTTATGTCGAATCAATCTATCAACTAGCACTTAGTTAAGTAAATTCTTTGCCTGGTTTGATCATGAAAATTTTCTTAAAAGTAGATGTAAATACCTAAATCCAAAATATCTTAGTACTGGCTTATTGGAATTTAAGCAGTGCCGTATATAGGGCGTGTCATAATGGTCTCCTAACCGATTTCGGCTACGGCGGCCAACTTCTCATTAGAGACTAGCCAATACGCAGGAGATTACCTATAGTGCGCAAGTGTATGCACAAACACAAGTGCACTCTCTATTTCCCCACTCTCATAGCCTGATGGGACGGAAATCCGACACGACCTGATCGGAGAGAGATTGGATGCAGGCCCGACGGCTTAACGTGCTCTGAGGCACGGAGGGGTATGTAAAAAATAAAATAATAAGCAATGTGGAACTGTGAGTCCCACATTACTAGCAATCCTGTAAGCCCCTCCAGCTAAGCTCAATGGCTTGTGTTAGGAGTGGGTTTACGTCGGTAGTATAGTGAGTAGGATTCGAATCCGCGATCTCACGATGGCGAGTCCGATGCCTTAGCCATTATAACTATTACCGCAGATTCCACTTAATAAATTTTAAATATTGAAATGTCATAGATCACCTATACATAAATTTAAACAAATCTTAAACGTTTTAGATAAACTGGTACTGGATAAATTTTTGATCTTACAACTAATGGCATCATACACATTACATAAATTATACATTTGATTTAGGTACCTCTACACAGTTTAAATTAATGGTTTTTACCTTTATTTCTAACAGGTGGATGTTTCTTGTAGGTGACTATCGGAAGTAGACTCAAGTTTAATACTATTGGAATGGTGATGGTTCTCCGGTGGAGGTTTCTCTGAGTCGAGACCGAGTGCGAAGTTGTCGTAGCCCCTCGTGAGAGTAGGAGCATCACTGTAGAACACCCCGCCAGCCATTTCGGAGAGTCTACGTCGACGACGTGTGTCTTTGTCGTCGGCCACGCTCGGAGGTCGCACGCTGGAACTACGCCGACGCTCCGAGCCAAGCCGAGTAGGAACTTTTAGAGTTGTCTATTATAAATGAAACATTATGCCACTATTATTATTATGATGTTAAAAAAAAAATAGCAGATTGGTTCGTAATTAGAATCAAGTACTTATTAATAATTAGGTAGAAACATGTTTGGTAATAGTTTTAGTCAAAAATTCTATACCTTTGTATTAAAATGATTTGTTAGTCCAGACGAATATATCCTACCTTCATCCTCTTAGGTAACCAATTGAGAAGTTTGACTATTGGTGGTGATATCAAGTCGATTGGTACGTGTGCTGGATCTGTGGCGCCGGTAATGATTGACACGAACAGTCCTGCTAGCAATGTCGCTATACAGCCCAATCCGGAGTACCACAAGTATGAGACACGAAACAGCCAGAATACAGCATCGTCATGATTCTCACTGTAAACATAACCAGTAGGTGTTACCTATCTAGGTACCAATTAGGTATTTATCAGAGCCTCCAGGTAAGTAGGTAGGAGAACCTGGGGAGGATCGATACCTGTGTGACACCTGGTAAACTTGATTTGCAGTTTTACTAAACGTGATGCATTTTTTTTAATTTCTATCATGTCGCACTCTGAAGTAAGGGGAAGTGGGGCAGAATCAAGAGGCACCGTCATACACTAGGTATAAATCTGATGTTATTATATAGGTAAGTAATTTTAAATAGAATTTGTATGAAAATTACTTTTTTGAGTTATTGACTTAAGCATATTTACGGTCGAACTAATGTCTTTTTATTTTACTTAGTTTTATATTATTTATGCATGCTCAATAAGTGGACTGTAATGTTCTTTGAGTAATAAAGATCTTTAAACCTAATTATTGTTATATTGTAATAGCCGTAAACTTGTGAATATATAGGTAGTTATGATAAAACTATCACAAGTATGTACGCTTCACAAGTTTACGAATAGGTACCACAATCTAGTACCTACTACATCAGTCATGTTGTTGGATGGGTCTTTAGAATAGGGATGTTGACTGTCAAGTTAAATCAGTCTCTTTTTATGAAATGTCAAACTACTATTACCTGATTAGTTTAAAATAATTTACTTTTATTGTAGTCAACTACCCAATTAAAGACCTTTCAAACGACACCCCATCCTGTAGGGTGAGTGAGAAAAAAACTACATTACTTACCCCATTACTTTACGTGAAGGGGAGGTTCCCTTCTTACCTATATATTTTTTAAGATTTAATTGTACCACTTTAAGTACCAGTTAATTGTACCACTTTGTCGGCGTGACTAGTTTGTATATCCATGCCAAAATACAGTTTTCCAGTAGGTACAAAGGGTATCTGAGCTAACCTGGGTTCAGACGGACGGAAGGACATAGAGAAACTATAAGGGCTCCTTATTTACTATGGAACCTTAAAAACAAAGTCCAAAATAAATTTAATTGAGAAGTAACTATTTTGCTTGTCTTCATAAACAACGCCAGCTTCAGGTAGGTACCTACCTAAAGCAAGTAATGCTGCAGGCGCTGAAAGATGAATGATTTTGATGAATCAAAATACTATTATTAATAGTACCTGTACCTGCCCACTGAACATAAGATTCACGATCGGGAGCATTTCACACAGACTTTCGATAAAAATCAATCTCTCATTCAAACGACAATATTCGGCTATTTGGCTGAAAGGTTGGCCGAATATGCGGTATCCGATATCCGGTCAAACAGCTATCTGTTTCATCACTACCACTGCCCCCGTACACCTGAATTGACACCAAATAAAAGTCCTCGGTATGCCCGGTATTTGTGCATTAGATAGATAGGCAGGTATAAGTCCTGGGTGTAAATTAATATCTTACTTTAGATTCAAAGTAATGTGTGTGACGTTAAGTGAAGCGCCGCAGCCCTCCGTGGAGCCTGGTAGCCGAGGCATGGTCAACTGAGCTAGCTGTGCGCCTCCTCCCGCGGCCACTACAACCAGCAGACCAAATATCCCACCCGCCACTGCACCCTGTAAGTATAAATTAGTATGGAATATAAAACTATAATTTAATGTAATAATACTATACTATATTATAGGTAATCTAAATGTTGTTACTTATCTAACTATGTTTGGTTACTCGGTAAGATTTGCGATGATCGAAATAAAAAAATGGAACGCATTTGTATTATGTATTTTTTATAGCAAATTTATTTAAAAATAGAACGCATAGCCAGGTTGTTGGTTAAAAAATAATGATGTTCCAGTCATTTTACTATGACGGTTCTTTGCAACGATTAAGCTTAACTGCGAACTTTTGCGTGCTATGATATTTGATGATTTTAAATTTGGTTTAACTGAAAAGCAGCCTTCAACGGCAACGATTACAATCAGCATACCATCTCGAGTAGCGTTTTTAGATGGGTCAGTGAATTTGAAGGGGGTAAAACAAACCTTGAAGATGACCATAGAAGTGGTCGCGCACAAACCGTAGTAACTGGAGAAAATGTGTGGACTACTGCAATGATGGTGCGAGAAGACCCACGAATTACTTATTCGGACATCCGGAAAATAAGAGACAGTCGTCAGTATGGCTCTTTTCAGAGGGAAAGTTGCCAATAGGTTGAAAATGGGGGCTAATTTTTTTTTTGATCGCAGCGGGCATGTGACTACAATGTTGGACAATCATGTTAACTCGGAATGGTAACCACAGCTGCATTGCCGAAAGTTTTCCAAGCTCTGCGAGAGAGGAGTCCAAAGAATGGGCTTCGGGAAATCACGCTGCAACGCTTCGTCACATACGTCCCTTAGAGAACAAAGATGTTTCTTGAGGAATCCGGTGTTGAAACTGCTCCATTCACCGTACAATCCTGACTTAGCTTCCGGGCAAATCTATTTGTTCCCGATAACCAGGTAAAAAATAAAAGGGTTTTTTTGCCGAAGAGGCCGTGGCCTCTTACGAAGTGCAAAAGTGTTTTATTAGTTGGTTTAGGCGAATGGAACTTTGCATAGAGAAGGAAGGAGAGCATTTTGAAGAAATTAAAATATTGTTAATATATTGTAGGTATAGTTTTATGTTGGCTCAAAACTTATCGAGTTAACAATACGTATAATATTTATAACATAGCCATTAGTAGAGAGATAGATATATCTATTATAATTAGCAACTTTCCAGTTTAAACAGCGGCTTTTGAAAAAATGGTGATGATGATTAGGTATGTATACCGTGAACCAAAGATCTTGACACTTATCCTGTAGATTGAAGTTACTTAAGGTCAGTTAGATACATTTAAGTCGTAAGTTTCATAATATTTACTAATATGCAAAACAACACAATAGACGGCACCGTAAAAAATCAGATTATATTAGCATGACGACAAGAATTTTTAAAAACACATTGAACACTAGGTAACCTATAGTGTCCCATTCATTTTGCATGACTTAAATTATTACGTCTGTTAAGTGAGAACGTCTTATGTGACTGAGACCTACTGACTGTGCACATTTGTAGGTGCAGTGAACTTATGTTTTCGGAAAACTATTATTTCCCGTAGTCAGCTTATAATGTAGTATTAAGTAGGTAATTTGAGAACCTTAGCATTCGCCCAGGGGAAGAACATGCCAAGTGTGAAGAGTCCAAGAGCAACACCTCCAGCCATTCCATTGAAAGAGAGAGCTAGTTGAAGTACAGGACCCAGTCTCTCCACGGCGAACACCAAGACGAAGGAAAGTGCACCGCAGGCTAGGCATACCCACCGAGCTATCTGTTGATAAAATTTTGTTATAACAAATTACACCGAGCCTTTGTAAGTACCAACCTATTTATATATTTTTTGGTAATTTTTTTATAGACAAATTTTATTTTTTTGGTTTGGTTAATGATGTTTTATAGTCTCTAAATTATCTTCCCGAATAAATCGGCTATTAAGGTAGGAAATAATTAAAAAAAATAACGGACAAGTGCCAGTCGGGCTCGCTAACCGAGGGTTCCGTACAAATTGTATATAAATCTATAAATTTTGATTCCCTTGAGAGTGACTATATATACGTTTTTTGTGGCGTAAACGGCATTAACTTTTGTTTTACTTTAACTTAGAAGTTTTATTTTTTCACATCTTCAAGGGACTGTAGACCTGAGTATACGTTTCCAAGATAAAGGGTCTTGACAGACAGATGGACGAACGGACAACAAAGTGATCCTATAAGGGTTCCGTGTTTTTCCTTTTCAAGTATGGAACCCAAAAAACAAACAGGACTAGTAGTCTCCGCGATTGGTCCATTCAAACAAACAAACTTTTTAGCTTTATTATTAGTAGGTATTAAGATAATAATGTTCTCCTTATCGACTTCGGTCACAGTGGTCTAGCCGACTTTTTTTTTAATTTCACCTATTTATAGTGGCAAAGTTGCTTATTTTAGTTAACCTCTCGATCCGCACGGTCGCCACAGATTTAAAGGCCCCTGCAATTCTATCAATAAGTTTATAGCAATCTACACACATAAAGGATATAACACTATGTTTCGCGATCAGGCGCGCGTAATATCTTAATCTGTGCTTAATGCTTAACAGTGGCGGAGGGTCCTTCGAATATCATTATTTTTGGTTTTCCTTTAAATTGTATTTAGTTAATATTGTACGTACAAAAACCGTCTCTAACAAGATACATTTTCGTATCGGGTTACCCCAGAAAAAATTTAACCCTTCGTCTCTGATGCTTAAGTTACATGTTACTTACTACTGCTCCTTTATTTTCTGGCAAAGTTATTCCAAGAAGTCCTGTGGCCAAATCTTGACAAGCACAAGCTGCTAAAGAATTCAATGCAGAGGCTACGGTCCTGTGAACAATTGATAAGTAAGTGGGTAGGTAGTTAATGTTTAATGTAATGTGATGTAATAAAGTGTTCTGCTCACTACAAACAACGACAATACGCTTTCATATAAATTACTTGAGCAATAAAATAGGTCTTAAATTCGCGTATGATACTCTCAAATTGAAACCAGTATTCAAACTGGACTCTACTGGTTATATCCCAAATCTGTCATACCTAAGTGGTGATATTTGACTCAGTTTTGAGCTTGCTTTTAAGCATTCGCGTTGGTATATATAAAGAACTAGGTACACAACATTACGCAAATTCGTTATCTGCTTAGTGATAAGTGCTGCTGAAGTGATGTGGAAAATGTTCGGGAATGGATTATAATACGTACCCAAGACTGGCAGCGAATATTCCAGCCACAAAAAAGCCAGGAACTCCACGTGAACTTCCCAGCTGCTTCACCACATACAGCGGCAGGAGACGGTCGGAGGCATTGATTAAACCTGCCTGAGGTAAGCATTTTATATTTACCATTTACTCCTTATGTATGGTGTAATCGTTAAATGTTTACCTACAGGCGATTATTCCGTAAATAGATTTAAGAGTTACCAACAAAACTTTAATCTGATATGGAAAAAATGTTACCTAATGAGTAAAACGATAATAATAACTTTATAAAATTCATACATTAAATATTCCAAATTTTTACTTTAAACGCTCCCATACATTTACTATGATATTGGTAAAGTGGTCTTAATTTCCTTATTTGAAGTACCATCAAATTATACTTAAATTAAAGTTTCTATCCAAGTTTTTAATTAAAATAAAATCATCATCATCATCATCATCATCAGCCTATCGCAGTCCACTGCTGGACATAGGCCTCTCTAATTGCACGCCACTTTGTTATATCTTCGGCTTCTCGCATCCAGCTCCTGCCAGCCGTTTTGCGTAAATCATCACTCCACCTGGCCTGAGGGCGTCCTACACTACGTTTGCCAAGTCGCGGTCTCCACTCAAGAACTCGTTTACCCCAACGGTGGTCGGTTCTTCGGCTAATATGGCTACTTAAATTTTTACATACGTTCGAAATTTAAAACACATGGATTTTCATTAATTTAACCGACTTCAAAAAAGGAGAAGGTACTAGGTATTTTTTTTATGTTATGTTACTTGATTAGTCGATCTCCAACCTCTTGATTAGCCAGATCCCCAAATCTTACAACTTGTGATTTATTCGAGCCTTTGATAAGGATTTATTAAAGACAATGTGAGAAGCTGAGAGATTACACAGCCTAGAAGAGTTACAGAATCGCGTACGATGTGCAATTGTTATAATTGCTCAACAAATGCTAAGAAAAAATCATCATTTAAAAATTGTAATAAAAAGGAGCTTAGAAATAAAAATAATGATTTTATTAAATTTAAACACATTTTTATTACATAATTAAATTTATTTCGCTATGTCAGTAGGTAGGTAAGCTTGTTTTTAACTTTTGAAATAAGCGTTTAATTAGTAGAGGCAATAGAGGTTTTTTTCTTGTTCATAATGCTTTAAATTGCAGGAGTTATTTTTTGTTATAGATAGGTTCATTACGACGTATCGTACTTAATGTAAATGCACAAAGTACTAACAAATTTAGAGGGCGTTAGTGCCGCCATTTTGCGAAAAACCGTTTCAGCCTATAACTCCGTAACCGTGCACTTAAGGCCAAAAATGGTAATGACCTTTATTGTAAATAATTACATTTCTTCTATATCACTTACGTTACAACTTTTTGACGGATATCTCTTCTAATAATTGAAAAAAACAATAGTAAAATCCTCTATTACCTGTATTAGAAGTAAAAATTTAGGATATTTATTGTATCAATTTTAAAGTTATTGATGTCGTTTTACTAACTAGATAAGAAACATACTTTCTCTATCAGTTTACCTAAAGTTTTTATGCCCCTTATATTTACGGAATAATCGCCCTCTTAACACTTACCTAACGATTACACCCTGTATTACTAACAAGTAGATAATATAGCGTAGTGCCAATGAAAATATAATAATCTTATCGTACCAACCAATTTAAACAGCATGTGTTTAAGTTGGTTGCTGAAGTTAATCCAAATAAAGGAAAATTTTTGAATTGCAACAAAAGACGTTTCGTGACTAAACAATGGAAGGATTGCAATGTTGTACCTACGTAGCATTGCATTAGCGCGTTATTTGTTTACCTGAATTGGATCACAGTCAGAATAATGGACAGCAAGGACGGCGCCAGTGATGAAATTGACCGAGTATACGGCAATCAAACTGATAGCCGAAACCCAAAGCGCCACCCGCACTTGAGCTATTCTTTCCACGGAGAGGTATTTTTGAATGGAAGCTTGGTTAGCGCAGAACATGCTGACCCAGTACATAGTACCGCCGATGACCACCGACCAGAACGAGTGTCGCACTGTCGGGTCAGGGTTCATACTAGAAATTGAATTATATTATGCGATTAATTCCACGTATTAGATATTTTACCTGTAGGTATTTGATTACAGTGCCTATTTGAAAGACACGGTTTTAAAAAAATACGGTAAATTCAAAGGTTGAAGGATAAGATAATAAATTATAAGGGCTGTGGGTGAAAAATCAAAGTACCTATAGGTATCTACGCCCAAAACAGAAGTCTCACTTTTTGAGTGACTGAGAATTTGCTATTTTTTATTAATTGACCCTTCAAACACCTTAATTTTGTATGCTACTAGCTACCGCCCGCGGCTTTTCCTGCGAGGATGATTTTACCCCCTTAGAGTTGATTTTCGATTTCAATCAAAACGCTGTAACATTGTCCTTATATTAACTACAAAGATAAATATTTTTTTTCCCAGACCTGAACTAACTTCAAAATTATATTATTTATTTACGACCAAAAAGCCAAATACGAAATCTCACAGGTCTAACTTCAAAACTGACGGAGTTTCATACAAATATTAACAAAAAAATGGGGGAAAATCCTGTTTTATCGAATGCCTACATGGCTACATCACATGGAACACGTCCTCAAAATTTCCCATCTCTACAATCAGCGGTTTAGGCTGTGCGCTGATCCATCAGTAATTCAGGGCAGTCAATCAGGACAAATAATTTTACATATAGGGTGTCCCACGGCGATGCCACACGAAGGGAAAGTGCCTTAAATATTGTAGATTTGTAGAATATTTTAAGAAAAGACTTAATTTTTATTTTAAAAATAATTCAAACTGCATTCAAAGATTTTTAAATAAATCGCCTGTCTGAACGAACCCGCTCGAATCGAACCTGCTTAAAATGAAAAGTAACCATTTTTTTGACACTAATCCAAGGGGAATGTTATTTGGAAAAAAAATAGTTATTTTATTTATTGTTTTCTAAATAATTTGGTATCTTAAATAAAGGGGCAGGCCATGAAATTTAACATTTGATAAAATATCTACGATTTGTGTAGTTAATAGTCCTCACTATTAACTCAAGTATTGTATTTTTTTACAATTTCTATTTCTATTTATCATGACTTCAAGTTACAAACTGAACTTAAACGTATTACGCACCTTAACCTGAACTTAAGCGCAGTGGGAACGTGTCCGACTACTACGCAAGAGATCGGTTCGATTTCCACACGGGACACCACTTTGTGTAATCCATAAATTGTTGTTCCGAGTCTGTGTACTTTGTGTTCATGACTTGTATGTTTGTAAAGTCCCCCGCGACACAGGGCTTGTACCCTAACGCGGAATCGTCTTTTCTAAAGAAAAAATAAATATGCTTTGAGCATTAGTAAGATAAGGTTTTAGTTTGGTGTTATTATTTCTTTAACTTAAATGTTAAATTTCATGGTTTCATTTCTATTGAAGATACTATTTTTTGATATCGTAAAAATACAGGCTGTTTCATTTTTTAATATTTTGCGGGTTCGATAGCCGGTCCAGACAGACGATTATTTAAAAATCTTGAGGACCTCAGAATGCAGTTCAAATTATTTTTAAAACCAAAATGTAGTCTTCTTTCAGTAAAATGTTCTATCTGCAATATACCTACTTATGGTGCTCCGTGTGTTAACGTCGCGGGACATCCTTTAAACCTATAGATTGTATGATAGTGTATTATGTAAGTAGTTTGGAGATTACCAGTAGGTACCAGTTAATCTAGGTGATCAACTTTTAGGTTAATCAGCTTGATTAGAAACTGATAGGTAGGTACTAGCTTCGTTTATACATCACCAATTATTATAGTTAGTAGGTATATTATTTATTACTCGAAAAAATGAAGTCTCTTAGTTCGCCAGGCGTAGTCCCATACGATATCGAATCCGCCGACTTGCGCTGATGACATCGCCAGCACTATTGCTAGTGAACCGATAAGCACGGCTGATTGAAACGAGTCTGTCATTATTACTGCTTTCATGCCTCCCTGTAAAATATAGAAAAAATATAGCTCTACAGCTGCTGTCTCTATATTTGTAAAGTTTTGTAAAACAATAATGTCGCCACTTACTCTCGAAATTTCAGTGAAAATTTGTGCATTTTTAACCAATTTTCCCTTTAATTCGAGGATATTTTTAAAGTGCCGATATTATTACCTTACGATCAGTGATTTCTGCCTTTGTTTTTACGAATGTAGAGCCTGTTCTAGGTCCTTATTCACGTTTTTTTTTTCAAAAGAACGTCTGTTTGTCATAATGGTAAATGGAGACTGCACTTAGAAATGCATCAACGCGCATGCGCGGCGGACATCTTTGAGCGCAGAAATCGTGAATAAGGACCCTGATCTGTTTATGTAAGTCTATGAGGGATTAATAATTAAAAAAAATATTTTTATTACTCCACGACTTTTTGCATGAGCGTACTCAGACTTATTTTCCAGTAGGGGTTTTCGTAATTTCGAAGCGGGTTTTAGGTAGTACAATTGACTACGGACTGAACATCGGCCAAATGTGTATTATGTACCTTTCTGCAAAAATACCTAGGTGTCTCGTCTCGTAGTAGGACACCTAGGTTTTATTTTAGATTGCATTCCCATACACCTCCTTAATACAAAATAGGAAAAGTAAGTAGTTCGGTATATTGTTTCTAGTAATAAATAAATAATAGTTTCTTAGCGGAAATAGTAGGTTGATACGTAGGTATATTACCCACTTACCTGGGAGGCGTAGAAAATGCACACAACATAAACCAGAGTAACTGCTAAGTAAGTGTTCAAACCGGTAACTGAAAGTAAGAAGAACGCAATTAAAAAGTAGGTAAATCTTTCGTTTTTTTAGCAAGAGAGAAATAAAACTTATACCTACTTAAGTCTCGTAAAATTACAGAAAATAATCATAAAAAATTTTAAAAATAGATGCTTCGACTCATGCCCTTAGTTCTTGCTCTAACTAGCAATATGGGATTGTCACATCACATTACTAGCAGTACTGTTAACCTCTCCAGCTAAGCTGAATGGCTTGTGTTAGGAGTGGGTTCACGTCGGTAGTATAATAGGTAGGATTCAAACCCGTGACCTCACACGTCTTTACCCATTAGGCTACCACCGCTTTTTTTCTTTAATTCTTTCTGCGGCATATACATTGTCGGTATTGGTCCATATGGTACTAATATGAAGAGTTTGTTACATCTGATGACACAACGAAACGTATGACACCAATAGCCAAATTGAATATATGATAGCAAATGATTCAATAGGAATAAGTAATTCATTACAGATTCCTTTTATAGTGCCTAATGGATAGGTTACATAATGTAGGTTGCATTTTATTCACTGTAACTGTAACCCGGTAGGTACGTGCACTAAAGTGCATAGATATTATCATTGCGCCTTACTTGGCACCGAACAGTGCACTCCATCATCAATGTGCTAACCATACCATTAGTTTAGTCATAGTAATAAAAGTCTTGAATTGCATTCCAACACTGTGTACATTGAATATCTGATTGGAATTATTACGAAATTTTATAAAAGTATTCATAAAGATCTGAACCGAATATTTATCGATTCATGATTGAAGTTTATGTAGAAACTAGGGTTGTCAACCGTACTCTAAAATAGAGTATTGTACTTTATATAATGTAGGCGTACTCTATAATCTATAACACTAATAGAGTACGCTAAAATACTCTTTTTTACACAATGTTTACTTTACTAGTCCTGATTTATGTAAACTTTGATTTAGAATGTTTGGAGTCGTGCAATTCTTTTAAAAACAATGAAATATTATTGTGCTGCAAAAAGCACCAAAAACTAGTCTTTTAATTTAAAATAAATGATACCCTTTTTTACCAGTCCGTACTTATTATTATATCATATCATATTATATATACTCTATTTCTTCTAATAAAAGTTGACAACCTTAGTAGCAACCGATAAACCTATAGGTATATAGTATTGGAACGTGTATGACGTGTAAATCGATATATGTGTGACATCACCCCTAGCGTTAGCTACTAGGATATCAGTTGTATAAATCCATCCCACACTTTTTTTGTTTTGTCGTTAGACCAAGTCATCTTGCTAATGTAATAATAATGGTCAGTCACACAATAAAAATTACTGTAGCTGCTCTAATTCATTCAAATCTGTTTCACAGGAGCCATTTGAGCCGTAACTTACTTTAACTTTCTCTATTGAGCAACCCTTTCCTAAAATGTGTGGTTAAGTGTAACAAAATTACTACCTACGGTGATCTTTTTTGTTGTTGTAGGTATATTTCTTAGAGGTCAATTTATGAGGATGTAGAAAGCGGCTCACCGGTACAGTAGCGTGACTGGCTGACCGTGAGATCCTCGATTCATACTCGTATGTTAACCGTAGCGTTATGGGGTTTAATTATGTAGGTAGTGGATTTCAAGCTTGATTCCTGGCTACCTTCCTACACCTACCAACCTGATATGTGTACCTCAACCATTACACAGAAAAACCATTTTCTAGAAACAAAATACCGGCTTCAAAATTAAATGCAAGGCAACTAAAAAGGAAAAAAATAATATTAAACAACAACAAATAAATAAACATTTTGAAGTTGGTGCCGTGAAACAGTACTTTTCATGTTTTATTTGGCACCAACTTCGAAATGTTTAGTGGGTTGGTTTGTAATTCACCTAAGTTAGGCTAAGCCGAATGTCAATTGTTCAAAACCTTTTACAAAACATTGCTTTTCTCAATGTAGGGCTTTGTTGAGGAGTTCACATGATAATTCACCATCAGTTTTATTACGTGGTGTAAAGTAGTATGACGAATAATATGAAGTGGTACGCTATACTATATTAAAGTAACTAATCGCAAACCGTGAAATATTGAATAGTTTCGCTGGTCATCTGTGGTCTTCATCATCAGTTCCACATCACCAATTGGTACTTTTAGAGAGTAAATACACGAACCACTATAAAATATATCTAAATCACTATAGGTGTGCCTTTAATGTTTGAAGAGTTCCCTTTATTTCTCCAGGATCCCGTCATCAGATCCTGATCTGATGACAATGGGACCAACTTGAAAGTAGACTCTTTCAATCACTTGGAAGTAGACTCTTTCAATAACTTGGAAGTAGACTCTTTCAATCACTTGGAAGTAGACTCTTTCAATCACCAAAAAATCAAATCAGTCCAGCCGTCTTCGAGTAATCGGGTAACAAATACACAAAAAAACATATCTACAATCGAATTTAAAACCTCCTCCTTTTTGAAGTCGGTTGAAAAGGATGGTATGATTATTGAAAGCGTTTGTGTTGCAAGTTTGTGGTAATTATTGTATTTTTTCACATAATTCGATTTAGAAAGTAAAGTAGGTAATAGCCATAACATAATAATACCTAACGAGGATTTTGTTTGGATATCTTATAAATATTCATCGAATTAACATTCACTATCATACCAATATTTATTTTGCAATGGTTAACCAACAATATCTATAGGTACCTACTTAGTAATCAACAAATACCAGTCTATCCCAAGTCCATAAAATGGTCTTCACAGCCTAGTGTTTAGGTATTTGGAAAATATGTGATTTTCAAAAAAATTATTCAGTAATAGAGCTACGCACATTACCCCAAATCAAAATAAAAGAGAAAGCAATGGTGAATAAATCATACCTAATTAATATTACAAGGGGTTCATACCTAACCGATATTATGCAAGTACCGAATTTTTAATCATACATTTCTTATTTTGTTATTCATATTAGGCACGTCTAACCAACGGAATTTGTTAGAAAGAGATTTTGATGCGGTTTTAGATATTTTTTTGGAAGGTTTATATGTAGAGGTAAAATACAAAACGATCAGTTATAGTATATAATCTGAATCTCGGCTACCGCTCCAACGATTTTTATGAAATTTAGTATGCAGGGGGTTTCGGGGGCGATAAATTGATCTAGCTAGGTTTCATTTTTTGAAAACATCGTTAAAAAAAAATCCGTGCTCGGTGTATGATCGGTGAAGTAAACTCTGTGTGAAGCCGGGGCGGTTCACTAGGAATCATGGGCGTACGCAGGATCATTATTCGGTAGTGGTTTTCGTTATCGGTCAAATGTGTACCTATTGTGTAGTTACCTACCAACCTTTTTGCAATTTCGAGGGGGCGGGGATCCATTTCCAAATCCCGATGGGTACTATATAAACATTTATTTGCAGCAGATTGAAGGATTGCAGAATATGAATATGCAAGTATATGTTTAAGTAAGTACAGCTTAACGTTGTTTAGGGTTCTGATGTAAGACTCACTATCGCGCTGTTCGCGTGCATTGAATTACAATTCTCATGTTGATTTTCGGCAGTGTTGCATACTTTGAAGTACCACTTATGAAAGAGTAAGTAGGCACCGTTGCCGAATCGATAATCGTAACATATTATGTTGGTGATCAGCACGTAATACTAATCAAAGGTAACATTTTACTTATGTAAGCATTGAATGTACCTAATTTCATACTTTTTCTAAAACCTTAATAACTTAATCACTCATAGGTCAATTGTAACTAAACATGAAGTGGTCGTAGCTAAATTCTGTTTAACAAAAATGTTGGAGAATCTTAAGTAGGTATCTATATGATTTTAAGGCGAAGGTTTAATGTGTTCTTGTTAACCACCAGTCTTTTACAATCTTTTCTAGATCACTGTACCTATTTCCAAAAATACCTTAGTAGGTACTTAATAAGTAGCAGATTTTTCTTGCCCTATACTATTTCGCTTGACGAGATAAGGTGCGTAACCAATATCTCTTGGAAGGAACCGATCTAGCCATTTAGACGTTTCGGGCAAAATAATTTTCGCCACTAGCCGAGCTTAGCTAGCCCGAGGCCAGGTTTAGGTGCAATTTTGCCGCCCTACATTTTGCCGCTTTGCCCTAGATCAGGCCTTGCTTTGGTGATCCGTTCCATCTTAGTGATGAGTTAGAATCTATAACATACCTACTCTTTAATACAAAATGGCGAAAGTTCAAAATATATTTGGGAAAGCAATTTAAAATTACGCAATTCTTGTATTGAGGCATCTGTTAAAATTATATAACAAATTGGCAATTAAAATAAAAGTTATCTGTTAGATCATGTAAGTACTACCAAACTGTAATGTGCTTTATTTTACTTGAAATCAAAACATTTATCTATGGTTTTAATTTTAACTAAGTATATCACACTAATATTATAAAAGCGAAAGTTTGTGAGTGTGTATGTTTGTTATTTCTTCACGTCTAAACGGCTAGAGCGATTTTAATAAAATTTGGTATGGAGTTAGCTGACACCCTGGATTAACATATAGGCTAAATAAACCGCGGGTAACACCGCGGGGCATAGCTAGTAATATAATAATATGTTGGGCCTGGTCTGTTGAATTAGTAGTTAGTGGCCCTGACTGCTGAGCCGGAGGTCGTGGGTTCGATTCCCACCCAGGATAAAACTTTGTGTGAAGAGCACGATGGTTTATTCTGTGTATGGGTGTAAGTTATCTATAATATACATACATTTAGAAATAAATATGTTTGTCAGTTTTCTGGTTGCCTACAAGCTCTGCTTAGTACGGGATTAGATGACGTTGTGTGAGTTGTTCCAAGACCTAAGTATATGGCAAACTAGCAAAAAAAAATAGCCTATCCCTGTTGTATGTAACTATGTTATGATATCGTTAAAAGATAGGATAGGTAGAAGTATAGTAATTTGATCCAATATTTGAATTCGAAGGTTTCAGATTGGTCTGCTACATGAAATATCTATAAATCGTCCAGCATTTTCGATTAGCGATAACGAACTGTTTTTATTGAGTGGTTGGTGCACAAATAAAAGATATTAAGCACTTATTTTGTTCTTCGACTACCGGTAATTACAACCTTTTGTGAAAATACGAGTAATGCGGTAGAATAAGCGCGATAAGTGAGCTTTTAGGTGTATATTGTAGTAGGTACTAAAATGTCCAGACTTTTTGCCAATGTTTCTCTATTTATCGGGACATTACAAATTTCGAAATCGTAACCCTGGCTCCATAGCTATTGCAAAATTTCTATTGACATTGACTACGTACATGTAAATGAAATCGAACGCCCGCTTTCAAAACATTGATGCCATTTTGTACCATCACAACATTCATTTTATTAGTGATTGTAGAAAAACAATTCAAGGCCGTCTAAATTCACAAAAATATACTAAGTATGTAACTATCTAGGTACTAAATATTTTTAGGTTTTTAAAGATAGAATAAGCCTAAATTATTGTGATTTCAAAGTGCGGAAAACTAAATTGAGAAGGTACTAGATAATAAGAAAATTGTGTAGCATGATCTTATAGCAGCAGGGAATTAATGAATAGGTATGTTAATGATCACATGTCTTGTCTTAGCTATATTGCTAAAAGTTTTCTTGGATTTGTATAGTGTAGGGTATATTTTTTATTTATTTTCACCATTACATTTTATAACAATAACAGTGCAAATTACAGATAAACGATTGTGTAACAAACAATTATAGGTAAATACAGCATTTACAAAAAATAAACAGCTTAAACTAAACTAAACTATTAACTAAAAATGAGTTAAGATTTTTGATTTTGTATTTCTGAGAAAGATACTTCATCAACCGATCTACTGTTAAATTCATCATCTATGCAATAAATAGACCAGGTAGGTACCTACAACGTAGGTATATATACACATAGTAAGTAGGATGGGCCAAGCCAACATGACGGACCATGAGGACATACTTCTTACTAGCTGTGCCCGCGACTTCGTTCGCGTGAAAGTCGGGTTTAAATTAAGGTAGTTTAGGTTACGAAATAACTTCTGTGTAAATATGTTGGAAACAGTCCTGTCGGGTGGACCGCGATATGACTCAGCAGCGGAGAATCGTCATATACTCATCTGTTGATAGCTTCAACACCCAAAAGCTTTGTGAAAATAAATAAGTACCAAATACAGACTCTATGTATTCGTTAATTGTGTTTTTTGTTATTAATTTGTGTTTGTTTTCTTTTTGTCTATTGTTATTTTTATTATTTCACTGTTTTATTTATTGTTTATTTTTATCTTCTGCATGACTTTTCCTGATATTATAATAATGTCTATACATGTGTCTTCTGAGTACTAAATAAAAATCGATCTGTTCTATTCTTTTAGATAATTAGTTTGGTGTGCGGCTTAAGAAGTGGGTTTTCTGTTGTTTTTGTTTCATTCTTTCAACGTTATACCTACTTATTACCTAATAATTTTCAATAGAATTTGTACGAAAATGTTGTTACTTCCCATGTTATCGTAAACTTTTAAAGTCTAAGTACTTAACTGTGATAGTTTTCCTTATAATTTTAGTATTTATACTACTACCCTGAATTTTTTCACATACCCAACATCAACCATTTAGCTGGCAGGGGGACACTTGACTCTAACAAAAATGTTCACTATAAAGCCTATACAGAATATTATACACAAAGGAATCCTTAAATCTAAAAATAGTTTTCACAAACCCTAAACGCTTTTTAAAAGACCTATCTAATGGTACCACACACGATGGGGTAGGTAGGTGAGATAAAAAATCACATCCCTACTTTACATATAAGAGAGGTACCCTTAAAAAAATAATGATTTTCAAGATTTTATTCTTTCACTTTATCGGCGTTAGTAATTTATTCATGCAAAAGTTGCAACCTTCTAGCACTAACAGTCTCTGAGCTAAGCTGCGGACGGACGGACTTATGGGAACTATAAGGGTTCTGTTTTGCCATTTTGGCTAAAAATGGGGTGTATTTCATATAGTGTTACAACGCAATACTAATAAAATATTTTTTCAGGATTTTCCTTTGTCTGCTAAGGTTTACAACTGAAATGCATATAAAACTGCTGTAACACTTTAGTAAACAAACACAGAGCGTGTCATGTGTGTCATGTCCGCGAAAATGTCAGATATCCTTAAAGGTAGGTACGGTTGGCAGACAAAGACCCCCCTCCTCCCGTCACCCGAACTACTCACAGTTGACCGATGTTGATGCCATTCATTATCGTTGAATTTATGAACTCGTGATCTCCAACCATAACCCCAAAACATGATCCTCGATGCACCTGTGTGATGCGTGGTCAAACAAACGGACAGACAGACAAACATTTCTAAAAATCATAGCAATGTGTTACTTTTTAAAACTTCTTTTACTAAGTATAGAACATTATTGAATACAACGCCATCTACTTTCAAGAATGTTGCCGTTGTTTTGTTGTTCACCGTGATCAAAATTATTTGATCACGTTGAACAATTTGATTTCATAGATGGCGCTACATGTATTTTTTTACGTGTGTAATGTCTTTTTTTTTAGACGAACACATCATTTCTGGAAAATGTCGAATATTTTTTAATTATAATGTAATATTGTTTTTCATTTCTACTACGATTAATTCATTACTCTCAGCAGTGCATGCAATACCTATAATTAACTTACCTAGGTGCATAATTTACTTGATTTTTAATATAAAAAAATAATAACCAAAGTAAATAAGTTACCTACGGTCGAAAAAATAACTAAAACATTCAGAAAAATATTAAAAAAGGATAAAGACAATTTAAAAAAATACAAAAAGAACATATTTAGACATCAGATTCGAGCCTGAGACTTCGTCGTCAAAGTCCGCTAGCATAGCTTCGAGGCTATACTGTTCGCTACTTAACACGTCAAAATAACTGTTCTTATGAAACTTAAAAATGTTGTGTTTAGCTCCTTTTAGTTTTAGCGTGAAGTTATGTATTCCATGGGTAACAATTATAGATAATGTCTAATTGTGGAAAATTTTGTGATAAACTATTATGGTGCGACAAAAAATACGTTGCTACTCGTTCCCCATAGACGTTAGCGTAATGATTCATAGTGTAAATAATGCCCTATAGTATTTACTATAAAACTGCAAATTTTCATAAAGATCCGTCAAGTAGTTACTGTTTTATAACGAAAAATAGCTACAGACATTATCCCTTACTGCTTAGCTCCTATGGGAAAAAGCGTGATAATTTATAGCCTAAATGTTAATCTGCATCTATTAGATTGCACGTGCAAAATTTCAACCTAATCTATACGGTAGTTTTTGCGTGATGCGTGTTCAAACAAACAGACAGACAGACAGACAGACAGACAGACAGACAGACAGACATTTCTAAAAATGCAGCAAAGTGTTTAAATACTCTTTTCGAACATTTCCTAATATTTTTTTTCACTAAGTTCGGCCATGTACAGACACGTGAAATTTACAGTTTTATTATATGTATAGATAATAGGTAATTAGGCATAGTTTCTTTACCCATAAATTAAAAATCAAATCAACAGTTTGATTTTATTTTATCAACAAATTGGTGTTCTTCTAACTATAGGAGTATAGTATATATTTTGAAATTTAGAATTGGTACGATGCTATTATTTGTCGGAGATATTTGGCTATTTTATGATAATTATCTCTTTTAGTATACTATTACTAATATGATAAAAAGAAAACGAAACTTGGGGTCGATGTGGCAAGTAAAACAACAATAGCTGTAGATAATTATGGTAATTATGCGTAACATTTTATAGCTAATTTATCATAAATGTACCGTACCGATGTTTTTGCAATAGTTACGTATTCTACTTATTTGTTTCACTATTAGAAATTGCATGACGTATGTTCTCAATCATATTACTTAGGTAATGTAATAATCGTTTTGACCGAATTTCGATTTACAAAAATTAGCCAACAACTTGGGATATTTTACATACATACTAGCTGATCCACGCAATTTCGTCTGTGTCAATTTTTCCCGTTTTTGCAATTCATACAAAAAGACTAAAATCGCGACTTAAAAAAATACTTTATGATCTATTCTCATAACTACTAAAATATACAAAAAAAAACATTGAAATCGGTCGAACCGTTTTGAAGGAGTTCGATCATAAACACCATGACACGAGATTTTTAAATATTAGAAAGATATTATAGGTAATTTAAACGACAAATTGTTAATATCTTTCAAACGGCTTCAAAAATTTTGATAAAATTTTGTACCTATAAATGTAGATAGAGTTTTGCTGTATAAGTTTCTCTACATTTTTGAATGTCCTGAAAAAAAAGCGACCGGCCTGGTGACCTGGGTGATCGGGCATTCTTACGCTTTTTTTACCTAGTATTAATGTAAATAATCAAATCATGAAGCACTCATTGCCTAATTGTGCTACGACACCTAGATCAGACTAAGATCAGACCAGGGGCGTAGCTACCACCATATCAGCCATATCAATTACACACACTAACCGAGACTTACATTAGTCCTCATATTTAGCCAACTAATTTTGATACAGACGTAGGTATATACATATACCTAGAACTTGTTTGATGTGTTTTTGTATACTTATAACAATTTATCGCGGTATTTTTTTTTTATATTTTTGACCACTAATGCATCAAAAGGAAAGTTTCCATAACAACGATAAAGTAAGTACCTATTTATCTAAGGTAATAAAGAAGCCTACTATTCATACAATTACAAGTGGTTACTTGTGGCGGATCCAAAGGGAGGGTGGCTAAAGGGCTCTAGAACCCCACCCCATCCGAAAAGTGCCTTGATACAATGTAGGTACCCTTAGAGGCTCACACCCCTCAAACCAAAATCCAGGGTTCACGTCCCTTGAAAACTTAATTCTTGATCAGTCACTAGTCCGCCACCATAACTTATGGGTGCTTACAAACTGAGTATCACAAGCTTGAGGCATTTTAAACGGCCTTTTGTAACGTGTTCCAACGTTGGGCTGTTAAATTTTGCCGAAGAAACTCGCCCTACCTCTTTTGTAAAGAGAGAGGTATGTCGATAAAATAGTTGGTTAATTATCCCCCATGCCAATATTTCGTGTATCACACATTAAGAACATCTTTCTCAACAACTAATTTCAATGATCTCGCCTAAACCGTAAACCCATATATTACGTTGTGTAGGTAGAATGTTAATTCCGTAGCAATTAAAATGTTGTAATTTAAGTACCTAATATAGAAATGAGCAAGATGCATGAAACTAGGTACATTATTATGCACTCTACCGTCGGACGTACGGTCAAAATTGCTTGGTTCCCTAATATATATTAAGCAGGTAGAAGTAGAGTAGGCTACGGGAACTAAACGATTAGAAATGTGTCGACGAGCGGACAGACATTCGTTACTTCAAATGAACCCAATAAAGCGCCTATTACACTATACTAAATCAGAGACCCTAAACCCTTAAAAAGAGAGGAGTAATAAGAGTTAGGGCCCTAATTCTCTAACAAATTTTCAAGGCCACCTCGATTTAGGGCCCTGATTTAGGGTAGTTTAATAGCCGTTTAATCGAAGTTGCAAACATACATGGGAATGTTAATTAAAAAGTTAATTAAAATAATTACCGTCGGAAAGTGCCAGTGCCGGTGCATAAACAGCTACAGCGGTATACAAAATCATCTGCATAAAGTACAAAGCACTAGCATACACCCGAATTGACTTGCAGAAGCGGACTTCCTGGAAACGAAGATAATAATTAATACATTTAGGACCTATATCAACATACACCTACGTACTACGGACCATGTTAATAAGTACGTAGTTCATTAAACATAAGACCTTGACCTCAAGGAAACAACATACCTAATCATTTATTTCTGCGTAAGTAAGGTGACTAGAGATCTGATTACCTAATGGCAATGCATTGGAAAAGGTTTACTAAATGATTTATTGCTTGATATTTAATTTACAAATATGTTACTTGACCATAAATTTATTGTGTCTCTGTCGTGTTATAGAGGTACAAATAGCGAAAATAGGTAGTTTAAAATGACCGCCAGTTGATTCAGTGTTTAGTACTTTTGTCTTATGATGTAGATGTCTTGCACAGTATAGTAGACCTTTACCCACATGTCAGGAATGTAAGGTCAAACTACGTGCAAATTACGGTCAAAGACCAAAAAGAGAGATTACCAAATATTCATAGCAAGAAGTGAGTCGTAGTCTCATGAACACTGGCAGGTATAATTGACTCGCAATCGGCACAACGAGAACAAACGATACACAAATCATCCAGAACTGAGCACCTGCCATGTACATCTCCGCAGGGTTTCCTAACAACTCAATAGCCGTGATGAAACTGAAAATTACAAAAGACAAATTAATAATACGCAGTAAAACAAACCAAATTTGTAAATGGGATGGCCATGAATTTAAATATCTGTGATACATGATCCAGAGAATGTTTTTGTCATTAAAATCTCTATAGATGGCAACAAAAAAACAGAAGGTTATATCTAAGTTAAAGTTCAATCGACAAACACACGTCATAAAAAAAAAATATTGATTAACTTAGGATGCAAAACACCACTTGTAATACGACAGGATTCTACATGTACCTACTGTCAAGTTTGCAAACAACAGGTAAAGCCGGAGAAAATAAACCTGGCAATAAAAACTCGCGGCCAAAGACATCAGTTATAAACATTCCAGAAAAACAATTCAAAGACACCAATCGTATAGGGTAAAGCATTGTCAACAAGGACCAACCTAAAGTATCAACGTTTTACTTACCTTGCTCCAAGACTCATTGCCATTGGGAATGTCCCCATGGACGAACCTCCAAGTAGAAAATCGTCTCCAGTGGTAGCTTTTTCTCCAAAGTATCCATAAAATACTCCAATCAAACAAGATATGATTAACATAGCAGCTAGGACGCTGTAGTCTTCCCAATGAAATAGAACTTCAGTCTCGGTTTCATTTTGCGTTAAAGTAATATTTTCTGTCTTCTTCGTTATTGGTATATTGGGCGATGATGTTGCAAACGTTAATAAACTTAAACTGCAGTATAACGTTAATAATAAAACCTGAAAATAATGCATAATCACATCACTATGTCATCAATTGGTAGGTATTCATTTAAATTATGCGCATTATTTTCGTACCCCGTCGTTTTAAATTAAACCGTTTTATTAAACAAGGTTTCTATTACCGTTAAATTAATCAGGTATGTTAAAATTGTAGTTCAATCTAATTACTAATTAAATTAATTTGATCTACGAGATCCAAATGTAGGTAGACTACGTTATAAGATAATTATTAAATTAGAGACGTTTTTTAGAATACATCCTTCTGTAATTTCCACTTAAATAGTACCTAAATAATAATAAAACAATTTAGGAAAATAGTGGCACTTGTGGCAAAAAATTACTGCTCTACACTGTAGAGTCTGCTTCGAATACAAGAGCTGTCAATTCGCCTCACAATTAGAATCTTTTGGTACTAACAGGCTGTTGGGTTCCGCTGCAATCTATCACCTGGAGGCCTACTCTAATTCAATGAAAGCGAAGTTTTGATCAAAAATGAGGTGGTAATATACATAGCTAGGAACATCTATTTAATCCACTCGTTCCAGAAAATCGTCCATGAGGTCGAATTTCTTGTGTTCATCCAAAAATTAATAAGAATAGTCCCCGTAAACTTAAGAACTTCAAGTAAACAAAAACTCATGAATTTCGTTTAAAAGAAAGACGGTAGGCCTAATTGTATATCTAAATAAACCAATTTATCCTTACTTTGTTGGTCCTGAAGCAAAAGCAGCAGCTACGGTAATTGAGTACGAATGTAATTTTTGACAGACTTATATCAGAATTTTCCTAAATCACGAATTGAGGTTTTGTATTATTAGAAGATTTTTATTACTACATATTGAATAACGCGGTTTAAGTTACTTTGATCTTAATCGGGTTAAACTGGGTTAAAGCTATTGTGCAAATACTTTTATATCTCGTGCATCTTACAATTATGACCCATACACCACGCATATCAATCATTTCTAAATTTATGTGTTACATACCTATCTATAGATAGTTATATCTATGTATAGATGTTTGTGGATAATTGCTTAATCGACGAGTGGGCAGTTTCAAACTGAATGGTAGGTACAATAACAAATAAGTTCCGTTTGTCGAGAATTTTTTAATTAACATCAGGCACAATTTCAATTGTCTGCTAAATTGTTTAAAAGTGTCGTTGTTGTCTACTAATCGAGGCTATTTAATTTAACAGCCAATAAACAATAATACCTACCTACATCAGTTGCAAGGCAAAAGCTAACCCTAATGTCTTCCTAAGCGATTGTGTATACGGGGACTATAAGTCAACAACGCAAGAGTCAGATTAGGCGCAAGAATGTCACAGACTTAGCATGTAATAATAATAATAATAAAAATGATTTATTCACTTAGGAAGCAAAATACTACACTTGTGAACACCTGTTCGCAAACAATTGCTAAAGCCTGAGAAAAGAACAGAACAACTCGATTTCCATAAAACGAAATTCATGAATTTTCGTTTACTTTATTTTTTCAAGTTTATGGGGACTACTCTAGTTAATTTTTGGATTAGCACAAGAAGTTTGAACTAACAGACGATTTTATGGAACGAGTGGATTAAATACATGTTCCTGGCTTTGTATATTATCACCTAATTTTTGATCGAATCTTCGTTTTAATTAAATTAAAGTAGGCCTCCTGACAATAAAAACTCGTGGCCACTCTTTTCAAATTGCCAATGTTTACAATGTTTCTTTGTTTATTAACCGTATATGCAGGTAAGGTGCTGCCACCATTATATTATACACCTTTTTAGAGGACTGATGCAAAAAAAAAGAGGTCAAAAATATTAGAAGAAGAGTACACGAGATTGAATATATTAATGCCTCAATGGGCACAACACAGTAGGAGCATCCACTAACGATGTAAAAACTTTATGTGCTTAAATATTGGTCAATTTACTGCTACTTAACGAATAATTAATTATTTAAAGGTACCAACGTACTATTATCACATGTTTAGCAAAAAGATCATTTGCGTTTTCAAAATTTGTCAAAATTGACGAAACAGCGTAAAATTGCTACAATATTTTCGAAACTGAAGCTAAAAAGCAACAAAACAACAATAATCACAGAAA
This sequence comes from Herminia tarsipennalis, assembly GCA_945859575.2. Lineage (NCBI taxonomy): Eukaryota > Metazoa > Arthropoda > Insecta > Lepidoptera > Erebidae > Herminia > Herminia tarsipennalis. The sequence goes on from OX243840.2 coordinate 13,076,411, forward strand.
AGATGTGCGAGTCTTTCGAATAAAAAAAAAAAAACTTAAACACGGTTCTGAAATTTGTGAAACAAGAAAATATTCTTGTCTAGCATTCTTATATCTACAATATCTGTCTGGCATTCTTATATCGATATAGTAGGGCAAGGTGGCATACGATATTTTTTATTTTATTTATGAAGCGCCGGCCTAATGGCTAGAGCATGGAACTCTCAATCGTGAGGTCCCGAGTTCGAATAGAGCCCAATATACTACCGACGTGAACCCATTACTAAGATAAGCAATTTAGCTTAGCTGTATGGGTTAATAGTATTGCTAGTAATGTGGGACCCAAAATCCCACATTGCTAGTTAACTCTTTTTTTTTAAAGCAAGCTAGTCGTAGTCGAATAAACGCTAGCGTTTATTCGACTATTATGTTCAGTTAACAAGAAATCTCATCTGTCCAAGCTGGTGTTTTTACATTAATTTGACCAATCACCATCAACTTATTGTTTGTTACACTTTGACGATACCAAATGATTAATGCACGCGTTCATCTATTATATTATAGAGTAGATACTTAAGCTGGAGGGGAGAACCAACGCAATCCAGCGTAGGGCCAGAATAACCCACTAGATCTTCCCGAAACCGGATAGTTCCGGACTCCAATGGATTGTTTAAAGCCACACAACTCATGGGCATGGAAATGTATGTCTCACATCACATTGACATTCCAAACAATTAACGGTAGCTGATGCCGTTGATTCATCTTGTTTATGTTTTGGTAGCATATAGTAGGCAAGTTTTATTGGTTTTAGCTTTATGGTTGAAATAATAACTAGGGTTCTAACATATTTACTTATAGCGATACGGTTGCATAGTACCTAGTAGGTAACCGATTATGTTTGCGAAAAATCTAGTGTTGATCACTTAACCCATTTTAATAAATACGTACCTAAATATCTACCAAAATAAGACTGGACAAATTTGCTGTCATAAATGGTCTATCACTTCATTATTATGCTAAAGCTATAAAGTATATCGAATGTTTCGTAAACACTTGGTACGTACATACATAGGATGCGTAACCTGAGTATGCGAATAATTTTCATAGCAAATTTGATGTTTTATAGCAAATATAATGTCTAGGTATATTTATAACGTCAAACCGATTAGGAATATGGGTAACGGTATGTCAGGCGTAAAATCATCCGTCGTATGGGCAATTATTATTGTGTAATCGTTAATCATGTGTGTGCACAGTTAAGAGTAATCCACCATGCCTGTCACTTTTTGTTTGTATTGGGATTATGTAATCAAAGCATATGGACACAGCATCCGTCTACATTCACTTAGTATTACCTACTTTAGTTTTCATCTTGTTTGTTATTCTTTTAAATTACAACTTAGCTTAAGATATAGCGCCTTATGCCATGTAATGTAGAAAATTATACAACATTTTTTGGTATAGACATTTGCCAAGATGCGTTTCGGTTTATGAATTTGACTTCGAATCCCGAATCCTGAGTAAAATTTATTTATTACAAACATTTTCTTTTAAGTCAAGAATAGCAAAGTTGCGTTACATTTTGCCATAATAAATGTAACGCAATTTTGTTATTCATTTCAAAACCTGCACATCATATATATCGTATTTGGTTTCTTCAAAAATATAAAAAAATATATGTTTCCATTTCAATGACCCAAAACAATTACAACAGTAATTTTTTTTAGATAACACGCAACTTACAACCGACCTAAGACCTCAGAAGCGTGCATTTACCACCAGTTTCTAAACAAATTCAAGGTTTTTTTTGCCATTTTCGGATGTCAAAATTCGCAAATGATTAACATTCCTGAATAGACCGACGCCATGAATCATGTTTGACCTTATTTCTCGGTTACCGATTTTTATTGTGTATCGGACAAAAGATAATGATGATGAAAAGTAACTTTTCGATGAGTTCCGGTGGCCTTACTCGCCGCAGAAGTACGAGATAAAGCTGTTTTTGTTGTGTAAGGATTATAGTCTCAAATGAAACGCAAGAAAACGTCATCGCGGTTGACTGTTGCAATATACTAAAATATAAAGTTGTTAATAAAATGCTCCTACTGCATCTACCACTGTTTACGAAACAATGAGGATTGTGTTGTCTACTGTTCGCAATAAATCTCTATTCGTCTGTTATTCGACATAATACACGCCTTCGGGCGTTATACTTCTGCTATTACGAGCACGTCGAAAAGTTCAAAAAAATTATAGCTATTTTGTTGGTAATCTTTCCGTGCCCTTTACTTACAAGAACTTTCTAAGATTTATGTTATAACTAGCTATGCCCCGTGGTGTTATCCGTGGTTTATTAGCCTATGTGTTAATCCGGGTTGTCAGCTAACTCCATACCAAATTTTATTAAAATCGCTCCAGCCGTTTAGACGTGAAGAAGTAACAAACATACACACTCACATACTCACAAACTTTCGCCTTTATAATATTAAATGTGATTTGCTTTGAAAAAAAAAGTTGTCTTATAGTAGCCGCTACTTAGTTTGATAGGTAAAAAATAAAAATAGATATATAGATATTAGGGGGGCACTCCATACATGTAACAGACTGCAAACATCAACGTGTGGCACATCATACGACAGGTCTTTTAACAACATTTTAAGGTTTCTAAGATTTTTTTTGATTAAGTGTATATTTTTGGAACGAATTGCCCGGTTTTTTTTACCTAGTTTTTCGCTATGCTTCTTAGTATTGTTTGATGCAAATCGATGTGGCCGTTTTGGAAATATTTGTTTTTTGACATGTTATAGTTTTTTAATAATAACACATTAGCTTGTTATTGTACATGAATATAATACGTGTAGCTTGCGAAGAACGGGAAATGTACCTACTTGCATGTTTTCTAATTCTTATGTAGGTTCAGGGCCACTAAAGGATTAATATGCATATTTGTTACATAAATATGAGCTTCATTACATTTAATTGAATTTTTGGCAATTATGGTCGGGTTACGTAACGGTTTTAGCAGCTCAAAGCACTGAGACTAGATGTCAAAGGTTATTTCGTGTGCCGTCTAATTATACGAGGAGTGTTTATAAGCAATTTTTTTTACGACCGAGAGTGATCGCAACATAACTTATCCTTGGTGAAACTTACGAAAGTATTGAGATATGAAATTGAATGTAACAAACTAACAACCTAACTTGATTTAATTGATTCTATTTTATTAGATATGGATTTTCAAAACAATACTAAAGATGTATTCTGAAATTAATAGTTGCAACTGATTATGCAAGCTAGTTTTAATGCTTTTTTTTTTAATTTAACCTCATATGCAGACACAAACCAACTTGAATAAATTTGCAATACTTAGTTCTAGTTTCTTACTGCCCTTACAAAGTACTAGATAGCCTTCACCTGTGGCTCTGCCCGCGTGGATCTTGTGTCTCTACTTTTTTTTCACCTTAATTTGTGAATTTTGGAAAATTCAGTCTTGGCTACGTCATAACTATCATGCTTTAACTGAGTGAAGTTGTGTGTTGAACAGGCAGTCAGTAACGGTTGTGTTTTAAATGTACCTACTACTTATGTACTCTTTTATGAAAATAAAACTTTGTTTCTTAAACCTACGAGTAACTTCCGATCTTTGGGCTAGGACTGCACTCTCAAGTCTCACTCGAGATTTCAAATTTTAATACACAAGTGCGTATATGGATAGAGCTCAAAAAGATATACTTTTAAAATATTTTGGTTATCGGTTTACCCCTAAATATTAGCCAGTTTTATCAGTTTTTTTTTTATTATTTATTTTTAATAACTATTTGTGTTTCATGACATTCAATATATCTAATATTATAATAAGTAGTTTGTGAGGTTGTTGGGTCTCTGGATCTAATGAACCGATTTTGAAAATATTTTACCATTTGAAAGCCACGTTATTTGTGTTCAAACATAGTTGCGCGAGTCAGCTAGGAACATATATTAGTTCAAATCTTTACTAAGAATTTCAGGTCTATAAAGTTTCAGTATTTTTTTCCCCCATACAAAATTTCGATGTCGAATGCCGTCCGCCGCCAATGTTTCATTTTTATTTTTTTATACATGTATGCTGATTTTGTAATTTATCTTTGCCTTTATGTAGATATATATAATTTCTTATAAAAGAGACTTTTGAGATGATGAGCATAGTGGTCGTTTACTTTATTCGTCGTTGAAACGTCTCATTGAAAATCAGCGTTGCAAGTTTGTCGCAAAACACGCAACATGTATGCTGAATGTGACCATTTATTGTCATAGTTATGATGTGCAAACTTGAACTAATTGTTTATGTTAAGGTTTAAGACTGATATTGTATATATTTTTTTATACTTTGAAGGTTTTTTTGTTTTATTTTATATACGTCATATATTCTACATGGCAATAAAGAAAAATTTCTTCTTTTTTTAAAAAAATATTGTACCGGCGGGACATTTATTAGGTGCTGTTTATTAGTGGAGAGTAGCTAATCATTAATTAGTAGGTATATACCTACGAACATAAAAACTCACCTCATTTCTCCTTGCAAAGCTCCACTGGAATCTGTACTGTGAAGCCATTTCTTAAATTATCTTTGGTGTATATCTAATTATTCCTTAGTCACTTTATTTACAAAGTTAACACATAATATGCATTATAATATGCAGCGAATGTTAAACTGTCTTCATCTGTTTACCCGTCCCGTCTATACTGTAGGCTTGAGATGTTGTGATACGAGCCGGATACTTTACACTAATCAATTTTATTGTGACTAAGACAACTAGGACGGAATCATTCGTTAGTTCGGTACACGAGGCGTCACAATGGAAGCTTTTATTATGTTGCTACATTCGGCTCAATCTTCCTTCCTCCGACCTCTATCTTTAATCAACGTACAGCCGGTTAACGTCTTCTGGAAATTAGAATCAATATGTTATCGATAGGGATTGATTTGTGACTGAGCGACGTTATGTACGCTCGGGTAATTGTAAAGTTTGTGTATTGAGCGTGTAATGGTTTATTAAACACCGATAACAGAACGACTAAGTGCGTATAGAGAGAACTGTAATTTTTTGCTCATTTGTAGCACATAAATTGGGTATCAAGATTTTTAAAATTATTGTCTTCTTATTCAATTAGATTGTTTAATTCTGTAGGTAGGTATACTTAGTTTCACTAAAGATGCTGTAACGAAATGAAAAAAAATCATTTGATGCAATTTTCGCAAATTGATTCAACCGCGTGATAATTTCAAATCTACACTTGATTGAAATGTGAAAAACAAAGGAATACTTTAATGACTAAACGTCTGATGTTAAGTATAGAACCTATTTAATTATGTCTGAGGACATGCTTTGTCTAGAAACAATGATTAATGTCACGTGGATCAAACGGGAGTACTTATGATATTAGCATTGACATTGTGTGCGGCTGCTGTCTGCATTCCGGTACGTTGTTAATCGACAGAATCGGAAATTATGTTTATTTTTAGCTGTTAAATGAATGATCTACGAGTATTGCTACCTACCCATAATTTAATAATGATTATGAATCAAAACAAAATTATATAGATATCTATTTCTGTAGCTAGTTAATAAATTAGATTTATGGGTTGGTCTCAGTAGATTTTTACGATATGTTGTGATTATTTTTTCTACTTATTTGTATTACAACTACTTAAGGTTTTTATTGCATTTAGTAAAAAGGTGCGCAAAACATATGGAGGTGAACTGAATGGAGGCGAACTGAAAAATTAGTAGATTTATTTGCGCGCATATTTACAATAAGTAGATATACTTCTTAAGTATAAATGTCAGTTTTCTTATCCATGTTGAAAATTGAGCCATTGTCATGAAAAACTAAAGTTTCTAAATATTTTTCATAAAACAAGTATAAAAAAACTGACATTTATACATAAGAAGTATACTTATTAGTATTATGACTACGGCGAATATTATACTTTCATAAGGTACTATAGATAAATAACAAAATACTACTTTGTAGTATTTTGTTATTTATCTATAGTACCTTATGAAAGTATTTGTCAGTAACATCAACCTAAACTGTTGTAGATTTGTCGTCAAGTTTATTATGATACTCAAAGTGTTTCATCAAAGCAATTTATATATACGATTATTATCCAAATAATTATTATTGTAACACAAACAACACACCAGAGTGATTATTACTACTAAAGACGTTATAGAACACCGTATCTCAAATAACACGAATGGAAATCACATATATAAATGTATAAATCAACCGGTTTCTTAGAAATAGGCTTAGATGCTCGCCTACCTTCCTGGTGTTTCCACATTATGGTGCCTGAGCCGGGTCACGGGGTCAATTATTCCCACTTCTCTTCGACACAAATAGTAAACATGCACTGACAGATCGCCACTAAGTGCTTTGTTCTAACTATAAAATGATCAGCACACATCTCTTGCGAGTTGTCATGAAACTATATGTATACTTAGTTTGCCTACAATACAGTGTACGCAATACTGTGAAACAAGCAAGCGTATCGTATCGGAAACGATTGGGTAGGTATATGGAATCGATCACAAGTAAACCTATACAAAACTGAGAGACGCACTCGTGCAGGTTAATTAATGTTTCAACAAAGATTTTTATTCTACCTACTTGTGACCATTCGTGACTTTGATAGTGGGGAGGGTAGTAGATAGGTTATCTACGGCAGTTTTGTTTTGTTTATGTAAGATAATCCACAATAAGTATATTACCGACCTGGGAATACAAATGTCACTGTCTCATTGTTGAGATTTTGATCAAATTTTGTGACTGTGGTCTGTGTGAATAATGTGTAAAAAGGATAGGGTCAGAGCTCTTATTGCTAGCCTCACTGGCCAAACTTATGATGCGTTGATGCATTTCTCTACCGCGCATGCGCGGTGGACATACTTTAGCGCACCGCGCATGCATCAGTTCGCACGGGCTTATCACAACAACGAATTAAAGATAGTGAATAAGGACCCCGATATTCTTATCCTTGGCAACAGTCTATAGTAAGTTTGGTCAGTGAGGAAGGTCAGTGAGGTCAGTGAATAAGAACCCTGGTTCAAAGTAAGCAGGTAGGTAGGTACTTAGATATACACAAGTGCACGTGAAATCAGTCGCGAACTGCCAATATAAATACTAAAAACAAGAGAGGACATCCGGTTGGAAGTTACTTTCTCTATAGAATATACACTATAAACTAAGCGCCGTTCCGCTTGCTGATAGGCTAAGTGTCACGTTCCGCCTGCTGATAGGCTGAAGTATTGTGGCCGTCGGGCGCATGCGCGCGCATGCGCCTGGTTCCATTTAAGCTGTCACAGGCATGGTTGTTTATTACAATGACATCAATGTTTGGCGATTGCAGCGACATGCAGTACAAATGCCAAAAAAAACACATGCGCGCGCATGCGCCTGGTTCCATTAAAGCTGTCACAGGCATGATTGTTTATTACAATGACATGAATGTGTTGCGATTGCAGCGACATGCCGTACAAATGCCAAAAAAAACACAGGCATGGTTCTTTATATTACAATATCATCAATGTTTCCATAATGACTAAAAATTATCACGTAAAATTATCGTCCGTAACCGACTTTACAACCATTTTTTTTTATTTTAAAATACATATTTTGAATTTTTGTGTTTGTATTAAGTAATGATTATATTTAAAAAATAAAAATGTGTATTTAATAAGGGTCATTTCAACGTGAAAAATACATATTTATTTTTCAAAAGCTTTTGGCATATTCTTAAAATTGACGTCAGGCTGAATCGATTGAAAAAGTTTCACCTAGATTCTTAGGTGATCGGGAAGTGCCACAAAAAAAAAACAACACAAATAGAGCGACTACTTATTTAATCCTTGATTCAATCCTTCGTTTTCGTCTTACTTTTTAGGTTGAAACCGTGGTTTCTGCCTCGAAGCCACGCAAGCCGATATGTACATAGGCGGTCGAAATAGCTAATGTTGAAACTTAAGCTAAATTAAAAAGAATATTTTTTATTGTTATACATTGTTACCATGGAGATAACCTAAACATATTGTTACGCTTTTTTGATAAATGTCAAATGTAACCCTTTTTTCTGTCTAGCCTATCAGCTCGCAAACAAAATGATAACGTACGTTATGGAACTACCTTCCAAAATGTTTCTATGCTAAGTTATAAGTAGGTACCTATCTATCTTAGTAATATTGTAAAGGAAATGGATGATCAAAGTTTTGCAATTTTCTTCTAGTATAAAGGTGCCGTAATCCGTAACATTGTTACTCATGGCAGTTACACGCAGCTATAAGAATCTTCATTAAAGCTAAGGTGTGAGTGTCGGCCAACCTGAAGTAAATTAACATTTGAACTCGAAGCAAATTGCACTTACCTGGTTACACAGTAACATGCATAGCTGCCATTACCCGAGTAAGTCTTCGCCGTCCATTACATACCCTGATGCAATACATTACAAGACATAAATTGGACCGACTAGGTAACATCTTCAAAATATGATGACGTAACATTATGAAATTTTGAGTATAAGTTTATTAAGTTATACTTTGTACTCTATCATCATCAGCCTATCGCAGTCCACTGCTGGACATAGGCCTCACCAATTGCACGCCACTTTGTTCTATGTTCGGCTTCTCGCATCCCTGCTAGCCGTTTTGCGTAAATCATCACCCCACCTGGCCTGAGGGAGTCCTACTACGTTTGCCGAGACTGGTACCTATTCGAGTCAAATTTTATTTTTAGTCTGTAGAAATACGTTGACTATTTAATTGGCAGATGCATAAATCAGCAAGGATAAACAGCCCTGCTGAGATGTTATTCTCTAAAGGTATACATACCGCGAGTAGCGGGCATCGCAGCGACAAAGCATCAATGTCTTTAGTAAGAAATTGATAAGTATTTCGCTACTGTGCTAAGATCAACGCATTGTACCTACTTAACGAATAGGGGTCTGTGCCACTAGTCCTTGGCAGTTATTTTGTCTGAGCAGACACATGGGAAATGTGACACCAATATTTTAGTTCTAGTAGTTCCATTAAAGTTCCACCCTTGACGTTAAGTACCTACCTTGGGTAGGTACTTAACAGTGATGCTAAATTAGCGACTTTGTCGCTAGACCTACGGACATTTTGACATCGACAGATTTGTATCGATTTATATAAAAAATAGATATATTTCGGGACTTAATCGCGTGAATTATTTAAAGGTACGAACCATTTATTTACCCGACGTTTCGATCGAATTGCACCGATCGTGGTCACGGGTCGACCCGTGACCACAATCAGTACATTTCAGACTTGACACGTGTTCAAGTCCCTCCTGAGTCGATTTTTTCTCCATACATTTTATATGTATAAAATTAGTATAAAAATGCCTTAAAAATAAAGTAATATGTAATATTATTGAAATTGCGATTTACACATCACATATCTTTTAAAAAAAGCAAGAAAAAAAGGTAAGCCAAATGAAAAAAAAACTTTAGAAAAACCGGGCAAGGGCACATCGGACCATGCTCAGTGTGGGGTTCCGCAACTGCTACTACAAAGAAATCCACTATAAATGAAAAAAATAAGATCTAAAAGTGTGCACCAGCAAAACAGCGAAACTTCATAGAACTTAGGTACGTCCTTTTGTTGAGAAGCGTAGTTTTACGCACAACTCAAAGACAGGATCGGATCATGTTGAAAACAATTTAAGTTGAAAGTGTTTATTATGGATTATTTCATATTTTTTAGCCATACGGTTATCTACCTAGTCCGGCCATAAGTTCTGTTACAAATGAAACTGTCATTTTTTAATATTACTAACACTTATATGTACATATTTATTAAAGTCTCAACAAAAAATAAAAACAATATTCTATTCAAAATGGCTACCTTTGGCTTTTATACAGGTCTTTAATCTCTTAGTCTTTAGTCTGGCCACGAATCTATGGATTTACGCACTGCTTGCTCCAGAGATTTTTTAAGAGACTCAATTTCGTAGTTTCTTTTAGAGCAAGCCATGTCCTTTAAAACTGACCATAATTTGTAGTCTAAATGGTTAAGGTCTGGGCTAGATGAGAGCCAGCCTTCAGCTCTTATAAAGTCCGGAACTTTGTATTCGAGCCAGGCTTGGGTAGTTCGTGCCTTGTGACCAGAGACTTGGTGCAGAGTCCTGCTGAAAAGTCAACGGTACATTTTTAAAAAGGTTTCACAACACGATCTGTCTCTTGATACACTTTGGCTGAAGTTTTTAAGAGTAGGCAAATGCACGAATTACAACAAAATATACCCAAATTACTATAGGTGTGCCTTTAATTATTGAAGAGTTCCCTCAATACGTGATAAGTGATACTTGAAAAGAGACTTCGTGATTCAAAGAAAAAAACTTGAAAGGAAATAAAATTGAAACCGGCAACGAGACTTTGTGATTCAAAGAAGAAATTTAGGAAGTAAATAAACTTGGAACTGCCATCGAGACTTTGTGATTCAAAGAAGAAATTTAGGAAGTAAATAAACTTGGAACTGCCATCGAGACTTTGTGATTCAAAGAAGAAATTTAGGAAGTAAATAAACTTGGAACTGCCATCGAGACTTTGTGATTCAAAGAAGAAATTTAGGAAGTAAATAAACTTGGAACTGCCATCGAGACTTTGTGATTCAAAGAAGAAAACTTGAATAAAACTTGAATCTGACAAATGCACAAAATGTGCGAGCCATAACCCCTACCTAGTAATATCATTGGTTACTTAGCCATGGGATCGAATTATAAAGTGGTGATCTTTCGCTAGATAGGAAGCAAAGGACGCATCTTTACATCTCACTATAGTAAAGGGGAAGTGTCCAACCCGTAAACATATTATTATTGAGATAATCTGTTTTTGGTTTTTGACACCATTTCGTAAACAAAATAGGTAATAAAATGTATGGTTATAATAATATATAGGTACACTATGCTATTGATACTCGAGTGGACGTTGCGCATCCATAACAACATCTTACGCCACCTACTTCACAGAAATATTTTCCTTTCACAACTAGAAATAAACGAGATTTTTTGAATACTTAACTATTAATTTGTATGTTAATCTTTAGACGATTTACACATGAACCCTCAAATCCTGCAAAGTATTTATATTTCTTGCCTATATTTTTAATAAACATAAATTAACTGGATCCATAAATACAGGGCAGTAGGTTTACATATTTATAACCAGCTGTGCAAAAATATAATGGAAGTATTATATTAATTTAATAATTAGGTAATTTGGAACACTACTAAAGGCAGGGTGTAAGAGAATACAAGAGAGAATTTAATAATACAAGAGATATTGTAGTAGGTACCTACCAAGAATACCCGTGCATTTTACCTCAATGCCAAGGTAGTTAATATACTTACGAGTAGATCAGTGGTTCTTAACCTTTTTTGATTACTTTAAAACTTCTGTACCTCTGTACCCACAACTACCAAAACGCTGTATTACCCTGCGATGGTAAATTCCCAAAGGCTGGGAACCCAACTTACTTGCTTGGATTATTAAAAGTGGATAATAATAATAATAATAATAAATCTTTATTAGCACTTTGGTGGGATTTTCTTATCGACGTGGTAGACTGTTGAGTACCTACAGCCTACAGTAAAATAAACTGTCATTTGATATTATAACTCGCGCGTCGTGTATTGGTAGGTATTATAAGTACATATCTAAGTATCCATTGATACAGTCACATACCATGTTGATATTAAGTTACTAAGGTTTATTATTATTAGTTTGATGAACGAGTTGGTTTTTGTTTGTTTTATCGAGGAAAATGTAATCCAGGTATTAGGGGCAGTGGGGGAGTATCTCGTAGGTATGTATGGGATTTTCTCACTCACAGGTTTTCGTGACAGAACTTAAAACAAATGCTTTTTAGCCCAATCAACCCCAACGTAAACGTTCCGTCATCGATGTCGTATAGCGAGATCCTTGGTGATTTATTCAACGAAGGACATTAATTGTGCCCTGTATGTACACCAGAAATTATTACATGACATGACTACAACTTTCTCTGTACAGAATGTGGACACAATAATATTTTTCCGAAAATTAAACACCTTTTCGGTACCTGTCTACTATATTTGAGACTTTGTTATATATATATGTCACAGGCAAAACTCTTTACCGGTCAAAAGTACTTTTAACTAGGTATAAAAACAGGCAAAAGTACTTTTGACTGCGCAAGTCGGTCAACAATAGTTTTGCCTAAAAAACAATAGTTAAAGTGCGTTTGACTGCAAATTTCTAGTCAAAAGTCGTTTTAACTGACACACGTCAGTTAAAACGACTTTTGACTAGAAATTTGCAGTCAAATGCACTTTAACCTACTTTTAACATGAATCTAATACCATTCAACCACTTATTATCTTGCATTTGTCGTAGCCTCATTTCATATAATAATAATAATAAATCTTTATTCGCTCTTTGGTTACACTTTTAAAATAGAAGCCCTGCCTCCTGAACTAAGTTCAAAACTTGTATCTCAGGAGACAGTTCCTTCCTCAATATAACACGCCGTATTACAAGACGGCGCGCCGAATTAAGCCACCGAATTGGCTACCTCACGTTCAGTCGGATTGTGGTAACGATACATTCTACAAAGTGGCGGTGTCCAACGTTTAGCACAGACAAAACGTTGATGTGTCCATGAAAAATTCCACAGAATCTGTATCCCCTGACGAGTGCTAGAAATAGTACATACAAATAAAATATGTATATGCAAGTGTCTAATGCACTGAATCCATTTGGTTAGATTAGGATAAATCATAATAATAATATCTTGGGACAACTCACACAACGCTATCTGATTCCAAACAGCAGAGCTTGTACTATGGCAACCAGACAACTGATACATACTTAAATATTTCTAAATACATACATATTATAGATAAATAACACCCAGACACAGAATAAACCACTGTGCTCATCACACAGAGTTTTATCCTGGGTGAGGATCGAACCCACGACCTCCGGCTTAGCAGTCGGGGTCACTAACCACTAGACCAACAGGCCAGTCGATCTGTGCCCCTTGCGCACGAGGCGAGCGAGCGAAGCGAGCGTGCGGCTGCCTACTGCCAGAATAATAAAATGTCGTTTTCGTTGTCATTTATAGGAACCTCTTCAACTTTTTAGGAGTTTTTTTTAGATCTGTTATTCAAAACTATTTTTGACCAGCTTCATTGGCCAATAGTACTTTTGACTGATTTTGCCAGTTAAAAGTACTTTTGACCGGTTTGGAGTTTTGACTGTAACATATATAATACTATGAGGTAAGATAAAAGGTAAAATTTTTGTACACTAACAATTAAGTATGAATAGCACTAGAAAAAAGAATCCCAGTCGCGGTAATGATACGCTTTGATTAATTGGTTTGATTTATGAAATGAAGAAACATGTTTTGATTTATGATTCTAATAAAATATAGGTGTAAAATGTTAAGTGCAATTCTACATAAGCAAGTCACCATGAATAAGATAATAGACAAAGTATGGTGAGTACCTACCTACGATAGGAAGATTATTTGAATTTGAAGAAAAATTGCATTCTAAATTTAATCTAGGTTTTACTGTTGTCACTTTTATGTATTTGCGTAATTTTATAAAAAAATGTAATACTTTTTTTTCACACTCAAATTATATAATAATTAAATAACTATTCACCCGTTATTATATACCTAGGTACTTTGAACCAACCTAATTATTATATAATTTGTGTGAGAAAAATATTCTTCACGTAATACTTACTTAACTAATAAGAACACCAAGTTGTATTTGCTTAGGACTATACTTACACGATTAACAGCCTATTTACATGCATTATGTTTGTTGATTTTGTGTAAAGGTGGTTACAAATATTATGTACAGTCATACATCTATACATATACAAGGTTATTTTTGGTATATTGCAAAGCTTAGAGACACCCCAATATGATTATTACCTTCAAAAATCACATATAAAAAAATATTGAAAATTAGCAGAGTTAGCCATTCGTGCTCATTGCAGTCCTTAGTATGAGATCCATGGTTATTATTGAAAAATAAGTGATGATACCATTTCATATCACTTAATTAATGAATGAATTAATGATTGATTAATTATTTAATTAATTGAAAAATATAACACGGTCGAAAAACTATCTCATTGGATTGTGTTACGGATTCGGAGCAAACTACTTTCAGGTTTGCACTATACGAAGAATAACGTGGTATAATCACTTGTCCTGACTGACTGACTGATCCATCAACGCAGAGCCTAAACCGCTAGCATTACAAACCTGAAATTTTTGGCAGTTGATGCCCTTTATATTGTAGGCATCTACTAAGAAAATATTTCGTATTTGGCTTTTGGGTTTAAAATAGAGAAACAGTGTTTTTGGGTAATCAACCCTTAAGGCGGTAAAATAATGGTTAGGAGATGGTATAAAACTCCGTCAGTTTGAAGTAAGATCTGTGAAAATTGGTGTTTGACTGTGTTGAAAAATAGTTTTTGGTTGTAAATAAAGAAACAGGTATTTTAGCGTTTTGATCGAAAGCGTAAATCAACCCTTAACGGGGTAAAGACATCCACGCGGGCGAAACCGCGGGCGACAGCTAGTATCACATAAATTCATCAGAGATTAAAACTCGTTTTTTTAAATCCATTCTTATCTCTTGTCTACATCATAAAACATATTTAGGTTGATGAGTGAATTAGTTATGCCTTAGATTTTTATATATAAGATTACAATGACAACAACATTGATAACGGATCATTTTAAGAATAAACCATCTTATTAAATATTGAACTTACGACTATCTGTATTGCTGACAGTGCAAAAAAAAGGCGCACAAAAGAAATACCCATTAAGTTAGAATGTTCGTTAAGTGCCTACCTGAGTATCAAGACAAGCTTTCGTTGTCATTTTCTACACTATTTTAAAAATATTAATCGTTTGAAAATATTAAAGAAAAAGACAAAACAAATACTATCATTAATAATGGTGATTAAAATTAAGTGCAAAGATTGACTAATCATAATGAACTGAAAAACCGCAAAAGTTAATCGTTTTGAAACAGAAAGGTATTTCATGATAAATATGTATTATTAAAAATGTATGGCAATAAACGTAGGTAATTGTGAATGACAATAAACTTACACCATGTTTTTAAAACAGCATATCACCGTCAATTCATCTCTGTAGACCCGCCTGCATGGGTTCTTATGTCTGTCAAATGATTTGAAGCATAAAACATAACCTCAAGTGTATGATAAACATGATAAGTATCAGGATATATTGGACAAGATCTATAACAATTCCGGTCACTAAACCTTCAGTACCTTCACTTTAAAACACCTGAGATACTTACGTCATACTCGATATTTTTGCACTTGACATAGATTCACATACCTATTCCAAAAAAAGTATTCATAGAAAACAAAATCGAGTGTAGAAAAAACACGAAAGAGGATTCACAACAGAATGTATGCCCTCGAGCACGTTACTTGATGCGTCGTTAGTAGGAGGGCGGCGCGTGAGCACCATCATGTTGCGAAACGTATGTGAACCATCGAAAGTGCCCCCTCCCCCGGATATGGAGCGTACAACTCTTATAAACACAGGTGGCGCCTGGGCACTGGACATTACACTATCTACCTGCGTCTAATCGCGTGCCCAGGATGTGTGACAAAACGGTAGGTGCCCGTGATGTGCTCTATAATTTAGTGCCTTGGTGAAAAATTAAAGTGAATCCTTCGATACAAAAAAAGGACAATTAGTGTTGTGAATTGATTTTTAAGATATTAATCTGAAAATATATTTAATGTAAGCTGAATATAATGTAATGTGTTAGCTGATTTGAGTCTGTGTGTGCAGGTACTTCGATCTCTGGTGTGGGCGGTGGTGGTTGCTTGTGCGGTCGCGAGGCCAGAGCCTCCGACGTCGTACGGCGCGCCCAGCGCATCCTACGGTGCTCCTTCATCATCATACGGACCCCCGGCGCCGGTGTACGGACCTCCCCAGCAGCCCATAGTGCACAAGCATGTGTACGTGCACGTCCCACCTCCAGACAACGATCTGCCGGCGCCCCGTAAGCCCATCTACGTGCCTCCTCCACAAAAACATTACAAGATAGTGTTCATCAAGGCCCCGACGCCGCCTACCCCTACCGCCCCTATCATCCCAGTGCAGCCTCAGAACGAGGAGAAGACTCTCGTCTACGTGTTGGTGAAGAAACCTGAGGAGCAGCCCGACATCGTTATCCCAACACCTGCGCCCACGCAACCAGCCAAACCTGAAGTATACTTCATCAGATACAAGACTCAGGTAAGATCAATATCTTCACATAAGTAATCAATATCTTTATTTGTAGATTATCTCGATACGAAATCATGAATTTTAAATTAGATCAAGTAGATTATTATAGATCATGCTTAACTTTAGGGCACAATTAAAAAGAAAAGATAAGAAGTATAAAAGTTCCTTAATGTTGACCTTTCTAGCATAATTATTCTCAAAAAGGCCTCAATATAATATCACAGAACTAAATTAATTTAAATAGATTGCAAAAAAATGACTTTCATTCTTATCTTTAGGTCTTTATCTATTGTTATAATTAGCGCCTAATAAAAGACATAAACGAAAGCGGTTTGACTAATTAATGCAAAATTCAAATTTTATTTTTTGTGCATGATTATAATTTTGCATAGCCAAATGCAACAGAGGATGATTATGTTGAATTTGATATAAATTACATAATTATCAAGATAAGTTGGTCTATCGGATCATAAACCGTTGCTTAATTTTCCACCATGACCATCTTAATAATAATTATCTTTGGC
Organism: Herminia tarsipennalis; assembly: GCA_945859575.2. NCBI lineage: Eukaryota > Metazoa > Arthropoda > Insecta > Lepidoptera > Erebidae > Herminia > Herminia tarsipennalis. Next base: position 13,093,257 of record OX243840.2, read on the forward strand.
GTTAATCAACATTTAACATGAGAATAAAGAGACAGATAACAATATTATTTCACGGCTGTTAGTTTTTAATTATTTATGCACGTATAAAGCCGTCACGTCTCATGGTGATGGCTGGAGGATGCGATACACTGCTTCGTGAAAGTACGCATAAGTGTTTCCTACAACAATCAAGGAAGTACAATACCATTAGGTTTCTATAAGACCTAGCGTGCTCGGCACAACCGCTATCATCATTATATTAACGCAACAGAAGATGCCACTCTACTCCAACATAACCCGTATTTGATCTAACGCAATACTCGTCTATCGCAAGCGTACAAGTTGATTTTTTGTATCTATCATTAAGTTTAGATACTAGCATCCTTACAAGAATCTTTACTTTGGAGTAATTGACTCAGTAATTAGGTTTAGTACGTAATTCAATGTAAACTACACCGATAATTTTATGGGAAATTGAGGAAAAGGGTGATTTTAAGTTTCAGTAACATCTTTCTTAAATTATTTGACGTAACTCATCAGTCTGATTACCAATCACTAAAGGAAGACAAATGTACAAATACCATCTACAATCCAAATTGTTCCTGTACAGCAAATAATAACATTAATAGACAGAACTCGGTGACGACCATGCAGATTCAAAAATAGAAAATATTCGAAAAATGTACTGCCCCCCGTGTCTCGGTAGTTAAGTCGTCAGTCTTGCGCTTAATCTCTCTCCAATCGTGAAAAAATCCGTTTCATCGAACTATGAAAGTGAAGGAATTGCATTTTTTGCACTCTGATAGCGCCTGAGAAGTTCGTTAGTCTTGATAAAAATTGTCAGAAATCGGTTAGGAGAACCATATTATGGGATTTTATAAAACTTAAATATATCATAATTCGGATCCAGGCATTCATTCCCATACGAATCAACAAAAGCCGTGTCTCAAAATGATTGTTTCAAATCTGAGTACACTTCATATTCCGTTATTTTTTCCTCGTCATTAAGCCATAATAGGGCGTTATATATTATAAAAACAAACAAGTTAATATATATGATGAACGAAATCGTTTAGAATACGTCTATTCCCACCATTGTTTACGTAATATAATGTACGTAATAAAACATATTTCATACAAATAGCTTTATAATTGGCGGGTCATTCTAAGATCAAAACAAAGATGTAAACGAAAGTATTCGGAGCATTGTATACGGTAACATGGAGAGACTATACACACGCAACGTGCTTATGTGTTGTTATCTAGGTCACATTCAGCTAGAGGATTGTTACGAGAATTACCAAAGAAAGGATGTACTTATTTAGGTTTTCACTCATTATTAAACATGTATGACAGACAAGTCGGCGACGAGCAAGACTTCAACCAGAAATACCACTCAGTACATTTGTATGACACATGTTTTCTACGATATTAACATAAATTGTGGATTTTCTTCCTAGAAAATAAACTTTCATATTTTGAGAATTATAAGTACTATTAGGTAGGTACTATTTTCCCTATTACTAGAATTTTGTATCCATTAGCTTTGCCCGCAGGCTAACCATAAATAACCCGAAAATAATACTGGGTATGCTTATGGAAAGGACAGCTCCACGGAATCGTATTCATAAATAAACTTTCCATCTATTACTCAGTCATGTTCAGCGATGTCAAGATTCAATGTCAACCGATTTCATGAACTCCTTATCTGAAATGTGTAAAAACGATGACGCTTTGAACGTGACATCAAGGACTTCACCCACAGATTTAAGACTTAGTTTCTAAAGTAAATTAAATTAGATACCCAATGCTAAAGGTGTTCATGCGATTGACAAGTATTTCTTTCACTAGTCAATTTCAAATAGATTTTGTGGAGGGTATTTGCACATCCTGTTAACCCCTTAGGTCATTGCTTGTTAGGGGTGGGGTCACGTCGGTAGTATAATGGGTAGGATTCGAACCCGCGACCTCACGATTTCGTGTCCGATGCCACTTCTTTGTATGCACTTTATTTTGAATATTTCGTGTCGGAGAGCTGTGGCATAAAAGAAAAGGGCACCTATCCAAGAATTTAACAGTGACAACACTGCTTAATCAGCTTCTTGAACTTTTATGTGTTTAGACAAATCTGCGACAAGTTTTATAAGAGTCTGTTACGCTTCGTAACACTAGACTCGTTACGAATCATTTGATTGACCTACGAACCAGTATATTACAAACATCACACCTTCAATCGGCAAATGTCACATTAGTTTAATTATTACCTTCGTACGTAACTCTTAATATATACCTACATACATTTACCAAATATTCAAGTCGCAAATGTTTAGAAATAATTTATTGCGTAAGTGCATTAACTACTTTTTTCAGTCACTTTCACATGTCTTGAATGTTACCAGACAACTTACAATTTATAAGTAGGTGGTTATAGATACGAGTAATATTCAAAATATTTAACTTTCATATTCCTCTTACTTCAAGTACGCAATTGTACCTACACACATGAGTGGACCCAGGGTTTAATTATGGCAGTGCCGGATGTAACCTGCTGGGGTGGGGGGTGTATTTCGTTGTACCCGATATCGGCCATGTGTAACTTGCACGCATGATGGAACCTTTTGGGTAGGGGCACAAGAGGCAAATGGATAAAGAAATTCAATTCAAAATACAATAATTATAAGAAATTCGGTGCACAAAACAACCGTAAGGTAAAGTTTTTGCTTCACGGCTTCAACAAAGTAGATATCGTTTTTCTTGCAACATTTTATTCTTTTTGTCAAAAGTATGAGCTAGCTATCGAATACATTTTCCTACCGTTACTATTATCATAGTAAGCAGATATAAGCAATTCTTATTTTTTTTATCCTTTTCAGAAACAAGAAGGCTACCCGGCCGCGCAACCTAAACCTGAATACGGACCCCCGCCGTCGGCGCCTTCCTCAGAATACGGTGCTCCTTAAGGTTGCAACTCTTGACGATGACACTACCAGCTGACTCTCACTGTTTGACCATCTTCTTTAGGCCCATCCTATGAATAACTTGCTGATTATGTTACTGTTATTTTTTTTCCAATTGAACTTTTATAAGTAAGATTCTAGTTAGACCAAAGGTAATAGCTAATTCGTTAAGACAATCTTATCCTGTATAGGTACAAACTGTTGCAAAGGTACTTCATCAATAAATGACCATCTTCATCACAAAATCAAACTTAAAGCTTAGCCAGTCTCGATTTTATTTGTTACAACAAATTTTTCAACTAAAAATCGGTGTATTCAGATAATAATGTTAAGTTTTTCTTTAGTCAGTTATTTTATATGAGGAATAATTGTATATTATAAAATTTAGGTATATCTTAATTCCTCAGATAACTAACGTAAGTGACGCTCGAAAACTGAGCATTAAAAATTTTGTGTTTTAAGAAAATTATCACTACATTGGTAGCTATCAATTTAGTTATAATTTTCTTATTTCACATGATTTGATATAATTTTCTAATTCAATTGCTATATCTATTTAACCATATTCTTAGGTAGCCAACTAAGAATATGCTTAAATAGATATAGTAAGTATGTATTATTGGATATAGAGCGGCATTCTTCGCATCAAATTATGTTATTTCGTTAAATCTGACGCGATTATGACGTTTATCACAATGTATCTTTAAGTTACTAGGGCATTTTAATATTAAATCCTATTTTATGGGTACCTTTGCTGTGATAATGTGTGTGAAACAGTAACTGTTGGTAAGAGCCTATAGAAGAAGGCCGAACGCTGTGGTGGCAGCATGCTGGCTTCACGCCAAACTGTACTGCATCTTTATTTTATTATACATCAAATTGATGTGAATGTTTGTAAATATATTATTTTTATACAATTAAAATGTTTTATAATAATTAATGCATTTGTTTCATTAATGGTGGTAACCATAGATAACAATTAGTAGACGCACATCAAGTTATCACAATCAAATACCTTTACTAACTTTCGCTAGGTCCGGCACTCCGGCTTGTTTTGATGGAGGGCCAAGACACGAAAGGAATCCTAATCTTAAAAATTTAAAACTCCTTGAAACGGGGTTTAGACGGGCTGGTTATATTTTTTTAGTAAGTACTTAATCATCATCAACCTTAATTTATTTTTCAAGTCATTGTATATATTTATACCTTCTCAAACGCTTAACAGAAACAGACTGAAATACAAAAGAGGAGTGCCTAAAATTATTACTAGTACATAACTACTCTAAATTGCTACTAACTACTTACCTACTTATTTTGATTTGTTACTATTTCCACTTCAAGGACAATTCACCATTATTCCATTCCTTCTTTGAAATGTAACATCATAATAATTATTGATTCTGAAAACATTGCGGTTCCTTAACCACAATGTTTTCAGAAACAATAATTATAGTTACTGCATAGGTAGGTACTTACTTCGTATGAAAATGTCCGTAGAAGTCCGTTGCGAAAGGTGTTAACTAGCAGCCGACAAGGAGACCCTATTTAGTATTGCGCTAAAAACGAAAACATGTGAATTACATACAAAATAGTAATTTGTGGTTACTTAATTGTCTAATGTTGTGTAATACGGATTTTCTTAATATGAATATTGCACGAGGATTTCTCTGTGGTTCCGTATAGCCGAAATTAGGTAAGTAAACCTCGCTAGGGCTATGTAATACGAACATCTAATTGTAATAGTGGCTGATAGTCACGCTATTTGCGTGTGAGACAGTAAAAACTTCAACAGACTGAATTATAAGAATAACAGCAGACAAGCGAGGCGCAATCGTGTCGTGAACAGTTGTGCAAGGGCAGTAACAAAGCAATCCCTGCAGCAAACACAAGCATCCTTTGCAACACTGTTTAAAAATAGCAGATAGGACAATAATATTGAGTGTGACAAAAAGGAACTTATTATTGTTTTGGAATGGCCAATTGGGGGTCCAGCTCCAAAATACCCAGGGGGTGATTTTGAGATTGAACCCACCCCTCCGCCTGAAATTATAATAACCCCTCCCGGAAAAAAGATGGCTGGGCCATGGCTACTAGTGAAAGAAGTGATGCAGATTACCTAGTGTGCTAGGGTGCAGCGCCGATGTTGAACGTGTAGGTCCGTCTTGGTTTTCTCCCGTCTAACAATATATCCCAATTGTGATTACAACTATCTATAGGTTCCTACGTAATGTAGGCGCCTACGACGTTAGACGTACGAAATTTTATAAAATCATTCCTTTCGACACTTCGGGTAACCCAACGTGCATTAGCACACTCACGCTTTACCATTTTCATTGATGAAACATCTAGGAAATAATAAAATAAGTACTTACACGTATATTTAGATACCTACGTGCAATGTAAATTGCTCAAGGAATTATCAAAGAATATAAATAGGCAATGCCTACCAATTGACCTATTGGCTTGATGAGTGAAAGCTGTATCGAGACTCTTCGCCACGGTAAACGAGTTAAATTGTTGATATTAAAAGCCCTACAAACATGAACCTATGACAGATACAACAGTTGTCTAAATATAGTTTATTATAACCTAAAATAACTTGATATAAGAATAGGTATATATAGTATGTTACTTATCACGGCAGTGAAGGCAGGCGACTTCATTGAAGCACAGATTTGTTTCATTGGTGTAGGTGTCGGGACAAAAATAATTTAGGTATACGTTCGTGCATTTGAAGTAGGGCCTTACACAAAATCAAATCATATAATTATGTTGTTACTAAGAGTATGACTTCATAGAACTGCAAAATAAATATGCAAAAGAACCTTATTTCGCTTTTCCATATTTAAAGTCTGTCTTATACCGGGTGTAATCGTTAAGTGTGTCCAGGCGATTATTCCGTAACTATTACAGATATCAAAAAACTTTAAACTGATATCGAAAGTACGTTACCTAATGAGTTAAATGACATCAATAACTTTTTAAAAATCAAACGAGAGGTATCTAACATTTTGACATTAAACACTCCCATACATTTAGTATGAGATTAGTAGAAAGGTTTTAGTTTCCTTATTTTAAGTGGTCTAGTACTCATTGTACCTTAATCATATTGTATGATTACGTATGATATGACAATGATGATTTTCAAGTAGATGCACGTGTAGATTAATTATCTTACCACTTCAAATTAGTAATAAACTGTGTTTCAATATCGCAATAATTTGAACTGACTGAAAAGCAACATCGTATCGTCATTGTATCGCACAACAAGGACGTCACTTCGAACATCTGCTTTGAATACAAAATTTAGTACTTACTAAGAAATAAATATTATTCAATTAAAAGATAGTTTTATTACTCTGTTAGGTTAATAACCAGTTTCCTTTAATATCAATACTAAGCTAAAATATTCTTTTAAAATAAGGAAACTAAAACCTTTCTACTAATCTCATACTAAATGTATGGGAGTGTTTAATGTCAAAATGTTAGATACCTCTCGTTTGATTTTTAAAAAGTTATTGATGTCATTTAACTCATTAGGTAACGTACTTTCGATATCAGTTTAAAGTTTTTTGATATCTGTAATAGTTACGGAATAATCGCCTGGACACACTTAACGATTACACCCTGTATACTCGTACAAAGTGTTGCATTATTATTACATAGCAAGAGAATATTTTTTTTGACAAATTTCAGTAAAAAAAAGTATTATAGGTGGGGATACCTTTATTACTGATTTTTATGCCTTTTGTTACTAGTGCAAATTTAGATTGGACTATTATGATGAGTCATACTTTTTTTTAATTAAAATATATGTAGTAAAAAACAAAGTCGCTCCCGCTGTCTGTACGTTTAGATCTTCTCATTCAAGTAATTTCTTACGTATATGGTTTATAACTAGTCCGGCCATAAAAAGGTGTCTATTGTTACATAAAAACTTAAACTTAATTATTAAATTTGGAACGCGTTTATTATTTTGAAAAGTTCTTTCGATTTCGCGCCATTTCAAATATTTTTTCGTGTTCATTTTCAAATTACAATATCGATTGGGGTGTTAAAGAAAATAGGATTGCGGTGATCGCCTTGCACAAAAAAAGCCGTCGGCCATATTCCAGACACTTCAAAAGCTTGGTATCAGCCGTATGTTCGTATATCGTACTATCAACAGATACAACGACACTTCCTCTGTCGAAGACCATAAAAGATCGGGGCGGCTGCGTACTCTTAGAACTACAAAGGCTGTTAATGCTGCTAAAGCCAAAATTCGTCGAAATCCCATTAGGAAGCAAAAAACATTTTTACAAAAAAATGTTACCGACTTCAAAAATAAATACAAGGCAACTAAAAAGCAAAAAATAATATCTACCTAGAATAAAAACAACAACTTAACATTTTGAAGTTGGTGCTATGAAATAGTTGCTTTTGTCTAATTCGGCACCAACTTCAAAATGTTGTTTTTTTATTTCTCAGTTTTTAGTGGGTTGGTTTGTATGTAATTCACTTATGTTACAATGGGCTTATGTCAACTGCTCAAATCCCTTTACAAAATATTGCTTGCCCCGATGTAGGGACGTTAATTGTTGAGGAGTTTACATGATAGCTCTATTACTTTGTGTAATAGTAGTATGACAAGAATAAAATGCTACTCAATATCATGTTAAAGTAACTGAATCGCAAACCGTGAAATATTGAATAGGTCTGCTCGTCATTTGTGGTCTTCATCATCAGTTCTACTTCACCAAAAGGTGCTTTTTGAGAGTAAATGCACGAATCACTATGAAATGTACCTAAATCACTGTAGGTTTGCCTTTAATATTTGAAGAGTTCCCTCGATTCCTCCGAGATCCCATTATCAAATCTGATCTGATGACAATGAGACCAACTTGGAAGTATACACCCCAAGTGATCGGAAAGGTACAGCGTGGTCATTATGCGTCAGTGATGGTTTGGTGGGGCGTGTCTCATCAAGGCGTCACAAAGCTACATTTTTGTGATAAAGGTGTATCAAGACACAGTCTTGGATCGTGTTGTGAAACCTCTCAGCAATACACTTTTTAAAAATGTACAGTGGACTTTCCAGCAGGACTCTGCACCTGGTACTGGTAGGCACGAACTACCCAAGCGTGGTTTGAAACCAACGTTCGGGACTTCATAAGAGCTGAAGACTGGCGCTCATCTAGTCCAGACCTCAACCCTTTAGACTACAAATTATGGTCAATTTTAGAGGACATGGCTTGCTCTAAACGACACGGCGACATTGAGTCTCTTAAAAAATCTCTGCAGCAAGCAGTGGCGAAATTTCCAATGGAAACAGTGCGTAAATCCATAGATTCGTGGCCAGACAGATTAAAGGTCTGTATAAAAGCCAAAAGTGGCCATTTAAAATAGAATATTATTTTTATTTTTTGAGACTTTAATAAATACGTACATATAAGTTTTAGTAATATTACATTACTTCATTAAAAAAAAACATTTTCATTTGTAGCTGAACTTATGGCCTGACTAGGTATCTATATGTATAATACCGATCGTGCGAAGCCGAAGCGAGCCGCTATAAAAAACTAATTATTCTAGTACTGGAGAATAACTCTGTATCAATTCTAAGAACTACCATTTTTTTTAGGCAAAAAATGTGCTAATTTTTTTAAAAAAACTATACCTACTACATTATCGTCTTTAGACTAAGTATGTATACATTGTCTTAATCGGGAACCCAAAAATTACTCATCCACGCACAATGTAGGGTTCCGTAGTTGCCCTGCACAATAATGCGGTATAAGGCCTTGTTGACCATAAGGTGATGCGGGGCGTTGCACGTCGCGTGTGGCGTGGCGTCTCGCGTCGCGATGGACGTTTTTTCTGTTCACGTAAAGGCGGCGCTTAACGCGGCACTTGTTATCGCACGCGTAAACACAAACATATGGCAATATACGATGTTGTTTATAGATATGCGTGGCGGGGAGTGTAGCGGTGCCCACCGCTGCGTGTAGCTATGCACGCGGCGGCTATCGCTGCGTCGCATGCTGCGACGCACGTGGTGTGTTAATAATTCAGAATTTTGTTTAAAAAAATGTCGAGTTCTGCGATTTCCAAATAAGACTGACAGAAGGTTTTGACGCGGGCATCGCTTCATTCTGTGGGGTTAATCGCGGCGCTGCACGCGGCGTCACACGCAGCGGCTATTCTCGATAAAGCGATGCCCGCATCGAAATCTTCTGCCAGTCTGATTTTGAAAACGCATAACCCAGACTCGACTTTTTTTAAAGGAAAATTCTATGTTTAAAAGTGATTTATTTAATACCACTCCATTGCATAATATAATAATATTCTATGATAAAAGAGTGAATTATTAAGTACCCCGCTTGAGGATTGGCCGCTGCACTCCCCGCCACGCATATCTATAAACAACATCATAAATTGTCATATGTTTGTGTTTACGCGTGCGATGACAAGTGCCACTTCACGCGTCGCCTCTCCGTGAACAGAAAAAACGTCCAACGCGACGCACAACGCCCCGCGTCTCCGTAAACAAGGCCTAAGAAGTTTTCTTTTGTTTTTGTTTCATACTACTAACAACGTTATTTAAGTAATTTGCAATTGAATGTGTAAGAGCATTTTGTTATATCTCACTTGTTCGGCTGTTACTCGTAAACTTGTAAAGTCTACTTAGCTGTTTAAACTTAATTATGTATACTACTACCCTGATTTTTTTCATATCACCAAAAACTACCATTTAACTGGGAGAAGGGGGGCGACTTGACTCTAACAAAAATGGCTTCTAAACGGACCCTAAATCGAAAGATAGTATTCACAACCCCTACTTAAATGGGGTAGGTAAGAAAAAAAATGCATCATCTTTTTACATGTTAGTAGACTTACAAAAAAAATCATGATTTTGTTTCATCACTTTGTCGGCGTAAGTGTGTATATCCATAACTTTCTAGCTAAGACAAACAATTTTTTAGCTAAGCTACGGGCGGACGGACATGGCGAAACTATTAAGATTTTATTAAAAAACTGAAATTTGTTATGAAATGATACATTCACATTAAAGTGCATTGCGAAGAAATATTGCATAGCCTTACATAATGAAGTATTATTAGTCTAAGCATGCAACAATACCTATGTATGAAATGTAGTATCATAAGGTGGTCAATAAAATTAAAGTGTAGACAAACAATGGACGTTTAAGATGATAGCATTCACGAATATCACATTTAAAGCTTAAAATAATCTATCTGTGACTCTGAGTAAACGCGCGGGCGTTTACTGAGTCACAGATCTCAGAGGCACTTACTCGTAACAAACTTTAGGAATCAAATGTCTAAGCCCCCAGGATCTTTATGTCGTGTCCGTGACAAGCCCGTGCGAACTGGTGCATGCGCGTTAATGCATTTCCAAACGTAGCTCAGTATTTACCAATAAGACAAGACTTTGACAGTTCGCACAGCCTCATAAGCTTGCCGCGAACAGGGTTACGGTTCACCCAGGTGTATTTCGATATGTTTTTTAGGGATCTTTAAAAAAAGTGCTTGCCTACTTTTTTTCTAACAACCGACGAGGTTCTCAATTCGACTATATGTTTTTTTTTTTTGTTTGTTAGTTCACCGATTACGCAAAGACGGCTGGACCGATTTGATAGACTAAGACCTACTACTAGGTAAGTACTTTGTGTTCGTTAATCGTAAATTATTCTTGTATATTTAGTGTACAATAAAAAGTATTATTATTATTATTTGTAAAGTTCCCCAAGTTCTTATCTTAAAAAAAAAACCCTTGCAAGAGCATGTCGGTCCAAGCTCAGTGTTGGGCTCCGGAGCCATTGCCGTATAAAAAAATCCAATTTAAATAATTGCACCAGCAGAAGAGCGTATGTTCATGGCACTTACGTCCTTATGGCGAGAAACGCAGTTTTTCGGCAATAACTTAATGACGGTATAATCGATTATGTCCGAAATTTGTTAAGCGATTTTGATTTTTTTCATATCTTTTGGTCACACTGCACTGCACTGCACTTCGGAGCGATTCCAAAAATATTCACTTAATAAAAAAAAGTTTATTAAAAACCTTAAAATGTTTTTAAAAGACCTGCTAAATGATGTGCCATACATTCAGACAGCAAGACAGACAGATGGACATGACAAAACTATAATGGTCCCGTATTTTACCATTTTGGCTACGGAACCCTAAAAAGTAGGTAGTTACATTTTTAAATGCCTCTAACAGTTACTTTACACAATTATACCTAATGCTGGATTTAGGGTCCTTGATGCCCTAGGTTTAGCTTAATGTACTTAGGTACCTAAATGGTTAAGTACGTGTCTTAGGCAGTCACCACAAGAACATTGGCTGGACTGTCGGTCAAGTGGTTAGTGACCCTGACTGCTAAACCGGAGGTCGTGGGTTGAATCCCCACCCAGGATAAAACTTTGTGTGATGAGCACAATGGTTTATTCTGTGTCTAGGTGTTATTTATCTATAATATGTAATGTATGTATTTATAAATATATAAGTATGTTTATCAGTTGTCTGGTTGCCACAACACAAGCTCTGCTTAGTTTAGGATCAGATGGCGCTGGGTAAGCTGTCCCAAGATATATACAACGTTATTCTTGGTATAGTGCAAACCTGAAAGTAGTTTGCTCAGAATCAGTAACGCAATCCATTGGAATAGTTTATGGACCGTGTTTGTTTTCAATTAATCAATAATTCATTCATTCATTAATCATTCTAACAGTCCAAATCCTGCTCACAATGTGATGTGAAAAGTGATCATCACTTATTTTTCAATAATAACCATGGATTACGTACTACGGACGCAATGAGCGCGATAACGTGAAGAACACAAGTCAACTTGAATCTCTAATAACTCTGAAAGTTTTCAATATTTTTATTTTCTTTTTTTTATGCAATTGCTTGAAGTAAAAATCTTGTTGGGGTGTCTGAGCTTTGCACTATACAAAAAATAACCTTGTATACTATTATGATGATGTGTACATAGATTGCAGAAACCGCTGTGCGAGCGTCCTCTTTCATCGCTCTAAGCTTCATCCTATCCTGAATTAGTACAACCAGTTGGATCGAAGACAACATTACTTACATGACCTACTCATTCACACACACTTTTTACTTTAAGTACATAGGCATAGAGTCATCAGTGGCGGGGGGTCAATAAAACCCCATTATTTTCAGTTTCCCTTTGAATTATAGTTACTTAATATTTTAGGTATAAAGAACGCTGTCCACCAAGATAGATATACGGTGTCGGGTTACCTTAGTTTTTTTTAACCCTTCACTACTGTTAGGTATTCAGGTTTATCTCCTTAGTGCTATCCTGTATTGGTAGCTAAGGTACCACAAGACAGTTACACATGTACTTACACAGTATTTTTCATCTGTGTTAATGCACACGACTCATTCTTATTCACTAGAGTTTTGATTAGGTACTTTTATATTTGGTTTTTTGTCAAAATGTCTTCATGACAAGCTCCACATTAGACACATGCAAGTAGGTTCGAACACATTAACGTATGTGGGTAGATTGTTATGTAATACGAACAATCACTAGGTCTCTTCTATATACAATTGTATGAAACCTCTCACGGCTCTATTATATGTCAGCAATTTAACATTTTCACTTTCACGGGTGGAACAAATGTGGTCAATGGACGCTTCCGTAAACTAGGATTGTCTTCTAACTTTGTATGCTACAGTATGCATTATGCAAATGCGCCATGTTATCAAACGTGTCGTTTTTTATGTTACACATTATGACTTATGGCCACTGGATTGTGTAACAAATGATATATACCCACTTACTTAGTTTATTTCGCTCCCGTAATGTTGCGTAGCCGGTTACTATCGAAGAATGTTAAATTAATATGACTTTGCGCGTTTATATTGGTACTTCAATTGGTGTTAGATAGTACACTTTCCAATGGTTAATGTTTGGCGATTATATTACCACAGTCATTTTTCCGTCCACACAACGTCATCTAAACATTGTGGAAAAACTGCACAATTTTACGAGGGGTAAATATCTGATTATTACACAGAGAATAGAATAGCATTGCATTACCGAGTGAAGATTGTGAAAATTAATGCACAACTACTTAATTCAATACATTTGATTGTGACATTTTCAACCGCAAATAAGTATAAAATACTCGTACCTACAGAATTTTGATTTTGATAGGTACCTCATAGTAAGTACATATACATCTACAGGCATGGATATGAAGATATGTAGTAATTGATATTAAGCGGGTAGGTACTTATTCTGTCCTGTACCAGTTCAGAAAAAAAAAAATAGTCAGAGGCTTTCATGGATCCCAGTGAACTTACAAAAATGCCTCCGACTGCATGAGTTATGGTTATCTTGTTTCAATCTTTTTAAAGCAGGTGGGTTTTTTTTAATTTGTTAATTATTTTGTTTATTTTTTCTTCTTTAGTTTTTAGTGCTTAGTTGTAAGATGTAACGTAAAGTAATAACTACTGAAAATTTGAGAGTAAATAAGTAGCTGGTAACAAACTTTAAATCACCTTATATTCTAAACAGTTATTTTAAAAGAAAAATGATTTTTGGAAACCTCATCATCATTTTGAAATACCCACAAGATGATATCCCATATGACATAGTTTGTTGACTTTATTTTTTTCTCTATCACAATATGGCGTCTGGCTGTCATTATTTTGAATTTTGATTGCTGTCATGTCTTTGGTAACACTCGCAAGATTAATACGAATCGATTGACGTATGAATCATCGAAATCGGCCCACGCGCCTGGCTTATATAGTGCCACATAGGAACACACATACACGTCAATCACATAACCTCCTCCGCAGTCGGGTAAAAATGGGGTTTGTTGTATAGAATACGCCTAAACTATGCCTAAAACGTTCAGGTATGAACTAACATTTATTTCATAGGTACTTTACTTTGGGTACTTTAATTATTTATCTTTATTTAGCTAAACAAAATAATAGTCATTTACAAAATTGCACAACATTTAGATTTCTGATACTTATATGTACTTATTTAAAAAAGTCTCAGCAAAAAATAATAACAATATTCTATTTAAAATGGCCACCTTTGGCTTTTATACAGGCCATCTGTCTGAATGGAACAACACCGATGACTGCAGACACACGAAAGAGGCGATCCCAATGATGTCCAAAAACCTCACTCGCAAGTGCGGTTTTCTTGTTCGCCCAGGTAAAACTAACTAACTTAACTATGGTCATGTATGTTTTAGAGGACATGGCTTGCTCTAAACGACACGGCGACATTGAGTCTCTTAAAAAATCTCTGGAGCAAGCAGTGGTGAAATTTCCCTTGGAAATAGTGCGTAAATCCATAGATTCGTGGCCAGACAGATTAAAGGCCTGCATAACGCCAAAGGTATGCCATTTTGAATAGAACATTGTTTTTATTTTTTGCTGAGACATTAATAAATATGTACATAAAAGTTTTAGCAATATTACATTACTTCATTAAAAAAAATGCATTTTCATTTGTAACAGAACTTATGGCCGGACCCGGTAAGGCGCTGCCACTATTGCCACCATATTAGAGGACTAATTCGAAAACAAGATATAAAAATATTAAAAAAGGAGTACATGAGATTGCATAAATCATATTCTTTAAAATATTCTATACAAAGCTTAGGTATGCCTTGTATAGGTACTGTACCTAGGTGTAGTAGAGAGTAATCTATTCTTCTATACTTATAATAAATCTGTAGAGAGGTCAATTCTGTACAATAAATATATTTCCAAAATAACTATCAGGGGGTGATTAGGGATCGATACTGATGCCAAAAATGCAATCAGTAAAATTTTTGTCTGTCTGTCTGTCTGTATAACCGTTATAGAAACAAAAACTACTTGACGGATTTTAACGAAACTTGGTACAATTATTTTTCATACTCCTGAGGTGGTTATAGTATACTTTTCATCACGCTACAATCAATAGGAGCAGAGCAGTGAAGGGAAAACGGGAGAAGTTACTCCATTTTTTAAGCTTCCGTCGCGTGTGCAACCTTAATGGTTAAAGCTACACAGAAATCATGTATGACGGAAATGTTCTCCTTAAAATTATATAAAAAATATCCTTAGACAGCATATGTCTATCTTTTATGGTTGACTCACAATATCGCGTGTAACTCCCGACAGCTTAGCAGTTCGAAACTTTCTAATTATATTTGTCTACTCTTACGTTTATAACACTCTCAGTCATCCCTAATTCAAAAACTTAACATAATTAACTATTCCATAAAAAAGAATCATAGAAATCGGTATATAAACACCAAAGTTATACATGAAATACGCTAATAATAAGCCATCGCGCTTGAATACTGAATCATGCTATCTATCTATATCTATACATATAATAAAATTGTAAATATCACATGTCTGTACATGGCCGAACTTAGTGAAAAAAATATTAGGAAATGTTCGAAAAGAGTATTTAAACACTTTGCTGCATTTTTAGAAATGTCTGTCTGTCTGTTTGTTTGAACACGAATCACGCAAAAACTACCAGACAGATTCGGTTAAAATTTTGCACGTGCAATTTAATAGATGCGGATTAACATTTAGGCTATAAATTATCACGGTTTTTCCCATAGGAGCTAAGCAGTGAGGGATAATGTCTGTAGCTATTTTTCGTTATAAAACAGTAACTACTTGACGGATCTTTATTAAAATTTACAGTTTTATAGTAAATACTATACTTAGTACATTACTCGTATTTACACTATGAATCATTACGCTAACGTCTATGGGGAACGAGTAGCAACGTATTTTTTGTCGCACCATAATGGTTTATCACAATTTTTTCCACAATTAGACATTATCTTTAATTGTAACCCATGGAATACATAACTTCATGCTAAAACTATACACAACATTTTTAAGTTTCATAAGAACAGTTATTTTGACGTGGTATGTAGCGAACAGTATAGCCTCGAAGCTATGCTAGCGGTCTTTGACGACGACGAAGTCTCAGGCTGAAATCTGATATCTGATTATGTTCTTTTTGTATTTTTTAAAATTGTCTTTGTCCTTTTTTAATATTTTTCTCAATGTTATAGTTATTTTTTCGGCCATAGGTAACTTATTTGCTTTGGTTAATATTTTTTTATATTAAAAATCAAGTGAAATATGCACATAAGTAAGATATCTATAGGTATTGCATGCACTGCAGAGAGTAATGAATTAATCGTAGTAGAAATGAAAAATAATATTACATTCCAATTTAACAAGTATTCGATATTTTCCAGAATTGATGTGTTCGTGCTCAAAAAAAAGACATTACACACGTAAAAAAAAACGTGTAGCGCCATCTATGAAATCAAATAGGTCACCGTGATCAAACAATTCCTTATTTGTGAAAACATTTATTAGGGTATAGGTGCATACGATGACGGATTCATTTTTTGCTGAGTGGCAACATTCTCCTATTTATTTAATTAAATTGCTTAAATTAATAAAAAAACATTAAGTATTAGAAGAAACTTTACTGGTTTTGAAAGTAGATGGCGTTGTATTCAATAATGTTCTATACTTAGTAAAAGAAGTTTTAAAATAGTATTAAAAATAAACATATTGCTACCATTTTTAGAAATGTTTGTCTGTCTGTCCGTTTGTTTAACCACGCATCACACAGGTACATCGAGGATCATGTTTTGGGGTTATGGTTGGATATCAAGTGTTCATCAATTCAACGATAATGAATGACTCATCGGCCAAGTGTGAGTAGTTCGGGTGACGGGAGGAGGGAGGTGGGGGGTCATTGTCTGTCAACGCGGAGTCTGGGGGAGGGGGAGTCCATGTCTTTTTTTCTTACTTGCATCATTGTAACATATAAGAGAGGCACTCTCTTATATGTAAAGTGGGGATGTGATTTTTTTCTCACCTACCCCATCGTGTGGGGTATCATTAGATAGGTCTTTTAAAAATCGTTTAGGGTTTGTGAAGACTATTTTTAGATGGATTCCTTTGTGTAATATTAGGATTTATAGTGAACATTTTTGTTAGAGTTAAGTGTTCCCCTGCCAACTAAATGGTTGATGTTGGGTATGTGAAAAAATTCACGGTAGTAGTATAAATACTAAAATTATAAAGAAAACTATCACAGTTAGGTACTTAGGCTTTACAAGTTTACGATAAACATCTGATCAAATGGGAAGTACCAAAATGTTAGTACAAATTCTATTTAAAATTATTAGGTAATAAGTAGGTGTAACGTTGAATGAATGAAACAAAAACAACAGAAAACCCACTTCTTAAGCCGCACACCAAATTAACTATATAAAATAATAGGATAGAACGATTTTTATTTAGTACACAGAAGACACATGTATAGACATTATTATAATTTAACAGGAAAAGTCATGCAGAAGATAAAAAAAGCAATAAATAAAACAGTAAAATAATAAAAATAACAATAGACAAAAAGGAAAGAGACACAAATAACACATATTAATGACAGAAAAACACAGTAAACGAATACCTAAAGAGTCTGTGTTTGGTACTTATTCATTTTCACAAAGCTTTTGGGTGTTGAAGCTATCAATAGATGACTATATGATGATTCTCCGCTGCTGAATCATATCGCGGCTCACCCGACAGGACTGTTTCCAACATATTTACACAGAAGTTATTTCGTAACATAAACTACCTTAATTTAAACCCGACTTTCACGCGAACGAAGTCGCGGGCACAGCTAGTAAATAAATAAATTTATAATATTTTATACATTGCCTGATCACCCCCGGTACCTACATTGCCTAGTTAGAGTATATAATACCTGGACTAAACACATTGCCGGTAACATATACAATCCCACGACACAAAGGTATACCTAACTAAATAAGTGTATATTGTTACTAACCACGCAATGACAATGTCATACATCCTCAATCTGGCAACAGTGAGATTGATCTAGAATCGTTATTTCTGTATTGAAAGTCCGTGGAGATCACTGAACGCGACTTTGGTTTATTTTAGTCTGCACAGCTTACGCGCTCTCTATACTGACAGTACACATTGATATTTTATAAACACAAGACGAGTACAAGTTTTACTTTATATTTTCACAACAATGTCATTACATAGTGAAGCTGAAATTAAGCTGGAGTCAGAGCCCTGTGTTCTAACGTGGAATAAACAATTGTATGTCGGTACAGAGGACGGATATATAAGGGTAAGTCCGATAGTTCTGTTACATATAGATAGAAACATAAATAAACAAATGGTTTTAATTAACCACATTACTTACCTAGCTTGCATTCAATACATTATAAGTTGTGAGGTTCAATTTTTTAAAATATCCTAGATATTTATATTTATATACCTACCTATTAAAACGCAAAAAAAGTATTGGTGTTTACTAAACTTTCGCGATCTGTCAAAATCTTGTCATAATGTTAAATAAAGAGCTGGGCTCAGAAATGCATCAACGCGCATGTGCGCAGATATCTTTGCACCGCGCATGCGCCAGTTCGCGCAGGCTTGTCGCGAAAACGAAAAAAAAGATATTGAATAAGGATCCAGGTATTGGTACTTATACAGGGTGTAACAGAATATAGTCTCACAGCTTTCTGTTACACCTTGTATAAACACTGACACTAGGGTAGCCAACTTTTATTAGAAGAAAAAGAGTATCGAAAACTTCTAATAACATTTCAGAGGGGGTAAATAAAGAGTACGGACTAATAAAAATGAGTAAAATTTGTTTTAAATTTTTAAATAAGTATTTTTGGTATTTTTTGCAGCACATAACAATGTTTTATTGTTTGTAAAAGTATTGTACGACTCACGGAAGAGATAAATGTACGACTTAACTACTTAAACTATTTACATAGATCAGGATTAGTATAGTAAACATTGTGTAAAAAAGAGTATTTTAGCGTACTCTATTTGTGTTATTGATTATAGAGTACGCTCACATGATATAGAGTACAATACTCTATTTTAGAGTACGGTTGACAACCCTAACCGATACCCACCTTGGCTGGCAAGTTCAGGTCGCTAGCATGAGTCAAAGAGTGACAGGAACCCTACAGATTCTTTTTATCTGTAGAATTTCTTACTGTACAAAAGCAAATGTTAGATAAAGCATTGATTTTTCCTCTGATATATGCTATCTTGATCTGAATGCAGATCTCCTAAATAAATATGACCGACTTTTAAATAACTGCATTCGACTCATTTTTAGTCTTCGTAAGTTTGACCAAGTGTCTTCTTATCGTTCCCAACATAAATGGCTTCCTGTTCGTCAGCGCTGGAATTTGCGAGTTGTCACTATTCTCTATTCTGTTCTTAACTCTCCTACACCTTCTAACTTGTCTTCTAACTTTCAATACTTGTGCTCCAAACATAGCAGATACCTTCGATCTTCCAACAACCTGCTTCTCTTATGTCGTGATCATTCTTCTGGATTTGTTGGATCCTCTTTTCTTGTACAGTCAGTTTCACTCTAGAACGCTTTGCCTCCCAAAATTAGAATGGCCCCCAATCGCTTCAAATTTAAGTTGATAAGTGTGCACTCAATGGATCAGCTGAATCACAATGCTAGCAACTTATATTTATTTACAATTTATTTATGTATGTTATGTATTTAAGTACATGCATAAATGTATGTATTTGAGTGCATGTAATGTTTTTCGGTTTATGGATAGTTTAAGTAAGTTTGTATGTACGTGATGGTTTTTTTAATTTATGTACGTATATTTTGATTTTGATTTTATCTCTTACTAGCTGGGCCCCGCGGTGTTATCCGTGGTTTATTAGCCTGTTTAGTAGCCAGGGTGTCCGCTAACTCCATACCAAATTTTATTAAAATCGCTCCAGCTGTTTAGAGGTGAAGAAGTAACAAACATACACACTCACATACTCACAAACTTTCGCCTTTATAATATTAGTGTGATAATGTCAACATATTTTTCAGTTTTTTGATGCCAAATTATCACCCAAAGACTCTTGGAAGGCACATGAAGTGCAGCCGTTCGCTCTAGCAACAGGAAATGATTATTTATACTCATCGTCTAATGATGGAGGCATCAAAGTCTGGTCACCTTCCGGTCAGAAAGTGACTGAATTGCCCTCTACAGGAGCAGATGTCGGTGCCCTACAAGTTTTCGATACAGATGTTTATGCTGGGGATGAAGATGGCAATGTAAGTGATGTAAAAAAATAATGAAATGTACCTACCTACACATCTATTGGTGGACTTAGCTTTGAAAAAAATATCAAATGATCGTTTCTATTCGCTAACACTTGCTAGATCCAGACTGATGAAACGGCTTGTGGATTTTAGATAGTCGTATGTACTACCGACATTAATTTCATTTTACCAATTTTGTTTACAGATTATAATCTATGAAAACCATGTTATGAAAGCTAAATACAATGTGCTGGAAGAAGTCAAAGATTTATGGTTCAACTCGCCATATCTTTTTACGGTTCGGGATCTATACGTTACAGTTACTGAAATTAAACCAGGTATGAAATATAACAGGCTATATTTTATATTTTGTCGAAAGTGGTCTTTGCTAAATAAGAATAACAGCTGCTGATTTTTAAAATAATGAAGTCTAACGGTGAATATATTATCTCTTACTAGTACCTAGTCAAATTAGCTCGAACAAAAACTATTTTACAAGAAAAAAAGTTAAAACCGTCTTAAAAAATATATATTTAAGGTAACTAAAGAGCAAAAAATAATATAGGTACAACAACGAAAAATAATTAAACATTTTGAAGTTGGTGCCGAAAACGTAAAGCTACATTTCCTGGTACCATTATTCAACCAAAACAGTTTTTATTTCTCACTTTTTTGTGTATTGGTTTGTAGTTGATATATGCTTCAATAGCATAATCCAAACTGCTCATTTCTTTTTATAAAATGTTGCAATTTGCAATACAAGGCCGTTGATTTTTGAGGAGTTCACCTGATACTAGACTATCAGTTCCTAATTTGTGTCTAACCTATTTTCAAATTCAAATTCAAATTGTTTATTTGCAAACTAAATTATAAAAGTACAGGACTTAGAACCTTTTTAGGTGCTGCAAGAAATGCTTAATTTTTTTCTTAAGATAGGATTTACGGTTTGGCCGAAAAATCCAAAAAAACTTATACTTAATTGCGACATGCACATTTAATTTATATTCCCAACTTTCATACCAATATCAGCTCTATGTAAACTGAGATGCTGAGATATTTTATTTACGGTCAATAAGTCATTTTGATACTTACCTAGATGTTTTATTTAATTGTAAACATTTTCCATACGTTAATAAATATTCAACGTTAGGATAAGCAGGTGCAGGTATTTGGTTATGCAGGAACCAAAGGTTCCAAGATCTAAAAATAAATAACTATGATAGTTGAAAAGAAAATGCTTTACTACTTAAGTATCTAACATATCAGATCAGAATATACAGTAATAGATTGTTGGTTGTTTCTTGCACAGAAAAAAAGTGCTAAGCTATATTCGATTTAGATAACTTCGCGGAGTGTCTTGCTGTTAAAGTAACGGCAGGCGCTTTATTTTTTAGTATCGGTAAATGTTTGTTTTACACGGATACGTACGTTACATTAAATCAAACTGGTGACTGGCCGAATACTCTTAAGCCTTCATAAGTGTGGCCTACTTTACTTTCCTGCTCAGAATTTCAGCGAGCTCAGCGTTAACGTTACAACTTTAGTATTCCCTACCTATTAGCTATTAAGTCGCATTCTGTTACGAGAATTATTGTATCCTGTAGGCCTACTCTCTTTCTTAAATTTCTTAAGTTTGCGGGGACTACTCTAATTATTTTTTTGATAAGTATAAGAAGCTCGAATCCATGGAAGATTGTCTGGAACAAGTGGATTAAATTGATGTTCTTGGCTCTGTAGATTACCATTTTTGATCGAAACTTTGTTTTCAGTCAATTAGAGTACCTACCTAGGCCTCCTGTATTCCTTACAATCATTTTAAACAGTTTTGTACAATTTCAGAGGAATCAAAAACTCGTTTTATGACGCGGCACAACATAGAAGGCCGCGCGCCGCTGCGGATAACTGGGAACAGGCTGATCTTTGTATCTAGGAGTGGCAATGACTTGTGCCTCCATGACGCTTCTATTGATACAGTCTTCGAAAAGCTTAATGAAGTGAAGGTACTTATTAAATAATTAGTGTGATTTACAATATTAACAAATACCTAATAGTCATATATGAAGTATCCGATAGCCGCAATTGGTAGTACACGAGCGGCGCGTAAGAATGGCGGACGTGTGTCTCGCAGTTAATACTAATCTCTGGCGTGTACTAAGTGACTGATTGTGTGTGACAGTGTATATATAAGGATCTTACAATTAGGTATATATAAGGAGTAAAAATGTCTTATGTTTGGTTGTAGATATGGTATTTGATATTCATGTAGATCCTAGCGATCTGAAGAAGAAACCAACCAACAATAATAGTTTATGATAAAGTAAAAATTAATTTGTAGAATAGTCAAACCGAGATCTATATTAATAATAAGTATAACCAGCTTTAGATGTTGGCTAATCAGCCTGGCCACGTACTACCTAATAGGTATAAAAAATATTTTAATAGGGACTTATAACTATTATTTTTAATCATTTTCAGGTAAGTGACATGATTGTGACAACGTTAACAGCGAGTGGCAGTAACGTCTGGACTGGTGGTTGGGATGGCAGTGTTCGCAAGTGGAAGATAGTCGGCAATAAGCTAGAAGCAGATGGAGAAATCAACCTTGGCGGATGCATCAATTCATTAACTTCTGTTGATGATAAGGTTTATGCTGCTGTGTCAGGAGGAAAAGTTGTTCATATAGCTTCATAGGTTTATAATAGGTACAGTACTACCAGGAATACCTACCCAGTATGTACTATAGGTTTACTTACTAAAATTTACAAACAAAATGGTTAGAAATACTTTTGCGAGCATTTAAAAGTTAAGTCTAAATTTATGGAGTCTAAAAAGTATGATGATACTCTCAATAGTATTATTTTCTCCACTATACACTTTAAACCAGTAGTCCACGAACCACCAGTGGTCCGCAGGAATCAAAAAATGGTTTTAAATTTCACGTGCACAAGCTCAAAAATCACATTCATAGATTATATAGGTACTTACTAGTAATCACATTGTTTCAAAATTTATTTAATTATATTATAAGAAATTAAGAATGTTTTCTATTAAAATAATTTAGCAAGCAAGTTGCATTGAGTTTTAAGTTATATAGTTTATTTTCGGATTAGTTAAGTATAGAGAACTCTTCATTAATAAAGGTATAAACAAAAAAAGGTAAAGGTAACCTATACATGGCTGCGAACAACAAATAACTAAAAGTGGTCAAGAAAAGGTTGGGAACTACTGCTTTAAACTGATAGTGACAACAAAATCCAGCTGTATTTAAGAATTGGGTCGAAAGAAGACTACGGAAGCTCCGCACCGTTATCGTGTTCCTAAAAATACCCTATGATACCAATATAAAAATATACCTTACCTATAATTTATTTATTACATCAATAAATTTATAAAAAAATATTAGTTTGATTCGTAATATTACTTAAAAGAAGTTATTTTTAGGGACTGCAAGGCTGCTGCTCCTCTTCCAATGGGACTGATGAATACCACACTACTACCTAACCATATTCTATACAGGGTTACTCTGGTAATGGTACCTCGACGTATTCCTTGCAGGTTCATAGTGGGATTCAGTGCCGGATCAAGGATGGGGAAAATAAAAATAATTGACAGGTTTTTGACCGATAGATAAACCGGTGACCGGCTGCACTCACGAAAAAGTGTGACGTGACGGCTCACGTTATGTCCTCGTAGCTAAGCAACGCAAATGGCGATTTCGCCTGCTTATAGGGAGTACAACACTTCAGTGTTGTGGCTGTCGGACGCATGCGCCCGGGTCCACTAAAGCTGTCACAGGCATGCTTGTTTATTACAATGTCAATAATGTTTTGACATTTGGAAATAAAAAAGGGTGTAACAGGCATGGTTGTTTTCAATGTCATCAATGTTTTCTTATGACGTTACGTTTTCGACTTTACAGCCAAACATTTTTTGAAGAAATAAGACTTTAGTAGTACATTAAGATTTATGTGCGGTAAGTTGAAAACTACAGCCGAGGCGATATTGCTAGCCCGAGCTGTAGGCGAGGGCTAAAAGAAAGCAGAGGCTGTAATTATCAAAGCGCACGTGTCATACGACGTTTTATAACATATTTGCGAGGAAATAAATTAAAAAAACAATTTAGCGAAAAGAAAAAGTGCGCGGAATATTTTTTACCTGTTCACAAATTAGCGATGCGCGCGCTTTTTTTTTAAGGCAAAGGCACAAAAACAGCCCGTATTACTAAAGTAAATTATGATTTTTGTGTTTTGATACAGATAAATGGTTGTAATTTAAGGTCAAAATTAATTAAATTATAGAATTAAATGTTTATTTAATATATTTTAACTCCCAAAGTTAATTTTATTCATAAAATGTAGACCACTACTTTTCTGACAAAAAAACTCTTTGCTAAGATTTCAAAAAGTACCGTTCGTTTTAGTCGGAGCATCTTGATAAACCGTGCGTTTTACATTACATTACCGCACAAGTACGTAATTAAATACATTATAATAATAATAATAATAATAAACAACACTCTGAGGGCATAGTAGCAGCTCTTGAAATCCTTATGAAACCAACAAAAAATGTCTCATGAGGGTGAAATAAGAGTACACAAACCGCAGGGCAGCTTTGTGGCGAGCTGAATGTGCGTGGCGACACTGCGGTCCCGATGCCTCAGAGAGTCGGTCAGGGCCTCGTCTCCCGCTTGCCTTCACTGGCCGCCAGGAGTGGAACACCAAGAGCGCCCGCAGGACTCTTAACTCTGTCTTGCCTTAATCGGCCGGGCAGAGGGAGGTCGCCAGAGCTTGTACGCTCGGGGGTGGAAGTGTCATTTTCAAGGGCATAACTACGGGGAAACCCGCTCACGGGCCTTCTTCGTGATGTTGAAACCGGCGCCGCACCGCTCGACACCCCGAGCTGCTCACACCTATGTTGCTCCTTGTCGCCTGTTTGGCTGTATGCCTGTGGCGGCAAAAAGAGTTTTAGAAGAATTTCTTAGCTACCACTTTTTGACAATAGTTTTTACACTAACCGGGGAATGTCGTTGGGTACATTTATATAGTGTATACAACAATATTCGCCGGTTTGTGTCACATAGCCTTTAGATTAAAGTGTCTAACGGGCCTCTACGTGTTGGCTTCGGCTCCACGCACGCCTCCCAAATGACCGGGACTCCATAGTCCCGTGATATGGAAACGACATACATAATAATAATAGAGCTTTATTTAATTAAATGATATATTAGATGGAAGATGAAGTATAATTAAAATGAATCGGTGTAAACATTACATATTAGGATTACACATATCAATATCTATAACAACATTACAAATCCATAACTTTGATAAAAAAAAAAAAAAAAATCTAACTAAATTAAAACTGGCAATCAATTAATAACGACTTCTATCCTTTGCGATGTCTAGCCATTTAGGTCCCGCTACCGTCTCTATTTCGTCAGCCCACCTAGCGCGCGGGCGACCTCTCGCTCTAGTGCCTCTTGGTCCGCGCCACGCTACGTATCTAATGGTCCATCTGTCGTCACTGTATCTGGCTACGTGACCTGACCATTTCCATTTTCTCTGCAATGCGAATGTTAAAGCGTCGATTACTTTAGTTCTGTGGCGAATGTCTGTGTTTTTTATCCTGTCCTTTAGTTTGATGTTTAAGCAACTTCTTTCCATTCTCCTTTGTGTAGTTTAGATTTTGTTTCGGGTATTGATGTCAAAAGTCCAAGTTTGACAGCCATATGTAAGACATGGTAGAATTTCAGAATCCAAAACTATTTTTTCGCCGATAGTGGGATATTATTTGATTTAAATATTTCTTTGTGAGCCCAATACTTCTTCCATGTCAAGGCTATTCTTCGGTCAACTTCTTCTATATTTCTGTCTTTTTTAAAAGAAATTTGTTTACCTAAATAGACATACTTCTCAACGTACTCGATAGAGACGTTATTTACCAAAATAGATGTCATGTGGTGATTAGTCAATATTTTTGACTTATCTAGGTTCATCTCTAGCCCTATTTTTATGCTAGCTTGGTGTAAGTCATTAATCATGAACTGTAATTGTTGTGGGTTCTCCGAGAACAGGATTATATCGTCGGCGAATCGAAGATGGTTTAGAAACTTTCCATTCATGTTCATGCCTAGTATAGACCACGGTAAATTTTTCATAATATGTTGCAGGGCAGCAATGAATAGTTTTGGTGAGATTGGGTCACCTTGTCTGACCCCTCTTTTTATATGAATTGTTTTGCCTTTTCTGTCTAGTTTAACTCTGCTAGTGCTGGTATTGTAGATATTTCTCAAGATGTTTATGTATTTTTTGTTATCATTTTGTGCCTTCAATGCTTCCCAGATGCTGTTGTGGGCAAAAGAGTCAAAAGCTTTTTTATAATCTATGAAACCTAAATATAACGGTCTGCGGAATTCTAAGTGCTTTTCTATAACCATGTCAACTACTTGGATATGGTCTGCTGTGTTGAAGCCACCTCTGAAGCCGGCTTGTTCGATGGGTTGGTGTGCGTCAATGTCTGGGCCTATTCTTTCGAGCAGACAAGAAGCGAATAATTTATATAGGCATGGCATAAGACTTATCGGTCGGTAGTTACCTATGTCTGCTGGGTCGCCTTTTTTGTACAGCAATATGATTTCTGATTCTGCCCACAGGCGGGGCACTGTTTCTTCAGTGAGTATTTTGTTCCACAAGACCGTGATAGGTGTTAGTAGCAAGTTTATCGCGAGTTTAATACATTCATTTGTTATCCCGTCAGGTCCAGTAGGCATACTCTCTTTCTTTAAAACGAAATTCATGAATTTTCGTTTGCTTAAATATCTTAAGTTTCCGGGGACTATTCTTATTATTTTTTGGATAAGTACAACAAGTTCGAACCTCATGGACGATTTTCTGGAACGAGTGGATTAAATTGATGTTGCTGGCTCTGTATATCATCACCTCATTTTAGATCGAAACTTCGTTTTCATTGAAATAGAGTAGGCCTCCAGGGCTTTTTACAGACTTCAGTTTTGTTATTTGTTTTGAAACTTCTTGTTCAGTGAACTCCTGAATTTCGAAAGAACTCCTGTTTAGGTTTACAACACTAGATGACGTTGAATATGAATCTGGTTGGCTGTATAGTTCTGCATAGAAGTCCGAAGCTATGTTTATGATGTTTTTACGTGAGCTTGTTGTGGTAGAGCCGAGCTGCAGCCATTCCTTTGATTTATTTAATTCTTTATAAGCTTTTTTCGTGGATCTAGATTTATTTAAGTGTTTTTGTATAATGTTGGTTCTATGGGTATCATAACACCTTCTTATTTCTTTGTATGTTGTTTTGTAGAGAACTTTCAGCTTTTCTTTATCGGTTCTGTTTAATTTTGTTTTGTTTTATAATTGAGTTCTTTCTTTCATGAGTTTTAGGGCTTTGTCTGATAAGATCCCGGAACAAAACACCTTTTCACCAAATTTAATCAATATATGATTAAATTTGGTGAAAAGGTGTTTTGTAGTAGGCAGCCGTTACTTAGTTTGATAGCTAAATAATAAAAATTAATATTTTTAGGCACTCCATACATTTACAAAAGCTAAAAAAATCAGCAAAAATCACCGTGTGGTACATCATTCCACAGGCCTTTAAAAACATGTAAGGTTTCAAATAAACTTTTTTGATTGAGTGAATATTTTTGGAAACAATTGCTCCGAAAGTTGCATAAATTGTATCCTCTCCCCATTGACGACCCTCCTCTTATCTTTTGAACTTAAGTAATTTTATAGGCATTTCTTGCCAATCACTTTATTAAAAAATGCAATAATTGTATTAAAAATCACAAGGGTAGGTAGTGCTTAAAAAATGCTTACTAAAATTATTTCTGACATGATTGGATATACAAGAAAAGGGCGTAAGTGCCATGAATGTACGCTCTTCTGCTGGTACAATTATTCTAATCGGATTTTTTACGGCAACGGCTTCGGAACCCAACACTGAGCGTGGTTCGACATGCTTTAGTATTATTATTAGGTATTTTTTGGTAATTTGTGTATTTTGGAAATTATATTTAGATATGAACTAGCTGTCCCCGCGGTGTTACCTACGGTTTATTAGCCTATGTGTTAATCCAGGGTGTCACCTAACTCCATACCAAATTTTATTAAAATCGCTCCAGCCGTTTCGACGTGAAGAAGTAACAAACATATACACACTCACAAACTTTAGTTTTTTTAATATTAGTGTGATTAAATATTAATGAGACATGAATAATATTTTTCGATCTTACCGACTTACTAATAAAAAATATGGAATAATAAATCACAAATAAAAAAACAAAAAATTAAATAAATAAAACGGGCAAAAGCTTTTAGGACCATGCTCAGTGTAGAGTTACGTTTGTGTGCCTTGCACCAAATCAATGTATTTACTTTTACTACTACATATAGGCCTAAATTATGTAATAGTAAAAAACAAATACGCCACCACAAAATTACGTACATAACTAACTAGTCCCGCCATAAATAATGTTACTTAAAAACTTTTTTTTTTTTCAACTTTTTAATTAGCTACTTTGAATTTGGAACGCGTTTATTGTTTTTAAAAGTTCTTTAGATTTCGCGCCATTTCACATATTTTTCAACCGACGTCAAAAAGGAGGAGGTTCTCAATTCGTCTGCCCTGGTCTATGCGCCGCCTTATTGGACAAGATAGCGCGTCTGTGTCACCGGATATCGGTTGTAACACAGACAGGGGTTTTTCGACGGCGTATGTTTGGTTTTATTTGAATTACTCTGATTTTATTTGATTTATGTGTAATTTTTTTTTCCTACTTATTGTTATTACAATCAGTTACATATTAATATATTTTTTTATTTGTAAAATTGTATTCAAAATACGAGTTTTAATGTGAGGGGAGCTAAATTGTACTCTTATTTTTCTCTTTATCTCAAAAGCAAGACAATATTTGCCTCTTATTTGTTATTTTATTACACATAATTATAATTACAATAAGATATAATTGAGACATTACATGCTCTAGTACATTTTTTTTACACAATACCTGAATAAATCACAGCGGACCGCGCGGACGGCCGCCATGTGCCGTCAAAATGCAGCGCTCGTTTGTAGTCGATTTTAAAAATAACTATTGTTCATTTATACAAAGGTTTATTATATTTAATAAGTTCAGCTTATCACCTACACGTAAAAAAAGCGGCACATCTGTGAGATCAATAGATTTTAAATAAGAATGGAATAAAGAATGTACAAAAAATTGGGTCGTTAAACCGTCGGTCAGCCTTTGATTTTTTAGAGGTAAAAAAACAATTCTTGGCAAAAAAACAATACGATTTTTAGCTTCTTTTTAATAATCTACCTATTACAAAACAAAAAATAATAATGTTTCTAACAAATATTAGAAATATAAGCCGACAAAGAACAACCATAATTACCTGCCTTTAAACAAAAGTTCATGCAAAAGTAACCTCTATGTCAATGATGGTAGGGTTGCCGGTGTCGCTGCTAAAACTCCGCGTTTGCGCGATCGGCCAGTACGCTCGCTCAGTTTTATTAATATATTTGGCCATTTAAACCAATATACACATTTGAAATTGTTTTAAGTTACTTGTTATGGTCGCACTTAACGACTGTTTTAACAAAAGATATATAATTATATTAGATTATTTATATCTAAAATGAAACTATGATAACCATTCTATAATGTCATATTATTTTCTTTTTCATAAATATTAAACTTTTTATATAAAACACTATGAAAATATTCTAACCGTCATCGTATTTCGCACGCGTTTTACGCCGTTTTTTTATTCTAGAAGTTAGATTTATATGGTGTTATTAGCTTTCTATAACTTTCATTCAAATTTTAGGCATAAAACATAGGATGGTTTTCATAAAAAGTTTTATAGAGAAATCACTAACTATATACCGCATGACAGCAACCGAGATTCGGTTGCTACACAGATGCGCGATAAACTGTCAAAACCGGATTTCGGTTGTTACACAGACTAGGGTTTTTTTTTTTTTTGTATGTTTGTTCACCGATTACGCAAAGACGGCTGGACCGATTTGAAAAATTAGTTTTGTATTTGAAAGGGTATACTTCCAAGTCGGTCCCATTGTCCCCAGATCACGATCTGATGATGGGATCCTGGAGAAATCGAGGGAACTCTTAAAATATTAAAAGCACACCTACAGTGATTTAGGTATATTTCATAGTGATTCGTGCATTTACTCTTAAAAAACACCAATTGGTGAAGTGGAACTGATGATGAAGACCAAAAATTACGAGCAGACCTATTCAATATTTCACAATTTGCGATTCAATTAAGTACTTTAATATGGTATTGAGTAGCACTTTAATCTCGATATACTACTATTATACAATGTAATAAAGCTGATAGTGAAATCCTCAACAATTAACGGCCCTGCATCGGGGCAAGCAATATTTCGTAAAAGGATTTGAGCAGATGACATAAGCCTATTGTAACATAAGTGAATTATAAACCAACCCACTAAAAAGTGAGAATAATAATACCTAGAATAACAAAAACAAATTAAACATTTTGAAGTTGGTGCCGAATAAAACATAAAGACTACTTATGTTTTATTCGGCACCAACTTCAAAATGTTTAATTTGTTTTTGTTATTCTAGGTATATTATTTTTTGCTTTTTAGTTGCCTTGTATTTATTTTTGAAGTCGGTAATATTTTTTGTTAAAAAGTTTTTATTCGTGTTCATAACAAATTACAATATGGATTGGGGTGTTAAAGAAAATAGGATTGCGGTGATCGCCTCGCACAAAGTGGTATGGAGCTGTCGGTCATATTCCAGACACTTCAAAAGCTTGGTATCAGCTACGGCTGTTACCAAGCTTTTGTTCGCCGTACTATCAACAGATACAACATCATCATCATCCTCTGTCGAAGACCATAAAAGATCGGGGCGGTCGCGTGCTGTTAGAACTACAAAGGCTGTTAATTCTGTTAAAGCCTGAGTTCGTCGAAATCCCATTAGGAAGCAAAAAATCTTATCGCGAGAAATGAAGATTCCCGTTAGGACTCTGTCGCGTATTATAAAACAAGACCTGAAGCTCGGTGCTTGTCATCGATATACAGGACATGCCCTAAATCAATCCTTACAATTAATGAGAGTGGATCGATCAAAACGCCTTCTGTCGCGATACGCAGGTGAAGGGCACAGAAATAATATATTCACTTTACCGATAAAAAAAAATTCACGATTGAAGAGCACTACATATGCAAAATGAACGTGTACGCTCACAGTTCTAACGAAGCTGCTCAAGTGGTCGGAAAGGTACAGCGTAGTCTTCACCCTGCGTCAGTGATGGTTTGGTGTGGCGTGTCTTATCAAGGCGTCACTAAGCTACATTTTTGTGAAAAAGAAGTGAAAACTTCAGCCGAAGGATATCAAGTCAGTCTTGGATCGTGTTGTGAAACCTCTCAGCAATACACTTTTTAAAAATGTACCGTGGACTTTCCACCTGGTCACAAGGCACGAACTACCCAAGCCTGGCTTGAAACCAACGTTCCAGACTTTATAAGAGCTGAAGACTGGCCCTCATCTTGCCCAAACCTAAACCCTTTAGACTACAAATTATGGTCAGTTTTAGAGCTATAATGGCTTGCTCTAAACGACACGGCGGCATTGAGTCTCTTAAGGGGCGTCTAAATGGGTAATTTTTTACGGCAGTTTGTGGCGGCAATGCTGTGGCCGACAACATGGCAGTACTCTCCAAAATTAATTTGATGGTTGCCGGACGATCGCTGAGCGATCTATTTTCCGCAATTTTGTCCGGCCAATTTTGTTCTTGTTTCAGTCGCCCTCTATTTTATTGTTGCCGGGGTTTGTTTGAACGCGGTAATCTCAGGAACTACTAGTCCGAATTGAAAAATTCTTTCATAAATGGGCTATTCTGTTGGATAGCCCATTTATCGAAGAAGGCTATATGCTATTTAACATCACGCTACGGCCAATTGGAGCTTAGCAGCAATGAGAAATGTTGCAAAAACGGGGAAAATTTACGCAGACGAAGTTGCGCGGGAAAGCTAGTCTATACTAATATTAAAAAGCTGTAGAGTTTGTTTGAACGCGGTAGTCTCAGGAACTACTGGTCCGAATGGAAAAATTCTGTCACTGTTGTATAGCCCATTTATCAAGGAAGGCTATAGGCTATATAACATCACGCTACGACCAATAGGAGCGGACCAGTAATGAAAAATTTTGCAAAAACGGGGAGAAATGCAAAAATTTAAGCATACGAAGTTGTGCGGTACAGCTAGTGCCTAATATTTTCGGAAGCGCTCGGCGTAATGCCTCCTTAACAGTAGTAGATTTTCGGTAATGCATATTTTTTGCAATTAGATGTAACAATAAAATTTAAAAAAATACATGCCTGTATTCCGTAGTGTCAATGCTTTCTAGGGAAGAGAATGGTTATTAATAGAAAGAAAACTGACCATAGCTTATTCTTAATAGTCCTTAAGAAATCACTGACCTCTATACTACTATTAAAGTATGCTGGACAGGCATGTCAAATTGCTGTCACTGTATATAGGGGGTAGCCAGTTCAGCATTCTAGTAGTATAGAGGTCAGTGCCTCTTGTAGCCACCACCCTGTCCAAGCCCTATATAGCAGGGGACATACAACTCATGGTCACAAAGTACACCCAGACTCGGAACAACAATTTGTGGATCGCAAAAAGTGTGTCTCATATGAGAATTAAACCCACAACCACTTTTGTAGCACGCTCCCACCACACCACAGAGGCGTTTGCACGAAGGTGTCAGACATGCTAAGCTTTTGCCTACATGCAAAGCTTGTAAGGTTATAACCATCATGCAAACCCTAGCATGTGTGGCCGCTAGTATACTGGACAGGCTACTCACTGCACTCAACTCATGCAAGATATTAGCACAGTTATGGAGGAGATGGAGGAGCAGGTCTAACTTCATAGTCGTGCTAAAACACTAGAAATAAAAGGCATCTTATCAAGGAAATAATATTTTTTTATAATCCAAGTATTTACAATAAATTAAGTGCATATTGTGTTGACTTAACTGCTACTATTGTAACTGTAAGTTAACAAACTAGAAAGCTAACATTGATATTGATATTGCAAGATAACATTGGTTTATGTCACAATCCCAAAAGATTCATATCAATAAAATAATAAGTTTCACATTTTACTACTTGTACAGTTAGCCAAGAAAGTGGTTTATCGGTTTTCACAAAACTTCCTTGGTCAAGAAGTGAAGTTAAAAGTTAAGGTTGAAATTGGCAACTCTCACTATTAATTGCAGGGAAAATCAACTTTGTAGTTTGATGAGCAAATGAATTTAAACCGCAGGGTTAAAGACCATATTTTTGGCCAACTGTACATCAGACGCCAACACTGACACAGACGACATGTGACAAACTAAATGATAATTTCAACGTCACATAAATCACCATCAGCAGGAAGTTTTACACTTTTTGGGTTTACATAGTTGGGATCGATTGGCGGAAGTCCAGATTTCTCACGACGGCGCAGTTCTAAAAATGCTTCGCGCTGAGCCCAATCTCTGTATAGGGTGTCCGGGGCATAGGCCCATGCAAATCCACCAAATACTAAACACAAAGTTACAGAGAAGAAGAATGATGCATGGTGAGCATTTGTATCATCAGTTTTGTTAGTATAGTCGAAACCATAGCTCACCCAGTTTTCTTCTTCTTTTTTACATTGAGAAGTGGCAGAAGCAGTTGCTGCATCACTATTCTTTTTAGAAGTTGCAATGGTACGACTAACTTTATTAAAATTATTCCACACACATCTCTGCAATACAGGTAATTGACGAAGTTTAATCAATGAGGCCATTGTTTTGGCGTTTCTGTTTGTTTTCACCAACTAGTAATAACAATGCTGGTTATTTTTTCACAAATAGGTTACAAAATCGATTACGAAATCAAAAATAATGGGACTCTAAAATGTCAAAGAAAAAGTAAGTACTAGAGCTGTATAATAATGGTCTATGATTTAAGTACCTAAAGTCGACTAAATTCGGTAGTAGAGTAATGAAATAGTATTTATCGAATATTCAATTTAATCTCAGTTTAAATTCCGCAAAAAGTGAATTCATCGCGTTAAAAAATCCATTAATATACATGAATCTGCTAACGGACTATTCAAATTAGCCTTGTGTAAATTAAATTAGCACACAGGGCACAAGCTGCGAAATGTGCATTATCCCAGCAGAAACTTGTCTCCTTTCAAGATTTGCATGATACAGATTTTCAAGACTCTATAGATTTCAGGTGTTTCTTAGTCATGGTGGTGATGGATTTTATATGCTCTTTGGTGATGGCGCTGATAGCGATCTATCGATGGTTATGCAACACTAGTTGACAGTTGCTATTGAAAGCTTGTGACATAAAGGTCCAAGCGACCAGGTCATTAAAATCCAAAAAAAAATATTTAAATTGAAAGCTTGTCTTTGACTTTGTTTGACACCTGACAGATAATGTTGCTGAATTTGGTACACAGAGTACTTTTGTGATTTGGTGTTCGTGTTCTTTGTATAATTTTGTCACTATATTATAATTATAACTATATATTTTAATATTATTAAAGCAACAATTTTTGCGGCTAAAAATGGTTGTCCGCCAGTATAACGAAGAGTTAAAATACTTGGAAAAAATTAATCCATACTGTTGGAAAATCAAGATGGGTTTCCAACCTAACATGAATGTTGAAGGTGTATTTTACGTTAACAATACACTTGAAAAATTGATGTTAGATGAATTGAGGAATGCCTGTAGGCCGGGTATGACAGGAGGATTTCTTCCCGGCGTGAAACAGATCGCTAATGTGGCAGCATTACCGGGTATCGTCGGCCGATCAGTTGGTTTACCAGATGTGCATTCGGGATATGGATTTGCCATAGGTACCTAACTTATCGTTGCTAACATTGATAAACTACGAAATACCTCTTAGCCAAGTGATTATTACCCAAAGAAAAGAAGATAAATCATTATTTAATTTTATCACTTTACCTCTATTCAGTTTGTACATAACTCTAATAGAGAGGTAAGTGATAACATTCAAATATGATTTCTTTTCTTTTTTATTTATGGTCCTGGCTAAATCACATTATACATTGTAATTATAATGTAAAACATAATAAAAATCATAAATTGTTATATTAAGACATGCTATCATTGTAACACCATTGTTTTTTAATGTGATTACTTCATTAAGAAAAAAGTTTGCCTACTCTTTTCTTGTTAAAAAATACACATCTGCTAAAATCATAATGTATTGCTGGTTTTTATGTTAAACTAGATTGTAAAAATTTCAAATGATGATGCAATAAAATCTTACAAACTTCCCTATTTTTTTCAGGGAATATGGCTGCTTTTGATATGTCTAATCCTAAATCAATTGTGTCTCCTGGTGGAGTTGGTTTTGATATCAATTGTGGTGTTCGATTATTGAGAACAAATCTACATGAAAAAGATGTCCAACCAATTAAGGTATGTATATTTAGGCTAACTGGCCCGCATACAATTCCTTGTTGTTAGTTTATTATGGCTATTTGCAAATTTGTTTTTTTTTAGTATAGATAACTCCATACCAAATTAATTGAAATGCGATTTCCTGTTTCAAAAAAATATATAAATTACTCAATTAAATTAGCATAAAGAGTTAAAAAATAGCTTGAAACTCGTAACATTATCATCATTTATCATGAATCACATTACAGTTTTGCTTTTGTTTGATTGTTATATATCTTATCTAATTAAATTTTGATTTATTACTCCTGTGACTTTGCAGTAGCATTGGATTTGATGTAATTACTGTATTATCATAACAAGTGGAAACTGCCATTTTCATATTATGTGAGATGAAAATTTAACTAATGTCAATGTCGGTTTTCAGTAAAAAACAATGAGTTGAGTTGCGCTCCAGAAGTGCCAGCAGAAGTGTAAACTTTTTTTAAGTTAACTAGCAATGCGGGATTGAGTCCCACATTACTATCAATCTTGTTAACCCCTCCAGTTAAGCTCAAAGGCTTGTGTTAGGAGTGGGTTCACATCAGTAGTATAATAGGTAGGATTCGAACCCGCGACCTCACAATTGTAAGATCGATGCCTTAGCCATTAGGCGACTGCATTAAAATTGTGCATTTTGGCATGGTTAGGGAATAATTTTGCACGAATTGCTTTATTTATCAGTATAAAAGTACTTACTATAATTTATGTGGTTAAATACTATATTCATCTATTGCACTTTCGTACACAAACATTGAGCGAAACAGCAGGAGCAGCCATACGTTTTCCCCACGCGGTAGAAAGAGAGGGGGATATTACCTCCTCTCCTGCGCCGCGCCGGCGGTCTACTCTCGGAAAGAAAAAATTTTCACTTCAAAAATAGATCTTCAAACAGAATACTTTTTAAATTTTGTCTTCTACATATATGCACACCTAAAACTAAATGAGTCCAACAAATTATTACTCCAAAATTTTGTTTGTGCTGTTAGAGACCGACAAAAAGCTTTTAAAATATAAATAAATAATAATATTATGACTGACCACAATTTATTAATTTTATCATTATGAATGAATTTTTTTGAATGATAGGAGGTGATTAATTATAAATAGCTGTTAAATTTATTATTATTTGTTTTATTAATTGCCAGGAACAACTTGCACAAAGCCTGTTTGATCATATACCAGTGGGTGTAGGCTCCAAAGGTATTATACCCATGAATGCCAGAGATTTGGAGGAGGCATTGGAAATGGGGATGGATTGGTCTCTTCGTGAAGGTTATGTGTGGGCAGAAGACAAAGAACATTGTGAGGAGTATGGCCGTATGCTCAACGCTGATCCATCTAAGGTTAGCCTTCGAGCCAAGAAGAGGGGATTGCCACAATTAGGAACTTTAGGTGCTGGTAATCATTATGCAGAAATTCAAGTAGTTGATGAAATTTATGATAAATATGCTGCTGGAAAGATGGGTATAGAGAGAGTTGGTCAAGTTTGTGTTATGATTCATTCTGGAAGCAGAGGATTTGGGCATCAGGTGGCCACTGATGCACTTGTTCAAATGGAAAAGGCAATGAAAAGGGATCAAATTGATGTTAATGATAGACAGTTGGCTTGTGCTAGAATCAATTCAGTTGAAGGGCAAGATTACCTAAAAGCTATGGCTGCTGCAGCAAATTTTGCTTGGGTTAACAGAAGTTCAATGACATTCCTGACCCGTCAAGCATTTGCTAAACAGTTCAAAATGGCACCTGATGACTTAGACATGCATGTCATTTATGATGTTTCACACAATATTGCAAAAGTTGAAGAGCATGTTGTTGATGGAAAAGTGAAGACACTATTGGTTCATAGAAAGGTAAAATATTGTAATATATTTAAATAATTTATTATTATTATTATAACTGTGATAATTTAGTTTGTCGTAATTGTAGGGTTCCACCAGAGCCTTCCCACCACATCATCCTTTAATACCAGTGGACTATCAATTAACTGGTCAGCCAGTGTTGATTGGAGGCACCATGGGTACCTGTAGTTATGTGTTAACTGGAACTCATCAAGGAATGACTGAAACTTTTGGATCTACCTGTCATGGAGCTGTAAGTATCATACTTGCTGTATAATTTTATGATTTTGTAGAGTTACATTGTTAAACTTTTGTGTGTATTTGACAGGGTCGCGCATTATCTCGAGCGAAATCAAGGCGAAATTTGGACTATAAAGAGGTCCTTACGAAGTTGGAAAATCTGGGAATCTCAATTAGAGTTGCATCACCAAAACTGGTGATGGAAGAAGCACCAGAGTCATATAAAAATGTTACAGATGTCGTTAACACGTGCCATGCGGCTGGTATTAGCAAGAAGACTGTTAAATTGCGACCAATTGCAGTTATTAAAGGCTGAATTCAATTTATGTATAATTACATAACATCCCAACACCAGAAGACTTTATTATCGGTCTGATAAGATTTATTTTCGATATTTATTTTTAAAGTGAAGTGTAAGTGAGATTTCATAATATGTATCTGTTTCATTTTTGAATAAAATTACTGAAATAACGTAACGTTTTTATTATTATGACAACAAATAATTAACAATTGGACTATGAATAAATTAATACTTTACGTCTAACTTTGGAGGTATGCAGAATTTATTGTTCTACTAATGACTTAAAGGTTGTCGCCTTTTGATTATAATGGCTTTAATTTATCTGCAATAATCACTAGAAGCGCAGTGCCAAAGAAAAACAGACTAGGAGATATAGCTGCTGTTGTCCGGTCTGTTTCATCTGTAACAAACAAGAATCAATAAGTATAATCAGAAGTGTCAAAGACAGTAAAAACAAATAGATGGTAGACAAAAACGTCCCATAAAAGCAATGTACCTGGACTAATTTGTTCTTTTTCTTCACTACTGCCTGTTGTCCAAGCTAAACATCTGCTGAGTGCACCCTCCCATCTAACCCGACGTATATCCCGTTCTGTAATGTATTAGATATTTAGCATAACCTTTATCTATAAAACCATTATTAAAAGACTCATCCCAGTGGCGGATTCAGCGAGTAGGCCTGGAAATTGTTATCAGTGACCCGATCAATACCCACCAAATCCACCACTGATTATATATTGACCTCAAGATTACCTTCGGAAGACATTGAGGATAAAAATGTATCTGCAGGTGGACTTGGCGTGCTTATAGGCCACACACGTAGTGCTCGTCCTACTACAATCGCTACTCCCAGAGCTGTACTTTCCATCATCAATGGACGAATCTAGAACATAATGATTAGTAAATATATTGTTGTTAGCAAGCTATTGATAAAGATTTAAATCTTTGTGATGTACAAAAATATTATTAAACCACATACCACAGGAATGCCAAGAATATCAGCTAGCATTTGCATAAGAAGTGTATTCTGCGCCATACCGCCGTCTGCCAGTAGTCGTCGTAGAGGTGCACAATCTGCTTCCATCGCAGCCGCCACAGTCCGTGTTTGATGGCACACTGCTTCTAAAGCTGCTCTCACTATATGCTCACGGCGTGTTGTCGAACTTATTCCGCACATTATTCTGCATAATTATAGGACATTGTTATTTAACTGTCATGTTAATTAATTCCAAGCACATAGAGGCTATTATTGCGATTTCATTTTGTACTAAAATATGGGTGGTGATATTTACCCTCGGGCATCCTTCCTCCAATATGGAGAATATAACCCATTGAATGCTGGTACAAAACAAATGTTCCCTTCATCGTCGTCATTGACCCCTGCTGCCAATGCCTCAGTATCTTGAATATCACTGATGAGTCCTAGACCATCTCGTAACCATTCTAACGTATCGCCTGTTTAAAATAAAAAAAAATCATAATAATTGTCTATTTGAAATCTAGCTTCGAGAATTCGACTTAAATTTCGATTTTTTTTTTATAGATTTACCTGCTATGGCTACAGACCCCTCTAAAGCATAAACAGGTGGTGAGTCTTGCCCAAGTTTATAAGCTACAGTAGTTAGGAGGCCTTGTTGTGAATGTATGATTGAATCACCTAAAAAATACACAAATATTGCATACATTTGAGGGTAGAACAAAATAAAATATCTCATAGAAAACTAATAATAACCTGTGTTGTACAATAAGAAGCATCCTGTGCCGAAGGTACATTTGACTTGACCAAATCGCATGCATCCTTGTCCAACGAGGGCTGCTTGTTGGTCCCCCAAACACTAAAGTGTGGTGTTATTGATTAGGTAGGTACATAAAATATATAGTAAGGTATATGACATTTTAGTGAACAATAAGTCTCAAATATTTAATGTGCGGATTTCCATCTTCATGTGTGGATCAAAACACAAGTTAGTTGTTTTTTTTCTCACATCTGGTTATGGCTTTGCAATTTGTTTGGTACAGTTTTGTACATAACAGTCAGCCTGAAAAGAATTGTTTTCTGCGTGCTCAATTACCTGTTCTGTTCAAAACATTAAGCATACATGATCATGTATATCATGAATTAGGTAGTGATGAGATGGCTGATGAAAAATCAGTTCCCTCGTATCCGTTTGTAAAAATTAGTTAAGTACAAACAAATCTCATATATTATGTAGCTAAAGTACAGTCCTACATAAAAAAAAATCGGGCTATTTACTGTATTTTATTATCTATACCTAATATTATAAAGCTGAAGAGTTTGTTTGTTTGAACGCGGTAATCTCAGGAACTACTGATCCGAATTGAAAAATTCTTTCACTGTTGTATAGCCCATTAATCGAGGAAGGCTATAAGCTATATAACATCACGCTACGACCAATAGGAGCGGAGCAGCAATGAGAAATGTTGTAAAATGGGAAAAATTTACGCAGACGAAGTTGCGCGGGACCGCTAGTATTATTATAATAGTTCGTGGGCAGGCACCAGACAGAAGAAAGATTCCAATATATTTTTAGCAACATTCATTGGACAAAAAAAGTAACTGAACACATAATATAATATGGTTAATGGTACATTATTAAAATAAAAAAAAAATGATATTAGTTGAATATTTTTTAACATAATATATTAATTTCCGAAATTAGTATGTTGTCGTAATTTAATCAGAATATAGTGTATTATAACAACAATAAGTATTATTGTATGGTGCAATTAATGTTAAAAAATAGTACATTAAAAAATTATAATAAGAAAACCAGATCAGATTTAACTGTATTGTGGCATGCTGTTATCATATGCAATAAAAATTGGTTACGGAGGGTAATCTTTGAATATGTCTGGCACCAGCCTATTAAGGTAGTTAAGAGATACAAACACAGGAAAAACATTAACCTCCTGTAAGCTTCGCCGTAGGTAGTCAGGTAAAAACAATAAAAACTGACCCCAGCAATAGGTACGCCCTGAAGCGATCCTGAAGAAATATAACCATATATTTCGGCAGAACTTTTTATCTTTGGTAATATTTGTACTGGGATGTCGAAAAACCGTAACAAGCCTTTATCCCACTGCAAACTTCTTAAGGACATTAGCTGTGTTCGAGATGCATTTGTTACATCTGTAATATGTGTTCCACCATGGTTCCCACCAGTTAAATTCTAAAAAAAAGTTATTTAAAGTTTTAATTTAAGCATATATAAATATATATTTTTTAGGTAGATAATAAAGATTGATACTAAATTAATTTTTATATAAATTACTTTCCTGTTGTATGTGTGTATCTCATTTGTATTTATAAATCACTAGATGATTTCATCTGCCTATTTATTACATGAAAACCTAAATTATAAAATTCATGTGAGGTCATTTATGCATGGCCCCTAACTACTTTAGTTATTTTCATTCCAACTACAATTATAAGTAATATCTTACCCAAATTAACCAGGAGTCCACAGTGCCAGCCATACATTCTCCAGTTTTTACAGCACTTTTTACTTCTGCAACATTTTGCAGCAGCCATTTGAGCTTTACTGAGGAGAAATATGTGGAAAGGGGAAGCCCGCTTGTTTGAGTGACAGCATGGATACATGATGCACCTTTGGTTTTGATCAACTCATCCACAATTTTTGAAGTTCTTACATCTAACCAAACTGAAATTATATATTAAAGGTAAATTTCATTACAGGCTCAACCAAGTCAATTGATGAGGTGTGATAGTACCAGTTCAGATAATAGCAGTGGAGAGATCCGTTAGGTTTGGGAGGGACTTGACCCTGTTGAGCAATCCAGGACAGGGTGGTTTGACCGCATTAAAAGTTTTTATAAAGGTAAACTTGAAAGAAGCATATATACACAGGACTCCAATACTTTTGGGGAGTGTGGGACAGGCTTAATGCCCCTTAGCCCTTGTGTGTGGACTACCCTCCGCTTATTACATTCCATACCATATCAAGCTGTAATGGTGTATTATGTACAATTACCATACCTATGGCACTATAAAGAGGTTGTCCAGTCACAGAATTCCATACTATTGTTGTCTCTCTTTGGTTTGTTATACCAATACCAACCACATCTTCAGGGTTAATGTCAAGTTTTTTCAAGTTATCTATAGTTACCTAGAAAAATTAAATAAGTTATAAACAATCTGTTATTTGCATTACTTTTAATAGATTGTGACACAATTCTCCATTATCTAGTGATTGACACAATCTGTGAGTACATTGTAAGATACACAGTTTTATC
This sequence comes from Herminia tarsipennalis, assembly GCA_945859575.2. Classification (NCBI taxonomy): domain Eukaryota; kingdom Metazoa; phylum Arthropoda; class Insecta; order Lepidoptera; family Erebidae; genus Herminia; species Herminia tarsipennalis. The sequence continues at coordinate 13,135,559 of OX243840.2, forward strand.
TATCAGAACAATAGAAATAAAATAATAACAAAGGATTTTTAGGACAATTATAGAAGTTACCTCGATACATTCTAAAACCGCACTAAGAATTTCCAAGGCATCCTGTTCGACCCATCCTTCTTGAGGGCTAAATCGTTTTAATGGTATTTGGTGATAGGTTAGTACTTCCGATGTATTAGCTGCAAAAACCTGTAAATAGAGCTTATATGAAACTGTATTGTAACGTTAATGTAATAAGCGCAGGAGCATTGAGCATAAGGGAGCAGTGAGCATAAGGGAGCAGTGAGCATAAGGGAGCAGTGAACATAAAATATTCTAACTTTAATACGGATGTTATTACAGTAAAATTACCAGAAATTTTACGTTAGAAGTCCCTTCATCTACCGCTCCTATTAACGGTCCAAATCTTCCGAATTCTCGCATAATTATTTTGTATTTACATAGTGAATTAAGTGCGAACCTATGAAAAGGACAATCCGACAATCAGCTGTTTGATCAATCAATTACTGACATTCTGACATACGCGCTACGCGCCATATTTGACAGATTTGTTCCTCCAATGTAATACTCTACTCTTTGGATTTATTTGACCAAAGAGTAAAGTGCCCTGTAGACGACCAAACTGTTTGTGAAATAAAAAAAAAATGTTTGTCAAATAATTTGATAGTCTACCGCTATTTAAATAATAACCTGGTTTTCGAACTTACACAGTTGAGAGGTTAATATTCTGATGAGTGATCCATACCCTATGATATTGACTGCAAACAAAATCAATGTTTTGATCGCGCTATCCCTTTCAATAAAAGGAAATATTGACTGCAAAGCGTGAAAGAGAGAAAAATCTCGTGCGGCCTTTGACTGGTATTGTAGGCAGGTATCTACAAAGTAGCGTTTTTTTCTGTGCGTGTCTTTCTAGAAAGTGGTTATTTGTGTGAGGTTATGGCGCAATCCTGATCTCTTCTCTATGTCAACGAACAAGTCAAATAACTAGATCTTCTAGACTCTAAATTTCATAAAAATCGCTTGTTCGTAAATAAAATTCGTTGTTGATATTTAAATAAAAAAATAAATTATAAAAATAAAAAAACCCGCCTGCACAAAAAAGATGGAAACAAGATCCCCTACATAATTATACAATTTCATGCAGTCGGAGGCTTACTAAGTTCATCGAGATTCATTATTGCCTCCGACTGCATGAAATTGTATAATTATGTAGGGGATCTTGTTTCCATCTTTTTTGTGCAGGCAGGTTTTTTTATTTTTATAATTTATTTTTTTATTTAATACTTTTTAGTAGTTGTAGGATGTAACCGATGTAGCAACTTACTTTTATCACAGCTATTGTCAAGTATTGAAAATTAAAAAAAAACAATGGTTGTTTACTTACTTTTTTAGTATAAAAGTCATAATCATGTTATACCTTTTTGAAATGCTTAAGATGAGCTCTTTAATTTGTTACCCATATTGCAGTATTCGAAACAATTTTTTTTTCACACCATATTTGTTTTTTAAAAACGTAACCTATCTAAGAACACTTGGGCGATTAAGACGAATCTAACGACGTGTGAATTGTATAAATCCGTTCAGTGGATTGTGAGATATCAGGTAATAAAGAATATTACATACATACATACAAGATACGCGCGAAAAACATAACCCTTCTTTACAGTAGGGTAAAAAGGTATTCATTCCTATGCCGTTTTGTTGAAATCTTATGGGGCGTCTAAACGGGTCATTTTTTACGGCAATTTGTGGCGGCAATGCTGTGGTCGGTAACATGGCAGTACTCTCTAATATTGATTTGATGGTTGCCGGACGATCGCTGAGCGATCGATTTTCTGCAATGTTGCCCGGCCAATTTAGTTGTTGTTTCATTCGCTGTCTATTTTATTCTTGCCGGGTTGTATAGCCCGTTTAGGATACTGGATCATGCGCCATACAATTGCACTAACACTGCATACACTTACACACAATTGCATAGCCATTATTGGCCGAGCAATTAGTTGCCAATAGTGCCGACACAAATTGCCGTAAAAAATGGCCCGTTTAGACGCCCCATAAGATTTCAACAAAACGGCATTGGGATAGGAATGAACAAAGACAAATCCGTGGCCGGCGGGAATATGTTGACATGTCCAAAATGACAACTTTACAGGGCCGACAATTTAAACTTTGACGCATTATGGTAAATCGAGGTATTTTCTATACTTACGTATTTCAGTTGGTTTTAGGTAAATATTATGCGATCTATCGAATTACGTTATGTAATAAACTGAAATACTTTCAGTTTTTGTAATATTTGACTTATCAATTCCTTCCCCAGTGACATATCAATATATTCCCCAAATAAGCAAGAAAAACTTGTTGATAGAATATTCGAAAAACATATTATTTTTAAATAATTATTTTTTTAAATATGCCAGGCATGTAAAATATATTATGGTAAAATGAAATAACTGTTGTTTCTTTCATAATTTTTATTTTATACATAAAACTGTAGGTAGGTACCAAAGTTATGCAAAATATCAGCCTCTTGTTAAGAATAACTTTTTATTTAGTATTAATTTAGGCAAAATAAAAAGGACATAATTTACATACAAGTAACATAACTTTAATAAGAAAAGGTAATCTTTAATATAAAAATATAGGTAACAAAAGAAAAAGCTTTAACTGTTATTAATAGTGAGGTTCTAAATCGGGGTCATCTTCGTCGAGATCAGGATCGGTGGGGATAGATCCATTAGTTTTAATATTTTGGTAAAAATCACGGAAAGGTGGGTCTATTAAATCTAAAAGGTCCATCAAATCTTTCTTTTTTTCAACGCTTATGGGTAACGGTTCTTTTGATATTTCTCTTAAGGTAAAAGCTTCATTAATAAGCGATCTTCCTCTTTTTTTAAGGTTCACATAGCTGAACTCAGACTCCCTATCTAAATTAGCTTTAAAATTAATTACGCCAAAATTTGATTTACTATACTGCAACCATTTAACTGGTTGCCATATAAATTTTTGTCCAGCATTATCAATTTTTTTTAAAGAAAATGGGCCTTTCTTTGATTTTAACTCTGAGAAGTCAAAGAAGTCGCCCAATGTCATTACTACCACTTTAAAATGTTTCTGTACCTTGCAAGTTCTTACAAGCTGCACCCAATCATTCAAATGATTTATTTTCATCTGAGTTCTCTTTTTGGTTTTTTCTATAATGGCGTGGTCCGAGTCACACTCCATGTGGGTGTGACCACTTATAAGGAATTTATGATTAATTGTTTCCAATGTTGAATGACCCTGCAATAAGTGCATAAACATCATGGCTACAATATTGTTTTTATTTTGACCGCCACAAGTGTCGGAATAGAAAATTATCTCCTTCACGTCAGATGGCAATCTTTGACAAAAGTGCCATAAACACGAGGCAATTTGGTTTGCTCCTCGGCCGCCTATGGTCTCGTCCCACATGTAACACGTAGCCTCATTACTACCTAAGTCGTGAATGGTCAAATTAAAGGACCAAAGCTGTCGCTTGTAGAAGGAGACTGACGTCTTTAAATAAGGCGTTGGCAAGCATTGTTGCAGGTCAAAGGCAAATGCCCTAATTGAATTATCGTTCTTTATAATATCTTTATCGACCCTTTTTTCACCATAAGCTTTCTCAGCCAGAGATTGATGTTCGGCTAGTTCTGCAAGCAAATTAATTTTGCGATCTTCATCTGCAACTTTAATTTTAGCAGTGAAGACATCGCACGTATTGCAGGTATCTTTTGACGGTTGTTTGAAAGAGAGGTTAAGATCATGGAAGCATTTAGAGTACAATTTTAAAGAAACAGGGTTCGACGTAGATGATTTATATTCCCGGTACATTTTAGCAATGGATAAGTCAGCAGCAAGGTATTTCTTGCCTGTAAATTTTCTGCAATAGTGGCTTTCGTAAGCCGGAAACCTGGATATGTGGTCACGGACAAGTCTCATTTCTTCCTCAGTTTTTTTATTTTTTGGGACCTTACGCCCTCTTTGGTCATTGTCTATGATACCGGTTGGAGATTGTTTCTTTTTCTCAATTATCACATTAACAAAACCTTTAGTCTCACCAAGTACTTTACAAAAGCACTCTTTACAAATTGGTCTTTCTTCGTTCGATATCAATAACTTATACACACAGTAGCAGTCTCTATTTTTTTCTTTGCAGCCAGTTCTCTGGGATTTTTTTGGTAATACTGTAATTGATTTAGACACAAATGCTGCTCTTTTGTCTCTTTGGCCTAATTTCCAATAATTATCAAAACATTGTTCTCTTTCAGTTACTGTAAACCTTTCAGCACATTTTAATCTACATAGACTCAAATCCTTTGTTTGTCTATCAAGAACTACCTTACCCTTTTCTGAAACATAACTTTTTCCACTATTTCTTAAAATCTTACATTCTTGCTTTTCTTTTCGTGATCTGCCTTTGTTTTTTTTTGTAATATTATCAATAGTCTCTGCAATATTAGTAGGTGTAGGGGTACACATTTGTATAGATATGTTACTTTCTAAAGTTTCACCATTGTTGGAGGTTGATTCGCAATCGGTTTCTGAATCGTCCACTATGCGTTGACTTGTGTTACGTACTTTATGCAGTGGAACCTTGACGCTATCATCACTAGCAGCATCATAGCAACAATACCCTTCGATTTCCGAAATATCGCTGTTTTCGATAACGTCTATATTGTCAGTTTCAAGTTCTGCTTCAGCTAATACATCGAATAACTTCTGAGTTTCGGGTGACATTGCTCGTATAGGAGACGATGGGGGATCAACATTACTACTGTCTATGTTTACTGCCGAAGATGATGCCAATGGCGGAGAAATGGTACATAAAGGGTCAGATTCACCTAAAACAACAAAAAGACCATAATCATAGTCAGTCGGTAGACCATAAAGTTGTAGCATCCATATCAACTTGGAACTAAACGTATCTATACCGACGTCAAACACATGTAAACCTAACGTAAGCGAGGAACAAACGCTGATCAGGTATGTCAATTCGGCTACGGCTAGGAAAGTTGTCCTGATGGCGACTGGGAGGGCGTAGAGATTTATAAGCGCGGGAATGACGAACCTTAAGCGCTTCGGTTGGTAGCGGCTAGGCTAAGGTTATCACTGACCATCAGGTAAGCCGTCAGCTGCTCATCTGCCACCAGCAGCAATAAAAGAGAAAAAATACAAATTGACATGTATCGCCCACGTTGCAGCATGCAGTTGATGCAGTCACGATCTCTTTCCGAGTTGATACATGTGCTGTCTTTTGTACTCATTTAATAAAATTATTTTAGATTTTTCGTGGATTCACACCACGAGCTTTTTGAACCACGGTGAATTATAGGAAATACACTTTTGAAATGTATCAAGCGGAATTTGGTTCAAACGGCTCGTAGTATGAAACAACGAAGGGATCTTAAATACAAGAATCACTTACTCTGTAATTTTCTATGTTTTGTCTTGAATGATAGAGGAGTTAGTGGCGAAAATGGTGGAGGGGATATTGAAGATAAAGCATCAGCATTAGAAAATAAAGCATCGGGGCTGCATTCATCTAAAGCAAAGAAATGTAAGCGTTAGCATACATTATTCACTTAAGCGGGAACAAAAATGTCAATATTTATCGATTTATACTTCGATTTTCACTTCGCAAGATTCGGTTACCAACACAGGACAGTAAAAATTTATAAAATATTTAAAAAAAAGTTATAATAATAAGCATAAAGCTAAGGGTGCATTTTTATACAGCTGCGTAAAGATATCGCGAGACATGTGCCGCGAACGAGACATGCTCAATATCGCAGTAAGTTATAACAAAGCGTTGTGCGCCGTGCGTGGCACGTGCCACACAAGGCAAGTTCGATTATTTGTAATATGTGAGTGAAAATTGTGACCATAGCCCTTTACTAATATTAATAATAGAGTAGAAAATCGTATACAAACCATATCATTACGTACCTTTGTCATTTCTTCCCGAAGATTTCAACTTAATTTCTTCTCGAAGCTCCATTAATTTCCGTTTCCTGAGCATTAATTCTGTGAGAACAGTCATCTGATTCTGAAAACATAAAATAAGTACATTACAGAATAGGTTAAACAATAAGAAAAATACGTCGGTAGATAAAAAGTTTATCTACCGGCGGCGTATTTAGCTCAAACATACAGTAAATTTTAATTATTTTAAGTGACAATTCGATTAACATAATAATCATCATCATCATCCTAGCGCTTTCCCATCGATTCGATTCGATCGATTAACATAATAATGTAACTTGATAATATGAACTCCAAACTTATGAAACCATGATGAAACCCCTTGCAAGTCCCACCCCCTATGAACTCTTCATGATCCCCTCCCATGTGAATCCACCTCGTAAACGCCTATGAACCTACAAAACCGTAAACTTGTAATTCAATCTTTTTCAAATTTTACAGCCAAACACCCAATAGCAAAAATACCTACTCATTATGTTATTACGTAAAGGTTATCTCCCTTCATTTATCAAACACATTTAGAATGACTTTTATTTCATAGCGGCAAAAACTACAAAAAACACGCCCATCTATAATCATAATCGGTATTATACCTACATAGTACAACATAGAATATTATAAACGAAATAACTAAATGTAATAAACATTAGTCTGATACTATCACAACTAATGTATCTTCATCATCATCATTCCAGCCGAAGGACGGCCACTGCTGGACATAATATGCCTCCCCCAAATGTTCAATACATTTAGGTATTTCGTTTGAGTCGTCAGATCTTTTACAAGTTATTGTCATCTGATAATTTATAAATCGACCATGATCATACATGAACAATAGGTAATATAATAAAACAGTAGGTACTTACATTATCCATGTCTTCCATTTCACAAAACAAACTTTAAGAAAACAATAAACAATCAAAGCTTCTAAACACAGAACGTTGGACTTCGTTATAAGTAGTGTTGCCGCTCAATAGTCGACTATTGATAGTCTATCGATAGGCTATCAATAGTCGACTATTGTTTGCCTATCGATACGTCTATCGATAGAATCGATAGTGTCGATACTATCGATTGTATCGATAGCACCGTTAGTATAAATACTATCAACACACAGTAATACTATCGATAGCATCGATAGAATCGTTGTCCAATATCCAATGTACTATCGATACAATCGATAGTATCGATACTATTGGTACTGAACATAGCAATGACAATTGATAGTATCGATAGTATCGATACTATTTGTACTGAACATTGCAATGACAATTGATAGTATCGATAGTATCGATGATATCGATAGTTTTGTTATATTGATAGTGACCTTTCGTTCAATAGTATTGGTTGAAGTCTGTAGTCTACCACTATTGTGAATTTGTGACCATACTTACAAGAGGGTACATTGATAAAATTTAAGTTGATAGTTGTATAAACTTGCCTACCTACTAGCTACTCAAAGTAATATTATTTTGTGCATTGTGTGTATTATCACGTCCGTCGGCGTTGTGCATAGTGAAATTAAACCTAAAAAATGAATTCCGAAAGATCTGAAAGTACATCGCATAAAAAAAAATCTGCTATGTGGAATTTCTTTATTAAAAAAGGAGCGGACAAAATAATTTGCAAAGACTGTAGAATAGAATTTAAATATAGTAATAATACGTCTAATATGAAAGACCACTTGAAGAGGAAACACCCTGAACTATTAATATCAGCAAATTCAACCCAAACCACAGATCTAAATGAAACTAGTGAAATCAATCCAAGTAGTGGTGCTTTAAAATATGCTGTAAATTCCACAAGAAAAAAGATGATCGATACCAAATTTTGTAAAATGGTAGCCATAGACATGCAGCCCCTTCGTCTGTCAGAACACGAAGGTTTAAAGGAATTTGTAACTGCTTTAGACCCAAAATATGAAATGCCCGGAAGGACTACGTTATCTACAAAACTTCTCCCGACACTTTATACAAAAATGAAGTTACGATTGATGGAGATATTGCAAGAAATCAAATATTTAGCAATAACTGCTGACGCTTGGACATCAACGAGTAATGAAGGTATCCTTGCTGTAACCGGACATATTATTATCAACCGAAGACTAGAGTCTGTTTTATTAGCAGCGAGAGTGGTTGAAGGTCATCACGATGCCGATAATTTATCCTTTGTAAGTACCTACTTAACTATAATCTATTAATTTTGCCTTCAGACAAAATGTTAACAAAGTTTGCTTGTTTCTATACAAACATTAAAAGTAGGTTATATATGGTGTTCCAAAATCAACTGCAAGAATTTTAAACAGTGGTTCGAAACGACATTTGAAAAAGTATTGTTAAAACAGAATTTGTATTTAACAATCCCTTACAAAAAATATGCAATGTTTTATAACTCTGAAATCGAATTAGTGATAATTAATATAAACAAATCAATGTCATTATCAAACTGACTTGTCAGTGATGTCAAACATTTTCTAAAAAATAGTGAGTGCAATTTATTTGTGAATTTATGTTTCGAGTTCTGTGTTTTATAATTTACTCTATATTTATGTGGTAAATATGAAAAGCAATAACATAAACGAGATGTATTTGATTTAAAATCTATAGAACAGGTTTTTATCTGTTACGAACTTTATACATGAAATATTACAAAAATAAACTTTCAATCACGTCAAGCGTCAAGTAAAATGATTTAGGTATTCAAAAAATGGTTGGAGATCAATCATAAACGATTTTTAAATCAATAAACCAACTGTTGCGAATTTTTGCTCATTGCCTGCAGGATGAAATATTTTCGTACCATTTTTATCTCCTAATTTCGAAAAACACGAAATTATTGTTTATTTATTATATTATCGATCGTTTACCATCAGACGATCCGCTTGCTCGTTTGCCCCCTATTCCATAAAAAAAAAATATTATATCAAAGGGTTTTCATTCGGATTTATTTTAGAGGTATTTATATGGTGAGAATATTACTGTAACATACAATTTGAACGATTTTCAACAACCTACTATGGGCCACGTATTTTATTACAGTGGCAACACCTTTGTTTACATTATTTATCTATAATTAAATTTGCTGGATCTAGCTGTATAATAATATTTAAATGAGCTCTTAGTTTTGTATCTATGGACGCAATGTCAATATATAGCAAAAATAATTATATATAGCAGTAAAATAACATAACCAGTATAACGACCCTTGCAAGGTAAATCTTCTTAAAGATTTACTATGTGAAAAGAGACCAATTTAAAATATTTTTGCTAGATATTCATAACGGCAACATGTAGACGCTTGGTAAATTCACAAAATATTTAGATTTACTTTAAAAATTAATCATTCAATATAAATAAAACAAATATTTTATTTGAAAAATTATGAAAATAGTAAAAGTGCTTAAAAAAAAATTTTTTGTAGTGTGTTTGTTTTTCGATACACTACACGCGAAATTCTTGCAGTATATTTTGGAACACCTTATATAATAATACATACCACCAAATTATAAACTACGGCTACTGGAAATGTTTTTTAGTGAAACTTGTGATTTTGACATACCTAAGTCAGGTACCTATCTACTTTTAATCTATAATAACTAGTATAACTATATAATAACTAGTATATTATACCGATTTTATATTATATATCTTTCAAAATCGGTATATGAGGAACCGAGTAAGCATGAAACATTGATCAGTGGTCAAATTTCAATAAAATTACCGCCATTTATTTAATAATATTATGAAGTTTATCGGAACTATTATTATTTACAGGTAATTGCATCGATTTTGGAAGAATTTAAGTGCCGCAGTAAAGTTGTGGCTATAGTTACCGATAACGCTCCTGTGATGATAAAAACGGCAGAAATATTAAAAATAAGGCATCTGCCATGTTTTGCGCATTCCCTGAATCTTGTAATAAAACATACTATTCTTGATTCAGAATGTAGTGCTCTAAAGGAATTACTTGATAAGTGCAAGGCCATAGTTTCATTTTTTAGGCATAGTACTTTAGCTACAGACGAACTAAAAGGTATGCAAAATGAGCTCAAAAAACCACAGTTAAAATTAATACTGTACGTAGAAACCAGATGGAATAGTTCATTTCAGATGCTCAAGAGAATATTCGAAGTTAGAGATGAACTATCGGTCGTTTTATCAAGGAATCAAAGGGCGCCCTCAAACTTATCTCCACAGGATTATAATTTTCTTGAAGAGGTAATAAAACTTTTTGAACCAATTGACTCCTGCACTGAAGCTATATCAGGAGAAACGTACTGTACTATATCAATGATCATTCCTTTAATAAAAGGTTTGATGCTGAATTTTGCTCAACTAGAAAGAGATATATTATTAGAATCCTCTAGGAAGGTCGTTGAAACTTTAAAAAAAAATTGTGCTGCCAAGTTGAAGTTTTATGAATCCCGAAACCCCTGTATAATCGGCACCCTTCTTAATCCACACTTCAAAAAAATGGGATTTAAGACTGATTCAGAAGCAGCAAAGGGAATCAGTATTGTTCAGAAAGAATACTCTTTTTACTTGGCGACGAAAAATACAAGTACAACTTCTGACGTTGCGGATGATGAAACAGCGATACAAGCGGATACGTCAAAATCAGTATCTGTGCCAAATAAAAGACAAAGGCTTAATTTGCTCTCTTATCTTGAAACATCACCCTCCACAACCAGTTCAAATGCCACTGCAGACGCTATAGTTGAAGTAAACCACTATATAGCCACACCAACCCTTAATAGGACAGAATATCCAATAGAGTACTGGTGGTACTCTCAAAGCAATTTGAAAGATATTGCCTTGAAATACTTATGTATTCCCGCTACATCTACACCGTCTGAAAGAATATTTTCAATGGCTGGTCAGATAATTGTAGAGCGCCGCAACCGCTTAGGCCCGGGACATATAAATGAATTACTGTTCATTAAACAAAACCACAAATTATTAGAAAATTGATTTATATAACTTTATATTTGTTGTTTTTGTCAGTGCACTGATAATATAAATAAGTCATTTGAATTACTTAAAGTATTAAAAAAATAATTTTGTATTACCCGATAGAAAAAGAAAAGCGATTATATTTTTTGTTAAATGTTTATTATTTTTGGATGTGATTATGGTGGATGCAACTGGGATTGAAACGCTCGGATGATGATGAAGATGTTTATTATTTTTGGATGACATTTACATTTCAGTCTAAAGTATATAAGATTAGCTGTTTAGATCGTTAATCAGTAGAAAATGATTGATTCGGAATAAGGTACAACAAATAATGATTACACACACAGTTTCAACATGCAAATCAACAGCAATTATGTTTTTCTTATTAAATAAATATCCTTAACCCTTTCACCGCCACGGACGGCTATTGACGTGATATCAAAACGAGCCCACGACGCCGTTCGACGTCTATACACGTCGAAAATAACGTAGAATTTGTGCCGTGCGTAGGGAACACAGTTTTTCGATATTGACGTGGCGGTGAAAAGGTTAAGTACTTATCTATAACAATCAGTCAATCAGTCTTTGGGTACAAAATAATTATACTGATGTTATAACAATAAATCTTTAAAAACTTAAACTCTTCTATTATTTATCCCTGTCATAGTTAATTTACGTAGGTACTTTACCTACGTAATATAACTTTGTGTATCAATTTTTTTTCTTAAGCATTTCTATAATATTTTGCATAATAACATATCTTTCAGCAACATTATATCGGAGTAATTCATTAGACACAAATTGCCCAAAATATTTGCAGCTGTGCATATCCACGACTGTCAACTTTAAATCATCTTCCGTCTGCCTCTCAGTGCACGTTGCACTGTCCTTCGTTGTAACCTTCCCCTTATCCTCTATATAATATGTTCCACGATCAGGTTCCCATGACTGTGAGTTCTGTTCGAACAATTCGTCATCGTCGCACTGTGTTTGTATTTCCGTTTCGGGAATGTACTTGCGTTTTTTACTTAAATCTGAGAAAAAAATATTATTTGGTATATTTCTAATTTTAGAGGCAGATTTTGAAACAGCCACCATGGAAAATAAACCATAACATCTATTTTGTAATTCTGGATCAAAGATCTTTAAAAAGTTACCCACGCATACCAGAGCAGAGAATACCAAACCAATACTACCCAAATTCACAATGCTTTCATTTTCAGCTGGAAATGTATAACTTACCTTCCATCTCTTATAAAACACTAAGTCACCCAAACACACTAAAGTAATTAATAAAACTTAACACTCAATAACAGGTCTCTTCTTGTTTTATTTTAGCTGAAACTACTTAAAATAGTGTAGTATTAAAATATTTCAGTTTCAGAATATTTAGTAGGTAGTGCCTAGTAGCTTAGCTACATAAACTTATATTCATTAACAATACTATTGAATCACAGCCTGTTATCAATAGCGGAAACATATCGATGGTATCGATACTACCGATAGTATTAATAATTGTTATATAATACAATCGATAGTATTGATAGTATCGATAGTAAATTTGATATTGAACTTCGATACTATCGATATAATCAATAGTATTACAGTACATTGATACTATTTTACCAAATTGAGCTATCGATACTATCGGTACTATCGACAATATCGATACTATCGCTAAACCAATCGATATTTTAGATTAATTTCGAGGTCAACTATCGATAGTCAAACTATCGATAGTTCGGCAACACTAGTTATAAGTAATTCAATAAAATGACAATAACAATCTGTCACTTTTCGCGCGTATTTATAACGACTTATGCATCATTCATTCTTTCTATAAACCATAGAGTATTAAAACTTAGCGAGTATAAATTGTTAAATCGTTATATCAAGTTGTTGACTGTTGTATTTTACTTTTTTAAGCGAGCATAAGTTGATATGTATATATATCAATCTGTTGACAATATAGTTTGTTGCGATCATAAATGGATAAGTCGTTCTATTAACTTATGGACAATAGTCGCTATGGAGCGTAGGTTGATAAATTTAAATATCAATATGTTGACAATCTCAAGTTTTATTTTGTTGGCGAGCATAAGTTAATACATCGTTATATCAATGTTTTAATTATTCATACTAAGAATCCTTAATATAATATGTCTATTTATTATATTTAGTACCGTCATAATCGAGATATCAGGTTAGTACCGGAGGTAATAATTAGAAAAGTTACACTTAAATTTGAATGAGTTTTTTTTTCATACAAAAGCATAGGCAGGGGAAGCTTTTAAAGGAAAAAAAAAAATAACATGCATGTCGAGATATCAACATCTTCCCGCCGGCCACGGAAATAACTCATCGTTAAACGCTGCCAAGCTTGTGGTGATGAGCTCACTGCACGATGAGCCAACATTAAGTCATTAACAAATCTTGGTGCAATGCAACACGTGTAGCTTTAGAATATAAAATGTATGTTTATATGTACGAATGTACAATTAAACATTACAATTATTGTACATGACTTATCCTTGAAGTGTATTAATGTAGTCTTGCAATACCTTCTTCTACTTTGTCATTACACATTGTCACACACATTGTCAATAATGTCACATTGACATTATTGACAATGTGTATGTGTGTGACAATGTCACGATAAATTTACATTTTTCCCATACATTTTTCCATTTTTGTGATGACATTTTGTTATTTATTTTTTCTGTTTATCAGCAAAATAAATACATTTTTAAGTGCACCATATAATAAGCCTTAATTATCCCCTATTAAAATATATTCTTGGTAAACATGTTACCTGAGATAAAATTCACGATAAGTAAAAATAATAAATTGATTGAATCTTATTCACAGACTACAGATTTTCAAAATCTATCTGAATCATTAGATAAGTTTGAATTAGAATTTAACGCTGCTATAACTAAATTAATCCAGGACGCAGGAGATTTGAGTAAGTAGCTTTCTTCAAATAAAAACTTATTCAAAAAAACTCTTGTGCTGTTAAATGTATATTTTGGTTGGTACCAACAGTCTTATGTGTGATTAAATAGGTAGGTACGGCTGGTACAGTGAACTTCTCAGTTACTTTTCCTTGAATTATATTTTATTGATGGCATAAGCATTAATTTATATTTAATCATTCAATTCATATCAAGTTTATAAACATTGTACAATTGGCAATTTGAAGAGTGACCAAGAGTTTATATGCCATGTTCTTTTCTCTGGCTTTACTTTTATGGAATCCAGACGTATCACAAGTGTTATTTTGCATCCTAAGTGAAAAAATAATTTTGAATTTTGAGTAATTAATATTGTTAATATGGTAATATTAATGTTTCTTATTTTTTAAAGGTGGTGAATGTAATGTTGATGAAGATAATGATGATAGTGAGACTGAAGATCAAGATGAACAAATTAGCCCAAAGAAGAAAAAAATTACTTAAACTATAAAATGCATAAGTATTAATTCTTTAAATAATATATTATAGTGAATTACTGTTGTAAAATATAATATGTGTACATATAAATTTAATAAAATAGCACAAAAAATTAAATAAGTAAGGTAGTATGAATTAAACATATCATATCTTGCCCCCAAAAAGTACAGCCATGGTCTAACAGCAGACTTTTTACAGCTAATAAGTCTACTTCATGACTGTATTCCAACTATTTCAAGATTCCAAGCCTCAGAGGTAGTATAACCTCTATATTAGTTTTATGAAATGCTGCAAAATATTCTATAGTATGAATGATTATAGTTCGTAAAATATAGCTTGATACCTGTGACTTTAGAGACTACGTTTAAAAGACTGCTACTTATAGAACTTGTTATCAAGGAGATACTAGTATAAACAAAGGTAATTTAAAATATTTATTATATTTTATTATTTATATTTTTTTGTTAGCTTACTTCGTAAACTCTTTTCGCAGCCTGGTAGGGATGTGTAATCGACTGGCCAGCGAATATCGATAAAATAAATGTATGACAATTTCATTAATATAAATTGTATAAATGATTATATCTAATCGTTTTTTCACAACGAATTCGTATTTTTTTAGTCTTGCAATACCTACTGCTTTCGCATGCAGCGATCAAGCGGGCGCCATCTTTTTTGAGTCAGTACGAGTGCCCACGCCTTGTATACGCTACCGCTACGTGATTAATATTGTTTTGTCGTTATTACTGTTGCTTTGTTAAGTTTTGTTGTTATTTCTAGTTATTTGTTTTTTTTTGCACCACAATGCCGAAAAGAACAAAAAAAAACTGTTTTGAATAGCGAAAGTCGCGAGTTTGTGATTCGTTTGCGTGAGTATTTTGAGCGCGAGAATCAAAATGGCGGACCGCTACTACCGTTGGAGCAAGTGTGCAATAGAGTTGCTGACGCTCTTGGTATCGGACGAGCTACAGTGTCTCGAATTAGCAAAGAAAAGTATGGAGAATCGTCAAAGGAGATGGTGGCCGAAGATGAGGGAGGTAAAATATTATCGACTCCTAATAAAAAAAGGAAGAGAGTTTCGCCAGTCACCGAAATTGACGACTTTGATGCTGCCGCAATTCGAAATCATATATATGCGTATTACGCACGTGGTGAATTTCCCACGTTAAAAAAAGTATCCGTTTCGCTTAAAGACGCGGATTTATTTAAAGGAAGTCCACCATCGTTGTCCAAAATATTGAAAAAAATCGGCTTTGCTTATAAGAAAAGCGATAAAAGAAAAATTTTAATGGAGCGAACAGACATTGCTTTGACCCGAATTGACTTTTTGCGCAAAGTCAAAAATATAACAGATTGGAATAAAGTGGTTTTTCTTGATGAAACATGGCTCAACGCAAACCACACTGTTTCAAGATCGTGGACAGACGATAAAGCGGAGTCTACCACCAAGGTGCCCGAAGGCAAAGGACAAAGATTAATAATTACTCATGCGGGGACATCGTCTGGTTTTGTGCCCAATTGTTTACTGGCGTTTAAATCAGTAAAAACAACAGAGTACCATGAAGAAATGGATTTTACAAAATTTAAGGAGTGGTTTCTAACTCTTCTAAATAATTTGAGTGAACCACATTTTATTCTGATGGACAACGCTCCGTATCATTCAGTACAAAAAGATAAGGCGCCTACGACAAGCAATCGTAAAATTGAAATTATTACTTGGCTGCAAAACAAAGGAGTAAAAGCCGACAACAGCATGCTCAAGAAAGAATTGCTAAGATTAGTAAGCATTCATAAGCCCCCCACTCCAAGATATATTATAGACGAAATTGCTAAGGAAATGGGCCACACCGTCATCCGTTTACCACCATATCATTGCCATTACAATGCAATAGAACTAATCTGGGCTCAAGTCAAAGGTTCGTATAATCTAAAAAAACATATATAAAAAGCTTACAAAGAATGTAGTAGGTTTTTTGTTTGATCGAATACCTTTTTTTTCTAGGTTACGCTGCCAGACATAATGTAGCACCGCCTTTCACAGCGAACAAAATGTTGACATTACTACATGAAGCTTGTGTACATGTAAATGCTGATGATTGGAAAAAGGTAGTTGAGAAGACAAAAAATGTGATTCAAAAAGATTGGGAGCGCGATATTCAATTTGACAACATATGCGATCAAGAATTAATTATTAATCTACAGGACTGCTCCAGTGATGAATCAGAATTCGACTTGGAAGTTGATCTCGGCTGTACACCATTTGACAATTAAACTTTTAAATACCTTCAAATTCATCTTTCATTTCCTTTTTTCTTTCTTTCAATATCGTTAAAATGTATTTTTTTTAATAAACTCATTCCATATAAATATCGATAAAATACGAAAGACGTCCCATACCTATTACATGTCATTCTGACAAACGTCACAGGTATCAAGCTATATTTTACGAACTATAATACCAAAATTGTATCCCTGACTGCAAAAAATTGGATAAGTTTCTTTACACTCAAGTATTTAATGATGGGCGCAGTTGGTGATAGGAATAACTTTCCATACCTAGTTGTTGCTTTTTATGGTTGCACATTGCACACCACCTGTACTAAAATTCTGTCCGAGAACACACAGCAAATGTTTTCGAGCCCTTGGTATTATTTCAATATATATGTAAAAGTAAATGTTCGACTGTATGTCCTTTAACGAATCGTAAACTATGCATTTGATCATGTGATGATCTTCAACAAAGTTGCGCATAGCCCACAAAGTTTCTGAGTTGGTACGACCAATCTTCGACAGATGGCGCCACTATAATTCCAATAAATCTATTTATTTAAAAATGGCGTAGCAACGCGCGTAGGGTACAGTTTGTACTTAATAAATAGGAGCTCTTTTATTCAATATTACTTGTTTCCCCACGATTCCGCCCGTCAAATTTAGAAATACCGAATATATTTCTGTCCTTTTATGAGTTTCAAGGAACTTACATTGGGTTTAGCGAAGATGTAGAAGTTCCGTCAGCCATTTTCTGGAGCAGAGGTACAAACGAAAAAAATATATCGATTGTTGGAAGTAGTTTGAAATTTTGAACTAGTTTTCAAAATAAACAAGTATTTTTTGTGTTTGAACCCCACTGTAAATTTGCTCTCGTTTTGTTAAGGCTTTTATTAACTACCACAAAATTGATGAATAGCTAAATTAGTCTGTGCTTTTTCTAGTTCTAATTCATATAATATTTCTGTGTTAATTGATTGATTCGCCAAAATGGTAAAACTGAACGCCATGTCCGTTCGTCCGTCAGCAGCTTAGCTCAGAGACTATTTGTACTACAAAGTTGTAATTTTGCATGGATGTACATATTACTTACGAAAAAATATTAAGCTATAAAGTACTAATTTTTGTTAGTCGAATGTCCCCCCCTTGCCAGCTAAATGTTGTTCTTTTTTTATTTCTTCTAGTCCATAAGAATATTAAGCTATAATTTTTTTTGAAGTCCGTAGAGTCAAAAAATGTCTGTGCTTTTACCCGACTGCGCAAAAAGGAGGGTTGTGTTTCTCGAGTGAATGTATTTATGTACATTTCTTTGGCACGCCCTAGAGCATAAACGGCTTGATGGATTTTAGCTGGAGAGGTGTCATTAGAATTGTCACTGGGCACTTTAAAATTATAAAAATATAAATTGGAGGAATTTTGGCACCAACCAATATATATGTTGGTTTAAAAATATATACTTATTCAAAACCTATTGAGTGGGGTATTGAAATAAAGAATTTTAAAAGGAGATAACAAATGTTAATGAAATTTTAATGTTATGTGTAAATTATAACTTATATGTTTGAATTTAATTTGGAATAAGAAATGTGGGTACACTGGACCCTAAAACGCTTTTAAATCGGCCACATGACTTTGACACCACATGAATTGGATGAGCTTCATGTTCACATTTTTAAGTATAACAGGATTGATTAATGCCTCCGACTGGAAACTCCGAAAGGTCTTTCTATCTTGTTACCGTCTTTTTGCAGGCGGGATTTGCGATTTTTTTTTTAAGTTTCTGACTCATAATTATTTCCTTTAGTTTATAGCAACGGCGATTGTGCTTTATAAATAACTAGCTGACCCGCGCAACTTCGTATGCGCCAATTTTCCCCGTTTTTGCAACATTTTTCATTGCTGCTCCGCTCCTATTGGTCGTAGCTTGATGTTATGCCTATAGCCTTCCTCGATACTACTCAACAGAAAAATATTTTTTCACTTCGGACTAGTAGTTCCTGAGATTACCGCGTTTAAACAAACTGTTAAGCTTTTTAATATTAGTATAGATACACTCGCTCAAATTAAGAAAGTCTTCGAAATTTGAAAACACCAAGTCTTGAAGTCGCTGGTAACGTTTTGTTGAAGGCAAATTATAATATGTTGTATTTATTACACTGTTATAAAAAGAAAAAATAAGATGCATTATATAATTAATTCCGGAGTTTAAATGATGTATAGCGAAACATCACTATGCAAATGGCCCTAAATATGTAATTTTATTTTTATAAATTGATGACTGCACGCACGAAAAAGTGACGTCACCGCTCACGTTCCGTTGACTGGTTGTTAAGCAACGCGAATGGCGATATGCCATCCATCAGTAATCACGTTATTAACTGCGCCTAGGTCCACTAAAGCTGTCACAGGCACGGTTGTTTGCGCCACCTGCATCCCGTGGTTACCCGCGACCTTCACCAGGTCATGGGTCCATCTTGTGGGAGGCCTACCCACGCTTCGTCTTCCGGTTCGTGGTCGCCACTCGAAAACGCTTCGGCCCTATCAGCCATCGATTCTTCTAGCAATGTGCCCTTCCCACTGCCACTTTAGTTTGGCAATTTTCTGGGCTATATCGGTGACCTTGGTTCTTTTGCGGATCTCCTCGTTCTTGATTCGATCTCGCAGAGAAACTCCGAGCCCTTTGGGTGATCTTAAGCTTTCTTATGAGGCCCATTGTAAAAGGCCACGTTTCAGTGCCGAAAGTCATCACTGCAAAGAAAACTATAGCTTTTGCATGTGAATGGCAAGTGAAAAAAAAACACAGTAGGATGGAACCCATTGCAAAAGGAAGAGAATATAGCAAAAATGAAAGGAAAAATAAGTTACGGTCGATCTGAGGTCGGGAAGTGGAAAGGGGTGGCAAAACTAAAAATACCTATAGATGGGCTAAATTTTTCCGTAGGTCACTCAGGTATATACTAAAACGAAGTGATTACTTACTCTGGTATATACATAAGATAAAATAATCGAGATCGCGACAACTTCACTCTGCCTGTTAATTTATATCAAGAAAATTAAAACTCGAATAACAAAGTCAAAGCTATGTGGTGCGTAATACATGAACGGACAAACAAAATAAATAAAAACGATAAACAAAACATACAATTGGAACTAAATGAAACTAAAATATGTAATCCTCAGCAAATCGCAAATATTTTTAATAATTTCTTTGCATCGAATGGAGAACAAAGCACCATTCCTACCGCTACCACTCTTAAAGGTACGCCAGTGGCCAACCGTAGTCATAACTCTATATATCTTAGTCCCGTAGACCCTTACGAAGTAAACACTTTATTAAAAGCTTAAAAAATAAAAAAAGCCATGGTATAGATGAGCTCCCAGCTATCCTTTTAAGACAATGTGCGAACGAACTAACCTTACCGTTTTGCAATCTAATAAATCAATCTTTTGATGACGGTGAATTTCCTCAAATGCTAAAATAAGCAATAATAATACCAATACATAAAAAGAACTCCAAAGTAGAACCTAACAACTATCGCCCTATTGCACTCCTGCCAACGGCATCAAAAATCTTTGAAAAAGCCGTCTGCACTCGTGTCCTCCTTCCTATTCCTTTTGCGAAAAATATAACGTATTTGATGAGTGTCAAAATGGGTTCCGCAAGAGCAGTCTTATAAGTTTATCCAAGAAGCGCTTAATATAATAAATACTAGAAATTACGCAGTTGGCATTCTACTAGACATGACTAAAGCTTATGACAAAGTACAATACGATATTTTGTTTAACAAACTATATGGAGTAGGTATTAGAGGAAAAGCACATGATTGGTTTACTTCCTACTTATGGAACAGAGAACACTGGGTTGAAATTGAATTCTTCAACTACAAAACTAACGAGATACCAAAAATTCGCTCAGATAGTAATATAATAAATGCTTCAATACCTCAAGGCAGTGTTATTGGATGCCTGCTATTCCTCCTCTATATAAATGACTTGCCGAAAAACATAAATGGACCTTGTGTTCTCTATGCAAATGATATATCGTTACTAATCTCATCTAAATGTGCTACGAACTTGAACGAAAATCTCAATAATTTACTCAAACAAACTACAACATGGTTAGAAAAAAATAATCTTGAAGTAAACTTTTCAAAAACAAAAATAATATCTTTTCACCCACATCAAAAACCACCTCTTCAAATAAACTTAAGTTTTAATGACACAAAAATAGAAACTGAATACTTATTCAGTTTCTATTTTTGTGTTAAGACTAGTTGTTGACACACATATAAATTGGAAATCACATGTCCAAAAAATTAAATCAATGCTTTCTAAATTTTCTTACGCTCTACGTGAAGTGAAAATGACCACTGTAACCTATTACGCTTATGCATACGCGTGGCTGAGCTATGGCATTATTTTGTGGGGAAACAGTACTGATGCAACAGAATTATTTATTACACAAAAAAAGCATATAAGAATATTGGCTAACATACAACAAACGGCCTGCATGCCCGCCCCATTTTGTGACGTGTAAATTTGTACGTAACGAACTTATCTTCTTATATACCTACCTATTATTGCGTTGTCCTTTACCCCGTCTCACTAATCTCCCTATTTCTCACCCTCTAACCTCCCTATTCCCCGTCGTTTTAATTTCTCTACTTCCCATTCCTCTAATCTCTGCACTTCCTTTCCTTTCATATCCATACTCTCCGTCATATTTAAAAAAAAAGACTTTAATATATGTGAGTTTGAGAAAAATAACTTTTTTCCTTTTAATTTTCTTTAGTGATTGTACTTCTGAAAACAAACGACAATATTGTCTATACGCTATCTGGGCCAATGGCTATCTAGTCTAAATGAGATCTAGTCCAAACGCGATCTAGTCATATTGAGATTTAGTCATAAAGCGATCTAGTCATATTGATACCTAGTCTAATCGAGATTAATAGGCATAAAGCTTCTAACCCTTTTTTTACACCATCAAAAAGTAGAGATTTCAACGAACGAAAAGCTCACCAACTTTTAAAAAAAAGGCAGATATTTTGACGCGAGCAAAATAAGCGGAAATAATAAATATTTTAAATAAAAAAATTACAGTGCGTTTGTGACATAAAAAGGTAAGTTTTCACCACATTTCGTGAAAAAAAAATGATTTTGTAAAAGATAAGAATAAAAAACCAAAAACTTAGTTATATTAATTTAAAAAAAAATACTAAGTGAAAATACAAAAGTTGTAGATCTTTTTTTTTTCCATAGGACTTGTAGTTTTGCCGCAAATCGCCCTTCCACTTCCTGACCTCAGATCGACCGTGAATTATTTTTCCTATTTTTGATAAATTCTCTTTCTTTTTCAATGGGTTTAACCTATAATTATTTTTTTGTTTCAAAAATTTCCTCAGGCTGAGAACGACAACTTCATAAAATGACAACTTCCGAAAACGGTAACTTCCTAAAATGACAACATATTACAATGATAACTTCCTAAAATGACAACTTCCTAAAATGACAACTTCCTAAAATGACAACTTCATAAAATGACAACTTCCTAAAATGACAACTTTGTTATTCATACGGTAATTCAAGTTTACATTCAGTCAGATATTACTTGCTACTACGAAACCCTTCATAGTTGAGTCCGACTCGCACTTGGCCACTTTTTGTTACGAGAACTTAATAGGTTTATATTTGTCATTTACTAGTTATGATATTTCACAACAGAGGGTCGACGAGACCGACTTACCGTCACACCGCTCTGTTGTTTCCTTTGTTGCCCGTGTTACTATACTAATAATAGTCCTTCAGTCCAATCAGTAGTAATACCGGTAAATTGATTACCGTTCTTCCTACTGCAGTTGAAAATTGTTACAACAGCAAATAACAAGTGTAAATAATTTAAAAAACCAAAAAACTTGACCGACTGTACCTATAATAGAATCACCTTCTAAAAACCTTTCTTTTGATATCCCACTAGATAGGTTTGGAAGAAAAAAAAAATTTGGAGCATACATTATATCGCTGAAAATCTGCTAATTAGATTTTTCGGTATCATGACATAGCCTATGACCACAATTCAAAATCGACCAATCCGTTTAGGCTACAGAAGGGAACAATGGAACAGACAAACAAACATACATACATATAGGTATATATACATACATACGCGCGAAAAACATTACCCTCCTTTTGGGTCAGTCGGGTAAAAATACCCGTATTTTCTGATGTTGTAACAACCGGCATTACTACTGATAGTAACACGAGAAACATGACCTGTAGTCCGTATAGTTCTACCGTTCAGTTCTACTAGTAGGAATAAAAGGAGAAATAAATCCGTTTATTTCTACTAGTAGGACTAAACGGAGAAATAAATCCGTTTATTTCTACTAGTAGAACTGAACGGAGAAATAAATCATGAAGTTCGTGTAGTTCTATTACGAGACGGACTGTAAATAAATGTATAATCCTTTTTGTTCTACGATTACATACTTCCTCTTTGGTCCTTTATTTTATTAACTCATCATAATCAATATTATAAGGAAAATAATGAGTACGACATGTCATTGACAATTCAGTTGTTGTCATTTAGAACGTGTATCTAAAAATAATTTGGTTTTAAATTATTCCCAAATCGACACTGATCAAGGGAATAAAATAAGGATAACGATGATAGTGATATAGTATATTTAAAAAAGACTCGTGGTACTGTGCTCTTACATTCTGGGTACAAGTATTACAAAAATCGTGTCTATAAAGGTGGAGATATTGTGTGGCGATGTAGTAGTAAAAATAAAGAAAGCGGGTTGTTCGTCTGTTGTGGATCATTGACGATTAAGGTAAATCATACTTTAAACACTTATTTGTAGCTGCACCTTCATAAGTAAGCATCATGAATACCAGACGATTAATTCCATTAATTTTCACCCACACTTATAATAAATGCGAAAGTAACTAGGTATGTATTTCTATGCATCCGTTCGTTAATGTCCATATTGTACCTACCGTATTTCTTTAAATTGTATTTATCTTCATTTATTTATAGGACGGAGTGATCACTAAGAGAAAATTACATGACAGGGACTGCTTTGCTGATTTCGCACGAAATGTGATTGAGCAGAAAATGGAAGAGTGCAAAGAAAAAATTGTGAAGTCTAACTTTCAAGAATCGGTCCCTAAATTATTTAACGAAACCGTAAGCTCTTTCAAAGACTCCGGTATAGATTTAATTAAAAAAATACCAAATTATTCAAAAGTTAAAACGGCGTTATATAATGCAAGAAATAGAGCTGCTGGAATTCCAAAAGTATTGTACCGTAACGTTTCAGATGTTCAAGTTCCTCCGCAATATAAAACTTTTCTTATGGGTGATTATGATTGCAATAGAGAGAGGATATTAATATTTTGCCATCCTCAAATAAAAACGCTTTTGGCATCAATTACACATTATTTTGCAGACGGAACTTGTTATGTTTCCTGTTATAATATTGTGAATGAATCTAAATAAATAAATAAATAAATAAAAGTTGCCCTGAACCGTTTAAACAACTTTACTCTATCCATGGGGATTACCACAGTAATGAAAATGAATCAAACGTACTGCCTTTGATTTATGTCTTAATGACAAATAAATCTAAACAATCGTATCAAAATGTATTTAATATCATCAAGTCTCAAGTGCCACAATGGCAACCTTTAAAGTTTTCTTTCGACTTCGAAGAGGCCGCAATGAAAGCAATCGCGGAGGTGTTCCCAAATGTGATTATCAAAGGATGCTTCTACCATTTCACTAATGCAATATGGAGAAAGGCTAAACAATTACAATTAACAAAAATGAAACGAACAAAAAGAATTTTTCAACTAAGCGGTATTCTTCCATTGTTACCGATTCACAATATTCAAGAAGGTTGGTCGTATATAAAGGAACAGATGAATATATTAATTACCAATGGTATTAACATGCAGCCGTTTATTAAATATGTCGAGTCATTTTGGATGAAAAGTGAGAAATTCATCAGTATTTGGAGTGTATTTGAGGAACGTTTAAGAACAACAGATTACGTGGAAGGACGGCATTTGAGGCTTAATAATAATTGTAAAACAAGAGGTCATGTTAATGTTATGCAATTATTACACGTCTTATATAAAGATACCTCGTTAAATATAACAAAGAGCATACAAATAGAAAATAACAATATGCAGATCAAAAGGAGGAAAATCGAAAGTATCATAAATGATGAGTATATTTTGAAACAGCAAATGATGCTGGTTAATGGCCAAATATCTACTTCCCTTTTTTTAGAATCTTTGAGATAAAATGTTTCTCATAACAATGTTTATTTTAGTTTAGCTAAGTTATGAAACTTAAACTTAAGAGTTAGCAATTTAATTTTTCGTGCATTTCTCATTTAGTCCTAATAAACGTACTCTGCACCCAATTTACGCCACAACTCTTTTTTTAATTTTTGTCCGTCTATTCCTACAATTCGTAGTACTAAAAGAACTTTTTGTTCGTTTAGTCCAACTAAAATTCCTACGGTGAATAGTAGAAATAAACGGATTTATTTCTCCTTTTATTCCTACTAGTAGAACTGAACGGTAGAACTATACGGACTAGAGGAAACATGACACTTCTTAGTAGGTAAGTTGTCATTTTCGGAAGTGGTCGTTTTCGGAAGCGGTAATTTTCGGAATTTGTCTTTTTTAGAATAGACGTTTTAAGAAGTTGTCGTTTTCGGAAGTTGTCGTTCTCAGCCTGAGGGCAAAAATTGTCGACTCTGGTCTAAATTGGATTGTTTGTCCCAGGTATACTTATTCTTCTACAACTTCCGAGACTAGAGCCTCTTGACTTTTACAGGAGTTCGCTATGATCTTTTATTTACTTTTCATTTTAAGACCCACTCGTTCGGAGACAGGTCGTCGATTTGTCAATTAATTAATAGGTAATATGTGGGCCGATCCCGGCGGCACTGCAATGCCGGGCCGACCCTTGACGGGAGTGGAGCGAGCCCCGAACATCCCGTCGTGGTACAAAAATCAGATTAATATACTGGTCCCTCAGTGAGGAAACTTTCAGATATTAAGCTGAAAAGAACAGATACTACACTTTGATCTTAGCCAAAAGGCCGAGAAGCGATAAGGAAAGATCCGGATTCGAGGGTTGTCATTCAGTCGCGGAGACTCTTAACACTGCGATTCAGAAGAAACTGACGTCATATGTACAGCGCCATCTAGTAATCCGTATTGGAATATTGACACAGTACTTGTCAAAAGTACTAGTTTTCAATGGCAGCGTTGTTCGATTTGCTGAGGTCAATTGCGTGGTTGATAGCTCTTTATTAAAGATTTAAAGAATATTATCAGATTTGTGACGATTTCCGCATAAGCGACCGGCAATACCTATTCTTACCCTATTCATTTCCCGAGCTATAATCTTTTGCTTTTCTTAGATAACATGTTGAAGTTTGATACTTAAGAGAAAACCACTGACCTCTATTCTATAGATATGTGATATGTAGTATATAGGTCAAACGTAGTGATTACTTTCTCTGCGTAGAGGTCAGTGGAGAAAACACAATGAATATTTATTTAAGAGTGATAGATTCCAAATTCCACAGATCAATTAGATGTTAAATTCAAATGTAATATTATGTTTTTTTTTTAATTGTGACATTATTAATGGCCAGACTAAGGACCTACATAAATATTACGAACGCCTTGAACAAGCCAAATTGCAAAACCAGACAAAATAATAAAAACCTAAAACCAAAGAACCAAGCTGGCAAATTGCTGCAGACGTTAGTCGCAGATGCTATGAGTAGGTACTGCAATGAACTCATGAATGAAGAGTTCCCAAGGCAGCCTGACAATGAAGAACTAAAAGTGCAGGGACCTATCAATGCAATAAATGAAGATGAGGTTCGACAGGCCATCTCAAAGTGAAAACCTGCAAAGCAACTGGACCAGATCCCAGCGAAGGTGTGGAAATTACTCGGCGACGACGGTGGCATCGCATGACTAACGAGCTTATTCAACAAGGCCAAATACCTTGGCGAAACAGCACGTTAATCCTCCTCTACAAACCAGTATAGTAGTAGTAGCAGCAGTATATAGCATTTGCGGAAATTTCCGAGGCATTAAACTAATTTCGCATGCACTGAAGAATTGGGAGAGAGAATATACAACACTAAAAAGACAAAGGAGAAAAAGCTACCTGGGTAGCGACTGTCCAAGAGGACATAAAGATTATGTCCCCTACAGCGGACGAAACTAGCAACCGCTCAATTAGGATTAAGAAAGTCGACCACGTGTAACGGGAAAATGGCGAGGACAAAGAAGAAGAAGACTAAATAAATATTATTACCCTAGTATATAAAATCGAAAAGCGTTCTTTATAAGCCCTAAATTTATTTTGGATAGGTCTTTTAAATTTTTTAAAAGACCTATCCAACGACGCCCTACACAATTATTTATTTATTTTACAACTTTGGCGGCGTAACTATTAAGTGTATCCATGCCAAATTACAGCTTTCTAGAACTAAGCTAACCTAGGGACAGACAGACTGACAGACGGACGGACATAGCGAAACTATATGTGTTCCATGTTTACTACGCAACCCTAAAACGGGGAAACGGTAGTAGGTATACTTATTTATAAAAAAAAAACGATTATGTTGTACTTATTATTTTATTAACATAACTTAGGTTGCTAAAATAACAAGTTGGATACTTGTTTATTTACAAATAGTCACTTATGTACACTCCATTAATTTTAAAAACATCATACTTTGATATAAACTATACGAAATTGTTTGTAACTTTGTTCCATGCATAGAAATGAATTTGAACTACCTTGTCTCATATAATGTACCTACTATTATTGGGTAAAGTAGGTAGGTTTGTCAAGCAAAACTATTTTTTGGAAAAGATGCAATGCCATACAAACTAGTACAGTTTGTATGGCATTGCATCTTTTCCAAAAAAATAGTTTCAACATTTGCCGCAACATTTAATTGAGTGAGGCATCTTATTTGAGGCATTAATTTATTTAGTCTAGAACAGATGAACAAAGGTGTAATAGATAAATAAGTTGGTATATAATAGTTTCTAGAATTTAGTCAGTGAGATTGGTAAATGTACCTACCTTTAAATCTAAATATATTATGATAAATGTAAGGTACCTACAACTACATAAAAGTTTGTGTAGGTACGTGATGGATTCTTCTGTTTCAATTCGAAATATCATTAATAAGTATAATTTATACTTGCTAAAAATAAATAGAATAAACTAAGTCATCTAAAATAATTTCTCTAATGGAATGACTTTGATCACAAACGTTTCAGGAAACGTATCTACTACCTATGAAGTATTACTTACTTTTATTTTTTTTACTATAAAATTTGTTGAACTATTACACTGTCGCTTAAATCTTTTACTACTTACTAAGAACTTAATACTGGTTTTCTTGTATATTTTTAAATTACATTAGTACTTATTTACCTACAAATAGTGCAATATTTATATGCTTCGGTTATAGTTTCGTTCAAAATGTACCTATTTTATGTAACGTAGGTATGTCGGCAAAAAGTAATTAACACATCGGCGTTTAAACATCTATCAAATAGTACCTACGTATTTCTAATTGTCTTAGGGATTTAAGATCGTTGTGTTAGGGATTGATGTGATATCTAATAATTTATTGAATGATGTGCTAAACGCCATTGGTTTTTAAAGTCGTTAGCATTATTTTCTAACGTTTGAGCACCAATTCATTCATTGATGCTCAAGGATTAGATACATTCAGAGCTCAGAGTTATGTATGTACGTTCGTCGACTGCACGTATTAAATCGTTATGACGTTAGACTTTTGGGTGTGCGTTATGTAGGCATTTCTGAATAAATTCTATGTTTTGAATATGAGCAAATTTGTGTCATGCCTCACTTAAGAAGGTACTTCATTGGTGTTCTAGGTCGAGTGCTGTGTCTGTTGCACGTAGGTAAATTAATGATAATTATGATGTAGCCGCTATTTCATTATCTTCGTGTTTTATTTATTCTTGATATCAAATGAGTAGATATGTCTAATTGCAAAAAGCAGGTTTATTCTTATACGCTAACATTCTTTAGGTTTTCAGACTAGTTGATTGCCGTTTTGTATTCCGGGGGATCAGATTCAGAACAGCAGATGTCGCATTCGTTCACACCACATTCGCAAATAGAGGTTGGGCGTATCGAATTTCGGAATTTCTGAAAAAGACAACAAAAATTTAGTGTCTAAATCAAAATCAAGGTTAGAACGCATAAAATAAAGACGTTTAGGTTAGGCAGTGTATCAGATTAAACCGCCAAATGTACATAATGAACATAGGACCTTTATACAATATTATAAAATGTAATTCATTTATTTAATTGTAAAAGGCACAAATAAAAGTGATACATACATTACAATGAAGACAGATAGAATGACAGTATTTGCGTTTACAATAAGATAAAAAAGTTCGCTGTTCTTTAACTACAAACAACAACGTTAAATTATCATAAAGTTTGTCTTAATTTCATGATACATTGCATAGTGTTAAAAAGTATTTTTTATTATGATTTGGTACTGAGACAATGTTAGATCAGGAACGTCATGGAGGCCATCGGTAACCGTGAACAATCGATTTTCTTTTGAATCTGACTATGCCATTGTGATTAATCTATGGTTATTATCTCTTAATCAGGTGATGCTCTGTAGGTATCTACCTAGTACTTACTTATTTATTTGTGAATAGTAGATTTGAACAAATTTTTAAAGATACGCACGACGCTTTAATGCATATGATGGTAACATTTTAAGGATTTTATGACGATGACCGTGTTTGTAGTAGGTATAGGTAGGTAGGTATCAGTGAAGGGAGCGGTAGTATTTTAAGTACAAATAACCATGTTCAGCAAGGTATATTTTTGTATCGGGTTACCTACGAAAAAATGGAACCCTTCGCCTCTGATATACATATATCAGGGTGTCCACATTCTGGAAAGTCAGGGAAAGTCAGGGAAAAGTCAGGGAAGCTCAAGGTGGTCAGGGAAAGTCAGTGAAATCGGAGAGCCACCTTGAAAGTCAGGGAAAAATGAGGAACTTACACAAATCCAACATTTTCCAGTGATTATAAAATGAGAAATATTATTTATTCATACCCCAGGATGACATTAACTCTAACTGTTGGAGCATTTTTTTTTTGTCACAATTAAATTCCTCCTTTTTAGTTTTAATAGGTTTTCTTTAATATGTATTTTCATTTTTGTAAAATTAATTGAAATGTTTCTATCTTCTTAGGTGGTTTTCAACAGGCTGTAACTTGAAAAAAAATGGTTGTACAGCCAATTTCAAAATAAAAACCAATACCTAGTAGCTGCAGTTTTTGTATCTGAACTTTTATTTACGATTTTTTTTAGAACATAATAAATCCACCAACTTAATATTTCGAAAATTTCGTAAATATTAAAAAAAACTTTTTTTTAAATACAATCGGATAATTTTTTTTTTATTTTCCACAATAAACTTTTAGGGTTAAGCAGCTAAAATTGCAAAAACGGTACCCTTATAGTTTGTCATGACCACCTGTCGTTTGTCTGTCCGTGTGTCACAGGCATTTTACTCAAAGACTACTCGATGAATCTTGAAATTGTGAAATTTGGTGAAAAGGTGTCTTTTAGTTGCCGCTACTTAGTTTGATAGTTAAATAATAATAATAAATATTTTTATAATATATCCCCATACATGTAACAGAAGCTGATATATTTTTTTAAAGGTTTCTATGTTTAGAAAATCTCCTCAGAATTTTTTTCATGATTCGTTAATAAAAATAATAAACCGGGCAAGAGCATGTCGGACCATGCTCAGTGTAGGGGTCCGCAGCCTTAAATAATTGCATCAGCAGAAGAGCGTATGTTCATGGCAGTTACGCCCTTTTGTTGAGAAAAGCAGTTTTTCGGCTATAACTCAATGATGGTATATCTAATCATGTCCGAAATAATTTAAGTTTAAAGTATTTGACAGACACATTTTAAGCAACTTTCGGAGCAATTATTTCCAAAAATATTTACTCAATGTTGCAACACAATGATGTTAGCTGTTTTTTTTTTCAGCTTCTTTTACATGTATGGAGTGAAAATATTTATTTTATTATTAAGCTATCAAACTAAGTAGCGACCACTATACGACACCTTTTCACCAAATTTCATTAATATTCATTGAGAATACTCTGAGTAAAATGCCTGTGACATACGAACAGACAGACAGACGGACATGACGAAACTGTAAGGGTTTTCTGCCATTTTGGCTACGGAACCCTAAAAATTAATACGATATATCTGCTGTAGAGTATGATATGAATAATAATATAAAATAAGTAAACGTTTGCCATGTTTTGGAAATTCCAATGAAGTGACATTAGGTACACCAAATTTTAATTCAATCGGACCTGTACCTAAAAGTTGTAAAGTAAGATATGAGCTGATGATCTTTAAACGCCTCGAGAGATATTCGTAAATTATGGCTAAGAACCATCTCGGCCATATCCGCTTTCAATAAAAAAAAAAACGTGTTTAATCGGTTCATTGGTTTAAGAGTTACAGTTGCCCAGGCAGACACACGTTAAACTTATAACACCCCTCCTTTTGCGTCGGGGGTTGTTTGTTTGTTTAACGGGGCCGCAATGTCGCACGTAGCCTCTTGATTGGGCCATTGTGCGTACGTTGTAATGTGTCAGTTCTTTTCACTCCAGCCAGCCCAAACACTCCCAAAAGCCCAGCATTCCCCGTAGGTTGCTGCAGGATTCAGGGAGGGATGACTGTGTTTTTAGGAACTGTGCCCCGGTATTTTTAGGAACTGTGCCCGGTCCTCGGCCACACTGGTACATTCATGTGTACAGGTGCTTGTTGAGGGGACAATGGCCTGTCAGGATGTCTTTTGCTTTTCGCAGTTTGTCCCTGTTTAGTCTGATTAGATTCCGAGTGTACTTTCTGGGCGCTGTTGGAATCGCCTCTTTCGTTTGTCTGCAACCGGTGTTTTTTCCCCATTCCAGTCGGTGGATTTCCTCTGTTTTCTCACGCAGCCAGATTCGTACCTGGGCTTGGGGTAAGGGCATTATCGGTTCGGGGCCGTGGATGTTCATTTTAGATCCCCGTCTCGCTAGCTCATCCGCCGCGTCATTTCCAATTGAGTTGCTGTGTCCGTTTATCCATTGCAGGGTCACTTCATTATCCTGGGTAATGGCCTGAAGTGATTCATGGCATTCTTGAATAAAGGTCGAGCTTATGCTGGTGTTTGATAGCGCTTGTAGCACTGAAGCGCTGTCGGTTACAATTTTTATTTTTAGATCTATTGCATTTCTGGCTGCGACTGTTTGAGCCGCTTTGGTTATGCCAATGCATTCTGCTTGGAAAATCGTGTTTCTTCTGTCCAAAGCAGTAGATGTCTTAACATTGAGATCATCTGAATAGACTCCTGCTCCCGTGCCTATCGCGGTTTTGGATCCATCCATCTGTGTATGGTCTAACTTCAGATGGTCCGGAGCTGTCTTTTGATTCGGGGTTAAGTCTGCTTTCAAATGAAAAAAAAAACGCATCCAAATCAGTTCACTCGTTTTGCGTCGGAGATTAAAAAATAAAAATTAACCTAGTACCTACCAAACAAACGTTCCAAAAAATTGTTTATTTGCAAATTAAGAATTCAAACAAACAACCGTGTATTCATATTTTCCTTCAGTTTCTTATGTAATAAATATTAAACAGGGGGAAGGGTCAACCGATTCTTATTTTACTAACGTAGGGGGAAGGAGGTCAAAAACTGCCCAAAATCATCTTGCGTACTAAATGAATGGCGTCTTAACTAAAAAAAGTCCAAGTCCGTAGACCTAAAAAACACAAAAAAAACGTTTTGTTTTTGTTGGTTATCTTACAATTATTTGTAAAAAAAAGTCGTAAAGTTCAGTTCCAAAAAGACAGCTATATTTGATTTTTTTTAATTTGCTGAACAACCATTAAGAAGTCTGCACTCAAAAATGTTGAAATTATTTTGCTCTCTTCATTTTTCTAAGAAGTATTACTTGGTCAGGGAAATTTGAAAAAATGGTCAGGGAAAGTCAGGGAAAAGTCAGGGATTTTTTTGAACATTTGCAGTGGACACCCTGTATATCTATTTCTAGTTGTTAGGTGTGCGCATGTTTATCTTATACGAATTCTGTTTAAATGTATCACAATTACAGTGTTACCTAAGTTAGAGGTTTATGAACAAAGGCGAATAAGAAATGACTAAAAACAACATATGTGAACAACATACCTCTCCCCAGGACTCTCCTGGTGATTTTATGATTACAGCGACGGCATACACTGGTATGCATAGTAATGATAGGGATGCAATGATCCAGCCGAGCGCCTGCGCCCACGCTGGGTATTGATATTGGCGATAACTAGGTGGGGTGTAGTCTACAAGACTGGCCACCCACAATGCCAGCAGTAGAGCTGGAGTAGCTATCAGCCAACATATTCGGAAGTATAGTGATGGTGTGCGACCTGGAATGAAAGTAAAAATATTCATTATTAGATGTAACTATATGTGTCTTGCCGTTTCTCCCAAGTTGATTTTATTAGTGGTAAAAATATTTTTCAATCGCGTTTATTCAAATGTAATCTTTAGTTTTTAAAAGTTTTCATTCCTGAAGAAAACCCTAGCTAAGCACTGTACCTAAACACCTTGGAAGTAGCGGATCCAGGTGAAGTAGGAAGTAATCTAAGGGGTTGTCCCAAAAGTGTCCAAGTCATTCGCGTATGTGGGCTTTTTAGTGTTTTCTTGATCAAACCTTCTCTCAACGCTGTTAAGTCTCCTCCAAACCAAAATCCTGCATCTTCTACTTGGTATTGTTCTTTTGTTCTTGTAAAGAAGCCAGAAGCACATTTTTTATGATTTCCATAGATAAACCTTATTGTCAAAGCATAACTCGGTTCTCATTCTCGAAAGAGATACCTTCAATTCCCAAAACTTAAAACCACGTGTCGTATTTCCTATGATTTTTATTACATTGGATAAAGTAGTTAAGCAGGTACATGAACTTCGTATCCAGGGATTATACCTATCTGCCATGTGATAAGCTTCCTGTGAGGATGAGTCATTTTTGTTATACATTTGTTTATAGAAATGTAATAAATGATCTTTATCTTCGAGCGAGACAAACAAAAGCGGATGTTGCGCAGGAGGCAATGGTAGGATATCCCGTGTGACGTAATTCGTTTGGTACCTAACTACCTACGTACAATGGATACGTGCCTATAGCTTTTATACCTCACTAAAGTATTGGTAATTACCTACTTCTGTACTGGTGTTGTATGTGTTTAAATACCCTGGTACCTACATACCTACTATAAGTTCTACATAAATTTTATTTTGGAGAAGGTATTTGCTTAACCTTTACGGAATAGGTACCATTATTATGTTCTAGCTGACTCGCGCAACTTCGTCTGCGTAATTCCGTATTTGGACTATTTGCTCCGCTCATAATGGTCGTAGCGTGATCTTATATTCTTAGCCTTCCTCGACAAATGGACTATCCAACAGTAAAATAACTTTTAAATTCGGTTCAGTAGTTCCTGAGATTATCTCATTCAAACAAACAAACGAACTCTTCAGTTTTATAATATTAGTATAGATAATAATCAATTTATTGATATCCAATATACTTGAGGTAAGTAATTTGGATATCATTAGATGTTGTTCTTCTGCTTGCTCTGCCAAAAAAAATAACGGTAGATACGTAGGTAGGTACGGACTGATTGAATGACTGAATTACTATTGGTCAAATTTGAAATATTTATAGTTTTAGAATTAAATTATACCAACCTGTCATTTGTTTAATATTTTTGGACAGTCTTCCCACGCCGTAGAACCAAGCGATGCCCACGACTTCGAAGAAGGCTAGGTATGTTATACTCAGCGACGCGGCGTAATAGTCCATTAATTGGAAGAAATATATCCCACTGTGTATAATATGTGGTATCCCAAACACTAAAGAGACCCCACACACACACAGCACTAAAAGTTCGTGATACACAAGTCTTCTGCGGATCATATCTGGAAATCCATCTTGTATGGACGTCACCACCACCTCAACAATTGCAAACTGAAAAGTAAAATTGTAATGCATTCAAATCGATAATTACCGCTGCATATTTTCACTATAAATAAATATCTATTATAAATATTTACCTGGCTATTAAGTCCGAGACAAAGAAACATAAAGAAAAATAGAACCGCCCATAGTTGAGACGCCGGCATTTTCGCGATAGCTTGAGGATACACAACAAATAATAATCCGGGACCTGAAATCAAAGCAAAAATTTAATTTAGAAGTTCTAAAAATGGACCCAATTTCAACCATCTCAGGAATACTTACTATCAGCAATAACATCTTTTACAGAGGTATTTTGCTCAAAGGCGATATTTCCAATTGTGGCAAACGTAAAAATTCCCACTATAAGACTAGTTATTGCATTGATCAGCGACACAGCTATTGTGTCATGAAGAAAATTATTATCGAATCGATTGTAAGAGGCGAACATTATCATCGAACCGAAGGCAATGCCGATCGAGTTGAATATTTGTGATGCTGCGTTAACCCAAACTCTTGATTGCTTTAAAAGTTCCCAGTCAGGTCTAAAGAAGAATTGAAGCCCTTTATCTGCTCCGTCCAGAGACAAGGAGCGTCCCAGGAAGACTATAATTAGTAGAAAAGGCAGTGTTGTCGTAATATAGCGGACTTTGGCAGAAGATTTGATACTTTTCCAGAGGGCGAAGTAGACTAGCACCCAAGCACAAACCAAGCAAGCTGCCAACTCCCACCGGATCCCATTAGGGAATTCAATACCATCACTCATGCTCAATACCTTTTTTCTGTAAATAAATAAATATATTTTTAGTTAAATATGGAGAAATATATTACGTAACGTCCAATTATACATAAATAAATGATAAATTTAAATATACACCTAGGTATTCAGGAGAAATATCTGCTGATATAAAATTACACTAGAGATCAAAGTTTATTAACATTTGAGTCAAGGTGATTAACCTTTTAATAATGTAGTAGGTAATGGAAGAATGGTTACTAGATCAGATATTTGAATTTATAATTTATATACCAAAGTATTTATGCTTAAACCGCATAAACAATCGTTGAATTAATTAAGAACAGTTCAAAAAAATTAAATATAAATATGTAACTGATTGAAATCTGGCGAAATCTTTCGATTAAAATATCGATACTAAGTATTTAAGATATGTAGGTAGGTACCTACATGTCAACTTTTGACTCATGCAGATCAGACAGGCCAGCGAAGTAATCTATTATCTATAAACGTCATACCTTCAATCTATAATCTTAGATATTAGATGTATTATAAATAAATCTCGGTCGTTATCAATGTCGGTGAATTTGGTACTTTTTGAACTTTGTTTAACCAAGCAATAAACAATAATATAAGAATCAATGTTTGATCTTTATGTAATCTCGAATGCAAATATTAATATTTATCAAAGTCTTAAACATTTATATCTAGTGCGGTTTTAACAAGTTAGAGTCGAGCCTAATCGTATCATTTACTCAGAATGCCTTTGAATTTATTTACGATTATTGATAATAATATAATTATAGGTGTGTCTGAATACTCAAGTTATTTATTATACGGAAGATAGCTATACTAACGTTTTTTCAGTGTGTGTCGGCAATTCTTTATCGGCTGGATATTATTCACAACCGGAACTCAATGCATATCGATATGTAAGTAACCAACCGTACCTACTACGTCTTGTATTTCTTAAAAATATTATCATTATTGCGATTATGACTAAAAAGATAAAGACACAGGGAAGTGCCTATATCACGTGAACCTGATTATGTCACCAATATACAATAAGTACCTGCTATATAATGTAGGTACTTACCTAATTTCTATAAGCTCGTTTTTACTTAAACTGTAGGTAGTGTAAATCTCAACTAAGTATCTTGTGGTCACATTCCAGTTAGTTACGGACAGACCAGTAACCGACTTACTTTCGCAACTAAACTAACTCAAAGTATCTAACAACTACGTAAATACTTGCTCCTGTACTTAATTTTCTACTTAACTTAGGTACGGTTCTGTTTCTACTTCACTTCTTCTTATTTATTCACTCTACGTCACATTTTTTAAATTTCCCTAAAACAAAATTGGAGAATGATGGTTTCTTGAGAATTTTTACTTTTACGTTCGAATACCTACTAAGTAACGGTTTGTCAGTAGATTCGAAACTACTGTTCTGTGCAATTACATTAACACCTCACCTTAATATTATAAGAATTATCATACATAGAAAAAAATCCTTATACCTGCAGATTTCTCTCTAGATCGGCACATAGGCACATAATTATAGGTTATAGGAACTATTAAAATGTTTGATTACTTACTCGAAGAATTGTTCGGTGGGTGTTTGAGAGCCATTCGGTTTTGTGTGATTGTGATACGGGACCCAACATTGTGCTGTGTTCCATCGGTTTGAACAGCTAGCCCACGGCACTTCCGTCTTGAAAGATGTGAAGAAGTAATATATGGCCCATGCGATTATCACCGCATAATAAGTGGACATTAAAAATGAGATCACTACACTTGCTAAGCCAGCACCTGAAACCAGTCATTTAGGTACTTATTTAAAATATATTAATAATGGCAATATGGTTGGTAATTAGATGCTAGCCTTTAGGAATTACGCCATGAAGAGAAAAGACAAATTTTGTCTAAACTACCGAATAGAAAACAATAAACTACCTAATCGTAAATCGGATCAGTGATTTTTAAGTCATAATAGCCATTAAACGGGCATACAGGTAGGTTTAAAAAAATGATAATAATCAAAATACCTGCAACAGATTCAATTTTATCAAAAACGACGTACCTATTTGAATTGGAAAGATCGCTAAAATATTAAATCTCGCACAGTCAAGAAGAAATTCGCATTCACCAATCAGAGTAGTTAGGACCTAAATATGTGAGTAGATATTTCACTGCACCTACTTTCTCCAACTCTACCACCTAAAAGTGGTAGGTACGGCACCACTATTAGGTGGTAGAGTTGGAGGTACCTAGTTAGTTCTGCTGTGAAAGAATTTGATAATTAGTTTTTTAATGAACTCACCTTTAAAAAGTGGGCATATTTGAGACAGCGCACCAATGGGACCGTGAGCAGTATATTGGCCCACGGCTAATTCCATAAACAGCATTGGTACACCGCATACTAGGAGTATTATGAAGTAAGGTATTAAGAAGGCGCCTGAAACAAGAATAAATTTTCGTTAAAAATTTGCTCAAGCACATACATATGCCTCTGACCCTATAAAACTTAAACTTTAATCTACACTTCCTGCACTGTATAATAACAAATGTAATAATAACAAAAAACTCAATTTACAAGGCAAGGAAAAGTACCCATTTTCCGTTCATCTAGACCAACTCTATACTTGTATGTCTAATACTCAAGTAGGTATATCCAAGTCAGGCAATAGTTCAACATCTTTTGGTGGGTAATTTGTATCTTTAATTCCCATGAGAGAAATAATTAATATGAAAACATGTGTGGGAAACATCTGAAAACTGCCAAAGACATGTTATTTTTAAAACAAGGACAACAAATCTTCGCGACACTGCGCTTCTGGTCATCATTGAGCCAATTGTATCCTTGATACCAATGAATTGACCTACAGGAACTGGCGTAATTACTCTAGTCGTTTGCTCATTCGATAATATAGACTGACCTGTGTAGGTAGCAAATGTAGATAGCGTTATTACGAGGTTCGGCGATAAGCAAAAGTGTAAAGTTTGCTCAGGTTGAGTGACTAGTGTAAATAATAAATGACTAATAAATATAAGATATATGGAGCGCTGACACTTGTAAGGAACATTGGCAAATGTTAAATATAAGACAGTGCGATAAAGTTCACAGAAATACTTGGTTAATTTCGATGACTAATACTTTTATCATTCTGACCTCATGAATTTTATTTGGTTTATTCATCTACCATTACTTTTCGTTTTGTTTTTGTTGTTAATTTAGAATTACTCGAGATATTTATGCTGCTTTGTTCAGGCTCACGTTTTATTTTTAAGTACGCCAACCTAAATGTTTTTGTAGTATTTGTATACTTTAGGTACACTATAAACATTTATTTTTTCTTTTGTTTTTTTAAAACTTACCTATTGTTATAGCTACTACCTACTTTATATCTTTTGGAAACTATATCATGTAGTTACTTACCTTTACCTTATAATGTAACCACATTATAAGGTAAAGGTACATATTTATATATAATAAATACATTGTCCATATTGTGTAAATAATAACTATTATGCTTCATAAATAAACTACGTAGGTAGGTACTAAAGCATGACGGTTAGGACGATAAATCGATTTGTGGCATCTCTTTATCAAAGACATCTTGTTACAGCACGGCTTAAATGTAATACCGTCCAGTATTGTGTCCCATTTCATTATTGTACCTACCTACGTGTAGCCGAGATCGACGCAATGGCATAAAGAGCTTTCTAGGGCATGAGGAGGCGTCATCATTATTCTATCTACTTTGAATATATTGTCACACTTTTACGCACTTGACAGAATCTAGCGACATTCCCTAACACACCATATTGCCTTTCAAAGCTACGAGAAATTCAAAGGCACATTTTTGGCAGTAGAATAACATTTTGGATGCATTGCATTGGTTGCGATTAAATAAGATTATTTTTTTTCCTATATCCACGTCTTTGGTGATATAATATATTGCAATATAACAAGTCATTCAGTCCGACACGTGCAAAAGTAACGTATCGTGTTTCAAGATCTATTGTATTATCATCAAAGCAAGTTTAACATGACTCTACACAGTGTTACGTAGAGCAGTTTCCCGCGGTGTACACTTACAATATGGATATGATACTAGTAGATTTACACGGAAATCGTTATCGTTAGTATTCATTTATTCTTTTACCACGAATAATTGAATTTAAAAACTACATGCAATAACGCTTAGACGCCTATATTTAGAACATAAATACGTGCTGAATAGACTGCAATAAATAGGTATGTACCTACATTTTACATGTTTGCCATCATCTATATTTTTTCTGCAACATTCAGTTAATATGACATTGACTGACTGTAAAATTATTTTATACTAGCTTATGCCCGCGGCTTCGCCAGCGTTGATGCCAGATTGTTACCAAAATATTTTAACAGCAAAGTTTCATATTAACTTTGCACCACCGTTTTACCCCCTTAGGGGGTGAAGTTTCAAAAATCCTTTCATAATGCTCCCTTACGTTATAAAAGATTTCAAGTTTCTAACCCTTATAGTTTAGGCCTTGCGTTGATATGTCAGTTAGTTAGCCAGCTTCTCTTTTTATATATATATAGATTAGAACCTAGATTAATTCTCTAATCACCTAAGAGTTGGACTTACGATTATTAATTGGGAATAGTGAAAACCAGATACTAACAAGGTATAACGTTAAAACGAAATTAGCCAAAACACAAAATTGAAACATAGCTAAATAATTTATTTCTCTCATTAGCAAAGCGGAAGATAAAAGTGTACGACTAAGTACAACGCAGAGAAAAAAAATGTTTTTGTGGTACTATTGACGTATAGACCTGGGGGTCTAGACAAAGTCATATTCGAAAAGCGATGTCGTTAATGGAAGAATTAGAATTATAGTATAGAATTTGACGTTTGTGGTGCAGACCATAGACCTTTATTTATTTTTTTGCGAACGATTAGTACGGCGTTATCTAATTCGCCACGGAACGAATGTACCTTGTCTAACCCCCCTGGACCGTGCCATCCCTTTCAATTAAAAGGTAAATATTGACTACAAAGCGTGAAAGAATGAAAACACTCGGGCGGCCTTTGACAGGTATTGTCCACAAAGTAGCGTTGTCTCTTTCTAGAGTCTTTTCTGTCTGTCCTGGTCTCTACGTTAATGGATATTACACAAGGCAGAGACAAAACGCACCTATTTTCACACAACGTTCGAACTCTTGGCAATTACCGTAGTCATATTTGCAATGAAGATGTAGGAGAAGAAGATGGCTAAGTAGTTTTAAGCACCTAGTATACCATTGTTGAGATCGCTTGTATAGTTTTGATTTAATTGATACCTAATATTATTAATTCCTTCTTCAAACTGCACTCTCAGGCGACGTGAAGTTTTGAGTGTAATCTTGGTATATACAAATTGATGTCATCTAAAATATATCAGCACTGATTTCTATATACCTATATCGAGTAATAAATCATTTGATATCGTGCAAATACGTCTCCGTGGTGTCAAGTATTAGTTTGCTAAAGACATCATCTGTAATTCACACCATAATGTAGTGTTATTGGTTCGTGTTGTTGCCTCGGTGTCAACCAGCATCTCTTAGCACTACGCGACACAAACAAATACATGGACACGATCTCGCACTTATGTGTACATTATATATTTTTACCTTAACTTCTGATTCCTGTTACAGAAAGATTATTATTACGTATATACATTATATTTATGATCCATTAATACATAATTTAACCTCGTTAGATACCTTTAAACCGCGGAAATAAATAGGTAGGTAGGTACTTGATATTACATATCTACGACCAATAACGTTTAATTTGTCGATATAATTATAGTGATGTTCTAACATTTAAACTTTCGCGTTGCATGATTATAACTATTTATTATACGGGTATTAACGCGCATTGTTGCCGGCAGTTTGTCGGCCAGTGCAACCTGGTCGAAACGTCAAGCAATTTAAAAAAAAACAATGCGCCTTAATTCCCGTATAATAAATAGTTAAAATCATGGCGATGTTAATATAATTTTCTTATATATATCTACGTACCCTTCTTTATGGAAACAAACAACTTGAGCTGAATTTACATGATGGCTTTGGGAAATAAGCCTACTTACAGTCAGTCACTAATTCACTAAAACCACTGGAATATACCTATATATAATAATATAATATAATATCTTGGGACAATTCACACAACGTTATCTGATCCTAAACTAAGCAGAGCTTGTATTATGGAAACCAGATAACTGATGAACATACTTATAGGTATATTTCTAAATACATACATATTATAGATAAATAACACCCAGACACAGAATAAAGCATCGTGCTTATCACACAAAGTTTTATCCTGGGTGGGAATCGAACCCACGACCTCTTGCGTAGCAGTCGGATAGACTCCCACCGCGTTACAGAGGCAGTCACTGTCATAGTCACAGTCTATAGGTGCCATAGATTACCCCCTAATTGTTTTCTCTTGACAAGTTTGTGGAGTTTAAATATTAACCTTTGCCAGGTTGGAAGTTTATGTAGGTATGTGTCTGTCCACGTCGGAACTGCTTATATTCTTATATTATAAAGCTGAAGAGTTTGTTTGTTTAAACACGATAATATCAGAAACTACCGGTCCCAATTAAAAAAAATATTTTATTGTTGGATAGCCTATTTATTGAAGAATGCTATAGGCTATATATCATCACGCTACAACCAATAGGAGCGGAGCAGTAGTGAAAGATGTTGCAAAAACGGGGAAAATTTACGCAGACGAAGTTGCGCGGGTCTGCTAGTTATTTATTTACATTAAATTGGTAGATACCTAAGAATGAAATAAAATCTTCTAATTGTTGTCCTCACGGTCAACACCATTGTGTAAGTATTTCGTGTTCTGGTAATTTTTCCTATGTGTAAAGTACGCGACAATTTGTATAGAGTTAATGCAATGTCACGACGAACACGATCATGTTTTTGTCGCCTTAATGAGTTAATTTACAACAGCCGAGACGACGCATTATTAACGAAACTAGTAGTACTAAAATGGATTCAGTATAATCATTATGTAAGTTATTGAAATCCTTTATTTCTCTGTAGTAAATCTATATCGGCTGATAGGTATATGCATACCCACTTTACCGGCAAATTAGATAAAAAAATGTTTTTTTGTTTTGTTTTGTTTAAAAAAGATAACTAGCAATGTGGGATTGTAGCCCCTCTAGCTAAGCTCAATGGCTTGTGTTAGGAGTGGATTCATGTCGGTAGTATAAAGGGTAGGATTCGAAACCGCGACCTCATGAAAAATCTATGGTAAACCAGCTTAGGGATAGGGTTTTCGAATCCATCATCCGTTTAGGCATAACACATATACGTTGAAGTTTAATTAATACAATCACGTAAATATGTAGGTAGGTATACTACTGTTTTTTTAGTATTAAATCTATGTGTATGTATATGATTGTCTTACCTCCACCACTTTTGTAACATAAATAGGGGAAGCGCCATACATTTCCGAGGCCAACGGAGTAACCAACGCAGGCCAACACAAATTGTATTTTGTTGGCCCAGAATGGTCGCCGCGGCTTGAGGTGGGCTGTTGTGTCCTCTTCTTCCTCTTCACAGTCGCTATCATGAGAACCCGTATCTTCATCTGGAGGCCTAGACAACATACATGTTCTGAAATTAGTTACATGACTTATTATTTTCGAATATACTACTAATACTACTTTGATTTATGATTTATACTACGATAATAAACAGAATGGAAGATGATTCTTGCAAATAAGATATCTCGGTATCAGATTGAAAGGGGTAAATATCCACAAATATTTGTGAGAAAGAATTGTAAGTATAGTAAACAGAGAATAATATATTATGTGTGTTCTGTTTTAAATTAAATGACATGTTTGCGTAGACTCAAACAGTTATTTAAATATAAGCAGATAACAAAGTTTATTGTAATGAAGGCATTAAACTGTCTAGAAGAATGCACAACGCTATGATACTTTTAATTATTTTAATAATAAAAATCGTTATACTTTAGTCACTTAGTTGACACGTAACGTTTATGAACGCCGGAAATAAGTTGACAAGAATTTGACGAGACTACATTTACCATACATTTACTGACATGTGGGATTGGGTCTCACATTACTAGCAATCTTGTTAACCCCTCTAGCTGAGCTCAAAGGCTTGTCTTAGGAGTGGGTTTACGTCGGTAGTATATTTAGTATTTAAGTAAAGTATACAATTATATACAGTTTATGAGACCATAACGTGATTCAAGGCCACGGCAGCTCTTTTTCATTTACGTTTTTTTTTAATAAAGATTACTAGGAATGTGGAATTGTGGGTCCACATTACTGGCAGTCCTGTTAATCTCTCCAGCTAAGCTCAATGGCTTGTGAGTGGGTTCACGTCAGAAGTATAATGCCCGAGCCCGATGCCTTAACCATAAGGCTACTACGCCGCTAACTATATGTAAATATTGTTCGAATTATGATACATATTCTTTAAAGAGACTATAAACTCGGCCAGGTACGTCGGCGATATTTTCAATTTCTAAAAAAATAATATCCTCGTATTTATTATATTGGTAGATATACCTAAACCTTTCAGAAGCACTCTCTAAATGATAAACACCGTAATGATTAAAATTAATCGAGTCATTTAAACGAATTAAGTGGATATATAGACAGACGCGGGAAGTGATTTCTTTCTTTTAGATAGGTACTATACATTTATGATAGTTGAAGTAGCCTTACATAACAAAGTTTTCTTATTAGTAGCTGTTCTTTCTTTCATTTCGACATTTCCATTTTCCTTGAGGTTATTTAAGAATTGGCTTCTTAAGCAAACATGGTATAAGAGGTATACAGTACGTTGATAAACAGAGTTGTTTGGATTAATGATGAATGATCTATATGATGGCAGATTAATGTGACGTCATACAGCTCAAAGGCTTTACCTACTTTTAACATGTAAGAATGAGTACAGGCTTATCATTTCAGAGGAAATTTTATTGTGTGAAATAATAATGCTGATGTTAGAATGATAGTAAAACTTTAGGTATAGACTTTTGTAAACTAATTTGTCTCTTTAACTTACACCACGTCAACAGTTTCTCTGCTTTACGCATTTAGTCCATCTCCTTCAGCTTTTTTCTTTTAACTAAAAGATTAA
Source organism: Herminia tarsipennalis (assembly GCA_945859575.2). NCBI lineage: Eukaryota > Metazoa > Arthropoda > Insecta > Lepidoptera > Erebidae > Herminia > Herminia tarsipennalis. The sequence continues at coordinate 13,180,313 of OX243840.2, forward strand.
AAGATTGCTGATTATTTTGACTAATCTGTTTAATTACTTTAGTAGTATCACTAACGTACACAAATATACAATTATACATCACCATTATACGGTGACTTCATGACAAGATTTTTTTTTGTATTATGTCGATGCTTGATCATCATACACAATAGAAAAAAATCTTCATTCTCTTCTAATTGTATCTATACTTACATTAAAATTAAGTAAGCACGCGTTTACAACAGAAGTTGTAGAATCTCGCCTAGGTATGCTAGTCATCAGAAAAAAGGCAAAATGTAGAGTCGATCAAGTCTGAGTCATCCTGAATTAGTGCAATCATACATTAGATATTTTTAGGATTCCGTACCCAAAGGGTAAAGCACACTGTCCGTCCGTCTGTCTGTCTGTCCGTCTTTGACCAGGATGTATCTCATGAACCGTGATAGTTAGACAGTTGAAATTTTCAAAATAAAAACAGAATAAATGTAATATTTAAGTGAGGGTCCTTAACGACAAACGTGACTTTTGCCGTTTTTTGTTCGATATTATAATAAAGGCTGTATCTCATTAACCGTAATATCTAGTTGAAATTTTCATAGATGATGTATTTTTATTACTGGTATAACAACAAATACTAAAAATAGAATAAAATAAATATGTTGCTCCCATTCAACAAACGTGGTTTTTTGCCATTTTTTGCTAGATATTATAATATAGCGTCTAATGTTATAAAGATAATTGTACGGAACCCTTCGTGCAGAGTCCGACTCGCATTTGGCCGGTTTTTGTAAGTACAACTTCAGTTTTCCGAAACAAATGCGAAAGATAGTTCATTGACATAGCTAATTAAGTAGATAGGTATAAAATTTATGACATAATTTGTATCATAACTACATAGGGACATTATCTTGGATTTTAAATGTAGGTACTACGTCATTGTATTAAATAATCATAACAATCATCTCTTTAAAGTAATAGTAGTATATTAATTTAGTATCAAGATAAAAGACTCAACGTAATTTTATTGAATTAGTAAAATTTCAAAATATATTGTAAATCAATAAATGAACAAGTGTATGCTAGGTGTTTGTTATCTTTTCAATTAAACACTGTAAGTTTGATAATGTTATGTCATTCGTACTGTATTGTATACTTAGACCTCGAAACCTAGTTAACAATTATCTCTAACCTGAATAAGCGTTCATAGTATTGACACTTTGAAACGTCGCGCGTCGCTAACAAATTCTAAACATACTCGTAATATCTACTGAAGTACCTAGCCATTTCTTACATCGGCTTCTAGTGGTTATTGCAAATAATTTTATGAGTTAAAAACCAATTTAATATATTCAAGAATAGTTTAAAGAACTAATCCCTAGCTGTCATCGTGTGAGTAGACAAACGTATTTTAAAATCATTATCAAGTAGGCAGTGATAAGGCCGAGTGGCGCGGGCGCACGATCAATCGTCGTATCCATGTCGTATGGTAGATATGTGTGTGTGAGGAGATAGCAGCATTGCAGTGTTATCAGCTCATGACGTGAAGGTCACACGATCAAAACTCCCTATAAACATTAAGCCTCTTAGGATTTTAGGATTGACTCAAGTAGTACGCTGTCATATTTTAATCACATGCGTCCGTCATGTACCTGGGTATCAGGCTGAGAAAGTTTCTATAGGAAGTGTAACATTTCTTTGCCTTTCTTACTTTATGGAGGAGAATCGAGCTTGTCAGATACTAGTTACCAATCCATCCAATTACTTAGTGTGGATGTCATTTGTCCTTTTTATGGAACGAATGCATTTTTGTATGTAGGTATTCTTCCGCCTGCATCTAATTGTTACGTATTTTTTATTGATTATAACTATTAACAGAATTACTATTAGTACTAGTAATATAGATACTAGTAACAGAAATATGAAAACTTTGAACAGCTTATAAAGTGTACTAGGTCTGGTGCATTTAGTTCACCCAGCTAATTCACCTGGGAGAATTAAGTGCCATTTGGTAGATTTCATTTACTCAAGTGAATTAAGATAGGATTGCCTGCATTTTACATGATTTATTTATTTATAGGTTTACCAAAATGAGATCCTTTTCACATGCTCCGGTTTTAATCCAGTGCCCTCAATAAAAATTCTCAATAAAGCACAGTAGAAAAGGAAAAAAATAAATAAAATTACGCTATGCTTTAAGTGATTTCTAGTACCGTTTTTTAAAGTCTTCAGTTGAGGTGGTACAAAATTAAAATGTATGGATAGAAACGAATAAGTTTATTGCGCATAGTTTTGAGCGTGGCTAGCTGAAAGTTAAGTGACCACTCAACTTGTAATACCTAATATCCTTTCGGGGATCTTAATGAGTCAATCGTTACATATGCAGGCAGTAAATTACCTTGGGTATCTATTTGTGCAAATAAGACAATATTTGTCTGTAGTTATATGAGTCAGATTTTTACATTTTCTTGTTCTTGAAAACGATTATTGGTAAAATATGTGGGTATTTCCTCGTGCTCTACCTGGGGCTCTACCTGGTGCTCCACCCCGGTGGTGCACCATGTGGAGCACCAGGTGGAGCATGGACTTATTTGTCTTAGTGCTCCAAGTACTATCAAATACTGTTAAGTGAAAAAAGTTATTCTATCTGTTGGTACTTTGGTAGTCGATGAAAAAGGAAAGAATATGGTACTTGGGTAGTCGATGAATGTCGCAAAAATAAATGCATGGTAAACAATCAGATACCTACCAAAACTTTGGACGACAGCTGTTAAAATTTATAAAAAAAGGCCATTAAAAAAAAATAATAATTCAATAATTATCGTCTCTGAGTGAATTCAGAGGTGTAAATGGTTAAAATGCATGTTGTCCATAAAATTGTATCAGAATTTGTAGTGTAGAGATAACGCTTATGTAATGACAGGTGGAGCACGAGGAATTGTATATCCTCGTAGGAAGTACCAAGTTTTGTTTTTCCTAAATTATTTACCAAAGACAGAACACCGAAGAAGAAAGATAAGTAAGTACCTATGTCATTTATATTACAACCAATGTTCAAAATTTATGAAAATTACGTTTATATGGGAATATATATATCTACAAATACTACCATGTATTTACAAAATAAGGTATCCAACCTTCGATAATAACCGCTACATAGTCCCTCACAAGTCACAACATTCTAAGGTTCGACGTAGTCTAGATACTTGAGTTCAGTGACTCCTCTCCTCATATCGCAGTTTAAAGGTTATGAATTGATGAATAATGCATAGATACTAAGGATTGGTCGAACGTATCGTTTAGACAAAGATACCAGAACTTGAAATCCATAAACTTTTAGGGCTGTCGAAATGAACTGTCTTGATAATGGCTATTTACAACGTGTAACATATCGACTGGATTTAGTTAGTCAAATCCCCCCGGGAGGGGTATCACACCATGATACTCTATCGAATTCTATAAAAAAATAGTAGATACCTAGGTACCCTATTTTTTCATAAACCTATTGTTAGTACATTGACTCCGTGCGTTGTCTTCGGATTCGAAAGATAACATTTAATAAAAAAAAAAGTATTTTTTTTTATTGATTTCGGTAGAATATCGTGTTGTGATGACCCCACGAGGATTCGACTTAGTTAATCCGCATCCAGAATAGATCAAATTTCAGCAGCAGATATTAAATAAATCAGTATTAGGTACACCAGCCAAAATGTCAAATCATATTGAATTATTATGGCATAGTTATAACGTTATCTTTTTGTTAAATTTCAGCAGTGGACAGTGTATCGTATGAGTAGGTATCTATTGCAACTCTCGTGGTGTGAATCCGGTTGCATCATGATGGCATATACGTATGTTTTGATCAATAATTTATTAAATTCAAAACTTCTTTTAATTCATAAATTAACGAGTGACTAAAAACATAGCCAAATTTTGAAATTTTAATGTTTAGATTTAGATAGAATTCGATACAAGCACAATCAGTATGACGTATAGCTATAGGCATACCTAGGCCTTTCAATTTGACCTTACCTAATTATATTTCCCTTAGAATTAGTTTAAACTGCTAGATTTTAGTGTGTAGATACACACAGGTTTGATTTTGTTTATTATTATCGTATGATCATCGATTCTTAAAATGTGTGCAAATTTTGAAGTTAATTGAATGAATTGACACGGATCGAGATAATAAAAACACGTGAATTGTTCGCTGCTCGTTTGAATGTTACAACCAGGCCAGAATGAATTGTTGAAAGGATGAGACAAAATTTTGCACGCAGATAGACAGCCTTAATATAATATGGGCACATCGAAATAATTACCACAAGGCTACAAATAAGAATAATACTTATCCGGGTACCTATATAGTTGGCTAAGTATAGGTACCTACTACGAGTGAAATTTTGCTGCCACATCACTGAAACGATCAGGAGGACATTGGGGATTACATTTTTCTTTTACTTATTGCCTGTCTTCATGACTCGTAAAGTACCTGCCACATATAGCTACCGTGTGTATGTTACTGTGATTGATCGTTCACAACATAGCAAACGCAATGATAAAGTGACAACAAATCCTTTGTTTCTCTAACCTATTTGGTGACGTCACACCGGTAATGTTTCGTATTGTTCATAACCACATAACATTTACCGTTTCGCTGTATGGTTTCCCTTCCTTACATTTACGAAAATCAAGGTTATAGTCACAGAACAGAGATTTAAATAAGTTTCTAAACTGAAGTTATATTAAGCTATATCTACATAACTATATTGTATGGTTTATCTATAGTTGTGTATAAATAAATCGTGTAATTTTTGAATTCTTTGGCTTAAAATTATGTAGGTAAGTATATTGTTTACTGCCCTTTGCCTACGTTGAAATTGGTTCCTGCAGCAAGCTTATTTAATTCGTCTGTATCCTTGGTGGATGTATGTACCATTAAAATGTCATTGCGATCTGACGAATGGTAGCATTGGCAGCTATAAGAAGTTAATAATACATGGTAAACGGAATACCTAGGGTTCCGTCCCACCGTAGGTGATAGGGAGTCGGAATCGGAGTCGGAGGTGATGGGCGAAGCAAATATGTTGAGATAAGTCTTAAAATAGATAAGTTCGCTCATAGAGAATCTGTGCCAATTATAATAAAATGCCAATTATAATGCCAATTAATGATATATAAATTAGCATAAAGGAACGCCCGCCGCACGCTAGGTAGGTACCTCCGATTAAAACATCCGATTTAAGAGTATAAGAGCCGAAGTCGGAGTTGGCGTTGTAAAATCAATCGGAAGTTAGAGTCAAAGCTCCGTAACATCCCTAGTACAAACTATAGGTATGTAACGAATATGTTTCTTTGCCAAAAAATATGTTTCTTGTAGGTATGGGGGATAGGGGTCTCCTTTAATTCATTTTTATTATTTGTTGTGGTGTTACAGACATAAAGGTACATAAATAAACTGATAGATTTAATTTAAACCGTGGGTTAATTATATCAATGTGCTACGGCAATTCAACTAATTAACACGGTGTCAGTTTGTGCTGTTTATATCAACTTATGTCTGAAACTTGCTATAGGTATTACACCTAAAGTTATCCTGTTCTTTACAATACGTAGACTAGCTTTCATTCGTGTGGATGTCTCATATGATTGGACAATTATGGAACCCTACACGACGATAATAAGTATAGGAAGATTTGTCATCATAATAACTAGTAAAGGTACCTATGTGTGCCCAATTTTATTCCAAACTACCGAACGGGTTTGAGTTGATGGTCAGCCAGTCTAGTCACGGATCCCTATGTATAGATTGTACAGATATGGAATGCAGTGTTGAGGATTTCCTATTTTTTAGAACTGGGATCTACTTGACGATCCTAGGCCACAGTCATTCATTTGGTCCCGGCAGCTTTGACCAAATTGTCAGTCCATCTAGTGGTTGGTCGGCCAACACTGCGTCTAAACTGGTGATTACTGAAATTGAAGCGTATGGAAACTGACCAGTGGTACGCGGACCCCTGCCGAGTCGTGGTCGCCACTCGAGAACCTTTTTTGTCGAGCTCTTGCTAATAAGTATGTCCGCCAGATATGAAAATTTTGTTAGCCATTCTTCGTTTTTAACATTTGTCTCACAGTCGATCGACACCGGGGCATTCGAGACATAGGCATGTTCCTGCCACTTGAGGGTACTGTCCTTCTACGTAGGTACCTTCCAAATTAGCTAATTAATGACGTGTGACATAAGGACCTAATAGGAGTGCATGTTTACTAATTTCGGAAATGTCGAGAATTGTTCCCACTGGCAAATGTTTTTTGAAAACGGCGGTAGCTTAATGGCAATCGTGGGGTCGTGGGTTCGAATCCTACCCATAATACTAGTTACCGATGTGAACCTACTCTTAACACAATCCATTGAGCTTAGCATTCCACTGTATATTTTTTGGGAATTTTAGACTAAAACATAGAAGTGAGTAGCAAAATTTGCATTCGTTGATGTGCTTAAATTTTTTTTTCCTTGAAGGTGTATAATTTTTCTTATTTAATGACTTTTCTATACTTTATCAATACTCATTATGGTAAAGTTTGTAAGTCTGTGAGGTTGTAGGGGGTAATCTCTGGATCTAGTGTGCACGTACGCACTAGTAACGTAGGCACGGGTTAGCTAGTTATTTATAAAGATAGTGTTTCAGCATCATTCCTCTTTCGTTTTCTGTGTTGGTTAAAATACGTCTCTTTTTGTTTAACTAACGCTATGCAGATAACCTATAGCCTATAATATATCAGACGTTAAAAACCACTGCGCCTCACCGAAGACCGACTTAAATAATCTATTAATTCAGCCGATATTCCAAAAACCCGTTTTATATTATTTGAATGGTGGCCAAAAATATCCCTAATGACTTTGAATTAATCTTTGATAAAAACCATAGATGCACAAAAAGCCTCTGACCACAGCATAGTTAGTATTCTTTACCACAGCGGTCATCGATGCATATTACTTTGTTTATCTGATTTCGCCGGTACCAACCTTCAGATATTAGGTAACTAAAGGACAAGACCAAGCTGTAAATAAGATCTTTTCAGAGTTAGTGTAAAGTAGACAGGCCAAGCGTTCTTATATTTTTAATGTCGTAGAATTTGATTGGTTGATTTATCTATGTTCATGATGGGACAGGACCTGGTCCTGTCCCATCATGAACATAGATAAATACACCTCCCCTGAGGCCTTACTCTATTTCAATGAAAACGAAGTTTCGATCAAAAACGGGGTGGTGATATACAGAACCAGCGACATCTGTTTAATCTACTCGTTCCAGAAAATCGTCCATGGATTTGAACTTGTTGTGCTTCTCCAAAAATTAATAAGAATAGTCCCCGTAAAGTTAAGAAATTTAAGCAAACGAAAATTCATGAAGTTCGTTCTCCAATTTGGCTTCTAGGCATGGGGTGCCTAAAAGCCAAATTGGAGAAAAAATCTAGCAAGAAATTAAAATATAATGAATCTTTTTGAGAGGCGTTCCGTAAAAACGTCGACCACAGGGCTTTGAAAATCAATTTTGCTCTACCTTGATCTGGGGTCACTGCCCAGTGGTTTTAAATGGGTCTACTTACTTTTATATCTACTAGGTTCGACCAAATTTTTTAGGCTGTATAATATACAGTTTTCAAATGCGACCTTGTTACAGTCGCGTTATTTTAATCCCAGAACATATGAAATAAGGTATCAATGATGTGTGATTTTAATCGTAGTTACTTTGGTTGATGAAGAGTTTGTTTGTTTGTTTGAACGCGGTAATCTCAGTAACTACTGATCCGAATTAAATCTTTCACTGCTGGATAGCCCATTTATCAAGGAAGGCTATAAGCTATATAACATCACGCTACGATCAATAGGAGCGGAGCAGCAATGAGAAATGTTGCAAAAACGGGGAAAATTTGCGCGGGACAGCTAGTACAATATATAGAGACGCTCAACGATCTTTAGTGTCTCGAATGTTGATGCGTGTCTAAAAACCTTGAGTTGACCACTTTATGTTTATTTTATAATAAAAACTAATAAAACGTTAATTAACTTGACTAGCACTAATTGAGTACACCGAAGTAATTTAAGCCTATAATATTGTGTAGTATATTATTTTTGTTTCTAATTAAGTAAATATTAATTAAACCATTACACTTATAAAATAAGGAAACAAATATAACTATTCTACCACTTATAAAGTTATAACTTACGTACCTAGAAAAAGATTAGGTAATTAATATATATGTATGAAGGTAATTTAGATCGTATTTACATCGACAATCACCAATGAAAAATCATCGCTCGTATCACGTGTACGGTAGGTACATAGCATTATGAATGAACCGGGGATCATGCACGGCGGGCGTTTCGCTTAGTGCCATATCAATTTACTATATGATTACGCTTGAGAACAAAATCACACCTACAATTTGCATGAGTGTCATACTCGTCTATGGGCAGCACTAAGTACCTGTGTGATGTACCTAATGATCACAAATTATGTGCCAGGCGTGTAGTGAACATGCGAAAGTGTATCTGTTCGTTTGTTAACTTTTGCACGATTAAACGATTGAACGGATCTTAATGAAATTTAGCAAACACATAGATGATATCCTGGGAGATGATATCCCTTTTTAGGGTTCCGTAGCCAAAATGGCAAAACAGAACCCTTATAGTTTTGCCACAGATAATATAATACTATTCTAGTAGTTTCGCCATGTCCGTCCGTCCGTCTGCAGCTTTGCTCAGAGACTGTTAGTGCTAGAAAGCTGTAATTTTGCATGGATACACATATGGAGACGCATACACACATCAAAAGTGTCTAGGGATCAACATATATTTTTGCAATAACTTTTCTCCTGATTGATTTTTTTTTTTTATTTCTTTAAGGATTCATCAAATAAAGTGTTTTCGTTTGTCACAGTAACGATAAACCAAGTCACCTTTGCATTAATAAAGAAATTTGCCATTTTCCTAATAAAGGGATTTTTGACATTTGAACCACTAACATTAAAGTTCGAAAAAAAAACTGAAATAACAGTTTTCTTTAAAATTTTATTGGGTAACTTAAACAATTAATAATCCGTGTTTCTACCGCGAACACTAACAATACAAGAACATCGGTTTGGCATACTCAAAATGAGTTCATCCAAATCACGCTGTGGAATGGCCGCCCATGTTCGTTGCAACAACAAAAAAAGGTCTTCTTGCGACTGGATACCCTCCATATTCGGCAGAGCTCTTCTCTGTAGCATATCCCATGCATGCTCAATCGGGTTCAAGTCTGGCGACTGAGCAGGCCAGGGCAGGACATTGATGTTAGCTGCGGCGAGAGTCTGTCTTACAACTCTTGCGGTGTGCGGTCGTGCATTATCATGCATTAACTGAAATAAGGGACCGATTTGCACTTGTAGAGGAACGATGACGTCTGATACAATCGTCTCAGCATAAATTTGAGCGTTGAGGTTGCCTCTGATCCAAATCAACTCAGTTCTTCCGCCGATCCAAATACCCGCCCATACCATGATGGTTCCACCACTATAAGGATGGACTTCCTGGCAGGATTTTAATCGCTGTTGGCGTCCAGGGGTTCTCCAGTGTCGTATACGTCTTGTATCCGGTCTCATACCAAAACGAGACTCATCAGAAAAGCACACGAAACGCCATTGTTCTTCTGCCCAATTTCTGTGTTCAAGAGCCCATTGATATCGAATCCTACGATTGTGCATTGCTATAGGTGGTACCCGTAGCGGTCTTCGGGAATGAAGGTTCACTTCATGCAAGCGGTTTCTGACTGTTTGGTCGCTAATTAAGTTCCCTGAAGAGTGATGAAGCCTGACGGCTAACATCATGGCGGTTATTGTTGGACCTCTTCGAGTTAAGATTTGAATGTATCGGTCTTGTCTCCGTGTGGTGCAGCGATACCGTCCTCCATGGCGCTCAGCCACGGTACCAGTGCTTCGGTAACGTGTCCAAAGTCGACTGATAACACTCTGACTTGTATTCAGAGCTAAAGCCACAGTACGTTGCCGGGAACCAGCTTCTATCATTCCCACGGCTCTGAGCATTTCTTCCCTGCTTAAATGACGTCGCCGCTCCATAATAACGTTGGTTTTAATTAGTAGTAGGGAAACAGTAGCACTAATAATGTCTTCAATGCGTTGTATGTTTTTATAGGGAAAATATTGACAGCTGATTTTCATCTTTTACTCGAATTTGATTCACAGTTCCTGATTCAAATTATGCAATGCACCAAAAAGGATCCATATAAATTTATAAAATCATAAATTTATTACAAAGCCACATCTCAATCTCAAGAAATCCGCATAAAAATGCTTGATCCCTAGACACTTTTGATGTGTGTATTTCTTACGCCGACAAAGTGAAAGAATAAAATCTTGAATTTTTTTTTGAAAAAAGTGTGTATGTGATTTTTTTTTCTCACCTACCCCATTGTGTGGGGTATGGGGTATCGTTAGATAGGTCATTCAAAAACGCGAGTGGAGCCGTGGTTGTAATCTATATATTTTTTTAAGCAAAATATTTATTATTATTATAAACTTGGTACTTAATGTATTGAAAGTGACCGTGTGACGTGCAAAAACGTCAGTTAGAGAAGGAGAAAATCTATAGTTCCGTCTTGCGAAGTTAATACCTGCCTGTGCAACTACTATATTTTTATAAACGAGCTACAATTAATATTGACGTTCAGCTGTAAACAATGTAAGTAGGTAGGTATCTGTACCTACCTTCCTAGTCGTGCGGTCTTATCGTTGACTGACCGTGATGATGGTGTAATAATAAGTACCTACCTACGTGTTAAATATTATACCTAACTGTGGGGATATATTTTAATAAATACCTAATAAGTTAATAGTACTTAGGTACTATTAACTTATTAGGTATAGGTATAACAAATTGCAAAAATTAGGCATCATATTTAGCTATTTTTATTTTATCTATATTTTTGTTAATTATCAGCTTAAAATATAAAAGGATCAACATAATCCAAAAGGTAATAAAACATCACTGTAAGGTTATAATCTAAATAAAGTAGTAGTGTTTGAAACACAGCTTACGGAATCGAATAGTAGGAATTAGATAGATAAACGCACTACTTACACCTGCCATAAACAATAATAATAATAATATAATAATATCTTCACACAACGTTATCTGATCCCAACCTAAGCAGAGCTTGTACTTTATAATAAACTGAATATTTTTTGGTGAAAATGTTAATTATTATGAAATTATAGCAGTGTCGTCGGTACTTAAAATTAATTAAGTTTAAATTATTCGAAAATAGGATTAGAAAATTCTGTAATATTAATAAACATCAGTAGTTACACATACCTAATAAGTGTTTATCTTAAAACATTTTAAATATACCTATATAAAGTGCTGTCTATTTAGAACAAACTAAAATATCTTACGACGATGTAAATTCAATATTTTAAAACACTGCAAACTCTATCCAATTATTTTTCGAGTCCTAGCACATCTGTATGTAGTTTGAGTACGTGATTGTGGGATACGGAACTCTTTATTATAGTTTTAATGCATAATTTACATAGTAAAAAGCACTCCATGATTTCCTTTGTACTATACCAGAATAAATTCAAATTTAAGTCTCCTTATGAGTACCTAGGTAAATAAAAACTTCAACAGCAAATGAAAAATATGCAGTAATCTATACTAATATTATAAAGCGGAAGAGTTTGTTTGTTTGTTTGTTTAAACGCGCTAATCTCAGGAACTACTGGTCCGATTTGAAAAAAACTTTTTTGTTGGCTATATAACATCGCGCTACGACTAATAGGAGCGGAGTAGCGACGTGAAATGTTGCAAAAACGGGGAATAATATTATGAGTTTAGACAAATAGTCAACATTTCATCTAATGCCAATAAATTAGTTGATAATTTTGGCTTGTTAAGTGAAGTGCGTTCCATGATTCGAGTATGTTAAGTAACAATGAGTTCTACAAAAGAATGTGAGAAGATTGTGTTTACATAAATACTACCTAAATGACCTGACTTAGGTAGGTACGTATTATTTACAGCACTATCAGTGATAAGGCAGAAAACCATAGAATTCTAAATATGTTTTTATTAATGAACTCATCACCTACTTCCTTTCTGTATCGAACAGGACGCCTACTCTAATATAATGAAAACGAAGTTTCGAGTAAAAATGATTCAATCCACTTGTGCCTGAAAATTGTCTATGGGTTCGGATCGGACTTCTCGTGCTTAACTAAAAAATAATTAGAATAGTCCCCGTCGTAAACTTAAGAAGATTAAGTAGACGAAAATTTATGAATTTCTTTTTAAGAAATAAAATAGTAGGACTACAGTTACTAGTATTTTACGAAACTAAATAACATATCTAGGTGCGACCAATGAATAAATTAAGAAATTTTAACAAATATTTGCTATATGGGGATGAATAAGTGAAAAACATTTGGATAAACAGGTGTATTATATACCTACCTAACTAGAGCAGTAGAGCAAATTTAGAGCCGATAGATAACACATGAGAGGCGTTGTTATAAAAATACACTAGATGTATTATGATTTTATTTCGATCACGGAAGATTTTTTTATCTAAAATTATAGTTATACTAGCTTTCGCCCGCGGCTCCGCCCGCGTGGATGTCGGTTATCGCGATAAAAACTATCCTATGTCCTTCCCCGAGACTCAAACTACCTCCATACCAAATTTCATCTAAATCGGTTCAGTAGTTTGAGCGTGAAAGCGTAACAGACAGACAGACAGACAGACAGACAGACAGACAGACAGAGTTACTTACACATTTATAATATTAGTATGGATTTAGACTCGATAAATATTTATGATTTTGATTCACTACCCTAGATTATTTGTACTTAGTCTGTCAGCCCGTCAGTTCTAAAAGAGGGATTGATAATTTTATCAACGGTAATTTACATGGAGCAAGCAGATAAATGTGCCATATGATTTACATAATATACGGCTACACCGTCAGAAAGGAAAACTTTTAATTATATAATTAGATTTAGGTAACAAAGATTGTACGTAGCAGTTTTCACTGTTAAATACTCTTAATAAGTATATCTACTTATGGTATATATTTAAAATTTTGGAATTTTCTTTCAATATATTTTATTGTTTGACACAGAACTCTGCCTCATTACTTAAGCAGGTATAGGTAGGTATTATTGGTACAATAACGATTTACTAATGAACTTACTTACAGGTAAATACATATTTACATAATTACTGTAGAATTATGGATTGAATGTATCCATACTAATATATATATCGTATGCATACACCTATCTGAAATACCTAATTGTAACCGCTACTATAAATATATCTTTTTGTGATGAATTAGTCATAGTAATGACGCGAAAGATTGACAAAAACTAAAAATTGTTATAGATTGGACGTTGAATGTTTAATGCCTCTCTAACCTAACTCTGTGTAGACAGCTGACTTTAAAATGAACCCATTAAATATTCACAAATGATTTACCTAATCTTCAATCATATAAGCGAATAATACGTGTATCAGTACGAATAGCACAAAACATGTGACTTAATTATAAAGCCATTTGCCATTTGCATTGTAACTATATAATTAGTAGGTAGGCATAGCGTATTTATGATTAATTGCTAATTACATAATTTGTAATATTATCAGTCTCCCTAACTATAAATAGGTTTTGATAACGTTTAATAACACTAGAATATGTTTAACGAAACGAAAACAAATTTTGTTTCTATATTATTTAGTTAGGTTATGAAAGAAACGCTGCTATGACAATACAATGTTGTTGTGGACCGTTGGAGATTGGCAAGGAAATCATAAGCCACATTGTTACAGAATGACATGCACAGAGGATGGGGAGAAGTATACGGTTGATAGAAGTCAATTGAATAATGGCAACCCAGAGGATGTATCATTCGCGGTGGTAGGTACTCACGTAGGAGGACGAACTAGATGGAACAATTCCGTGGGCGATGTTGGTACTCGTCTTATAACCATTTTGCGGCCATCCGTGCATCCCATTCCAATAGAGGCGAGTGACCGGACGGACGGAGCATAGTGGTTGGTTCCGCTGTCGGAACCTTCAGGATAAGTGGTCACATGCTCGTAAGGTCGTAGACACCGAGCGGATGCTGCACCAGAGGCTGAGGTCACATCACGAATTCTGTGTGTATCGCTGAAGCTCTTCACTTTGCGCATTTGCCCAGAGGGCGTTATTATCGGCGCCGGAGCGTTTAGATCGAGGAGCTTTGAACTCTCCCTGACTTGGTCATCATGTTGCTCCACGTGGATCGCCACGCTGGGCGCGGCGGCTTCCGTCGAATTTTCGATTTTACTCATACTATCACGTCACAGGGTCATGACGCGGAGACTATTGTCGCGTGCGTCGCTGGCGACGCGCGACTGTGAATAATGAACGATCGCGGGAGCGAGCGAGGTCGGCTTAGCTGGCGGACCGACTGCCCTGACTGGTTCGTCAATCGCGGTAAGGCAATTGGTAAACAAAGTGCGATTCTAGCTCTGGGTGGTGGGGGCATATCGCAAGGAGGGGGGAGGGTCGCGCATGCGTCGTGGCGGCCATGAGACATTGCGCTGCGTTTGCGTTTATCTCAGGGCTGGCCTACAATAACAAGTTTAATAATGTAATCTGTGGTATCATGCTATAATATTGTTTATGATTTTAACATTTCTACTCCTAAGTATAAATTTTACAATAAGTATCAACCTGTGTTTAATATTGCTTTTGGTATTAGAAAGGAATAGGTCGTAAATTTTATTATTATTTAGTATACCTACTTACCAACAATAATTAGAAATAGTGGATACTAATGGTTTTGAAAAGACTATAAAATAGAACGATGAATGAACCTATGAGATGTATTATTAATACAGTGTACTACTTATTCAAAACAGTGTAACAAAATGTTAATTTTCTCAAAAAATATATAAAATAATTACTTAATAATACATTGAACATAATGTATGAAGGAACCTAATTACTTAGATTTTTTTTTTAATGCACGTACCTATATACCAAATCATCATCATCATCATCAGCCTATCGCAGTCCACTGCTGGACATAGGCCTCTCCAATTGCACGCCACTTTGTTCTATCTTCGGCTTCTCGCATCCAGCTCCTGCCAGCCGTTTTGCGTATATCATCACTCCACCTGGCTTGAGGGCGTCCTACACTACGTTATACCAAATACAATGGTACATTGTAAAACCTTACGAACGTAGATATCCCGATTGGTTGGCCCGAAAAAATGATCTAAACATTGTAGCACAGTATTGGCAAATTAATCCTCGAGAACTAAACCAATCAGTAGAGCAAGCAGGTTTTCGAAAAGGGCCATCAACAATAGACCACATACATACAATTTAACTACATATAGAAAAGTACCAACAGAAAGGGAAACCTCTCTATATCGCCTACATTGGTACCTGAAAGCATTTAACACTGTATCACATGAATTCACATGGTAACCCCTTAGATACTAAGGAGTAGAACTACAGTACCTCAGGAACTTCTACAAAAATAGCACGAGTAGAGTCAAGCTGGAAACCAAAAGCCCAAGCTTTCTTATCAAAATAAGTGTGAGGCAGCACTGCTATAAATAACTTTATAGTTATGGGATCCCCCCTTGTCTATAAAATTATTCATAGCAGTACAAGAATCTATGAACTGGAAGAGATATAAAGGTTAAAAATCTGAAACATGCTGGAAACTACTACATATGGTTGAATCTCTACATAGAGAAAGTGTAAAAGTCGGCCTTGAATTTATTATAACAACTTTTTTAAGAAAGAAAAATGAACCGCCTTCAAATGGATATTAAGGAAAAAGTTTATCAAATACATCACCGAATGAAAATTTCGCTGACTTTTAGTCCCTATTTCTGGTGGTTTATAAGCTAGGACAACATTTTATACACCTTCCTAGAAAAATATGCAGTCGAATAGCGAAAACCCTATTTAAATCGGACTACTAGCTTTCGGGAAAATTGCGAACATACATACGGGTCAAACAGAGAACCACCTTTTTTAAAGACGGTTAAAAAACTATGGTAATGACAGCACAGAGAAAATAATAACCGTGGAAGGTGAACCCCTGAAATACACTGAATAATACATTTAACTAGGCAAACAATTAACAAGTTTTAACCAGGAAAATAAATATTACCGACTTCAAAAATAAATACAATGCTTTTTAGTTGCCTTGTATTTATTTTTGAAGTCGGTAATATTTTTTTGTAAAAAAGTTTTTTATTTCTCACTTTTTAGTGGGTTGGTTTGTAATTCACTTATGTTACAATAGGCTTATGTCAAAAGCTCAAATCCTTTGACAAAATATTGCTTGCCCCGATGCAGGGCCATTAATTGTTGAGGAGTTCACTATCAGCTCTATTACATTGTGTAATAGTAGTATATCGAGAATAAAGTGCTACTCAATACCATAATAAAGTAATTGAATTGCAAACTGTGAAATATTAAATAGGTCTGCTCGTCATTTGTGGTCTTCATCATCAGTTCCACTTCACCAATTGGTGTTTTTTAAGAGTAATAATCAATTAATCACTATGAAATATACCTAAATCACTGTAGGTGTGCCTTTAATAATTTAAGAGTTCCCTCAATTTCTCCAGGATCCCATGGGACCATGACAATGGGACCAACTTGGAAGTATACCCTTTCAAACACAAAAACAATTTTTCAAATCGGTCCAGCCGTAATCGGAGAACAAACATACAAATAATTTTTTTAAGTCGGTTGAAAACAACGAGCAGGAAATAGTAAGACGGACATATAGTACTTGGAACAAGTATTGTAAAGTGCTTCTATGCTTGATAACCAAAGTCATGAACTCATGCTTACTGCCATGTTTGACATATGGATCTCAAACATGGAAGTTTACGAACAAAATTGAGGAAAAAATAAGAACTACCCAATGAGATTGGAGCGGAGCATGCTTAGTCTTAGAAAAATAAAAAAAATAATACGTACAAAATTAATAAGCATAACTAGGTCTACGGATTCTCTACAGTTTAAGACAGTGGGCAGGCCGTGTAGCACGTCTCCCAGATCAAAGTTAGACCAAAGAGTAACGTTATGGAAGGGCCCGCTCGACAAAAGAGGAAAAAGGAGGCCTATGACAAGATGAAAAGACGAAATTAAAAACATCGCCGGCCTAAACTGGTCAGAAATAGCCCAAGACCGAGACAATTGGCTAACTACTTGCTAAGGATTGATTTTATATAAACTGTAATAAACATATGTCAAAATTTACACTAGGATTTGGTTAAGTAAATAATGTGAAACAAGCAAGCTCTAGCTCTAACAAACATTCTACGTGAAAACTAACAAGCAAGAAATAAAAAAAAATAATAGTAGCATATATATAGAGCTTTAAAGCGCTAAAATTGTTTTGTTAGAGTCAAGTGTGGGGACGATTCTGCCAGCTAAATGGCTGTTGTTGGTTTAAGTATCGGGAATTGGGTAGTTGACTACAAGAAAAAAATATAATTTTATACAATTTAAACAATAGTATATGTTCGTAAGCTTTCGCGATTTGTACACATTATAGAATTTTATAAGCTACAGGTCTTAATCGTGTAAATATTTTATTTTAAGGCTAAATACCTTTTTTTATTGCCCGATGTTTCGACCGTATTGCAACGGCCGTGGTCACGGGTAGACTCAGTCAGTCTAGCCTTAAAATAAAATATTTACGCGATTAAGACCCGTAGCTTATAAAATTCTATAATGTAAACAATAGTAGGTCTTAAAATGTTTTGAAAATATGTGTTTTTCCACAATTTAACATGTTGTTGAATTTAAAAGCATGAAAACGAATACTAAAAGTAATGATTTAACGATAGGAATTTATGACGTCATAGGTTGTTACTCCATACAATTTTTTAAAGAGCTTGACGTTTTGACATTTCATAAAAAGGGACTGATTTGACTTGACAGTCAACATCCGTATTGGATGATTAGTTTAAAGTTCGAAATTTATTTTTTGTTGTTAGATTGGCACATTAATGACGTTGAGAACAGGACTGCGCCATAACCTCACAAAATTGACCACCTGTAGAAAAAGACAACGCCACTTTGTGGACGTTTTCTCTCTCTTTCACGCTTCGCATTCAATTTTTACTTTTTATTTGAAAGGGATGGCGCAGTCCAGGTCTCTATACGTCAATGGATTGGCACAACTGTTTTCCATTTCGGCGTGAAGTTTGAGTTACATCTGTTATTTAGATTACATAGGTACCAACAGTTCCGTTTTAGTTAGATCATAAGTGTCTAGTGTGTATTGCGAATTTCATAATGGACAAAAACATCGAACAAAGAGTTTAACATAACCCGCTCGCTAAACTTAAGATAGGACGACCTCTGGCCAGAAAGAATGTTACTGGGATGGACTGGATACGGAAGACGGAGGTCCGGGTGTTGTGGCGTAAATTACAAGAGGCATATGTCCAGCAGTGGACCGATACAGGCTGATGATGATGAACTCGCTCGCATAGATTTCCAAAAAACCGTGCATTTTTGTGTGACACAATATAAATCAGGAACTGGACTCCGAGACACTATTATAGAAAGAAAAGAATCAGTTATTTTGCCGTTGACATGTAGAAAGTCCAGCCGAAGACATTTTAACTACAAGATTTATGATATATAGGATTTTACCATTTTACGTCAATAAGAAAACCTGGCTAGATTTTAGTTTTAGTAACTTACCAAATTGGTTCATATTTCTTCTTGAGTGTTTGTTCAAAATATGGCGGCATCACGTACACACTTATTTAACGTAGAATATGTATGAGTGCTGACTGCCACTGACTGTCACTCGGTGACCACTGTTAACGCTAAATGATAAGTAATATTATGTCAGTCTTGTATTCTTAATGTCGCCGTGCCCCCCTTGTGTCGCTAATTTATTGTTCGTTCCATACCGATTAGCACTTCTAATTTACGTGTCCATTGCTATTAATCTACCATCTGAACGTTTTCCGCGACATCACGACGTTGGGAAGGGTGTAACAAGTTACAAATTAGTAAAAATATATATAAATTATATATTAACATAACTACAATTTGGAAGCACTTGCCTTTATAACCACATGTGCGTCATAGAGTCGGTAGTTAGTTAGGTACCTACCTGATCGGCATCCAACGGGGAAAAAATAAATCAGGTAGGTCTACCTACATATGCCATTAAGTATTACATAATAAATAAATTATATATTCTACAGTATTTAATTATGTCAACTAAGTCATACACCAATGTCTTAAGTCTTAATGCATTCATTAACTCATCAACCCCCCCAAACCTTGGATACAATTTTGCAGTGATTTATCTTCTGATTTAGACCAGGGATAAGAAAGGATTTAAAAAAAAAACTCTAGCTCTATAAAACCCAAGGCCAGTGAAGACACGGGCGTAAACCGTTATAGTGTTATTTGTATTTATCTGCTCTACCTATTCTTTTTACTAGTGACAGTGTAACTAATGCTTCGATTTCGTTATTTCGAAACAATTTAGATAGATACTGTAGAAGGCAAGCAGTACTCATACCCTTGTTATTTCTAAAATCGCGAAACTTAAGTAAGGGCTCTATTTGTATTGGCATGGGTAACCTATTCTACACAGAGACAATTGAAATAGACTGAAGGCATAGTTCTATGATAGTGGAACACATTGCACTATATTATGCACTAGCTGTCCCGTGCAACTTCGTCTGTGTAAATTTCCCCCGTTTTTGCAACATTAATTATTGCTGCTCCGCTCCTATTGGTCGGAGCGTGATGCTATATAACCTATAGCCTTCCTCGATAAATGGGCTATCCAACAGTAAAAGAATTTTTCAATTCGTACCTGTAGTTCCTGAGATTACCGCGTACAAACAAACAAACAAACTCTTCAGCTTTATAATATTAGTATAGATTCACAACGTTACATTGGAAAATCTAGCTAACCATTTACATAACTATATTTAAATACCTACGGAAATAGATTTTAAAAATCAAATTATGTTTCTGTTCAGATTAGGTAAATATGCAAGGATGCCGATTTCAATGTAATGCCAATTTCAATTAGATAACTGTATTTGCTAATATATTCCTTTTGTTCATGCATCTATCAGCAGAAACACGGTAAGTCGCGGTACTGCATTGGGTAATTTAATTTCGATTGTGATTGTAATCTCGGGATTACATTTGTGAAATATAATCCCGGGATTTGATACAAAACATTTTTTTCGTCTAGTTTTTAACGAAACGCACGTCGTCCTATAATTTGTGGTTTTTGAACGAAACGCGCGCTGTGAGTGTCAATCAGTTTTAAATGACAAATGTCTATTTTTGTTGTTGGCCTGACCGAGTTCGAGCCCGAGCATACCTTTCATATAGCAGCCTATATGTGCAATAAATTAAGAAGCAGGTTCAGACATTGGAGTCCTTGTTATTTATACGTGCGTAATTTCTCAGTACCTTAAAATAGATACTTAATAGTATTTTTAAGTAGAATTATTTTGTCTTTGTATGTATTTATGACCTACAGCTGAATAAATCAATGTTACGAATATACAAAAATATAACACTTATAACTCGAAGTTTATAGAACAATATATATATATATTCGAAAATCCCGCCATTTCGGGATTGCTTTTCGTCAATCCCAACATTCCAGGATCGCAGAAAATGCATTATTTATACAGAAATAGTGCAAAGCCCCTATCTCTACAGTAAAAATGAAAGTCATAGTCGTGAGTTGACAGGATTTTTTTGCTTAGGGACTTAGAGAGGAATTTAAAGCCCTTTTCCAAAAGTAAAGTGATGTCTCAAATTATATTTATAAGTACAATTTGAGACATCACTTTACTGTAGAGTAGAGTAATGTAGATTAGAGTAATAGAGTGATGTAGAGGAATAAATAAATGAAGGGAGTAAATTGTTTATTATTAATCATTTTATTTATTCTTAAAGTAAGTATAATCGATATTTATATTACATAATATAATTATGGTGATTTCGAATATTTATATGAATATCACAAAATTCGAAGGAGCGACGGATGCCACATTAGTAAAAGTAAAACATAAAAAATAATATAAAATAAAGTTTATGTTTGGGGGCGAGGCGAGCGCGAGGATCGGGCGCTCGCGGCGCCCCCGACCGGCGGTCCTCCGGCGGCGCGCACAGAGTTAAGGAGAGAGGAAGACCGACACCGCCCGGTGCCGGCGGAGGAGCGCGGCCGGGACTAGCGTACTCAGCGCTGGAACAGCGGGTTGGGGAAGTCGGCGGGGTGCGGCAGCGGCGCGGGCGGCGGGCGCGCGCGGCGCCACGCCACCAGCCAGCACGCCACGGCGGCCGCCACGGCCACCAACGCCAACAGTGCGGTCAGCGCCAGCGCCACGGCCAACCCTGCCGCTGACACGCACACCTCGCTCGCGCCCGCCCCTTGTCCGCCCTCTCCAGCGTCGCGTTGCCGCGCCACTTGCGACGGGTCACGGTGTTGCAGTGTTAAGATCGGGTTTGATTCCACCGTTACTTCTTCGCGTAATTGACCCGACAGGGCAATGGCTTCTCGCTTACGGCGTTTACCAAAAGCGTCGGCACCGCGACAATTAACCTGTGTATCATTAAGCTAATTTTAAAACTGAATTTAAAATACATTTTGTTCTTTAAAGACATATACAAACAACAATAAAAAAAAAAGTTGATTGAGAATTGTAATATTTTGTCGCTATACTAGAATTAATGTACTAGAAATATGCTAGATATTTAATAGTAAGTACCCCTTTTGTACTGTAGGTAAGTGGAAAGTGTTGAAAGTGACTACGTACCGGTTGACATTTTCCGAAGCAAACTCGTATATTGCACACGAATCTTATATTGTCGCTGCTGGGGAACTTGAACGCATTGAAGGCGACGCGCAGTACGCTGCCGTCTTCACTGCGCTCCCATTCGCCGAAGATAGATGGATCCGTTGCGCAACCGTCTTCATCAGTTACACGGTATTCATTTTCCAAATTTGTTGATGCTTCGCTCGTCTTAGCTATACAACTACGAGCGAAACCGCCATAAATATCTGTAATTAAATCACACGTTAATGAACAAAGTTCAAGTTCACATCAACTATTTTTAAATGTAGGGTAGATAGATATTTATATAAATGAGTTTACTTGATGGTTGCACGTCCACTTGCAATACGAGGTTTTCACCAATCTCAGCAGAGCTGACTTGGCTGCCGGAACGGGAGACGATTCTCATGGAACAAGTAGGTGGAGGTCCAGTATTGGCGATGGTGCCGGCAGTCGTCAACATTGACACGTTGAACGCGAGTGTGACGTTCTGTTCGCCAGTCTGGTAGATACATTTGATATGGAACGCCTTAGCGTTGGAAGTCACCAGTTTCGGATGTTTCTGCATAACAAGGACGAAGCTAGCCAAACCCTGTGAAATCACAAATGTGTTAATAAATTGTATTTTTATTGAAAATTTGTTTTTGGAATTTTTCATCGTGATTTATGTTGTACTAGCTGTCATCCGCGGCTTCGCCCGCATTTTACCCCGTTAAGGGTTGATTTTTCGCTTTTAATAAAACGCTAAAATACAAGTTTCTTTATTTACAACCACAAAGCCAAATACCAATTTTCACAGATCTAACTTCAAAACTAACGGAGTTTGATACAAACTTACAACCCCTGTGTTACCCTCTTAGAGATTGATTTTAAAAAACGCTGAAACACGTATTTCTCTATTTTAAAACAAAAATCCAAATTTCTAAGATCTAACTTTAAAATTACGGGTTTTCAAACAAACTTTCAACAACCACAATTTTAAGGAATGAATTTCTTAAAATCCCTTCTTATCGGATGCCAACATTATATAACGAATAAATAAGTCCTCGAAATTACCCATCTCTACGATCAGCGGTTTAGGCTGTACGTTGATCCAACAGTCAGTTAGGGCAAAGAATTTTATATAAGTACATTCTGTCAAAAAAGTATCGGAATGGATGATTCCGATGTTTTACATTTTGGCGCGGAGTTTGAGTTGTATCTGTTATTTAGATTAAATACAGTGCTCTTTTATTCTGATTGCAGAGG
The DNA here is from genome assembly GCA_945859575.2 of Herminia tarsipennalis. NCBI lineage: Eukaryota > Metazoa > Arthropoda > Insecta > Lepidoptera > Erebidae > Herminia > Herminia tarsipennalis. The sequence goes on from OX243840.2 coordinate 13,203,460, forward strand.
AGGGTTTTAAGTTTGACGCGTATTTATGTACGTATATTCGTATGTATCCTTCCAATATTACAACTCCTCAACGGGTCAACCGATTTTCATAAATGATACGTAATTTAAACGTCTCGATGACGCAAGTACACAAAATTCTTACAGGAGACAGATGGACGGACGGACAGTCAGAGTAAAACTATAAGGATTCCTCGTTTACTACGGAACCCTAATTAATAACTTTAGAAAATGAAGTAAATCAATTTAACTATTAACATACTAACGAAAACAAAGCAAACACTTAAAAGAAAGACGTACCTACACGACTAAATGTGATGTAAGCCTATAGCGACATATTTCGACAGATTCATTCGTGGATCCACCACGTATTATTTATGTTGTAAAACTATCTTAGAAGAATAAATCAGTGAATATAAAAAGTTTGTGCTTTTTATTTGAAACGATAGTGATGACACTTCCTCATAAATTACTCGTAATAAATGAGAAAGTGGAAGGGGAAGAGGAATTTACCTTTTTGAGGTTGTGGAAGAGGTATCGCTGAGGATCTTCCTCATATTTGAGGATTAGAAAGAGGAATTCTCATCAACCCTAGTATGAAACATATTTCCGCTCGGCTGCTTCCAAAAGACCTCAATTTTCTCCAAAAACTCAATCGCATAAGAGTCACTGAGGACATCCTAGATAGAGTCAATTCCGATCCAACATTAATGAAACATTATTATAAGCTTCAAAGTGGCCCCTTACAACTGAACCGTACCACGCCACGCAAGAAGTCGATCAAAAGACAAATCCATTTTGACTTCTTTGACTATCGCGGTATTGTGCACTCGTAATCGCAATTCTTGCCGAAAGGTCAAACGGTAAATAAAGAATATTTTTAAGCGTTATGCGGCGTTTAAGAGAGCAAATTTGAATTTGATTTGTCAATACACTTACACTTATGACTATAAAATAAATTTGGATGAATATCTAACATTTTGTGTCTTATTGACCGTTTTCCGATACTTTCTTTACAGAGTAGTACAAAGATATTAACTTAATATAAGAAATTTAACTTACATTGACATGAACTAAGCCGCACTCGCCGAAGTGCACAGTGAAATCGACAGTACTTTCTTCGTCTTTGGGCGTGTCTACGGCCAAGCGACAACGTTCATCCTTGCTGTAGCTCTTCACATACAGTACTCCGTTGAAGTCCTTAATCGTAAGACTCACTCGAACGCCATCGGCTAGGCAGTGTACCTGATCAATAAATCATATTTTATTGTACGTTTTAAACAAGAACATGCTTGTATGTTTATAAGTAATACTTACGTAAATAGTTAGAGCATAGTCAAGTAGTATTTTAGTAAAGTTTTATTAGACGAATGGTATATTAGCTATATATACCATTCGTCATATGGTATATCGCAAAAATAAAAAAGTCGAAAGTAACTTACCCGCATTTCTGGAAGTGGGAAGTCTGTGCGGAAACCAGGTGGCTTGGTAGGAGTGGTGTTACAGGCGATGCGCGGGTTGCCAGTGTAGCCGGTGATGCACGTGCAATGCGATCGGTGACCGAAAGCGTCACAGGTGGCGGAGATGCCACAACGTTCAACTACACAGGCATCGATGCAAGTACCGTTGATGCAGCGCGAGCGGTCGTCGCATTGATGGTCGGCCCGACAACCTCGTTCTTCACAGCGGTCGCCTTGTAGCACGAATCCACGCGTAGAGTCACATACACAACGCCCCCGGATGTCAACCACCCATCCCTCTAAGGCGTTGCACGGTACACAATCACCGTTTAAGTCGATTCCTTGTCCTTCTATGCATTTCGGTAATGGTCCTGCAACAAAATATCTTATTAATATCCTAACCAAACCTTACATTAATTAATATTAAAAGTTTGTATTTTGAAAGTTTGTGTATAGGCATCGAGATATACTGTGAGAGTGTAACTCTCACAGTTTAATTATTATAATAGACAAAATATCTCACCTCTGTTAGGAGTGCACTCGACAAGGGCATTTCCTCTATATCCAGGCACACATTCACATATCATTGTTCTAACTGGCAGTGTGTCAACAACTTTGCATTCAGCATTGAAGCCACAAGGTTTAATTTCCAAACAGGGATTTACACACTTGGTGTTCAAGCATGCAGTTCCTGAAGGACAGTCTATATCTGTGTTACACTGCCGTTGTCTTGTAGTTATGCAACCATTTTCAGTACTCTGGTATCCAGGTGGGCATACACAATGTAACTCATGATGATGTACGCGGCATTCTGCTGGTTCGTTACACGTAGAAGCATTACAAGGGTTTATACATTTAGAGTTTATACAGGATTTATCTATGGGACATTCTGAGTCAGCACGGCAACCGATGGGTGTACAAGCAATTGATGGATTACCGATAGTACCTATTTTGCACCTGCATGAGGCGCGGTGCTCTGAGCCGTAGCATTCAGCAGAATCACCACAAACGTCCGCATCCACTGAACAGGCTGGAACACAGCGGCTGTTAAAGCAAGTTTCGTCATCGGCACATTGTGAATCAGATTGACATAATACTTTGTAACATCCGGTGCGGGCATCGCCGACAAAACCTGGCTGACAGGCACATACTGGTTTATGATCCCTTATTTGGCAATCAGTATTGGGGCCGCATTCACATGGATTTTTACAAACTGATGTGACACAAGCATGGTTTGATGTACAATTGTCGTCGGCTTGGCAGACGACATCCACAATTGCTATAGCAGGACGGCATATACCTCCGCCATTGCTAACGTATCCTGGTGGACAAGTGCATAACATTGTGCGTACAGGTAGTGTTGGTGAAACTTCGCACTGAGCTGGCGTAGTACATGGTCGAAGTTCCGTACAAGGATTAACGCATCTAGAAGACAAACATGCCAATTTTGAAGGACAGTCAGCGTCAACGTAACATTCTTCGGCTGCTGGTGGCTGACATTCTACATACGGACTTCCAATATATCCTTGATCGCATTTGCAAACGGCCAAATGATTTCGGACTAAACAGTTCGCTCCTCTGCCACATAAGTGTCCGGTTAGACATGGGTTAATACATCTATGAGCGCGGCATTGTTTGTCTAATGGACAATCGCCGTTAGTTCGACATTCGATGGGATGACAACTCGAATATCCGTCACCTTCAAATCCAGGATGACATCTGCAGAATGGTTGACTCCTCTCTACATAACATTCAGCATTTGGCCCGCAAGTACTGTTCAATAGACATGGGCTGATACATATTCCGTTTACGCATGCTTCACTCGATTGACACTCAGAATTACTTCGGCAGCCTACGACGTGGCATCTACGATACGGGTCACCATCGAATCCATCACGACAAGAACAAATAGGTCTGTGATTTCGAATAAAGCATTCTGCATTGTCTCCACAGCTACATGGGTTACGACATATCCTATTAACACAAGATTCATGATCGCCGCAATCTTGGTCGGAAGAACAGCTTAATGGTGGTAGTTGCGCTGGTTTGCAATTTCCTCCTTCTTCTGGTATATATCCATCAGGGCAGCGGCATATTAATGTTCGGAATGGTACGCTATCGGAAACGGTACAACGGGCGTTCCCGGTGCACGGCTTCAGTTCATTACAAGCATCGCGACATTCATCTCTGAGACAAGCGTAACCGCTTGGACATTCACTGTCCATACGGCATTCCGGTTCTCCAATAACAAGGACTCTTTGGCATTGGACTAGAGGATCACCGAGAGGTAGTGCAGAAGGACACTTGCAGGCGGCTGCATGGTTACGTGTGAAACATTCGGCATTGCTGGCACAGGGTGTACGGCCTTCACTAGAACAGGCGTTACGACAAACTCCTTTCGTGCAAACGCTGTCGTCATTGCAGTCATTGTCTAATTCGCATTCTGCAGCTTGGCATCTTGTGTATGGGTTTCCTGTAGTTCCTATAGGACAGCGACAATTAGGTCGATGCGCTTTACCGAAACACTCTGCGGTGATAGCACATGGGGCATCAATTACGCATGGGTTGACACATGCGCCGTTGTAACATGTGTCGCTATCCGAACACTCAGAATCCGCGGTACATCCAACTGTAACGATAATATTTATTTAATAAAGTGCACGTATTTTGAAAATCTTATAAACTGAGCAAAATAATGTAGGTACTTGACATACCTTTAGTGCAGCCGACGTAAGGATTGCCTGAATATCCACGTTCACAATAGCATACGGGATGGTGTCGTACTACTGTACATTCTGCGTTTAGGCCGCAAGCGCATGGGTCAGCGCACGCGCCATTAATACAAGCTTGCGATAATGGACAGTCAGAATTAGCCTTACAGCCAACGGGAATAATTGACGCTGAAAAGAAAAATAACCTTGTAATAACGAAATAATATTTGCAATTACCTGAAAATAATTCTATAAAAGCAGGTTATTGTAGGTACATAAATACAAAATCTTGAAGGTATTTTAAAACTAATAAAATGAAGAACTTACGAGGTAAACAGCGAACATTTGCGTCACCCGAATATTCATTCGGGCATGAGCACCGAGGCTTGTGGTTTATAATTCGGCATAGCGCTCCGATACCGCATGCATCGTTGCAAGGATTCACGCACGCACGATCGACGCATGCTCGTTCAGCATCACACTCATCGTCGTTGAAACATTCGGGATTTGAAGTCCGAGGCACTGTTTCAAATGATAATTTAATTAGATATTAGGTAAGTTCAAAAAGTTCTACTTAATTAATTCAACATCTTTCATAATATGTACTCACCACTGTTGCATTCAATTCGAGCATTGCCAGTATAACCAGGGGCACAGGAGCAGCGAGATGTGTGGTCAATAGATTCGCAGACAGCGTTTTGACCGCAGGGATCAGCTCTGCATGACTCAACACAACTTCCTCGACGACAAGTTTCGGTGTTGCCGCATTCAGAATCAGTAACGCATATAGCACGTGGTGGGGCACGACATCCATTATCGGGTGCCACACGACCTCCATCAGGACAAACACAGGCTACAGCTCGAAGTGGTAGTATGTCAACAATCTTGCAAACTAAGCCAGAGTCGCATGGGTTACCCAGGCAGAGGTCGACGCAGCGAGTAGTTACGCAGGCAAATGGTGATGAGCAATCAGAGTCTGTGGTACATTCACTGGTAATCTGTGGGCTACAACCGTGACTGTATGGGTCGCCACTGTGACCCGGAGGGCATGAGCAAACAACTCGATGGTTTTGAGGGGTACACGTCGCGTCAATTGCACATGATTGGTCTGAGCATGCTGGTTGACAAAGTCGGTTTAGTCTATTGCAAACTTGGGAGTCATCGCAGTCCTCGTTGTAGTGACATATACCCGAGACACAAGCTTGACGGGGATCGCCCTGAGTACCAGGTGGGCAACGGCAGCTGGCCACGTGTGCAATAACTACACAGTTGGCGTCACGGCCACATGGTGTTCCCAGAGCGCACGGGTCCTGGCAGTAGTTATTGATACAGCTCTTATCGAAGGGACAGTTATCATCTGATGTACATTCGGCTGAAAATAAGAGATATTTATTTATTCACTAATCTCTATTTATTTTATTCAGTCACAGTAGATAACTATTGCGAGCTAAAATATTTTAAAACAAGTAGTTTGTACTTAATTCAGACAGAAAAGACATAGATATTATATGCCTGCCTACTTACGTGTATAACAGTATCGTGCAGGATCGCCTGCAGTGCCCGGTGGGCAGTGGCAGCGTGCACGGTGGTTGGTCGCGTCACATAAAGCCCCGGAGCCGCAAGCGCCGGCACAAGCCGACACGCAGCGCCGCGACACGCAAGCTTCGGCCGAACCGCAGTCAGTGTCAGATGTGCAATCAGCTCTGGGATCGTTGGCTACTGCACAGGCAACCTGAGGGTCACCGCGTAGCGGTGGTACGCAACTGCACTGTCCGCGATGATCAGCTGCAAGGCACTGAGCACCGACGCCACACCTTACATCAGTACACGCGTTCACACACGCGCGGTTTAGGCACCGGTCTTCCGAGCTACATTCAGAGTCTGAGTTGCATTCTCCTCCTAAAAAGATAACATATTTTAATGTCTCATTGTGACTTTTATGTTGGTACACAATATGTTGAACCACATTTCGCGGTAACCACCCAGGTACCAATAAATTTAACTATTGTATAATTATGCTGTATATATTTACATGATTCAGTTCATATAATAGTAATATTTACAGTGCAGTATACACAAAATTGCACTATTTCCGAAATTTGTAGATGAGTTCAATGCATCAAATTATACCTACTACTGGTACTTACGAACCACCGTTGTCTTGAAACGTAACGTTTATTGTGAATATGGCGTGAATAGATAGACAAAATAAAAATTACGTGCTTAGAACATTTTAACCATAGTTTTAGAACCTGTAAATAAGACTTTAAGATACATGATAATTACATCTCTCCATACATTTAATATGTATGTATAATAATTAGCACAAACATTACAAAATTGTTGGCTGTCATATAGAGTACATAGCTATGTTGATATGAAATGAAATACTTACTAGGATCACATTGTACCGATGCATCGCCGGTAAGAGGCCTGGGACACTCGCAAACAAGTGTACGGAATGGTAATGTATTTGCAACTCTACACACAGCTCGGGCACCACAAGATGTAGGTTCACAGGGATTTCTGCATCGGCCTTGTAAGCAAGCTAGATCTGGTCCACATTCAGCGTCTACTTCACATGATGAGGGGTCAAGAACTAAAAAATAGACATGAATTAGCTAGAGTTCACACCAAGCCTAGTAAAAATATTATTCTACTTAAATTAAAAATATGCACATACCTGGTCGACAGTCGATCTTTGGATTACCCTGGGTGCCTCTGGGACACTCACAGGTTGGCGTGTGACGTACGACGGTACAAAGTGCGCCTTGAGCACATGCTCCAAGACATGGATCTTGACAAGTTTCGCGAGAACACGCAAGCCAAGAAGCACAGTCACCATCAACAATGCATTCGGCTCTGCGGCATCCAATCCACGCATTACCGTGTGCGCCGGCGTTACATTCACATGATGCAACATGTCCACGAGCGACGCAGTGTGCATCTGTGCCACAACGCATACGCAAACATACTTTTACACATGAACCGCTTTCGCAGCTCTCATCATCGGGGCAATCGTTGTTGCTGTGGCATTGCACTGTAACAACGGCAAATAGAAATTATGATTTAGCTGTCTTACTAAAAATATATAAATAAAATGTAAAAAAAATGATTTTTAACAATTGTTTACCTGAGTAACATCCTGTATAAGCGTCACCCTCGTAATTAGGCAAGCAAGTGCATAGCGCTCTATGTTGTTTGGCAATGCAGCGCGCATTGAGCCCGCAATTGTCGGGTCCGCAGACAGGTGAACAGCGAGCATCGACACATGCACTATTGTCAGCGCATTGATTATCACTAACGCACTCAGGTATAGGTAGCGGCGGATCCGAGATAATAATACGTTCACATCGGACGAACGGTGAGCCCGTATATCCAGCAGGACATGAACAAACTGCGGAATGTCTCACTCCTATGCATAAAGCATTCAGTCCACACGCATTCACGCATGGATCGGTACATTTTCTATTAATACATGCGCGATCTCCAGGGCAATCGTCGTTAATAGTACACTCGTAATAAACGCAGATGCCTTCTCGACATGTACTATGAGGTCCGCAAGGATTAGGATCGCATGGATCAGGTGTTTTAGCTGGCGCTGTGTCTAAATAGAGAAACGAACATGAGCATGAGAAAATGAACGTTAATTAATAACCTTAGGAAAAATCGATATAATTAGTAAATCATATAATTATTTTATATTTAAATTAATAGAGTAAGGTCTAGTCATGGTCTAAGGTTAGGTCACCAATCTTTTTTCTACAGGCTCAAACTCAACTTGTGCTCATTAATCAATGGGAGATACGTACCTATACAGTTTACGAAAGGATCTCCTGTTGTCGTTGGTGGACACCAACAAATTGGTGCATGGTTGAAGACACGGCACATAGCATCATTTCCACACGTGCCCGGGCATGGGTCGACGCATTTATTGCGCACGCAAGCTCGATCGCGTGAGCATTCTGAGCTGACGACACACTCAGGTCGACACCCGGTTGTTGAGGCGTCACCGAACGTACCGCTTGGACACGAACACATAGCGTTGTCACCTGCTACAGAGCACACAGCGCCTGGTCCACATGGTGATGGTGTACACGGTGGTTCTGTTACATACAAAATATTATTAAAAATTAAAACGATTGTCATATTTATAATTAACATTCAAAATTTAAGGGTATTGAACTTACGGGTAATTTCTACATGACATCTTTCAAATGCATTTCCTCGGGTTCCAGGTGGACACGAGCACAACGGTATGTGATTGACTGTCTCGCAGTCGGCCCCTACACCGCACGTGCCTTGGCAAGGATCACGGCAGTGGGAGCGTATGCAAGCCTTTGATGGTGAGCAATCCGAGTCCGCGACACATTCCGGTCGACATCCCGTGTAAGGGTCGCCGCGCAGACCAGGTTCACACTCGCAAGATGCTCCTGCGCCCTTCTTTCGGCAAAAAGCTCCAGGGCCACATGGCGATGGAACACATGGGTCATTTGGTGGTGGTGGTGCTGAAATATGAGACGTACAAATTGAGTTGCGTGCTTAAGAAACCTATAATAACGTAGCAAACATTGTAAGCGCAGTTATTAGGCCATATTTTGTAACAAAACCAGGTAACGACGCACTCGCTTTCGCTAGTAAAACCCATGCCTAAGTTTTAAAAGAGAAGACACGAGATTGCCGCACCCGAAATCCCTACATCATCATTATATTTTGACAATATTTTATATTAACTCTTTCTTCGTTTTTTTCTGGTTAAGCAATATTCCGGTTGTTTTTATCTTACGAATTTTTTCGATGAGATGACACGCTGTCAGGGGGTTTCCGGTAGTAGATGGGGGACATGTACAGCGTGGTTCGTGAGCCACAGGAGAACAATCTGCGCCTTGACCGCAGGCTCCAGGGCATGGGTCAACACAACGTCTGTTAATGCACGTTAAATGCCATTCGCAGTCGTTAGATTCAAGACACTCATAACGACAGAACGGTGGCGTTCCAAAGAAGCCTGTTCTGCAACGACAGCGACTATCGACACATTCGGCGTTAGGTCCGCAATCCGGGCAGGGTGAGGTCTTTTTAGGCTCTGACTCCAAGTCTGCAAAACATGTTAATGATAAATAGCATCGAGAACTATATCTTTGAAGTTGGGGTTAAATAATATTAATATTGTCTTACATGGTAGGCAACGAGTAAATGGATCCCCAGTATAGCCACGTGGACAGGTACAGATGGGAGAGTGCATGGTAGTCCGGCAGAGAGCGTGAGCACCACACGCGCCAGGACAAGGGTCGCGGCATTTGCCGTTGCGACAGGCAAGAGTGGGACTGCAGTCGGTTGAGCTACGACACTCGGGCCGGCAACTTGGCGGATCAGACATCATCGGCGGCCGGCACGAGCAGTGCGCCACGGTTCCTTGTGCCCGACATATGCTGTTTGGTCCGCACGGGTTTGGAGAACATGGGCTTAACTCTATCAGTGCTGAATATTTAAAAAAATAGATTAGATCAGATGATTATTTTGTAAATAAAATATTTATTAAAAAATAATCAAATTACAAACCTACAACTCGTCGACATGCTATGAAAGCATCTCCTTGCAGAGGTGCAGGGCATTCGCATATTGCAATATGATTATATACATTGCAGATAGCATCGATACCACAAGCATTTTTACAGGGATCCACACATTTATAGTTGACACAAGCCTTCTGTTTATCGCAATCATTATCAGTTGTACATTCAGGACGACATTCTATTATAGGATTGCCATGGTATCCTTGGGTGCATAAACAAGTACCGTTCCTACAAATAGCGTTAATACCACAAGGATTTTGAGAGCAAGGGTCAATAGGTGCGGGTAATTGTGGTTCTGAAAATTAGACACAAGTTTGTTAAAAAAAATGTTGTTGTAATACGAGTTCCCTATCATAAACCATGACAACACTTACCATCAAATAAGTAACATCCTTCAAAGGAGTTGCCACGATAACCTTGTAAACAAGTACAAATAGCTAGATGATTCATTGCTCTACATTCAGCATTTGATCCACAAGAACCTAGACAAGGATCTACGCATCTCACTCGGACGCATGCCTTGTTGTTAGGACAGTCTTCGTTAATAGCACATTCTGGAGCACACCTGGGTGGGGCGCCAAAGTAGCCTTCCTTGCAACTACAAATCGCAGATCCAGCGGCATCTCTACAAATGGAGAAGGGGCCGCAAGGATTCGGTTCGCATGGAGTACTTATTGGTGGTGTTATAGGTCTTTCTTTCGTGCACCTGATAAATGCATCTCCCTCATAACCAGGTAGACAGGTACAGTATGGGCTGTGGTGTAGAACTCGACATTGCGCATTTTCGCCACAGGCTCCGATACATGGGTCAACACATTTTTGTCTGACACAGGCCTTGTTGAGAGGGCATTCTGAACTCATTACGCATTCTGGTCTACAGTTTGGTGGGTTTCCAATATATTCAGATTGACAAGCGCATACTGCTTTGTTGTTGACAGCATTACATGTACTATAAGGGCCACATGGCGATGGATTGCAAGGATCAGATGGCGGCTCTGAAAGTTTACAACGAGGGAAATATAATTAGAAACAACGGATAAGAAAGTTTCTGAGGAATTAGAAATATAGGTCATTTTTTAAAAATAGGAATAATTTAGTTACCTTCTCTAAGTATGCACCTATCATGGGGATTACCGAAATATCCCGATATACAAGCGCAGTTAGGAACGTGATTGATCATTTGGCATTCAGCTCTAGTTCCACATAGTCCAGGGCATGGATCCTGACATCTATTGTTGATACACGCTAGATTTTCTGAACAGTCAGAGTTAAGAACACATTCTGGTCGACAACCTTCATAAGGATTGCCAAAGTATCCAGTGACACATGTACAACTGCCAGCATTGTTACGCTCTTGACATATTGCATTAGGTCCACAGGGGTTAGGCACGCAAGGTTCAATTGGTAGCGACGGTTTTGGAGTCGGCGTATCTAGACATAAAATAATTAAATATAATACATGTTAATGAACAGCATTTTAATAAAATAGCAATGAATTCAATGTGAATGTTTTACAAGATAATCCTTTACCTCTGATTGGAGTACATTGATAGAATGAGTCTCCTTCGTATCCAGGTTGGCATGCGCACTGCGGCGAGTGACTTATAACTCGACACTCTGTATTGAGTCCGCAGGCACCAATACATGGGTCAGCGCATTTGTTGTTGATACAGGCCTTATTAAAGCTACATTCACTGTTGGTGACGCACTCAGGACGGCAATACGGAGGTTGTCCCATATATCCAATTCTACATGAACACGATGGAGCATCGTTTATTGCGCGGCATTCGGAATTAGGTCCACATGGAGATGGCTCACATGGTGCTCGGGGTGCGGGCGGTTCATCTGTTAAGCGATACACTAAATAACTAAACATTTTGACTTGACACAAATTTATTTTATTATGTGTATTTATGAGTATTTTTAATAAAAAAAAATAAGCCGATACTCACGTCGAATGACAATACATTGAGTAAATGGATCTCCGGTAAAACCATTCCTGCAGTAACAGATTGGTCTGTGATTGTGAATTCTACACTCTGCGTTCAATCCACAGGAACCGATACAGGGATCAATACACTTCTGATTCGAGCACGACATGAGACTTGTGCAGTCAGAATCAACCAAACATTCCGGCCGGCATGAGGGTGGTGCTCCGAAGTAACCAATTAGACAGGAACACATAGCTTGTTGGTTCATTGTACGACATACGCTGTATGGACCACATGGAGAAGGCACACATGGATTTACATCATCTCGTATCACTAAAATAGTAAACACAAGTTTATTATGCAGCATGAAAATATTATGCTAAATATTAATTCGAAATGTGGTTTACGATTAAATATATATTTAAGTATGTACCTGTTATTGGCTTGCATGAGAAGAATGCGTTACCAGTTGTGTTGGATGGACAGCTACACATGGGTATGTGGTTAAAAACTTCACACAACGCACCCTGTCCACACAGATTTGTGCAAGGATTTATACATTTATTGTTTACACAAGTTAAATCTGAGGAGCAATCAGAATTGTGTGTGCATTCTGGGCGACAACTTAAGTAAGGATTGCCAAAATACTCGGGTCTACATGTACACTCTCCATCATTGCAATCAGCATTTGCTCCGCAAGGGCTCGGATTGCATTTGTCGTATACTGTAGGCACATATTCTGTAAATAACGAGTTCAGGTTAATGAAACATTTTAAGACTAATTTAATACGTAATTAATTTTATTAATAATATATAAATATCTTAATATATATACCTATTTTCTGTTTAACGTGGCAACTCTGGAATGGATTTCCCGTATATCCTTCTCTACAACTGCAAATAGCGGCATGCTGATAAACCTGACACTCTGTTTCTAAACCACATGCACCGAGACATGGGTCTCGACACTTAAGGTTATTACAAGCTTTGTTACTAGGGCAATCCGAGTTCACGGTACATTCAGCACGACAGTTTGGTGGGAAGCCAATATAGCTTTCAAGGCAGCTGCATGAAGATATTTGATTTACAATCTGACAAACAGAATTTGGTCCACATGGTGATGGTGTACATGGGTTTTGGACAGGGCGCGGAGTTTCTGAAAGTAAAAACATAAGTACTTTACGACATGTCTTATTTTTTCATGCGGTACATAGGTAGGTACGCGATAGTATTTGTTCTTTACCAATAACAGGAGAACATCTAATAAATGGATTTCCTTCATAACCTCTTCTGCAGGAACAAATCGGTGCATGATTTACCACTCTGCATTCGGCATTCTGGCCACAAGAACCAATACATGGGTCGACGCATTTTTGTCGTACACAACTCTTAGTAGCGTCACATTCCGAATTAACAGTGCATTCTGGTCGGCAGTTTGGTGGAGATCCGAAGAAATCTGGCATACAGGAACAAGAGGCTAATCCATTGTTATCTTTACAAACAGAGTTGCTTCCACAAGGGTTTGGCACGCAAGGGTTTTGAGGTGTTGGCTCTATGGAAAAAAAATATGACCGTTAGACTTTCATAAGAGACTTTATATAAGAGTTTTTTTAATTTGTAAGAGTGTACTACGTTGTAACGTGCGTTAAATGTAGTTAAATATATTTTACTGACTACTTACTTGGTTCATTAATTATAATATGACAGTATGTATACGGGTTTCCTGTGTAACCAGGAGCGCAATTGCATGATGGAACGTGATTGATAACTTGGCATGTAGCCGTAGAGCCACATACTCCTGGACAAGGGTCTTCACATTTGTTCTTCAAACATGCTTTATTGAATGGACAGTCGGTATTCACAACACATTCAGGTCTACAAGTCTCGTATGGGTTTCCGAAATACCCAGGGTCACAAATACATGCTGCAGCGCCGTTTCTTGAGACTTTGCACTGGGCATTAGTTCCACATGGCGTTGGATTACATGGATCTAATCGTTCAATTGCTTGTGGTATAAGGTAGCAAGACGTAAACGGATCCCCGGTGTAGCCCTCTTGACAAGAGCACATAGGGCTATGTAGGCGTACAGCACATTGAGTACTCGTTCCACATGATCCAGGACAGGGATCTTTGCACTTATAGTTAATACAAGCTTTGTTAGATGCACAATCATCGCTAGTGGTGCATTCACGTTGACATTGAGGTGGAGTCCCTTCAAATGTTGGCTGGCATGAACAAACGTAGGAATCGCCCCTTGGAGTACATATACTATTTGGCCCACAGGGTGATGGCACGCATGGGTTTGAAGGAGTTTCTTCCATGATTACAACTAAAAAAGTATTCCAATATTAGTAAGTTTTTCTTACATGTTGGAAAGAGCACAGTTACAAAAATCCAGCGAAATAAGCTTAAAATTAATTACAATATAATAATTACCGTAGCAGTGGCTGAAAGGACTTCCAGTATGTCTAGGAGGACATGTACATATTGGGTTATGGTTGTTAACGTTACATAATGCATTATGACCACATGACCCAGGACAAGGATCTTGGCATCTTCGATTTATACATGCCAGAGAAGGTGCACAATCTATGCTTTGAATACACTCTGGGTGACAATTTGGTGGATTGCCCATAAATCCTTGAATACATGCACAGACTGCTTGACCATTTGCTTCTCTACATACACTGTTAGGTCCACATGGAGAGGGTTCGCATGGCCTACTGATGGGTTCTGAAAAAGAATACGTAAAGGTAGTACTAATATTAAATATGAATAATCTATAAAATGTGATTTGACATGCTGTACATACTTTCAATCTTCTGGCATTGCGTAAACGCATCACCAGCCATACCAGCCGGACAGCTGCAAATCGCCACGTGATTATAAACGTTGCAATCAGCGTTCACGCCACACATATCTCTGCAGGGATCTACACATTTCGATCGTAAGCACGCCTTGTTTAGCGGACAATCTGTACTAAGAACGCATTCGGGTCGACAGCCGAAGTAAGGATCTCCTTGATATTCCGATAAACATTTACATTCGCCATTGTTGCAAATTGCGTTGGAACCACATGGTGAAGGATGGCAAGGATCGATATGTTGAGGTTTTTCTAAAAAAAATTGCGACAATAAGTATTTGAACGTTTAGGGCAGTTAGAAGCTAATTATTAAACATTACTGATTAACAAAACAAAATACCTGGAGGTTTAATCTCGCACAGTGCAAACGGATCCCCTCCATACCCAGTAGGGCATGAACAAACCGGTATGTGATTAATTACGTTACAGATTGCATTTAGGCCACAAGAACCCAAGCATGGGTTCTGACATTTCAAGTTCATACACGCCTTATCATTGCTACAATCAGTATTAACGACACATTCAGGTTTACAGTTAGGCGGACTGCCGAAGTATCCAACTAAGCATGAACAAGATGGTACCCCACCGACGTCTCGACATTCAGCATTCAAGCCACAAGGAGAAGGCACGCATGGATTAAATGGTGTCGCTTGAGTCGTGGGTAGCGTCAATGGAACTATATAACACATCGAGAGTGGATCCCCCGTGTATCCCTGTTTACATGTACATATTGGATTATGATTGATTACTCGGCAATCTGCTTGAATTCCGCATGCTCTATCGCAAGGTGATACACATTTAAAGTTTTCGCACACTTTGTCTAAGGGGCATTCTGAACTAGTGACGCATTCTGGACGACACATAGGTGGAGACCCTTGGTAGCCACTCAGGCATGTACAAATAGCTAATCCATTCTGAGATCTGCATTGACTATTCGGGCCACATGGTGAAGGATTGCATGGGTCTGTTGGTTCTACTGCAATAAAATATACATTTACTTGAATAAATCACTTACTGGAAATTATAATAGTAGTAATGTACCATTAGTTAACGTTATTAAAGTTAGATTTTATACCGTATATAATAAATGATATGTATGAACTTACCATCCATCTTAAATGAGCATATTTTATATGGGTCGCCATAGTGCTTGTCTGGACATATGCAATTTGGAATATGATTAATAACGTTGCATAATGCATTTATGCCACATGTTCCTGGACAGGGATCGTGACATTTGTTTTGGTAACAGGCCAAATTCGAAGCACAGTCCGAGTTTATCAAACATTCAGGCTTACATGCTTCGTAAGGGTTACCGAAGTATCCAGGTACACATGTACAAGATCCTGCATTGTTATATTCCCTGCATTCAGCGTTGGCACCACATGGAGAAGGTACGCATGGAGTTGGACGTTCTAAGATCGCTGGAGCAGATTCAATATTGCATGACAGGAAAGGATCTCCAGAATAGCCATTCTGGCATAAACATATGGGTGTATGGCTGACAACTCTACATTCAGCGTTTACCCCACACGAACCGCGACAAGGATCTTGGCACTTTCTGTTTATACAAGCCATATTTGATGCACATTCTGTGTTGCTTGTACATTCTGGTCGACAACCTGGTGGTGAGCCTATGAACTCTGGCAAGCATTTACAATCGGCATTCGGTCCATTTTCTGTGCATTCTGAATTAGGACCACATGGCGATGGAAGGCACGGGTTAATAATTTCTGGTGGTGCAGCAGCTGCAATTGACAATTTTATTAAAACTTGTGATTATGGTACGCTAAAAAAATAATATCGTTAAAAAAAATCAAACACTTACGGATTAGTTGACACGTAGAGAATGGGTCACCAGAATATCCAGATAAGCATGTGCATATTGGGTTATGATTAACGACTATGCAGTGCGTGTTACGGCCACAAGCACCCGGACATGGATCTCTACATTTTTGGTTGGAGCATGCTTGATTTAATTTACAATCTGAGCTAACAGTACACTCTGGGCGACAGTTTGGTGGACTTCCGATATAGCCCTGAATACAGACACATACAGCATGGCCATTCACTTCTCTGCATTGACTGTTTGGACCACATGGGGATGGCTCGCATAAGCTGGCGGGTGCCTCTGTAAAATTGTTGTGTAAGTAAAGTACCTACTTACTAGTTATACTTCAAAATATTACATTATTTTGAAGTATAACTAGTAAATAGGTACTTTGTTAACAAAAAATAAAATGTTTTACCTTGCACTGCGTTACAGTAATAGAACGGTGAACCTGAAAAGCCAGGGGGGCAAGAACACATTGGAATATGGTTGATGGTTTCACAAACAGCTCCAGCGCCACACGTTCCGATACAAGGATCACTGCACTTATTTCTTACACAGGCCCTATCTCTTGCACAATCTGAGTTTAGTACACATTCAGGTTTACATCCAAAGTAGGGGTCACCAAAATATTCTGGCAAACATGAGCAAGCTCCATTATCACAAACAGCGTTAGCTCCGCAAGGGGACGGGCGACAAGGATTGATTGGTTCCACGTCTAAAAATATACAATTACGATTTACTAGAGCTGCAATATCGAATTCATGAAGAACAAGCACTTGAAATATTTAATATGTTTACCTTGTGGGATTACCCGGCAACTGCTAAATGGATCACCAGTGTAGCCAGGCAAGCAGGAGCAGGAGGGTAAGTGATTGTTGACATTACATTGTGCGTTATTGCCACATGCCCCAGGGCACGGGTCCGTACACTTATTGTTGATACAAGCCATCACCGCACTACACTCAGAATTGATAGTACATTCTGGTCTGCATCGTGGCGGAGAACTTATATAATTTGGCAGACAAGTGCAGCGCGCCTTGCCATTAAATTCTTCACATTGTGAATTCGGTCCGCAAGGTGACGGTGCGCAGGGATTTATGTACTCAGGCGGTGAATTTGTTATTGGTACTGTAAAAAAACAATATAGTTAAGTTTTAAACCCTTCTTAAATACCCTGTAAATAATATATTTTAACTGGTGAGACGATAAAAGTAATTCAAATAACGTTAGTGACTTAATTAGAAGTGATTTAACAGGTTGTTTACTTACTCGGTACACAATTAGTAAACGGATCCCCGGTAAAACGTTCTTGACATGAACATATTGGATTATGTGCAATTACTCTGCAGTTTGCATTTCTAGCACATTGTCCTTCACAAGGGTTTACGCATTTTCTATTAATACAGGCTTTGTCGCTCGCGCATTCACTACTTATGGTACATTCTGGTCGACAGTTCGGTGGTGTTCCCATGAAATCAGGCTGACAACTACAAATTGCTTGAGAATTCAATTCCCTGCACTGACTATTCGGGCCACAAGGTGAAGGCGTACAAGGTGCTGGTTTGACGGGATCTATAAAAAACATTGTTTATTTTTGTTGTTTGTCATAATCATTAAGTATAAAATAATTGCATTTTTGAAAGATAGAAAAATGCAATTATTGTATTTGTAAAGTAATTGGCAAGAAATGCCTATAAAAATTACTTCAATCATTAAGTATAATTTAAACTTTGAAGTGTCTGTTTGGTACTTATAACAAAAATACAGTTTTTATTTTTTTTGCCTGTCTATCTATCTGTTTGTTCCGTCTAATCTCCGAAACGGCTAGACGGATTTTGGCAGGTCTTTCACTATTACAAAGATAATGTTGTAAGAACTTAGGCTATTTTTATCGTCACGCTAACGTCTATGAGAAGTGAGCAGAACTGCAACTTCACGCGGACGAAATCGTGGGCACGGCTAGTTAAAAATATGTAAATAATTATAATTTATGATATTTATTTATTTATTATTTATAGTGTACTAGCTGTGCCCCGCGGTGTTACCCGCGGTTTATTAGCCTATGTGTTAATCCAGGGTGTCAGCTAACTCCATACTAAATTTTATTAAATTCGCTCCAGCCGTTTAGACGTGAAGAAGTAACAAACATACACACTCACATACTCACAAACTTTCGCCATTATAATATTAGTGTGATTTATTACCTTCTTGTTTTTCTATACAATTCACGTAAGCATTTCCAGTCAATCCCGGTGGGCAATAACATGATGGAAGGTGGTTTACAACTTGACATATTCCATTTAATGCACACACGCCGGGACAAGGGTCTTTACATTTGTTTTGAATGCAAGCCAACATAGGAGGACAATCACTGTTAATAACACATTCAGGGCGACATCCTTCATATGGATTACCTACATAGGTATCAATACATCTACATGCACCGGCACCGTTTCTTTCTGTGCATTCGGCATTAAGTCCGCACGGTGATGGTTCACATGGTGAATTATATTCAATGATGGTATCTAAAAATAAATTATTATGAAGTGGCGCTCTAAAGGCAATAAAACCTGAACTAAGCATAAATTGTTAATAAATATTTTTAATACCTTTTACAGGAGCACATGAAATTAAAGGATCACCAGTTTGTCCAAATGGACATGAACAAATTATTGCGTGACTGATAACTTTGCAGTCTCCGTTGTATCCGCAGCTTCCAGGGCACGGGTCCTTGCATCTTTGGTTGACACAAGCTAAATTACTCGAGCACTCAGAGTTGCTGACACATTCTGGTCGACAATTGGGAGGAGCACCTATGTAATCAGACTGGCACGTGCATGACGGCGAGTCTCCGATAACTTTACAAACTGAATAGGGACCACATGGAGACGGAGTACATGGATCAACGGGTGGCAGAGGAGTAGCGACTGAAAAAATCCAATGTTTTTAGTACGATATAGTTTACTATGGGTATGTTCCGGTATACACTGCGAGCCTTGTTCAGTGCTTTTACTGGGAGAAAGTCGTTCCATTATGGACTGAGAGTATAATGCCGCAGTATCCTAGGAAAATAAATATGTGGCGTCATAAATCGTCTACTGTGAGCACTAGCGTTTTAAGCATGCTCCTTCACCGCGAGCATGCTCCTGTAATGTAACGTTACAGATCCGAGCATTACATCGGTGAGGGAAGAGAACCAAGCATTACAATGCGCAACCTGTAATGACAACTTGTAACATCAATGAAAAAATTAAACGATCGCTTCGAAAATCAAATCACAAATGTTAGATTCTATTAATAAGACAAAAATCAGTCATGATTAATTACAATCACATTTGCCATGATGTAATCCTGTGTACTCGTACATTACAGGCGCATGCTTGTCAGTCAGGCAGTATTGTAAAGTAAGGCTTGAAATCGAATATAAATGTTACATTACAGGAGCATGCTCGCGGTGAGGGAGGGCCTTTAAAGGTAAAGTGCTCTCAGTGCTTTCTGCAATCACGTAATTGACAGTGTCCAGAAATTTAAACAAATTGAATTAATTCGGAAATTATGCAATTAACATAATTGATAAATTAACTCAAATATTCAATTCAAAGAATATTTTTTCTTGTTAAACAGATAACTTGTACGTTTATAGTTCAATTATTTTCACGTAGCGTTAAAAACGTGGATGTCAGCATACTAGACTGTGTTCCGTTTTAAACAGTAATATGTATAGCCAACTATAAAGGAGGAACTGCTTTGCAGTATACTAAATTTACATCACACCTTGCAGTGCTCCAGGGCATATCGGAATATAGGTACCCTATGATCATATAGGTGTACAGTCGGTCAAGAAAGTGGTCAACAGTCATCGAGGCAGTAGGTAAGTACACAAACCTACGCAATTGTTGATAGACCAAATTTTTGGCCAACTGTACCTACCTACGTAATATATTTATGTATTTACCTATTGGAATACAACGTGCAAACGGATCTCCTGTATTTTGTGCTGGACACGAACATATTGGATTATGATTAACAACTTCACATTTTGCTCCAAAGCCACAAGTACCAATGCATGGATTTATACATTTGTAATTATTGCAAGCTTCGCTCAGTGGACATTCGGCACTAATTGTACACTCCGGTCTGCAAGATGGTGGACTACCGATGTATGTAGGCAAACACGAGCAAACAGCTTGATTGTTTACAGGTCGACATTGACTGTTGGGACCGCACGGGCTCGGATTACAAGGTTCCACATGGATAACTGAAAATTAAATTATATTAGTGTAAAACTTATACATGTCACACTTTCAAGCGACAAATTACCGAAATAGTGGCTTACTTTAAGTACCCAATTAATTTAACTAACCTTCATAGCGATGACATTCGACAAAAGCATTTCCTGACATTCCTTCAGGGCAGGTGCAAATAGGAATATGGTTATAAACATTGCACAGTGCCGATGGTGCACATGTTCCTGGACATGGGTTTACACATTTGTTTCTTGAACAGACTTTATCTATGGGGCAATCTGTGTTTGACACACACTCAGGTTTACAGCCATAGTATGGATCTCCTTGATAATCACTGATACACGAGCAAACTCCGTCTCTACATTGGGCATTAAATCCACAGGGCGATGGGTTGCAAGGATCCACGGGCGTATCGTCTAAAATGTTGGTAAATATTAAAAAAAAACCATATAGGAACAGATGTACCTAAACTGGTGTAATAGGTTAAAAGTATATTACTGATAGTTTTGAGACATTTGTTGAACGAAATACTTGAGTAATTAGGGTTTGTCATAACATTTTCTTACCTTCAATCAATGGAATTACAACGCATGAAGAGAAAGGATCTCCCGTGAACCCTTGAGCGCAAGTGCATGCTGGTACATGTGAAAATACGGTACACATAGCATTTCGACCACAGCTGCCAGGACATGGATCGCGACATTTTAGATTAATACACGCCTTATCTGATGGACAGTCTTGGTTTATTGCGCACTCTGGCCGACAATTTGGCGGCAAACCCTGATATTCAGGAAGGCATGTACAGGACGGAGCACCGTTGATATCACGGCAGAAAGCATTCTCACCACAGGGACTCGGCAAACATGGATTTCTGACTGGTTCAGGAATTTGTTGAACTGGTGCTGAAATTATTTAGTTTTGGAAATGAAAATTAAGTAGTTTAGTAACGCAGAGTGTTATGTTTAATATTTAACCGCACAGTGTTCTTGACTCTGTGTAAAATAATAATAATTATTATACTTACGTTGAAGGTAACAACGAGTAAAGGGGTCACCAATAAAACCAGAAGTACATGAACATATTGGACTATGATTGATAACTCTGCAATTAGTGTTTAGTCCACAATGTCCAGGACATGGATCAGAACATTTTTGGTTAATGCAAGCTTTGTCGGTCGAACACTCAGAGCTGACTGTACATTCAGGTCTGCAGCCAGGAGGAGAACCAATGAAGTTTGGCATACAAGAGCACACACTTTGTCTATTGACAGCACGACATAGACTATTAGGTCCACAGGGATTTGGAGTACAAGGTGTTGTAACTTCTGGAATCGGTTCTGAAACAAAACACGTAGAAAATATTACATTATGTACATTCAGTATTCAAATTATTATCGATCACAAAAATCATGATAGAAAAAAGTATTAATTACCTCTGAAAATGTCGCATCTGCTATATGGATCACCTGAGTAACCACCTGGACATGTGCACATCGGCAAGTGATTAACAACTGTACATAAAGCCATTGGCCCACAGGTGCCAGGGCATGGGTCTTGACATTTATTACGAATACAAGATTTGCTTGGTATGCAATCAGTATTAACTGTGCATTCAGGTCTACATCCTTCGTATGGATTTCCTATATAGTCAGACAGGCAAGTACAAGAACCTGCCGAATTTTGTTCTCTACATACAGCATTTGATCCACAAGGCGATGGTTCACAAGGAGAAGTTTTTTCTGGATAATGATCTTGAGGTCTGTCACAATACGAGTATGGATCTCCAGTGAAACCATTGTCACAGAAACACCTTGGAGAATGACTTATCGTTCGACACTGTGCGTTAGCGCCACAGTTCACCGTATTGCCACAAGGGTCTTTGCATTTCTGATTAATACATGCCTGATTTGTGGGACATTCATTATTACTAGAACATTCTGGTCTACAATATGGTGGGGAGCCGGAGAAGTTAGGCATGCAGGTACATGACGGAGTTCCAGAAACTTCTTTACAAATTGAATTTTGCCCACATGGGGATGGTGTACATGGCGCAACATCAGCAACAGGAGCTCCTAAAATTGTAAGATATCGGCTTAGATTCGGTTACATTTAATTAAATATACCTTAATTAAGAATGACTACTTACTGAATGGTACACATCTCGTAAATGGATCGCCTGTATATTTAGGCGGACATGTACATATGGGATTGTGTTTTACCACATTGCACTTCGCTTCAACGCCACATGAGCCGACACATGGATCTATACATTTTTGATTGTTACAGGCTCTATTGGCTGGACAGTCTGAACTAACGACACATTCTGGTCGACACAGAGGAGGACTGCCTAAATATCCAAGTACACAAGTACATACAGCTTGGCCATTCACTTCTCTACACTGACTATTGGGTCCGCAGGGCGATGGAACACATGGGTTTGTTACAATAGGCACTGAAAAGAAAAAGAGTAAAGCTTTATTCGAATTCAAAAAATCATTAAATATTTATTCTGTTTTTATTAGTCTGTCTAGTTTACCTTGAATGCGTTCGCAATTGTAAAACGCATTGCCAGTCATGCCTTGAGGACAACTGCACATTGGTATATGGTTGATAACGTCACAAATCGCATTTATGGCGCATGTGCCTGGACAAGGATCAACACATTTATTTCTTACACAAGCCTTGTCTCGCGGGCAGTCAGTGCTAAGTACACATTCGGGCCTACAACCCATATACGGATCTCCTTGATGTTCTGTTATACAAGAACATAATCCATCATCACAAACTGCATTTGTTCCACATGGAGATGGGTTACATTTGTCAACGACGACGTCCGCTTCTATAATTTAGATTTATATAATTACATTAATATAAGATAAAAATGTATAAAAAGGTTGTAATTTTAAGTGAAGGAAAAATAATATTCAGATATATACCTGGTGGTTTAGGAGTGCAGAATGTGAAGGCATCCCCAGTATAACCATCTGGACATGTACATATAGGAGTGTGACGGGATACTGTGCACAGAGCTCCTATGCCACAAGATCCCTGGCAGGGATCCCGACACTTTTGCTGAATACATGCTTGAGATGTAGGACATTCTGAATTGATTGTACATTCCGGTCTACAATTTGGCGGACTGCCGATGTAAGTAGGCATACACGTACATGACGGTACACTTCCTATTTCTTGGCAAATTGCATTTGGACCGCATGGTGATGGCAGGCATGGATTTCTGTATGGCTCTAAAACTGAGTTAGCCACCGGCGCTAAAATATATAAAAAAATATGGTAATAAAATATTAAAAACATTTTTTTTTAAATAAATGTCTTGCTAAGAAGCGTAACTCACGTGGTATTGGGTTGCATCTTGTGAACGGGTCCCCTGTATACTGTGGTTTACAGGTACATATAGGACTGTGATTAATAATCCTGCAGTCGGCGTTGGTTCCACATGTGTTCTTACATGGGTTTTCACATTTCTGATTTATACACGCTTTATCTCTTGGACATTCTGCACTTGTAACGCACTCAGGATGACAACCTGGCGGAACTCCAATATATTCCGGTAAACATGAGCATACTGCTTGTTTGTTCACCTCTTGGCATCGGCTGTTTGGACCACATGGAGATGGTCGGCATACGTCAATTGTGGTTGCCAATACTTGTGCTGTTATGTAAAATTTATTTTAAAATAATTAGATTACTGTACATAATTTAAAAACAAGTTTAGTATTTAAAGTAATTATTTATCAGAACAAGTAAATAAGCAAAAAGATTACTTACGTTCAACTTTACAGTAACGGAATGGATCTCCAGTGTAGCCGCGTTGACAAGAGCATGACGGAGCATGATTTACCACTTGACAGAATGCATTAGGCGCACAAGCACCGGGACATGGATCTTGACACTTATTCTGAAGACAGGCTTTATTTGATGGACAATCAGTGTTGATAATGCACTCGGGTCTACATCCTTCGTAAGGATTCCCAAAGTAGTCAGGTACACAAGTACAAGATCCTGCTCCATTATACTCTTTACAAACGGCATTTGCACCGCAAGGTGACGGTTGGCAAGGTGTCGTGGTATCTTGTATAATCTCGATTCGATGGCATTCTATAAACGGATTACCAGTATACTCCGATATACACGAACATGAAGGAGAGTGGCTTGTTACATGACACTGAGCATTTGCCCCACAGGAGCCAATACAAGGATCTACGCATTTTTCATTAATACATGCTAGATGGATAGGGCACTCTGAATTACTTATACATTCTGGTTTACAATATGGTGGTGATCCCACATAACCACTGAGGCATGAGCATGATGGAGCGCCTGATGTTTCTTTGCACACTGAATTCGGTCCACATGGCGATGGCAGACAAGGATTAACAGGTACCGGGGGGAATTCTTGCAGAATACATCTAACGAATGGATTTCCAGTGTATGATGCTGGACATGAACAAATTGGGTTATGGTTAATCACTTGACATTTAGCTGCGACACCACACGATCCTTGGCAAGGATTAATGCATTTCATATTGCTGCACGCTTCATTGGGTAAACAGTCTGTACTAACAGTACATTCCGGTCTGCATGATGGTGGACTTCCTTTGTATCCATTTAGACATGAACATACAGCTTGACTATTTATGTCTCTACATTGACTGTTAGGTCCACATGGACTTGGTTGACATGGTTGAGTGTGAACAACTGAAAATAATAAATATTACATAAATTACTTGTCTCTCTTAAAGCCCTGTTAGATTGAATTATCTAAATATTAATAAATATATGTGAACATATACCTTCCATATGTGAACATTGAACAAATGCGTTGCCAGTCATTCTTTCCGGGCATCGGCACATCGGGATGTGGTTTATTACTTCACATATTGCGTTAGATGCACAAACGCCTGTGTTGCAAGGATTCACACATTTATTTCTGAAACAGGCCTTATCGTGAGGGCAGTCTGAGCTAAGCACGCACTCGGGACGGCATTCGTAATACGGGTCTCCTCGATATTCCGGTAAACATGAGCAATCTCCATTGTCACAAATTGCATTAGCACCGCAAGGTGATGGGTTACATAAATCAACTGCATCGTGTTCAGGTATTTCTGCAATAATTATTTAAACAATGTTATTAACGAAAACATTTTATAAGTAAAACGTCAAATTACTTGTTATGTTGCGTAAAACCTACCTTGTTTTTTACATTCTGTAAAGGCATCTCCAACATAACTGTCGATACAAGTGCAAATTGGAGTGTTCTTCTTAACCGTGCACTGTGCGTTCAAACCACATGAGCCGGGACAAGGATCTTTACATTTTTGATTGATACAAGCCAAGTTGCTTGCACAGTCAGCATTAATAATGCACTCAGGTCGACAGCCTGGTGGAGCTCCAATATAATTAGCGGAGCAAGTACAAGAAGGTATGCCGCCAATATCTCTACATTCACTAAAAGGTCCACAGGGTGAAGGCAGACAAGGGTTCTTTGGTTCTGATTGGACAACAACAGCAGTTGTCAATTGATAACACCTACTGAACGGATCTCCCGTAAATTCACCTCTACATGAACAAATTGGACTGTGATTGATAACGACGCAGTTAGCATTATGGCCACACTGTCCTACGCAGGGGTCAACACATTTTGTTGTAACACATGCCCTATTTGCAGGGCATTCGGCGCTTATAACACATTCAGGTCTGCAGTTTGGCGGCGCACCTCTGTAATCTGGTAAACATGTACACACGCCCTGATCATTTATGACTTTACATATACTATTTGGACCACATGGTGATGGTGAACAGGGATTTGTTGGCGGTTCAATTTCTGAAATAATAAAAAGATAATTAGCGTATTTCAATAGTTTGTACAAAATGAGATAACATAAAAATATAGGTAGTTATTACTTACGTTGAATGACACAATGTTGGAAGGGATTACCAGTATATCCACTATTGCAGGAGCAAATAGGTGCATGATTTACTGTCTGACATTGAGCATTGGTACCACAGGTGCCTGGGCACGGATCTTGACATTTATTTTGCTGACAAACTCTATTAGAAGGACAGTCAGTATTTACTGTGCATTCTGGTCGACAACCCTCATAAGGATTTCCGAAATATCCAAGAGAGCAAACACAAGCCCCTGCATTATTACGTTCTTTGCAGACAGCATTACTTCCGCATGGCGATGGTGAACAAGGTGTCGCTTGTTCTAGAGATGGGACATCCTGTTGCACATTACAATACAGGAATGGATCTCCGATATATCCTTGTGGACATACACAATTGGGAGTGTGACTAACCACGCGGCATTGCGCCATGGAACCGCATGCTCCTACGCAGGGATCACTGCATTTGTTATTAATACAAGCTAAGTGATTTAGGCACTCGCTGTTACTTGTACATTCTGGTCGGCAGTTAGGTGGTGATCCCATAAATTCTGGCATGCAAGTGCATGACGGTGCATCATTTATAGCTTGACAAACAGCATTCGGCCCACAAGGTGAAGGTAGACATGGATTTATTTGCGGTGGAATTTCAAGTACTGAAAGATCAAAAAATGTTTATGCAGAAAAACATATTTATGCAGAAAAAAGATGTAGGGTAAAGGTGGCACGGCTGTGGTTATAGTGACAAGAGTGGCTCATGATAACTATCCATCTTACTGATTCTTCGGAAGGTCTTGGGATACGAACACGTCATACCTAGCCGAATTTCATCTGCAGCTTTAACTGGTTTGTGTAGTGCGATTTTTTTGTTTACAAGAGTTAAAAGTTATATTTTGTCATTGTATTTATGGATCAATGTTTATACTAGGATCTATGTTTAACTGGCATCATTATGATATACTTGCTGTCCCGCGCAACTTCGTATGCGTCAATTTTACTCGCTCTTGCAATTTTTTCATTGCTGCTCCGCTCCTATTGGTTATAGCGTGAAGTTATATAGCCTATAGCCTTTCTCGATAAATGGGCTACCCAACAGAAGATTTATTCAATTCGGACCAGTAGTTCCTGAGATTACCGCGTTCAAACAAACAAGTAAACAAACTCTTCAGCTTTATAATATTAGTATAGATAAAAAAAAGAAAAAGGCGACTTTGTAGACAGTGACTGAAACCGCTTGAGTTCACAGTGGATCAAGAGCCACGGTGTACTATATTGCTGATAATAGACACCCATCTAACATTATCTATATCTATAATATCTACAAATATCACACAGCACACATGAATCATTTGTAATAAATTAGTAAAAAGATAAACATGGCATTTATTTTTACGATTTAATCTTTGCTGAGTCACTGTGTACGTACGTGAACCACTATTGCCGCCTTGACCCTATATTAAAAATATATTTCGGTAGGTTATTCTTTCAAGAGTACTCACGTTTTGGTATACACCTATTGAAGGGATCACCAGTATATTCACTTGGGCAAGAGCATATCGGATTGTGATTAACTACTTGGCAGATTGCCCTCATTCCACAAGCTCCAATACAAGGGTCGATACATTTGTAATTATTGCAAGCTTTGTTAAGAGAACATTCAGCGCTGGTAGTACACTCTGCCCTACATGTTGGAGGATTTCCTGAATAACCAGGTATACACGAGCAGACAGCTACATTGTTCACTTCTCGACACTGACTGTTTGGTCCACATGGACTAGGATTACACGGATTTGATGGTAGTGGTGCTGAAAATTGAACAAAAAAAAATTACATTTTCTCCCTTAAAAGGCTAACGCAAAAAATCAAAATAAAATGACGGTACGTACCTTGTAAAACATTGCATGAAACAAACGAGTTTCCAGTATATCCAACAGGGCAACTACACATTGGTATATGGTTAATGACCTCGCATATGGCATTTGGCCCGCAAGTATCTGGGCATGGATTAACGCATTTTTTACGCACACATATCTGATTTCTTTGACAGTCTGTACTGACGGTACATTCAGGGCGGCAACCTACATAGGGATCGCCATGGTATTCGGACAAACATGTGCAATCTCCATCGTTACATTGTGCATTAGATCCGCAAGGTGATGGATTACACAAATCAACAGGTTTAGGTGCTAAAAATAAATTTAAACTCATTAAAATATATATATATATATATATATAGATTGTGTACTTATACAGTAAGTATCTTTGTAGAAGTATAGTTAAAAAAATAATAATAACTTAAACACAATTCAACACAGGAATAAACGCGTTTATACTAGGTTAGCATTTAACTTAGGCTTGACGTTTCGGCCGGGTTGCACCGACTGTGGTCACAAGCTGACTTAATTTCTAATTCGAATTGTGTCTATCACGCAACGCATAAGTTATAACTAATTATATAAATAAAAAACACTCACCGTGTAAGGGTTCTAATAGACAAGCGGTAAATGGATCACCCTTGTAATTGTCCAAACATGTACAAACCGCCATGTGGTTGATGACCGAACATCGTGCATTTTGTCCACATGATCCAAGACAAGGGTCTTTACATTTCTCGTTGATACAAGCTAGCGAGCTAGTACAGTCTTGGTTAGTGATACACTCGGGCCGACAGTTTGGTGGGCTTCCGATGTATCCGGGAGAACACGAACAAGAAGCTTGGTCACCGAAATTACGGCAAGTTGCAAAAGCACCACACGGCGACGGCAAGCATGGATCTCTTTTCTCATCGAGAACAGGTTGAGGTACTGAAAGAGATTATAAAAAATAATATGTATTATATTCCATTCTGTTCTATTGTTAAAGTTATGGGTACACACATAATAGTTTCACATGAATTACCTGGTTTTAGATAACACCTTGTAAATGGATCACCCGTCAAACCATTTCCGCAACTACAGATGGGATTATGATTAAATACTCGACACTCAGACCTTTGGCCACAAGGGCCTGGACAAGGATTGACACATTTCTGATTTATACACGCCTTATCTGACCCACAGTCTGAGTTCAGTACACATTCTGGTTTACAAGCTGGAGGCTCCCCAAAGTAATTGGGTAAACAGCTGCAAGTTGCTTGATTATTAATTTCGCGGCACTGGCTATTTGGTCCACATGGACTCGGATGGCATACATTTATCCGTATCGGATCTTCAGCTAAAAGAAAAGTATCTAAAGTTTAGCTCGAGTTATACTAATACGAAAATAGCAATATTTCAAATTGGTAAGTTACTCACCAGGAATAAGATTGCACCGACGGAATGCATCACCAGTATATCCTATAATGCAACTACATGTTGGGGAATGATTTACTGTCGCACACTCCGCATTCATTCCACATATGCCAGGACATGGGTCTTGACACTTGTTGCCGATACAAGCTCTATTTCCAGGACAGTCTGAGTTTGATACACATTCGGGACGACAGCCTTCATACGGGTTGCCAAAATATCCTTCGTTGCAAATGCAGGATCCTGCTTTATTTTGTTCTCTGCATACTGCATTAGATCCACAAGGTGACGGAGAGCATGGCGTTAATAATTCATTAATCGATTTTATTGTACATTGCGTAAAGGGGTCACCAAAATAGCCTTGTGGACATATGCACATCGCTGAGTGGCTGACTACACGACATTCAGCATTCGCTCCACATGCTCCAAGACATGGATCTCTGCATTTTTGATTAACGCAGGCTAAATGTGAGGGGCATTCACTGTTACTTATACATTCTGGTTTACAGTAAGGTGGCTGACCCCTGTATTCAGGCAAACATGTACACGATGGAATACCATTAATGTCTTTACAAATGGAATTTGGTCCGCATGGTGAAGGTTGACAAGGATTGATCTCTATTGGAGGAGCATCTAAAATCACACAAAATATGGAATTAAGCATACAGTAAAATACTAATAGACACATAATAATGCCAACATTTAGTAAAAAATATACTTACTTGAGATAAAAGTACATTCAACAAATGGATCACCGGAATGCGTACTAGGACAAGCACAGATTGGATTATGATTTACCACTTCACACGTAGCTCTCAAGCCACACGTACCAATGCAAGGATTTACACATTTTTGTTTCATACAAGCTTGGTTCTGCGGACACTCTGCA
Source organism: Herminia tarsipennalis (assembly GCA_945859575.2). Classification (NCBI taxonomy): domain Eukaryota; kingdom Metazoa; phylum Arthropoda; class Insecta; order Lepidoptera; family Erebidae; genus Herminia; species Herminia tarsipennalis. Next base: position 13,234,157 of record OX243840.2, read on the forward strand.
TTGCCTACGCATTCTGGTCTACACGCAGGCGGTATACCTAAGTATGTAGGTAAGCACGAACATACGGCTTGATTGTTTATTTCTCGGCATTGACTGTTTGGGCCACAAATCGCCGTACTGCATGGATTTTGTTCTGCTACCACTGTTCATAGGAAAACATAATATTAATAACAATATACAGGGTTTAGTGTAGGTACAACATTATGCAAAACCATTCGAGTGATGATTTACCTCTTATTGGATTACATAAAACGAAAGCATTGCCAGTAAATCCGTTATTGCAACTGCACATTGGGATGTGATTAACCACTTGGCAGATTGCATTTTGTCCACACGCTCCTATACATGGATCGACGCATTTTCTTTGCAAGCATGCCTTAGATTGATCGCAGTCGGTACTATAAACACACTCGGGTCGACAATTGAAGTATGGATCACCGTGGTATTCCGGCAAACAGCGACATTGACCGTTCAGACACTCAGCATTTGAACCGCACCGTATATTAGTGCAATCATCTACTATGGTTGCTTCCACTGCAATAAATACAAGAATACATTAATTAATATAACATAAAGTAATGGTCTTTTAACCGATGTCGATTACTGCGACCAATCTTATCGGAGACTAGCCAACTACGCAGGAGACATAGTACAGAAGTGTATGTGCAGATATAAGTGCATTCGGTCAAAACGACACGACTGGGGAGAGATTAGACGCAGGACCTACAGCTTAACATGCTCTCCTAGACACGGCGGGGTGTGTAATTTTTCGAAAAGGCTTGGTCGCCACTGAGTCATGAACTAATATGCAAAAACTGGTACAAATCATAACATTAACGACATCATATTTTAAGAATAACGAAGTTAGAGCATATGTTTTTGTACAATTTTTATAATACTTTTCTGTTTTTCTAGTGTGTTACTGTTAGTTATTCCAAAGAAATAAATACCTTGTAATGGTTTTATTCTGCAACTGGTAAATGGATCACCTATGTATCCTTCAATGCATGTGCATATTGGAATATGATTGTGAACGTTGCATACTGCTGCTAAGCCACATGATCCTGGACACGGGTCTTGGCACTTAGAATTGATACAAGCTCGGTCACTAGGACATTCCGGATGAATGGAACATTCTGGTCTACAATTTGGTGGACTACCGATGAAGGATGGTAGACACGAGCAAGAGGGTGTATTGCCAACGTCTCGACATTCAGAGTTTGGACCACAAGGAGATGGCACACATGGATTCCTAATATCCGGAATAGGGTCATCTGAAATAACATATTAAAATAATGTTAATTTCTCCAATAAAAGAAGGCGATTTATTTTAAATAAGTATAACAGAAAATAAGAACAAAAACATTAATTAACTTACTTCTGATAAAGGTGCACATAGTAAAAGGATCGCCAGTAAACGAAGTTTTACAAGAACAAATAGGGCTGTGGTTAATTACTTTGCAATTGGTATTAACTCCGCAAGGCCCAGGACAAGGATCAATACACTTCTGTTGAACACATGCCTTGTCTTGTGAACATTCAGAGCTCACGATACATTCTGGGCGACAATTTGGTGGAGAACCTACATATTCTGGCATACATGAACACACAGCTTGATCGTTAATAACCTTGCACTGGCTGTTTGGGCCGCACGGTGATGGATAACAAACGTCAATTGGAGTTGAAGGTGGCGCAGGTTCTGAAAAAATATATTATATTTTATGATAACAGTATATAATGTGCAATTCACTACATTGCAGGTTACAAACCTTACCTTGATAAACACAGTATCTAAATGGATCTCCAGTGTAGCCATTTATACATGTACACAGAGAGGCATGATTTACCACTTGACATTCAGCATTTGTGCCACAACTACCAGGGCATGGGTCACCACACTTGTTATTGATACAAGCTCTATTCGAAGGACAATCTGAATTTACAACACATTCCGGCCGACAACCCTCATATGGGTTTCCCATGTATCCTTCAATACAAGAACAAGATCCGGCGTTACTTCTTTCTTTACAAATAGCATTAGATCCACACGGTGATGGTGAACAGGGGGTTGAAACAATTTCTGTCTGTAGCCTTTCTTCAACGCAGGAAAAGAATGGGTCTCCAGTAAAACCGTATGGGCAGAGGCAAATTGGCGAGTGACTAACAACTCTACATTCCGCATTAGCTGCACAGGCACCTTCGCAAGGATTTCTGCATTTATTGTTGACACAAGATAAAAGCATAGAACATTCTTCATTACTCGTGCACTCTGGCCTACAATATGGAGCTTGGCCGTGATACCCTTCCAGACATGTACAAGATGGTGCTTCATTTATTACTCTACATTGAGAGTTTGGTCCACATGGTGATGGCGTACACGGGTGTACAGGTTCAGGCAATCGTTCAGCTGGAAAAAATATTTTATTTAAAAATGCTACACTTCACAGTTTTGAATTAATTCTACAATTTTAGAAGACTTTTGTATACTTACGAAGTCTTATACACCGTGAGAACGGATCTCCAGAATATGATACTGGACATGTACAGATCGGGTTGTGATTTACTACTTTACATTCAGCATTTACTCCACAGGAACCTATGCATGGGTTGACACAGTGTTGATTGCTGCAAGCTTGATTTAATGGACATTCGGCGCTTATTGTGCACTCAGGCCTACAGGCGGGAGGAGCTCCAATATTATTCGGTGCACAAGAACACACTGCTTGCCCGTTTATTTCTCTACACTGGCTATTTGGACCACATGGTGATGGGTGGCATGGATTTGTTATTACGGCCTCTGTAAAATGCAAATGCATTTTATAAAATTACAAATCATATGTGTACAAAATTTAAACGTACTTAGTTTCTAGCTTTATTTTATTTTGGATTATTCTTACCTACAACAGGGCGACATTCAACAAACGCGTTGCCTGTCATACGTGCAGGGCAGCTACACATTGGTATATGGTTCACTACACTGCACGTCGCGGTGACTGCACAAGTGCCAGGGCAGGGATCTTTGCATTTGTTACGTATACAAGCTTTATCACGGTCACATTCTGAGCTTTGTACACATTCCGGTCGGCACCCAGAGTATGGGTCACCTTGAAACTCGGGAAGGCAGCTACATTTACCATCAAAACATTCTGCATTGGCTCCGCAAGGCGATGGGTTACACAAGTCATCATTGACTAAAAAAAACAATATCAATAACTGTTGATAAACTTTCGCGATTTGTACACATTTACCGTATTGCAACGGCCGTGGTCACGGGTAGACTACCCGTGACCCGACTTCCCGAGGGCCGTTGCAATACGGTCGAAACGTCGGGCAATAAACAATATATTTTACCTTATATTTTTCACGTGATTAAGACCCGTAATATATATATATTCATAATATCAATAACGACCTAATATTCTGTTGTGTTATCTAAAATAAACATTTTTTACCTTTTGGTGGTATTGGTGTACATTGAGTAAAGGCATTTCCAGTAAATCCTTCAGCGCAAGAACAAATCGAAATGTGTTTTATGACTTGACAGTTGGCATTGATGCCGCAGGACCCCGGACACGGATCTCTACACTTTTGGTTTATACAAGCGAGGTTACTCGCACAGTCTTCATTTATAGTACACTCAGGTCTGCAATTAGGAGGGCTGTTCTCGAAGTTTGGCAAACATGAACATGATGGCATGCCGCGTAGATTTTGACATTGTGAATTGGGCCCACACGGTGAAGGAACACAAGGGTCTCTTTCAATCTCTTGTGTTGGTTCTGGAACTAATAACAACATAATTTTAAATGATTAGAACTAAAGTAACATCACATCAAACATCCAAACTAATATAAATGTGGAAGTAACTCTCTCTGTCTGTCTGTTACGTTTTCACGCTTAAACCGCAGAATCGATTTAGATGAAATTTGGTATGGAGATAGTTTCAGTCCCGGGAAAAGATATAGGGTATAGAGAAAGCTAGTGTTTTATATAATATTTATAATAGTATAGATTAAAAGAGTGAAATTACCTGTAACTATATTATAGCAACTAGAAAAGGGATCCCCTGTGAATCTGTTCTGACATGTGCATATAGGGCTATGATTGATGACTCTGCAGTCTGTATTGCGGCCGCACGGCCCAGGACACGGTGATATACATTTTTGATCTTTACATATTTTATCTACAGGGCACTCAGCGCTTACTACACATTCTGGCCTACAATTTGGTGGCGAACCGCGATATTCCGGCAAACACGAACATGTACTTTGTCCATTAGATACTCGACACTGACTATTAGGGCCGCAAGGAGATGGATTACATGGATTAACATGTTCATCTTCGAAAGCTGTAAAATAAATGACAATATTTAATCAGAATAATCGCTACACTGTGTTTTCTTGAAACAATTTTAGACAATATTCAAACTTACGTTTTAGACTACATTGTGTGAATGGATCTCCGATGTATCCCTGTCTACATGTACACAGTGGCGAATGATTGACTACCTGACAATCAGCATTTATAGCACATGTGCCTGGGCAGGGATCAATGCATTTATTTCTAGTACATGCTTTGTTACTAGGACAGTCCGAATTTACTAAACATTCCGGGTGGCAACTTTCGTAAGGATTGCCGAAATAGCCAGTTATGCATATACATGCACCTGCACCAGCATGTTCTCTACATTCGGCGTTAGAACCACAAGGAGAAGGTGTGCATGGTGAGATAACTTCAACGGGTATCATAGCAGTGATTGAACATTGCACTGCGGCGTCACCTGCATAGCCTTCAGGACAGATACAAATAGGAGTATGGCTGACGACTCTACATTCAGCGTTAATGCCACACGCTTGAGCGCATGGGTTTTGACACTTTCTGTTTACACAAGCCATTTGTGGAGCACATTCACTGTTTGTGAGACACTCTGGTCGGCAGTTAGGAGGTGCTCCTATGTACTCCGGCATACATTGACAAGAAGGAATCTCTCCACCAGTTTGTTGACATATAGAATTTGGTCCACACGGTGATGGCTGACAAGGATTTACTGGTATAGGAGGCACCGCGACAGCTATAATAAAAATAACGTAATTAGAATACACGATATAGAGTAAATAAACCAATTTATGGCTTTTATAATAGAAACTTACGAGTTATTATACATCTCGTAAATGGATCTCCTGTCATTTCTGAAGGGCATGTACAAATAGGATTATGGTTTATGACTTGGCATTTTGCGGCTACCCCACATGTTCCTTGACATGGGTTGATACATTTTTGGTTACTACATGCTTTATCAAGAGAGCAATCAGAACTTGCTACGCATTCTGGTCGGCACGAAGGAGGTGCACCACGATACTCAGGCAAGCATGAACATACTGCCTGATTGTTGAACTCTCTACATTGACTGTGTGGGCCACATGGATTTGGTTGGCAGGGATTAGATGGAACAAATTCTGTAAATAATACAAGTATAATGTAACAAAAAACAACATTTGATGTTTAAATTACAAATTTAATGATGTAGTCTATGTGTATATGTATTATGAACGGATAGCTTACCTTTTACAGGACTACATTGTATAAAAGCATTGCCAGTAGTTCTGATTGGGCATGTGCAAACCGCCATGTGGCTTACCACATCACAATTGGCGTTGATACCGCAGGTATTTACACATGGGTTAACACATCGATTTCGAACACAAGCCTTGTCTCTAGGGCACTCAGAACTTATTGTACATTCGGGACGACATTCAAAGTATGGATCGCCGTTATATTCAGGCATACAGGTGCAGACACCGTCATTACAATTTGCATTCGGGCCGCATGGTGACGGATTACATAGATCAGTAACTACCGGTTCTGAAAAAAAAAAAAATTAGTATGTTGCCTGTACACAATAGGACTATCCATTATAAGTAGTCATTTATAACTATTTATTATACGGAAATTAACGCGTATTCTTTACCACAAGCGGACTGAGTCCGCTTATGACCACGGCCGGTGCAACCTGGTCGAAACGTCAAGCAATTTTAAGGTAAACAATGCGCGTTAATTCCTGTTTAATAAATAGTTATAATCATGCAACGCGAAAGTTTAAATGTTAGTAAGTAGTCATTTGAAAACGTACCTATATTAATTGGTTTCAAAGTACAGCTCTGGAATGGATCACCTATATAGCCATCAAAACATGTACATATAGAAACATGCCCTTGTACCCTACAATTAGCATTAGCGCCACATAATCCTGGGCACGGATCTACACATTTTTCATTGATGCAAGCCAACTCGCTGGAGCAATCCGTATTGATAGTACACTCTGGGCGGCAATTCGGTGGATTACCCATGTATTGTGGCATACAAGAGCATGAAGGAGTTCCTCCAAAATCACGACATTGAGAGAACGGGCCGCATGGTGTGGGCAAACAAGGATTGTTTGGTAGCGCGGCCACTTCCGGTACTGAAATTGTTTATTTGTGTCAATTATGCTTTATTGTGTAACATTTTATTTATTGGTTAAATTATTAGGTATTTAACGTGTTTCGTCACTAGTAGTACTTAACATATTAATATGATTTCTATACGTGTAGACTTGTAGTTGGCTCATCTACTATGACTTGTTAAGCTTTAAATCTTGCATGTTAATGAAAATTAAATGGACATATTCATTTACGAGAAAAATGTAAATAAATACCTGGAGCTCTGTAACATCTGCTGAATGGATCGCCAGTATGTTGTGGTCTACAACTACATATAGGACTATGATTAATTACTTTACATTCTGTATTCAGTCCACATACACCTTCACAGGGATTTCTGCATTTTTGTTTAATACAAGCTTGTTGTTGGTTACATTCAGAGCTAATAAGACATTCGGGCTTACAATTCGGCGGTGTGCCCAAATACTCAGGTTGACAAGTGCACACAGCTTGGTTATTCGAGACTTTACAAATGCTATTCAGACCACATGGAGATGGTAAGCATGGATCTTTTTGAACCATAGGCGTATCCGCAATTTTCTCTTCATAGCAATTTTGATACGGACTGCCAGTCAAACCAGGCAAGCATTCACATACTGGTGCGTGATTTACAACATTACAAACGGCATTACGACCACAAATATTAGTACAAGGGTTTTTGCACTTATTTTGTATACACGCTAAGTTTGTTGCACAATCTGAATTAACTACGCACTCAGGACGACATCCTTCGTAAGGATTTCCGATATGATCAGGTAAACACACGCAGGCACCGGCATTTCTTTGCTCTTTACATACAGCATTAGGTCCACAGGGTGATGGTGAACAAGGTGTGAGAGGTACGTCCATTATTTGACAGCTTATAAATGCATCTCCGGTATATCCTGATTGGCACAAGCATCGCGGTGTATGGCTTACCACTTTACACTCTGCTCCCGAGCCACAAGAACCAGGACAAGGATCTTTACACTTTTGATTTATGCAAGCCATTTCATTGGGGCATTCTGAATTAGATACACATTCTGGACGACAGTTTGGTGGATTTCCAAGATATTCAACTAGACAAGCACAGGACGGGAATTCCCCAACTTCTTTACAAATTGAGTTAGGACCACAAGGTGACGGCTCACAAGGATTAACATAAGGTGGCGGTTGGACATCTGTAACAAAAGTAATGTTATTTTAATTTTGAAATATCCACATACAAGGAATGTGTATTGATCAATGAAATAAGGCAATTAGCTTCTTTTTATAGGTGAATTTAAGTTTTAAATTACCTTCCGGAACACATCTATTGAATGGATCGCCGGTGTAGCCTGGTGGACATGAACATATTGGATTATGATTAATGACTTGACATTGCGCAAGCGTTCCGCAAGTTCCTTTGCAAGGATCAACACATCGTTGATTGAAACAAGCTCTGTTTAAGGCGCACTCTGCATTAGATGTACATTCTGGTCTACAAGTTGGTGGTGCCCCAAGATAGCCCATCAAACACAAACATATTGCTTGGCCATTCGTTTCTCGACATTGACTATTTGGACCACACGGGCTGGGGTTGCAAGGATTGATATCTTCGGTGACTCGGACTGGTCGACATTCAAGGAAAGCATTTCCGGAATATCCATCTGGACATGAACACATCGGAATATGATTAAAAACATTGCAAATTGCTTCCCTGCCACACGTATTGACACAAGCGTCGACACATTTACGTCTGACACAGGCTTTATTTTGAGGGCAGTCAGCGCTCATTAGGCACTCTGGTCGACATCCAAAATAAGGATCCCCTTGGTATTCTGGTAAACACGTGCATCTGCCTTCATTACACTCAGTGTTGGCACCACAAGGTGATGGATTACAAAGATCAATTTCTACAACTGTGTCTGTAAATAAAAGGATTGAATGATAATAAAGATTTCATTATAATTATACATTTTATCAACAATTTGTTTGCAAAAAAAATTAAATATGTTTACCGTCATTTTCAGGGACTTGTATGCAACGCGTAAATGCATCACCGGTGAACTGGTCAATACAACTGCACTGAGCTATATGGTTGAATACAGAACATTGTGCGTTAACACCACATGCGCCTGGACAAGGATCACGACATTTCTCATTAATACATGCTTGATTGCTAGGACACTCAGAATTTATTGTGCACTCTGGCCTGCAATTTGGTGGACTACCAATATAATTGGGATTACAAGCACATGATGGAGCATTTCCTATATTTCTGCATTCCGCATATAGTCCACAAGGGGATGACAAACAAGGGTCTTGAGGTGGCGCATTTAGCGGTGGTTGCGAGACTGAAAACAAAAGAATATTGTAGAAATAAACCCAAACACGCTGTAAGTGTAAATCAATAAATAACCAAATTAACCCCCTTATTCATAATAAACAAATAATCTATACATATAATAAAACTGTAAATTTCACGTGTCTGTACATGGCCGAACTTAGTGAAAAAAAATATTAGGAAATGTTCGAAAAGAGTATTTAAACACTTTGCTGCATTTTTAGAAATGTCTGTCTGTCTGTCTGTCTGTCTGTCTGTCTGTCTGTCTGTCTGTCTGTTTGTTTGAACACGCATCACGCAAAAACTACCTTACAGATTCAGTTGAAATTTTGCACGTGCAATCTAATAGATGCAGATTAACATTTAGGCTATAAATTATCACGCTTTTTCCCATAGGAGCTAAGCAGTAAGGGATAATGTCTGTAGCTATTTTTCGTTATAAAACAGTAACTACTTGACGGATCTTTATGAAAATTTGCAGTTTTATAGTAAATACTATAGGACATTATTTACACTATGAATCATTACGCTAACGTCTATGGGGAACGAGTAGCAACGTATTTTTTGTCGCACCATAATGGTTTATCACAAAAATTTCCACAATTAGACATTATCTATAATTGTAACCCGTGGAATGCATAACTTCACGCTAAAACTAAAAGGAGCTAAACACAACATATTTAAGTTTCATAAGAACAGTTATTTTGACGTGTTAAGTAGCTATAGTATAGCCTCGAAGCTATGCTAGCGGACTTTGACGACGAAGTCCCAGGCTCGAATCTGATGTCTGAATATGTTCTTTTTGTATTTATTTAAATTGTCTTTATCCTTTTTTAATATTTTTCTGAATGTTTTAGTTATTTTTTCGACCGTAGGTAACTTATTTACTTTGGTTATTACTTTTTATATTAAAAATCAAGTAAATTATGCAATTAATTATAGGTATTGCATGCACTGCTGAGAGTAATGAATTAATCGTAGTAGAAATGAAAAACAATATTACATTATAGTTTAAAAGTATTCGACATTTTCCAGAAATGATGTGTTCGTTTAAAAAAAAGACATTACACACGTAAAAAAAGTACATGTAGCGCCATCTATGAAATCAAATTGTGAACAACAAAACAACGGCAACATTCTTGAAAGTAGATGGCGTTGTATTCAATAATGTTCTATACTTAGTAAAAGAAGTTTTAAAAAGAAACACATTGCTATGATTTTTAGAAATGTTTGTCTGTCTGTCCGTTTGTTTGACCACACATCACACAGGTGCATCGAGGATCATGTTTTGGGGTTATGGTTGGAGATTATGTGTTCATCAATTCAACGATAATGAATGGCTCAACATCGTTCAAGTGTGAGTAGTTCGGGTGACGGGAGGAGGGGGGTCGTTGTTTGTCAACCGTACCTTTAGGGATATCTGACATTTTCGCGGGCATGACACACATGACACGCTCTGTGTTTGCTTACTAAAGTGTTACAGCAGTTTTATTATTAGTATTGCGTTGTAACACTATATGAAATACACCCCATTTTTAGCCAAAATGACAAAACAGAACCCTTATAGTTCCCTTATGGCCGTCCAGCGGCAGCTTAGCTCAGAGACTGTTAGTGCTAAGGTTGCAACTTTTGCATGAATAAATTACTAACGCCGATAAAGTGAAAGAACAAAATCTTGAAAATCATTATTTTTTTAAGGGTACCTCTCTTATATGTAAAGTGGGGATGTGATTTTTTCTCACCTACCTACCCCATCGTGTGTGGTATCATTAGATAGGTCTTTTAAAAAGCGTTTAGGGTTTGTGAAGACTATTTTTAGATTTAAGGATTCCTTTGTGTATAATATTAGGCTTTATAGTGAACATTTTTGTTAGAGTCAAGTGTCCCCCTGCCAGCTAAATGGTTGATGTTGGGTATGTGAAAAAATTCAGGGTAGTAGTATAAATACTAAAATTATAAGGAAAACTATCACAGTTAAGTACTTAGGCTTTACAAGTTTACGATCACATGAGAAGTAACAACATTTTCGTACAAATTCTATTAAAAATTATTAGGTAATAAGTAGGTATAACGTTCAAAGAATGAAACAAAAACAACAGAAAACCCACTTCTTAAGCCGCACACCAAACTAACTATCTAAAAGAATAGAACAGATCAATTTTTATTTAGTAAGTATTTAGTCAACAGGACTGTTTCCAACATATTTACACAGAAGTTATTTCGTTACCTAAACTACCTTAATTTAAACCCGACTTTCACGCGAACGAAGTCGCGGGCACAACTATTATGAATATATATATATATTACGGGTCTTAATCGCGTTTAGGTTAAATACCTTGCTTACCTACGTTTAATATGCATGATAGTTTAAGTATAATTTAATTTAAAGTCATCAAGTATTAAAATAAACTTATCCAGTTTTGAAAATAGATGGCGTTTAAATACAAATTAAACAGAATCAGGTAAATTGATTTAAAAAATAAATCTGAAATTCTTACGATTATGTATTATATATATATTATTTACGGATATGAATTTATGATGATCTTAATTAACGACAGGTTCATCATCATCATCATCATCAGCCTATCGCAGACCACTGCTGGACATAGGCCTCTCTAATAGCACACTTTGTTCTATCCTCGGCTACGACAGTAGTTTAGTATTTAAACTAAACGTTTCTAAAAGATATACTAATTCACTATATCTTTTAGAAACGTTTGAATGTTGTCTGTTTGTTTGAACACGCATCACAGTACCGCGGGAATGCAATGTTTTAAAACCAGGATATTTTTTTAAAAACTTATCTCACACTAGCCCTATTTCGCGCGAGTACTTGGGCGGTTTCGGGCTTCATTTAACCCGAAACCGATAATAGTAATATTTGATGTGATGCAAATCATTTTGGTAAAATATTATAATTTGTCTTCTAACCGTCTGGCGCCATAAACTTTGTCGCCCTTCATTTTACTGCACTGGGCATTTGCTTGGCTTGCCTTGCCATAGGTCGCGCCCTGATTAGAGCTAGGCCCTAATATCCATAGATGCCACAGATCATTGTGGAGCATGTTTCCAATATGCTTTACACAAAAGTTAAATTGTAACATAAACTACCTTAATATAAACCCAACTTCCACGCGAACGAAGTCGCGGGCACAGCTAGTAAACAAATAAATTAGCAGATGTTTTAAGAGAATTTTATTTCATTCAATTTTTAAATGGAATAGAAAGAATAAGATTCTTAAAATGCTCTTAAAACATCTGCCTGATTTAGTGTATCTGTACTGGATCCGGTCAACGCTAAATCTGGTTTTCCGGATTGCAATCCTGCGACACAAATCGTCAAAATGCTTACTTTTAATAGGGTAACATCTCGTGAACGGATTTCCTGTGAGACCTTGCTTGCAGACACATATAGGACTATGATTTATAACGTTGCAGTTGGCACTTTCTCCGCAGGTACCTTCACATGGATTAGAACATTTTTGATTAACGCAAGCCAGATGTGATGGACACTCTGAGCTCACCACACACTCGGGGCGACAGTTTGGTGGTGTTCCTACGAAACTTGGCAAACATGAGCATGCAGCTTGGCGATTGACCTCGATACATTTACTGTTAGCTCCACACGGTGAAGGATTACAGGGATTTGTTTCCACAACCACAGCTGTAAACACAATATTACATTTAAAATATTTTACGTAGAGCAATAAAAAGTAGAAAAAAACAAATACATAAATATATCACATGCTTACGTTCTTGTATGATGGTACAGTAACTGAATGGGTTGCCTGTATATCCTTGTTGGCATATGCACGTCGGCATATGATTGTTCACTTGGCAAAGGGCATTTGAGCCACATGTACCCGGACATGGATCTATACATTTCATTCTTGAACATGCTCTATTAAGAGGACAATCAGAGTTTACCACACATTCGGGTCGACATCCTTCATATGGATTGCCCGAATAGTTATCTAGACACTGACAAGATCCTACGCCATATTGTTCTCTACATACTGCGTTGGATCCACATGGATTTGGATTACAAGGTGTTAAGACTTCAGTCTGGTCCATTATAGGCATAGCACTACAATACGAGAACGGATCGCCAGTATAACCTGTTTGACACAAGCACATTGGTGAATGGCTAACGACTCTACACTCCGTGTTTGAACCACATGCCCCTATACAAGGATCTGAACATTTTTGATTTAGACACGCCAAATTATAGTCGCATTCACTGTTGCTAATACATTCGGGTCGACAGTTAGGAGGAGTTCCTTTGTAATTTGATAGACAGGCACAAATTGGATTTTCGCCGCTTATTTTACACACAGAGTGTGGTCCACAAGGAGATGGTTCACATGGATTAACCTGAACCTCTACTGCAACTGAAATTAATATAAAACGTTATAGGCACTTATTGTCATCAAAATAAATTATGACGACGTACGATATGATATGAAAGAAATAAAATTTACCTATGATTGTACATCTCACAAATGGATCGCCAGTGAATGAAGGTGGGCATGAACAAATCGGATTATGGTTTATGACGTCGCATACAGCAGCAGTACCACATGCTCCTATGCATGGATTAATACATTTTTGATTGTTGCATGCTTCTTTTAACGGACATTCAAGACTGACTACACATTCTGGTCTACAAGTTGGTGGACTACCGCGATAGCCAGGTACACATGAACAAACCGCTTGTCCGTTTGATTGCTGACAGCGGCTATTTGGTCCACATGGTGATGGATTACATGGGTTGGTAACGGACACTAGAAGATGTTAAAAAAAACAGTTTAATTTATATTAGACAAATGTAAAAATACAAAAATTAAAGAATATACTTATTTTGTATTTACCTGATGAAGGTCTGCAGTCTATAAACGCATTGCCGCTCATCCCTTTAGGACAAGAACACATTGGTACATGATTCATAACTTCGCAGATTGCGTTCAATCCACAAGTTCCAATGCACGGATTTACACATTTATTGCGTGAGCAGCCTTTGTCTAATGGACAATCGGTGCTGTATACGCATTCGGGTCTACAGCCAAGATTTGGATCACCATGATAGCCAGCGATACAAGAACATGCACCGTCATTACAAATAGTGTTTGGTCCACATGGACTACGGTGGCATGGATCAAAATATTCAGGAACTAGATCTACAAATAAAACAAAAAGTTAAAATAAGATCCGACATATCTATTATTATTTTGCTGTTGTTTACAACTTCAAGGTGTTTTTTCTCAATTATTTCTTTAGTGTTTTAGTATTGCAAGATACATGATGAAAGTAACTCTCTGATTCGTTTTCTCGCTTCAACCGCTGAACTTATTTATGTGATATTTGGTATGGAAATATTTTGAGTACCAGCAAAGGATGTTGGATAGTTTTTATCAAACGACGTTAAACTTACCTTGTATGGGAAGGGGCGTGCATTTTCTGAAGGGGTCTCCAGTGAATGCTTCTGAACATAAACACACGGGAATATGGTTGTTGACGAAACAAGTAGCATATAAACCACAAGAACCTTCACAAGGGTTTCGGCATTTTTCAGCTTCGCAAGCACGATCACTTGCACAGTCGGAATGAACAACACACTCAGGCTTACAGTAGGGTGGTGAACCCATATATGAAGGCAAACATGAACAAGATGGTACTCCATTATTATTTCGACATTCAGCATATTGACCACAGGGCGAAGGCACACAAGGATCTGATGGCACGGCCACAGATGGTAAAGTTTCTGTAAATTAATAAAAAAATGTATAAAATAGTTCTTAGTAATAAAATTAATATCATAAGAAAAATAGTTTAAATATTGATTTCTAAAATAATATTAAGGGTACCCTAGTCGATGATTCTACCATACAAACGCGCATAAGTGATTACTCCTCAGGTCTTAAGTCAAAGCATAAATTTTATATAGCTTTATTGATATCATTTCGTTTCATCTTGTACTAGGCTTGTAGAAAGCGTTAATTGAAAATAAATAAATATGTGGAAAGTTATAAGCCATATAACATAAGAATTTCTTAACAGTTTTAATGATATCTAAAATACATTTTTTATGTTAAGCGAGCATTATTTACAAAACATTAATATTACAGTAATAGATAGCAAATAACTTACGTAATACGAGTGTGCACATAGTAAACGGATCGCCAGAATAACCCGCACGACATGAGCAAACTGGACTGTGGTTGATTACTTTGCATTCTGTATTTTGTCCGCATGGTTTAGGGCAAGGATTGACACAACGTTGGTTAACGCAAGCTCTATTCGACTTACACTCTGAGTTTACCATACATTCTGGTTTACAATTAGGTGGTGAGCCCATATAATTTGGAATGCATGAACATACTGGTTGATTGTTAATTTCCTTACATATCGAGTTAATACCACATGGAGAAGGATTGCACACATTCACGGTTCCGATATCACTTTCTGAAAATATCAGTGAAATATGAATATCAAATTATTGTTACAATTGGTTAATGATTCGTATCAAATTATTTATATTTACCTCTTACAAGATGACAAATCGAAATAGGATTGCCAGTATAGCCTGTTTTGCAGTTACATGTTGGTTTATGATTTGTGACATAGCAATCTGCATTATACCCACAAACTCCTGGACATGGATCTACACATTTGTTTCTGTTGCAGGCCAATAATAGGGGGCAGTCTGAATCAGCTAAACACTCGGGTCTACAGCTTTGATACGGGTCACCAAAATAATCAGGTAAACAAGAGCACGATCCAGCGTTTCCTTGTACTTTACATTCAGCGTTTGCACCACAAGGAGAAGGATCACATGGATTTAGATATTCAACCTTTGGTGGAGCTGAAATATTATTCAAAGAGAATAAATTCACTTACCGATAAACATGATAGTCACCGTAGAAGCACATCCTTGTTCCGAAGCGTTAGTTGAAGCTTGGTGGGGCTGGCGACGTTTAGTGACCTCCTTTATCCGGCGGCAGCATCATTATCTCAAGCAGCGTCGTCCAAAAGCGGCCGTCATGGCGAACGGCCTAAGCTTTACTGTAAGTGCTATGTTATCTCCGCGTGCTCCGTTGTCAAGCATAGGCATTAATGTCACATTAAAAGTTATTCAAAAAAGTTATATCCCTTTTGGAAGCTTCGTATACACCTATTTTTCATTGTATCCGAACCTACTGACCTGATCCGAGGCTTATGTTTAAAGCATTGACATAGATACTGTATAGATGCAATCACCTTTAAACCAAGTAGCGGGCATGGTCACTAAACAGCTTCAAAGTAAAAATATCTGTACAGTTCTATGTGCATTAGTAAACCGTGTAAGGCATGACCACTATGTATATTTTCTTTATGACAAGCTCTTCCTTTAAAGCATGAAAAAATTATCACGCTTTGCGAAGCAGAGGGTTATATGCATTTCTTTGACGTGGATACATCATTTTTTTAAATTATTATTTTTCAAGTTCCGTTTACCTTTAATCATTACAGATATTTTTAAGTACAAAAACATTTTAAGCGCAAATAAAGTACCTACCAAGTGTTGATCAAATATGTTTTAAAATGAATACTATTTTGTACCATATACATCTTAAAATCTCTGAACCAAATATTCTGTAAAATAGTTTTAAAAAGTATGAAATATTACTCGTTTAAATTATATTTTACCTTTTGGCGTAGAGCATCCCTGGAAAGGATCACCTTCGAGGCCGGGTTCACAGGCGCAAATAGCGCGATGGTCGACTACTGAACATGTCGCTCGTGGACCACACGCTTGTTCGCAAGGGTTTTTACATTTTTGACCTACGCAAGCTAAAGTAGCTGGACATTCTGCACTAATTGTACATTCTGGGCGACAGTTTGGTGGGGCTCCAATAAAACCAGGTTGGCAACTACATGCTGGTGTTTCTCCAGAATTTAGACAGTCCGAATTCGGCCCGCATGGTGACGGCTGACAAGGATCGGTTGGCAACTGAGGTGGAGGGGCTGTAAAAAGAGGAGAACAGTAATAATGTTATGCGTAATAATACGTGTAACTATAAGTATTTTTATATAAACATTGCGTTTCATAACCGCTCTGTATATTTCTAATCGTAAATATGGTAAATGGTAAAATTTTAAAACCTGGCTTGGGGTAGCAGTAACTGAATGGATCGCCCGTAAACTCTTCATTACAAGTACATATAGGCGAGTGTGCGATTACTTGACAGCGAGCTCCCCTTCCACAAGCTCCTTCACAAGGGTCTCGACATCTTCGGTCAATGCAAGCTAACTGTAATTTGCACTCAGCACTAACAAGACATTCTGGTCTGCATGAAGGAGGAGAGCCAATGTGACCTGCTTTACATGAACATGCAGCTGCGCCATTAGGGCTAACAGTACATTCGCTGTACGGTCCACATAAAGATGGGGAACAAGGCGATACCGCAACTGAAATAATAGATAATTTATTTAATACCGATGAAAATATTCTAAACTGTTAAATGTCTATCTATATACAAGAATAATAAAACCTTTTTTACCTCTAGGTATTTCATTGCATAGATTGAAAGGGTCTCCTGAAGTATTAGGAGGGCAAGTACATGAAGGAATATGATTGTTAACTGTACATAATGCATTAGTGCCACATGCACCAGGGCATGGATCGACACATTTGCCTCTTTGACATGTACGAGTTGGTGAACATTCGCCATTAGTACTACATTCAAGTCGACACCCAATATAAGGATCCCCGAAATATCCAGGCGCACAAGAGCATGCACCTGCATCACATATTGTATTACTTCCGCATGGAGATGGATTACAAGGATCAGCAGAAGGCGTAGGTGTCACTGTAAAATACAAGAAAAAAATGTGTACCTACTTACTCGTTTTTTTTAATTATACAGGAATAGGTATATTAAACACAATAGTATATGTAATACACGTAATTGAAATTGTCGTAATTTTTAAGAAAAAGTACTCACCTATGACTTCCGAGCATTGAATAAAGGGATCACCCGAATAACCAACAGGGCAAACACAAATTGGTATATGATCATGTACGCGACATTCGGCCCTGAATCCACACGATCCTTCACATGGGTTTCTGCACTTTTCAGCAATA
Source organism: Herminia tarsipennalis (assembly GCA_945859575.2). Classification (NCBI taxonomy): domain Eukaryota; kingdom Metazoa; phylum Arthropoda; class Insecta; order Lepidoptera; family Erebidae; genus Herminia; species Herminia tarsipennalis. The sequence goes on from OX243840.2 coordinate 13,252,065, forward strand.
CATGCTTGGTGCGACGGACAATCCGTGCTTACAAGGCATTCTGGATGACAGTTAGGCGGAGCTCCTATGTACCCTTGGATACAAGAACATGATGGACTATTATTGATGGGTCGGCATTCACTAAAAAGTCCACAAGGATTTGGCTGACATGGGTTTACTTGCACATCTCGATCTGGGGGCGTGATCTTTTCAATGCACCTTTTAAATGGATCCCCAGTTGTGCCCGAAGGACAACTACATAGAGGACTGTGATTAATAACCTGACAATGAGCACCTATACCACATACACCTCTACAAGGATCGGCACATTTCAATTTATGACAAGCTCGATCCGATGGGCATTCACTGCTAACGGTACACTCTGGTCGACAATCAGGAGGTGCACCTCTGTAATCTGGGAGGCACTCGCAAGACGCCAGCCCTCCGTTTTCTCTGCAAATACTGTTTGGTCCACAAGGTGATGGTTGACATGGTTTTGGTATTTCTATTGGCACGTCTTTTATGCATTGAACAAACGGATTGCCTGAAAATCCTTTCAAGCAAGCACAGCTAGGAACGTGATTTATAACGTTGCATTCAGCGTTTGTGCCACATATTCCTGGGCATGGGTCCACACATTTATTTTTTATGCACGATTTATCGGCAGAACAATCAGAACTGAGTACACACTCCGGACGACAACCGTCATAGGGATTTCCCTGGAAACCTTCTAAGCATGAGCATGATCCGGCGCCATCCCGTTGACTACAGATTGCATTAGCACCACAAGGCGATGGATCGCATGGTCGTATAACCTTTGGTTCTGAAAAAGGAAATTAATCGATAGATTTTTATAGATTTAAATAAAAATATACAATAAAAACGTAAAAATTAGTTGAATTTACCTTCCTGTTGCACACATTGCATAAATGGATTACCAGTAAACTTCTCTCTACATGTGCAAGACACTGTATGGCTTACAACGATACAATCTGCATCAACTCCACACGAACCGGGGCATGGGTCCACACATCTATTTTTGATACACGCCTGATTAGAAGGACAATCTGGATTGATAACACATTCTGGTCGACAATTGGGGGGTTGGCCAACGTAATTTTCTATACATCTACAATTTGGTTTTCCATTTCTTTCAATGCATTGTGAGTTTGGCCCACATGGGGAAGGATTACAAGCGTCCTGGTGTATTGGAGGAGTAATTACATCATAACAGCTCTTGAAAGGATCTCCTGTTTGTCTGGGATTACAGCTGCAGATCGGGCTATGATTAATCACTTCACAGCGCGCAGATATTCCACATGCATTGATACACGGGTTTATGCATTTTTGATTCACACAAGCCTTTGTCGATGGACATTCAGAGCTTACAAAGCATTCCGGTCGACAATTTGGAGGAGTCCCTTGGTACCCTTCGAGACAAGCACAAATTGGGGCGTTATCAATATTTCTGCAAATACTGTTAAGACCGCAGGGTGATGGATGGCAAGGATCTCTTGGTGTGCCTGGGTCTTCAAATTTGTCTATTGGGCGACAATGGGTAAATGGATTACCGGTATAATCCGACATACAAGAGCAAGTAGGTATGTGATTTATAACGTCACATTTAGCATTTTGCCCACAAACTCCAGGGCACGGATCGCGGCATTTGTTTCTGAAACATGCTTTATCTCTAGGGCATTCTTGACTACCAGTGCACTCTGGTCGACAACTTTCGTAGGGGTTTCCACTGTAATCGGCTAAACAGGTACAGAATCCATTATCACATATAGCATTAGCTCCACAAGGAGATGGATTGCAAGGATCAGACGGAGTCGGAGTAGTAGGATCTAAAATCAATAAATAAATAAATTATTACGTTAGTGCCCACAGAAACTCATTTAAAAACAAATTTTGATTTCCAAACTGGCCTGTTGGTCTAGTGATCTCACCCAGGATAAATCTTTGTGTAAATAGTACTATTGTCTGTTATGTGTCTGGGGTAATTCATATATAAGATGAATGTATTTACACATATATAGAAATGTTTATCATCTGTTTGATTGCCATAGCAGGCTCTGCCTAGCTTAGGATCAAAAGGTCATGTGTGCGTTGTCCAAAGATAAAAAATCTATCGTTAAATATAAATAAGGCAAAAGTTAACCATACCTTCAATAATATGGAAGCATCTAGAGAACGGATCACCCGTGAATCCTTCGTTACAAACACACACAGCTACATGATTTAAAACATGACAAGATGCGTCGACTCCACATGACCCAGGGCAAGGATCTTCACATTTTTGACGGACGCAGGCAAGTGAAGCTGGACATTCAGCATTTATAGTACATTCAGGTCGACAGGAAGGTGGTGAGCCTACGTAACCAGGTAAGCATGAACATGCTGGACCGCTTGCTAACATCTGGCAACGTGAATTTGGACCACAAGGTGAAGGAGAGCAAGTTGGAGGTCTTTCACTAGCAGGCTCGTCTTCTAAAAAAACATAAAATCATAATTACATTAAAGTTTTACTTAATAATTATTTCGGTTTACAGTAATTAACTTCAAACTTACGATAACAATGCGTGAATGGATCTCCCGTCATACCAACTGGACACGTGCATATAGGGCTATGATTTTTCACTACGCAGTGTGCCCGTAGTCCACAAGAATGAGGGCAGGGATCGTCGCATTTTTGATTGATACATGCTTTAGATGCATCACATTCACTGTTTACTATGCACTGAGGCCTACATGACGGCGGTGAACCCATATAGTTCGGTAAACAAGAACAAACTGCTTGCAAGTTAACCTGTCTACACTGACTATTAGGACCACAAGGCGTTGGTTCACACGGATTTTGAGCGGGAGCAGCTGTAAAAAGGTAATATAGAATTAGGTATCAAATATGAGTCAGTACTGCCAACATTTAAATAACATTAAATATTTCTACTCACGTGGTGCTACAATTTCTTTACATTGGTAGAATGGATCTCCAGTATAGCCTCTGAGACAGGTACACACAGGTATGTGATTTTCTACTGTGCATTGTGCTAATTGTCCACAAGTTCCTGGGCAGGGATCGATACATTTAAACCGCGTACATGCTAAGTTCGGTACGCAGTCATCATTACTTTCACACTCCCTTCGACATCCTTGTGAACCGTACGGGTCACCTTCATAACCCTCGGAACAAACACACGCACCAGCCCCATTATATTCTCGGCATTCCGCATTCGGGCCACATGGCGACGGAGTACAAGGTGACGTTGGAGTCATTTCAGTGGCTAAAATATTTATACAAAAACATATATAAATCGAATATTATAAAATTGTAAGTAGTTTTAACCTACTAAATGTGATGTTATTTTTTAATAATAAATGTAGAAATGTATTTAGAAATATATAAGTTTAAATACAAACTGTTTCTTGACATACAGACTCTGCCTACTTTAAGATCAAATGACCGTGTGTGAGTCATCCCAAAATATTTATTTGTTATTTATTAGATTACCAGTAAAATAATGTAAGTGAACAGATAATTTATTCTGGTCCTAATAATTCAAGCTTAGCTTATTTATTGTGTATTATTAAATGTGATTCTTATAAGTATATATTGAATGTGTAACAATGCAAAATGAAAAAAAATACATACGTGGTATTAAGAAATGACAGTTTGTGCTAGCATCGCCTGTGTATCCTTGCTGACAAGAGCATACTGGTTTGTGGTTAATTGTTAAGCATAGAGCATTAACACCACATGCTCCTTGACATGGATCTTTGCAGCGCTCATTTATGCAAGCCGTATTACTTGGACATTCTGGATCTATAGTGCACTCAGGTCTGCAATTTGGTACTCGTCCAATGTAATTTAGTTTGCAGGAACAAGCAGCTTGGTCTCCGATAACACGGCAATCTGAATTAGGTCCACAAGGAGATGGCTCACAAGGGTCTCCTTTGGGTTCATCTGGAAAGCATAAGCAAAGTATTGGAAATCTAACATTATGGCCCATGTTACCTAACACATGTCAGGTTAGTTAACAAGAATTTTAGAAAAATGTACACAAAAAAAGGTAATTTAAACTGGGAGGCAGTTTAACTATTTCTTGATGTCGGTGCCGTCGGTAATCCGAGTTGGTGGCGTCAAATAGCAATCTTTTACAGTATACAACATTATACACAAATAAACTACTATAATAATTACTCTTACCTTGGGAGAAATCGATAGGAATGCACTGAGTGAAAGGATCTCCAGTGTATCCAGGACTACAGGTACAGATAGGATTGTGCGTTATAACTTGGCACCGCGCATTGACTCCGCATGAGTTTTGGCATGGATCTTTACATTTTTTCTTTATGCATGCCTTATCTTGTGGACACTCAGAGCTAACGATACATTCAGGGCGACAAGATGGTGGTGTGCCTATATAATCAATTTCGCATGTACACACGCTGTGACCATTAACTACTCGACATAAGCTGTTTGGTCCGCAAGGTGATGGTTGACATGGGTCTAACGGACTTGGCCGTTCCGTAAGTACTGAAATAAAAAAAAATGATATTTATTTTTTGAGAAGTGAAATGTAGTGCCCATAGAGAATAAATTTTAAAAAAAATAATAACTTACTCTCTATTTCACATCTGACTAACGGGTTACCTGAATACCCAGTTAAGCAAGTGCAGGTTGGAGAATGGTTTACAGTTCTGCATTCGGCGTTCATGCCACATGCTCCCGGACAAGGATCTTTGCATCTATTATTTGAACAAGCTTTATTACGATCACAATCCGAATTAGATACGCATTCTGGTCGACATCCAGTGTATGGATCCCCGAAATATTCCGGCAGACATGAGCAAGATCCTACTCCATTTCTTTCTTTACACAATGCATTTGCACCACACGGTGATGGATTACATGGATTCGGCAGCGGTTCTGGAGGTTCTGTAACGAAAAATAATACAAACAATGTTTAAACATTAGATCTGGAGTAAATATTTCTTCATGTATGATGAGCCGTTGTGAAAACTTACGTTGGAAAGGCGAACAACCGCTGAAAGGATCACCTGTATACCCACCCAGACAATTACATAATGCAACATGATTCGCAACAGTACATTCCGCATTAAAACCACAAGAGCCCGGACATGGATCTACACAGTGTTCACTTTGGCATGCAAGATTACCAGGGCATTCCGCATTGATAGAACATTCAGGTCTACAGTTTGGTGCTACGCCAATATAATTTGGTAAGCATGAGCATGCAGGTGCTTCTCCAACTACTTTACATTGAGAATATGGACCACATGGTGAAGGAACACAAGGATCTCCTTTAGGCCCCTCTGAGATAGGTTCTAAGAAAGAAAATAAGATAGATTAAGAATAAGAGAACACAAAGTAAGCAGAGAAAATAAAAATATATTCAGATGTAGTAAAATAATATGAGTAAAAATTATTAAGAGAAGAGAAAATGAAGTTTCAATAATACAAATTAATAAAAAATCTGGTATTATTTTATAAGGGAACTCGATAAAAAATAACAAATTCTGTGGGATTTTTTTTATTATTTTAGGTATATTCTTACTTTGCTCGAACCGGCAAGTAACAAACGGATCGCCAGTAAACCCAGCTTTACAAGTACAAATTGGATTATGGTTTATCACTTGACATCTAGCATTTACACCGCATGTCCCCGGACACGGATCTCTACACTTCTGTTTCATACACGCTTGGTGTTGGGGACAATCAGTGCTAATGACGCATTCCGGCCTGCAAGTTGGTGGTGAACCAACATATCCTTCCTGGCACGAACAAACTCCGTGATCATCCACTACTTTACAGATGCTGTATGACCCGCACGGCGATGGTACGCAAGGATTTGTATCTGCTATTGGAGCTAAAATAACATTCAAAGGTTTACGTTTCTTCTTTTAGACTGAATTTATTTGAGGAATAATAATTTCAAATTTGAAAAAATATACTAACGTTTCCTTTCAGGATGACAAGATATTACTGGATTTCCATCATAACCGTCAATACAAAGACAAACTGGTGTGTGATGCGAAACAGTACACTGCGCATTGATACCACATGCTCCTAGACAGGGGTCTACACACTTGTTGTTAGAACAAGCTTTATTTGAAGGACAGTCGTTGTTTGTGACGCATTCAGGTCGACAACCTAGGTAGGGATCGCCAAAATATCCAGGCGCACATGTACAAGCTCCTACAGAATTCCTTTCTGTGCAAATAGTGTTAGGGCCACACGGTGATGGATTACAAGGATCAGTTTCATCTTCACTTGGCACCGTCACTAACAATAAAAATATATCATTAGAAAGAAGTACTCCTATTTACTCTATGTAGTTCAAGAATTTCGCAACTTGTAAACTCACCTATAAAGTAACAACCACTGAATGGATCACCAGTATAACTTTCACGACAGTGACAAACGGCTTTATGACTAATGACAATGCATTCAGCGTTCGCACCACATGATCCTTCACATGGGCTAACGCATTTTTCTCGAATACAAGCTAAATTACTTGCGCATTCTTCGTCGTATATACATTCAGGTCGGCAGTTTGGTGCTCTTCCGATATAATCAGGTTGGCAAGAGCATGCAGGTGTTTCGCCAATTATTCGGCATTGTGAATTAGGACCACATGGCGATGGTATGCATGGGTTTCTAGAAACTGGTGTTTCTGGTCCTAAAACGTACGCATATATAAAGATACGCTTTCAGTTTAATTTACGAGCAACATATTGTTAGTCCAGCAAATATACTTATTTATATCTGGAGTTATAGATAGGACATATTATTTTACCGTAATATTGAATTATTTACCGTGGTTAAAGTATTGTTTAGTTTTAATAAAAATACTTTGGGGTATTCCAAAGTAAAAATACGTAGATATTAGTATAAATCGTGTTAGCATGTTTAGTTTTTATTTTAAATTGCAGATTAAAAATAAAAAGAAGCTCTGTTAGCTGTTTTTTTTTAAACTTATATAAACAAATTATTTCGAGTTAGTGATAATCAAAAACCTCTATCCAACTCACGTTTTTCGTAGGCACATTGTACGAATGGATCACCGGCATAATTTGGAGGACAACTGCACAATGCATTATGATTAACAACAGTGCATTTGGCATTATTGCCACATGCTCCAATACATGGATCAACACATTTCTGATTGATACAAGCTTTATTAGGCATACAATCACTGCTAACCATACATTCAGGTCTGCAGAATGGTGGGGAACCAAAGTATTTTTCATCACATGAGCACACTGCATGACTACCGCTTACTCGACATATACTATATGGTCCACAAGGTGACGGAGAGCAAGGCTCAATCGAAGTTTCTACAGTGCCTAAAAGTATCAACATATAATATTATTTATCTATAATTAAATTAGGTTTTGAAAATTGATAAACATAAGGAATGTAAGTTCTTACTTATGTAACAAGATGTAAATGGATTTCCTTCGTATCCAGGCAAACAGGCACATGATGGTGCGTGATTATTTACACGACATTCGGCATTCATACCGCACACCCCGGGACATGGATCTTTACATTTATTACGAACACATGCTCTGTCCTTCGGACAATCGGAATTCAAAACACATTCTGGACGACATTCTACATATGGATCGCCATAGTAATCAGGAAGACATGTACATGACCCTACCCCATTTCGTTCTTTACATACAGCATTTGCGCCACATGGCGAGCGCGAACAGGGGCTTTCGATTTGAGTTTCGATAGCTAAAATAATAGGTAAATTAATGACTAAATATCAGTGAATCTATAAAAACAATAAGTAAAAATATTACTAATAAACTTACATGGAATAGGAGAGCATCCTGAGAAAGGATCTCCCGTATAGCCATGATCACATGTGCATATTGGAATATGTTTAAAAACGGCACAACTTGCGTGGAATCCACAAGACCCTGGACAAGGGTTATTACATCTTTCAGCAATGCATGCTAAGTTTCCAGGACATTCCTCATTTATCATACATTCCGGTCTGCAATTAGGAGGCCGTCCCACATAATTATCTACGCATGAACATACTGGCACGCCATTTAAATCTTTGCATTGAGAATGTGGACCACAAGGGTTTGGCATACAACCATTAATCGGATCCATAGGCCCTGTTAAATAGTGACAACAATATGACATTAAATATAGATCAAATCCAAGCTTAATAAATATATATCAATATTAATTACTATTCATAACCGTTACTTACTTTCATCAAAGAAACATCTTACGAAAGGATCACCGGTGTAACCATTAAAACAACTGCATATAGGGTTATGATTCACAACTTGGCACTGCGCATCAATTCCGCACATACCAGAACATGGATCCTGACATTTCTGATTAATGCACGCTTTATCAGGTCGACAATCGGAACTAACAATACACTCAGGCCTACAATTTGGTGGAGAACCAACGCATATATCAAGACATGTACAAACGGCATGACCATTGAAAATCCGACATTTACTGTACGGTCCACAAGGTGTAGGGTTGCATGGATCCACTGGTTCCACTGAAGCTATATTGAATAGGAAAGAAAAGAGACAGATAAGTATAGCATGAAATATATAAATAACAGACACATAAAGAAAGATTAAGAAAGAAGGTCTTACATATATGTGTACATGCATGAAGAGGATTTCCGCGATATCCAGGCAAGCAGTAACAGGAAGGTGCATGGTTTGCTACTCTACATTCGGTGTTTTGTCCACAGGCACCATAACACGGGTCCACGCACTTATTATTGAAACAGGACCTATCCATTGGACAGTCAGTATTCATGACACATTCTGGACGACAGCCACGATATGGATCACCGTAATAGTCATCTACACATGTACAAGAACCAGCACCATTTCTTTCTCGACAGACGGCATTAGGGCCACAGGGTGATGGATTGCAAGGTTGACGAGGTAGATCTTTCGAAACTGAAAAGTTTTATACATAAACATGCTGTGATACACAAATATGGCAATATGTAATCATGCAATGGTGATGCAACGTTTACTGTATGGATTTATGTTACTATAACTAGGTACCAACTTTTATATATATGTAAGCTCTAAACTTAAGTCTTACCTTCTAGAGGGTTACAGCCAGCAAATGGGTCTCCGGAAAAGCCGTCGTCGCAGGAACATATTGGTTGATGGTTTTGCACACTGCACCGTGCGTTGAAGCCGCACGAACCAACGCATGGATTTACACATGTGCCACTGAGACAAGCTAATGCCAGAGGGCAATCTTGGTTAATAACGCATTGTGGACGACAAGATGGTGGCGCTCCGAGGGTACCCGATTCACACGAACACACCGCTCGTCCGCCTTCGTTGCGACATAACGAATGAGGGCCACACGGCGATGGCAGGCATGGGTCGGGTGCAGGTGGATGAACAGCTGTAAATAATTTGTTTATTTAACATAGTAAGAAAAAACATCAAGTAAATAATTCTTTAAACAGTTTTGCGTACCTACATTGATAGAATAACATTCAGTTATTTGTTTTAAATAACCCTTCCTCACAGTCGGATAATTAGTAGTTAAACATTTTATTAATATAATTATTTTAACAAACTAAGTACCTACTTTTTGAGAGTAATACTACTTGATATAAACAAGAACAAGAAGCGGCGGTAGCCTAATGGCTAAGACATCGGACACGCATCGGATCGTGAGGCCGCGGGTTCGAATCCTACCCATTATACTTGTCTCATGACTTTGAACTTAGCTGGAGAGGTTAACAAGATTGCTAGTAATCATGTGGCACCCACAATTCCACATTGCTAGTATCTTTTTATAAAAAATAAGAAAAACTTACTCATTCTAGTGCACTTGATAAACGGATCTCCTTCCGGTAAGTTTTCTGGACAGGTGCATATAGGGTTATGTCCGACGACATGACAACGTGCATCTAACCCGCAGCTATGCACACATGGATCTTTGCATTTTTGGTTAATACAGGCCTTGGTCGCAGGACATTCGGAGTTGACGGCACACTCAGGACGGCAAGCTGGGGGAGCGCCCAAATAACCCGCTCGACATGAGCAAGCGGCGCGATTACTCACTACATGGCATTCACTGTTCGGCCCACAGGGTGATGGGTCGCAAGGGTGGATTGGCGATGCTAAAAAGATTTCCGTAATTGAGTTTACAAAATTTAGATTCAAAGTATATAATCTCTTAAACGTAATACATACGTATTTTATCCGATAAAATGATTTGCAATTTGGATTAACGACTATACATAGATGAGTACATAATCAAAATCTGGCCTGACTAATTAAATTATTATACTGCATAAATTAAATATCAAACATAAATATTAATACATACGTGGTTGAGACTTCTGACGACATGATGAAAATGGATCGCCTTCATATCCTTTGAAGCATGTACATATTGGCACATGATTGGTTACAGTGCATTCCGCATTTATACCACATAAGTCTTTGCATGGATCTCTACAATGGTTCGACAGGCAAGCAAGATGATTTGGACAATCGGAGTTCAGTGTACATTCCGGACGACAACCACCTGCATACGGGTTTCCGATATTTGGTGGTATGCAGGAACAGCGAGCAACATTATTTATCTCTGTACATACAGTGTTTTCCCCACATGGGGATGGATTGCATGGTGTTGGTGTGTCAACTTTGCCAATAGACACACACCCGACAAATGCATCCCCTTTGTATCCAGCCAAACAACTACATAGAGGTGTATGGTTCACTACGTTACACTTAGCATTGTTTCCACATAAACCGGTACATGGGTCAACACATTTCTCATTGATGCAGGCTTTATTAGAGGGACATTCTTGACTTATAACACATTCCGGCCTACAGTACGGCGGGGTGCCTGAGTAGTTCGGTTGACATGAGCATACCGGATGGTTAGATTTTATTTCACATACAGAATTTGGACCGCAAGGTGAAGGTACGCATGGATTTTTATCTACACCTGGACCGGGTTCCACCATTTCTGCACAAGAAGAGAACGGATCTCCGGTCTGTCCAGGACTGCAACTGCATATTGGATTATGGTTCACTACAATACAATTCGCATTAATACCACAGCTACCTTGGCAAGGATTCGAACATCTTTGATTAACACATGTCTCTGTTTGGGAACAATCTGAGTTACTGACACATTCTGGTTGGCACATTGGCGCTAATCCTCTGTGGCCTGGTAAACAAGAGCATACTGCAAATCCAGTAGGTGATACAAGACAACGACTATACGGTCCGCAAGGCGACGGGTCACAAGTAGATAATGTGGGCGGTTGTCCAATGGTCGGTTGACATCTCACGTAAGGGTCTCCCGTATGTCCGTTTTCACAATAACAAATTGCGTGGTGGTTGACGGTATTACATAAAGCTCCAATGCCGCAAATGTCTTGGCAGGGATTTTCACATCTGTTATTTAAACATGCTAATTCTGGAGCACAATCACTATTAACGACGCATTGTGGACGGCATGCCATATATGGGTTGCCGTAAAAATCGGGTAAACACTTACAAGTTAATGCACCGTTTGATTCTTGGCATAAAGCATTAGGGCCACATTGAACATTATTGCAAGTTTCAGCTGAAAAATAAAAAAATATCATGCAATTAAGGTAAATAAGAACATACAAATTATAAATATTTTATAAATATTTTCAAATATCTTACGTTTCTTTGTAGTAGTCGGTTTACAGTGCTCATATGGGTTTCCATCAAAACCTTCTATGCAATGACACATAGGATCATGTTGGTAAACTGAACACTGCGCGTTGACTCCGCACGATCCTGGGCATGGGTCTATACATTTATTTCTTAGACATGCCTTGTCGAAAGGACATTCAGAATTAAATACACATTCAGGCCTACAAAGTGGGTTGTTGTTAGCATTAGGGCCCACGCAGGTATCGCAAATAGCAAATTGATTTCCATAAGTGTCACATGGTGCATTTGGATCACAGGGATTTGGTAAACAAGGTTGCGATGTTGTGTTGTCTACAATTATGATTGCTGAAACAGAAACAGTAATAAAGGTTTACCAGAGAAATCTCCGTATATTGGTCTACTTAGGAGTAATATTTAAAGTTTTATAAAGGCTAATAAAAAAAGAAATACTCACGTCGATATATACAATGACTTAAAGGATCACCAATATATCCATCTGGACACAAACAGGATACTGTGTGATCAGAGCATAAACAAATTGCATGAATTCCACATACATTACTCAAAGAACATGGATCTGTGCATTTTTTATTAATGCAAGCTTCGTTAGATGGGCAGTCAGAATTCATGGTGCATTCCGGTTTACATTCCACTGACGCGTCTCCAAAGAAATCAGGTGGGCAGAAGCAAGCAGCTTTATCTCCGACATCTTGACAAATAGCGTTAATACCACATCGTGCCGTTTGGCATGGTTTTTTGTCATTTGATTTATGCTCTCCAGATGGCAAACAACCAATTAATGGATTGCCAATAAATCGGTCTTTACAAATACAAACTGGACGGTGAGATTCTACCCGACATAAAGCATTATATCCGCATGCTCCCGGACAAGGGTCACGACAAGTGTACCCTATACAAGCTCTATTATGTTTGCACTCGTCATCGACTTCACATTCTCTGGAATGACACCCATCCGATCCGTAAGCATCGCCAATACTGCCCGCTGGACAACTGCACAATGGTTGACCATCATAATTAGCTTGACATAGAGCTTGGGGTCCACATGGATTTGGAGTACAGGGGCTTCTTTGTGGCAGACACCCAACACGAGGATCCCCAGTAAAGCCAGATTTACAGAAGCACATTTCTAGATTGCTGCTCACATAACAATCCGCATTTGGACCACATGGGCCAGGTCTACAAAGAATGCTTGGTGGCAAATAACCTGGAGTAGTACAAGAGTTGTAAGGATTTCCTATTGCATTTTCTGGACAATAGCATGGTGGATTTCTATTAGGATCGCATCGTGCTCCGACCCCACAAGTATTTGGATCACAAGGATTACGTGCTTCTACACAACCTCTAATAGTATTTGGACTTTCAATATAACCCGGCAAACACGTGCATTTTGCGAATCCATTTGATTGCAATGTACATTGCGTATTAGGACCGCAAGGTGAAGGATTACAAGGATTATTTGGTAGCCGGCAAGCTTGTCGTGGTGGATCGCCTTCGTAGTTTGGTAGACAGAAACAAGCTGGTTTATTATCTATCAATCTGCATCCAGAGTATGGACCACATGGATTTGGTTCACACACATTGCCTTCAGGTACTGAAAAATAATGACATGAATTTTTTTAAAATTTTATAAAATTACGGCGTCATATTTTACTTATAAAAATAAATACTTTTGAAGCCACAGAAAAATAGACTTATTATTTAAATAAATAAATTATTGTTTTCACCAGGGTTCGCCACAGCTTTAGCTCAGTCTGTATAGAACTGTGAATGTACCTACCTAATGGAATCTAAAATCTTGTATGGAATATTTTCATTTTTGTTTAACACTATCTATTGACCAGCAAGGGCCACTCGTTACGTTTCTTGTATAAAGCATATTTTTTAAAAACTATACACCACAAATTATGTCATCAAATACTTACTGCAGTTTTTGAAAGGATTTCCTGTTAACCCTTTTGGACAGGTACAAATTGGCCTACCGGCGTCAGTTTCACATAACGCATTAGTACCACAAGGATTTGGAACACAAGGATTGGTTGGTGGTTCACATCCAAGTTGAGGATTTCCAGTGTATCCTTGCAGACATTTGCAGGATGCTCGGTGATTCAAAACATCACATACAGCGTTTATTCCACATCGGCATGGAGAGCCACATTTACCGTTTATACAAGCCTCTGAATTGGCGCATTCATTGTCAGACCGACATCCTTGCACTAAAAAAATATGTTAAATATATTTATTTTAAACCAGCATAGCAGAACTTAAAGATTTTTAAAAATACCAACGAAATTTACGACTTTTCCCAATAATTAGGAACTCAATCACAATCCGTTAAGCATGCCAATGCACGTACAAGAATGTAGACAACATGTAGAAGATATTTTATGATATAAAAATGCATAAAAAAATGAATATCCACATGCTATGCACAAAATGTTATGTGTCGTACACCATATGTGAAATATGTTCATGATAGTAAAATAAATATGAGGTGTGTACTTAAATAAACTTAAAAATTGATACAGTTTTAAGAATCATGCCATAAAAAACTTGAAAAACTAAAACATTTTAATTAGGTTTCCACATATTTTCCAACAAGTGGTGTCGCGTCGGCAAGTGCTCAACCAAAAGTTGAGTTTTAAATATTCACGCTAACTACATTTTTTATCACTTGTCAATGGGACATGGCTTAGATGGGTAGGTACTTATTTATGTTTAAGATTCAAATATATATCGAATAATTAACGAACACAAAATCCGAAAACCTGTATGATTTGTTTTCTATAACGTATGTTTCATATTAAATTAGTCAACATAATTAATTTGTTTAATATTAAATCAATTATTGATTTAATCCATACTAATATTATAAATGTGAAAGTAACTTTGTCTGTCTGTCTGTTACGCTTTCACGCTCAAACAGCTAAACTGATTTAAATGAAATTTGGTATGGAGGTAGTGAGTCCCGGGGAAGATCATAGGATAGTTTTTATCGCGATAACAGACATCTACGCGGGCGGAGCCGCGGGCGAAAGCTAGTATTAAATAAAATAATTAAGTACTCTAATCTCAACATAAGGATTTACTAAACAGGTATTTCGCTTATTAACTTTGAGCAAAAATATAATAACCTATAAGCCATTAAAGTCACAAGTTTTGCATTGTAATTACTTACAATTGATAAAAAAATAATGTCTTATAGCAGGTACACACCTACTATATATGTTTAGTTTTATTGATACTAAATAAATGGAACCTTTACCTTGAAAGCATCCTAAGAATGGGTTACCAGTGAATCCCGCGTAACATTTACACTGTATGCCATGATTTGATGGGATGCATTCAGAATTATCTCCACATTTGTCAACAGCACAAGGACTAATACATATTCTATTCAGCCTGTCACATAATAGCTCCGGTGGACAGTCTTCATTATACTGACATACTGAACCAGGAGGTATTACTAAAATAATACATTTATTAGTATTTAAAAAAACAGAAATCTATGAAATAACACTACTAATAACACTATAAAAAGACGCTATTTCCTAGTTTCAGTACTAATAACGAATAACATAATTATTTAAAAATCAATCACAATTAAAATCTATCAAAAGTCTTCTTAAACATTTAAGGTATATGTTTATCTACGTATCTGCAATGTATCAGGAATGATAAATGGGATCGATGGAAATGGATTCATGGAAAAGAAAGAGAACGCTTTTCTGAAGCCTGATCAAAGGAAAAAAAGCAATATAAAAAATAGAATAAAAAGTCGACTTGGGTGCAATTGTGAATTCGGCAAATCTTACCTGGAACACATCCAACGTATCCATTTCCTTGGAAGCCTTCTATGCAGCTACAGTCTGAGCCATGGTTTGTGTTTATACAGGCTGCATTGGGTGCGCACGGATTGTGTATAGCACATGGGTGTTGACATGCATTATTTATACAAGCCTCGGTCAAGTGACATTCTTCATTTCGAGTGCAACCAACTGAGTAGAAGATATTTATAATATTATACAAAAATAAACAATAATTATGTTTTTTTTTTGTATAAGGAATATATACAGGAATTTATGTAAAATGCCACAACCGTTTGGACTCACGCAAAAGTGTAGGTAGATTCTTTAAACAGGCAAAAATATCTTACAACTGGGACACAACAATTGAGCTTATTTTGATAATATTTTGTCAGTATTATGTTAAATCATATTAAAATAATTATTATTAGTAGGTATCAAAGCTTACATATTTTAGGTGAACATTTATCAGCAGGGTCTCCATCATGTCCAGCAGGGCACGAGCACATTGGCCTTTGTTTTACAGGCTGGCAATTAGCTCCGATGCCACATACGTTGTCGAACTCACAAGGGTTTTGACACAATCCCATAAAACAGGCTTCTGTCTCTATACAGTCCCGATCGGAATGACAAGGTTCTGGTACCTTTGGTGTTCCGGGTGATTCTAGTATGTTACACGTTAGATACAAAATTAGTATGTTACGTTAATGGGAGCAGAACATTAGTGTATTTACAATAAATTACGTGACATTATTATTTCATTACAAAATTAGGCACACATTTGTCCGATAAAACAACCTTTAACTTAAACTTTATTCAAATAATGTACATTCTTGGGTAAATAATTGTTCAACTACAAATGCAAAACACCTTAAAAGCCTACCTTTACGCAAACAGTGGATCCCGGTAGACTCATCGCATAAGCAAACAGCTGCATGGTCGACAACTGTACACGATTCGTCCTTTGTACAACCATTTGGATCTATTTCACATGGATTCTGGCACACTCCACTTATGCAGGCTTTATTCGTCGGGCAGTGTGAGTTTATTTTACAGTGGGGGTTAATAATATGAATGTCAATAGTTTGTGCAGCAGTTTCCGTAGAAGTCATGTCAGTCAGAGTAGTGTCAGGCCAAGCAGAAATATCAACGACTTTCCTACGAGAAGATAAACTTTCAGTAGATGTACTCATACTTTCTGTAGTTGAAATAGCGTTTGTTTTACCTAACTCCGTAGATAGAAATATGTCTTCACTACTTATATCGCCACGATGTTCCCCAACTGTATACAAATTACTTTCATCAACTGTAGTTGTATCTAAATTGGCTTCAAAGTCGGTCGTAGACGCAACCGTTAAATTATTTGTATGCAATGGCATTATTGACGTTGAATATTCAGTAGTGGTCGAAGATTCTTCTTCGTTACTATTTTGTAATTTAATCCCTATTGCGGTATTGGTAAAATTAAATGAATGAGTTATATCAGAATTAGATGTTGTATGACTAATAGTACTATCATTTTCTACATACATATCGGGCACAGTTTTAGATAAATCTGATATCTCAGTAGTAGAAATATGTGAGGTTAAATAATCATTAGAGGTTAAGGTTTCCTGCTTATTTATATTTTCAGTGGTTGATTCAATTGTAGTGGTTATTGCACTTGGGATTAAATGCACAGTTGTAGATTCTATATCTGCCATTGATAGAGTGTTCTTTAACTCAAAAATATTGGTATTAGCACCCGTGGACATAGTTTCTGTCTCTTTTAAACTATGTGTTATAGGATAAGTTGCTGTATCTGATATTGTTTGATCTGTCTTAGTAATACCGACATCGGAAGTAAAGTAATCAGGAACTGAAATTGTTTTGTCTTCGATAAAGTTTTGTGTAGTAGAATCGGTAGTACTCTCTGTTTCCAGCACCGTCTTTGTCGAATGAACGGCTTTGGTAATATCCGACATAAACTCATCACTAATTGAAGTTATTTCCCCCTTGACTATATTTTCTGTCGTTGTATAAGTAGTTGTGTCCATTTCTGATATTATTTTAGTTAAATCAACTATTTTGGTAATGCCAGTGTCAGTCGTTATCAGAGTACCAGCTGGAGCAGTTTCTACTTCAATTATATTTTTTGTTGTAGAATCAGTTATTGCATATATTGCTGTCATAGTATTCGTTAGTTTAAATGTCTCAGTTGTACCTACATCCAATAGTAGGTTATTGGTATTGATTCCAGTTTTATGGCCTTCTAAGTGTTGTGTAGTTGACTTTGTGGTTACTTCTGTTTCAGTTACAGTCTTAGTGAAATCAAAAGACTTCGTTTGAATGTCATTAGTCATTAAATACAAAGTCGCAGTGGTAGTATCTACATCATTACTGTACATATTTGTTGATTGCGTCTTTATATATATATCGGATTCCATTTTAGTTAGTTCATCCGCCTTACTGGTGCTAATATGCAAAGTCGCATCAGCGTTAGATGTTAAATAATCAGTAGAATCAGTTATCATTTGATTTTGGCTCATCGTTGTCTTTTTCATGATATTGATGTCTGATGTTTTGTATTCAGGAGCGGGTGTAGTTTCTAATTCATTTGTATTTTGCGTAGTTAAGTCAGTGCTAATATTTGCTTCTAGTGCTATTGATGTTTGCTCCAATGTCTTATTTATATTCATATCTGATGGCAAATAGACCATTGTAGTAGCTGTTTCTGTATCACTATCATTTAGCGTACTTGATATTTTAGTTGAATCTGTATTTCGTGTTGTTTCAGTTTTATTGGTAATATCAACATCAGAAGTTGAATATTCTGTAGTAGTAGTAGGCTTCCATGTTTCGTCTATAGCGCGTGACGTTGACTCAGTTGATATATTTTCTTGTAAATTGGTTGTAGATAAGTCAAATAGTCTGGTGGTACCAGCGTGCAATGTAACATAATTTGTTGTGCCCACAGGTGCAATTTCGTCCTGATATGTCATTGATTCAGTTGTTAAATCTGTATCTGTATCTGTATGTTTATCTAACGTTTTAGAGATATCTACACTTGAAGGTAAGTGATGAGCTGTGTTACTTTTTTCGACTTCGTTTACATTTAATGTTGCTTTTATTCCTAATGTGATTTTAGTTAATTCATTTGTTTCAGTAACATCAAAAGGTTTTGAGGTCAAATCCTCAAAAGTTGTGATAGTTTCTAATTCGTTTATATTTTGAGTTGTTGATATAGTTGGTTCTGTTATAGACACAGCTGAATTAAATTTATCTGTAAATCTTTCACTGGAAATATAATGATCTGTAGTATCAGTTTCCACCTCATTTATGTTTGTGGTAACAGATTTAGTTGTTATGTCTACATCTAATAAAGTATCAGTTTTGTCAAACGTAACACTTTTGATAGTATATGAATTTATATAATTATTTGTATTAGAATTTTGTTCTACTTTGTCTACATTATTTGTTACTGATTCTGTTGAGGTTTCTGTTAAAGTCGATGTAGCTATATCTAAAAAGGTTTCCATTTTGTCAGCCGTATTAGTAATATCAAAACTGGAAGTGACATGTGTTAATATATCTAGTTCTCCAATGTTTTGTGATGTCGTTTTTCCGATTGTTTCTTTTTTAGAATCAGTTTTCATTTCATTAAATATATCTGTGATACCAATATTGGGTATAGAACGATCAGTGATGGTAAAGATCTCCAATTTTTTATTTTGTGTACTTGTTGTAGTTGTCTTGGTGTCCTCTTTCTTTTGCAAGTTCTCTGGCGTATCATATATCCTTGATGTTCCTAAACTATCTGTAGTAGATGCGTAGTGGCTTGGTTCAGTTTTAGTATCAACATTTGTAAGATGGGTTGTTAATATATCTGTTGTAAAAATTGATGGAGTTTCACTGCCAGCAATTAAAAGGTTATCTGTGGTACTAAATTCATTGTAAATATTTATTGTACTTTTAGTTTTATAGTCATGCTGTGCATTTAGTACAGTTGATACTGTGCTATCGGTTACTTTGTCATCATATTCATTGTTTGTACGATCCATAACAGTCGTACTTGGTTTACGATGTGTAGTTGTTTTTGTGTATGCATCAGAATAATCATCTGTTGATGTTTTAAGTGTTTCTAGATTTGTAACATGCAAATCTACATCTAATAGAGTCGTTTCTTGAAAACCTTGCTTAGTTATGAAGATAGTACTATCCATTTTGGACAAAGGGGTTGATATCTCTGTATGGATGTTGTTTATTTTTTCAGTAATGTGTCCATATTTGTCTAGTGGTGTTGATTCAGTTGACATTGAATCAAAACCAGTATTTATCATACCAGGATGATCAACCGTAATAGTACTCTTTTGAAAGAACATATCCGTCGTAGTTTCTGGATAAGTTTCTTTCATTTGCGTTTCAGCAATGTTTATATCCTGTAATGTAGTCATTTTCTCTGTAACAGTATGTTCTTTTATATTGAGATCTATCGTTTGAGTATTTAGTGAATTTATGAAGGAATCATCTGTAACAGTATCTTGAGTAAAACCATCCGTTGTTATTTTATGTGATTCTGGTAAAGTTTTAAATGGTGTTGTTTCTGTCCCTTCAGAAAGAACGGTAACATTTGGAGTTTCTTCCATCTGTTCCGTTACTATACTTTTCATACTAGTATTTATCAATGACTCTGTGATTGAATTTAGGGGTTTTTCAGTAGTTATAACATTTGTTACAAAATACCGTTCAGTTTTAGTTGAGAATTCTGGCGTATTTATAGCAGAAATAGTTGTATAATCATCATTTATGGATTTCACAGTATGCTGTGTGGTTATTGCAGTTACAGATTCACTCACAACAAAATTTTGAATACTTGTTTTTACACCAACATATCCTTCCGATGTCGTATATTCTGAACCGGTTTCATCCAACATATCAAAATTATTCGTATTTTGTACTGTTGAAGTTAATTCCGATAATGTGGTTTTAGAAACATGCGGTTGATCTACACTGTTTACATATTCTGTAGAAGTTTGTAATTCAATTTGACTTACGGTATGAATTGTTTCTGTCTGCAAATCATAATTCGTAGATTGCTCTATTTCATTTAATGTCTGAGCTGTTTCATCTTTATTAATTTCAGTTGTTGTTGTTAAAAAGTGTGAAGTCGGACTAAATTCTACTGACTCGGTTGACTGTTGAGTAACTTCTAATATAGGTTCATTTGTAATAAACGAATCAGTAGCTATTCCACTTTTGAAAGTACTTGAGTGGTAATTATATGGAATTGTCGTTTCCGTAACGGTGTTTCTTGTTTTATCCGTTTCCAAATTTGTACTTTCGCTCACCTGATTTTCTGTTACTGTATATATGTGCATCGTAGAACTTTCCGTATTTATATGATTTGAAGAGATAGTTCTAGTCTCAATAGGTTTTACGTGATTCTGTGATATTGACCTATCTAAAATATCTGATGGTGGTGTATTTTCTTCCCTGACTTCAAACGAACTTGGGTTAGATGTTTGTGTATTAATGTCTACTCTATTTTGAGTTGTTGTAGTGAATAAATCTGGAGGTTGTAATGTATGATGACCTGGTATATTCTCATTTACATCATTCCCTAACAAAGTATTTAATTCTGTATTTTGTGAGGATTCAGTGTATGTTTGACTTATTGCGTCAGTTACAATTTCTGAAGATGTCATTTCAGTTGTAATATATTTAGAAGTTGAACTGTCTGTGCTTACTTTAATAGGCGTATCAGATGCATTATTTATAATCGATATTCCCAATGTCTCAGTCAAAGCTATATTTGTGGTAACTTCACTAATAGGTGAAGAATCTTTAGATAAATCTTTTATATTCGTTTTATTAATATTTTCCTTGTGTGGTTTATTGAATGGCAAATGTTCAGTAACAGGATTAACCGTACTTATTTCATTCATAACGTTGGTTATTCGTTCGTTATTTAATGGCGTCAAAATATCGTCACTTGTAACAGGATATACTACTGTTGAGTCAGATCCACTTAAAGCCACTGTGGTAATGTCATCTAAAATAAAATTATTCGTATTTAACGCAGTACTGGTTTCTATTGAAGCTTTTGTGCTTATAGAGTTTGAATTGGAGGTTGTAGATGTTTTCATATTTTCTTTAAATGAATCTTGTACCACAGTAATTCCTGTATAATTCAGCTTACGTTGATTTTCAGCTGTTTTGGTATTTTTGTTTTCAATGGAAGCAGTGGACGAGTGATTTTTTTCAGTAGATTTTTTAATATAAGGTTTTATTGTACTTTCAATATGAGTGGTGCTACTACTTTGTAAAAGAACATCAGAATCTATCGAAGTGTGGTAATCATTGATGTCAGTATATGGTGTTGTTGTTTGTATTGTGTCTAAATTATTTGGCAGATCAGTAGTGATTCCTCCCAATTGAGACTTTTTATTAGTTTCCATGATTGGATTTATTATTATTGTCGTATAAGTTGTACTACTGTCATGTTCATCACTATTTTTACCGGCGTGCCTAGTTTCAGGAATGTACACAGGTGTGACAGTGTACAATGAAGTATCTGTTAAAGTGCTCTGCACTGATTCAGTCATTGGGGTTACTTCGCTATTTGTTGTTTTATCAATGTCAGATTGAACTGTTGTTGAATCGATAACATTGTCACTCATAGTCGGAATCCTGGGTTCATTTTGAGCTAATTTATTTTCATCGAGAGAACTAACAGTTGTAAATTTGTTATTGCTAGACTCGGTATCTGTTAAGGTGTTTGTCAAAGTAGATGGAGTCGTTAGTTCAGTGAATGTCGTTGATATTATCCTTGAAGTAGTAGCGTCATAGTCAATGCTTTGATTTTTAATCACATAGGAATTCGTATCGGGTAAATCGTAAGAAGTCGAAAATTGGTCAGTGGATTCAGTTATGTCAACAGTGGCAGTTTCACTTTTTCCTCCTGATGTGGTAGTGGTTTCGGTTAGTGGGACATAATTTCCATCTGTTAATAGGAATGTAATAATACCATTAATTTTCTTTTTTATTCTGTTACTAGATATTTCATCAAAATTAATCATGCTTGAGTAAAATAATTCTATTGACAACCAAAAGTAATAAATATAAAACTACTATGAAACAAAAATAAATACATCAATAAACCTTACAGAAGTGTATCAATTAAATAAATATATAAATATATAAGTATCTACAAAGTATCTATCAAATAATACTTACAAAGCCAAGAGTAGAATGAAATGAAAGAAAAGTACAGTACAATGCGAGTTTAGGCTTAATTGACCAACTAATAGCAAAGAAGAGCACCAATGTATTCGGTAGACGAGTTATTAATAGAGAAATTAAAATATCAGCGGAAATATAATAAGAAAATGTTTATTTTGTGGCTAGGCATGCTTAGCTATTTTTTCGGTCTTTAAGCCTCAAGTCGCTAACAAAGATCATATACATAAATATTCCTATGAAACTAACACTGTCCCAAAGTGTTTCGGAGTATGTATACAACTTATAAAGATTTGCCTGCCGGGTCTGCCGAGATACCGTAGCCAGTACTTTGTGGCGTTTTATCGGACAAATGGTAGATATAGTACAAAATTATAGCAATAACCAGTTCATCTGGAGTTAGTTTTGCTATTCACATAATAAAAATAATAATAGTTGTAGACTATCAAATAGTAGTTGAAGTCCACGAAATATTACTTATGTGAAAATAGCACGTAGGTATAGAAGGTTCAAACCTATTCAAATCTCGTATCATAGTTAGCTAAATGTAAATTACTCATATTAGCAATGTTAACTTTATTATTTGCAAATTCTTTAAATAATTAAACATCTATGTACAATGCACTTACTTTCCATACAGGCTCCGGAGAACGGATCGCAAGGTACGCCAGGTCGACAGTGACCGCAATTGGTTGTTGGAGGGACTCTTTCTTCTATATGAAACAATAGAAAATGTAGTAAATAAGTTTGGTTGGATATAATATTAAATTTGTTTATTGGTGATTAGGTATTTATGCTGTATTAATATTTTTTTATGTTCAAACGTTAAACATTTACACGCCACATGTGGCAGAATATGCTGTAACACAAGCTTGTCAACATCTGTAAACCACCATATTCTGGGAAACAAATGTTTCTGATTTCTGATTAATAATATAAATATTTTTTTACAATAAGACTTTATAATCTAATTGTAAAAAAATATTTAGAATGAATATAATGAAGAAATATAATGAATTAATTAAGTCTGTTTATACAGACTTAATTAAATAGATCTAGTTTAAAATAAACCAGTTTCAGTACTCTAATGCTATACTCATTAAAACGTAGGTAAACTAGGAGGTTCTACTAAATTGTAATCAGTTTAACTTACGTCGAATGCAAGCGCAGCCATCGCAATATGTGTTGGGATATCTCGCACAATCCGAGGACGTTTGACATTGGCACACTAGAACAAAACATTGAAATTAACTAATATTCAATATTTTAAAATTTCTGTTAAGATTTTAGGATATTTATGGGCATTAGTAACTTTAAAAAATATGCAAAATCTATTACGAATGCGTTAACTAATCTAACCAGTGGCAGATCTAATAGTATGGACTGAGGTTCTCAAAAATAATAATATCTGGATCTAGAGAGGACTCTCTATAACCATATATTTTTATTATAACTCTCCTGTATGTGTCCTCCTCTTTACAACGTTTACGTACAATCTGGTCAATCCTCTCTAATTAAAATATTCGATTAACCACTGTACCTTCATAAGTTGCCCAGTTGATTTTTTGGAAAACAATTTTTGCAGAATGAAATCGAGCATCCGTGGTATAGGTTGAAATGCAAACCTTTAGAACAAACTGGTTGATGGTCGACAACTGCGCAATGTTGACCCTTGAGACAAGGACCGCCGCGAGCGCATGGGTCTGCACAGCGGCCGCTGATACAAGCCAAAGTCGGTGCGCAATGATCGTGACTGCCGCATTCTGTAGCTGTAGCATCGAAATATTATGGTCAGTATATATTTTATTATCAAATCTGTTTCGCTTATTTTTTTTTATTTTTTTTTTCTGTCGTCATTAAAAAGAAAGACTATTGTGTGATCAATGAAAAATGATCCTGTGTATAATTTATTATATCTCTCAAAACTCTAATTATATTTTCAAACTAGGTAGTATCAACTGAAAAAATACTTCTTTTCGGCTCTATTTATAGATTATGGGAATCTCCACGCAGATAATAAACAGAAATATAATGAACAAGGTTGAAATTGTTCTATTCATTTTAATGATAATTGTCTGGACTGTGCCAGTTGGTCACAAGTAGCAATAAATTATATACTTTTGATACTGACGTGTTGCAAAAAGTGCACACCACAGTATTATGAAATCAATAGTTAATCTAGAATATAGACGAGTCTAAATATCACTTACTTATAACAAAATCAATTAAGTACCTACCTACTTATAGATATGAACTTTACCACCACATGCCAAACATGCTCTTGTCTAGTGTTTGGTACCTATTAAAAATTTAAGTATCTGATTTCAAAATTATTATTCATATCCAAACCCATATATTTTTAATTTGGTTACTTTAAATGTTCCTCTATTCAAACACGAAAAAATGAGAATTACCGCAATAAGAGGTCTTTATTCAAAGTGTCACAAGAAACTAGAGATTATGTGCTGTAATGTTGATTGCCCTAAACTGTAGAAATTAAGTTACATAACAAGAAAACAAAAAATAGTCATAAAATAAATACGTACATATTGTGTAGAAGGCATTCTATATAATTCTGCAAACTCTGTCTCGTGGCGGTTTTGTTGCATTTAGTATAATGCCAAGGCTTTGAAAGCGTTAAAATAAGTTAAATTAGAGCATCCACCACCAAAATGTAAGTGAAATTAAATTAAATGGATAATATGTACACTACAATATAATATAACATGCAAGAAAAACTACCTGATGCAGAAGGAGTACAAACTGTGGAGAAATATAAATATGAACATGCTAGAAACAATAGAAATCAAAGATAGAAAAAAAGAACCGCATGGAAGTCATAAAGTAGAAACTATCAACATTTCCTGTAATAATGAAGAACAAGATTATTAAGATTCATAGACGCTAATATACTAAATGGTAGGTACACTAATATTTGATTTTTTTGGTCACTATAAATTTACCTTTAATGCAGCCATGTTTTTCATCGTGTGTGAACCCATTAGGGCAGAACTTGCAAACAGGGTGGTGATCTTCAACTGAGCACGGAGCCCCACCACAAGCGTCTTTACATGGGTCTTTGCATTGGAAGTCCCGGCATGCTAAGTTACTTGGACATCCACTATCTCTCAAGCATATTGATAAAGATGGATTACATTCTTCAACACATACGCACATGGCACGGTGGTCTACTACTTCGCATTGCTTTCCTTTTGAACACAAAGGTTGCACAGACGCTAGGCACGGATTCACACACTTGGAATTACGACAAGCCGCATTAGATGGGCATTGCTCGTCTCGTGTACATTCTGCGTGTTCAGGTGCACAGGTTAGTTCTCCTTTTTCATTTAATGCAAACCCATTACGACACACGCAAATTGGCCTATGATCTCTAACTTCGCATTTTTGATTACTTCTACAATTTTGATATCCCAGGCAAGGGTTGCGGCATTCATTAGTATTGAGATCACAAGCTAATTTTGATGGGCATTCTTTAGTTTCGGAACATGTAAAGGTGGCATTGCGCTCATCAGTGGGCTTGCAAGTAGGATCAAGTCGACATGCCAGTCTCGGTTGACCCACATAGCACTGCGGACATGAGCATTGGGCTTTGTGCATTAGAGGCACGCATAGGGCATCTTCTCCACAAACGCCTCGCACGGTGCATGGATCCACGCAGTGCAAGCTCAGACACGCTCTGTCTACTGAACAATCCTTGTCGCTCGTACATTCGATACCTAGGAAGATGTGAAAGAAGAAAGCAAAGTCGAGAGAGCGGTACCTTCAGCCGCGAAGAGGAAACTTTCTCACGAGACAGTGCATGCTTTTTGAAACTGATAGTTTATGACCAGAGATATGTATATAACGGAATATTATAATACAAGCGATATGTACATGAAGCCGAACAAAATGTAACTGACGATTTGAGAAACTTAAGCACGAACGGTGAGAATGCTTCCACTAATTAAACATACCGTTAAATACAGATATGTTACGGCATCAATACTTAATGGCAAACATAGAATTTTGTACAAAAAATTAAATGGACTAATTGTACAATTGCTAGCTGTAGATAAATTTTAATCAATTGCTTATCGGGTCCCCAAGGATGGCAATTAATTTTGTTATATCAACAACAACAGACCTTAATATTTAAATCAAATTCCTTTGGCACCCGTGCCTATTTATCAACAACTTAAACTTCAACCCAGTCAAATAACCCTTGTATATACAAGAACGTGGCACAAGAACCACTATTTGTATTTATACAATAATTTCAGTAGTTAACTTGCCTATTTATTCCATGACAGATAATAGGTAATTATGAGGGAGACTGTATAAAAGTGCATCATTTTGTACATGGTGACGACTAACAATAGATTATGTTACTCACTGGTGTGACATTCGACATCAGCTTGTCCTTCTGTGCCAGGAATGCATCGACACACAAATTCTGCTAATTCTCTTAAACATTCTCCGTTTATTCCACATCCTGTGGTTCTACAGTCAACTACAGTGGGTTCCTGAGCACCTGTAATTAATATCATAAAAATAAATTACTTGGTAAAGTTAAGTAGGTCTAAATAGATAGGTACCGGATATTGGGATTAACATAAACTGATTTGACTGCCTCTGTGGCGCGGTGGGAGTGTATCCGACTGCTACGCAAGAGATCGTGGGTTCGATCTCCACCCAGGATAAAACTTTGTGCGATGAGCACGATGGTTTATTCTGTATCTGGGTGTTATGTATCTTTAATATGTATGTATTTAGAAATATTTAAATAACTAGCTGTCGCGCGCAACTTCGTATGCGTAAAATTTCCCCGTTTTTGCAACATTTCTCGTCGCTGCTCCGCTCCTATTAGTCGTAGCGCGATGTTATATAGCCTATAGCCTTCCTCGATAAATGGGCTATCCAACAAAAAAAGACTTATTCAAATCGTCTCGGAGTAATCGGTTAACAAACGTTAAAAAAAAATACAGTTGAATTGAGAACCTCTTCCTTTTTGATTAGTATTAAGAAAAGGATATCACATTGATCAACAATCATTATAGCATGACATAAATATTCATATTGTACAACCGTTGTAAATAATCCACATTAAACTATCATTATTAAAATTTACAAAACAATACTTACATTCTATATTAGGATCGCCATTAGGATAATTACGTGGGCAGAAACATTGTGCCTCGCCATGAGGACCGATGTGACACTGGGCGTTCGTACCACAAGATTTATAAGCACATGATTCCATGACGCCGCAGAAACATTGTTTATGAGGATTACCAGCGCAGTTAGGAGGACATGTGCACTCATAGTTGCCATCTTCTAAGTCTCGGCAACGCGCACTCACCCCACAAGGGTTACGTAAACAACTGCCGGCTGGCGGCTTTGAACATTCTATTTTTGCGTTGCCTAAGTAATTTGGTGGACAAGAACATTGAGGGATTCCATTTACAGAACGACAAATGGCATTAATTCCACATGCTCCTAGGCAAACGTTCCTACATTTTCCTTCTGAGCATGCCTCATCGGTGCCACACTCTTCGTTTCGGGAACATTCATATGCTTTGCATTCTTCTGATGGATCACCAGTGTATCCACTCGGACACTTGCAAATAGAACGATGTCGGACTGCAAAACATGCAGCATCTTTACCACACGTATCTTCTTGGCATGCTTTTACGCATCGCCTTGACAAACAAACCATTTCCTCTCCACAATGTGCATCATGATCGCATCCAGGAACGCAAACACTTTGGTGGCATACTTGTCTCTCGGGGCATTTATTTCTTACAGAGCAACCAGATCTGCAACCCCCATTAAAGCATTTCTCTCCACATGAACAATCTGTGTCACTTTCACAAAGGGAAACACAATATCCACTGTCATCGCAAGGGCAAAATCCGTCACATACTGTTGTTTTCCTCTTACATTCAACGATCGCATTACCAGTATAATTACCAGGGCAACTACATTGAGCTCGGTGATTTTGAACTTTGCAATCAGAGCAGATGCCGCAAATTGCATTTTGACTGCAAGGATCTAAAATTAAAAATAAATATTATTAAAACTAAGCATGCGAATCTAACTGATCTAAGTTAATATTTACAATCATTTCATTATCACCTTTGCATTGTCCTTTCAAACAAGCCTGGTTAATGTCGCATGCATTATCGTCTCGGCAGCCTTGTTTACAAATCCTGTTTTCGCAAATATAGCCTTCGCTACATGTCTCATCACTATTGCAAACCACTCTACATATGCCTCGAATACACTTTTCGTTTGATAAACAGACAAAGTCACTGAAAACAAATTTTAAGTTATATTAGCATAATTATAATCAAGCTTTATGCTTAATATGTATAAACATTTGCAATAATCTATATGTATTACATACCTCCTACAAGATGGATGACATGTCCCTCCATAACAATTAAATCCATCTGGACAGTTTTTATTAGAATCGCAAGATGACATCGTCCTTCTGCACACTGCTTTTGGATCTCCAGTTAGTGTTGGTGGACATGTACATACTGGTTGATGATCTTTAGCACTGCAAAGTGCATTAGCGCCGCAAGTCGCAGGCTCTGTACAAGGGTCAAAACATTGCCCTGATATACAAGCTAATTGGTTCGCACAATCGGTATTTGATCTGCAACCTGTGACACAAATTCGCCCATCACATACTTCTTCATCGGAACATTGCTCATCTGAAGTACAAGCGTATCGACAAACACCAGAATCGCATCTTTCTCCTTGTAAACATTGGGAACCATCAACCGTACACGCAGGGCGACACCGATCATCTTCACATCGCCAACCGGTGGCACAATCTGTATGCATACGGCATGATAACGACGGAGCACGTACACATCCAATGTTAGGTGTAGGATTAGGAATTAAGTTTTCTAGACATGTACATGAAGCTTTCCTATTTACAATGGAACAACGTGCGTTAGGTCCACACGGGTTGATGTCGTTAGCGCAAGGATTTTGGCAGATATTACTTTTGCAAAACTCGTCAGGTCCACAATCTTCGTCGTGTCTACAGCCATATTGACAACTGTTCCCCAAACATATGTGACCCAGGAAACAATCGTTGTCTACTCGACATGTTACTGTGAACAATATTTTTTTATTTTATGATAACAATAAAGCATTATAAAATGATTGTTGTTGATACAATTTATAACAATATACTTACGCATGCAAGCGCCTTTGCTACATCTTTCATTGAGGGCACAGTTCTCATCGGCCTTACACTTTGGAACACACATCGAGTCCTGGCACATATAGTCGTCTTCACACTCTCCGGCACCTCCACATAGTCTTGGAACTAAAATCATAGAATTACGACGTAATTGCGTTCAAAAATATTTTATTCATAAACGAACCATTTGTTAAACATTATACTGACTTCTCACACATTCAATGTCTTGATTTCCTGTGAAACTTTGGGGACAACTGCATTGGACGACATGGTTGTCAGTTCGGCAAACAGCATTCAAACCGCAAGCTTTTTCCATTTGACAAGGATCCAAACATTGGCCATTAAAGCATTTTTCCCGTGATCCACATTCTTCATCCACTAGACATAAACCTAAAAAACAAAAATTATATTAAGTATGTTTTAGATCAATTTATAGGTATGTATGTATAACATATAATATTACATTAACATGGATATATGATCTCATAGGTTAATGTTACTTACTCTTACAAACTCCTCTGTGACAGTACTGATCTTCGCCACAATCACTACGCTCTTTGCAGGATATTTCAGGAAGCCGACATCCTCTTTCGCTTGTAGGAACTCCTATGTACCCATTTTTACATTTACACTGGCCGATATGTCTTGAAGCAACACATTCCGCATTTTGTCCACATTTAACAGTTTCGCACGCATCTATAACGCAAATATATTATTATAAATAAAATAATTATTTTATAGATAGTTATACAGGTAATCAAATACTTAGTTTTTACAATATAACTTACCTGTACACTTTCTAATACCATCAACCACGGTACAACGAGCTACAGGGGGACAGTCTCTATTAAATCGACATTCTTGCGCTTTTCGACATTCTCCTTCATAAGGATCGCCAACATATCCAGCCGAACAGGTGCATTGCGCATGATCTCTTAGATTTTTGCATTCAGCACCGTTACCACAAGGATTAGATGAGCAATAATTTATAACTTCACAACCCCTTATAGGATCTCCCGTATAACCAGGTTGACAATAGCACACGTGGCGATGTCTCTCAGAAGAACAGATCGTATTTTCGCCACAGTTATTGTCTACAAGGCAAGCTATCTTACACATATTCTGGCTACACAGCTTATCGTCTGAACACTGGGAGTCTGAGTCGCATTCTTTTCTTTTACATCCTAATAGTGGATCTCCGAAGAATCCTGTAGCGCATGAACAAGAAGGTTCGTGATTTTTACCAACACACACTGCTTGCCTTCCGCATGGATGTCTTTCACACACTTTGAGACACTGCGGAACTCCCTTTCTGCCTACACTACATTTTTCATCATCGTCGCAGTTTTCGTTTGAAACGCATTGATCTTCCTTTGAACAAATTCCGTTCGAACAGAATTGGAAGTCTGGACAAGTACTGTTAGAGTTACATGTAATACGACAGGTGCCCTGAATACAAATTTGATCACTTAAGCAATCTCTTGCATTTTTGCATAAACCTGAAAAAAGAAAATAATTTACTTTCAACAATAAAAACACACAACTTATACAGAGTGATTTGTAATATCCTAATAACCGTTCGCTAGTGAATAACTTTGTAATATCAGTTTATAAAAATATTTAATATATTAACCCTTAACCACCTACAGCCTATTTTAGTGGACTGGTTTAGGCCCCAAACCTAGCAACAAAACAATGATTTTACCCCGGGGTCTCGTAGACTTGTGGTAGGTGAATGTGTGACAAAAGTAGGTGGTAGGTGTTTAAGGGTTAATATGTAATTATTTTTTTCGAACTTTTAATATAAAGTAAAGAAGCCACGAACTGGAGGTTATTAGTGTATTACAAATTACCCAGTATGTATAATCTAAATCTAGTTTTTTCGCAAAATATATAAAATGCACTCACCGACACACAGGTTGTCGACACACTTAGTGCCTGATGAACATCGGCTATCATCAGTGCAATATTGTATAGGAACACATCCAAGTACAGGGTCGCCACTATAACCAGGTGCACAAGAACAATGTCCGATATGATTTCTAGAAAGGCAATTAGCATGTCTTCCGCACGCACGAGGTATACTACAGGAATTTTTACATTTATAATTAACACAAGCCTCCTCCGATGAACAATCACTGTCTTTAATACATTCAAATTTAATACATTTTTTGTAAGGATCGCCCTGGCTATCTGAAGGACACTCACAAATGGGATTATGTTCTGAAACTATGCATTCCGCATTCTCTCCGCAAGCAGACAGATTTTTACAAGGATCGATGCAGTAATTGTTGTTGCATTTCGTTTTTTCAGAACAGTCGTCATCAGAAAAACATTCTCCTGGTGATCTACAGTTACCAGTGGTCACATCTAATATGGTTCCATTTACACATGAACATAAGTAAGAGCCGCGATTATTTATGCATTGCGAATTTATGGGGCAGGGGTTACTTAGACATTCATTTATATCTTTGCAAACATTGTTTTCTAAGTCATATCCCGTCGGGCAAGTGCACAAAGCTTTATGCATTTCTATTGAACAAATTCCTCCTTGACATGCTGATTCTTCACATTTATCTGTGAAAATAATAGTAAAATGACAAAATATTTATCATACATACTTTATAAAAAACATATAAATTTCATAGCATATTTAAAAATAGATATTACAACGAAACTTACCTGAACATTTGTTATTTCTCTTGTTGCAATATTTTTCATTCGTACAATCGACATCCTCTATACATTCTACTTTGTAGCAACCTATTCTTTTATCAAATGGATTTCCAAGAAAACCCTTCTCACAGGAACATGAAATTCTATGGTTTACTACTGAACATACGGCATTTAGGCCGCAAGTTTTACTCTGACATGGATTGGAACATTTGCCTCTCATGCAAGCAAGGGTGTCATCACATTGGTTATCATTTCTACACTGATTAGGCAACAGACAGCCAGTTGTATATGCATCACCGATAGCACCTACTGAACAAACACAACTGTATGATCCAGGAGTATCTACACATTGTGCTGAGGGATGGCATGGATTCTCAAGGCATTCATTAATATTTGTACATTCATCACTAATCAACTCAAATCCAGGAAGACATTGACACTCAGTTGATTTACATAACTGATTAGTTAGGCAATCCGAATCAATTTTACATCCTGGAATGCATATTCCTGAACTGCAATGTTCACCGTGCAAGCAGTTACTACTCGAATGGCAAATTTTATGGCATCTATTGTCGCTACATTTTTCTCCTATAGCACATCCGGAATTATCTTGACATGGTACTTGGCAGAGATATCCAATGCACATGTGATCTGGAGGACACTCTGCTGTTCGTGCGCACGAATTTGGTTTACGTACACATCCTTGTTGCGGAGTTGGTGTTCCTTGAAATCCAAGCGGACATTCACATCGAGTACTATGATCATTCCTTGAACAAATGGCGTTTGGACCACAAGCTCTGGCCGATAGGCAAGGGTTAGCACATTTATTATTTAAACACGCCTCTTCGGTTGGGCAATCTCCATTACTCCTACATCCAATCAGACATTGTCCCCCTACACATGCTTGTCCTACGCCACATTGTGTGTGTTTAGCACATTGTGTGATACAAAAGTTTTTCACACATGTTTCCCCAGGATCACATTGACTCGAATTTATACATGTTGTAAAACATTGTCCGTTGGAACAAAGGTCTCCGTTACAGTCTTGTTCGTTTGAACATACCAATAACTTCTTTTTGCATGCATTACCCTTTATGCTTTCGTAGCCATCGGGACACATACAAATCGCTTTTCTGTTAACAACTTTGCATAGTGAGTTGATTCCACAAGCACCGTCACAAGGATTAATACAACGACCTTTAACGCAAGCTGTCTCTAAGGGACAGTCTGTATCACCATTTGTACATTGATCTTGTTTCCGACAGCCTTCAGATGTATCTTCTACGTAGCCTACTGGACATTTACAAACATATGATGAATGTCGTGGTTCACAAATCGCCGTAGAGTGGCAAGGATTGGGATTACAAACTTCAATCTTCCTGCAACTAACTTCTGGTAAAGGATCTGGCTTATAACCATTCGGGCATTGGCAACTTGGCTTGTGATTTTCTGATAAACATACGGCATTATCACCGCAAGAATCTTCTCCACAGGCATTTATACAGGTATGAGTTATACGGTTGCATAACTCATGCGATAGACAGTCAGCATTATAAATGCAGGGTACCGATTGACAGCCTTTTTCTAAATCATTCGGATTTCCAGTAAACGGCCCAGACGGACACTGACATTTTGCAATATGGTTATTAGTGACACATATAGCGTTAGGACCACATATTATATGTTGACAAGCAGAAACACACCTTTTAGCATCTTCCACGAATTTACATACCTCATTTTCCCGGCATTGGGCATCATCAGAACATTGGTTCTTATTTATTGCCCCACAGCCGTCACGATCATTCGGATTTCCTATGAAACCGTCCAAACAGTGGCACTGACTTTTATGATTTTTCGTAGCACATTTAGAATTTTGTGGGCACGTAAATAAAGAACAGCCGTTTTCACATTTTTTAACTCCGAGTACATCTCTTTGACAAGACATATTATCGTCACAGTCGGCATCTACTTCACAATTTGGTGTTGACGGTTGTTCACAGTTAGAACTAACTGGATTCCATAGAAAGCCATCTTTACATTCACAGCCAGCGTTATTCTCTATAATTCTGCAAACTTCATTAGCGCCGCATGCGATTGTTGAACATAAATCAATGCATCGTCTAGCCGAGCTATCTACTGAAATACAAAGTTCGGGTTCATTGCAATCTCTGTTTTCATTACATTCCAATTCAGGTGGTTGGTGCATAACTAAATGGCATCCAGTTTTAACATCAGTAGGTTTCCCAATATATCCTTCTGCGCATATGCAATGAGCTTGATGGTTTGCACCAATACATAAAGAATTAGGACCACATTGCAATTTGCTACAAGAATCCACGCATTTTCGCAAATTTTTAGCTACTTGGAAACATATTTCTGAATCTTTACAATCTCCATCAACCATACATTTGTTGTCTGGAATACAACCACGTTGCAAATCGTTTGGATTTCCGGTATACCCTGGCAGGCAATGACAGCTGCCCTCTTCACAGATAGATTTTGGACCACAAATCATAGCACGACAAACGTCAACACACTTAGATTTTTCACAAATGTAACCTTCGGGACATGTTGCGTTATGAGAGCATGTACAAATATTGCCATCTGTACATTTAGAAATAGAAACTTGTGAACATAATTCATACGGATTTCCAACATAGCGACTTTTGCATATACAACTAAAACTGCCGGGAGTATTTATGCAAATAGCATTTTCAGCGCAAGGCTTACTGCTACACTCGTCTATATCGGTACACTGGATATTAGGATTTCCAACATAGCCCGGTGGACATAGGCATTCAACATGAGATCGTGTTTGCTGGCATACTGCATTGGCACCACAAGAAGATTTAGCACAAGTGATTTGTCTTCGGGGCATGCATTTTATATACGGATTACCAGTGTAACCTTTATCGCATTTGCATGCATTATTTTGACCATATATGCAATGCGCATTTTGACCACACTCTGGTTCACAAGCTGGTGGAGAAACAGCTGTAAAATAATAATAGTATCTTATCATTTTATTAAACGTAAAACTAAATATTACTAAAATCTGACTAATAAAAATGAATTAACTTACGTGGCATGCACAATAGCTCAGGGTTTCCTACGAAGAATGCATTACAAACACATCTGCCGCTTTCTTCATCGCATGAAGCACCTACTCCACAGACGACACCCTCACATCTTTGTCTGCAACGTCCGGCTACACACATTAACGGCTCCTCACAAGGTACGCCGGGACCGCAAGTATCTCTTCTGCAAGCGCCTCCAGGAAACGGGTTGCCAACCATGCCTTCTGGACATACGCAAGTCGGACCCGTTTTCGATATTATGCACTGAGCACCAGAGGCACATGAATACGTATCACATCCTGTAAAAGAAAACGATAAAGGGTCCCACTTTAACAACCAGGTCACAACAATATGTAATATTTTTTTAAAGTAATATTACGCACTAGCTTTTCCCTGCGGTTTGAATGAAAGAAAGAAAAGTTTGTTTATTGCCGTCTTGTGTTAAGTAGAAAGATGTTTAAATATCCTTTTTTATCGGATGCTTACGACATATAAAGCTATCTAAGTATATGCCAGATTTCAACTTAATCTGTTCAGTAGTTTGAGCTGTTCGTAACAGTCAGTCAGGTTTACTTTTATATAACTATATACATATTAAATTCTCACCTGATATACATTTGCCGCCCTCTGGTTTGGTATAACCAGGACTACAACGACACCAAGCAGCATGATTGTCAACTTCACAGAATGCATTAGATCCACATTTAATACTAACACAAGGTGATTGGCAAATATTGTTCAAACACGCAAGAGTATTGGCGCATTGAACGTCAGACTTACATAAATGTTTGTCTGCTGATATTGCTTCAACAGTACCTAGGAAAATTTGAAAATTATTATTTATATTCTAAAGATTAAATTGGTTCAGATAAAGGTAACGTCAAATAGGTACTTACATCCATTTTTATACGGATCTCCAACCATATTTGGTGGGCATTCACAACGATATCCACCCTTTTGATCATGACAAATGGCACCAAATGCACACGGTGCGCTGTGACATTCATTAGTGTTAGTACATCCAGTATATGGGTCGCCTTCGTAACCTGCGACACACATACATCGAGGTGGATCGCTAGGTGTACATTTAGAATTAATGCCACAAGTAAATCTTTCACATGGACTTTTGCATTTCTGTCCATCAGTAACATCCAAATAAAATGGAGGAGGACACACGCAATGACCAGGTTGAATACATTTTTCATTGGCAAAACAGTCTGAGTCACTTATGCATCGTTTTTGATTTAGTGTGCAATGTCCAGAAATTGAATCCTGACTATAACCAGGAGGACATTTACACGTATAAGAGCCAATAGTATTTATGCATTCCGCACCAAATCCACAAGCTGGTTGCCCTGTTGTGCACTCGTTTATATCTTCACATGAACCTTCCACTGATTGTGAGAATCCAACTGGACAAGCGCAATAGCTAACTCCGTCTGAAATAACAATACACTCTGCGCCTTTTCCACATTTGTTATCTTTTGTACAACCAGAGAGTACACAATTTCCATCGACTACTTTATACGGAGGCTGACATTGACAGGATATGTCATTGCATAATTCACACAAGTTATATGGATTTCCACTATATTCTGCAGGGCACTTGCATTCATAGCTTCCTGGCAAGTTCTTACAAATAGCATTCAGACCACAAGGCGATCGACCACTTTGGGTGCACTCATTAATATCTTCACAGAATCCTGTTTCCTTGCTGCGCGAAAACCCTTGTGAACAAACACAAACATTTTCGCCGTCGTGTAAAATGCATTGTTCGCCTTGGGGGCATGGGTTAGAACTACTACATTCACTTGGCATTTTTCCAGGAACACAGCCATCAACGTAAGGATCACCACTGAAAGTACCTGGACATTCACATTGATAATGTCCCGGGAGGTTCTTGCAGACTGCGCCAGGGCCACACGGGTTTTCATTACATTCATTTACATCTTGGCAACCAGTCTGAGATAATGGGTCACCAGCAAATCCGCTTCTACATGTACATTGAGCAATTTGCTCATTTAATAGACATTCAGAATTACTGCCACATTGCAGTGTTTCACAAGGATCTGCAAAAAATATACCAATAGTTTAAAATATATCTTAACACATTTATCTTTAATAAAAAAAATACTAGAAAAATACAATATTTAACAATCATAATCATCATCAAAATATACTTACGACGACATTCGTTTCCAACGTTCGGTTCTGGGCACAAACATCTTGAATTAGGATCGCATATAGCATTTCCGGGGCAATTGTTATCTGTTTTACATAAGAGTATTTCTACACATCGTACTCTGGGATCGGGGTCTGGTATTGTGCCTTCTGGACATTCGCAATTATACGAACCATCCCGGTTTAAACATTCTGCTCCAACCCCACAAACTCCATCGATTTGACACTCATCAATGTCAGCACACAATTTATATGCATCACCAGTATATCCTTCCGGGCACTGGCAAGTAAAACCTCCAGGTATATTAGTACAGCGTGCATCATTACCACATCGACCGCCGATAGGTTCCGCTGACGCAGCACACTCATTGATATCGATGCATCCTGCTGCTATGTCAGTCGGGTCAAATGTCCATCCATCTTCACAAACGCAATATGCTTCGATTCCGTCAGGTTTACAAAACGCATGCTCCCCGCATTGCACATCTTCGCATGGAGCTCGACATGCTACGCGAGGAGGGGTGCCTATATATCCGGCAGCACATTCACAGTTATACCCGCCTGGTGTATTCATACATATGGCATTATCCCCACATATTGAAGAAATAACACATTCATCGACATCCACACAAACTGATCCGCGGGCATCAAATCCATCTTTACAGAAACACTGGTCTTCAATGCACTCAGCATTATTAGTACAATCGAAGTTAGATTTACATAATGTATTTACATCGACCTGAAATAAAAGTATTGAATTAACAACTTAACAATCAACATAACTTGCACAAAATATAACAACATATAACATTACCTGTTCACAGGCAATTTGTGGATCCGGTTTAGCTCTATATCCTTGAGGGCAGACACAATTGTAACCCGGTATTGCGTTCTCACAAATTGCGTACGTGCCACAAGGACGTTCAAGGGTCTCGCACTCATCAATGTCTCGGCATCCTCCGGGTGTTCGAGCATCTCCTGTATATTCTGGCTTGCATGTGCACACGAAGCTGCCGAGGGTGTTGGTACACAAAGCGTGAGCGCTGCACACAGCTTCGCTACTCTTACATTCATCTATGTCTGGTATAACAAATAACGCATCGTCTAATTATAAGTGTCGCGTGCGCGATCACCGTTATTACAGACGCAGTAGGTACGCCGGCAGCCACTACGAAGAGGAAGTGATAGACACACAGATGACTCGGAAGGCGACAGAAGAATCGACAAAAACAAGAAGAAACACTGTAGGATTTATAAGAAAGAAGTAAAAAATCCTTCGATGTAACGCTGGAACACACACAAGCGTTGACGTCATAGTTACATAGTTGCAGACGACACGCCGATCTCAGTCAAAGTAAGATTCACTGAAAATTTCGATTCATTTATGTTTAAACGTTTCGAATGTTATGATCAGTTGAATTAGTAAAAGCGTGAAGCTACCGAGCAACCACGTCCGGTAGTTTTCAGCTCGGCACGTTAAACGCAAAAAAGTTAAGTGTCACAAAGCGTTAGACCACAGAAAATGAAAAACTGTTAGGATTAGGTCACACCTACTGACGTTGCCGAAAGGGGCTTACCAATACATTGCACGTTCGCGTCTCCTTCAAAACCTGGTGGGCACACACATCGGAAACCACCAGGGAGATTTTCGCAAAGAGCACCAACGCCGCAAGAAGCATGCGAGCATTCATCTTGATCTCGGCAGCCAATACGAGGGTCTCCTTCGTAGCCGGGCGGACAACTACACTCGTAGCCGCCTTCCACGTTGCGGCATAAAGCGCCCGGTCCACAGCTTACAGCGCTCGAGCATTCATCGATATCAACGCACTACGTATGGAACGAAGAAATTTAAATCAACAAAAAAACATTTACCAAGTGATAGATAATACCACAGCTTACTAGCTAATTATTGTGAATTATAGGATGTGTAGGGATAACTAGTGTGATGACAAAAAGACCACGAGTGCAAAAAATAACCCTAGTTTACATTTTCACAACTGATTAGTTCAAGCATTCAACTAGTGAGCCTTTTTCCCCCAGTAAAACAATAACGCAGTTAAAACTTGAAGCATCTACTGGTTAAAAAAATGTTAATGTCATGGAAGCTGATTCAAATGCAAAAGTTACTTCGTGTCATATCTGTCTATGTAGGTCAAACTGTGTGACTGTATTCACGGTTATACCGATTTTGATGGAATTTAATATGGAGATCAATTAAGTCTTGGGAGCTGGGGTATACTATATACTATTATTTTATAACTTCTCACGAAAGAGTATGTTTATATATCTATACATTTACATTCACTGAAACGTGTTTTCTCTAGAGCATTTTTTTTATTTTTACTTACGCCGTCGAATGCATTTCCGGTATAACCAACTTCGCATGCACACGTATAGTTTCCTGGATAGTTTTGACAAATAGCGTTCGTTCCGCAAGCACCGGGTCGTCGACATTCATCAATATCTAAAACATAAAATGTTATTAAATATACTTCTATTCTTGAAAATCGTAGGTCAAGCGTGAACTCCTACAAGAAACCAGTGTCGGCTACGATGCATTTCAGTTTAATCATTCATTTGATCGTTTACCTCGGCACTCTTCTTCGCCATCGCCCTCGAAACCTCGATTACACTTGCAAATAAAATGAGCTGGCAGATTACAGCACTCCGCGTTTGCGACGCATCGTGAAGATACCGCCGGATCCTCGCACTCATTTATATCTGTGAGTAAAATAAATAGATACTACTTATAAACTACATATTATTTATAAGATTTTATTTACACACTTCAAAAAATGCTGAGGGCAGAAGATTATATTCTTTGAACTAATCGAAGCGTTCAATATTATTTGTTTTTATGATTTACCTCTCTTGACAATGACATACTTAATATTAGTTATTTTTTACTTATAATAATAATAACGACGCAAAGTTCATTACCTCTGCAAGTGAAACCATCGCCTTCGTAGCCTGGGAAACATGAACACTGGAAACTACCGACCGTGTTCGTACAGTGTGCAAAAACATCGCATGGTCTATCTTTGCATTCGTTTACATCTACAAATAGACAACAGGAAAGTATAATTATGTATAACTGGCTATTATACAAGTTACTTATCATATTGAGATATATGTATATACATACCCGGTTCCTGACAGTTACACCCGCCGAAACCATCGTTACAATGGCACACACCGTTTAGACAAGCACCATTTATACATTGGGCTCCATCTTCTTTGGTACAATCATCTATAAAATAAAATTGGTACTTACTATCGTGTAGGCAAAACAGTGAGTTGAAATACTGCATTTGTTGGTACGAAATTTGCATAAGAGAAGTACCAGGAACCATTAAATATTCTGTCTTTGAATAAAACATTCCTGACACAAAGCAACGATGCATGATGTTTGTATAATTACTGCATATATTTAATTCGCCTCACCTGTACATTTCAACTCTGACTTGAGCTCGTCGGATCCCTTATAGCAATCCGAAACACCGTCGCATAATTTTGATAATTCATATAATTGTAATATTTGTGTCGATTCGTTTACTTGACAGCCAAAATAGCCGTCTTCTAAATTTAAGAAAAATACTTCTCGTTTTATTCCTAATCCTATTCCATATTGGCTTTGTGTCGCTACCTGTGAAATAAAATAAAAACGAATTAAGCATAACAGCCTAAAGTATCTATTTATATACTAAATTAAAACGTGTTATTTCTTGCTTAAAGCCGAGTCTTGGAAAAGATGTACACTTAGTAAAGGCAGCTCCAAATAAAGTTTTCCAACTCCCAGGAGTTAGAAAACCTTATTTTGAAACACGAGCTGCCTTTCACCGTCAAAATGATTAATTTAATTGTTATAGTAGGCTGTATGTATTTAGGCAAAGTGATTAAAAGGCTTGAATTAAACACATCATCTAGAGATTATGTATAGGTATGTATAGTAAGGCCAATTTAATCTATACGTGCATAATCACTTGTCTTGACTGACTGATTCATCAACGCAGAGCCTAAACCGCTAGGGTTACAAACCTGAATTTTTGGCAGTTGATTTGTTTTATATTGTGGGAATCCACTAAGAAAGGTTTTTTTTAAAATTCGTTCCCTAAGGAGGTTATATAAAGGTTGCAAGTTTGTATGAAACTTCATCAGTTTTGAAGTTAGATCGGTAAAATTTAGCTTTTTCGTTTAAAATAAAGACTTGTTTCAACGTTTTTGGAAAATCAACGCCTAAGAGGGTAAAATAGGAGTCGCACGTTTGTGTGGAACTCCATTAGTTTGAAGTTAGGTATGTGAAATTTCGTTTTCGGTTTTTTGACATGGAATAAAGAAACACGTGTTTCAGCGTTTATGGAAAATCAACTCATAAGTGTCTATAATAGAGGTTATAAATTTGTATATAAGACTAGGGATACGGTATAAGGCTAAGGCTAACATGCTATTGTATATTGGGACCACGAGAAACAGTTATCCCTAGCGGCCCCATTAAAGGGACAAAATAATGGGACCACAAGAAAACAGGGACCCAAGATCGGTCCTTAGGTACAGGCTCTGAATCTTGACTTTATTCTTTTACTATTGACATTCTGCTAAAACATTTACAAATATACGTTCACGTACCGTCATACCTACTTAATGATATATTACTTAATTACACATCAGTAAGTAGTTAAATATTGAGTAGGTTTTAACATTTTAGAGCCAGAAGTTGCCTCTTTTTCTACCAATTACAATGTCGAAGTTCAAGGATTTTGGCGGGTTTCTTTTTATTATTGTTTAGCTGATGGTAATCTAGACGACTTTTCAGTTTTAGTATTTAGTACTTAGTTCAGTATTTAGTAACTGCATAAAGCAAATGGCTATAATAATAATAATAACTATACAAAGACTCTGTCTCATTATTTACGCGTATTTCCTTTATTTTTCAGTTTGTCGCCATTTTCACAACACCATTTGACTCGAGTTTGGCGCCAACGCCCGCGCCGTGTAACCATAAACAATTGTCTATCCCTTGTCTATTATCTTAGAATCCATACATTAATATGTGTATATTTTAAATACTAACTTCATGGTGTTTATTTTAGTGTAAAGCCGGGTGTATCGGATAATCTTATACACAGTTTGTATACATTTTAATTACAATGTGTACAAACTGTAAGTACTTCATAATACCATTACGTTTGATTCTGTATCTCAGTTCGAATATGCTAATATTACTCCTTGAAACATATTTAGCACATGGATTATCTATATAGACATGGCTATCTACATAGCCATATCACCCAATCGCCAATAGTATGCTTATTTGTCATTATTTGATTAAACAACTATTATTCATGTTCTTTATAACACAACTAACTATTTAGCATACGGATTGATCACATTGGATTGATCATTCAAGCATTATTGCGCAACCTGCAATGTTACAGATTGCAGCATTACATCGGTGAGGGAGGATAATTAAGCATTGTGTGCGCAAACTGTAATACATTCTGTAATATTTTGATATAACTTGTAAAATCAATTAAAAAAATAAACGATCGATGAGAGACGAAGATGAGAGGCTTTAAGTTTTACCGGTAAATCTTGGTATTTATCTACATTTGGAAAACGTATTTTTTTCGAGCTTTTACCGTACACATTTATTCATGCTGGGTTTTATCAGTGACGTTGGTAAATGATGGTTTTGAGAACAAATCAATGATTACCTACTTCTTATTTAGTTAGTTAGTTAGCAGCTGGCATATGCAAAAATAGCAAAAACAAAAAAATTATGTGTATTATGTAATATGTAATAAGTATAATAAAAAGAAATTATGTAATTATGGTAGGTCAGAACTGTGACCACATGCGCAAAAAAATAATTATAAATATTACTAAACATATTATACCTACATATAAATACAATATTGATCATGAATATCAGACGATGATAGGTCAAACACAATGAGAAGTACCTACTTTTTCAACATTTTCCATGAGGCAACCTTAAGGTGAATACAAATGGGTGAAACCTTAAGATTTACCAAGTTCTAACTGAGTGTAAAATTGCGTAGGCAACAATAAAAGACAATTAAGCGACAATGAAATTAAACAAAATGGAGATTGCCCTAAGTCTATGAAAATTGCTTAAAGAGTATAAGCAAGTATAAGCTATTTTCATAGACGGGCAA
Source organism: Herminia tarsipennalis (assembly GCA_945859575.2). NCBI lineage: Eukaryota > Metazoa > Arthropoda > Insecta > Lepidoptera > Erebidae > Herminia > Herminia tarsipennalis. The sequence goes on from OX243840.2 coordinate 13,296,133, forward strand.
TCTCCATTACAAACATACAACAACTACATACGAAAGGAGGAAGCAATTTGCGTACAAACTTTTTGGTACATATTTAGAGAGATTTCAGATGTCTACTAGTTTGAATATCTAGAGAAGAAAATTAAAAAAATCGAATTGTGAAGAAAAAATGTGATGTACCTATTGTATACATTGGAATTATAAAAATGTATAAAAAGTACTGAAATTTTGCAAAAATGATTTTGTTTTTTTTCTGTTTATCTGTTTGTTTGAACGCGTTTCAAAAACCACTTACTTACCAATAAACTCATGGGGCTGGGTGCATTAAGGCTACTAGACCTGTCTTTGGGGCTAAGCAATAACGGATAATGTCTTGAAGCTATTTTGCAAGGTCAAAGGGGATAAAGTTCACTTAGGTTGCAGAATGCAACGCTTATGAACGTCAGACAAAATTTGGAAAAGAAGGATTCCACACAAGTTCACAAGATTCTCGAAAAGAACTTGGCAATAAAAAATCATGTCCACTTTTTTTAAGCTATTGCATAGCTTCTATCGCGGGCCTTGAGCGCGGGGACCGAATCCAGAAATTCCGTAACGAAAAAACCTCACGCTCCCCACTCCGACGGGCACAGCGGTGACACTTTTTAGTTTTGCCATCTATCGATGAATAGCAGAACTTTTACTTTTTTTTTAAATTTAAAAAGAAAAAAAATATATATATTTTATAATAAAAAAAAAACTTAAAATTTATTTTATGCTTTTTTAAAAAAAAATATTAAAGAAAAAAAAAATTCAAAACATTTTTTAAATTTAAAAAGAAAAAAAAAATTATAATATAAAACAACTTTAACATTTTTTTTTATGCTTTTTTTTTTAAAAAAAATTAAAGAAAAAAAAATTAAAAACATTGTTTTTTTTATAATTCTAAATAAAAAACCATTTTTTTTTTTATTGCTTAGTTGATAAAAATGCTATGCAATAGCTTTACCGCGGCAGTCCCCGAGTGCCACACATTTTTTTTTAAATGCCAAATATTACCATATTTATATAAACAAATATAGTAATGCCTCTGTGGCGCGGTGGGAGTGCATCCGACTGCTACGCAAGAGGTCGTGGGTTCGATCCCCACCCAGGATAAAACTTTGTGTGATGAGCACGATGGTTTATTTTGTGTCTGTGTGTTATTTATCTATAATATGTATATATTTAGAAATATATAAGTATATTTAACGATTGTCTCGTTATCAGATAGCTTTGTGTGAGTTGTCCCAAGATATTATTATTACATACTATTAATATTACACCAAAGCCGGGAAAACCTCCTCATGATGTATCGTCAATTAAAGTATAGACCAATCCAATAATGTCCAAGTTATTCGAAAAAATACTTCTCAAAAGACTGAAGCCGATTATTAAAGACATAGACCTAATTCCCAATTACCAGTTTGGGTTCCGAGAAAATTATTCTACCATCGACCAAGTACATAGAATTACAAATATTATAGAAAAAACATTAAAGGACAAAAAAGTCGGCTTAACAATCTTTTTAGACGTAACCCAAGCATTTGATAAAGTTTGGCATATGGACCTTATGTATAATAAACTAGACAAAATGCTACCCAAACAGTTATCAGATATACCCAAATCCTATGGGAATGTTCAGAGTCAGACAAATAGATACATAATCTGAGCTGAAATCTATTAATGCTGGCATACCACAAGGTAGTGTTTAAGATCCGGTCCTGTACTTATTATACACTTGTGATATCCCAAAAATATACAACAGTAGGTGCTCTTGCAACCTTTGCAGATGATACAGCCATCATGGCTGTAGGGGCATGGTAGGGCATGTACAACCACTGTTTTACCTCCTTAGGGGATGAATTTTCAAAAATCTCATTTTATCGGATTGTATTGTCAACGTTTCTTGATAAGTGTGCGAAGTTTCATTTAAATACGACCTTCTGAAGTGGATGAAAAACACGTTCAAAGATTCCGTTACACACTAACATACCTACATACTAACATACGCATAAAGTTAACAAAAGAGTATTAAAAAGGTTTTATACTACCTTAATTGACATATCTTCTAACCGATCACCATGTAATTATAACCTCATTTGAGACATCAAGAAAAATATAAATAAAAAAGCTTTTTTACAAAAAAATAAAAACCGACTTTATAAATCAATTTATGGTAACTCAAAAAATAATATATGAACAACAACAAAAAATAGGTGTGCCTTTAATATTTAAAGAGTTCCCTCGATTTCTCCAAGATCTCATCATCAGATCCAAATTTTGCTGACAATGGGACCAGTCTGGAAGTATACCCTTTCTAATACAAAAAGATTTTTTCAAATCGGTTCAGCCGTCTACGAGTAAGCTGGTAACAAACATTAAAAACAAAAAAAATACAGTCGAATTGAAAACAACCTCCTTTTTGAAGTCGGTTAAAAAGTGTATTTGTATGTGATTTAGTCAAATATATAAGTGTAAAGGTAGGTAATAAACTACAACCAATAAACATTAATAAAATGCCGGAAATATAAAATAAAATACATATTTTTTAAGTATCCAAACTTTCGGCATGACCCTCGCATCGTATATTCGTTTTATATAATACCAGCTTTCGCCCGCGGCCCGCCTGATGTCGGTTATTCCGACAAAAGCTAACGTATATCCTTCTCCAGGTCTCGAACTACTCTAAACCAAATTTTATTTACATCGATTGAGCGGTTTAAGCGTGGAAATGTCAAAATTCTGAACGAAACACGTGTTACCTACGCGTGTTGTGTCTTTATATACAACCACAAAACCAAATACTAATTTTCACAGATATAACTTCAAAACTGACCGAGTTTCATACCAACTTACGACTCCTGTTTTACCCTCTTAGGCGTTGCTTTTCCAAAAGAAGGTCATTCCATGTCAAAACACCTGGTAATGTCTCTCGGTATAAATGTTTCTCTAGGTGCCGAAAGACAAAAACCACAACAACAAAATTAGTTTTTTTGTTTTTAGGTAGCTCCAATTGTAAAAATGCAATCACTAGGTACAACTACAAATGAATATTTTTTTAAATTTTAATCTATAAAGGTACCTAATTAGCTACAATGCAAACCTTTATACCATAGACACAAACCATATTAAAATGCCCACACTATAAAATTTTCTTCTATTTTTCTGTTTTTTGCACAGTTAATGCAAATAGCGTTGATTTTTGAGTTCACTACATCCATCAGCTCCATTACATGATTTGATAAAGGCCAAGAATCAGGTATCGAACACGGTACTTAAATTAGATCGCAATCCGCAATATTAATTATTGAATAGTTCCACTGGTCATCTGTGGTCTTCGTCATCAGTTCTATTTCACTCAATGGTGTGGTTTTTAGGAGTAAAAGCACAAATTACAACAAAATATACCCATTACTAAAAGTGTGCATTTAAGAGTTCCCTCGATTTCTCCAAGATCTAATCATCAGATCCGAACTTTGATGACAATGGGATCATCTGGAAGTATACCCTTATAAACACAAAAATATTTTTTCAAATAGGTCCAGCCATCTGCACGTAATCGGATAACAAACATTAAAAAAAAATACTATCGAATTGAGAACCTCCTCCTTTTTGAAGTCGGTTGAAAATAATATAGAACAACAAAAAATAAATAAACATTTTGAAGTCGGTGCCATGAAATAGTAGTTTTTCTATTATGAAATTATATATACGGTCTTAATCGGTTCAACCTTTGATGGGCTGTAAATTTTAAAGGAGTACAAAGTACACGACTTTTAGTTTAGGTATTGTTAGTTGAGGATATGGACTAAAAAGCTGCAATAAAATTTGGTTGTGGTACATTTTCCCCATCTCCATTGTCAGGCCTAAAGTGGGGGTCTTATCCAATTTTCTTAAAGTTATCCATTTTTTTCTTCTAGAAGATGACAATGTAATTTTTTGATACATATTTGCTATATTTACTTAATAGTGAACGGCGATTATGTGAAAAAATAATCAACTTAATTGATTTATTGACTTAGGAGCTAAGAGTGGCTTAAAAGTAATAAATCAGAAAATAAAAAAAAAATTACATGAATACAATATTTTTTTTTTTTTTTCTGATTTTTACTTATATATTTTTATGTAAGCATCTATGGCATATAGTTTCATGTTAGTTAGGTATAAACTATTCAACTTGCATTGGAGGATTAAAAATTTTATAAATTACGATAGCAAGCTACGAAAATGGGCCATTTTCTAACATTTGGAGCTTGCTAGAATTAAAAATATCACAAAATATATTTAAAAAATTTTGCTGGCTCTTGCCTTTCGGCACCTAGAGGAACATTTATACCGAGTTTCATCAAAATCATAAATCATCGCGCGCCCTCATCAAGTGTTTGAAACGCAATGACCCAAAAGCCAAATACGAAATTTAGCAGATCTAACTTAAAAACTGACGGAGTTTCAAACAAAACTTACAACCACTCTTTTACCCCCCTTTTAGGGGACAAACTTCCAAAAATCTCTTTCTAACGAATGGCTACATTAAGTAAGGAATACGTCCTCGACATTTCAAGTCTTTACGATCAGCGGTTTAGGCTATAAGTTGATCCATAAGTCAGTTAGGAGAAAGAATTTTATATAAATAGATTTGTACGTACTAGCTTTTACCCGCGGCTTCGCTCACGTTAGTCTTTGGACCCCCGATACATTCCCTTAGAGGGTGAATTTTAATTAAAGAATTTGACGTAGGCAATTCATTGTTTGAGCTGTGCCGGTCAGACAGTAGCGGTTGCCATATAAATAGATTATTTATGTACCTATGTATTTAAATTTTATTATACCGGAACCTCAAAATAAGTGAAACGAGTTATTAAAATTATATTTAATAGTTTAATAATACTTATATACGTACTTGGAAATCTTGTTGAAAACGTTATTGCCAGAAAAAAAATCAAAAGACCGACTCTATAAGTGTCATTGTAGCTTAGCAGAGGCCGCCGTTTACTTTGAACATAAAGTTTAATGCATTATATGCATTACAATGCTTAATGCAAACTACTTCACGTCAGGCGGGCCCTGCACGTGTTTGCTTGCCATAATGGTACAATGTGCCATAAAGAGACGATTTTATCAACAATGAAATAAAAAAAAATATTTACGGGTTTGTGGACTTCCATATCATTTATATTGGAATCGTAGCAATAGCTACCTAGTACACATTGTGTCCTAGGATGTTATTCTCTCTCAGAGCTATCGCAGCGACGAAATATCAACTTCGTTAAACAGAAATTGACGAGTCATCGCTGTGACAGGCCACATTGTGTTAAGATAAGATAGCAATGCTGATCGATGGCGTCGGCAAGAAAGATACTTAGGTAGTTAATTGATTAGCTAGATGTATATATTAAAGTTAGCTTAATAGTAACAAAATTACTCACATGTGTTGTCGTTGTGACTAAGAGCGTCCAAACCACGAGCGGTAAGGTGTCTATATACATTGTCTCTGCAACAAAAGAAATTGAAAATTAGTACACTTCGTACACACATAATCAGGCTTTATAAACTTATCTATCAAGACTGGGGCACCACTCTGAAATAAGGTACAGGCCGTAGGCAGGCCCGTTTGACAGCCGGGCGCCGAACTGCCGACCTGGGTCCTTATTCGACTGGCGCATGCACGGTGCGCTCAAAGATGTTTGCCGCGCATGCGCGTTGATGCATTTCTAAGCGCATATCTCTTTTTACCTTTGTGACAAGATTTTGATAGTTCGCACGGGCTTGCCACGAAAATGGAAAAAAAGAACGTGAATAAGGACCCTGAACTCACTTCTTACTCGAACAATTTAGTTTAGCCGATCGGGTTAACAAATTTAGGTGGGCAAGTATATGAGTGTCAAAACAATCAATAACAAAATTTGTTTTACACAAATCAAGTAATATGTAATAGGCCTTTAAATTATTTGATAAAAAAATTGTCCACAACTGAACATCTTTTCAACCGACTTCGGAGGAGGTTCTTAATTCGTCGGTATGTTTTTTTTTTGTATGTTTGTTCACCGATTACGCAAAGACGGCAGAACTGATTTGAAAAATTGTTATCGTGTTTGAAAGGGTATACTTGGAAATTTGTCCCATTGTCATCAGATCACGATCTGATGATGGGATCCTGGAGAAATCGAGGGAGCTCTTAAAATATTAAACTCACACCTACAGTAATTTTTAGGTATATTTCATAGTGAATTGGTGAAGTGGAACTGATGATGAAGACCACAAATGACGAGCAGACCTATTCAATATTTCACAGTTTGCGATTCAGTTACTTTAATATGGTATTGAGTAGCACTTTACTCTCGTTATATATAACTCCTCAACAATTAACGGCCCTGCATCGGGGTAAGCAATATTTTGTAAAAGGATTTCAGCAGTTGACATAAGCCTATTGTAACTTAAATGAATTACAAACCAACCCACTAAAAAGTGAGAAATAAAAAACTTTTTAACAAAAAAATACTACCTAAAAAACTTTTTTACAAAAAAATATTACCGACTTCTAAAATAAATACAAGGCAACTAAAAAGCAATAAATAATTATTACCTAGAATAACAAAAACAAATTAATCATTTTGAAGTTGGTGCCGAATAAAACATAAAGACTACTATTTCATGGCACTATTTATTGCTTTTTAGTTGCCTTGTATTTATTTTAGAAGTCGGTAATATTCTTTTGTAAAAAAGTTTTTTATAGTATTTCTATTTATCAAAATAAACACTAAAAGTAAATGGTTTTACACATGAAAATTATGACGTCATTTTCATAAATTGCATACAAATCTCTACAGAGCGAATTTTTTTGACGTTTCATAAAAAGATAATCAATTGACTGGACATTCAAATACCCAGTTGTAATCTTTAATTATAAAGTGATTAGGCAAAAAGGTAGGTTAATTTCGTGGATATAAATGTATTATTTTATTATTTTCAGTTAACTTTTGAAGTCGGTTTAATTATTTTAAATTAATTTTGTTTTTTATCATTGTATTTTTAGTTTTTACGTAACAAATAATATTTCTTTATTTAAAACCACAAAGCTAAGTACGGAATTTCACAGCTCTAACTTCAAAACGGTCGGAATTTCGTACCAAACTTGCTACCTCTATTTCACCCAGTAGGGGTTGCTTTTTCAAAAAACGCTGAAATAGGGGTTTCTTTATTTAAAACCGCAAAACTAAATATGAACTTTATACGATCTTACTTCAAAACTGACAGAGTTCTGTTAATATTTCTTTTTGGTTTTATTTTTTTTAAAACACTAATAATAGCAGTTCCTTTTTTAAATTTAACCTTAAGTGACTGAAATAGAAGGTGTAACTTTGTGTGAAACTCCGTCAGTTTTTAGGTTAGATCCGTCAAATCTCGTATTTGGTTTTTCTGTTTAAAAAAAAGAACCACGTATTTCAGTGTTTTTGGAAAATCAACCTTTATGTGGTTACAGTTTTGTATGAAAATACGGAAGATTGGAAAAACTACTGCACGTGCAGCATTTTGATCGAAAGCGAAAATCAATTTCACGGGGGTAAAATCCATCAGGCGATCGATGTCGCGGGCTACAGCTAGTATTTGTGAATAATTATGTGCAGACAAATAATTTTAAAACTTTATTATTGAAAGTTTATATTGACTGTAGGTATAATAATTATAGAAACGTAGTTTAAATCATCTCAGGAGATATTATGGCGTACAAATGCGTGCGCAGACACAAGTGCACTCTCTATTCCCTCACTCATACTTTGATGGGACGGAAATCCGACACGACCGGAGAAAAATCAGGCGCAGGACTGACGCGACGGCTTAACGTGCTCTCCGAGGCACGGAGGGGTGTGACATTTTTCGAAAAATATAGATTTCCCATTAATCGGTTATATTTTACACCCCAAGGTTTATAAAAAAATGATGTACAGAAAATTAAAAATGGGCAACTTGATAATGATAATCTAGTTTGATTACTGAACGGAATGTTTCACTGATCGGGTCAGATTTCGCCCATGATCTCGACCTCAATGATAGCGTAGCTCTCATATAAATCCATTACTTTAACATAAATGTTTTTACAAAGTGAATTTTATGAGATTTTTTTTAAAGTTTCTTATGTATATGGGAAGGTTGTGGCGCTAATGTTTAATAAAACCAGTAGACATGCCTAAAGTTATCCATAAGAACAATAAACTCCAAGAAAGTACAGATCTCAGCGACAAATGACGAAGGACTGTTATGGGGGTAAATCAGTGCGCAATAAATAAACACATGTGAAACACGTGTTTCTTTATTTAACCCTTAAGGGGGTGAAATAGACGTCATAAGTTTGTACGAAACTCCGTCACTTTAGGCGTGTCGATAACTTTAGGCGTGTCTACTGGTTTTATTGTTTGCTTCTGGATTGAATTTCGTTAAAATGGTAGGCAAACTAGTTGTTTCATGTGTGTGTGTGTGTTAAATTAATTATGAAAAGATAGATTTTTATTATTTCACTATACCGGCAGTACCCACAATAATGCGACCCATACTATCATAAACTAGAGACATATATCTATCATTTTACTCTATTTTCCAGTGACCTTTAACACCCTGATATAGACTACAGGGATGACATAACTGCCGAATAATGCAAGACAATATTTACGTATTATTGGTGCCAAGGTGTCAAGCATTTGCCAAATGACATATAGATAGGTACACGAAAGACGCCATTGAATAAAGTCATTATTTAAGAATATTGTTATATTCGCGTGATCGCAAGTCGTTATAACACGGCCTAAAAGCATCATAAGCTTTTTTTATGCGTTTAGTGATCAGTTAATAGCTAGTAAACGCAGTCACAGCGTAGTTATTGATGACAAAATGTTAAAATGATGTAAATAATTTCATGGTCACTGTTTAAGTCATAATCATGCCAATGACAGTGAGTCAAATATTTCGGAATTAATTGAAGTAACTAATCCATAGATTATTGCGACGATTCCGATGTATAGGTACTCTACGCCTGTGATTCGTAAATCTGTGCTTCAGATGAAGTCCGTTACCAAAAACGGGCCTTATTGAGACTAATGACTAAGTAGGTAAAAGAAATATGAACCGTTTTCCGCCTGCAATAGGAGGAGTTTTCAAAAAACCCCTATTTAGTGGCCATATATTTCATTAAACGATAGTAATCTGTCTGTTACATTTTCACGCATAAACCGCTATAACGATGAAATTAAAATATAAGATAAATGATGAAATTTGGTATGGAGATAGTGTGAGACCCGGGAAAGGACATATACGATAGTTTTGATAGATCCACGCGGTCGGAGTTGCGGACAAAACCTAGTACACTATTAAAGTCTTTTCAATTAAAATGTCAAAAAATGGTAGATAACAATTGACTCTTCTATGCTCATAAAAAGGGCATTGCTTTTTAATTTGAGAAATACATGTGTACAACAATAGGTATAGGTATGTAATAATACTTTTTGTCATAATGAATATGTCATGCCAAGACCAATTTATGTCGAAGGGTCGATACTCAAAGTTTTTTAAGAATTTATATTCTTGAACAACTTTCGCACTTTCGAGAAATCTTAAGGGCACATAAGATTTCTCGAAACTTATGTGCCAGTTAGATTTTCCTTCCCGCCAATATGATATCCTTCCTTTCCTCTTCTTACGTAAGCTTCCATAACGCTTCTCAGAATAATAAATGTTAAGTAAGAACTCGGTCTAGCGATTGTACATACATTATTGAGAAGAGAAGAGAGTCAAACAAATCGGAAATATTAAACTACAATCATTATTAAAAGGAATAACATTGAAAAAAAAGGTAAAGAAAGAAGAAAACCATTCGGCATCCAAAATGGAACAGATTTCTAATATTAAATTCAGACCTACGTACGTAAGATTTTACTCCCCTCCCCTCCAAGATAAGGGCATGTAGAAATTTCTTTAACCCTTCCCCTCGGGACCCTTACGTCATTAATGAATGCCCCTTCAGTCGCCGGACCGAAATGACTTACGTCATCTGCATGGCGGTGATATGTGACATTTAAAAAAAAACGATCAATTATCACCAGGCCTCACTGATATCTCGATCGATGATATCGCTATTCTCGCTTTACCACAGAATAGCGATAATCGCAACAGTACATATCGAGAACTGTTATCCGTATTCGGTACGATTATGGTTCGCCAACTGTTACTTATTCAGTACATACGTATACAAACAGTTTTATTATAGAAATCACGATTAATGTCGTTTCAATGTAAGCCGGTTTACTCAAGCACGCACCCGATCTTGAATTACCTAACCTGTCTGCTCAATTACATTTAAAAGAGCATTGGTTATTTGTTTGTGTTTAAAGGTGGAGTACAACACACGTTTTTGTGCAAAATAAAGTAGAAAAGACATAAATTACCTGTCTAGAATCTGAAAATGTCTATTTTCTAAGAACACTATTAGACGAATAATCATTAAGTCAGCAGATCGATGTTCCTTTACGATACCTGACATAGCTAAGAGAGAAAAAGAGATATGGGATATTTTTTAGATTAAAAATTCTAAATAAGAAGGATTGGTTGATTTTAGAAAATTAAATTTAAGTCTATTTTAAAAAAATATTGTTTAATATGCGATACAACCACTTAACATACATACTTAACACTTAACGTACATTTGCATGCTGTTAAGCAGATCATGATGATACTATTGTTTCTAATATAAGATCTGTAACCCTACATACGAACATAGCAAGGTTATAAAAAGCTTCTAAAAATATACGACATTTATTTAGAATACTTCGTATAATACCTATATTCATGGAGTATCCTTTAGAAATAAAATTCGTCGTTTAAAAAAATGTGTCTCTCCATTTACATTTATTCGCAAAACCACAAAATATCTCAAGTGAAAACTGCAAGAACAATAGCTACGAGTAAGTAACGAACTGAAATGTTTCTCAAGATATTCAATAACTAATGTTGACCATTCAGAGAATGTAATAGTGATACTAACAAAATAAAGTTTTCGTTTATAATTACACCAACGACAAAGGCGAAGGCTGCGGTGCGAGGTCATGTAACTGTGTGAGCGGTTTATTATCACTTATACTTACTTCACTATTTAGTAGCGACAATCTGAATGTAGGTGTACAGGCTTACAAGACTTTGTATATAGGTACAGTACACACATGTTATCGGTATTCCATATGATTTGACTGTTGTTTTACGATGTGTCGTGTTTAACTTGTTGTATGGCGGTTTACGAGTGCATTTGCACTTCGCTTTACCTATGTGAAGACCTCACTACAAAATGTCGTTGTGCCAGTTGTCACAGCCGCTGCACTCCTCATTTACACGCGCATTATAATTTGTACTTGGTGATAAAAACAATAATTGTTACTAAAAGTAAACGCATTAGTCACGAACCGACAATTTACACTTACGTTAAAATATTTTTTTTATTGATTTATGTGTATTGGTCATCACTTAAAAACAATTTTGTTGTATGTACAATAATTATTATTATTTATGTCTTCTTTAGGTTCTTTCTGTTGGGTTACAAAAATACCAAGGTTTTGTAATTATTTCAATACATAGGTACACTTACTAATAAAATTCTTGTATTTCAAATTCGATTATAGGTAATTAATAACACAAATATTTAAAAGTTTTGTACGCTGTTTATTATTCTGCTTTAATCGTGACGACATATCATGGTAGGCACGCTGTTTTGAAACTACAGTAGTTATTAGATCCAAAACTCTACTGAAATATGGTTTATAATATAACATATATAGGTAGGTAAATGTTTGTTGATCACGTATAAGTTTACTGGATGAGTCCACTCTGTATATTCTCAATAAAATGGGTTAGGTAATTGAAATATAGGTAAAATGTGCCAGTAGTGAAGTTTCTTCAGAACACTATTTTTATTGGTATCCCTTTGAATTCTAGTCAGGTATTTAACATTATATTTGCAGATTACCATGTCCAGCAAGATATATTTTTGCATAGAGTTACCTCAGGAAAATGTTAACCCTTTGCCGCTGCAATGTGCAGTAGAAAGGTAGGTAGGTAGGTATTGACAAATTTAAGGTTCGTTATTTTCATGTAATACTTAGTTTGAATACGTAATTTTAATTTGGTCAAACTATCGATTAAATAGTATACATTACACAAGGATCTAGATAAAAGTATTTTGGACCACGGAAAATGCAACATTCATGCAATTATCGCTGTCCACTGCAAAAATTTGATGACGTTTTTCTGATATAATATTGTCACACATTAGCAACACACCACATCCATTATGACTCTGCTAGGCCGTACAAGGCTTTTAGATAAAACCCCTAATACCGTTTTCAATTATCGTTAGCCTTGGCACCTTAAAGTACTCGTGACAAACAAGTAGTGTTTTATTATTAACAGATACTTACATATTTTCCGCAAAACTAGAATAACAATTGTTCAAAGTTTAGAATCTACATTGACGAATAGACTGCGACAATCACAAGAAATGTCATGTATATGGATGGGTGGTTCTTTGTAGCGCTTTCACGCAAAAATGACTGAACCGATTTTGATAAAATATTGCAGTAATGTAGTTTGTACATCAGTATAGTTACATAAGCTATAAAAATTAAACAACGTAATCAAAGCCGCGGGAAAATTCTAGTAAGGTATAAAGTTGCGGACAGGGCCTACGATCAGGCTGCTGGTAAGCATTAGCATTGAATTAATTTTTAATCAATATTAACATTTGTGCCAATTGCATAATACCTTTTGTGTGGACTTTAAAGCTAACCTTTTTAAAATAGTTCTAAGTTTAGAAATGACAAAGTAACTAACAGAAAGATCGACAAACAGAGATAGTTTACCTAAACAGTTTTGATTGATCAATTTCAACAGATACTATCTAACAAAAGTATTACGTGCACAAGTGTTTATGAAAAACACAAGAACACTCTTTATTTATTTACTGACATAAAGTTCGGTAGGAGGGCAATCTAAAACTTGAACTATGATTACGGGCAAGACCGACGACGCGAAGGCTTGACATGATCTCATAGACACGGAGAAAACAGACAAGACATAGTACATGGGACAATGGTAAAATTATTGGCCTCACAAATCCCATAATCTGCTCGGTCGTCACAACCTTACCAGTCAAAACCAAAGTTAGTTATAATTATCGCAGACTGACGTCTGCGACAATATAACTGTCCTTCGGTTAACAACACCGGACTCATTCGTACTAACTTATAGGTTAGCATAGATATAAAATATTTTTTCAACTGTGCTATTAGATGTGGTATTGTTAATAGCGGTAGAGCGGAGTCAATGACATGCGCGATAGCCATTATGGTCTATAGGTTATAATCTAAGAGGGTTTAAAGACGTGACTAATTTGCTATATATCGAGTATTGCGTAATACTTCACCGGGTATTAATGACAAGGAGTGAGGTAACCGATATATTTCGATAAACTTCTTTAAGTCGTGACTCTCGTGAGGTAATACAAAGTAAAAAGCACTAAGGTGATGTCATGTAGATACATTAATTCCATTTTTAAACATATTCAAAGTCAAATTAATAAAATTAAGAAGCAATTATTTAATTTTGTATGACGTGTTCTGTTTATACCTCAATTAATTTAACACTGGCATCAACAATAAAGTTGCTAATTAATGGACTTTAAAAAATAAGGAAGCTCCCCTTTTAATTGTTAATTTTTTGTATGTTATTTTATTTTTTCAATGTAGTTCAGATTAAGTATTTCGGGTGAACCGTGAACCGAATGAAATAACTCATCGTTACTGACTGGTGATGTCACTAATCAAAATATTTCTTATATAATATTAGAAGAAACTTTGTGTCACATAATAAATATAATAGCAGTAGTTTTATTGAAAGTGAAAAATCATTAACCAATATCGGTGAATCCGCACTCTCATCAAAATACCTACGTACATCAATCATGATATGCTCACAGTAAATACTTACTGTACCTTACGTCATTCATGACCACAGTAACAAGTCAACATGTGGGTTCGCGTGTACGAATGTGGTATCAAATCGGGCGTAAAATGCGTCCGCGAGTCCATGCGCGCCGGGCGCCCGCTTGCGCCATTCACTTTCACGTCCCGCGTCGCACTCGCTCGCTACCATTTGTACTCCACTTGTGCTGAAAGTGGGCTGCAAACGAACAATGCCTCTACGCAGTTTCTCTCCTCACAAACAATTCCATATCTGATTGTAGTCGCATCTTGTCAACTTCATTCATCAATGAGAACAAAACGTTGAAGCTTTAGTATCACCTATTTACTTTAGACACACTAGAGATTTAAATTATTTCACATCTTTATTTTATCTTTTCATTTAGTTTTCAAAATGTAAAGACTAACATGGTTTGACTAAGTTTAAAACTGGCTATAACGCAATTTACTTTCTTCAAAACTTGTACTTATACTCGTAAGTTATAGCAAAAGACAAGGAGAATGTTTGTGTTGAATATGCAATCAAAAGAAACATTCGCCTTATTCCCTTCATTTCTCTATCTATTGCCTCTTAACGAAGAAAAAATACTTAAAAACCGTTAATCTATTTTCTTTTTTATTATCAAAAAGATAACTAGCAAAAGATTAAAGATCGTTTAACCGGACTGCTCGTTTAAGCTGCGGTGCTTTGATTACAACCGCTGAAAAATGATATTTACACTCACGTACTTATGATTTTTTCTTCCCTTTTGTGATCATGCATTAAATGCAAAGACCGTAGCACGTCTGAAGCAATTAGAATGGGTTATTTAAATACCGAGTAGTAACGTGAAGCGACGACGACGCCAATGTGGTAATTACTTTTATTCGTTTTTCTTTTTCAATTCGTCTCCGTAAATTTTTCAAAAGAGCATGGTACACAAAAAAGTAAAACTTTAATAGCATTACCTTGAGTAAAAAACCATACAATTGACGTGTTAATCCAAAACCTGATTATTTTTTGCACAAATAACAATTTCAGTTTAGCTATTCTGCCGTGGAAATAATTCCCAGAAGAAATGACTCACGATCATCTTCCAAGATGATATATACTCTTGTTCCGTTTCCCACCAATGTTACACTATTACAAAGTTTCTACTTATTTATATAACTCGTTGCTCTGCGTCTTCATTTTTATGATACACTAAGGTATATAGGTACCTAACCAATATATCACAACAGCAATTAATGTTAACATCCTTTGGCTTCAGGTTATCATCTCACAAAAACACCCGCGAGGCAGTCGCGGCACGATCTTATTTATGAATATTTTTAGTAACATTCATTGCATGATATGAAATATGAAAATAGCATGATTTTGGTTCAGGAAGCCAATTCACGTGTTTAAAGCAGTACAGTTGCAGTTAAGTTTGGATTAAAACGGCCATTTTCGTATTTAAGCGTTTTTGAGATCCCAAAGTTACAAGAACTTTGGGATCGATCTCAAAAACGCTTGCGCACCGTACTAGAATGTCGTTATTGCGCTCTCGAGACGGATACTTGACGCAAGCGTATTTGAGATCGATCCCAAAGTTACAAGAATACAAAAATGGCCGTTTTAATCGAAACTTAACTGCAACTGAACTGCAACTGCACTACTTTAAATACGTGGATTTTCCAAATTTCCTTTTTACCAAACCACATCCAAAACAAAACTACTCGTAGGTAAGACTCTCTTTGACTGGAACTATACGGACTGTTGTTAGTCTTGAATTTTAAGTCCTTCCTTTGAACCTCACGCAATCATCCGTACTTACACGACGTGATCGTAAAGCATATCGCGGGTGAAACATAAGGGCATGCAACGCGGCGCGGGCGCCTTGCCCAGTGCCTACAATGAAGGTGCCCTGCTAGATCTCGATAGTCCAACACAAAATTGCATTGGTATTATCGATAATAATCGATTGGAGTGAGTGGCGAGCGTATCATTCCCAACGGTACCCGTAGTAACACTAGCGGTACAATCCAACTGTTTCAACAGCGATAGCGGAATTGCAAGTTTACATTGTTATTGGCCACACATTTACGTCACGCCTTATTCATTATTCAAGTATGTGATATATATGTCAATATATTTAAATACAAAACCTATAATAGCTCTCAAGGTTTTTAGTTTTTCGATTAAGTTTAATTAATGATATGACCCGGATCCTGGTAAACCTAAAAATACAAAAACGACATTCGCCTTTGTGCTGTCTATATATTTTATCTTTTTTGTTTCAGTTATAAATAACTGATAACACCTGCAGTATATTACCTAGGTATAATAATATGTCCTTCTCCGAAGTCGAAAATAAGTTTTGCTGCGCTCACGTAACTAACAGACAAAGTTGCATTCTCGTTTATGGTATACATTCGGATTAAATTAAGTAACATTACTACATTACTTACAGCGGGCCGATTACGAAACCGCAAACATTACCGCTCGGTCCAAAGTGGTCGAACTAAATAACAATACCGAGATACGATAAAATAAGTTGGAACGTTAAAAGCTGTATCTAACCCAACTTGACAGAGACGTGACGGCACATCGTGCATGTATCGATAGCATCTATTAAAGGCGAAAGAGCGGTTAGGTCGGGACCAAGTTCCGGTGATGTCGGCGGACGGCGGCGGCGACCGACGCGCTTTGCCTCCGCGCTAGGAATACTAAACACTTGCATGCCTCGCCGAACAGCCCCCGAGGGACAGGCAAGTAGAGCGACCGCTCGAGGCGCCCTATTATATTACTCGACCCGCACCAGTCACCACTTTGTTCCGCCTAAACTTCATTATCAACATACTTGCTACTGGAAAACTATTGAAAGTTAACGTGCAATAAACCATTCTGTAGCAATTTAATAGTTGTGATTCATTCTGCTCGTTAACAATATGTTATAACATTATTTTTATTTACTTGTTTGCACAACAATATCAATATAAGACAGCTTACAAGTTGATTTCTAAATTTCCCGTGCTATTCTTATATAAATATTTATTTATGATGCTTAAAACTTTACTTAGGTACCTACCTAAATCTAGGTTCCTGGTAGCATCAATTAAGTTACCACGTAATTAATAGTAAACATTTTCGACTTCCGCTGACGATATATAAACATAACGGGATTAACGCGGTCACGTTATTTACCTTCAGATTCCTTGACATTTGGACCAAGTTGAACCGAGCGTGGCTACAAACAGGCCTTTGTTTTCACACTTTGACTGTTTATTTTTTGTGGCCATGCTGTGTGATCGCATTTATTCCCGTTACATGATCGGATTATTGTAGATACTTAAAAGCTTTTTGAGTTTCCAGATGAACTCTTAATCTAGGTAGCTAATAACTTTTTGTACAGAGAGATATTTTTGTAAACATTGCGATCTTCAAACTAGAATTAACCCGCAATTATTTAAATTAAAAGCCTCAATTAATGCAATTCGTGCCCAATCGATAGTTTGACATTATAATAATTACCACTAATTAACTATCAATAAAAAACAAACCATCATAACTGAGGAATGATTAGGAAAAATCTGAGCCACCAAATTATGTAACTACTACTAATATTATTAATGTGAACACTTTACTAAAACATGTAAAGGTGAAAAAAAAATGTATGTTTGACTAAAGGCCCATTAGTCACCCGAATATTTGGCAATAAAGTAACGTTATAAAAACACTAACACGCTCGCTACTGCTACTATAAATGCTGTAACACCTAGTTACGCAAACGAAAAATCTAGATTGAAGATCCAATCGAGAGTTGAGAAATCTGTGACTTCGTGATATTTCTGTCTGTATGAATATTAATATAATCTACTGACTACTTTGATCAGCTTATAATCAAAATAAAGTAGACAGAATATGGAGCTACGTTCTCGCGAATTCTTTCGATTAAAGTAAATTCAATTATTTAAAAAGAGATAAAATTTGATTTGGCTATCGATTGAACCCATTCATATTATGATAGACTCCTCGTGCCTACTAATTTTGCCAGATTTATTCAATTTATTATCAACCGATATTCAGTTGCAACTCAGATAAAAGGTGTAACTCTCTTTTTTAAGTTAATAAAAGTGCCAAAAATAGGCTTTTGTGAAACTTAGGTTAAGTACTTAATCACACTCCGCCGACTGAATGGATTGACGAACATAATGGAATCTACACATGGGAACTGAAATCTACGCGGATGTAAAATTAACACTGGGAACAAACCGGTATTAATCATTTCCTTTAACCATTATTTTGTTTTTATTGTCAAATATCTTTCCTTTCAGAAGTCCTTGCAATGACCTTATAAAGTCAGATTGGTAGTTACATCGTAATTTATAACAATTGTTATCTATTAATCTATTTAAGTACCGTGTCGTGTGGTACGGTTATTAGAAGGAGAACAACAAATTGACGATTTTGGTTTATTAGAAACTTAAATGTCCAGTTAAGTTTATCGCCAGGACAAATCATATCATAGAATTAAATCTTGAACTAGTTAATAGTTCAAAATCACATTCTGCAATTGTCAAACAACAAACCTATATAAGTAAATACAATACAAGCAGATCTCACTAAGGAAATTGTTAAAAACCCACTGACATTCACGTCCGGAAAATCCGCAGGAAACACAATCTTAAGGACACGCGCTGACGGTTACGTATGTCAAACTGACCGTAAACTACATGGAGGTTACAGAAGCTATGGTCGAGGGCGAATTTGTCTATGAATACTTCTTCTACCGACAAGCCTAAGTCGTCGCATCGATCCAAAAACTAATAGTTACATCTTGTTCCTCTGTAATTTGGGCCGTGGGGAATAGACTCATGAGGGTTTTAATAACAAATAATAGAATCAGGGGTCAGATCGATATATCTGCGAGGTTAAGCAATGTTACCACTATCTGTCCATAGATGTGTGACCGTTTTCGAACATTGTCACTCCCCTCCGTACCTCGGAGATCACGTTAAGCTGTCGGCCCTGCGCCTTATCTCTCTCCGGTCGTGTCGGATTTTCGTCCCAATGGACTATGAAAATGAGGGAATAGAGAGTGCACTTGTGTCTGCGCATACACTTGTGCACTATAATATCTCCTGCTTAGTTGACAAGTCTCTAATGTGATAGGCAACCGACATCGGCTAGGAGACCATTACAATAGAATCAGGATGAATTTTACTGATTTAAAAAGTTAAAATATTCAACGTATGCACAGGTACCCCACTATCAACAGGTTCAGTTTTCCCCAACAAAGTATAACTTAAAGCTTCTGTGCCCCAAAGCAATTAACACATCCAAAAACTATCTTCACAGAACACGCTTCTCGTTCCTTAACCTCAGAGATCGTTGATACAATTGATCTGAGCTTTGAAATAACGGGTGTTTCTAATTTACTGGATTTAGTTTAGTTAAACATACAAAAAGTAACTTGAATCAAACGAATATTGACTTATCTAAAAAGAGCTGACTAATAGTCATTTCTTTGTTTTTATCTTTGGAAATTTCAATAGTGGGAACGATCTCACACCGCAATAGGGTATCATCAAAATTCTAAAAAATACTTTTTGTCCTTTTAGATTAGCTACATAAGTCCGAAATAATTAAAAAATAGGTTATTTTTTGTTTAATAATTATTTAAGATCACGTACATACGCACGACATGAATAAATTATTTTGAAGACATATCACAAAATGGCAACTTTAACTATACACAAAACTTTGGTGTTTGCCTCAACAACTGGTTCGTTGCTAATTTTAGATACTCTTCATTATTATTCAATAATGACGGTTTGTCGCTAAATGGGTAATATTAATACCTATTCAGTGCGAATCACACAAATCAAAGGAATTACATCTAAGAAATATTATGTAGGTATATCGAATTATAGTAATTTTAATAGGCATTTCTTGCGAAATACTTTATTAATATAATAATTGCATTTTTAAAAGATAGAGAAATTTGAAGTCCAGACCCACATTTCAAATAAATGTAGAGTCAAGACTTTTTACAAGTCTAGTATCTTGCTCCCTAAGTACCTAAAGAATTTTTGATTTTGGGTAAAACTTTAAAAGCTTTACGCCCGGTTTCTAAAAGGCTAGTTAAAGCTTTATTCGGCTAAAGTTACAATTAAATTCAGGCAAACCAGTTTAGGTTTTTGATGATCAAGTTTGTGCGCTCCGATTTACAAATAACATTTGCTTGCAATCAACGTAATTGAACGCATTAAAACCCTTAACCAACCCAAATGATATTTGATTATACTTTATCTTCTAATATTTCTAAAAATATTAGGGACTGTCTTCACGTAATCGCGGCGATTCCGCTCTACTTTCGTCGGGTAGGCTCCACGAACAAGAGATTATTCCGCCAGCGTATCGCCACGACTTGTAACGAAATCGCCACGTCTCCGCGACGATGGTCGTCAGTTTTTCGAGGCAGGACGCCTGCCCCGGCGAGAACGCGGCAATACACACACGTCGCAACACCGCGATATCATCCTCGTGTGAAGACACGTTCTACGAGAGTGTATAAAAATAGGTGGCATGACGATAACATCGCTGCGGTTCTCTTGCCCGTGGAGACGGTCCCTTACTTTGCAATTTGCACTTAAATTGAAACAAATAAACAATCTTCGCCTTTGGCAGTAAATCACCATTGAATGAATCCAAAATATTAAACAATTAACTCGAAAAACTTCCAAAACACATGATCAATACTTTTTTTAATGTTATCGTACTCAATATTATAAACATAAAACCTGTCAAAATCGACTGTTTTGACAGATTTGACAACTAATTAGTTTATTTTCGCTTTGAAAAACCTTTCGGAAATTCGGCATTAGAAGACATATGCCTCTTTCCAAGCTTAGGCACCTAACAGCCACAATCAGAATCATTTCATGCTAATATAAATCATTATTTATATGACACCATTTAAAAAAGAAATTATTTATTTAAGCATTAAATAACTGTGAGTACGGCAGTTACTTAAGTACATTTATAAACGTTAGGCATTTATATCTTATACATCGACGACTTTATTTATACTAAGCAAAACGCATTTGCAATTTCCGTCTATATCTAAATAATTCATACAAGGAATTGAACAATGATCGATTGAAATATCTAATAGCAGTATTTTATTCAAAGCGAATTATGAGTAATCAAACCATGCATAGCATTTTAATATGCATTTCATTCATACTGCATGCAGGGGCACTTATTTGTTCTGGTGATGTTTTCTAGTTTACTTTGTGTAAAACACTAGAAAAAGTGCCTAGGTATCTACTAAAATCCTGCTATAAATCCGAAATTTGAGGTTGAATATACATATAGAAAACATACCGTGAATTATGTTGTGCACTAAGCTAAGAATTAGAATTCAATGCACCTAAACAAAAATATCGATATAACAAACAAACCCCATCCCCTCAACAAATCTCATTCAGTCTTTGCCAGGCCATAAATCTATAAATAATTGTTATCGTTTATCCAAAAAAAAATTAGATCCGAGATAGAATCAAAAGAGTGATTAAAGTTCTGTAAAATTATTTGCTATTGAATACACCTTCTCCATACCACATACATTAATAATAACTAGGTAATGGGACCTACTATTAGCTCTATGATTTGAATAAATTTCAAGAAATAAAACCCCTCCTTAATCGCCAGAAATGCTGTGAAATTTGCACATTTTACAATTTAATATCCTTCAATAAAGAACGTTAGACCTCAAATCGTGAACCTGAACATAGGTACTAATGAACCATACATAGAATGGAATTCATAAAATATCCCATATTACGTATACGCTGTAACCACATAATGGCAAATGAACTTAAATATTAGCAAATAGCAGAAGCATCGTCGTGTCAACAGAAGAAAGAATTTCTCAGACAATTGGTACTCACTTAATGGGTTGGTAAACTTGGTACCTATGTATACAGTTTCTCACAGGCAATGGGATATTGATGCGTTGTTGCGTGAGAATATGGGATGAGTTAGGACCGTACATTATAGTTGTATTACGGAATGACATAACGGGCCAATGTCGCCGGTCGGGCGACCAGGGACGGCGAACGACGACAGGTGCGCCGGCTCAGTTAATATGGCGCCACCTGCGTCGATACAGCACTCGCATTATTTTAACATTAGGTATAACATTATCGGAAACATTTTAAAGAAATATTGATGCTTACTCAAATTCGAGTAAAGGATATATATAAGGAAAATTTAAACCAATATTAATTAGACCATTTCCAAGATTTTATTAAGCTACAGAGTTTTATGTTTTACTTTCAATTTAATATGTAAATTTATTCTTGCATATTTAATTCAATATTTTTCTTATTTATTCTTCTAACCGTTAATGGCACAAATATAAGTTACTACGCTAGAATGCCTGGAAACACAGAGAACAATCAAGCAATAAAAATACTTAAGCGTGCGTGTTTCACGTAAGAAGTATCCGGTTTTTACACAAAAAACCTTTTAAATCGGTGCCATGTTCGGATATTGTTTCAAAGATTTCAACGCGTGGATAGTTCATGATGTCATTAAGATGGTACTGGTTATTAACAAAATAAAAACACAATAAATAGCAGTGTCTATTTCGAAACGTAGAATAAAAACGAGTTGATCTGCTGCTGATTACAATTACTGTTCGGTGGGAATATATTGCATTAAGAACAAAGGGGCCTTGAAGGAGGCGCTACGCTCGGGTGCAACCTCGTCTACTCATGCTGTGCCTTTGTTGCTATTCTCACTATCCTTCTTAACAATAACCCACGCGAATAATTAATTCAATAGGCCGAGGGCTAATGAACTACTACTATAATGAATTTAATTAACTTTATTCTGGCTCACATACTGCTATGTATCGTATTTAAGTAGAGATGGAATTTTTATGCTTCACTTAAGAATAAATTAAACACTTTCGATTACTTATCATTGACTTAAATTTGCTATTGAGTTCCATTTTTATGAAAGACAGACCAATAAATGTTATTGTCTATGATTTTACACGATTATACCGTGTCACGTGAAATTTATCCTCCTATATCTCTATCTACCTCAAAGTAATTTATTCATTTAGGGTTATTTTTTATTTCGACTATAAATAAAATTAACTGGAGACATAATTAATCGGTTGATAAAGCAGCGCTAATTAAAAGTAATGGAATCGGAGACGGCCGGCTGACAACCAAAAAGTTTTATTTCAAAATAACATATTATCACACTGCTAATAAATGGTCAGTCGTAATAACTCCATGCATTTTCTGAATTAACAATAACATGAAATTGTTAGTGAAGTAAGATTGAAATCATAAATGTAGGTAACAAATAATAACGTATTGATGAAACAGCCAATTAGACGGCTCCTAAAGAATTTGAGTGACAGTTAATCTCTAAAGCCGCTTCGAATGCTGTTGTTTGGTGAACTACCTGGAAGATAGATATATTTATAGAGCCCCAAGCCAAACCTTTGTATAAACAAGGGATATTTCACACCCGATTGATAGCACGTAAAGCAAAGACTAATAAATTGCGGCCAGTCTTAATAATCTATTTATCGATGGCTACTAAAAATACAAATTTTACATAACCTCCATAAAAAATATGTCAATATTCTACCTCAAAGACAAATCCTTCTATAGTTAATTGAGACCGGCTGTTAGAAGCTTTAATCTCCATGGTAACTAGGAAACTTAAAACAATAAAGAAAAATGTCGCAGACGGCACATAGTTTCCAAACAAGTCGTACAATAGTCGGTAGGTACAGAGAAGAGAAAACGTACCTAGCCGTTGCATTGTTGTCTATCTAAATATTCATACATGGTAAACTATGACCAAGGCTGTCGACCACGTCACATGTCAGAGCTGTTTTATTGCCAAATCGAATTAGCTTGAGCATAGTAACATGTGAAAAGAAAGACAAACTTTGGGGAAACCCATAGCCTCCGCAATTTTACAATTCTGACTCATGGTAGAGATAATTTAGTAAAGATATCTTTAATCCTTTTTTATATCAGATGTGGCAAGATTGAGTAAACTAGATAGAGATATCTACGATACTACAAAAACTAAAATATACCTACGCACGTTGCGCACTCTCCCAACGACAATAGGCAAAGATTTCATCTATCACCAGTAAGTGAAAGTCACATAGTCGTAGCAGCTATCAGATCAATGTCGTTAATTAATCAAAGAGATTTTCTAATTG
The DNA here is from genome assembly GCA_945859575.2 of Herminia tarsipennalis. NCBI lineage: Eukaryota > Metazoa > Arthropoda > Insecta > Lepidoptera > Erebidae > Herminia > Herminia tarsipennalis. The sequence continues at coordinate 13,320,374 of OX243840.2, forward strand.
GCCATAAATGGCACAAGTATGCTTTAAATATAACTTTGGAGGAGTTATCAAATATTTTCGAAAAAGTCCGGTTTGGCCACTTAATTTCTGTGAAGCTTAATGACACAGAATGTTAACATACTTTTGGTAAAGGTCGAAAAATTTCAATTCTCATGAACATAACTGATCATTTTATCTGAATAGTTTATGACAGGATACAGAATAAAACGAATATAACTACCCCAGTACAAGGAAAATGAGTTAAAAGAGAAATACGTTTTAATATGAAACAGGTTATGATATTCAGAAGACATTTCGCGTCGTTTTCTGCATGCCAATCAACCCATCTTATAGTTTATAGTCAGCATAAAATAAAGTAATCATCAGCCCACGTATAAACCTAGGATATGTACGGCTATGCAAGTTATCCACATCAACATTATTAAACTTCTATTGCATTAATTTGTTGATTGCATCAGTTGCGCAATGTTAGCGCACCGGATGCAGTAATGGAAAAACAGCTTATCCTAACATGGAAATCTATGTGTAGGGTTATCAATGCACAATTCTTTTGTCTTTCAAGTATATTATTAGAGTGGACTTGATTGCCTTAGTTTCACACCGAGAAAGGACAACACCATGAATAACATTTTTATTTCGAAGTCCTTTAGATCGTCTTCAGAAGCTTATTACGTAATTAAAAGAGCACGTATGTATTAAGTTAATTTCACTTTTCTTTATACTCACGTATTATATATAAATTCGTTCAGTTTTTGCAACTTGTTAAAACATCGCACAAAAAATGTTACACGAATGTTTTGTAAGACTTTCGCTGATTAGGAACTAAAGAGTTAAAAATGATGACGAAATGATATTAAGTACCTACAAGCTTTTGAAACCATAAATAAAAAATAATGTCAGAATATATCTACCGGACATTGCTTGCGCTAAAATGAAAGTTCATTGTGAAGTCAGGTACTTTATAATACTATATTTATTACAATGAACTAGTTATGACTAAGTGCGTGCTAAGTCTAGAATATCTTATGCCAAGGTAATAATACTGCACTTTGATTAGCTTCACCAATAATTATGAAAAATACATTACATTTATTGATGAAGCCAGTTTTGATATTTTGTTAGATGGCATAAGCTAACTGGCTGCATGTTTTAATAGGCAATCTGCTTTTGCCTTACGGTCGACAACCCTGTGTGCAACTTCACGTAAGAGCAATAAAGCCTCTTGCAGTGAAACTTTCTTGTTTTGCAATACTCACAGTGACCAATAAGTTCCAATGTGGAATGTATTTATATAACAACCCCTTATAAGCCCGTTGATACGCTTCTTGAATGTTTTTAAATATTTCTGAGAAAAGGCTTGTTACCGTCCAACATAGAATGAGTTAATGGTTCTGAGTTCATCGAAATGAAAAACACGACTGTAATGTTCTATTTTCCTAACGTGACAAACATTTGTAGTAATTTTAGTTAATTAATTAATGTTTATCTAAAATAGAATGATGTGAGATCTTCAATGACAACAGTCGTTATTTTCATTCCGGTTAACAGTTATGACCAATTAGACTCTTATAAAATTTTAATGAGAGAAAAAAGAAGCTGGTAGTTCTCGTTAATTATTATATAAAGTACGAACAATAAGAGATAGGCAGGCAAGTGAACGTTTCACAGATGTGAGCGAGGTAAAATGAATGTTATTGGAATGAGATCAGAATAGAGTGTGCGAGAATGCGAGCGCGGTCGCGGGGTCGTATCGTGCGAAGTTGCGCTTGCGACACTGCGTGATGCTTATATGTGCTTGTAATAGACGAATATACGTGATATGAGACCAACCTTGAGATCATCGGTGAGTGCAAGATCTGTGGTGTACGGGGCTCATTCCTCCCGGTAGATGCGATCCGCCTTCCCTCGCCGGCAGGCGAACAGCCGTTAGGCAACTCCGTGGAACTCGCCACACAGCGTAGACGGTAATACTTGTTAGCGATACACTTCCGTACTGTATAGCTAAAAACACACCATCACTTAGCACTGCACCTACACTCCAAGGGTCGGAGTTAACCGTTCGTTTAACGGGCACTCGTACGACAAATGAAGTAGCGACAAACGCCGGTCGTTTGAACGTACGACCGAGATGTTGGTCGGACAATGACTGAACGCGGAGTCGCAGGCTTCGGCGCTCGCACAGGTTGCGCGACCCCCTTCGCCCCGCGGTGCGGCTGCCTCCCCCTCCCCCTCCTCGATCCGAGCTGCACCTCACTCAGGAACGCGTTCCCAGCGGCCGAGCTTTTGCCAGCCCTGCTCTATCTACAACACCGTATAGTAAGCTGCAAGGGCGATAAAGCGAGCACCAAACCCGTTCGCCCACTATTGCAAAAAGACAGAGGCACCCATGTAGCTCTTCGCCAGAAAGGTCAGCGATTAGAATACAAGGGCAGTCAAAATTTCGATCGAATTGTCTGAATTTTCAGTCACCCTGTTTTCATATAAACTTATACCTTAAAATATTGGTATTTGTTCATTTTAAGTATACTATCTATACAAAAATTCTGCCTATTCGAATGTTTAGTCTGCTTGCTTTTGTTTCAGAATTAATAGCGTAGCGACAGTTGGTATTGTTGGCATATTGGCATTATTTCTTATTAAAATCTTATAATAGATTTATTTCCACCAGCAAGCTCCTCAAAAGCTTTTACTAACAGACTGATTGTTTCCTCAACTATTATATAGGACACGAAGACGAACGAAATACAAATACTTACAGATTCAATCCCGGCACACATTCCTATTAAGTCTAACTAAAAATACAAAAAGTATAGCTTCTGTGTGGCTATTAACATCCTCGTCGCGGCAAAAGGCGGGCCGCATCGGTGCGGACCTCAATAAGCGTTCTTCGTTTTTTTCTCATCACCAATTACATCTATTTTTATAGGTCCATTGAAAAACACAATCGCAGTAATGGCTCTACAATTCGATTGTCCGGAGAATACGCCTCTGGTGATGTTATTCAAAGGCACACGATAAAAGCAAAATTGAATATAGAATAACGCAAGCGTAGGTAATATGTCATTACACTAACACAAAAAGTTAAACAGCAGACGCGCCTATCTGAGCCTGTGGGCTGTTTTCACTTTTGTATGGATTGGATTTATAACAATTACTAAGTTATTACGATTTAAAGTCGCCTCCTCATCTTATGTTTGAAGAGGACTTATAATAAATGATGTAAATTCAGTTGAATTTATGTTTATCACTGAGATATTGTAGTCCCGCCCCTACCACTCAATGATTAAATGTATTAGACTTAATAGTCAATAGTAAGGGAATACTGATGTCTTTATTTCAAATATTGTTGCGGTTGTCAATTGGTTACATGAGAACCAGAATTAGTTTCTGAAACGGATGAATAAACTCTCACCCAATCTGGGTGTGAGTTTATCCATCATTACATTTATATATAGGAGCGGTCGGGTTGACAGACTCGGTAGTCCCTTAACGACGATTATATTCCATCAATGTAACAAGTAGCTACGATTATTTCAGAAATATATATAAAAATAAAAAATATGTATTTAATTATATTCGCAGTTAAAATAACTGAAAGTAATTCAACAAATTAATACCTACCGCAATAAAGGTAAATTTAAATTGTAAGATAACAGTATGTACTCTTATCTGATGAGCTAGTTAGTTATAATTATACTAATTCCATGTTTTTCAATGTTTTGTGCAGTACTTTTAACAGTACAAGCTTTAATAATTAATGTGTTAAATAACCGAATGTGCGCGTAATGTGATACGTTTACTCTGACCCATATATTAGACATCAACGCGCGCTGTTCCAGAACGGTTTTGCCGTGTGAACGTGTTCAAATGACAACATGTTTTTCCAAGCTGATGTCAGATTTTCTAAGAACCCTAGAAACATAAAGTTATTACACTTGAAGTGGGTATATACAAACATTGTCGCATATAACCACTTTGTTTGTTTCTTCTGTACATTTATTACTCAGTTATATTTCGTTGGCCATAATGCATGCTTTATTACAACGTCAACTATACCTAAAATAATATTACAGTTAATAGCAACACACAGTAAGTTTATTATACTTTACTGATAGGACTTAATATGTTTATTATAATCTCAAAGTTGTATCTTACTTAGGGTGCCTTAACACAAGTTGAATCTTACTTAGGGTACTAGATTTCAACGAATGGTTGTACTCATAATATAAATTTATATAAATGGAACAACTAGATTGTAAACTATGCCATTAAACATTATTATTATTATTATGCCAAAAAAAAGATTTTATCGTGTATTATTTTGTCAAAAAATACTTTTCTGTTATTTTTTCGTGTGTTAACTCCGTCATAGATTCTACCGCATCGAGAACAAGAATAAACAGAGAGAATAGAGACCTACTGAAAACCATACGATATTGTTTCACGACCACCAAACGGAGGATCGAGAGGCCGAGGTCGATGTCCCGAGGTCGATCATTTTCTTTATCCTACTGTAAAATACTAGCAATATAGACCAATAAGCAAATGAGTTTTAGTTTCCAACAGCCTTTAGTACCTTATCAATTGTAAATAGTGCCAATTAAGTACTGCATAATTACATATGAACTTTTAGCTGATGATTTTTTTATTTTGTAAACCAGTTGTAACTTAATATTTCAAAACAAAGTCTATGGTCAAATCTACCTTTAAGTTTGCACACAACTCGTCATCAATTAAATAAAATCAATTAGTAACTATTCAAACCGATTTCCTCCACAGTTGATCACTTACTCCTTCTGATTTTTCAGAGAGGTATGATGTAACATAACCCTATTAAAATATATAATTAAAAGGTCACTTATTCATTTAATCGCTAACCAAACACGTAATCTTAAAATGAACAATTGCTGATAGCCAGGTTGAAATTTGGCGAGTTGCATTTATTTATAGTTATGAGACCTAAGGCAGATCCTCGAAGACTGGTTGAAGCCCAGCCCTAATGCCCGCCTTCCACTTCGAGGAGAATGAGCTTCGTACGGACTTAGTTTAACTCGCAACTGCAACCTTCATAGAAGAGCATCCACTGATTATGAACGAACGGGGCGAAGCAAAAAAGTACAAAAAGTTACAAATGGAAGGGTAAACTCATTTTTCACTGTAGCTTTTTCTTAATGGATGGTGAGGACTATTTTCTCCTTACCGCTCAGCTTTTTACCACCCATTTGGCATTGGAAGGCTCCTACTAAACTGAGTCCTCTTGAGTATGTCTGCTTTTTAGTTTTTCTTTTGATAAAAACTACCCTTACTCGCTCCGAGTAGTTTCTATCAAAGCCGTCCCATAATCAAAAAACCTAGATTGTTAAGTGAAGTTAAGAAATTTTGGATCCGCTACCGTATGAGAAATCATATAATAACGATTTTTTGAAAATTCCACCCGTAAAGGGAGAAAAAGAAAGTTTTTCTTTTAAAGATTTGGTCCCCCATTACTAACAATCCTGTTAACCGCTCCAGCTAAGCTCAATGGCCTGTGTTTGAAGTGGGTCCACGTCGGTAGTATAATGGGTAGGATTCGAACCCGCGACCTCACGATTACGAGACCTGCCTGCTGCCTTAGCCATTAGGCTACCGCCGAATTTTCAAAGAATGTATGGAAGTCCCACCTACGCGGGAGGAGCCACAGAGCACGACTAGTATAGCATAATATTTTAAACACTTAATCGAATCAAATATTTAGGTATACCTACCTAAATATTTGAATCGATAGCCAAATAATAGAAAATATCAACTTTGAAATGACAACAAAATCCGTGTTTGTTCAAGAAAATCCGGTTATGCGAGTTGAATGCACACATAGCTTAAACATAAACGAATTGCACGATTTCTGCGAGAGTTCATGTCGAAATCTGTTCTTATTTTAGATCTCATTATCATCATCAGAATCATCTTCTTATCACCGACATATTTAATCTCAGGATTAGTTTAAATCCAAGGTTTTTGATGTACTATGCCTTACTGTGTCTGACTGGCCTGTTGGTCTAGTGGTTAGTGACCCTGACTGCTAAGCAAGAGGTCGTGGGTTCGATCCCCACCCAGGATAAAACTTTTGATGATGAATACGATGGTTTATTCTGTGTCTGGGTGTAATTTATCTATAATATGTATGTATTTAGAAATATATAAGTATGTTTTAACAGTTGTCTGGTTGCCAAAAGCTCTGCTTAGTTTGGGATCAGATGACGTTGTGTGAGTTGTCCCAAAATATTAGATATTATTGTTTCTATATATCATTATTAAATCCAATAAATTTCAAGGGCGTGTTATGTATAGATTGTTAGATTGAAGTGTCTTAAAAACTCGCCATATAATTCCTTTTACACCAGTTGTACATTAATTTCTTGTCGGAATTCTTCTACATCGACATAATTGTTCCAAACCGTCGTTGGCTACTAGTTATTAAAGGAGATAGATACCTTAGCAACCCGGCGCGGCGGGCTGTAAACTTGAACATTGACCATATTGAGTGGTCTGATATATGCTGTATATTAACAATATTTCATACTATAACAAATCTAAGTAAACATTTGACTTGTGTGAGTTATTTTTTATAACAGTGTAGTGCTAAACAAAGCCATGTTGTGTTTTTAATTTTACATTGGTTCCTAAGCACACATAGCGCCGATAGGTGGTGAAAATAAAAACATTCAATGTTATCAAGTAAACAGGTCTAAACAAAAACTGTATACCTAAATACTCATAAATAAATAGTATTATGCTTCCTAAACATCGTAGTTATTATTTGCGTGTATAACGAAAAAACATATTACCTACAGTTTTGATGTAAATAGTTTTTACAACCGTGCTCATGATTATGCTCGGTTGTACTCTGAGTGCAAAACGTTCTTGTTTCTAATTCCCAAAGGCTTGAATGTTGTAGTAATTTTCTTCGTGGCACCGGTGTGCGGCGTAGCGGTGACCGGATAACGGTCGCCGAGGTACTCACACTCTGAGGGCAGACGCCGACTCCCAGCTACATATTTACACCGAAACTCGACAATAGTTCGTATACAAGACGTTATTATCATAACCCGCGCCAGTGTCACGGTCGGCTCGCCATCGCAATCGTAGTCCGCCATCGCACAAGGTTGCATCGCATACGTATCCGTCTCACACGTAACGTTATGCCATGTCATTTGTAATAAACCGTAATCATATCATTTCCAGATATAATAGCTAATTTGCTTTGTAACTGTATTTTTACAAAGCGAACTGTTAAAAAACAAGCATACCTAATTAATACAGCAAATTACTCCTGATTTTAAAATAATTTAAGTGAATGTACTCGTATATGTTATACAATCACTTAAATTATTTTAAAATCTGTAAGTTGTTCTACTAAGTTAAACATTAAATTATTTTTTCAATGAACAATTTTATAATGTTTAAAATCATTAAGTATATCGATATTGAACAACATTTATGTAATTTGTTGCTGTAGTTGAAGTGTACGAGTTGTTATCGCCTTGGTTTCGATAAGTAAATATATTTTTCACGCAAAAACAACTTTTACTGTCGTGTCTACTTGAGCTGCCATATAAGTAGAGAGGGGTTCTCGAAAAGATTTGGCACATGCGCTGTGGGTGTGATTTCGCCAGACGAGTGCAGCTTTCTCCGTGTGTCGTAACAACGCGAGCGTCCAACTCCTGCGCCTGCGACGACGATTGCCAGCGCCCGCGCCTCGACGCTACGTGACATTTAATAAAATTAACATCCAAATATCAAGGCAAGCGACTTCTCACATATTGGATGTCTTTAAAATCCTACAAACCGGATAATTCTATATATGTTGGAAATGCTAAATAATCTCTGATTCATTTGTTAATGTACGGAGGTGTTTATGAAATAGGAAACTTGTATAATGAGTCTGGTTGATTAAACTGATATGAGAAGTTTTAAAATGGAAATGAAAGACTTATGTATGAGTCAGTATTAATTTAATCCCTATATTCGTCTATATAATAACTGACACAATCTCAAACAAAATTAATTTACTTTTTCAAATAAAGTTCATATTGTGTACCATAAATGCGATAGTAATAACTCAAATAACCAATTTGAGTTTATTGACACCCAGAATAATTTAAATATTTTATAATTCAGCACATACATACATTTTGATGTACGTACATTATTAAGCAAGGAATAATGCATAAACAAAAAAAACATAAAAAAATCGAGTCGGTACTTACTATTTCTTGCATACGTCATATTTTAATAATTTTTCAACCATGTGCCTCACAGTATTACAATCATTATTTATATAATAACACCTATTATTTCCTTTTTACAGATTACCTTTATTTAATCAAAACTATTCTAAATTACATCTATAATCATTATAATACAATATATGCAAAAACAAAAATGGTTATCTGTAAAGTCGGTTTACGATAATTTTACGTAATGACGTCATAAGAAAACATTGATGATACTGTAATAAACAATCCTTAAATAACGTGACATGCTTAGCAACCAATTAATAACGTGACACTTCTTCGTGTGTGCACCCGGTCATTGATTTATAAGACGAACCGTTTAGGTGTCAAAGAGTTCCTCCCCATCGAGGTCAACTGGTGACGTTCCCAGAAGGCTGGCAGCATTGCCACATTAGATGGCAATGCTAATTCTTTGTGCTAAAAAAGGCCAGCCTTCTAGTCACGGGAGGCACTAATGAGATGTCGTGAAATTTCCTTGGGCCCCACGGCCATGCCATAACTCCAAACGGCGCAAATACATAATCCCCAACCAGATTACTGTATTTGCGCCGTTTGAGGTTCTCAGCAGATACAGCAGCAGCACAAGCGTTATTCGCCGTGCTTGGAAGATGTGTAGGTGCTAAGGTACCGACACAAGTTGCATCCCCTACCAAAGGCCGACCCATCCTCCAAGGTAACAAACACATGTCGTCCGACATACACCTTATACCTATATGTTAGAAACCATTATTATTCTTGACACGGCCATGCTGGGTCCCTCTTCACGTTCTTTTTCGAGAGAGCTTCGCTTAGAAACGCATAAAAGCGCATGCGCGGTGCGCTCAAATAGGGCCGTCGCGCATGCGCTTTTATGCATTTTTAAACGAAGCTCTCTATTTACCATTATGACAAGATTTTGATAGTTCGCGCGAGCTTGCCGCGTAGACAAAAATAACGTGAATAAGGACCCTGGTCTCGTTGCTTGTGCTTATTCAGTCTGATAAAAAGTGATAAACAAGCCATTGTTTGCACATTAAAAAAAGCTAAATTGTTATCTTCGAACCGACTAAAGGGATATCATCATGCAATCGTTTCGTAGACATACATGACAGGCATAACACTTACAACACCCCACTTTTTCTTCATAGACATATTATAGGCGCGACTTCTACAGTGATTCGCATAATAAACTTGGTGGAACTTGATTTATCTGACCAATCAGGCCACTTTAGTTTATTAAAGTGACCGCCAAATAACTTTATTGAATTAATAGAACTCATAAACAGAATACATTTATTTATGTCAATGTTAATTGGTAAATAATGTACCTACTACTCAAATGTTAAACGCCTTTGTTCGGGTTTACGCTGAAATTGTAAAAGAAAACAAATGTTTTTTTTTACAAAAAATACCTACTACAAACATAAAAATATAGATAAAAAAAAAAATAACATTTTTAAGTCGGTGACATGAAATTGCAGTTTTTTTTTATTTAACTAAAAAAATAATTTTATCCGCTATGAACAAACCAATGCTATGAGCTACGTTCATGTTCTTTGATAACAGGATGCTATTTAATTTTCTTATCTAAGTACCTAATTTATTTTATAGATGCACATCATCACAGATTTTACAAAACAGGATATGAGTGCATATTTACTTAATAACTTTATATATTATATACTCTGTGCAAAATTAAAACCCCGAGAAGGATTTCCGGTTTAACTTAAAACGTAGTGTAATCTTTTCTATGCATAAGTTGTATCTGACATCATCAACATATCGTGATTTCGTGACTTCTAACTGTACTCGTATGTTACCGGCAACAGCAAAATGCGTGTTAATCTGTAATAAATAAAACAAGTCGGATACATCACGATCAAAGAAATGTTAATAATTGTTAATCATTCGTACATATTGCAAAAATTGTTTAAAAAAACGTTGTGTAATATACAGAGGGCCGTGGGCAGAGTCCTCGGCGCCCGCGTGGGCGAATGGTAGGCAAGTGGCAATCACCAGGCGACACCTAAAACTCTGAATCCGTGTAGGTGTGGAACAAAACCCGCAATGGAAAGCCTTGACAAACAACACGTCATTAGCAATCTACGCCCGATATACTGTTACTTCACTATGTCATTGCGCAGTGTCCTACGAGTTATGAGTAATCGACTTTAAATATGATCATTCATGACAAAATGCTGTACATTTTTTTAAATAAAGTATTTATTAACTACCACATAATTGCATTTGAATATGTTAAGATAAATGGTAGGTAGTTAGTTTAGTCACAGCTTAAGTAAATATATGCTATGATGTCATCTACCTCACAACTGCTTGTTCATACCTACCTATTTCTCTAACCCCGTACTACATATATACACTTAAAAACGTTTTCATCAAATGCCAAGAATTTCAAACCATAAAAGTCAGTCACCTCAAGAGCTAAAACTTTTATAACGGAGTTAAATGACAACACCGCAGTAATACGACACTTACGTAGAGACCGTAATGTACGTATCAAATTGATAAACAGTGGACAACGGACTGGGAACCCTGCCTGACTACTCTAGGCCTCCATAGTACTTACTTGTTGCAGTGTTATAGTCCTAGTACATGCATATAAATATACAAGTTCTTACATAACACTGCGCCTACAAAAGGGCACAACCCATCACATGCCGATGACATCATGACGGTCGACTTACTGTTACATAGAACGTTATACGTGATGAGAATTAAAAAAATGTACGATGTCTGCTGATGCGACTCATGGTCGATGTGCCTTGTGAAAGCCAAGAAAAATGTTAACATATGCCTGCAAGAAATGCAAATTATCGTCGTTAACAAAGTATTTGTGTCCAAACGTTTATAATATAGCAAAAACCAAGTTCGCAACTCGTACGCTTTGCAATTGCAAAGTGTTCGCACCAGGTACATAATTAACAAGTTAAAAGCACTTGCAGCACATTGTTTGGATGCCTCATATTTTAATGTTAATTTTTCAACCACCGCTGTAGGTAAGGATTTATTCGCATGAGCGAGAAGGGCGCGAGCGCAAAAGAACGGTGACACAGCGCTAAAAATAGAGCTTGGCTCGGACTCTGGGCCGGGCGATACAGGCGGCGCCGCGACCAGACCTGTCCCGAACACCCCCGTCCCTCTCGCAAATCCCCGATGATCCCCATCCGCCATCTTGTTGATCCACAGACCGTAGCGGACAACAACTTAGGTCTAGATGGCAAGGACATTGCAGTCAACTCGCGAATACTTTTTCCGGACGAGGTTATGACAACTGCCAGCTTGTAAAAAACAACATAATGTTAAGACGTTGAACTCTAAGGGTGCTTAAATATGCGGTGTGTCTAACACATGAGCATAGGAAATTACATAATAAAAAATATAACCGGTTTATTGCTTCTCTCACTTCAATAAATCCTATGATATTAGGATTCCTCTAATGAACCAGTTTTATATGGTAAAAAATACTATTTATGGGCTATCCTTCCCGCGGTATTTAAATATGAGCTTTAATTGAATATTTAAATGAATGGATTTAAAATTATTTTAAAAATTTAAAACCTAATCAACTAATCCAAATTATAAATAACATACACTTATTATCTAAGCATCTCAACCATTTATTTGTATAAAAGACACAAGGCTCAAATTGAAGCAAGATATTCAGATTTGTATCCAATTACAACAATTTAGGGAATCTGGGACCCTAAATTGTATAAATTCCTCTAGCTATTTACTTTAAAGTAATATAAATGTTCATTTTCATTGAGAACGAAACCCTCCACTCCGTCCAACATACGTCTCCACTTCGTATAAAAAAGAAACATACATCATGCATTACTTTAAGGGTCTATAGACTCTATAGGTAGAAGAATGTTGCGTAAATAGTCAGATGGGTAGGCCGCATGAATTCATCCGTAGCTTGCATTGTTACAAAACCTTTAAAAAATGAACAATGGGCGCTACATCCTATCTTATCATTCAGTGCTGTGGATGTACTAACCTCAGTCTCTAAAGTTATTTATTTTCAAGTCTAAAGATCACTATTTTATTAATTGCAAGACAATCATGTAGTACAAATACACACACGATGGTATCAAGTCAATTTTCGATATAATATAGACCAAGTATCATCATTATCATCATCATTTTCCTGCCCTTCATCCTTATTATTTTGGTCGACGCAATATATAATTTTCAATAATAACAATATATTTTAAAATTATAAAATATACACTGAACGCTTTCAATAAATACGCTGTATTGCTCATATTATTACTAATTTTACATTATTACAGATTTCATTAAACTGAAGTTAATCATGTGAGTACTAGCAAAAAAAATAAAAGAACGATTCTGTGGTTGACCCCGTGCTATGTTCGATTTATATAGCCTACTAGCTGTGCCCCGCGGTGTTACCCGCGGTATATTAGCCTATGTGTTAAGCCAGAGTGTCAGCTAACTCTCTACTAAATTTTATTAAAATCGCTCCAGCCGTTTAGACGTGAAGAAGTAACAAATAAACACACTCACATACTCACAAACTTTCGCCTTTATAATATTAGTGTGTAAAAATATAAATGTTAAAAAATGCCAAGTTCCTAACAGGCTTCGCTATTATAAGAAGTTACTGAAATCAAAGGGTTTTGAAGCACTTAAAATCAAATCATTATTAATTTGCGTCGTGCATAACGTATTCGTAGATATTTCGGTTTAATTAAATGGTTTATTGATATGATAACATCACTGTGCAACAAACATTTATTTTTTCTTTTACTCAAACAAATTTATTGTAGCTGTAAACTATGAGGTGGTAGTATTCATTTACCTTATATAAAAAGTGACACGCACTTTTTATTTATGGTGAATGAATACTACACGTACCTACATTTTTTTGTATTCAAAACATAAATTTCAGCAAAATGCAGTATTTTCTTGATTTAAAAACCTAAAATTGAACAAAAGAAGAGGTTTATTAAAACTTATTTCATGTTTTTTGTAGGACCTTCCAGGTAGCTATCCAGCACTAATCAACGAGCATGGGGGGGGGGGTTCCTTGATAGGTATCTCTTTTCAAACGACTCTACATCTTGATACTAGTGTTGTCTAGGCTCCGTAGGGATCCGGTGCGGGGTCCATGACTCAGTGGCGACCGAGACAAAACGAGATATTTGTGAGGTTAAGCAACGTTACCACTGTTAGTCCATAGATGGGTGACTGTTTTCGAATATTTTGAAACCCCTTCGTGCTCGGAGAGCACGTTAAGCCGTCGGCGCCTAATCTCTCTTCGGTCGTGTCGGATTTCCCGTCCAATCGGACTACGAGAGTGAGAGAATAGAGAGTGCACTTGTGTCTGCGCATACACTCGTGCACTATACTATCTCCCGCGTAGTTGGCTAGTCCCTAATGAGATTGGCCACCGTAACCAAAATCGGTTAGGAGACAATTATTTTATTATCTAGGCTCGTCGCTTACTGGATCTATATTTTCGTAAAAATATAAATCCAGTAAGATTTCGAAATAATATCTTGGTTTATTAATATGATGACTTAGGACATAAAAATTCCGAAAGCAATCTAATACTAAAACTTCAAAACTTCCTCCTACTTGAGATTATCTTATTGTGTAAAAAGAATGTACTGATATCTCATTGGAATGAGGCAGCAACGAAATTAGAGATGATACTTTTGTATATTTAACATGCTAGTAAAGTTTTTTTTAAAACCTTGCATTTTTTTTTCACAGAAATAGCAGTATTATCCTGTGCTGTCTTTGCAAAAGGCATTGCCATATTTTTTCTGTGAAACCCATCTATCTTGAATCAGGTTAAACAACAGAGATATGGTATGGTACCCATTTGAGGCCTTAATTCACGATAAGAAAATTAAAATGTAAGGGATTTTTTTTTTTATTTATTGTGGAATATAGCGAATATAGTTTAGTTAATTTAATCTGAAACACCAAAGATTATGCTTTGGTGTTTCAGTTTAAATTCATTAAACTTAACTTTTATAAAAAAAATGCTGCAGTCCACCCAATAATTAACTGTTCACTAAACAAAGAATGCAGAAAACCTGTCAATTTTAAAAACATTCGATTCTGACGTAATTAATGGTAAATTAAAAAAGTATCAAAACCATATCAAGTTTTCTACTGAAATTTGTTGTGTTGCATAGTAATTTGATACTTGATAAGGCAATTTGGCAAGTATTGTCTTTTTCATATTTTTCTTGGTTGATCTAAACTTAAAATTAGACAGTTCTATGAACTTAGGTACCATTTTTTAACTTTAGCTATGAACTTACCATTTTTTCACATTTATGTTTTTGATGGGATATATAATCAAATGGGTTATGTTAAATGGCGGAAAATCTTACTTTTTTATAATTTTGTGATATGTTAGTCACCCGTCATCTATTGTCCCAATCTTTGTACCCGTATCGGTATACAAATTTAACAATAACAAATGAAAGTTATCTCATACACGACTTTTATAATGTTCGAAAATGGTCGCATTAATAACCTTGTCTTTAATAGCAACCATTAATTACGTTAATGACCATTACAATTTCAATATTTTTTTTACATCCCAAGTCACCTGGAAGTACAAAATGTTTGCTCATCAATATCTTCTAAACGAAAAGAGGCATGTATTCAAATTTAGGATTCGGCAATTAGAAGATAGTCTTACAAGACTCGCGAAATCGCAAATGTGTAGGGCAAATAGATTTTAAGTTATCAGTTATTCAAAAATAGCCCGACATGGTTCATGTAAGATAAGCCACGGTCGGTCACTGTTTTGCAACTTTTTTTCAACTTGGCTGACACACTACCGTGGGTCTAGATCAAAATCCATTCTGTAGTTTTTGGATGCAAGAGCAACAAATATCCATCCATCCATCTTCACAAACTTTCGGATTTATGATATTGTTAATATGGTTGCAAAACTAAAATGGTCGTGAGTCGGGCATCTGTGTCGCCGATGTGGTGGCAGGTGGAGAAAAGGCGTCCTAGAGTGGAGAACCCGTGAGGCCAAATGAAGTGCAGGCAGACCACCAGCCAGATGATGCAACGATAAGAGCAACCGCTGCCAAATGCAAATGACACTGCCGAGTTGGAATCCATTAGAAAGCCATGTTACCAACGGTGTTCAAAACAGTGCTGAAGAAGAAGAATGTCAGTAGCATTTAAATTCATGGGCGTATTCCGGAGGGTTTTGAGGGTCCAAAACCCTCCCCTACCCGAAATTGCAAAAAGGTACTCATTCAGGCCATCATGGATACGGCCATTAGTTAATTAGCTATACATAAAACAATAAATAACGGGAACGCATTTATTTAATATTATAACAACACAAAAAACATCGAATCATGCATTAGCTATTAGTTATTTCAATGAATGGTGTACCATTTTATGGCACAATAGCATATCAATAGTGTTTTTATTTTAAAACTTGATTGCAAAGAATTATGTTATTTAAAATATAGATTTAGTAGCTAGGTCACATCGGTGCACCTCTATATATTTGAGACAACACGATAGTGTTAGACAAGGTCGATAGCAGAACATTTTATGTTTTCCGTATTTACTAAAAAACATTTGTGGCATAGATCCATTACACTATTAACCGTTTAGAACCCAATTATTTTTGAATTACTTAGTACTCACAATAGCATTGTTATGTTTTTACCCGCACCAAAAAATATATTTACTTAGCCAAAGTATAATTAAAATGGTGCTTAGACGTTCTTAATCCGCAAAGGACGCGGCCTCCTGCAGTACAGGAAGGTGATGTCACTGCTTCAACTGGTTTTACTTATTATTCGATTGGTGTTTAACACAGAACCGAATACGTAAATCCGGTCACATATGTTTGTCTCTAAAATTCTTGTGTGTCTATTGATCTTACAAGATAGACGGAAAAAGTAGAAATGCGCGTTCTTATAACTCGTTCTACAGTTTACTTACATAAAGTATTTGCAATGTCTTTCAAATAGCATATATATTTATTGTACGTATATAAGTTCCCATTCAATTCCATTCCATTGTTGGTGGGCGACTTTGGGAAGCGCACGTCGCGATGTTCACGGGCGAAGCGCGCCCTCTCCGCTGCCGGCAGCATTCCTGGAACTTTGTACCGACGTTTGTCCTCCACATAGAAAACATTCTCCTTCGGACGTTACCTTGGTATTTTTTTTTTATTACAGTTGATAAGGCATATTATTACAATTGTTATTTAAATGTTTATAAATCATCCATCATCAATAATTTACAAAATTAAACTCTAAATAATATTTATTAATATAGACGTTGAATACTAATCAGGCACAAGATGACAAAATATAATATTCATCGTCGATACACAAGCGGACCTTGCAAACCTTGTACTAATCTCTTGACCATAACAAAGCAATTAGGTAGACAAGACGTAGCTGTTGCATGCAACCAGTATCAATTACCTATTCATGTAACTGCTACTGGTTATCTGTGATCTTCCACAGACCGTACCGGTAAGGAATTAAAATTAATTGACTTTCAATAATAATATAAGAAGGTCTCCAAAAGAATGAGATCATCCAAAGACCTCGACTGATGACACAAGACGTGATTCAACAATATTCATATATCTTGGAACAGCATTGAAAGATGGCGTAGGTAAGTAAATACAATACGATGATAGAAAAAAACTGCTTAGGTACATTAATTTGCGGTTATGTGCTAAGACTGCATGTAATAAGCCCCTTAATAGCTGCAATGGTCATTCGAAAAAACTTATTAAAGTAATTGCAGTAAAACTGTTCTACTGGACAAAAACGTAAGTATATATATAATTTTGCGGAAAAACAAAGTAGGTGTGGTTTTTTTCATCATGATAAATACTGAATATTATTCACAACCAAAATAAATTAACATTGTAAAGTTTGTGCCAAATAAAACATAACAAACTACAATTGCGTTGTGGCACCAACTTCAAAATGTTTAAGTTTTTTTTCTAAGTAGTTTTATATAATTTTTTTGATGTTAATTTACCTTGGATTAAATTTAATTTTGAAGTCAGTTATATTTTTTTAAATTACAACTAAAAAATAGCAAAAAGT
Source organism: Herminia tarsipennalis (assembly GCA_945859575.2). Classification (NCBI taxonomy): domain Eukaryota; kingdom Metazoa; phylum Arthropoda; class Insecta; order Lepidoptera; family Erebidae; genus Herminia; species Herminia tarsipennalis. Next base: position 13,337,742 of record OX243840.2, read on the forward strand.
CTGTTTTTAAAAATTGATTGAGTACTCTCAATGTAATGGCAGTGTCAACTGATAACGTGAGCGGACCATTATGTACCGTGCTTGCGGTCCGTTTGTTTAAGCATTTAACAAGTGGTGTATGCGGGCTGTGTTGTTCAAATAGTTTAGAGTAGGTGTGGGCTACGAAAGACGGCCCCGTGCTATATCCGCCGGCCGCACTGTTGAAATCGGCGCTTACGCAATGCTCTTCGGACGAACCGGTAACATACTTACATGAAGACCATCCACTTGGACGAGATACATTTCTTATAGTTCCAGTTATGCGTTATCATTTATAAACTTGCTAATTGTCTGAATTTACCTACTGATTTAATTGAGTACCTATTGGACTTCTATGGATAATGAACAGGCAGCAGAGTAACATGAGAAAAATGCCAGTAAAAATGTGGGAATATTAAATGTTGCTGTGCTAAATTCAGTCGTGAATAAAAACAGTAAAATATGTTAAGGAAAACTTAGCTTGTATTATTCACAGCTATAGTCGGTGCACTTTTGCCTACATTAGTAATTCATTAGCAGAAACTTCGAGGCAATCGCACATGACCAAGGTTGTCACAACACAGAAGATAATACACCAACAACAAAACTCAAACAAAGGTCACATTGAGAACTCGTTAAGTTCATCGTCGGATTCTCAACTCGTCCGAAAGCTATTAACTTCGGCCGTAAAACATAAAATAAATCGTTTGGAACATTTCTTAGTTTTATCTCTGTATCGACCTGTTACCAAAAGTTATATTCATATTTTTATGTTAGACTTTATTGCAAAAGATGGACAATATTTTAGTGATCGTTTTTAGGACAATTACTTTCTTTTAATGAAATACAAAATAGGTACCTACGTAGTATAAATTAATGTCTGCAATCTAATCGTTCTTGGTGGCGTTAATAATTCCATATCCTTAATTCATTGGCCAATACGCAAATATTGTCTTAAATTAAAGTAAACATTAATAAAATTTATTGTAACTATCTCAATTGGAGTTCAAACGTTATGTTTGCCGCAGTAGTTACAGTGTACCTATATGTAATGTATAAACCGGAGTGCTGTGAGGTGCAATGGCCGATGCAATCTGTCCGTAATTAGTCTAGTCTACCATAGAAACAGCACAGTGTTGGCGGAGGACAGGCCGAGCGAGATTTCTTCAAGATGAATTCTCACGCGACAGCGGCACTACATCCTTTCTACTCCGCCCACATTTAGCTTATTAAATGATCGCTGATATAGCCAAATATTATCTACATAATTTAATGAAGTTTCTGAGGCAGCATGATCTGCTACTATCTTTTCTACCCCGTTACTATTTATTCGTCAACAACGTTTCTTTCTGGAAAAGTATAATTTACCGCTTTTTATGTAGTTTGCTAAAAATGTGTTTCTATTTTTTTTATTATGTGGGTGTACTGGGTGTACCACACAATAAAATATTTCACAACTGCTTATACTCGTAGCATAAAAAATATTGTGAATCTTTTATACTAAAAGTATAACAATACAATACAACCAGTAACTCAGTAACTGTTCGTTCCACCAGTAGGTACTTACCTAAATAAATTACTGATTTTGGTGGAAGGTTGATTATAAGCTTTGAAAGAAGTTTTTAGTGGGGAGGCTAATGTCACGAGATACAAATAAACCGATCCCATCACTTTTCAACCTCGCTTTTCCGCCAAAGCACCTCAGTGTTTTGAATATTATCAAATGACAATTGTATTGCTGGGTCCTTATTCATTGTCTTTATTTCGTTGTCGTGACAAGCCCATGCGAACTGACGCGGAAGAGAGCTACGCTTAGAAATGCATAAACGCGCATGCGCGCATCTTTGAGCGCACCGCGCATGCGCCAGTTCGCGCGGGCTTCTCACGATAACGAAATAAAGATAGTAAATAAGGACCCTGGCCTAATGATTGGTACAAGGGCAAAATCTAAAGGCAAAGAGTAATGTATTATATTGTCTTTAAATCACTAGTACTAGTTTTGTTATAACAAAAAGAAACAGGCCGCTTTTAAATATAAAGCAGACGGACAAGTCATAGATCTTCTAGATTTAGCAGGCCGGCGCATCAAGCATATCATTGTTACTGCAATAGATACACAACGCTCAATATGGACGTGTATTTTATTTAACCAGCCTTTTTTGTTCATTTTTTAAATTGGCAAAAAAGGAACCCTTACAGTTTCGTCATGTCCGTCTGTCTGTCCGTTCTTAAGTCACAGGCATTTTACTCAAAGATTATCCAATGAATATTGATTAAATTAGGTGAAAGGTGTCTTGAAGTAGCTGCGGTACTTAGTTTGATAGCTAAATAATAAAATAAATATTTTTAAGGGGGCACTCCATACATGTAACAATGTAAGCTGAAAACATTTTTTTTTTGAGCAAACATCTACGTGTAGCACATCATTCTACAGTTTGACAGGTCTCTTTAAAATATTTTAAGATTTCTAATAAACTTTTATTGATTAAGTGAATATTTTTGGAAATAATCGCTCCGAAAGTTGCATAAATTGTGCCCCTTATCTATTGAACCGTGTGACCAAAAAACATGAAAGAAATCAAAAAGGTAGAGGGAGCGGGAGGTAGTTTAACAAATACTTTAAACGAAAATTATTTTGGATATGATCGGATAAACCGTCATTGAGTTATTGCCGTAAATTCATGGAACATACGCACTTCTGCTGGTACAATTATTCAAATCGGATTTTTTCATACAGCAACTGCTCCGGAACCCTATACTGAGCATGATCCGACATCTTCTTCAATCATCTCTTGCCTGGTATTTATTAGAATGTCTTCTGTCTGTGACATCTCGTTTACTTTGTTTATTAAAGGTAGATTACGCGAAACAGGGTTCCGCTATGTCAAAAATGTATATAGAAAACTTAAATATAAGGACACGAAAAAAATTGTGTGACTACCTTAAGAGTTCTTCTAGGAAACGATAAAAATCTTAATCTCAATATGATCCCGTAAATAAATCTTGAAGTTGCGGAAAACAGCAAAAACGAGGATTATGGAGTTCGTAATCTAACATAATGTACGAACGAATATTCGACTTTACTTTGTCCTGAGCAGATGCGCACTGTGAAGTAATAGTTGTGTGCAGAAGAGCGAGGCAGGCGGCCGTGTCGCTGTGTGCCTAGTGCTAAATGAATAAATTCGCTCGGTGGACGGCCCTCCTAACTGATTTCAATAAAAGGAGGACTCGCCATTTATTAATCCCACTAATGTCATAAATACAAAAGTTTGAATGGCGGGATGATGACACTTTGGCGTGGTTGAGTAAGTACGGCTGAACGGATCTGGATGAAATTTGCCACATTTTAGTCTGGAAAATGTACGGTTCTAATGATACAGATATGTTTTAAAAACTTCCCCTCTAACAAAGTCTCGGCCAACAGTTAACATTTTAAATTCTTGTACTTTTTTTTAATTGAAGACGGTTTTTTTTAAAGAATGTTTATTTTGTATTATTTTATAAATAGTAGGTATTCTATAGATACTAGGGTAGGTTGAGTTAAACAGTGTATTAAGATTTAAAATAGTTGCTTATAAATATTGATAGATATAATAAACGATATAAACTTTTGACATATTTATTAGTACAATATCTAATTACGTTAGCACCCATAAATCAGGATGCGACTACGTCCTACATATTTGTATAGAACCTCCATCACCTATAATAATACATACATCACACGCCTGATTGACAGAACTTTACAATATGTTACACGGACACAGTGGGCTCATTATTACTTGTTCAAGATCATACGTGATGAGATCACGTAGCGTCATGATTAACTATGTGAAAATAATTATACAAGGCATTATTACTTGTGGTAGAAATTAATTCCCTTTAATAACTCGCTGATAAATGCCTGATGACACAATAAATTATATTAAACTTAGGTACTGGGTCCTTAATCAGTATATTTTTTTCGTATTCGCGTCAAGATTGCGTTTGTAACTTTCAAAATTTTAGAGAGCTGCGCTTATAATTGCATCGCGCATGCGCGCGGACATCTTTGTGCGCGCCAGTTCGCGCAGGCTTGCCATGAAAACGAAAAAAACCTTAGTGAATAAGGACCCTGGTATTTGCCCGTAACAACGCTTCGCGACAAAGAGCTTCCACCCTAGTGACATAGTACAAAACTATTTATTTATTTAATTTATTGTAGGTATACTCGGTCTAATACTCATTCGTCATTTAGGTTTGAGATGCTGTTTAGTGACAGTCAGCAAAGCTTTTGGGCACGCCAGGTGCTTTTATTCGGTGGTGTGACTGCTATTTTTCAAGAAGTTTTTTTTATTTTTTCATAAAGACAACTCTCGCACTAGCGTACAAGCCCTGTGTCGCAAAAACGTACAAATCATGGACACAAATTACACCCAGATTCGGAACAACGCTTTGTGGATCACACAAAGTGCTGTACCGTGTGGTAATCGAATTCTGTCTTAGCAGTCAGGGCCACTAACCACTAGACCAACGGGCCAGTCAAATGTTTGAATTAGAAACCAATCAGAGTACTAAACATTTTCGGTTTTAACATTTATAGTATCTGTTTAAAATGGAATTACCCTAGTTAAATTATTTATTCAAACTGATTGCTCACAATTTCAAGTCGTATGTACCACATGCCTAAAACGCTTGCGAATCACAAATAATTGTGACCTCCAATTTCTTATTTCGAGTTTAAGTGGACGTTGTGTATATTTATTTTATTAGCTTGTGCATCAGTTGTCTTTTAAAATTAAATCAAATTAATAATGTGAGGATTATCAAGCGACCCAAAATTATAAATATAACACATGCATCGCACCTGAATAAACGTAAGCATCAAGATGGTAGGACCAAGTCTTGGATTTAAAAACTGCATATATGCCGTACCTTGTTGCTACCATTTACTACCTACGCTCAAAATTTAACTACCTCAATATATATTTAGTAATTTAAGAAAATATATGCGGGACCACGAATTTTGTTTAATGTATAAACAAGCTGATAGCCTGCTCAGGGCTTATCCGTCCTTTGCACAAATACTATATCTTATTGCTACTGATTATTGCTTTTTATTATCCCTTGCATGAATCGTTTCAAAAATATCCACCGTAAACAATGGTATTTATTACTTTTTTTATTTATTTTGGTCGAAGGACAGCTTATTTTTAAAATGTTCTATGAATTACCATGTTAATACTTATATGGTTCCAGAATAGATTTAATATATAATTATATCTTACCAAAACATTTTCATGTAAATTGACGCCAAGACGAGTAAGTTTATATTCGTTCACTACTCTAAAAAAGTTATCAGATCTTATGGAAAACCATTGCTTAGCGTCTTCTCTCGGAAACGTGGCGACTCCGTTACGAGTGGTCGCAGACACAGGGCGATTCCATTACGAGTCACGACGAAACGCTAGCGGAATAATCGCTCGTTCTTGGAGACTACCCGACGATAGAAGAGCGGAATGGGCGCGATCTCTCGCCCATTGAGACGGCCCCTAAGATGTATAGATAATTTTTCATGACAAGAAGATCGTCAAAATAGACGTTTGTTTTATTTTAAATCTAGAACTGCGTTTCACATAACAACAACATAACACGTAACATGAATATAATATAACGACTTAAAATGATACAGTAAACACATGCTTCTAATAATCATCACGATTTATAAATAGATATTACTTATAAATATGTATGAGAATAATAAGTCAGTAAAAATAAAACCTATAAATGACATTATTGAATTGTTCCGGGAATTGCAGAGTAATAAACTATCTTTTAAATACATGAATAATACCGATGCCTTTGTGAATAATTGTGTTTTCGGCAGTGGCGTAGCTATCTTGGCACCCGGTGCGAAAGTTGGTGGTGTCACCCCATCGAAAGTAAAAAGCAATAAATGTTATATGATAAACAATATGGAATCATGTAATAACTATTAATATTTACAATATTGAACAAAAAAACAAATAAAAAGTACCATAAAACAATATCTTACAATTAAAATCTCTTCTTTCTAGCTTTTTTTCTGCAAAACTATTTTTTTACATTGAACTAAATATATATCAGGTATCAACCAACTTAAAAAAATGGGAGGAAGTTCTCAATTCATCACAATATTTGTTTTTTTTATACTTAAGTTGCTCGATTTCTCGAAGACTCCTGCGGACCGATTTGGAAAATTATTTTTTGTTTAATAAGGTATACTTTGAATTTGGTCCCATTATCATGCCCCTAATTTAAGGGATATATTATTCTGTTATTTGTGTGCCAGCACCTGATTTCAGCTTTCTATAACTTCTGAAAGTACCTTAACGGTTTTGCTTATTATCAGGCATTGAGTCAGGGACGTAATCTGGGTATTTTAGATCAAATCCTGAAAATTTGAATTTTCTAGCACTTTCAAGACAAAATCTAGGGGCACAAAAATCCAAAAAGCGCTTGGAGAAAAGGTAGGTAGTGCCCTGCGCTTTCGCTGTCTCATATAAACTACTATTGTATTTTAAATTTCACTAAAATATCTAACGACAAGTGTTTGCACTTAAACCTAAATTAAACCTTTCCAAATTAAATAAATCCTAAGCTATTTTCACTTTGAAACTATTATGACGCTAGGAAAAAAAATATTCCTCAGTTAGCTTTCTCATGACCGGTCTAGTCTGAAGTATAACAACATGCGTTTTGCATAAATACCTACATATCTGTACCCACTTCAAATATACCTAGTTAGCCTTCTGCAACTTATTTAGATTTGCAAAAATGTTGTGATTCATTCGAAAACTTAGAAATTTTCGAATTACAACATTTTCATAGAAAACATTAACTAGTATCTACGCAACAGAGACAAATCCAACTAAGCCTCATCATCTGATAGTAATAATATTTTGGGACACCTTACACAACTAAGCAGAGCTTACTATGGAAACCAGACAACTGATAAACAAACCTATATATTTTTAAATACATACATATATATATATTATACTAATGTTATAAGACTGAGAAGAGATGAGAACCGAAGAGTTTGTTTGAACGCGATAATCTCAGGAACTACTAGTCCGAATTGTTTTTTTTTATTGTTGGATATCCCATTTATCGAGGAAGGCTAAAGGCTATATAACAACACGCAATGAAAAATATTGAAAAAATGGGGTAAATTTACGCAGACGAAGTTACGCGGGTCAGCTAGTTATAAATAAAAAACCCTCAGACACAGAATAAATCATCGTGCTCATCACACAAAGTTTTATCCTGGGTGGGGATCAAACCCACGAACTCCGGCTTAGCAGTTAGGGCCACTAACCACTATACCAACAGGCCACATCTATGTTGTAATTGGTTATGGACCTAGTTTACGTAACAGTTAATCAGATATTAGGTTCTCCTTTTAACTACAGCGTAATTAGGTAAAAATATAGCTTCCTTTTATGATCCCGCGCAATTTGTAACGGTGACCATCACTCTGCAATTTACCGTGGGTATCTCCTCATACTCTACGATTACAACGAGCAGGCTACCGTGTTTACTCTTTACATCAAAGAGTTTAATCAACTACTTGTATAAATCCATTGCAAAACATGCGAACTACAAAAAAGCTGTTTAGTGGGTTCCCACTTGCTTCATTATCATTATTTATTTTATTAGATTCTGTCCGATTACACTATCAAAGTTATGATTGTTGAAACAGTAAATAGTCTATTCTTTACTTCATGACCAACTAGTGGGAAAAATCAAGCGGCAATTTAGTATAATTTCTTAGAAACTACGAGGCGCATAACTTTATGTTAGCTTTACATAGCATGCATTTTAAGCATGACATCAGCGTCTTGCGCTTCGCTGCCCCTAACAATAAAATATGAATCCGTTCCGACGCTGTAAAAACTCTTGAAATTAGGCTCAGCTATTAAATACCTATGTTTTACAAACGTTCGTTTTTTACTCATATTACCCACCTATGTATTTCCTCGTGTTGTAGGTACCTACTTTAAATCTTTGCAGATTCCATTCTTCTAATACTAGTAATAATCTCGTCCAGTTCAGCGACCATCATTATTTAAAATACATTCTCTTTTAATATTAAATGTCATTTAAGCCTTGACCTTCTCATCCTTTTTAAACACTCGCTTAATGTTATCCGTATCTCTCAACGGCTATCCTTAAACGCCAATCAGTATGATTATAGTGTTCAATCGAAAACCAATAGTGCATCACGAAAGCAAAAAATAACAAAACTACTAATTGAAGACTATTTATACGCAAACGAATAAATATTTTAATACGGTCGTTACTGGCCGAGCAATCGCATCAGATCTGCATGCACGAGCTATAACAGTCGTCAACATTCCGCATAACAAGACGCCCATTACAGAAGAAAATCACCCTGAGTAGATTCCGCAGCAGCGTTTGACCCGACTCTGGGTGTCTCACAGCTCACAGGCCATGCATTACGATATTTATCTTACATACCAACATTACCAACTTATAACTTGAGCACCTACTAAACGATTTCTTTTTATTTTTGCGCACTTTTTTTTATTTAGCATGTTGAGATAAGATACCATTTCTCAAATTCTTCATATATATCCTTAAAATTGCCCATATGTTTAACCGACATCAAAAAAATATGAGGTTCTCATTCCGCATTTTTAGGTTAACCTAATTACAATAGGTCGAACTGACAATGTAACTACTCAATAATAAATATTTCAAGGGTTGCGATTCAATTGCCCCTGTATGTCTGTATGTTATTATATGAATCGCATAGGTATAATTAAATAAAGTTGGTAATATTATATGCTGATTTTATTAAGAAGCATATTTATTTTCTTATGTAGGAATATAGTAAGGTTGCAGGATGACAGCATAGTAGCATCAGCTTTTTTAATGACATTAATAAAGTGTGGTTACAAGAATGATAAATCGCCACGACCGCACGATTCCTAGTCAAGTCAAAGCTGATGATGTCACCAAAGCAAATGCATCGAAGTCACAAGGTTGAGAGAAGTAAATAAGAAATGCTTTGATTAAACACAGCACACGATTGCGGTCTGTACATAAGTGTGTGAAGGACCTCGACCGCTATTTCGTGAGCTTGTCGCCAGTTCAAACAAAATTAAACTAGACGAGCGACGTGGACTTGCAACTGAATATGAATTAAAGATACCTAATAACTTGCCTGTTACCTACTCGTGTACTTTTTTAGTTTGCAATTATAACTAAATTCAATTAAACAATTAGTCACAAATAAATATTGGAAAATGGTAAAAAATTCATAGTTTAATTAGTGCTTATCTACTTACGTTACAGTGGAAATTCCGGGCACAGTAATGTCTACATCATTTTATAAAAGTCTGTTGGAAAATTACCTTTGTTCTAGAAATTATATAAAGGTACCTAAACAAAAGCGAAGGTACTGATTCATTAATTTACTCATACTCAGCCAAAACTCCTGCACCAAAAAAATCTGTGATATTGCAAAATGTTTTTTTTTTAAATTAAAGTCCTGGTTTATTACATGCCTGGAGATAAAATATGACAGGACAATAATATTGGTTACACCTGCTGAAACAACCATTTACACAATAAATAAAATTTAATTGATTTGATTTGAACACGAAACGATTTCAAAACCAAAGCTAGTTTATTTATACATGGTTTGAGGAAAATCAAAATGAAGTCTTCTTTTAGTAAAATATTGTATCTACAACAAGTATTTAAGGTAGCTGCCCTAGGTCTGGCATCGCCGTGGAACACCCTGTTTATGACACTAATGATAAATTAGTTTGATTCCGTCTTTATACATAATTATCAATAAGAATAAAATCAGTAAGAAAAGAAAATAAACATGATTTTATTTAAAACGTAATGATGACACGTCTTTACAATAAACATCATAGTTAATGTTAAGAAGTTTCATCATTGCATTTTTGCATCAATGAATATGTGAACAGGCATTATACTTGTATTTTGCTATTTTATTGTTAATACATACTTTGATCATGATAATTTTACAGGTTATTCTGGCATGTAGATACATATAGTAATAACTAATACAATATAATATAATACAAGCCTTATGGAACTTAATGAAGCCGTTATGTATAATTTTATATTGATTTTTTTTTTAATTATAAATAATATTATTATTATTTAACAACTTAATGCACTATTTAATAGATATGCAGGATTTAGAATAATATACAAAATAACCCCTAGCTCTTGGGTTCTTTACTGTCCAAAAATTAACTTCGCAATATATTTTTTGAAAATATAAATAAAAATTACCACCTACCACCTACTTTTGCCACACATCCATTTATTACCCATCTGTGAGACCCCGGCATAAAATCGTTCGTAATTCTTTGTAAGGTTTAGGGGCTAAACTTCACAATAAACAATGATTTTACTCCAGTAAAATAGTCTGTAGGTAGTAAAGGTCATCGTCACCCCAAAACAAGTGGTAGGTGATTAAATACAAAACTGATATTACAAAGTTATTTAGTGTTATGTAAAGAAGCCACGAGGTTATTAGTATTTTACAAATCATCCTGTATAATCAGAAGGACATCATCTCTATATTTGAGCATGTTTCTCTAAACATATTATCGTGCACAAAACTGTTGCTCCGTACCCACGTAATACTGTTTCTTGCATAAGTTTTTTTTTTACAAAGCATAGTTTTGAAGTCAAAACAACAGCTTATAACAACAAGTGTAACTTTGTGGATGTACAACATAAATACCATTTTAAATGCGCTGCCAGTCAATAGCGTGGTTAATTGTACGCCATTTACCTACTTAAATCTTGTAACATTTGCATTCAACCTTTTCTCATAACTTTCACATGTACATCTGCCAGTGTTATTCTTCTTTAGCAAAACAAATTTATGGCTTTACTTGTGAAAACCAAACGAACGGGTTTTAATAATTGTGAAAGACAATTACCTACAAAATTGCCTAATTGAACTACTTGTCTTTGCCGAAACACTAATAATCCAATTGCATAAACCTTTGAGAGACCAGTTTTTGTAAACTTTAAACTTAATAGAGTTCATTGATCGCATGTTTGAGCAGATGTTACAAGTTTTGTGCTGAAGTTGCGGACTGCTGACTAAACAACGCGCGGCTGACCGTGTCACTTTGTCGCGCCTTCTGCCCCTAATCGCCTGCTCCACTTGAATTGACTTACTGTGGATTGCAATAATAAAACCACGACGCACAAGTTACAACTTCATGGACGCACTTTATCGGAACGTATTTGTGTCATACGAACACTTCAAAATGTTCGTCTTTATTCACGTTCAGTCAATAACAATTGAGATTTATGGTTGCCGTTAACTTTTTGCCCTGACCTGTTCTTTACATACAGTCCATGGCTGTTTATTCACTCATAATATATGCTCATTGTACAAATAAAAATAATATTATTATGGTCCATCCACTGGCTCAGATTTCAAGAAGCGACGCCGACGGCGTATGCAGCTCAGGCGCGGGTATGATGATTACGTTGGTATGCTCACAATTTCACAAAGCAAAAAATATAAGCGTTGCAAAACCGGAACCTCAAAAATGAAAATAAAAAGCTTGATCATAACGCAATGATTTTATAAATACGAGTACAATCAGGTTTGGTATGAGAAAAGTCTCATTTTAATCAGTAAGTAAGTGTGCAAAATTACACGAGTACAAGTATGTGTATTTCCTTCTAGTTATATAAACTTTTCATAGAAATAGTATGAGGTCATGTTAGGTTCTCTGCCGGTTATTAAGAATAATGACGTCGACTATTAACAAAACCTTTATGGTTCGACACGCTTGAAAACATCAAAAATATTTAGCGACTACAATTACAGCCTCAACTATGTGGTTTCCGATAGGACGCTGATGTTATTACTTTGTTGAAGGTCTCTTAACATAAAGTCTAATGTTCGCCATCTAGTAATTTTATGTGGTTATAAACTAATTAAAGATACGGTTTTTGCTTCACCCGCTAAAAAATAACGTAACTCTACGTTACGATATTTCGAACCATTTGAACAAGAAAAACATAATGAAAATTTTGCTAGGTATATAAAAAAAATAGTAGATATTTTGGGATTTACATACGTAAAAGTCAAGCGCAGTAGATAAGGTTCTGGGGCGCAGAAGATTAGATTGCAGCCAGTCGGCTACCGTCCCTTTCCCTTATATCTATAGGGATGTAATAATAAACATTTTATTCTGCCACAAAGTACAGAGAGTGGAAATAAGGAATTTATAGATACAACTCGGATCTATTTGCATAATATGTTAAACATGCATTTTAAGCTAGGATAACCTGTATCTTAAGAGACAGTGTTCGGCTACAAAACAACGTTAAATGACGAAGAAGGTTGACGAAGTTGTAGATGTATTATTAATATGTTATATATTGTTTTTCGATACGAGAATACAAGATTCATTTTATTGTTGTATCTGCATGCTATTTAATTTTTTGTTTGTAATAAATATACCAAACTACTTCTCATCACACGTTATGCCTTAACCTTGATAACTTCACAAGGTCAAACATATTTATAATTCACGGTAATATAACGAATCGTCAATATAGTTTTCGCATTTAATACATAATAAAAAAAAATGTATGAAAAAATTGTACTATAACGTAGAAGCTACGTAACGTAGAAGAACGGATACTGGATCCGGGAACGGAATCTATCTACATATATTAATGAAATGCAATCCTACACCCACAAACGTATTCACATAAAGGGTACCGATTTAGGCAGTGTTAGTCCTTGCAGGGGGGTGATCAGACGTGTCGCGGGTTTAAGTGAGAATCTTCTATTAAAAAATTAAGATCCCTTACTTTAACAATTTTGGTCTCATGATCTGATCAACCCCTTGCAAGGATTCGACTGACTAAATTGGCACCCCGTATATTTCTTACTAGCTGTCCCGCGCAACTTCATCTGCGTAAATTTTCCCCGTTTTTGCAACATTTCTCATTGTTGCTCCGCTCCTATTAGTAGAAGTGTGATGTTATATAGCCTATAGCCTTCCTCTATAAATGGGCTATCCAACAGTAAAGGAATTTTGCGCGTTCAAACAAACTAACAAACTCTTCAGCTTTATAATATTGGTATAGATAAAATGACACACTCAAACAGTATTAATATTATGTATCAACACACTCTAATATGAAAGCTACAACTAATAATAATTCAACACGACTTTTATTGAAATAGGCCCTGACTGTTTTATTGCTACCTTTTTATATGAAAACCAAACAAGTACAAATTGAAATGAACGCCGATCCACGCAGTTTACAATCATCACAGAGATGTTCGACAACTCTACACATCCTCCACAGTATCTACGTACGTATGAATGTCAACAACAAAATTCTATGACAACATTGACAATCATTAGTTCTTGACCTTTTATTTAAAGGATTATTATTTTTGTCATAACTATTTTTATACACAAACAGAGACAATTAAAATTATAATAGAGATCAGTAGCAACTTCAATCCGATTTTGAAACCATAACCATACAGTCTTGACATATTTAAGAGACATTTAAAATCTCAAGATATTTACACAACCATAATTAGTTTCTATAAAAGAATCAAGTCAAGAATCTGAGCAAGTGCTTAATAGTACCTAAGTACGCTGTATAATCTCGTTTGTTACCAAAGATAGTTTCAAGTCACTGGAAGTACCTACTTATTATTACGTTTAAATATATACGAAAGATATGTAAAAATAAGCACCAAAAGGACGTTCTCTTAAAAGTTTTATTATTAGGTACATCTATCTCTCAGAAACTGTAACCTGGAGTACTTATGTAATAATAATATAAATTTCAGCTTGATATCTCCACGTGTGACTGGAAATAAATTATGTAGGACTAAGAGAAAGACGAACAACACAATGTAAAAAAGACACAAAAACACTCTTAGTATTATTTTTAGAGATCCTCAAAAGAAACAAAAACATCCTATGTTTTTGTTTCTTTTGAGGATCTCTAAAAATAATACTTATAATAAAATAACCCAAAAACACTTTGCGATGATGATATTATTTTTGTACGATAAATAATATAATAGCCGACGGTAAATTAAATCATAATAGCACAAAACTGAGCCATACAAACGACTACTAAAGTTTTTATAGCTCGCCGGTGCTTGATCGGTACCCGTTGAACTCTTTTGTAAGAGAGTAGTGCGCGCGTTACGTCAAACGCCGCCCGGTACTAAATAATGAGTAAAATACCAAATCCGTCACACAACAATAGCGCACTATTGGGAAACTGGACTACGGCCGACAGATCTCCTTCCAAGATTGTCTCACCGGTACTTTAATCAACCGATATAATTTATCTCGACGGAGTACCACGAACTGAACAAGATGCGTATCATGCTTAAGTTCAATAATAATCTATTTCTGCTTGCTCCTGATATAAATCAATACTAGTTTAAGATAGATAGATAAGTCGCGTTAATTTAAATTAGATATTATTTTTGTTGATGTTTTGCAACTTTTAATTTGCTTTGCAAATTAATAGTTATTTTTTAAATATTAGCATATCTATATCTTCTTTACTATAGTATAAAATATAATATATATAATATTTAATATAAATATATAATGTGATTTATACGGCATTAAAGAGGTAAAGTTTTTGAGCTTATAACCTGGAACCTATACTGAACCGATTTAGAAAATTCTACCAATAAAAAGCCACGTTATTTGTGAGTGTCATAAGCTATATAACATCCCGCTACAACCAATAGGAGCGGAGTATCAATTAAAAATGTTGCAAAAACGGGGGAAAATGATGCAAACGAAGTTGCGCGGGTAGAAAGCTACTTTTAAATCAAAATACCTACGTAGATATTAAGACTTACTATAAAAGTCAACTTCTTACAAGACAATAGCACAGAATATTGTACCTAAAGAATTTAACATGCTCGAGTCACGTATACTTATTTTCTTTTACCTTGCAGGCAAAGTGTATCTGGTCAGGTTATGACACAAGTACCTACAAATACTTTATAGGTACGAGTATAATAAAAATACACTTACTCGTACAATAATTAAAATAATATTCAAATTTGTTTATAACATAAATATACGTACTTATTTACTAATAGTTTAAAGAGTGATTTTTCTAGATAAATTAGGTATAGGTATGGATTTTACACTGAAAAGGCACTAATCTAGTCTGACAGGGTCGTGTGAATTACGTAATATTAGTAGTGAGATATTCAGCGAAAGGTCACAGTGTGCGGCGACCGTGACAAGCGGAGGATACCGGGGAAGGTGCGGTCGGAGTAGGGGGGAGGGGGAGATGGTCGGCGACTGACGCACATCATGACACCAGCACCTTATAGTACATGTTTAAAGGAGACAGGAAATCATGACCGACTATTATATTCTTTTAAAATCGTCACTGGAATACTAACTGATTTGACTTTATACCTTGATTCATAGAACGATATTCAGGTTATTAAAAAAAAAAACCATCCGAATAATGTGGCTTAAGAAGTGGGTTTTCTGTTGATTTTACTTCATACCTACAACGTTATACCTACTTAATAATAATTTTAGTAGAATTTGTTCGAAAATTTTGTTACTTCTCATTTGATTAGCTGTTACTCGTAAACTTGTAAAACATCAACCATTTAGCTGGCAGGGGAGGGGGCAAAAAGCTTAATATTTCACAAACGGATCCCTAAATCTAAAAATGAAAAAAAAATATCTTAACAGCCCCGAAACGTTAATAAAAGGCCTATTTAATAGTACCCCACACGATGAGGTAGGTAAGAAAAAAACACATTCCCGCTTTACATAAAGGGGAGGTACACTCAATTTTATTTTTCAAGCCTTTATTCTTTCTCTTTGTCGGCGTCAGTAATATGTGCATCCCTGCAAAATTACATGCCTAGCACTAACAGTCTCTGAGCTAAGCTGCAGACGGACGGACCGCCATGGAAAAACTATAAGGATTCCGTTTTGCCATTTTGGGTAAGGAACCCTAAAAAGGTCGTATAACCCTTCCTTACAGCCTTTTTACGATGATAAATTAATGGCATATTTATGAAAAACGCTAATAAGCTTTCCACGGTTTCAGCCATGAACAATAAATAAATACAATATTCAACTTAGTATTAATTCGTTATTTTCAGTAGGGATCTATGTAGTAGTATAATGAAAGTCAATCAAAATAGTGATTATGAGTTTATGTAGGCAACACTATTTTTAAACAGAGGATTAATAGGTTACAAGAGGTTCAACAGTCGAGTTATTAACGAGTATCACTATAATCTATAACCCGTTATTAAAGGTTGTAGCTATGACAATTCGTGTCTTATTATTTTTATTGCCTTTCAAGATCGCTTTATAGCTAGTCTAGACTCAATGACATGGATCACATTTTGTTATATATTTTTTTATTTTAATACTTAGATTCAAAATTATGTAAGAGACCTAGCATCGAAATCAGAATTTCATCCCACTGGAATATAATACTGAGGCAATAAAGAGTGCACTAGTATTAACGTGCATCTTTGTGCGTTATTATATCTTCTGCGTAATTAGCTAGGTAAGCTCCGGTAAGATCGGCCGCCGTGACCGCAATCGATTACGAGTACATTATTATTACATATAAGGCAACTAGCTTTTGCTCGTTCTGCTCTGAACTAGGATTTTTCGCGTGCTTATCAAATATGACGTGTTAATGTGGTGCGAATTTATTTTGTGTCACTTTGATTTATCACCGAACAAATAGGCCTTTGTTTACGTGAATATAATCAACCTTATTATGTGGCTACTACTTGGAAACACGCATCCTCTCTGAGAAAGGGTACCTAGACTCTTATCTAGACGGATTAGTAAATCTCATATGTCTTAGATTTTTACGTTTTATGACCAACCGCCAAAAAGGCTACCTCCCTTTTTCGAATTGAAGAAGGTTTTGAATCCGCGACATACTACTACCATTGCTCTCAATGTAAAATCTATTTTTTTAACTGATTGAAATAAAAATTTAAGAAATAGCTGAATTCCTATAAGTAAGTATAAGTGTTCTGTGCTTTGAATAGTTGAAAGGAGACTACGGTAACCAATGGTAATACATGATACAAGTTGTTTAAACAGTTAGGCTGCACGTATCTAAATGCGTTATTTATCTAATAGTATTCAATTTAACATCTACGTAAGGGCCGTATTTATACAGTGATTATATGCAAACGGCTATGCCGACCGTGGCATTACCCAGGATATGGCTGCTTCCGTTTCTCTGGCCCACGAGGTAAACTAACTGACTGTTCTAACGGTAACAATCTTAAACCAGTCTCAACCATAGGATGGAATAAAGTTATGATTTTGAAAACAAGTCTACCTTTATGTGAAATACATACCTACCCTAGGAGCCTACTTTATGTATATATATATATATATATATATATATATATATACATATATATATTATATAAAATATTACAACTCTAGATGTATATACGTGGCGTACTCATGCATATTATGTTACGTGGTATGAATTACAAAAGTTTGATAGTAAGGTTTTAGAGTGTTTGTTAATTGATGACGCCTGAAAGTCTAAACACATTTTGATAAATTTTGCACGCAGATGGATAAACATTATTAACACGCAAAAATTTAAGTCGACGCGACGCTACATCATAAACTTGATTTAAAATCTCTCATGACATTTAAATGAAGCTCGAGTTGTCTTTCAAGAAAACAAAAAATGGGAAATTTTGTCACATTTAAGAATAATTTGAGTACCTAATTATAATGAAGACACAAAAATGACATCATGGACTGTAAGTCTTAAAATAACATCTTTATTGTACTAAACTTATGCGATTCACGCCATCTATTGAGAACATATATGAGACAATTTACGCGAAATCCAATGTTGTTACTTTTTATTGTCAGGGTTGTAACTGTTCTACTGGTAAATTGGTACGGAGATAGTGTATACTATCAAAAGAAATGGGTACGATATAATGTTCAAAATGTATTCATGTTTACTTTTTCAACTGAAACTCCGGTGAATTTGCGACAAAAACAATCTCTCATTTAGTTACACGAGAAAATACATAATAATATAATTTTGGATGGTCTGTTTTATTAAATAAGATGCCAATTAAAAGTACCTACTTTTAAGCCTGTATATATTGACTGTTTTTTTTAAACCAGTTAGAAGCCTAACAAAATAAATACTCTGATTTTTTAAACACTGAGTATATTCATTTTAGGACAAAGACAAAGGCCCAATGTAAGTACAAAGGATGTTACAAAAATATAGGTACCTACGTCGTCAAAAAAACTCCACGGGACGGACGACAGAACGGACGAGCAATGCAAACTAATTAAATACGAGTATCAAGCGACTCCAACAATTTGCGAAGACAAATATCGTTTTATCTGACTGTTGAATACGAAAGTATTAGTATTCACGAAGGATGCTGCGGTGGCACTATAGCATTATGAGGCGGACAAGTCGTTGACGAGAGAGGCAGTAAAAAATTGCAAACCTTTATTCAACTTTCTGTAAATTTAGTATGGTAAACAAGTTGAAAAGAGTGAAAATGAGTAAAGCATACATATTATGAGCGATAGCTCATTCGATTCGGAATGAGCATTAAAAAATGTAGGTATTCGTATTATAAAAAATTAGCTTGAGGACAAATGAAATATTTAGTTTTGTGACAATAACATCATAACTATAAATATTTAAGGATCGAAACAAGTATTCTTAAAGAGGAGGCAATTTCCTATAAAAAAGTTGTGACTCCGAAGCTGTACCTCCATTAATTATAGTTTTAATTTAACTCTTTCCGCGCACCCGTTTTACCACAGACGCGGCACCGCGCGGCGGTATCACCCATATTTTTAATTAAAATGCCCATTTCATCATTTTAAAAAGTATAAGTTGTAATCAAAACATTGACGTAGAGACCAGGACTGCGCCATAACCTCACAAAATTTATCACTATCTAAAAAGAGAGCATGCTACTTTGTGGACAATACCTGTTAAAGTCTGTCTGTCGCACGAGTTTTTTCTTTCTTTCACGTTTTGCAGTCAATATTTACTTTTTAATTGAAAGGGATGGCGCAGTCCTGGTCTATACGTCTATGAATCAAAACACTCTAAAGAATATGGTGCTGTGGTAAAAACAAACAAAAACATTTTTACAAAGTTATGCTATTATAAACTTTTAAATTATTTTCAGACTTTTGCTTTTACAAATAGTTCAATAAAAGTTAAAATATATAACATAAAAAAACCTTCCTTGAGCTCGTCTTGTATGTATACATAAGACGATATCATGAAAATCCTCGGACTTGATTTTTCTATAGATCATTCCCAATCGAATGAGCTATCGCTCATATTTATAGGAAATTTTTCACTCATTTTCACGCTTTTCTACCTGTTTACTATACTAATTGTAGGTACCTTTTTTTTGAAAACAAATAAAAAGTGACATTCCTTAAGAATTAATCACGTTACTCATAATTTAAATTCAAGGTGAGTTACATTTACTAAATAAAAACTTTTTTCATTTTATAAGTATAAGTCGTGATTTTTTTCTGGTGTCTTCTATAGTTGCATAGATAAATATATTTTGTAAAATTAACGGCATAAGCAAACAAAGCCGCAGCAAGAAATCACCTGCTGTGCTCACTATTGCTTACAACTCGGTTGCTTATTGCGAATGACATTCAACTCAATAACAGATTTGTTATTGACTTTTCTATGCTATGCTGTTGCCCCCGGCCACCGAGTCCAACGATCTTACTCATTATTGTATTTTTTCGAAGTCTATGGAAACATTTTGAAGTGTGGAAAAATTTTGAAGTGTCTATTTACAAAGACCCAAATGTGAATATTTTGAGCTAAAATGAACTATGCTATTGAAAAACTACTTCCAATATGGGATGAAATTATTCAAGAGAAATTTTGGTAGGGACTTATTTTTGTATAAAAATAATGTCTTCATGATTATTTATAAGTATTACAGACAACAAGCTGTATCTATCTAGCCTGTAGGTATGCAAATATTTGCTGGGAGAGCATCTTTTAAATAAATAACGTCAGATATATACTGGAAGAAATTCATTCGAAAGAGACAAAAAGGCCTAGAATAAATGTAAGTACAATGTTGTGTTGCGCCCGAAGGAACTATGAATTCGTGAGCACGAGGTAAGGCGGTGCAAGGCGCGGCGGAAGCGCGGCGGCCTGCGCTGCTTGGTCGTGAATCCCGCGGATGCTCGGGTTCATTACCCGCGCCCGTTCGATCACGGACCATCCACAATGGGGGCCATACCATACTTGAACGTGGTAAACCACCGTCGTGGAACCGTTCTATAGATACCACCTACTTATATTAAAATTATTTACGATTCTCAGAAGTAGATACTTACTTTTCATTTTAAGTTTAATAGAATTGTCAATGTCGACACACGTATCGTAAAACGGTAATTTCATTCGCCCACATTAAGAACTGAAAAGCGAGATCATTATTTGTCAGACAATATATGTGACATCTAGGTCTTGTAGTGTAGGTGGCAGGATACAGTTAATTTTTATTCGCATGACAATAATTAACTAGGAAGTAACTACGTAACGTAAATACGTAGGCAGGCGCATTTTTTTATATAGGCCACATATTTATGTAGCCGACAGGTAGGTACAATGTCAAGTTATGAATAGTTCAATCGAATGTCCATTGATATTAACTAAGCTATTACTTAATATTATAAAGAGGAAATATTTATTTGTTACGATATGTAATCTGTAGACCTACTGGACTTATATCTCTGAAATTAGGTATTGAAGTATTTCAAAGCTACCGCTGCTAGCTAAAGATATAAATGGGTGGGAGTGTGAGGAACGCTAGTATTTTAAATTTATATAAGTTAATCGAGAAATAATGGTATCACACACCATTAATTTAATGGTCGTGGAAACAGAGATTGTTGTGTCGTGTATTGGGAGCACCATTATGTGGCTTTGCAATTCATCTTTAATGAACTGCGATTTTCCCAAGACGTCATGAGTACCTACCTAGTACCTAAGTACTTATTAGCATCTCATAAGCGTGGTTATTTAAAAAAAACATCACATTTGCCACACGCTTCGAGACGAAATATCACTACTGTCAATGCCTGTAAATCACGAAAGTTTCTAATCAAAAATAGCCTCTGACTGAACAAGGACCCCAATCAACACTCACTAGAAAAACAATGTAAGTTACATTATTATAAGCTACTAGCTGACCTACAAAACTTCGTCTACGTAATTTTTCCCCGTTTTGTCGTAGCGTGATGTTTTATTTTTAATAATCAAACTAGAATTTTCCTATGATTATCGCGTTCAACCAAAGAAACAAACAAACTCTTAAGCTTTATAATATTATTACCTTTGCTTAATTTGTTATTGGATATAATGGACCAAAACATAGAATATGTACAAAAATATATTTAGATGCGCGTTTATTTTTTGAACATACGTACATCTGTGCTATTACTTTGTTACAAAGCAAATAAGGAAATAGATTAAATATTTCAGAACGCTTACAGATCGTAGAAAATTAGAACGATAGCCACATTTTGTAAGAGTTTAGCAACAATTGTGTTTGCATACATTTAAAACTGTTGGTTCAAGTGAACCCATATTACTTCACGTAATATCAGGTGTTTTATTGAGAACATTATAATGTTTGCACATATCTGCATATCGATAGCCCTACTTTCTAATATGTATTTGTATTCAATAAACTTAAACAAACTTCTTCGCTCATCTACGAATTATTGGGAGGCACTTTATAAATTATTTGAATATGGTATTTGTAGGTTTAAACTTACTACACTTATAGCCTCGCCGACGGCTCTACCTTAAACAGGATCGGTGCGATCGGTATGTGTTAATCCATTTTTATGGTCTGTTGGTGAACCAACATTGATCCAACTACGTATAGTTCCTGTAACATTACTTGGTAGTTATCATATTAACAGATAGGAATTACTTAGATTTAGGATAAGTGGTCTCCTAACCGATTTTAGCATATTTCTGTCTGTAAAACCAATTAAGGGAGACTAGTCAACTACGCAGGAAATACCAATTTTTATTATAGTTACACACAGTGTGTGTGTGTGTAGACAGGCACAAGTGCACTCTCTATCTCTATTCCATCACTCGGATAGGCCGATGGGTGTACACAACCCATCGGCCTATCCGAGTAATTAGGTATTTGAATGTCAAAACAATCAATAACAATTAATTATTTGACACTTACCAAGTAATAATATGCCTTTAAATTATCTTAAAAACATATATTCGTGCATAATTTAATATTTTTTTCTATTTATAATCATCAAAATAAATACTAAAAGTAAATGATTTGAAACCAGAACATAATGACGTCACAATGTTAAGTTGCATGCAAATCTCTACAGAACGAAACGTTTTGACATTTTATAAAAAAGATACTGATTTGACTTGACATTCAAATACACAATTGTTTCAAAACTTTTGCGATGTTTACACATATTAGAATACTAGCTGACCCGCGCAACTTCGTTTGCGTCAATTTTCCCCGTTTTTGCATCATTTTTCATTGATGCTCAGCTGCCATTGGTCATAGTGTGATGTTATACAGCCTTCTTCGATAAATGGGCTATCCAACACTAAATAACTAAATATTTTTTTAATTCGTTCCAGTAGTTCCTGAGATTATCGTGTTAAAACAAACAAACCATCAAACAAATAAACAAACAAACAAACTCTTTAGCTTTATAATATCAGTATAGATTATCGTAATTTGTAATGACTGGCCTGTTAGTCTAGTGGTTAGTGACCCTGACTGCTAAGCCGGAGGTCGTGGGTTCGATTCCCACCCAGGATAAAACTTTATGTAATGAGCACGATGCTTTAATGTGTCTGGGTGTTATTTATCTATAATATGTAGGTATGTATTTAGAAATATATAAGTAGGTATGTATATCAGTTGTCTGGTTTCCATAGTACAAGCTGTGCTTAGTTTGGTATCAGATGGCGTTGTGAATTGTCTCAACATCATATTATTATTCATCTTTATCAATTACACGACTGAAAGAAAGGGATATGTTTTTCGCGCGTATTTTGTATGTATTCTTTATTACCTGATATCTCACAATCCACTGAACGGATTTATACAATTAAGACGACGTTAGATTCGTCTTAATCGCCCAAGTGTTCTTAGTTATGTAACGTTTAAAAAAAACATGGCAGCTGTGAGATGTCAAAATAAAGAGGTGTGAAAAAAAGGTGTTTTCAATACTGCAATATGATCAAATTAAAGGGCTCATTTTAAGAATTTCAAAAAGATATAACATGATTATGACTGTAATACTAAAAAAGTTAGTTTGCAACCATTCTTTTTTAAATTTTCAAAACTTGACAATAGCTGTGATAAAAGTTAGTTGTTACATCGGTTACATCTACAACTACTAAAAAACATTAAATAAAAAAATAAATTATAAAAATAAAAAACGCGCCTGCACAGAAAAGATGGAAACAAGATCCTCTACATATTTATATAATTTCATGCAGTCGGAGGCACTTCCCTAAGTTGATCAAGATTCATTAATGCCTTATTTTTTACATTTTTAAAACCATATAAAAACATATAAATTTAAAAATATAAAAAATAGTGTCAGGGATAGGAACCTCCTCACGGTGCGTGCAGTGTCGAGCGTTTCCGCTTTCTGCATGTGACCCTTGATCCAGCTACCTAACGTGAGCCTCTGCAGGTGTTGGTCGAGGCTCTTGGCGATTAGTCCATGGACTGAAACGACTATCGGCACAATGACAGCTGAATCCACATCCCACATGTCAACAATCTCGCGGGCTAAGTCTACATATTTTATTTCTTTATCTTTTTCTGCCTTCACGAGATTATCATCATGTGGGATGGTGATGTCAACAATCATTACGCGCCACTATAATCGATCTACCATCACTATATTAGGTTTATTGGCAACAATAGTCCTGCCAGTGATAAAAGATCGATCTCAGTACAATGTTGCACGGTCATTTTCGAGAACTGGGTCGGGTGCAACCTGTAATACGGTACCTCTGTTTCCACAAGGATGAACTTTAAAGCAAGTTGCTGGTGGACAATTCTGGCTACTTGGTTGTGTCTATGCAAGTATTCACTATTAGCAAGACGAGAACAAATGGAAATAATAGGTCTGAGAGATTCTCCGGGGCGGTGGCATGCCCTACAGATATCAACCGTCCCATCCCTCATGATATATTTCCGGTAGTTATTCGTCTTATTATCTTTATCCATAATTGCAAAGACAAAACCCTCGGTTTTCCTAAATAGGTCCCCGAAAAGTAGCTAGGACACAGCAAAACCCGATAGAAACGTCCATGCAGTCCTTGCTCATCGATACCTCCTTGCGGTCATCAGTACTGAGTATTGCAGGTTTGCGCCAGTTGTCTTCAACCAGACCGAGCAGGGTAAGTCCATTGTTGACGGCCACCACAACACGGTGCATACCCGCGTCCACGTGAAGGAA
This sequence comes from Herminia tarsipennalis, assembly GCA_945859575.2. Lineage (NCBI taxonomy): Eukaryota > Metazoa > Arthropoda > Insecta > Lepidoptera > Erebidae > Herminia > Herminia tarsipennalis. Next base: position 13,362,374 of record OX243840.2, read on the forward strand.
ATATTCCCTCGGGTTGCAAATCTTGCAGATATGGTTCTTGGCATTTATGAAGCCACGGCCTCCACCCTTCCACGGGATGCATTCGTTATGTGATTAGCAGTGAACGGACTCTTCTATCCAGGGTGTCAAGTTCGGTCTGAGTCCATCTGAGTATGCCGAAGTAGTATATAAGCAACCATTACAGGCACGCACCTTGCTTCCACCTAACAAAAGGCTTCTCAGCTCTGTTTTCAGGCGGCCAAAAAAGCGCTCCTGCAATGCTTGGTTCATACCATCCCCACTAAAGCCTGCGACATACCCAGATATAGATAGGTATCGGTTGCGGAGATATAGCCAAGCCGTATGAAATCTGACAGTTGAATCTCATCAGATTCTACAATTCTGCCTCTTTTGACATGCATGACTGCACATTTGTCCACACCAAACTCCATACTAATAGAGTTACTAAAGGTTTCTGTGATCTTTAGTAACGTTGTTAGTTGCGTGTTGATGGGAGCGAGATGTTGAGTGAGAGTTTCAAGTCGTCGATGTTAAAGAGGTGAGATATAACTTGCCTCTCCGCAGCCGATAGCCTAGCTCTAAGCATTCCAGCAAAGCGCTGAGAGGGTTCAGTACTAGACAGAACTATAACGGGCTCAGACTGTCACCCTGAAATGTACCTCACTCGATTTTTACCCGTTCACCATTCCCAAGGGCGCGGCGACACCCTAAATAGACAAGAGCCGTCCTCCACCTAAATCCTGTATGGGGCATACAGGATTTCAGAAAGGTGCATAGAGTTGCATCAACTTTATACAACTCCAGCACCCTCCAGTATGTATGGGGCACCGAGTCAAACGCTTTCTTACTAGTTAATCTAACATGTCACCACGTCCCTTCGGCTACGGCGAACCTGTTGGTTAATGGCCATGTCAACTATAAAGAGCTCTTTAGTGCCCTATGAGAGATTGATATGATGGATTATTTTTACAATATGTAAAGAAATCTTTGCTCTCATGATGTATGTAAAAAGCTAATAGACCGTCGGTAGGTCGGACCAGATGCTGCGCCAAAATGTATTACTGACATAATGATCCGGTCGGCACACGTCCGCAATGTCTATGTCGGGTCGCTCCCAGCCTCTGTAAACCCACGTTTGGTCTTGTTGGAATTCGCCATTCTGGGTATATCGATCCACTATTTTTTAGTAACGTCGAATGCGGTTGGACCATACGAATAAACTTTCTGTTACAGGAAGTCAATGCGCTCTGGCGAGTAGGGCTTTCAGCTACAGGGAATTCTACCCCTGCTACTCGGCTTGTTGCGACAGCCGCGCAGTATAGGATTGAGTATGTTTCACTGAGGTCTTCACTACCATCAAAATAATTTGATAGCAGTGAATCCAAGGCACACACCAGCGCTATATTTCGTTTATGTGTGGGCAAACGGGGAAGAGATGGTCTACTTTCCGGCGATATGGATCAGTATTCCCGAATGGAACATTCCAAGGCGCCATTGTCGTGGGTACTTACGGCTGCAACCTCACTACCATCATCCGACTCCTACTGCCTACATCACATTTGACCTTAAACATGTGCTTGAGGTGGTGAGCTGACGGTAAAGTTACGCCGCATGTCAGAGAGTAGCCGCTCAAGTGGGGCATCATCCAGTAGAAGACATCGTTGGATAGCCCGCACCTGATCCGATAATCGTTGCACCGATACGTTGATATCTGGTTCAAGGGCCTGAAACAAAGCCAGAACACGACTTCGCCACGCAGTGAGGTTGGTTCCCCCCTCTGTAGCCACATAATATGCCCGCATGACGTTGTGTATCTCATGCGGCGCACATCACCACCGATAGCGGGGGTCCTGTTTGAGTCCCAAGCGAGTTGGCGGCCGGCCTCTCCCTCGCCGACGTACTGGTGGTGGCGACGTCGGCGGGGAGAAATACTCGTCGCTCGACGAGCTCGACGCCTCAGCAACCGCTGGTGTTTAACCCTGTGGTTGCGAGGCAGAGCGGGGTTACGACTCCAAGGGGTGGAGGATGTGCATACTGTAGTCGGGCTCTGCTTCGTGTTATCATGGTAGGTCATTGTTAGGTAAGTAAGTACATGTTTTTCGGATATGCGGTCCTGTTTATCGTAGTCTTTTTCAATTTGACGTGCATCATATTTAGATGTATTTCAAATAATACGGCTTGCTGTTACAGGTATTACAAAAAGAATAGAACAAAAATTTCATAAATACTTTTATGAAATTTTTGTTCTATTCTTTTTGTAATACCTATAATATGTAAACTATTTTATAATTTGTTTTAGTACACTGAATGAAATAAATGTAAATTTAATAATATTGTTCTTGAAATTATTTTTTAGCCGTTGACAACTGTCGGTGTGAAATATTTAAAGGTACGAACTTTTTATTTACCCGACGTTTCAATCGAATCGTACCGGTCTTGGTCACGGCCGAGTCGATCCATGAGTTTAAATATTTCACGCAATTGAGTCTCGATAATATTCCAATAAGATAGAAGTAAGTACCTACTCATTATTATCTGTCATGTTCTTCTTTACAATAAATCTGTGAAGTTACTAGTATCCAAAAGGTACATGGCAGTATGAGTAGGTACTTACATGCATAAAAACATCCATGTCAACGGCAATGAAAGTATCTACTACTACCTACTACCTGCATTGTTTAAAATATTTCTTTGTTACTTGACCGACATTCGACATCTCATTTTCTATTGAAACTTATATTCAGGTAAAGTGAAAACGTGTAGGTATTTCAACTAAGATACATAAACAAGCTTAGTATGTAGAAAATAAAAATGTTTGTATGTTTGTCCTCTATTCGTTCCGAAACCATTGCTCAGATTGTGATAAAACTTTTGTAGTGTATTCTGGGGACGGCCGCAAGGGTTCCTGCCTCAAAAAATAAGTCCCAGCGAAGCGTGACCGGGTTCAGCTAGTTCTCCTTAAATATAACTCTAAGCAGAATAGTTAGGCTTATCTTAAACCTACTACTTTTGGTTATAAACTAAGCTATAATAACACTGACACGCAGCTACGTAATTTGAAAACAATATTATACTAGATGACAAACGCAACTACGATTGCGTAAATTTTTCCGCGTAATTAAAAAAAACTACCTTACGACCTATTCTCATGCATACCAAACATTAAAAAAAACAGGCAAGTGCATGTCGTAGGGTTCCGTAGTCCTCCATCCGAATCCGACCGAAGTGGGTTTTATGTTTTTTTGTTTCGTACTACTAACAACGTTATATAAGTATATTTCAAAGGAATCTGTACGAAAAAAATGTTACTTCTCTCTTGGCCTGTTATTACTCGTTAAGTTGTAAAGCCTACTTAGCTGTGACAGTTTTCCATTTAATTTCACTTTTTTAACTACTAGGTACCGTGATTTTTTTCACATACCCAACATCAACCATTTAGCTGGTACACTTGACTCTAACAAAAATTTCCAACGAGCTCAAGCGCGATCAATTAACTTTAGGGGATGAACCAAGGAATGGTCGTCCTACGTAAAAGTAAAAAATTAAATTCAAGAAAACAGCGAATTACATACAAAGATATTCAACATACACTGCAGATTGGTTCGGGAAGCGTTCACAAGATTCTATATGAGCCTTCGCGAGAGGAGGATAATTTCGCGCTGGGTGCAGCACCCAACCCAACCTCACCGAAGCTCAGAAGCAGGCCCGTGTATAGTGGTGCCATGATATGATTCAAAAATTTGAAGCCGGTTCGTCTAGGCGTGTTAACGACATTGTGACAAGTGACAAATCCTGGATTTAGGCAGTCAGCTGTTGAGACAGACTGGCTGTTTCAAAACGAACCAACGCCTACGAAAGTGAAACGATCGAGAAGAGCAGATAAAATTTTGATCGCTTGTTTCTTCACTTTGATGGGGTATCTGGTTTCAATTCCGAGACCAAAGCAGCATCATCGCCGAATGGTATACCACAAAATGAATGCCAGACGTTTTGTCTGCATAGCGACCGAGCACTGGGCTCCGCGGGGTACTGCTTTTTCAGTATATACAAATGTACTCTGTGGCGACACCGATCAGAGTCTTGGGTCACCCTCTTTATAGCCCTGCTCTGGCACCGTGTGACTTCTTTTTATTCCCTAAAATAAAAAACGCGCCAGCAGAGTTCGAGCGGTTTTTTTTTATATTTTAGGCCGTGGAAGCGATGTCTTCGGCGGACTGGAAAAATGTTTCGAAAATTGGTTCAGATGCATGAATCTTTGTATAAAGGCTGGGGAGAGTTCTTTGAAAAGATTTAGGTAATTAAAATATTCTATCCATAGTAGTTACTTTTTTAGTTTCTCAAAACTGTCTGAGTGTCTTACGTATATTAATGAAAACCTAAATAAGTTATTATTAAAAACCTACTAAGGTACAAATTTTGTACGCAACACATGCACTTTGCTTTTAAAGCAATGTCCATTTGTTGCGTGGCGCAATTCCAGGTACCTATGATAAATCTTTACAGATAATATTAGATATAGCCTTGCTTTCCCTGATATTAAGATTTTTCTGATACTTAAAAATCACTACTCGTATTGGGTATACGGACACATAATAAAAGATTTTTGCCCTTTCGTTTATGGTGATAATAGCAATCAAGTGTGGGATGTCAGGGAAATCATACTAAATGCTTAGCGAAGACTGTGGGTAGCGCCTATAAGGTCAGCCTTGCACCCACACACGCCTTTTATGTAGGTATCTCAACACTAAACAACGTTCAATGCTGTATACAATAAGACCAATGTATAAAGTTAACTATAAACCATTCTGTACCTTCGCACATAGCAATAAAACTGAAAGTCGTAGTGCTATGTTTATTGAGTTTAAATTTTATTTAACTTGCTGGAATACGGTTTGCAACATTCACCTTTTCCTAAACAGGCAAGCGGATTTTAGAACGGTCGTTGTGGGCGACAAACGTGAGAGGAGGGAAATACTGTGGTTAATACATTCATATTTTTAATGCTTGGTTATGTCACTTTAGTCAAATGCCTACTTGAATTAAACTGGACAATGGAACTCTTCTTATAACTTAGCGAAATCTTCTGGATATATGGCATCGCATTTCGCCCCCAGAACTCCTATAGGTAAATTTTATGGGAATAATAGAGACGACTTCGAAAACTCAATGTAATTACGTTCTTAAATGCTTTTTGGTCAGATGCTTCTTAAAACAGGCTAATAAAAGGATAAATTAATGACTTACAAGATTAAATTAAATAGGTAATGCCCGCAGCCAGCGAATCAATAAAGTAGCTACGTAAAAGGTACAAATGCAGGGACGCCGACCCCGTGGGTTATTTTATATGCTCTTTGCCGTGGGTTGTCGGAGGCTGCAGCGCACGACAAGTATCTACCTACCTAGGTACCTACGTAAGTATAATTGGCGCAGAGCACCCTTGATCAGAGATATCAAATCTAACTATATCTATGCTTGTTTAACACCCTAATTGTACCTACGACAAACATCATCAAATGAATACAAATGGGCTTTTCTATAACCCTGCACAGTGCAAAATTTCAAATGAGTAGGTACCTACCAACGTACAACTGAACCAGAGGGTTTACTCAAATTTAACGCAAAAAGGAGATTAAATTAATAAAAAGTAATTTAATACATAATATTTTTATGTACACGAAACTTACTTACATTTTTTTTAAGTCGGTGTCAGTACCTACTTGTAATATTTGTTGGTAATATTTGTGGATATTACGAATTCTGTTTTTTCTTAAGTTGATAGGTAGTAGGTACTTACGGTTGATATGTGCATAGCCAGGAAATGTAGTTATATTTTAGGCACCAACTTCAAAATGTTTAATTATTTTTTGTAATTGTACCTATATTATTTTTTCCTTTTTAGTTAATTTTAAAGTGGTTTTTATTTTTTGTAAAAAAGTTTTTATTGCTCATTTTTAGTGTATTGGTTAGTAGTTAATTTAAGCTACAATAGCATAATACAAACAGCTCATTTTTTTTACAAAATGGTGCGTTTTGCGATACAAGGCCGTTGATTTTTGAGGAGTTCACCTGATACTAGACTATCAGTTCCATTGCATAATTTGTTGGTGGCGAAATATCAGGCATCGAATACGGTACTCAGATCGTAACCCACAATATTTATTATTGATCAGTTCCGCTGGTCATCTGTAGTCTTCATCATCAGTTCAATTTCTCTCAATGGTGCCTTTTAAGAGAAAATGCACGAATTACAACGAAATATACCCCAATTACGGGTGTGCCTTTAATAATTCGAAGAGTTCCCTCGATTTCTCTAAGATCTCATCATTACATCCGAACTTTGAAGGGTCCAATCTGGAAGTATACCCTTTCAAACAGAAAAATAGTTTTTCTATACGGTCCACCCATCTACGAGTAAGTAATCAGGTAACAAATATTTAAAAAAAACAGTCGAATTGAGAACCTCCTCCTTTTTGAATTCGGTTGAAAACGTATCATATTTTTATGCTATAGCTAAGTAAGACTGCATGTGAGGGAAGGAACTGTCTCCTGAGATACAAGTTTATAACTTAGTTCAGGAGGCAGGACTTATATGTAAAAACTGTAACCAAAGAGCGAATAAAGATTTATTAATAGATCATATATTTTAAAGTACTAAAGTGACCCAAACCACAATGAGTCATAAATGAGTTAGATAGACCATAATCCTTATCTCACTTCACACTTTATTCTTATAATGATAGACTGACAAATTTCAATATGATATCACTGGAAACTCGGCGTACTCTGACTGACATGCTGTTCTTGTACAAGTTGCTCAATAATATTGTTGATTGCTCGAATCTCTTATCAAAAATAAACATCAGTGTACCCCATAGGATATCGCGGCATCCCTGTTCTCTTTTAAAAGCACTTCGACATAGAACTAACCTCGGGAAACACTCAGATTTAGTAAGATTAAGTTACCAGTACAATGAAATATCAAATAGGTCGGAAGACATAGACATCTTTAGCAACTCTATCACAATAATTATGAAATATGTTAATAGGTACGTCTCATACGGAGTAATAATAACATTAACAATGTTATTACCTCTTAAATAGTTTATAAAGCACAAAAATCCTTTAATTACTTTATTAAGTATAAGTAAATAATACGTGTTTATTGTTTTAACATGTATATTTTATATTCCATTTTATTTTATTCTTCAATTTTTTTTTATTGTTGATTCTGCTCTGTACTCATTGATATATTAATGTACTGCGTACACATGATAACTCGATGTCTGTACCTACTATAGTTATTGCATGCTGTGGTCTCTGTAGCCGAAAAACTCACAAATGATGTTGCGCATGTTTTACTTGAATGTTATGTGTTTTTTTGTTTGAGATCCAAATAAATAATAAATAAAAATATATTCTATGAAAGTAAGACACTTTTACAAATATAGTGTTTTACTGCTCTTACGAATTTCGGTCTATTTTACAATTAAAAGTTTTGATGACGCCACTTTAAATAACAATGACATGTACAAAAGTACAAAAAAATTGTATACCTATATTATTCGTTCAGACGATGAACAGTAAACGTCTGCTCATTTGTTTTAAAAGTGAAATCGAAGGTAAGTTTTACGAGTTCTCTATATTTTATTCAGAACCTAAACGTAATGAGTCTATTTACATAATGTTAAATTTGTTATGATATTGTTTGGTGCAATCAATTTTATGTCAGTTTAAAACTAGTTTTTGGAATGATTTTAAAGCCTTAAAATTAAAAAAATAGCTTTATCTACCTACAATGTATAAATAGTAATTAATCAAAATTTATGTTCCATTGAAATCTGTGGTTCATATTCTTAACTTCTAAAGAAAACTTAAACATTTATATTAAAATTTTATCCTATTTTAAGTTTTATTTAAACTTAGTAACTTACATGCGATGCAAAACATTTTTTGCCATTTGCCAAAATAACAGGTTTTTAGAATTATGCCACTTTAATAACGAGCAAAATGTAATCAAATGTCACCTAGCCTAAAAGTTGATAGTACTGAATATGATGTTACCCTCAGAACATAGGAAAGTACGTAGTTATCAATATTCTGTGATGTTACCATTACCAGTCGTTCACCTGACATTCACCCTAAAGCTCATTATAGCAAAATTTTAAATAACATTTTATTTACACTTAAACGCGTTTGTGCAATAGTAGTCGTATTTTTCCGATGTTGATAAATCTTATTTGGTTTTCTAGCTATTACAAATATATGAAGTTTGCTAATAACTTCGCAATAAACAATCATTTTTTATTGTATTTTACGTACATTTAACTTAAAGAAATAACTTGTTTAATATTAATTTAATAAATACGCGAATAATAAAAGTATACGCAATTCCCATGGTTGATCTTATTTTTTTTTATCGGACAGTAGAATGGAAGAATGTAACTTTCCCAAATTAAAGGCATTATGCCTATAACTTCTGGATCTGAATCTGGTATACATTTTATATCTATCCTGCTTTCGCGCAGTAGCACCAACATTGAGTCAAGGGCAGTCAATCAAGCGACATTTGATGAACGCACAATACCCAAGTCATTGCCAGTACATATGAGATTTGTACAAAATTTTTTACAAACATGGTTGAACTTTTTGTCGACATTACGGACTTTCTTTTTTTTAATTTGATAGGTAATACTCTTACGGTCGATATTATTCCGTAGGGATTATGGCTCGCACATTCTATATATTCGCCAGTTTCAAAGTTTATTTTCTTTGAATCACAACGTCTCGTTGCCAGTTTCAAGTTTATATTATTTCAAGTTTTCACCTTTGAATAACAGAGTCTCGATGCCACTTTCAAGTTTATTTTCTTTGAATCACAACGTCTCGTTGCTAGTTTCAAGTATAAATTCTTTCAAGTTTTCTACTTTGAATCACAAAGTCTCGATGCCAGTTTCAAGTTTATTTTCTTTTTAGTTTTCTTCTTTGAATTAGAAAGCTTTTAAATTCTAAAAAAACCAAATGTATTAAATTTAGCTTACTAAATGTAAGAAATATCAGTCCAAATCTTGTTTTAAACAATGAAGTTATTCATTTTGTTGATTCAACGGTTTTTTTGGGAATTACTTTAGATAGTAAGTTACAGTGGGGCGCCCAAATATCATGTCTCGCAGGGAAACTCAGTTCTGCAGCATATGCTGTCAGCAAAGTCAGACAGCTTACGAACGTAGAAACAGCTCGACTAGTATATTTTGGTTATTTTCACAGCGTCATGTCCTACGGCATATTGCTTTGGGGCAAGGCGGCTGATATACAAACTATTTTTATACTTCAAAAACGTGCAGTGCGTGCGATATATCAATTAGGAGCACGAGTTTCCCTTAGAGAAAAGTTTAAAGAGATAGGCATTATGACAGTTGCATCACAATATATATATGCAAACGTTATGTTTGTAAAACAAAACTTACATTTATATAACAAAAATAGTGATATTCACTCTGTGAATACAAGAAATAAGCACAAATTGGTAGGTCATTATCATAGGCTTCATAAAACTCATAACTCATTCATGGGACTAGGTGTTAAATTTTTCAATAAAATTCCAGTCAGCATATCGAGTCTACCAGTAAATAAATTTAAGAATGTAGTCAAGAGACATCTTATACAAAGAGCTTACTATTGTATCGATGATTATTTAACTGATAAAGATTAATGGATGTAGTTCGTTGCTCCCTATTAATGTATTGTGTTGTATAGTTTATTGCATTTTACTAGGTGAATATTGTTGTCACAGTTTGATGATGTTACTTAGGTACTAGTTAAGAAAACGATTTACTTTTGTAAGTAAAGATTCTGCGTGATAAATTACGGCCATTCTTTTCTTTCCTTTGAAAAACATGTATACTTATTCATTAAGTAGCAGTAAATTGGCCAATATTTAAGCACATAAAGTTTTTACATCGTAAGTGGATGCTCCTACTATGTTGTGCCCATTGAGGCTGATGTATCCGATCTCGTGTACTCTTCTAATATGACCTCTTTTTTTTGCATCAGTCCTCTAATATGGTGTATAATATAATGGTGGCAGCACCTTATCTGCATATACAGTTTATAAACAGAGAAACATTGTAAACATTGGCAATTTGAAAAGAGTGGCCACGAGTTTTCATTGCCTGTTCTTTTCTCGGGCTTACCTATTGTTTGCGAACAGGCATTACCAGTAAATGTAGAATCGACTTTTCACAAGTGTAGTATTTTGCTTCCTAAGTGAATAAATCATTTTTATTATTATTATTATTATAAAGTCTCGTTGCCATCTAGTTATCACGTATTTCAAGTATATCTATCTAAGTATAAAATAATATTAATAGGTAGTAATAGGGGCGAAATAGAAAAACGCCTCCTCGAAAGGTCAAAGGTTTTGTTTATATTCTTCGCTCCCGCCCTCCTTGTATAAGTAAAGTTATAATTTTATGTAAATTGAAAGATGATAACACATGCTCTGTCAACTAGACCTACTAAGAACAAGATCAATATCTTGATCGTTAAATTTATTATTGAATGACTCTAATTTTACATAACAGTTCATCAATCTCTCCCTCAGTAGAACTAAGTATCCTCATTTCTCAAACATCTGCGTGCGCATCGGTTTTCGTATTAAATAAGAAAAAAAACAAACATTTAAACTTCTTATTCCAGTTTTTATCCACTTCGGAGGTTGGATGGAAATCTGCTTAACAAACTTGTACCTTTTATTTAAGTATATTTAAATATATGTGCTCACGGGCGGATCCAGGTTTCAATTCTGGAGGGGCACAAGAGGCAAATGGGCAAAGTAATTCAATACTATTCAAGAAATTCGATACACAAAACAACCATCTGGGCAGGCACGTGCCCCTGTGTTCCTACATGCGTACATATTGTACAACAAAAAAAAAGAAGAAGTAAGAGCCATTAACGCAGATACCTAATCTCTTGTCTCGGTGATACAGACAGAAACAATGGAATGATGTTCCCCGTGTATGAATTGAACCACCGGTCAAGATCCGCTCTTGATGCCTTGATGTCTTCAAGAAAAATATGCGTAAGTATTGAAATGTGAACCTTCTTTTTTTCGTCTGCTAAAAAGGAATATGAATGAGTGACATTCGGGGAATCACCAATCATAGACAAAAACAATGCTACAAACGAAATACGAACTTGATAACCATTTTTCCAAATCGACTTATAAATAGATACATAGATAATTGAATATTTCTTCCACTCATAAATTCCAAATTATGTACTCCCACGATGTACCGAAAAACTCCAGTAAGTTGGTACTACTAGAGTGACTCGGCTCAAGGCACAGAACTTAGTTTGCCAAAATCTGTCTAAGTTCTGTGAAAGTGTGCTCAGTCGTTTATACGTCAATAATTGTAGAACCCATTGCTCTATTTCACACTTTGCAGTCATTACTAAATAATTTAATTGAAATAAATGGTGCGGTCCAGGTCTATGTACCTCAATGGTAAAACCCATTGACGTATAGACCTGGACTGGGCCATTACCTTACAAAACAAAAAAACTTTTTTACAAAAAAATATCACCGACTTCTAAAATAAATACAAGGTAACTAAAAAGCAATAAATAATATACCTAGAATAACAAAAACAAATTAAACATTTTGAAGTTGGTGCCATGAAATAGTTATTATGTTTTATTCGGCACCAACTTTAAAATGTTTAATTTGTTTTTGTTATTCTAGGTATATTTTTTGTAACGTTTTTATTTCTCACTTTTTAGTGGGTTGGTTTGTTAATTTGTTGGTTTGTTAAAATGTTTAATTTGTTTTTGTTATTCTAGGTATATTTTTTGTAACGTTTTTATTTCTCACTTTTTAGTGGGTTGGTTTGTAATTCACTTAAGTTACAATAGGCTTATGTCAACTGCTGAAATCCTTTTACAAAATATTGCTTACCCCGATGCAGGGCCGTTAATTGTTGAGGAGTTCACTATCAGCTCTATTACATTGTGGAATAGTAGTATAACGAGAATAAAGTGCTACTCAATACCATATTAAAGTAACTGAATCGCAAACTGTGAAATATTGAATAGGTCTGCTCGTCATTTGTGATCTTCATCATCAGTTCCACTTCACCAATTGATATTATTAAGAGTAAATGCACGAATCACTATGAAATATACCTAAATTGCTGTGTGTGCCTTTAATATATTAAAAGTTTCCTCGATTTCTTAAAGATCCCATCATTAGATCGTGATCTGATGACAATGGGACCAACTTGGAAGTATACCCTTTCAAACACAAAAACAATTTTTCAAATCGGTCCAGCCGTCTTTGCGTAATCGGTGAACAAACAAACAAAAAAAAAACATACAGACGAATTGAGAACCTCCTCGTTTTTGAAGTCGGTTGAAAATTACCACTCTCTAGAAACAGACAACGCTACTTTGTGGACATTATCTGTCAAAGAGACACCGCCCCGCACGAGTTTTTTCTCTCTTTCACGCTTTACAGTCATTATTTACTTTTTAAATAAAAAGAGATAGCGAGGTCCAGGTCTATACGTCAATGGTAGCACCTAAATGGGACATCGGTCTTTTGTATACATTATTAAATTTATAAACATGTTTAGTAAGTTCCATACTGTAAACAAAACCTTAGCACCTTGCTTTTCCATTCCTTTAGAACCTTTACATTATATTGCAGTTTTTCGGCAAACATTTTTTATCTATCATGTGTCATATAAGATTGGATTTAATTCCTATGACATGTTTTCATAGCTCTTTGTTATTGTCTTGTCTATGTATAAGATGGCGGGTGATGAAAGTGACAGGTTTGTAAATACTAAATAGTTAATACAGAAAACCATTTTTTTTTTCAAATTATTACATAGTCACTACTCATTTATAAATAGTTAATAGCTTAAACATTAAAATTCATATCATACTCTTGACCATTACATAACCAGGCTTTGTTTTTAGTGATCTAAAACCGTCCAGTGTTGCGATCATAAGAGAAGTTTATGATAGTGAAAATGCTCACATTAAATTTGAAATGGAATTGGAAAGAGCACTGGAGGCCGGCGTTAGCGTTATTGTGATAGAACCAGAGCCACTTGGTGAAGAAACTGCTCGTTGGATTTATGTAGGGAACCTCTTGCATAAGGTTTCTGTTTACAGTGGACTCTGTAGCATCGCATCAGGTATTTATCTTGTTAAGCTTTGTTTTATTACCTACGTTATCTCTTTTAGTATATTTTTTTAAGTTTATCTTAAACGTGTAAAGAGGGGTGCTAGCATAAATTCACAGTTTTTAGAAACTGTTTTTGTTTGTTTGTATCAACAGGATTAGTTAGTACCCACTTCTTATTACTATTATTTTTGTATCTTATTTCGAAAAGATACAAAAATAATAGTTAAAAATCCTCTTTTATAAAAATAAGCTGGTGTTATAATGGAAGCAACTCTTTGTCTGTAGGTATGTTAAAAATTCAGGGTCAAACAGCTGCATTCTGATTATTATAATAATAAATCTGTGGACTCTAGTTTAATGTGAATAATAATAATGAAATATTATATTTTGTTAATGAATCCTTTACTGTGACTTTATCCACATGCAATAAAGAAAATATTGTGGAATAACTCAACACACCGCTTGATGGGCGGGTTCACTCATCAAGCATGGTAAATACCCCCTTGATCTATCGAATAAGTAGGTTCTACTGGGGAGACCCATGCCCAGCAGTGGGAAACCATATTGGTATATGAATAAAAATAAAACCAACTCTCTGCTTATATTATTTCACTACAAAGGTTAATTGGATGTTTTTGAAAACCGAATATGTTTAGTAAAAAGTTTTTACTTACATTACAAACAGACAATTCAATGTTATTCATTTGTATAGATGGCTACTCTCTCCACAAGGTGTTAGAATATTTAAATAATTTAAAGTTTCACATCTTTCTGGTTACTTAATTTGAAAGTGAGTTTTGTTTGTTTACTAGCATTAATTCAACCTTTTATAGAACTTTGGATGTAAAAAAAAACAGGGTTCGAGGATATATATCTGATACATGTATATAAGATTTTATGTTTTGTTTTCATCAGTCTGATTTAAAGTATCTAAATAAATAAAATATATTTTTTTTTAGAAGTGGCAATTGCCTATTGGCTGAGGCATCGGTCTCGCAATGATAAGGTTGTGGTTTCGAATCGTACCCATTATACTAGAGGGGTTAACAAGATTGCTAGCAATGCGAGACTCAATCCCACATTGCTAGTTATCTTTAAAAAAACAATAATTATGGTGTATGTAACACATATGGAAATAGTATACATAAATAATACAATAAAATAATGTTATGACTTTCATACAAAATGGATATATATCAAACTTTTGATATATTTCATAAATAGCCGATATTTTGATATTTATAATAAATATCGGATATTTTCGAACCCTGGAAAAAAAACAGTAGCCTTTCTGGGATAGTATATAATTATTACCCTCATTAAAAATATTGTAATAAATTGCTTTCAGGTCTTGCATGGAGTTCACTAGCTTGTTCACCATTTGGTATAGTATCTGTCCTTTGTGCTGGTTGTTACACACTCTCTTGGCAATGGGATCCCTGCTGCAAATATCAAGAGGAAAAGGATCGGAGACATCTGGCAACACTTCCCATGTTGAGTGATCTTACCTCTGCTTCACCTGTTGTTCTAGTACACAAGGACAATAAAAGAAAAATAATACTACATACCACAGTCTCAATGACAGCTGCTGCAATATGCTTATGGAGACTATACAACATATTTAAGTGAAGATATAGTTTGCAACTAGCATAATAAAAGGGCATAAAGCTTAAGATTAGGAATGATGCTCTATTGAAAAGCATGGAATTTGAAAACCTTATAAGGGCATTCTAATATGTTGTTTTTATGTCTTTGAAGTCTATTATTGTAATTATAATATTTGTTGTAGTAGTATGCTGTGTAAAAATGTTATAAAGTTATTAATAGTAGAATTAGTATAAAAGCCTGTACAAAAGATATTTTCTTGTAATATAAGGAAGCTTTTAGTTAATCAAATGTGATAGTGGATTATTCAAGGATTATATTGCTAAGGTATGCTAACAGTGATATCCAAGATATAATAACTTCACTGTTATCATGAAATAAATTGATGATGCAATTTAAATTTGATTTTTTATTTATTGGAATAGTATAGGAATGATTTTATTCCAGAGATACATTACAGTACAGTATTCCACATAGAAGTATAAATATATGGCACTGCTCCAGCAGCAAACACAGAATGCAACATATATCTGACCAATACATCACTCATAAAAACTAGTAGTCAAAAAGTAGTAACTATGGGGTTTTCCATTAATCACGTGAGGGTTGAAGAGGTGACACGACGTGAAGGTAGGTAGAGTTGGGAAAAAAATATTTATTGTTACAAAAACATACCTATATAAATTTAATAGTGAAATTTAATCATAAAAAACGGACTGTTGTTAAATTCCCCCACAAATTTCAAATACGGAGATCAAAACGTGACGTCAATTTACACATCTTCAGTCAACAAGTTGTTTGTATGGTTTCGAGTGATTATTTGTATGGTTGCGCGGTTGTGTCAATTTTAGATTTGTAATATATATTTTTTGGTAATGTAATGTAATAACTAGTACGAAACAAAAAAAAAGTGCTGCATATTCCTTATCGCACCCCCCCCCCCCCCTCGGAGAATCGTGTGGAAATTGTTGGGTTATTTTTATGTACCAAAAAAATACACATGATCTTGAGTCTTAAACCTCATCAAGGGGAGAGGAGGTCAAAAAGTGGTTAACATAATGTGACATAAGAACATAGCTTCGGTAACATAACGTGATTTATGGACGACCCCTAGGTAGTAGGCCAAAAATATAGTCTATGACCCTATAGTTGAACCATATCGGAAAATATTAGTTTATTTTGACAGTTACTTATCTTAACTTTACTGCATACTGGTTACACATTATGTTGTATAAACTTAGACCGCCTAGCCGACTGTACACAAATGTTTATCATTTGAATTGGACAGTGCAATCCATTTTGTATTTGCCAGTCAGCAACTACATAAAGACTGTATGATTGGTGAGTTTATACATACTATCCATCTGTGATCACAACTCATGCCAAAAGAAAACACAAGGCTGCCATATAAGCTGCAAGTGATTTGGTACATTAGTTACCCTGTTGAAGCTCAACATCTATTATTTTAGTACACTTGTCTTATAAACTATATTTTTTTACTTATTATTAGTAACCCATTTAAATGATTACCCGGCCATATACATAATTATGAATGAAAATAAATATAATCCCTTTACAACAATGATTACTTAATACAATGATTATTTATGTGGTCTTATTTGCTCTTCTCGTCATAATCCAAAAATATAAAGATGGTACAGTATGCCTTATACAAATGGCCAGATTGGGAACAAATTGACTTATAACCACTTCTTTTTGTTTGTTTACAATTGCATCTACCATTTTGATTGCAGCATATTCTGGAGTGAAACCTGCAGCAGTACTTGGATCCATCACTGAAACAAAAATGTATCATAAATCAACATAGGTATCACCTATAAAGTTACATAAGATGCTAATTTCAGTAAAGGTTCATTTACTTTTTTTACTACTGCTGCTTTTTACATTTACATGACAAAATTTTCTTCTTGAAATCAGTGGTAATAAAAACATTGTATTTAACCTTTGTACCACCTGATTAGATAAGGTATTTTATTACCTGATTATGTCATTATTTTCATTATTTTAACCCTCAATGTCAATACTACTTCATACAACCTCAAGTTTATTTTGCAATTGCCAAGGGTACAATAACTTTGCCAATCTAATGTTAATTTGAAAACAGCATATACATGTCAAGTACCCCTCTTAATTGCAGAGTCGGAATTGAAAAAGTGTGATTCTGTGAGGCCAGATATAGTTCAACCCTAATCCTTGGTCTTCACCTCAGCTGTGTTAATGACTAAATCTATAGCACTTGTAAGTGGTTACAAGTTACAAAACTAATAAGTACAAATAATTATTAATGTATTGTTTACCTTAATAATAATTTTATTGTAATACATATTTTACTCACCTCCATGAGCATCACCTGAACCAGTATAAGCATTGAGGGATATAGCTGTTTTTATATAACCTGGACTGATCATTGTGACATTAATATTATGCTGGTGCATTTCAGCACGAAGTGAATCACCAAAAGCTTGCATTGCATGTTTAGAAGCTGCATATGCTGAACGGTCAGGAATTGCAATGAGTCCCTGAACTGAACTCACAAATGCAATATGTCCAGATTTCCTTTCTACCATTTTTGGGAGACAAGCTGGAAAAAATAACAAATATTTTAAAGAGGTACATTTTAATAATAATTAATTATGAGACAACTACCACAAAACACACAGGTACAATAAGCCGGCTCACAGGTCAACAACACATCCTCTCATATATAGATTTGCCGTCCTTCTGTACCAAGGTATTTTATGCTAGTACCAATATACCTTTTGTTAAACCAACAGCACCAAAATAATTGATAGCCATAATATTTTTATCAACATCAAGCTTAGTATGCAGTATTGAACCACGATGCGAAATGCCACCATTGTTGATCAAAATATCAATATGACCACATGCATCATAAACTCTTTGGACAAATGGTTCCAAATTTTCAAAGTCAGCAAGGTCCAATTCTATAACAACCGGTTCTATTGTTGGTGTGGACTGAAATTTGAAGTAATGAATTATGCATTAATTATAATACCACAAAAATAACTTATATTTATAATATGGCTGTTTTGTAGCAGCAACCCACATAATTACATGCGGGCAGAGTCACAAAGAAGAACTAATGTTGTATAACTTGCAACATCATTACCAGATTTTTCTGAGTGAGATCATGTTTGACTCTCTCTAATTCAGATTTCCTTCGGGAGGCTAAAACTACTTTACTTCCATTTTCATAAAAGACGTGTGCAAGGGCTTCTCCAATTCCAGAACTTGCACCAGTAATTACCACCACCTATAATTAACAAGTAACTCATTAATAAATATAGTATTTCAAAATCTGAGCAATATTTTAAAAGGCAATTAAGTGTCACATCAAACAAGTTTTTATTTTTAACCTAGATGTTAACTTTCCATTTGTGGATTCATTTGCATATTATTCTAAACATTTCCAAGTAAATTCTCAATAATATCAAAACATAAATCAAAGTATTACCTTTCCTTGTAATGCATTTCTCCTTTTTTTGCGGACAATGCAATCAAATAGTTTACACATTGTATAACCAACTGTCAATGGTACACCAACATATTTAACGTACCAGGAAAGTGATCCAACCGCATTGCAATGCAACCTCATATTGACAGTTGTTGATCGCCGGCTAAGCTGGAAGGGTTAAGAAACTCGTCAAACTCGTTCCAATACTGGCTGTAAATAAAACTAGAACTACCTTAATAATTAGTTGTTGTAGGCTCAAAAAAATTGTTATAATAAGTTACTTGTTCAAGGATTAGATCCATGATCATAAAACATCATTGGAATAGATTTATAAAAAAGTAAGATCGTGATTAAACAAAAAAAAACACAATTCATTGAAAATTTACCTATTAAATGTAATTATTAACAAATAATACACGGAATATGATCGGGATATACTTTAACGCAAATAGTACTAGCACAAATAAATTCAATTCCAAATTACAACAAAATAATGAAAATATTTAGACTTTGACTTTTGTGACATTTGAACTATTGAACTTGACACTTGACAGTTTGACAGTAATTATGTTACCGTTAGCAATAAAAATGCAGCTTTTTCTCTTGTACATCCATAAATCCTGATCTCTACGAGTCAAAGAGTAGAGCCAAAGATCATATAAATTAAGTAGAGTTATGAGTCTACCTAGTCTCGACTGGTCATTGGCGGATATACAGAAAAAAAAACAATTTAATGGTAAAAATAATTGCTTGGAAATAAGCACAACAAAAACGCATTTTAGTAATAGTGATTAGGCGATATATATTTATTACGTAAGGTTTTTGGTTATGAGCAAATTTAGTAATAATTTTTTATTTTGTCAAATTTTGATCGTTTACAGGCTCTTAGTAAAACTACTAAATTATGAACGATGTGACGTCATTAAGAAGATGGCCAAGGATAGTTTTAAATAAGTTTCCAATGAAAAAGAAAAGGATGAAAACCTTTTTTTCTGTCCTTAACATCGTAGCCGGTTTTTTCTGTTTGGCCCACTGTGGCGAACAATGAAATTGTGCCAAACAAGTAAACGCGAGTTTATTCGAATATTTGTATTCACTAATTGTTTGTGTACTGAGGTAAAGGACTCGTTAAAACTAGTTTAAATAAGTATGAGGAATATGGGTTGGCAGCATCTTAGGCTGTAAGAGCAGCAGTGAAAGGAAAACCAAAGGAATCACATTTCATTCGCAAGAATTACAATCTAGTGCTTAAGTAAGATACATTGCGATGAGTTAAAAATATTATATTGCAACAGAATACATCGAGTATTATGCTTTGAAGTGGTCCTCTGATTGAACTAAGATAATATTGCAATGAGAGGATTACATTGTAGCTAGATAACTGTCAATTTTTTTTCTTTGTGCTTGTACCTGTAATGGGAAATTATGAAGTCTCACTCCCTGGAATTTCTTGAGCTAATATATGAATGAACCGACCACGGGAACTATTATCTAAGATTCGTATAGAGTAATTGGACTTGATTTCAATACCGAAGACCAACTGGATACATGTGAAACATGCATACAAGCAAAATTTTAAAGAGAACCGAGCAAGTCAAGCATAACTTCGCGTACCAAAAATGCTTAGAAATTGTACATACAGATTTATGCGGATCTTTGAAGACGAAAAGCTTAGGAGGCAATAAATATTTTATTATGTTTAAAGCTGATTAAACTAGATATTGTAGGGTATATTATTTAAACACAAAAACTTAAAAAAGGTTAAATATATACATAACATGCAATAAAATGCTTGCAATCCGACAACGGAACTGAATACTGCATTAAAGCTTTTATTAACTATCTAAAATTAAATGGAATCACAAGCTACAGCTCCTTACACACCTCATCAAAATGAGATAGCAGAGAGAAAAAACTGAATTCTCCTAGAAAAAGCTATATTGATTGATTACCAAAGATAAAATGTTTATTGTAAACAATAAAATGTTATAACCTAAACAGAGGGTAAATAATTCTTCGTCTGGCACTTTTCAAAAATGTTACATCAATTTGATCTCCAATTCATCTGAACAAGATCTGGAACCGTATCAGATCACTGGTAGTGATAGTCATCATATAGTTGAAGAAACGGAAAGTGATTATTAATCTACAGAATCAATAGGAGAAAATATTAATTCCTCACGAGGGGACGTCAATACTCCAATTGATTTAAATTCCGAAAATGAAGATGTTCCAACGTCAAATTCTGAAAATAGAATGCAACTTCGTGATCGTTCTACAATATCCAAACCAATAAAATTTGATGATAGTCATAGTCATAGTTAATTATTGGTAAGTAATTCTTACATGTCACAAAATTATAATTTAATACATTTAGGAACAAATTTAGGAGCAATGAATATGTCAGCCAAGGAATTTATAGAAAACATTATTGAACCTACTACTTACGCTGATGCAATGAAAAGCATTCACAAAGATAAATCGTTATAAGCAATGTTGAATGAAATCACTTCCTTGAACGAAAATTATACAAAATTCAAAATTGCCAGACTTGTGGTAAAAGGTTTTTTTCAAAGAGCAGGCATAGAAGCGAAACATTTAGCCCAGCTATCAAGCTAAGTACAATTCGTGCTCTACTTGGTCTAGCAACAAAAGAAAAATTAACACTCAATTTGATGTTACAACTGCTTTCTTTAACGGATAAGTTGAAGAAGAAATCTTCATGCAACAGCCGGAAGGATACAATGATGGAACAAACAGAGTTTATCGTCTCAAGCCAAGCCTCTATGGCTTAAAACAAGCACCACGCTGCTGGAATGCTTGTATTCACGATTTTTTGTTAAGTTCTGGCTTTGAGCAAAGTTTTTTAGACTCATATTTGTATAATAGAAGACAGGAAGTCAAATATATTAATTGGTCTTTACGTTGATGATGGCTTAGTAGCTGGTACATCTCAAATTCAAATAAATAGTTTTATGGATGAACTTATAAGCCGTTTTAAGATTTAAAAATTTTTTTGGGTCTAGAAATAGGTAAAACTGAAGATGGATACACACTAAGTCAAGAATCGCGTGAGTTGTACGCCGACGGGCATTGCCGCCACGTCGGCACTTTGCACGCACAAAACACAATGCGCCCACCGATTAATGCCGGTCGAACACCTCTTTCGCCCAACCAAGTAAATAATGCAACAAGATTTTTGAAACATTATTAAAACCGAGGCCGATGGCCCCACAGTTTTAATGCCTTATTAAAAAATTCTGAAGAAGTCAAGTTCTAACAGATATGCTTTTTTTTTTCTTGGCAGGCACTTTAGAATTTGGACCATTAAAGGTGATATCCTTTGCATGCTATATAATACTGATAAACTTAAATAAATATTTCTAAATACATACATATTATAGATAAATAACACCCAGACACAGAATAAACCATCGTGCTCATAACACAAAGTTTTGGATGGGGATTGAACCCACGACCTCTAGCGTAGCAGTCGGATACACTCCTACCGCGCCACAGAGGCAGTCAAAGTCTATGTATAATGTTGGTAAATATGTTGGACCAAGATTGTCGAGAACGAAACACGAAAAACACAAGTCATTGTATAAAGCCAGATTGTTTGCTAATAAATTCATTTCATTTTATTGCATTGAATAATCTGCAATATCTCTACTTTAATTTATTCGCTATTAAAATATCTCTCTTCTTCTGATTGCATCTGGTATAGTTGGTAAGTTGCCGTGTGGTGCCGGCTTAAGAATAGTACCACCCCATCTCTTCCCGTGGGTGTCGTCAAGGCGACTAAGGGATTTCACACCGGAGGACGGGCAGCAGCGTCCTCTGCGTACTTAAAACCTTACTGCGATCACCAACCCGCTCGCCAAGCGTGGTGATTATGGCAATTGCCCCCAGGATCTACATACTAGTAGGTTCTACTGGGGAGACCCGTGCCCAGCAGTGGGCCATCATATGGGTTGATATGTATAGTTGGTAAGTAATAAGGGGCGTCTAAACGGGCCAATTTGTGGCGGCACTATTGACAACTAATTGCTCGGCTAACCAAATTGGCCGGGCAACATTGCGGAAAAAAGATCGCTCAGCGAACGTCCAACAACCATCAAATCAATATTGGAGAGTACTGCCATAGTGCCGACCACAGCATTGTCGCCACAAATTGCCTTAAAAAATGGCCCGTTTAGACGCCCCTTTAGAGCTACTCTGGGGCGAACGTTCACTGTAGAATTTAGTACATATTTAATTAATTGTGATCGCATTACTAAAATATTTTTAGCGTCATGTGGTGAAATTTTTTGATAATTGGCAACACCAATTTACAATTTCTTGAACTAAATGTTGGGATTATGTTTGATTTGTCCTGGATAAATTTATTAAACATAGATATCATAATGTTTCAGTGAGTATTTACTACATATTAAATTAAATTATGGTTTAGTGCCAGTTATAACTTTACTCAGTTGTTGATGGGAGTGTCGTACAGATGCGCTGACCTTCGTTTTGATGCA
This sequence comes from Herminia tarsipennalis, assembly GCA_945859575.2. NCBI lineage: Eukaryota > Metazoa > Arthropoda > Insecta > Lepidoptera > Erebidae > Herminia > Herminia tarsipennalis. Next base: position 13,385,190 of record OX243840.2, read on the forward strand.
CAACGCACAACAAAGCATCAAAGTGACGGCTGCCCCATTTTCACAACAATCTTTGGATTTGGTGTTACTCCCACTGTACTTAGTGAAACGATTCGTTTTAATATGTGATCTCCCGATTATGCTCAACATAATTATACTGTGCAAAGTGTTACGTGAGTGGAAAGTAAAATGATAATGGAAGCGACGTCGACGCAAACAATTTTGTATGGTGTGTTTTATAGTCCAACAGCAAAGGCTTTCTTTTTAACTTCTAGGAAAATATTAATGGACCCGAGAAAATAAATTGTACAATCAAGATGAATGAAAGAGATATACCAAGTGTCCCTATTACAACATTAGCAGGAGTAGCTAGCTTGACAGACTGTAAGTATGTGTGAGCTACATCAGCTATAGTACATATGACATGTAACATTTACAATAATAAATACAGTTACATGACTGTATTTGTTGCTGTTGTATTACTGTACTTGACTAAATCTAACATGATTTCATTAAGTATCTTTCATGTTGGCTTTCAGTTACAAATTATGGTAATTTAGTGTGACTTGACTATTAAAATTGCTACTACAGACAGTGTTTAATATGTATTTGATTTCTAAGTGCCCAAATCAAAGTAAGAAATTTATATAATCTAATGACCTGAGCTCTTCATCAATTAATTATTTTGTATGCAATGAAATATTATATTGCTTTTTTTCTCTTATAATTTGATTCTTATTTACATTAATCATATGAACATGACAGTTTCCTGAGTATTGTGGCTCAATGTCCTACTTAACAATAATTAAGACACTCCAGTAAGTTGTTAAAATACTTGTATTTGGGATCTAATACTTTAACAGTTTTTTAATATAACTGTGAGAAGAAATCTGTACACTGTTATTATGTAAAGAAGTGAGGTTATATGTCCGCAAGATACATTATAATCAGATTAATGACAGTCAGAAGTAATCTAGCCACAATGATCAATTAAATCTTGTTGTTAGTTTGCTTATTATGCCAATTACACATATCACTTTTGCATGATAATTGTACAATCTTAAATATTTATCAAAATTTACTTCTGTATACTTAGTATTCTCCTATGTTCTATAGATAAACAAGTTTTTTTCTCCATTGAAGAGAAAAAACTGTGTAAAAAATATTTTCATAAAACTCCATTAGTCATAAAAACAAAATTTATAGCAACTTTATAAAATTAGAATATGTACATTTCATATACCTTGATGGGTTGTGGATATTACAGTAACTTCGCTGCATGCATTGTCATTAAATAAATAATGTATTAAAGCTATAAGGTCAAATGTCATCATACTTGTATTTAAACAAATAAACAGAAATAAAATGTTCTCATAATAATATTAATTTATTTTCTTAATTAACTATAGTATTTTTACCTCAACAACTTGGAGGTATTTCTTCTTTGGTATTTATTCTTCAGATTCAATGTGAAAATAAAATTTTAAGTAATTCTTAAGCCAGAAGTTTAATAATAATAATAATAATAGCCTAATTCAGATAACAATTTAAATTTCACATATGATTACGTAGTACAATTCACATTGACATTGTCAGTGACTCCTGTTCGGACTATAGCCTCCTCCAAGCTTTTCTAGAGTAGCTTATTGCATGCTGCTCTAAACCACATTTTTCCCGCAGTGAGTTTAATTTCTTCTTCCCAGCATCTGTATTATAGTGAACTAGCTGTGCCTGTGAAAAAAAATCTAAAAAAGAACATATCTCGACATCAGGTTCGAGCCCGGGACCTTGTCGTCATAGACCGCTAGCGTAGCTTCGAGACTATTTGGTTCGCTACTTCGCACCTCAAAATAGCTGTTCTTATGAAACTTGAAAATGATGTGTTTAGCTCCTTATAGTTTTAGCGTGAAGTTATGTATTCCATGGGTTCCAATTATAGATAATGTCTAACTGTGGAAAATTTTGAGATAAACCATAATGGTTCGACAAAAAATACGTTGCTGCTCGTTCCCCATAGATGTTAGCGTAATGATTCATAGTGTAAATAATGACCTATAGTATTTAATATGTAACTGCAAATTTTCATAAAGATACGTCAAGTAGTTACTGTTTTATAACGAAAAATAGCTACAGACATTATTCCTTACTGCTTAGCTCCTATGGAAAAATGCGTGATAATTTATAGCCTAAATGCTAATCCTCATCTATGAGATTGCACATGCAAAATTTTAACCGAATCTGTCCCCTAGTTTTTGCGTGATGCGTGTTCAAACAAACAGACAGACAGACATTTCTAAAAATGGAGCAATGGGTTTAAATACTCTTTTGGAACATGTAGCAATATTTTTTTTCACTAAGTTCGGCCATGTACAGACACATAAAATTTACAGTTTTAATATATGTTTAAGTCAAAGTTTAAAAACAAGTTTTCATGTCTTAAGTGAGGGTTGTAAAATCATTTAGTTATTTATTTTGATTAGTATAATTTTTTAAACATGTTGAATTATGGATGATGTTATTCAGAGATCTTTTATGACACTATTATTAAAACATAGTTCCTTATGGCACATTATCATTTGTTTGCGGGCCAAGGGGCTAGACAGAAAAAAGCGTAACAATGGAAAGTGTAACCATAAAAACAAGACTTTTTTAAGTATCAAAGGGTCAGTTATTTGGACCGCCTATGCACTGCTTACTGTGGTATAGACACAAATCAGTTTCAACCTAACAAGTAAGAGGGGGGGAGGAGGTTGAAAGATATCTGATCCTTCAACCTCCTGTCTAGTGTTCAAGGACTAGTTACTCTTTGTGTGTGGTTTTAAATTCTTTTCTGAGGCTCTTTCGGAATCACCTACCTAAAACTTTTTGTAATCAATTCAGCTTGCTGTTAATACCATACCATATATACCTTACCATAGCCAAAATAGCAAAAACGGAACCCCTACAGCTTCGTCATGTCCAGCTGTATGTCTCACTGTTTGTCTGTCCGTATGTCACAGACATTTTACAAATCAAAGACTACACAATGAACATTGAAAAAATTTGGTGTCTTCAGTGTAAAAGTGACATACACATGCAAACAAGAAATATATATATAAAGATTTGCTTCTCAATTTCTGCAGCAACAGGCTAGTGCCAGTGCCAGAAATAGGGTAACAAAAATTATACATAATAATAATAATATTTATTAACCAAGAACACTATTTAACTATATTACAAGTACCTAGGAATATACATAGTATATGTTCAACTGATATTATTAGGTTAGGTTTGGTTTGAGTCTCGTCCCCTGCCCTGAAGCAGCAAATTTAAAATAAATTCAAAATTGTCTTTAAGATTTGCCAAGTTGATGGTGGAAAAAGTTCAAATGAACCATGATAACAGATCTTTTTGAACTTTCACCATTCAATTATTATTATGTTTTTAGTTCACAAATTTTAAAGGCCTTTATTTTCGAGACATTTTTACTTGGATACATATACTTAATTAAAAAAAATAGATGGCAATTTCTTAATTAACATGCTTTCTTTGCACATAGCTATTAACCCTGTCTCGCCCTAATCGCTGCCATAGAGCCCCGCAGTATTCTTTATATCTTGTGACCACCTGATTAGTTGTCTTCCTCTTTTCCATTTATAATTCTAACTGTTCACTCTGTAATTTTGCTGGTATATTTCTATGTTTGATCTCTTGCGCATGTGTTTTTTTGGACTTTCACCAATAAGAGTTGGTAAATCTTAGTTTAACTGGAAAAATCTTGACATATATATAAATCAATGGCTATTAGTCTCACTAAATGACAAAAATATTTAACCAAATGATATATTTTCATAATTTTCGTCCATAATTTAATAACTGAAATCCAAACATGTCTAAAATATCCTATAATTATAATGTTGACAGGTCTTGAAAATCTTACAAACTATATATTTTCTATTCACATCAAACTAGAAAATTTTAACATTGCTTTAATTACCAGTCATGATTCATTTTAATTTAGTATAAAAGTTATTGTAATTGATATTGTTTACAGTATTACCAGTGTTACCACTTCCAACTCCATTGCCATCAACACTTAACAACAAGTCGCAGTTATTTCACCCAAGGGTTGCTGAAGAGGCTGCGATTTTGCTTGCAACACGTGATGACAATTTAGTGACGCTGCTACTTCAATCTCTCATGCAGACTTCAGTACAGCATATGTAATGGCCTCACATTTTTTTCATTGTTGTTAACCTCTTTCATTACTTAAGGTAGTGGTGTAGCAAACAGGGCGGCCCATTATACATGAGACAAAAATTTTAACTGCAGTATTAACTATTTTTGATTGGACATGGACAGGGTTAATTCTATTCATTAGCAGGGACATATCATTCTTTTTCAAGGTTTGCATGTTTTTTCAAAATCATGTTATACCACTGCCTAAAAAAGATTTTATATACTTTATAAAAACCTTTATCATCAAATTCATAATAGCTAAACGTTACTTGTTTTCAGAGATCTTAAAGATGAAAGCATACCAAATGCAGTGAGTCCTGCTCCACAACAAGCTACACCAGAACTATTAAAGGCAATTTTACATGTAAATCCTAATGTTTTTGACCAACAACAGAGAAATCATTGGGGGAATCATTTACACACATCAAAGTTTAATGGAATGTCCCCTACAGCTTCACAATACAACTATTCAACACACAATACTGTTCCCTCAAGCCCTTCATCACTTGGAACAGCAGTACACTCAGCATCCATTCCAAACCAGCAGTTACTTGCTCCTCCGTGTCAATCATCACCCCATGTGAATATAGGTTCTCCACCATCTCAAGCGAGGCCTGGTAACCCAGTTAACATTACTGCTCAGAACAGTGTATCACCCATTTGGAACAGTGGGAACACTTCGAATATTTATACAAGCCCTCTATCAAACACATCTTGTTCGAATCCACAAAATGGTGGCTTCTATAGTAGTCTAGTAGGGGACAATAGAAATTTTGGTACTAGTTTAAATGAAGAGAAAGATCCGCTGTCGCCAAGTACTCAACCTGATCCACAAAGATTACTAATTCAATCACAAGAAAAGGCGTTTGAACAAGGTATGTGAGTCTGTTATTACCATTAGATAATTTGATTCATTGACATTGTGTTTAAACTTTATATAATATGCTTAAAGGAATAGAGATAAATTACTAGACTAAAAACTGAGAAAATAATAACATAAAGTTAAATAAGATTTGACGTTATTATAAAAGAAAACAGTTTCACTAGTTACCACATTATACTAAATTTCAGTTCACCATTCTAATATGTATTGTCAATATGGTTACTTGTTCTGATACTTTACTATTACTTTTAATTCTCTATTGATTTGTAGATGGTAATGTGGTGACAGGCCAATCACCAGCACAAGCGAGTGTAGCGCCGTCACCATTGCGGCAAGAACCACAAGTGCCTCAACCGTCTATGGGCGCGCCATACGCGCCTCAGCAGCTAGCGCAAAACAGTAATCAAGAGAAACAAGATCCATCTAAAACTATGACTAGCAGATATCCTGTCGTGAAGCTAGGACGTCTCTCGGTAAGTATTTTAAGCATTATTGTAGAGCAGGGTTTTCCAAACAGGATTCCACAGAACCCTAGGGTTCCGTAGAATAGTTATCAGGGTAGCCAGATTTTCTTTTTTAGAAATTTAGTAAAAAAGTCGTGATTGCCTGCGTAAAAAGAAGAACAAGGACAAAACGAGAACACGTTGGATAATATCTATGTGTCCTGTTATGATAGTTTTCATTTACTTCGGTTATCCATATGAAATAAGAACTTTCATAACTCTGGATATTTGGTTAACTGCACCCCCCTCCGCCCCCGTCATTGACTTGGGGTTACATAAAATAAATCATATTTGGTGAGTATTCCACTATGTTAAAAGTTTGGGAACCCTTGTTGTAGAGTATAAACTGCACGATGATGATGAACTGTCAAGTTCGCATAGATCAAAACTTTATCGCCAGATTTTAAGAATCGCATCTTCCTCGGCGCGGCAGAAAGTGCAGCCTCTTCACCCTTACAGAATAAAGCGGCAGCACCTACTCTCGCTTCCGCAGATTCCTGCACCTAACACACCCAAACCAAATACATAATTTTTAATCTTACGAAATATGTGTCAATCAACTATTTTACCTAGATTAGATTTTAACAAAATTTTTAAGCCATATAAAATGTTCTTATCCAAAGATCATATTCAGCTGTTAAGTTTCATATTAAATGAATTTTCAACCGACTTCAAAAAGGAGGAGGTTCTCATTTCGACCGTTTTGAAAAGTTATTTTTGTGTTTGAAAGCACACTTACCACACTGTACACTTTGATTGGTCCCATTGTCACCAAAGTTTTGATCTGATCATGCACCATTGAGTGAAATGTAACTGATGATGAAGACCACAGATGACCAGCGGAACTTTTCAATAACAAATATTGCGGGTTGCGATCTGGATATCGTGTTCGATACCTGATACTTCGCCTCCATCAAAGCATGTAATCGAACTGATAGTCTAGTATCAGATGAACTCTTCAAAAATCAACGGTCTTGTAACTTCATATTTTGAAGTTGGTGTCTAAAACATAAAACTACATTTCCTGGCACCAACTTCAAAATGTTATTTTTGGACTACATTATTTTTTGCTTTTTAGTTACCTTATCTTTATTTTGAAGTCGGTTTTTTTTTTTTTTGTAAAAAAGTTTTTATTGTGTCGTCTGGTGGGTGACCGTGAATTCTCAAAGTACTTACATTAACAATTATCTTAAGATTTGTCTAACTTATTGTGTCGATAGATTTTTACATGGATTTCCATATAAAATCGTATTGTGCTTTTTTGTGAAAACATCTCAATTGTCTGCTGAGTTACTTGTATGCAGCTTAAGACTTAATTTACGGAGACGCGGGACGTCGTGGCATTGGGCGGTCCGCGAATCCTCAAGCGTGTAGCGCAGCACGCGGCGGGCATCGCTGCGGCGCACGCGGGGTACTAAATAATGAACTGGTATTATATAATTCACTTTTAGATAGAATTTTCTTTAAAAAAAAAGTCTCGGTGACTTACATCTGCGTTGTGCGATTGCCAAATAAGACTGGCAGATGGTTCTGCCGCGTCGATGCCATCTGCGGGTTCCGCCGCCAAAAACGCTTCATTTCAAACAAACGCAGTACAAAAATGATTCATTCTATGATTAAATTTATTTATTAAATAGTATTTTTGAAATTGGGAAAAAAAAACAAATTGAGAAAAACCCATCGTGACTACGGGTGCTATTTATCTGTAATATGTATGTATTTAGAAATATATGTGTATGTTTATCAGTCGTCTGGTTTCCATAGTACAAGCTCTGCTTAGTTTGGGATCAGATAGCGTTGTGTGAGTTGTCCCAAGATATTACATTATATATGTACTATCACGATTGTCCGCGGCGTAACGTTTAACAGAAAACTTGTATGAGTGGGTTTGCACAAGTTTCAATACCTGTGCTAGAAATGTTGTCAGTAGACGAATTAATGGAGACAAATACGTATCAACGTTTTAACAAATTAATAGAATCAGTATTCGAAAGTATAGAGAATGACATTATAGTTACTGACGAAATGGGTGAGTGAAATATTTATTATTTCATACATTAAAACTGATATGAAATAATAAATATTTTTATATTTCTTACCTTTCATTGAAAAACAAACAGTAGTTTTTCAACAAAACCAAGTGAAATTTCTTTTGAGGTCGCTACCCTTTTAGATATCAATTTCTACTATCTAAGTAGAAATTTCATTTAATATTTGTAATGCCTAAATCAAATCAGAATCAAGGGGGAAAATAGCTTTTATAATATTTTTTTTCTGTCGGTCTTTTGTGTAGGTAAAATAGTTGATTGACCAATATACCATTTTTATTACTTCGACGTCTGAGCCTCGACTTGCGATTTTGTATAACATCTATTGTACAAAGTCGCTAGATCGGTGACTAAAATGAGTAGCTATTATTCGTAATGGCTAGCGATTATACATAATATCTAAATTAATCACTTTGACTCACATATACACTGACCGCATTCGTAAGTAGCCGCAACTTGTCTGTGATGGATGGTATATGTATTTTTGTTCTGTTTGACCTATGACAAGAAAAACCTTCACAAAAGTTATTAATATTGCTTGTTTTTGTAGGAGGGGTTGTTGAAGAAACATGATTTCCCAAATGAAGAGAGGTCAAGGAAAAATAGCACACTTGAATCAGATTCCGATGACAATATTCCCCTTAAGCCGAAGTCTAGCAGTAATACGCCAACTATAGATAAAGAGAGAGAAGCGATAGACATAGCTAGAGAGAAAAATTGGGAGGCAGTCAAGAGAAAACATGAAGAAGCCAGTAAAAAAGAAGAAGCTGAAGCTGCAATAGGTAAACATCAATATAATTTTGTCATTTTAACTAACTGTGGAAAAAATCTAAAATTTGCTTTTGTAATTTTACAGTGCGGCCTAAGTTACGGAAAGTGGAGCGAAGATTAGTACCTGTGCTAGAAATGTTGTCAGTAGACGAATTAATGGAGACAAATACGTATCAACGTTTTAACAAATTAATAGAATCAGTATTCGAAAGTATAGAGGATGACATTATAGTTACTGACGAAATGGGTAAGTGATAATTTGTGTGTACAGCACTGTCGTTTCTTTCTCAGACATGCCATATCGGCGACGCGATTCGACGCTCACGTATGATAATAACTCTCAGTAGGAAGTTTTGTAAAAAAAACTTGTCTTAACTGACGAACGGTTTTTTTTTAATAAAAATAACTAGCAATGTGAGATTGGGTCCCACATTACTAGCAATCTTTTTAACCCCTTCAGCTAAGCTCAAAGGCTTGTGTTAGGAGTGGGTTCACGTCGGTAGGATAATGGGTAGGATTCGAATACGCGACCTCGCGATTGCGAGACCGATGCCTTAGCCATTAAACTACCGCCGCTTCTTTTATTGCAGAGGGAACTGATATACCTGAAGAGTTATTATTACCACGTTATCAGCTTCAAGAGTTGTGTTCGGAAGCAGCTAAGTTAAAGAATCTTGGTGCTATGGAAGCCATACCTGCAGACAGATTGGTCAGATTATTAAGTCTAATGGAGAAAAATATTAGGGCCGCAGAGAAAATGTCATTAGTAGGAGATCCAGTATGTATTTTAAATTCATGCTTATAATTATGTATGATGATAAACAAAAAACAAATTGTTAACATAATATTCATAATTTTGCAGGAGGATAGTGAAGAAATGCGACAGATATGGATGGAATCTGCATTAGAAAGGGTGATGTGTGCTTCAGACGCATGTCTAACTTCACTATACGTAATGACCTCCCCTAATATGCCGAAACGCATATTTCTAGAAGATGTTATAGATAGAATTATTATGTTCATAAAATTCCAGTTGAATAATACAATTTATTGCGTCTATGATCCCGTGTATAGTATTCAAAGTACTTCTAAGAAGAAAGGTAATTGATTTAATTTTGAATCCCGCAAAACTAACGGCCGGCATCAATAACTTAACTACAATCAACTGCGCGAACGAACCATTTATAAGCGAAATTGACATTTGTGCCTTTCGATAACTGTCGACACACCCGAAATGTCAGTTAGCCATTTTAACAGAGAGTTAACGGTAGATGAGTTAATGAGACCGGCCGTAAAATTATAAGTAAATTTAGTGACATATATTTGAAATACCTATGTTCTATGTTTAGTGGACGGTAGAAAGCGTCGTGGCGGAGCCGCGAGCAACGCAACGAAGCGCGGGAGCGCGGGCACGTCGACGCGCGCCACGCGCGAGCTGTACACGCACGCGCACGAGTCCGTCACCATGCTGGCCGAACTGTTCGCCGCGCACCACCTCACCGACACCACTGTGTTGCACGCCTCCACTGTCGGAGTCTCGCCTTTCTTCGTAGAGAACGTCAGTGAGCTACAACTCAGCGCCCTCAAGCTTGTTACTACGGTAAATGCATCAAATATTATACTAATCGTACTTTTTGGTCAAATCAAATTTAGTATTGGGATACCACTATCAACTTCTATGGTTTCTTCCAGATATTTACAAAATACGAGCAACATAGACGACTACTGCTTGAGGATATTTTAGCATCAATAGCCCGCATACCTAGTTCTAAGCATAACTTGCGATCGTTCCAACTGAGCTCAGATCAACATATACAAATGTTGACTGCGCTTGTCCTGCAACTTGTACAGTGTGTAGTGACGCTACCAGAAACATTGTGCAAGTCACAGGATAAGGAAAAAAATGTTGAGTCATCTGACAATAAAAAGGTAAGCTATTGATTTTTAAATTGGCTCTATTTGTCATGTTATCTATCATCTCTTTATTTAATTGTGCTGTCTTTCAGAATGTAGATAAAGATCTTCTAATAATATCTAAGTACGAAGCAGCAATCAGTGTAGGGGGTACATTCCTGACGTCATTCCTGAACAAGTGCCGGAGTCGCAACGAAGAAGTCGACTTTAGGCCCCTGTTCGAAAATTTCGTACACGACTTGCTTACCACTGTTAACAAACCTGAGTGGCCTGCGACTGAATTACTACTTAGTCTACTTGGAACAATGCTTGTGAGTTTATATTATGCATATATTTATGTTATACTAATCTAGGATTATTTGTTGGTCGATTCTCAGTTATATTTTATATCTAAAACCACCAAATATCAGGGGTAAAACTTTACCACTTTATTTTAGGTAAAATATATGTCAGATAAGTCTATGGAAATGTCAGTTCGCGTTGCATCACTAGAATATTTGGGTCTGGTAGCGGCTCGACTAAGACGGGACAGTGTACATTCTCGTGCCAAACTGGCTACAATGGACGCTGTCGTCAGAGATATCCGGGCTGAAGAAGAGAAGGATGGCAATCAGGCACATGTAAGTTTATTCTATAAGTTATACTTTTTAAATTTTGTACTGCCATATGATTTTTCTAAAGTTTCCGTTGGTATATTCGTATATATCACAAACTTTAAAAATACTATCACACAGTACAAAATGAGAGATATATTATAAAAGCCCTCCCACTCATTGCCTTACAAAAGCCCTCCTGTTGATAGTGTTTTCAAAAATTGTACCGATTTAACCACATATAAAATTTACATAATCTATTACTATGGCACACACTTTAGTATAATTGAAGATATAAGTTATTAGCTTTGGATGTTGGTTATATTACTTTGATGTTTATGCTATATTAATGTTACTAAAGTTCCATTAAAGTTTTTGGTAATTTTGCGAAAAAAAGTTAAAACATGCATACATACATAGGAATTTGAGTCATCATCATCATCATCATCAGCCTGTCGCAGTCCACTGCCGGACATAGGCCTCTCCAATTGCACGCCACTTTGTTTTTTTGTGCTTGGTGCATATGGGGGGGTAATGCCCATAATCGCCACGCTGGGCAGGCGGGTTGGGGATCGCAGGGCGTAGCTCTCGCATCGGAATTTGAGTAACATGCAATAAAGCCTATTTTTGAATACAAATGTATTTTTATGTCTTTTGTACTTAGAATGTTACGTCGGGACTAGATGAAGACGAAGAGAGAACGGAATTCCTACAGCGAGTATTACTCGACTACCTGGCCATCAATGGCCAAAAAGATCAAGCTTGGAATTGTTCTCGACATTTCTATATCACTCAGTGGTACAGAGATATGGTGGTTCAACCAAAAAGTACTTCACCCACAAAGAAAGCAAAGAACAAATCGAAGAAACGGTTAAAGGATGAATCCACTGATGAAGAATCAGAAGCTGATGATGACAGTGACGACGAGGGTCGCCGCGTCAAGGATTCCAAGGCTGACCGGAAATTCGCTTCTAGTGCACTAGTGTCGGCTGAAAAATTCAAAACTATAGAACGGCGGAAACAGTTCTTCCTCGAAAAGATACGACCTTTTCGTTATCAGGGTGGCACCCAGGTGCAAGTGATGCAATCGTACATTGACTATAGTGGAGCAGAGCTCATATCTCAGTACTTAGCTTCGAAGAGATCATTTTCTCAGAGTTTCGATAGATACCTTAGAAAAATACTTGTTATATTGTGTGAGAACACTATAGCTATACGCACGAAGGCGATGAAGTGTCTCGCCATGATCGTGGAGGCCGACCCCGCGGTGCTGGCGCGCCCCGACATGCAGATCGGCGTCAACCGCTCCTTCCTGGACCAGTCCACGGCGGTGCGGGAGGCCGCCGTCGATCTAGTAGGGAAGTTCGTACTCAGTCGGCCAGATCTAATCGATAAGTATTATGCAATGCTCTCAAATAGAATATTGGTGAGTGCTGTCTTTTAAGTTGAAACATGTGATCATAGTAATATTCGTCATTCGATTTTCATAATGTGCTTATTTATTTGTAGGACACTGGTGTTTCGGTGCGAAAAAGAGTGATAAAAATATTAAAAGACATTTGTATAGAGTGCCCAGAATTTCCAAAAATACCTGAAATTTGTGTAAAGATGATTAGGAGAGTGAATGATGAGGAGGGTATTAGGAAATTAGTGATGGAAGTGTTTCAAAACATGTGGTTCAGTCCGTGTGCGAATACGGCGCGGCCCGGAGCCCTGGACATGACTGCGGCTGCTGCCGATCCCCTCACGAGGAAAGTACTGAACATCACGGATGTTGTAATATCCTCCAGGGATATTGGTTTGGAATGGTTTCAACAATTGTTGACCAGCGTAAGTAAACGTATTCATTCTTATACATTATAACCAGTACCACTTATAGTATTATAATAATGGTATTGTTGTTTGCAGTTATTCAAACCCAAGGAAGATAAAGATGATTCCACTAAAATTATATACCAACCGCCTAAATCGCTTTTACTAGCTTGTCAACAAATAGTAGACTGTCTTATTGAAAGTTTACTTCAGTTAGAAGAAACTAGTGCCGATGGTAAATAAATAATATTTTTCTAAATAATAAATCTCTTTTGATTCAATGGTATCATTGTTACACAATACTAATTGTCCATTGTATGATTTTATCAGGGACTGGATCGTCGCAACGCATTCTCGCCTGTCTTTCAACATTGCATTTATTTGCGAAAATTAGGCCCCAATTGTTAGTGAATCATGCATTAACTCTACAGCCGTACCTGAGTTTAAAATGTCAGGTATGTAATCGTCCTAATTACATTTGCACTGTGTCTATACTGTTCTTGATAAGTCTAAGCTATATTCTAACATAATATTGTGTTAATATTCTAATACGCGTGTTCGAAAAATACATTAAATTCTTATGTTGATAGCAATCTGACCAATTTTCGAGCCATTTTCTGAGAGTGACAATTAATATATTGTACACTTTAACTGCTCAAATTTGCACATATTTGGTATGTACGGTCCACCGTACATACCAAACATGTGTAAAAATCTGTCAAAATGATGAAAATCGCGTAATCCGACAAACATTTTGCAGGGCGATGTCGAACTATCAAATTTTAAATTGACCGTTTTTTTTAAACTGAGTGCATTGTAATTCCAAAAATTACAATTCAAATTGAGAAAATTCTATATGAACTACTTATTTTCTGAAGAAACCACATGCGCGCGAATTTCTTTAGTCATTACAGTGTACAGTGATAGGCATGTCGGATCACGAAGGACTTCGGATTAGCTTGCTGAACACACGTTAAATTCTGATCTGATGATGATAACACCTTCATTTTCTGCTATTTTCGACAACTTCAAAGGTAACAATTAAAATAAAATTTCAGAATCAATACGAACAACAAATAATGTCGACCGTGGCATCGACGTTAGAGCTAGTAGTGCCTCTAATGGAGCACCCGAGCGAGGTGTTCCTGGCGCAACTGGAGGAGGACGCGGTCAAGCTGATCCTGCAGCGAGGCCAGCTCGTCATAGCTTCCTGCATCGCCTGCCTCGCCGCCATCGTTAATAATCTCACGCACAACTATAAACTGATTAGGGATGTTTTCAATAAGTACCATGGTGAGTCAAATAGACAGTGTTTTTAAGCGCAACTTACGACTAGACTACACAAGCTACTTGGTTTGTTATTTTTTCTCATGTAATGTCATCATATGGGTGTAACATAATGAATTGGTTGCTTATAACTAGCAATTTTGATACACATTTCAAACAGAAACAGTGAGATTTACCAGAGAAACGTAGTTTTTTTTTTATTTCAACCATAAATGATCTCTAGATTTTGATTGGTTTTGTCATTTACAGGCGTACTTCTCCAGTGGAAACACTGTTGGCAGCGAAATCCGGAAATGACAAGAACCTTACATTCGAGACCACATTTTCGACGAGCGTTATTTATAGTGGGACTTTTATTGCGGTATTTTGATTTTACGGAAGCTAGAGTCATAGACGGACTTCCGGTAAGTTTCATCGTTTGGTAAATGTTGCTAATTGTTTAAATATGAAATATGTTTATTTATCTGATTTTCTTTTTAGGGTGATATAAAAGAACAAATTTTCAGTACACTGATGTTTTTCGTTGGACTTGAAGATGAAGATTTTGTTTCCCACACACTGAAAGCGTTAGGGTCAGTTTGCGTTCGGCATTATGAGTTCATGTTGCAACCAGAACTGAAAGAATTCTACCATCAATTACTTACGTCGGATTTAGCGCCTATTGAAATGAAAGCTGACGTGCTGAGAAATATTGAAATGTACTTACAAGAGGAAGAACAGAGAATGATCAGGCAGGATAGAGAATGTAAGTACATTACGTTACTATATTAAGACCCACGTAGCAATTATCATGCACTCTTATATGTTTCAAAAACTATGTACAAAAGTGTCTCATCATCTAAATAAATCAAGGTGCACTAAGGTTACAAAATATAATATTTTTGAACGACTGAGAGAATTTAACATAGATATAAGTTTTTTAATACCAAGTTTAAAATGTAAAGGTATGTATACACTTAAGTATTTACTAGTAACAGAACGACAAGCATTCGCTATTTTAAAATTTACTCAAACCACACTTCGAACGTGACGCTCGATGTTTTGTTACAACCTGATTTTAAAAACCAATCAGCATTTTGTTGAAACATTTTACCGAGCAAAGGCACGAGCGTGGGTGATGGGGGTGTAGGTATGCAAAACAGATACAAATGTCACAGGTAAATGTTCACAGCATTTACCTTTAATTACGTCGAACACAGCGTCGAGCATTTGCAAGAACGTTACATTAGGTGGTAGTGCTTTAGAGGAAACTGAGCATTTTCCTGTATTGTACCATTCGTAAAAACGATATACTATACTATATAACTATACTCACACTAAGCGAAACCAATGAGTTAAAAACCAAATGGACGCCCCTTATCGCGATAAAAACTATCCTATATCCTTGCCCAGGTCTTAAACTATCTCCATACCAAATTCCATCTAAATCGGTTCAGTGGTTTAAGCTTGAAAAGGTAACAGACAGACAAAGTAACTTTCACATTTTTAATATTAGTAGGTATAGATCTATCTGTTGGATATTATTAGGTACTAGCTGCTGCAACCCGCGCAACTTCGTCTGTGTAAATTTTCCCTGTTTTTGCAACATTTTACATTGATGCTCCACTCCTGTTGGTAGTAGCGTGATGTTATGTAATAGCCTTCCTCGATAAAACCGAGTGGGTAGGTACGCGGTATTGCCTCTACCCACAGCGGCAGCGAATATGACTCAGGTTTGATTAGGCCTTTTAAATACGCGCGTGGTCTTTGACTCGCCTCCCAGCAGATTCGATTGATAAAAAATTTGACTCTGGACTGATCTTGTTTGACTGGCATATTACGCCCCCCCCCCCCCCCCCCCTCGATGGTAGTGGTTGATGTATCGGTGTTAAATCTAACGCCCCTCCCCCTCCTCCTGCCATGCGAACAACTCAAACTTGGCCAGTTGAGCCAATAATTGTCCCACCAAAGTTTCCAAGTTTTGGATCCAAGCCTGATCTTGTTGCGTCGTGTTTTAAAACTATGATATCTCCTAAGATATTCATTGAAATCAAATTAAGTAAAACCAGTATTGTTCCAAATTAAATATTTGTGATAAATACCGTATTTATTTGGATAAGGGTTAATACCATGTTTATAAAATAAAGGCAAATATTGCATTATTTTAAAACAAAGTTGATAATTGTAAGAAAAGGTAATAGTGGATCAACCTTAAAAGATAGGTGTCCGTTATGCTAGCGTACACCAGAGCTATATCAAGTTGGTTACTATGCCATTAAACTCTGCGTAAATACTGCCTAATTAGTGGAAAAATTAAAAAAACTCTGTCTCTTTAGTTTAGGAAATAAACACCAGTTTCATTGTGTACGCTGGCGTCACGATCAAGCGAGCGTACACATGGCCGTACTCGAAAACGGCAAAAAAATGAATTATCAGTGAAATTATAAACAGAGATATAGCGATATAATCGAAAGCGGCGGTAGCCTAATGGCTAAGGCATCGGTCTCGCAATCGTGAGGTCGCGGGTTCGAATCCTGGCCATTATACTACCGACGTGAACGCACTCCTAACACAAGCCATAGAGCTTAGCTGGAGGGGTTAACAGGATTGCTAGTAATGTGGGACCAAAATCCCACATTGCTAGTTATCTTTTTTTTTTTTTTAAATCCATCCATGTTTTGAATGATGGTACCTGCTATTGGTATGTTGTGGGATTGAATATAAAGTTGTTATACATCCCAGGGTCAAAAAGATCAAAACACGAGAATCTCAAAGAGATGGGCGACGTGTCGTCGGGCATGGCGTCGACAGTGATCCAGTTGTACCTGAAGGAGATCCTCGGCTCGTTTCTGCACACCAGCACCGTGGTGCGCTCCAGCGCTATGAAGGTGGTTCAGCTTGTGTTGGCCCAAGGTCTCGTGCATCCTGTACAGGTAAAACCGCTGTTCTATTCTTATTTTGTTTGTTATGTCATGTTTATTTTATCCTTGTTTCGTTCAAGCAATTTTGGTTTTGGTAAAAATAGGGGGAATGCCCAACCCATGGCTCATGTAATAAGTTACGATAGCGTTTCACCACTTACACCCATATTTATAAACGAGTCGATACTTATTAGTTAGCAATTACTCCATTGAGAAACGGCTAGTTCTTAAAGTAACTATTTAGAAAAACCTATTTTATAGACAAATAATATTCGTTACTTCCTTACGCAAGGGAACCAAGTACACACATCAAAAGTGTCTAGGGATCAACATATATTTTTGCAATAACTTTTCTCCTGATTGATTTTTTTTTTTTATTTCTTTAAGGATTCATCAAATAAAGTGTTTTCGTTTGTCACAGTAACGATAAACCAAGTCACCTTTGCATTAATAAAGAAATTTGCCATTTTCCTAATAAAGGGATTTTTGACATTTGAACCACTAACATTAAAGTTCGAAAAAAAGACTGAAATAACAGTTTTCTTTAAAATTTTATTGGGTAACTTAAACAATTAATAATCCGTGTTTCTACCGCGAACACTAACAACACAAGAACATCGGTTTGGCATACTCAAAATGAGTTCATCCAAATCACGCTGTGGAATGGCCGCCCATGTTCGTTGCAACAACAAAAAAAGGTCTTCTTGCGACTGGATACCCTCCATATTCGGCAGAGCTCTTCTCTGTAGCATATCCCATGCATGCTCAATCGGGTTCAAGTCTGGCGACTGAGCAGGCCAGGGCAGGACATTGATGTTAGCTGCGGCGAGAGTCTGTCTTACAACTCTTGCGGTGTGCGGTCGTGCATTATCATGCATTAACTGAAATAAGGGACCGATTTGCACTTGTAGAGGAACGATGACGTCTGATACAATCGTCTCAGCATAAATTTGAGCGTTGAGGTTGCCTCTGATCCAAATCAACTCAGTTCTTCCGCCGATCCAAATACCCGCCCATACCATGATGGTTCCACCACTATAAGGATGGACTTCCTGGCAGGATTTTAATCGCTGTTGGCGTCCAGGGGTTCTCCAGTGTCGTATACGTCTTGTATCCGGTCTCATACCAAAACGAGACTCATCAGAAAAGCACACGAAACGCCATTGTTCTTCTGCCCAATTTCTGTGTTCAAGAGCCCATTGATATCGAATCCTACGATTGTGCATTGCTATAGGTGGTACCCGTAGCTGTCTTCGGGAATGAAGGTTCACTTCATGCTAGCGGTTTCTGACTGTTTGGTCGCTAATTAAGTTCCCTGAAGAGTGATGAAGCCTCACGGCTAACATCATGGCGGTTATTGTTGGACCTCTTCGAGTTAAGATTTGAATGTATCGGTCTTGTCTCCGTGTGGTGCAGCGATACCGTCCTCCATGGCGCTCAGCCACGGTACCAGTGCTTCGGTAACGTGTCCAAAGTCGACTGATAACACTCTGACTTGTATTCAGAGCTAAAGCCACAGTACGTTGCCGGGAACCAGCTTCTATCATTCCCACGGCTCTGAGCATTTCTTCCCTGCTTAAATGACGTCGCCGCTCCATAATAACGTTGGTTTTAATCAGTAGTAGGGAAACAGTAGCACTAATAATGTCTTCAATGCGTTGTATGTTTTTATAGGGAAAATATTGACAGCTGATTTTCATCTTTTACTCGAATTTGATTCACAGTTCCTGATTCAAATTATGAAATGCACCAAAAAGGATCCATATAAATTTATAAAATCATAAATTTATTACAAAGCCACATCTCAATCTCAAGAAATCCGCATAAAAATGCTTGATCCCTAGACACTTTTGATGTGTGTATTACTTATTACTTAGCAATCGGTGAGCCGCGAAAAACGTTCCTTTACATAAAGAAGATTTTAATAAATTTGCAAAATAGAGGAAAAAAATATATATTACGACAAACTAAAATAGCTACAAATTTTAAAACTTTAAAAATTAATAATACAGAAATTAATCGGACCAAGTTTTGATTTTTTCTGAATGTAACGAAATGCAACATAATTGAATGGTAATGCTACCAAATGAAATAGTCCGTCACATATATTTTTAATTAAGCGTTTAAAAACTCGCAAGAAATGTCACTGAAGGCGTCACCTGTGTTTTACTGTTTTGATCACATAGTACATTTTTATTTAAAGGAAGTTTTGTTGGTTTAATACGGGCACAAATTACTATAATTTAAATAGCAAGGGTATAATTTTTAATGGTTGGAAGCCCGCTAGCCTGCGACCGCGGTCAGCCTCCCCATTGTGTCGACTGCATTGCCTGCCCTGGTGAAATCTTAAGTACCACCATCAATTAATTTTGCCAGTGTAGCCAGAAGATTATCACCCGCCTTAGCATTACCCGGATAGGACAAAGAACAGAGGTAAAGAAGATACAGAAGATGGTTTTGTGACGGTGCAAGGAAAGAAGCGCCGACAGCCAACCGTCAAGAACCGACAAAGCTAAGCCTAAGGAGACTCTGCGCGCCTCGGCGCTGAACATGCTGGTGTACAACTCGCGCCTGCACTGCACCACCAAGGCGGAGGACATATCGGCGTACGTGCGCCAGAAGTTCCGCTACACGCCGAGAGTGCTGATTCTGGAGTCGCGACGCATGGTACTTATGAGGAAGTGAAGCGCATCTACTACTACTATCTACTGATATAGTTTTAAGTATATTGGTTTTAAGTTGTATTTACTTTTACTAGCACTTTACTTATTGTATTATTGTAAGTATGTTAGTCGGTAAGGTATAGATTCCTGTGAGCCATTGATCCCTAAAATAAATGGTATATTATTATTATTATTGTTATTATTTACCCACTGGCTGGCATAGCGCCATATAAAATACCTCATAAGAAAAATAACCTCTACATACAATTCTTAATTAAAGCTATTTCTCAAGTAGCAATATCAGTGACTATTGCTTGGCTAACGGCTAGTCTCAATAACGTAACTACCAATAACTATGTGTTAAAATGGCTAACTGAGGACTCACCGCTAACTCGGGTAACAATCTTCATAGAAAAATACCAAAGAGTGCTTTAGACAGCTTACTTTAGCTATTAGAATTACTAGCTGTTAAAATTTATAAACTGACAAAGTCGGTCGTTATACAATCAGTAAACCAATGTTACGAGATGAAAAACTTATTTTTAGCGTTTGCTCTAATTGCCAATACAACCTTCAAAAGACATACAAAAATCAAGAACACATTTATTAGCCGAACGTAATGTCACTACTATCGTTGTAGGTTATGTACTGCGTTGAGATCGTCGTCTTAAATCTAAGGTTTTAGCCTTGAAAACGAATTAGATAAATAAATTAGGGACCAATTTTTATTTATACACCGCTCTTTTTAAGGTTTTATGGTCTCTAATTCAGTGTAGTTATAATAAGCGCATTATAAGCAAGTTAAAAAAATAAAAAAACATTGACGTACTCAAGAACTAAGATTTAATAAACAAATTTCACACATCACATATTTAACAAATTAAACACACATCAACCTATAAACTACAGATTCAGATGATACAGTTCAGTTTAATTTTCACCCATTTTAAGTCGACTGAATATTTGAAAATCTTGCACACATCAAAATCCGATGAACAAAAATATTTATGATTAATCTTTGTTAATGTTTGCAGTCAAACAGATAAATCGCGTAAATTTCAGCCAAATCTTAGTCATAGCATAAAAACGAATGCTGTAATATTTTAATAAACTTACAAATGTTAAACATGTACTACAAAATTATTATTAAGAATGCGCGCCTCGACCGATACGCGCGCATGCGTAAAGAGTATCACGCATGCGCGCGCCGTACCTACTCAACTAAAGCGTTTAGTTTTATTTCATTTTTTCAATTATCTAATATTACTGAATATAAGAGAAAGATCTAACATAAAAATAGACTTAATGTCACTAATCCAATACGTAGTATTAAAAACATTTTTTTTAAATAACTAAAATACAAGATTATTTTAGCTGCGTGCAAAAATAAAACGTCTGGGAGGGAAACGATTACTAGAGTGAGACTTTATCTATCGTTAGCCTAACTTAACTTTACGTAAACTATGTTATTGAAACGACGGTAACGGTAAAAGTAAATGTTGCATTTAAATGCAACTAGCTCAAAGCAAATAACTCTAGAAGCTACCAACGGTTAACCATTGGTAACTTCTAGAGTTAAACTGTCGGTAAGTTATTGAGATCGGCCGTAAGTATTCTAACGTTTGACGTTTCTCACTTCACTAATTTTGTTAACTATAAAATAGAAACTGTTACTCAATTAATTACTTTTACTTAAGTAACTGCTATTACTCGTTTATAAATACGTGGGTTAGACCACAAATTGACACTTAACAAAAATCGATGGATAGGCAGAGTGCCAGAGTTAATTAAAACCATCTATTATTTCTTTCGTATGGCAGGACCTATCTGGAGTCATTATTGATAATGATGGACAATCGGATAGTGTACTTTTTCAGTGATGTGCATGTCTATTACTTATCATGGTCGGGCAGAACGATTCATGGTTCGTCATTTCAGATATTGTACTTATTCAATGATGTGGATATCTTTTATCATCGTCGGGCAGAACGTTTTCAAGGCGTATCATATTTAATTCAGCAACATATGAAGTTCTAATTTTAGATTGGGTAATGTGATATTGATATTTCACATAAATTACCATTTAATATTCAATTTCATTTGACTTGAATATGCATCAGTCCACCCAATTTTCAGACCAATAATCAGTTATGGATTTTCGACTATCTTCAACTCTTTTTGCCATTCAAAAGTTAATGTTTGGGAGAGCTTCCCTTGTGTTTATATTATAATATCTTATCTAACTGATTTGAAGGACAATTAAAAGAGACCTAAATAACTAGCTAAAAAAACACAAAAATATTATTTTCGATAGTTTTTAACTTTTATGTTTGGAGCTCAAGAAGTGATTAATATCGTCAATTTTATTGCAGATTGTTCCATATTTGATATGCATGAGTACCGACCTTGAAGTGACTGTATCGCACACGGCTGATAAACATCTTCAAGAAATAGACAAGAAATATCCAGGCTTTATACATATGAAAGCTCAGCTTGGCATTAAGCTTTCGTACCAATTACAAAAAATTCTCCAAGGAATTGAGAACAAAGGGGTTATAAGAGGGTTTAGGTAACTACTATCTAGTTATATGAATATCATTAAATTTATAACCCTAACGAGTTCAAAAAACATACTATTTATTATTATTTCAGGAAAAAGGAACAAGATGATTTACCGACTGCTTTGAACGGATTCTTGTATTCATTGCTACGTAACACGCGGCCACAGCGACGCGCGTTAGTTTTGTCGTTACTGAAACAATTTGATGATGTTTCTGTAAGTACAGTACATATTTCTTGAACCAAAATGAGTCTTTCTTGTTCCCTTTTACTTTTTATGGTATCCTGAAACATATTCAGGATGTCATGAAAAGTAAAAGGGAACCAGAAAGACCTAATAGACTCCCCTTTCCTTACCTTTGAGCTGAATCCCCTAGCCTTTCTCTTAACTGATGTGTGCTTCCAAGTAGGTGGCATCCAAATCCGTAAGGATCTGGTATTTTAAACTGTACTCCTGTAAATTTACTCAGGGCTATAATTAAATTTCTAACAGGTGTCACTTTAATTCTTATTACAGGGTAACTGTAAATGATGAAATGTATTGTTTCAGACTGCTCCGCTGGATCAAATGTTGTACCTAGCTGATAATCTGAGCTACTTTCCATTTCAAGTTCAAGATGAACCATTATTTATTATACATCACATTGATATTATAATTTCAACGTCTGGATCAAATCTATTGCAGCTTTTTCGTGAGGTAAGGCCCTTATAACCCAGATTTTAAAATTTTTGATAAAATTACTTCAGACCCTTGTTTAAAATGTCATTTTCTAGGTGGTTAAGTTTATCATCAATGGTCAGAAATGAAGTGCATTAAGGACTTACTACCAAATACAAATATTTTTATATATTTCAATTTCGATAATGTTACTTTATTTTTAAGAAACTTCAACACGTTACGCGTAGGGTTTCCAGAACCGGTCCGGTTCCTAGATTTTCCAGTTCTGGTACTGAGATTAACGGTACTTTCGGTAAATCCCGGTACTGATTTAAAAGCTTAAGGCAAGTACGATTTTTAAATACTCCTCCTCCTCCTCGCGTCGTTCATCATAAATGCTGATGGTCCTGGCTTCTTCAAACAATCTTCTCTTGGACCTTATCTCGCCAGCACACCCTGTCCTCGGCAGCGCTTCACAGACCAAAGTATTTAGAGCACTGTGTGGTCTGACCTATATACGCGCATTAGGGCCCTAGGCTTGCTTCTAGGCCTCTGCCTCACCGTTATCAACATCTTTTCAAAGTTATTGTCTCATCTCTTTCTGGCCAAAGAACTCGAAACTTTTCCGCAAACATGTGGTGCTAAGACTCATCGATAACTTAAGCTCGGCTAGTATGAATTCGTTGGATCAGTATTTTATCTAATGGATTTTGAGCAATTATCCAGCATCTCATTTTAAAAGCGTTAATGTGTTGGCAGTTCTTCAGTCTTTGTTAAAGATTTTTATTTTGACAATTTTTTTTACGGCCAGTAGGATATTAGGTGGGTCAAATAGGTTGGCGATGTTACCGTGTACGTTACCAGAGCTAAATGTCTTCTTTCAGGACTTAAATTATACATCTACGTATTTAGAGTCCTATAATGTGCATAAATTTTAAATTTGTGTATTCAGCACTCTCGAAAAATTACTCACACCAAAATTAATCACGACATTCTGTTTGAGTATCAGTAGGAAAAAAAGCTATGAATATAGCTGGATCCATAGTAGCTAGTTACAAAGCTTATAATTTTTGATACATTTAAATTATTGAAAAATCTAAATTTGTGGCTCTTACGATTTCTATGTAATATGAGTTTTTTCTGGAGGATAACTTCTTAACGCATTCTGCAAAAGGGACAATAAGATAAAGATACATTTTGACTGGCCTGTTGGTCTAGTGGTTACTGACTAGGGATTGCAATCTGGTGGTATTTCAACGCGGCATTCAATGAAGTTGTTTTTTTAATTCTTATTTAATCTTATCATATTATTTGGAAAAAACCTCTTACTTCATAAAGTTGCAGGCTGCACTTCAATATAGAGGTACCAACGATATAATATCATTAGATTTTTTGACCACTACTTCTCATTTAAATTGAATAGGTATCGAATTCTGTGTCTGGGTGTAATTTATTAGATAAGATAAATGTATTTGTTCAAAACATGTGTACAACAAAGATGGTTTTTAAAGAGTAGTTCATAGTGCCGTGTCTATTTAGACGTACAAATAAAGTTTTACACATGTTAACACTAATTTAAATTTAATAACAATCTCAGATTACAATTCACAAATCTAATATATATTTATCTATATTATGTGTGTATGTTTATCAATTGTATAGCCATAGTACAGGCTCGGCCTATCAGATGGCGCTGTGAGTCGCAAAATCATAATATCTTGGGACAACTCCCAAGATATTATTATTTTGCGACCGATTTTTCCAAATTAAAATTACCTTTAAAAGGCAATGTCTCATAACTCCTAAACGATATTATTACATAGATAAAAAACTTGGGTATTTCTAACAAAATAAAATACAAATAATTAAAAAAATAAAATGTGTTTATTATATATCCGTAAACACAGCAATATCTTTTATACGAATTATATTGACGTTTAGGCTTAGACTACATTGCGGCTCGAAAAGCAAAAAAAATAAATTCTCAAGTAAGCGCTAGCGCGACGTGACCGTGACTGCCGTGCGAGCCGAGCGCACGGAACAAATATGACCGAGCGACAGCCCACTGCCATACGCCCCTTCGAACGGCGCGCTGCTCGAATATACCTAAACTGCGGGATCACACCCCCTGTTACCGGGAGCTAGCCCTAAGATACGCGCCGTACAAGGGTCGTCAAGTCTTTGTTTTTTGGCATATGCATACTTGACATGTCACAGAGATTGAACTATATTGAGGAACCGAATCTAGTAGTTGGTTTGTTGATAATGAGAGAATAAATATATTTTAATTTTAAACATTTTTTTTTGTGAAGGGGTTGAACAAACCAATTACAGAAGAAAAAGAACCATTAGACGAGGAGGAAGATGATGAGGAAGCTGAAACATTGCTGACGCAAATGCCGGAGTGCACGCGACCTCTTCAGGACGCTATGCGACAAGCGAGAGGCTGCCTATTACTCCTCGTTTTAAAACAGCATCTCAAACAGCTTTATGGATTTACTGATGCGTGCGTATTTTTATTATTACTAAGTGTTATTTTAACGTTAAAATTCGAAGTATTTATTTATACAAATGTAACCACGTCTTTGACACAAACAAAAAACCATTTCCTTGCAGAAAAATCAATCAATACTCGCCGTCGGAGGGTGTGAAGGTTTACGAGAAAGCGGTGTCACGGCGGCACGCGCCTATCTTCGAGCCCAAAGCCACCATCGCGCAACTGCAGGACGACGACGTCGGCGACGAGCTCGACGAGCACGGCCGCCGGAGACTCGTCGACGACTACTTGGAGGTGCGCCGGCGGCCACTCACTACACACAAATTCCGCGCACCGTCGGTGCACTCGGTTAGAAAGGAGATTATTAAATCCTCGGAACTTTTCATTTGCAGTTCAAGCAGTTGATGTTAAAGTTCGACCCAGAGGAGGAGGAGGACGAGGAAACCGCAGGCGCGCCGAGCGCGACGCCCGCCGCCGCCGACACTGCGCCAGCCGCGCCGCCCGCGCCGCCGCCCGCCAGCACCTAGCGCGGCGCCGCGCCGCCGCCCGCCGGCCCGCGGCCCGGCGCCGCTCCTCCGCCCGCGGGCCCGCGGCACGGCGCCGCGCCGCCCGCCGCCACACGCCGCTGCGCCGCGCCGCCGGCGCCGAGGCGCGGGGCGGACTCGACCGCGACGGCCGCGGCGCCGCGACCGGCCGCCCTGAACTTCTTTATATAAGTTGTATTTGAGAAACTCGATTTTGTTTTTATATTAAAGTCTTGTGTGTAGATAATTTTTATGAGAATATAAAGTATATGTACCTATGTCTCGAGTCTTTGGAAGTCCGCCCCGCCCCTCGACCCGGAGACTAGCTTCGACATCGGTCCGATTGGTGTGTAATATTTGTACATATTTCGATTTCAAAGGAATAAAGTGAGAAGTCGACTTTTAAAAATATCATTTTATATTTACATTTTTCAGAGTACAAATTTAAAATTATATAATACGGTTATAATTAAGTAAAAGTAATACTTTCTGTGGCTAGCGCCGCGGTCGCTTAACCTCCGGTCGCTTAAATTATTCGTCCTTTTTCTGTCGTTCCTCGGAAACTGCGAATTTGTTACAGAGGAAAAATATGAGCGTCTCTGAAGTAGGTTTGACTTTGCCGTCAGCGATGAGACGCCGCAGGTTGCGGATGCGCTGCTTGTGCGGGTACTCGCCTTGCGTCAGCTGCAGCGGCTGGAATCAACAAAATAACCCTGAGACTGAAAACTGATTTACGTACCCAGTTACAAAGCTTACTTTAATAGTACACAATTTATGATTATATTTAAAGCAATATGTGATTAATGTACATATTTATTTTTATTGCATATTAAAAATTTGAACTCTGAAATGCATTACTTTTTATTTAACTCTTACAGGAAACCTTTCAAAGTATTGTGTGCTATTAACGTAGCATTTTATTATAATATAAATCACCCAAACTTTGCATGTTTAATACAAAGTATTTCCAACAAGCGCGACTTCAGGCCGCACTGTCAGCGAGCGAGCCGGGAGAGCAGCGTTTCGCCTCTTTTCATGTTTCGGTTCACACCACGAACTTCTCAGATGATAAGCTACGTAAGTATTCAAACGATGCGAACGTAATATACCACGATTCCAACGAAGCTGTTCGTTCACCTCATTACGTACTTACACAGACTACGAAGTGCAGAGCTAAAGTACCTAGCTTGTTCTGTACTTCACGGTGTGAACCAAGTATGATGCGCTCCCAGCTCGCTCGCTAGCTGCCGGTGTGGCCTGCGCTTTATACTCCGACCATTATATAAGTGCTAAATTTATTCAAATTCACTGCACGAATTTAGATATTTTATTTACGAATATTTTTTGATTAAAAGAGTATAAAAAAGATCCATTGTAACGTTTAATTTAGTTTTTAGGAATAATTGCGAATGAGAGTAACTTGAACCGGAACGTATTTTAAACACCAATCAGCTCCCAGTGATATCACAAATGTATGTACGACTTATTCAGTTATTGGTGGTAAAAGTTATTTTGTTGCATAATAAGCTGCTTTTTAGGCCAACTTAACAACACCGTCGGTTGTGTCCAACCAACAACGGTTTATTAGGAAACCTAATTGAATTAAATGAACACATTGGCGCAAAATAAAAGTCAACAGTGCGTTTTTTGACTATTGGTGGTATTTTTATCACTACTTTATGTCGATGTAAGTCCATTTTCAAAAAATATTTCGAAACTAAATATTTCCGCGAAACAAGTTACCTATGATTTGTGAGTGACTGATTTGACTGACAGGCACGACACGACTACATTTGTGACTTCATCAGAACTGGGTCCGTTTTCGCGCGCGATTTGAAACTTTTGTTTTTTTCAAAAAAATGTTTTTATTTTTTTAAATAAAACCAAGCTTTGAAGATTATACGTAATTCAGATATTTATTATTTTAATCGAGACTGTATATAAAATATTCAAGAAGGCTTCTTCATGTAATACAATTATACCTATTTACACTAAAGGCATTTTAAAATAACCTTATAACTCATGAGTTTCCACTGCAACTCTACAGGCCTCTCGGAGAGAATGAGAGTACACATGAAAATAAACATCTGACGCGTTCAAAACGACAACTCACTCATAATATTGAAACTGAATAAATATCATGCATTAATTTATTACTTTCCATGTGATCATACACGTCAATGGAACGTCATAACCCCAAGTTGAAGTTTCCTGTTTACAGATCTCGAATTCCTGATTGAATATTAAAATAAATCAAATTTAATCTTGTCCATCATAAAGATGATTGCTGGTAGTAAAACAGTAAAAGTACTCATTGCTTACTTCACTGACTACAATTCTGCCGGCCGCGCTTAATAGAACCCATACCCACAACAATAATGTAATTACGCACATTTTTAGTATTTATGTACGGTGTACCTAGGTATAGTCCAGATACTTCAATAGCGTAGAATCGGCATACAACTGAAATGGTTAGGTACCAACCAGCCCCTTCTGGCATTCTTTATTCTACACAGATCAAGGAAATCTCTCCTTAATGGAATCATAAGAGTACTCATCCCTGTGGGAACAAGTGAGCCTGCATTTGGGGTTAGAGAAGGGCGCATCAAGGTTCAACTCCGAGTCCGTTACTATTCAACCTGGTGAACCTTATCACGGCAGACATATAGTAACCAGCACCGTGGTCATTACGATGTGGTTCCTATATCCGAATCATAGAAGTACAGACAGACCTGACTACGTGGCAGGAGTCCGTGGAAAGGAAAAGGTTGTGAGAGACAATAGACAGAAAACTTAGTAACGACATGTATTGCGATTTCTTTGGTGCCAATACGGGTGTCATCCCATGTCCATCTATTGACAATAGACCTTTCAACAGTTATACAATATTTGGGTATCTCGGATCCATCATAGCACCTAAAACTTTTGTAGAAAAGGATATCAAAATGGAGTACAGACATCCTGGCTAAATTTTATGAAACCAATATATAGGTACATGGCGATTTTTAAGTTGGCCAGATACAAGAAAAACTTAGATAGAACCGCCTGCGATGAGGTGACGAAGAGAGTGCTAAACATGGAAGACGAAATAAGAGGCTGTGGACGTTAGAATGATCTGGATGCAAACCGTCAAAAACTAACGAATTAAGAGACAACTTATGTGAGGTATGGCGCAGAAATACTTACTAGGAGGGCAGACCCCAAATAAAATGCGAAATCAGCCAGGAACAGTACAGAACAGTAGGTACGTACGAAATCATACATAAATCTATGCCGAATTATACCGCATTCCATCACCGGACATGCAATTCCTTCGTTGTTAAGCAAGCCCAGCATTAGTCAAAGAACCTCTTTTTATGAAATGTCAAAAACAACCCGCTCCGTACAAATCTGTATGGAATGCTAGCATATGACGTCACGTTTTCTATAGTCAAATTATTTACTTTTAGTGTTTTTCTTTATGATTTAAAATGAATAAACACGTTAAATTAATAGATAAATATATTTTTTCAGAATACTTTATGACATATTTTTAAATGGTTATTAAAAAATATTTTATTTTGATACTAGTTGTCTGACCATAAGATAAGTTATTTATTTTGTAGCTATTACACTTCCCTCCCTTTTCCTTACTAGGTGTCCAACCGGTAGGAGTAAGTGTAACTTTTTGTGGCTTTTGCGCTTAAATCTACTAGTTAGCAATTCTAATGCAATTCTATTGGTACAACATCAACTATTATATTTGTGTGTTTGTTGTTGTTCTGGTACATCGTCTGCTATTTCGTGTGTATTGTGTCCTAACTCCTATAATGTTATATGCTCCTGGTACATCATCGGCTATTTCATGCGTAGGTACTGTGTCCTGACCCCTACAATGTTCTCTCCTGGTACATCTTTAATTTATATATCAATAACTAACTCGTAAATTATTATTTTACGTAGGTATTATAAATTATTATACCCCTACTGGATGTGCTAAGTTTAAGAAAAGTTGCACTTATCCCTACCGGTGGGGACAACTAGTAGGGCTAAGTGTAATTGCTGAACAAGCCGGATACAGTGCGGGTATGCAGCTTTTTTTCACGTAAGTAAATTTACCTACCTCGTCTGATTCTTTGGGATCTGGTGGGGGAATGCCGATGATAGAGCTGTCCCACATGACAGGGTGCCATGGCCGACGCACTGGTTGCGCTGGTGGTACCAGTTGCTGTGGGGGCCTTAGAGGCAATGAATTCACGTCCACGTACTCCTCCTCATCGAAATCTTGTGAATTCATTGTTATGTATAGAGTAGGGCTGTGAATAAATTTTTTTTTTTGAGTAGTTCATAAATACATACCAACATTTTTTTAATTCTACAGCTACCTAACTGACACCTTACAAGGACCTACCTGCTCAGTAACCATATCAACGCAAGCAAAAGTCGAGATCAAAGACTGGTGACTGGAATGAGTGAGGGCGCATGAAATTGAACATTTTGTCCCGTACAATTATGGTTAATATATAGAGTACTAACTATTAATATATTTAGTTACTGCTTTCTTCTTTATCAATCCTTGTAGAAATTATTATCTAATATGGAAGTCTTTATATATTTTTTGGATAGCAGTGCGCTCTCAGTTCACAAGTAAGTAAGTAGATACAGAGCGAATTCTGAAACTCCAGCTAAGTAGATTCCTTCACTTTGTGTTGGCTTTTCCAAATGTCCGACATTTGTATTCGAGCTTAAAAATGGTAGGTAGTTACCTACCTACCATTTACGTAGACAAAAAAGTGTAGACATAATGTAAACAAAGGTTGTGCAAACCTATTTAAACTTAGTAAAAAAAGTAGATTATTGTAGTTTTCTATTTTATTCTTAGGTAAAGCGATTACAATGATAGCGCAATGGTTTTAGGTTACTGCATGCCTGATGTTGTAGGGCGTACCTACTTTGTGTACCAATTCAAATCAATAAAATTCAAAACATAGAAAGCTTAGAAGTTTTAAATCATGCGCATCACTGTGATCATATCGATGAACCGCAGTCACTCTATTGGCCAATTCGATAGCTCCCCACTTCGTTCAATTAGCGACCACTCGTGCATTGCAATCGTAGGTATTGCTGTCTATTGCATTATGTCAATAAAAACAACAACTAAACTTAACTCAACGTATTAACTATGCACCTACTTACCTACCTAGTTAGGTACATCGTTTAATCACGTATTATTAATTTAATAACTTTATCACATAAGGTATCTACACGAAACTTATGACGATTTTAAGCCAGATTTTTATCACACTATTATTAGAATGGACGCAACCTTTGACGTGGGAATACGATAAAAATAAGTCTCGTAGCCAGCAGTACAAGCCTCTGATGAAAATCACTGCGCAATAATATAACCCCGTTTTTTATTCAATTGGCTTCTTGGCACGGAGACAAATGATTTTTTTTCGACATCGGCAGCCGGCTGCGACATTCTTCGTATCAGCAAAGTTCCGAAACATTGTTTACTTTATTTCCGGTGAAGATACCCGACTATAAATACGTTAAAATGGTAATTTCTTTTAATTTAATCGAAAGCTAATGAAGAACCATGTTTAATAATGAAATTAGATATAAAAGTAACTTAATGGTGCTTAGCTCAGTAGTAACTACTTAATAATCAAACCGTTAAAGATCTTTAAAAAAACACTTATTACAAAAAATCAGATACCTAGGTAATCTTTGAATTATAAAGTACAGATTATAAACGTCAAAAGTTAAATTAGTTTACATTAAAATTCGCTACTCACACGAGCTTTTAATTCAAGAGACCGGCGTTCAATCTACCAGTGCGTTCACTACACAAAACAAACCGCATCTACTATTTTATTATTGGCTTCCAATCTTGTGCGTCTTTATAAATATACACAGAACACTGAACTGTTGTATGACTAGAATACGACTGAAATTAATTACTTTCTTCCGAAGTCTGGTAGCCTGCTTGTGCTTATAAGATCGTTCCTAGTGACGTACGTATCTTGGACAATTACCAGTAAAAATAGAAACATTAAAAACAGTATTGACATCTAGGACGCTGACCGAATATCATGCCAACAATTGTGACCTGACGATACAGTTTCGTTGTAGGTATAGGACATGTGCGCGAATGTATATGGGCCACTACACAAAGTACATACATCCCTTGTTTGCATTGGATAAAACTCTATGTCCCTATTATTCTCAAGATGTAGGCAAATAAACCAGATTTTGATCATTTCCATTTCGTGTTTGGGTGAAATAAAACACTGTCATAACAATCATAACATATCAAATTTAATATTTCAATAACACTACAACTAGTTAACAACATTAGTTCTTGGGAAAAATGAACATTCATCTTCATTTATAGGTATATTTCTCAAACCCTTCCTAAAGACTTATTGCATTATAGGTCCATTTCCGCTAAAACAATAAGTAATTATAAAACAATAACAAAAACACTTATAATAATTTGATTTTAATCGTTTGGTTCGGCTGCAGATTTATTTCAATGCTTTTTCATGCCTGACTCGCAGCACGTCAGTCTGTGAAATCTTATTTTACCATTACGCAACAAATACCCGTTACCTTTTGTTCAGGTTTTATCTAAAGCGTTGTACAATCGACACGCTCTACTAACATTGAATTTATTGGTTA
This sequence comes from Herminia tarsipennalis, assembly GCA_945859575.2. Lineage (NCBI taxonomy): Eukaryota > Metazoa > Arthropoda > Insecta > Lepidoptera > Erebidae > Herminia > Herminia tarsipennalis. The sequence continues at coordinate 13,417,665 of OX243840.2, forward strand.
ACAAATCAAACCTCTAATAACTTTTACGCACTCGCAACGGTTTCATCAAACGAAACTTCGTGATCCGACCTTGACAGCATGTACTCGGGCAATGTGACACCTAAAGACGCGCTATAACGGGGCATCGTTTCTGCCCAAAAAGCACCCTTAGAATCGCTACCCGCAAACTCTTCAGGAGGAGCTACATTTGTTTCGTCGATAATCTTTGCTTTATTTTCTGCTTCTGATTCAACGCTTCTCTTGATTTTACGTACATTGGCAACCAGTGCCGCTGGTTTCACAGTATTTGCAACGGGATTAGTCGCAGCCGCGGCAATGGTATGCGGAGCCTTTTTACGCTTCAATTTTTTTCCATAAGTGTTCGTGTCAACTACGTATGCTGCCGACTTTTTTGCTGGTGGTGCACTTGTGGTTACTGTTTTACTTTCTGACCCTTCATTATTATTTTCGAGAGTGGCTGGCTTAGATGTAAATTCTTTCAATTCTTGATAGGCTAAATGGCTTCGCTTGGGAGCAGATTCTGATACAAACATACATTCCTCGTTTTTCAAACCATTTTTATCAATGCATTGGAAGCAAGTCATACCATTTTTCTGAACCTTATTACATGATGATCGGTCTTTTTTTTTAAATTCGGCTAAAACATGTTCCACATCCTTTTTTGGTTCATTATCGGTATAGAAGCCAGGAATAGCTTTCTTATAGTCGTAGGATTTAGCTCCAGAACCGTTTCCCTCTTCTTCTGAACTCTTTTTGTCATCGGCAGCTCGGAGAGATTCACTAGTTTTAGGTTTTGAGGTATGGACGTAGTAAGATTTATACTTTTCACTGGAATCATCGTCTTTGTGTGGCTCAGCTGCGGTTAGTTTGGCGTATTTTTGTTCGCTGCTATCATTTGCTTGTTCATATTTTTCAGATTTTTTAGGTGATTCAGACTGCTGTGGGGCTTCGGCTTCTTCGGGTTCGTCGTTGCTGTCAAATTTCCTCTCTTTTGAATAAGCATATTTATTGTTTTTCGGTTCTGCGACATAGGAACATGACTCGAAATTGCCTCCTGTTTTGGGATCCTTGCATGTCGTACAAGTCATGCCGTCCTTTTTTACTTCCTTGCAATTTTCTGGATTTTGTTTTATATCAGCAGCCTGTTTCTCAGACAACTCCTTAATTCTTTCGTATTCCTTATGATCGTATCCTGAATCATAACCTCCATAAGGATATTCATATTCTTTGTTAGGATCCTTGGCTTCTTTGTAGGCGCTGCTATAAATATCACTGTCGAAAGCTTTGGGTCTAGAAATATAATCAACTTTGTAGTTATAAGGATCATCGTCTTCTTCACTGCTCTTTTTCAGGTTGGCTCTTTGTCTGCCGCTAGTATAACGTCGAATACGGGGGTGGCCTGTAATATAAGCATTTGGCTTGTAGTTTTGCTCAACATCAGAATCGTCACTCAGTTCCTCCTTGCGATAGTTTATTGGATGAGCTATTTCTAGATTAGTCTCAGCGGGTTTAAAATAAGCAGCTACGGTGGGATTCTTTTTTAAAGCAGCTAAAATGTCTTCTCCTTGTTCCTCCTCTTCAGGCTTGTACACTTTATAATTAGGATCATGTACAGTGCGAATATCATAACGTAAAGGGCCAAGCTGTTGACCAATCGGTACCGGTTGTTGTTGGGGTGGTTGCCTCGGCGGCGCAACTAGTTTTGCAGATCTCCTCGGTGGCAAAAAGCTTTGGCTGGCAATAGGATTAAAGCCAAAAGACTCGGCTGAAAATGCACTTTCTCTAGGCGCTAATTGTGTTTGTATGGAATCGATGGAACTACTGACAATGGTATCAAAAAGTTGAGGATACTGGTTCTTATCTACTTTTAGTACGGCGGCTGCTAAAGGATTTGAAGCCAGCGAAGTAGCGCCTGAAAAGACGATAAGTGTGATATATAATATAATACTTATTATAATATGTGCGTGCGAGCATTAGCTGCGAGTGCTGATCAGAAGATGATTACTAATCCTTAACATTAGCTAAGGGTTAGGTAATAACTAACCTGCGTCGAAGATGGGACCAAAATCCAACGGCTGTACAAAACCATTTTGCTCTTCACTGGTAACCACCGCTTCACATATAGCCCAGACTAACAACTGCAAAAACGACGAAATAATGAATAAGATATGTTTTATTTGTATAAGAACTTAAAACAAACAAAAAATCTAATATCCCACCAAACATCCTAGTTTGGACATTTTGGAAATGGGTTTAAACCCAAATATAACTTTTATTTAAAATTGCTTTTCACAGAGTGTAGTTGTGTTCTTCGTTTGTGTTGGGATGAAAGTAACTTCACATTATTGAGAAGACAAGGTTTTATAGGCGTCAATATTGCGAAGGTGAAAGATCGGCGCAACAGAGCGCGCGCACCACTCAAGCGTGTCTTGGTGGACTATATCCGCTTACTCCATCCGGCGACCGACTGTTGGGGTCACTCTCTGCGGCAATCAGCAGGCCAAGTGCTACGGGTGTAGCTGTCCCCTACCGGCCGCTACGATTCTTCGAGATTATTCCGCTTTTTAGGAAACAATTTCATTAAACAAGCTTTGCGCCCGCACACTTTCTATGTAATAAGAATTATCTGGTTCCATGTTTATTACGTTAATTTTATAGAGTTTTACAATAATGATACAATGTAATGTAACGGCTAAAGCCAGTGACTACTGACATCCTTATTAACTCTGTTTTATACACAAGATCTTTCATTGAATGCTGCCCTTTTCTTTTTGTAACTTAATATATCTCTGATAATCATCAGATTACATTTTTAAAATAAGGCCATAAAAAATAGGATGTTATGATATTTCCGAGCTAAAGAACTGTTACCTTTAGCCCGCAAATACCAAGTAAAGCTTAAGCATCTGATAGATTTTCCAAGGTGCGCATTTCATTGGCAAGATACAAGTATAACGTCCACTGAATTAAATTAAACACTCGAAATGAACGCCTATATAAAAGGGTTGCATTGCATCCATTTAGGCAATGCCAAGACAAAAATAAAACGAACGTTTCAATTTCATATAAATAAATTTATTGTATTGGCAGTGATGTCTAGTATCTAGTTTATATATAACATTACAAGTACATTTACAAAACATATTAACTTACACCTATTTTAGATTATTTAATGGAATGGCATAAAAACGAGCACCTATGAGAGTTTTAACGAAACTCGAAAGGAAATTTATTGATACCATAATCATAATTGTTATCTCGGTCATGGGATGTCACTGGTCAAATTACTCCGATCGAGTGGTCTAGCATTGATTATATTCTGTTATTGATAACACAATAACGCTACACAAATTAGAAAATAGCTATATTTAGTACAAATCTTTTGTAACAGAGCAGCTAAAGAATTAGAAAACCTCGCTGTGATAAAGAAAAAACCTATTACTTGAATAAATTACATTTGTCGTAACTACTAAGTTGCAATAGTTTGCCCGAACAGGCGTTTTTTATATATTTGAATAAATTTTGTTCTAGCGCCTCGATGATCACACGAAATTCTAATTTCAAGTAGTCCTGCCTTCTTCCAGCTTTTGTAATAGTTGACGTACGTGTGGGTTGTTATCATTTTGTAAAGCTGACATAATAGATTTCTGTAACAAACGGAGTGGCAATCTGTTTAGCTTCTTATGAAACTCCTCATACAAACGATACTTATTCATATAAGTGCGTGCGCAAACGTGCTCAACAGTAATTATATACACTACACCTTTAAGTTCAGTGACGGTAACAGTTAATGGCGTCTCAAATCGAGTGTGGTTTGAGAATTTGGCCATATACTTAAGATAATTTCTTAAGTATATGGCCAAATTCTCAAACCACACTACCTACCACCTACTGTGACATTTTTACATTTATGAAACCCAAAAAGAAACAAGTAATTTCATTTTCATTGCCTGGCCTGTTGGTCTAGTGGTTAGTGACCCTGACTGCTAAGCCGGAGGTCGTGTGTTAGATCCCCACCCAAGATGAAACTTTGTGTGATGACTTTGCACGATGGTTTATTCTGTGTCTGGGTTTTATTACCCGACTGTAAGGTAGGGTTATGTTTTTCGCGCGTATCTTGTATGTATGAAATTTTTTTTATTACCTCATATCTCACAATCCACTGAACAGATTTATACAATTAAGGCGTCGATCTCTTATCAAATTTTGTGTTAACCGACTGCATGAAATTATATAATTACGTATGGGATCTTGTTTCCATCATTTTTGTTTTGTGCAGGCGGTTTTTTTTTATTTTTATAATTTATTTTTTTATTTATCTATAATATGTATGTATTTATAAATATATAAGTATGTTTATCAGTTGTCTGGTTTCCATAGTACAAGCTCTGCTTAGTTTGGGATCAGATTATGTGAGTTGTCCCAACATATTATTATTTTGTAGATACTAAGATACTTACAGCAATTTTGTTATTGGAATCCTGTATCTTCTGGGACAACATCCACAAATTAGCTGCTAGACTCAACATAGGGCGCTCCTTCAAATCGCCACGTCTTACAACTCTCCAAAACAGTTCTAAGGCCAAATTGTACTGCTTCTTAGTTTCTTTGTCATCACCCAGCGCCTTCAACACAACTAATAGTTCCTGGCAGATGTTGGTCGAGTATTTCTCTAATACTGTTATGAAATCTGAGTCACAGCCGTACAATTTATCATTGGATAGCACTAAAAGTTAAATCTATTATTAATTTGGGAGATCGTACATCTGGTACGAAATACCGATTTTATACAGCAATACCTAATCTTCCTGGAAAAAAACTACTGGCAAAATGCCAATAATTAATTTTACTTAATATGTACCTATCGACAGATTTTGATGAAACTAAGAAATATAACATAAATATACTTATGCTATAAATTATCAAGATTTGTCACAATAACTGATACTCACGCGCTACTACAGAACCGCGAGCAAAAGTTTATTCTAAAAAAAAGCAAAAACGATATCTTGATGTGTTTAAAATCTAAATTATAAAAGAACCTGATTCAATATGGTGTGCGTAGGTCTCCTGCGTCATTTCACAGAGCAGATCTAACGTATGAAGAAGAGTGGTGTAATATAAAGGCTCTGTTCTCTTCCAGTGTATTCTCTCCATAGTCTTAATAAACCCACTCAGTATGTACGCCTTACAGTTGCCATCTACGTTATCCTAAAATAAAATAGTTTTGTAATGTATCTAAAAAGATTCCACAGTACCTAATATAAGCTTATAAACTGTCGCAGTGCTGGGTTAAAGTTTCACTCATGGCCTCCGAAACTATCACGTCTGGAGTACTGGATAAGAAAAAAATACTAGACAACTGCAGTACCTATGAAATTGATCTGAGATACTATATTTAATGCGAGTAGCAGGTTCTGATTGTAAAGTGTCGCTAGGTATCTAACTCATTTAGTGTAAATATTTATCTAATATATAAAATTCTCGTGTCACAGTTTTCGTTGCCATACTCCTCCGAAACGGCTTGACCGATTTTGATGAAATTTTTTGTGCTTATCCGGTATCTATGAGAATCGGCCAACATCTATTTTTCATACCCCTAAGAGTTTGTTTGTTTGTTTGAATGCGATAATCTCAGGAACTACTGGACTGCACTGAAAAAATATTTTATTGTTGGATAGCCCATTTATCGAGGAAGGCTATAGGTTATAATATCACGCTACGACCAATAGGAGCGGAGCAGCAATGAAAAATGTTGTAAAAAAAAAAAAAGAAAGAAAAAGAAAAAAGGGAAAATTTACGCAGACGAAGTTGCGCGGGTCAGCTAGTTTTAATATAAATTTATAAAATCAAATATTGATAAACTTTTTAACCTTTGGTATTGTTTAAAATTCCCAGAGTACATTGGTTTTGTTAACGTGCCAATAATTCACAGTGCTGAATAATTTAAAATTCCTAACAAGAAAGTATCGACAAAAAAGAAAAATAAAACAAACTGGCAACGGTTTTAATCAATTTAGATAGCTTTCCACAAAAAAAGTATCTTTTGCCAATTTTGGGAGCAATATATTACAGTGAAAATCACCAAAACAACGCAAACAATTTGCTGTGATACTTTTATAGAATTGCAGTATATATTTACTTTCTACCAACAAAAATAAAAACGTACAATTTTCCTTGTATTTGATACTCCACCATCTGTACAATTACAATCGGGAAGGATTGTAATTCTACAGATGGTGATGGTACCTAAAATACCGTGGTACCATAAATCTGTATTAGTAGTTGTAGTATAATGGAATGTGTAATGGGATCGCCCGGTCTACTCACCGGCAGTAGCAACAATGTTGACAGAAAGTCGCTCAGAATTCCTCCAACTTTAATATTGGTCGGTTTCTTTTGTCCATCCTCTAGTATATAATCTGGTATATCGGGTATTAATCCAATCAAAGCTTTGAAATTAGCTTCAGCTGTAAACAATAAGAAAGTTAGCTGCTACTGTTGGCGCATTGCCAGAAATATTAATATTTCATAAAACTATTATTGAAAATCATTTTTCAGTATCGTGTCATGTCAAGATAATAATAATAATGCAGTTTTATATTAGCGTCTGATCTTATTATACCTAGGTTAAATGTTTGTTAAACATCTATAGAGGAACATGAAGACGGCTCGGCTGTCGGAAACAACAATAACGGTGTCGACAGTCGACACAGTTTGTTTGTACCCAAATCACCTAATAGTTAAAGGAGTTTTGGAGGCCAACATTTGGATTTACTCGTGCCGCGTGCGTCAATGATTTTGAAGATTATTATGATGCGAAGAAAAAAGGTTTAGAATGAACATCCTTTCATTGGTGGGAAAGGGAGTTGAAAGTTACAGATCTTAAAAAAAAAATACTCTCTCGCATGGAACGGGAATGTTAAGTTAACCCAAAAGAAGCTCCTATTCAAAAGACGAACTAGGATTCAGACAAGTATTCTTTTTTACGAAATATTTTGTTTTATTAAAGTATTCAGTTAAGGTACTCGACAGGATACAAGGTTAATCAGCCACGCTCGAGTGAATCCAAAAATCTCTTGCTGGACTCCTCTACTATTACTCTACTACTAATTACTAGTGACAAATTTTGCTCTTTTGGGTGATCTGGTTTAGACGAAAAACAACCCCAATATGATTAAAAATTGTCCAGTTGCGTCCATATTTGTCTGTGCCTCAATGGCGCAGAAGGACTGCGTTCAACAGATTTAGGTGGACAACAAGTTGCGGGTTCGATGCCCATATGGGACAAGACTTTATTTCAAAAAACATTACTCGCAATGTGAATCGCATATTACTAGCGTTTTTGTTGTTGAACTCCTCAGCTAAATTAAAATGCTTGCATTGTGGCTTCACGTCGTTTGCGAATTTGATGCTTTAACCACTAGGCCATTGCCGCTTTAAAACTGTGTATGATCTGAGTGTAGTTTATGTCTATTAAGTGTAGGTAAAGCTCCCCGCGGCTTATACACTACTGCGAAACACATCTTTCTTAAAAAAAAGTACATTTGTTTCTGGATAAAACATTTTACAGAGGCGAGCTTAACTCGTATTTGGGACTTACCTTGTCCGATGCAGTTATTCAAAAGCGCGACTTGTCCTGATAGCAGATATAACTGCGTTTTGGTGAGCGTGCAATGTAGTGAGGGTACAGTCACGAAGCAGTATGCGGCACAAGCACGCTGCAGCCATTTACCTCGTGATGTGTTCGCGCGAACTGACAGCGCGTTTACAGCCTAACAAAACACATATTGTTACTACATATATCGTGTCTTGACACACAAAATATAACATTTTAGAATATAATTTCAAAGCCTCAAAATTTCTTTCGGTTTTAGGCCAAGCGGTTCTATTTAAATAAAGTAATCGCCCAAAACCATGTTTACAGCAGATATTAATCAATGTAAATGTTACACAATAGGAAGTCGCGTCGCGTATTTAAATCCCGGGAAGAATTAACACATAGATCTTGGCACAAATATCAAAATGTCAAGAATGTTGTTGTAATCTAAAACCATTAGCCAATTTATATGGGAACACGTGGCAGTAAAGTATTAAGACTATGCATGTGATGTTCGTAAATGCATGTTTTTAGATTTTTTTATTAGATAAATTGCAATGTGGGATTACGGGTCCCACATTTCTAGCAATCATATTAACCCCTTTAGCTAAGCTAAATTGCTTGTGTTAAGAGTAAGTTTTTCCCATAGATAATAGGATGTTGATTGTCAAGTCAAATCAGCCTCTTTTTATTAGATATCTAGATTTTTTTATGGAATAACACAGTGTGACGTCATTAGTTTCTATTGGTCAATCATTACTTTTAGTATTCGTTTCCATTATTCTATATTTAAAACATGTTAAAATGTAAAATAACACTTCATTTCAAGAGGTACTATTGCCTAATTATTATAAAGTAATTTATTTTTGTTGTAGTTAACTAGGTATTTGAATTATAATTTAAAATCATTATAAGTTAAATAAAAGCTTGTAAAATAAAATCTACTTACATGCACTAATGTTATGAGTACGGTATCCAGTTTAATAAAAGAAGATCTGCATTCTACATAGAAGTTAAGCTGTCTCTCGAGATCATCCTGGTACGTAACTGCTTGTATGAACTTGTTGATCAGCTCACCGCAAATTTTACTTTCGTCTTCTACCGTCACGGCACTAGAACAATATTTTATTTTAATATCGTGTATTAGCACATACACAATCGTGGGCGTATCCGGGATTTTATTTGGGGGGGGGGGGTACTAGTAACAACGTACTCGTACGTTGTTAAACAAAGAAATTCAATAGAATACAAGAAATTTGGTACACAAAACAACCACCTGGAAGTGGCACGTGCCCCCGTGCCCCCTGAATCCGCCTATGTACACAATCCATTAGTATTAATACCGAGTCAGGGATTGCTTTGAATCCTTTAATAAAATGTATGTATGTAAAGTCCCTAATGACACGTGCATGTCGGGCAACGCACAATAAAGGGTTCCGTGGTCCTCCATCCGAATAGTACGGCTTAAAAAGTGAGAATTTTGTTACTTCTCATTTGATCAGCTGTTACTATTGTAAAGCCTTTTTAGCAGTGATAGTTTTCCTTTTAATTTCACTAAATTTACTACTACCGTGTTTTTTTCTCATATCCTGTGTGTGTGGTGTAGTTAAAATTAGATAGCTGATGTGCAACTTTAGATTTGGCTTCATGAATTATAACATATTTTATGTCGCAATTTTTAACAATTTTATTATAAATAAAAGGGAACATGTCTTTTTGAAATCTTTTAGCAGATAAAGTTTTGCTTCTAGGGATAGGGACTTTGAAAACTCTTCTTTTCAGCATGTTGGTGTGGTCATGCAAGATGTATAATCGCCTTATGCTTAATAATTCAGATTCTTTGTAAAGATCTGTGATTGAAAATATTATAGGTTTTTTAAGCATTACTTTTAAAACAGATCTCTGTGTTCTTTCTATAGTTATTAAGTGAGATGTTGCTGTACCACCCAATGTGCCTATGCAGTATGTTAGAATAGACTCACAGAGAGTTTTATACCCCGTTCTGAGGAGGTTTATGTTGGCAACATAGAGATACTTATAACAGAGACTCATATAATTATGTTTTTGGGCAACTAAGAGTAGTTGCCCAAAAACATAATTATATGAGTCTTCTAACTCTAACCCCGAGTGAATTAATTGGATCTTTGAAAGATAATTTGTCATCTATCAGTACCCCAAGATATTTTACGCATCGCGCCCGCTCCAATTTATCCAGTCATCGTGGATGTAATATCTTGGGGTATTTAAAATCGTAGAAAATCATCACACGAAAATGTTCTCAATGCAGATCCATTTTTAAATGAGACACGATAATTAAATTTGGGTCTCGGAAACTGGAAAGGAAATTTGAACAATGGTATTTTTACTTTTAAATAACTATTTTTTTCAAAATAATTACAAGTGGCCAGTGCCTTATACATAAAAACTTTTTTTTACAAAACTTTCTGAGTGGCCTGGTATATAAAACAAAGAAACACATGTTTCAGCATTTTTTGGAAAATCAATCCTAAGAAGGTAAAATAGGGGTTGCAAGTTTGTATGAAACTCCGTTAGTTTGAAGTTACTTTTTGAAAGTTCGTATTCGGCTTTTTGACATAAAATAAAGAAACACGTGTTACAGCGTTTTTGTTATGTATAACTTCGTCACAAGATTGTAACAAAACTCCGGCGGTTTTTGTAATTAGATGTGTGAAATTTTTGTACTTTGCGTTTTTTGTTTAAAAGAAAAACATACGGTTTCAGCGCTTTTGGACGCCCCCTAAGAGGGTAATTTAGAGGATGCGACTTTGTATGAAACTCCCTTAGCTATGAAGTTAGATCTGCAAAACTTCGCACTTGGCTTTTTGGTTTTAGCATTTTTGAAATATCAACCCCTAAAGGGATAGTTGCAAGTTTGTATGGAACTCCATCAGGTTTGAAGTTAGATCTGTGAAATTTTGTATTTGGCTTTTTAGTTCAAAATAAATAAACAAGTCTTTTAGCGTTTTTATAAAATCAACTCCTAAGGAGGTAAAACATTGGCTTATTCTGTTATTGGCTTATGAAGAATATCACACAACATGCAACATATCACACAAGATTTGTCTTTTAGACTCACACCAAGAAGAAGGGTTGCATCATATCACACAAGATTTGTCTTTTAGACTCACACCAGGATTTTATCCTGAAAATTTGAGAGCTTTGAGTAATGAGCGAGGAGAAAGTTTCCACCAGGACCTTTGCCGTTTGGAAAAGAGCTATTAGGGCAAATATAATTCAAAGATGGGAGCAGATTACTGCTGGACAATAAAATCCATTCTCATTGTACGCTACTTAGAACTCTGCTCAAAACCGTTATTAAAAATATATGCACTATATATGACAAAATCCGATTTGAATAATTTCATGGCATTTATGCCCTTTTTTTGAGAAATGCAGGTTTTTGGCAATAATTCAAAGACGGTAATTCCGATCAAGTCATAAATTACTTTAGTTCAAAGTATTTATTAAGTTGCCGATACCTTTGTGATATCACATAACCAAATTTGTATGCAAAAGTAGAGTTACTGCGTGGTGCTATTACAACAAGAGTATTATCAAATTGAAAATGTATTAAAACTAATTTTAACATGTATTTCTGATGTTATTATAGTTACTGTAAATAGTTGTAATCTTATTTGTGTGGTAATGAAGAATTATTATTATAATTCATAAATTGGTCAAAAAAATGATCGCTGCGAAAGTTGCATAAATTATATTCCCAATCGTTTGAACCAGTCCAAAAATATTTTCTAAATCAAAAAGTTTATTAGAAACCTTTTAATATTTTTAAAAAACCTGTCGAATCATGTAGCAAACGGTGATGTTTGCCGAAAAGTAAATTCGGCTTCTGTTACATTTTTAGGGGGGAGTTCCGTGTTTGTCATTTGCAGGTTATGGAACCCAAAAAACAAAATGTATGGGGAATGAGCGAATAAGCACTACCAACCTTAGAACGCTGACATTTAGAGGTCACCAACTGTGCCAACATAAGGTGACATTTGTTAACAGTGTCTACCACTGTTTTAGCGGATTTTGCTTGATTTTCTGGTTATTGCAAGTGTATATTTCCGATCTATAAACGCAAATTTGAACTCATCCAATCTTTATTGATGTGAAAACGGCTGCGTAGTAAACAAATTCATAATAATCACAAACAACATCGCGTAAAATGTGAGGCAACAAGGACAGAAACAAAATAATATATAAGGGTTATTTCTTGCAAGATAATACGATACGGAAATCCTTTAGATACGAAAAGGTAAGTGAACTATTCAATGTGTCACTGTATTATGTTAAAAAAAATATCTTTAAATTAAATATTATAACGCTGAAAACTTTGTGTGTTTGGTTGATCGCGATAATCTCAGGAACTACTGGTTCAAATTGAAAAAAAAAATTAGTGTTGGATAGCCCATTTATCGAGGAAGGCTGTAGGCTATATACAGCGGCTATAGGCTACATCACGCTACGACAACAGGCGCGGAGCATTAATGAAAAATGTTGCAGAAACGGGGAAATTTTACGCAAATGAAGTTGCGCAGGTCAGCTAGTGTACAATATGTACGATCACAGAATATACTTTATCCAGTGCAGACTAATCAATGCGCCAACCCTAACTTGATCACGTTTACTCCTCGGTGTTTGCATCAAGCAACGCGAAAATTTAAAAGTACATTACAAGGCTGACACCATCATTTATGAAAATAGAGACAAATGTTTACGTCCACGAGTAATTTCAAAACTTCCTAAGGAAACCTAGACGTCTTAAAAAACTTTATCGGTTTCCTAACTTTACTGGCGCAATGCCAAACAAAGTAGACTGTATAAGAAAATCGAATTATTGCGAAACGTTGAAAAGCTGTTTATGCAATTTATAGATATATATTTAAAAGATGAATTAGAATTCGTAACCATGCAGTTTGCATTTTGCATTGCATAAAAAAGGAATCTATACTCTAGCGAGATAAAATATAATTACATCATTGGCTTCTCCCAAAACATCACAAACTTCCACTGCGAATGGGTATAATAGAGTGGGAAATAGTTGAGCGGAAAGAGGGAAAATGGTCCTCACCTTCCATTATGAAAGAGTTTCAGTGAAAAATGGGTTTTGCTTTCCATTGCCAGCGAGTTTCGAGGAGTTAAGCGGGAAAAGAGTGTTGTTTGCCTTATATTGTCAGCAGCAGCATAGGGGCGGCGAAGGGGGAAATTAACCCAGCAAACGCATTTAAACTTGCTCACGGTGAAAGCATTTCTATGAAATTTTGCGTTGCGAGTCGAGCGGAGTCCTAACGGAGTTCGTTAGAAATCGCTCAGCTCTGTGACCACTTTTGTTACTCTTTGTACACTTTTGCTCCGCTCCGTTCGCTCATTCACAGTGGAATCAATTCTATAAAGATTGTCGTTGCGAGTTAAACTAGGTCCGTAAGAAGACGAAAAACTAGTTATCTATTAATGGCATTATACGTAGGTCACTCGATAAGTATTGAGGAAAAAAGATTTGATTTTTTGTTTGTTTATTTGTTTGTTACGATTTAACTCAAGAAGTATTCAACTGATTGATGGATTTCTTTAATAGGATGGTTTTTTAGCTTTACTTATGGCCTATTTACCTGAGGGATCAATAGAATCACACACACCTCCGTATACATTATGCAGTTATACATATCAAAGTTTCTTATTGCAAAATAATTCTTTCTCGATTTGTCAGAGCATAAAGGCACTGTAGTCTAAGTGCTGACGTAGCTTTATTCTATTCTCAATTCTCCGAATGCTACCTACTACTTATATTTTTTCCCACTTTCAATAATTTGTTCTAATCATAACAGAAATATTCGATCGTCTAATACCCTTCTACTTCTCTTTCCGTCTCATAGCTCAGCCATAATTCATTCTTCTTTCTCGGTTCAGGCTTCTCGTCTTTGGAATGCGCTGACTGTAGAAATCAAATTGCCACCTAGTCGTTTCTGATTTAAAAATAAAGTACGTCAACTACACAGACGTTATCTGGAGGATTCAGCAGAGTAATAATTTGGCCTTGTTATGTTATATGTATAAGTAATTTAATTATATATTTATAAATATAATTTAGTTTGTATTATAATATAGCACCTAGATGACCGAGCTTTGCTTGTTTTTTTTAAACGACGTTTTCTAAAAATCAAAACCTAGCTAGATCGATTTATCGCCCCCAAAACCCCTGCATACTAATTTTCATGAAAATCGTTGGAGCCGTTGCCGAGATTCATACACAATATACAAGAATTGCTCGTTTGAAGGTTAATACCTTATTATATTATTTGATATTTATTTTTTTATATGTATTTGTTTTTATTTTCTATTTTGCAATTTAAAATGTAGGTAATTTTATCAAAATAATAAGCACCTGCCACCCTTTTCTCTATGTGAATTAAATAGATGTTCCTGGCCACCTCATTTTCCTCCAGGTGAGAAATAACGCGACTTTCTTTCCCACCTAATGCGATTTTCTTTCCATCGACACTTCCAAACCGTTCTTGGAAGCTTGTAACTCGAGGGTATACTTTTAAGAAGCGGAGTAAAACTAATAAAAAATTAAGAAACCTTACTTAATGGAATCATGTAGTATGCAGCTCAGTGTCATGACGCTAGAGATGACGATAGGATCCTCGATGTGGACGGAGGTGTATCTGGAGAAGAATATCGAAAGCACGGTCTTGGCCATCATCGTGCGGGCGCTCGACGTCTGCACCAGTTCCACCAGTGGCATAAATGCGTCCTATATATATATAATATTTTTATAATTGTTGTAACACTTTACAAAAGAGGTTAGATACTCAGCTATAAATATACATTAAACGAGCCTGCGAGCTAAATTATGTGACTATATTATAAACCCTAGACTTCTATTGCGCTATCGTTTTCAAAGCGTCCATGTGTTTCGTCGACGAGTCAGAGTCATTTATTTTTCTTACTTTTAGCTATCTTAAAGTAATAAGATTGATAAAAGAGAATATGTATTTCCGTATACCCTACAGGCTATACCTTATAAAATATTTAATTATACTGTAGGTATAACCACGAGGCGCTACGTCAATAAAAATATAAAAAAATATTCTTACCATAAGAAATAATTCCTCCACGTCAGGGATGGATCTGAGCATCCTCTTTATAACGAATTGAAAGTTCCCTGAGAACTCATCTGCAGGCTTGCCACATTTGATCATGTACCGTATTGTACCTCGCAGTATCACGTTTACATGTTGTGTCTAAACAAAAATATACATCTTTGGACATTATTTGGATATCAGATAGTATTCTTGTATAGTTAACTTAGACTATTTTACCAAACACACAAATTTATTCAATAAAATCATTACTGTAAACTGTATTTTTTTTTTACATTTAATTTGAACTACCGCCTAACTTCGTTTTTTTATTAATGAGTTTGGATGTCAAAAAGTGTATGAATACTCTCATCATCATCAGCCTGGACACGTCCACTGCTGAACATAGGCCTCCCCCAAGGACTTCCACAACAAACGATTTTGAGCGGTCTGCATCAAACGGCTGCTACCTTAATCAGGTCGTCAGTCTATCTTGTGGGAGGCCGTTCTACACTGCGTTTTCCAGCTCGTGGTCGCCACTCAAGAACCTTCCGTACCCATCTATTGTCGGTTCTGCGAGCGATGTCGGTAAACTTAGTTCTACTGCGAACATCCTCATACCGTTCCGTACCCAAAGAGTAAAACAGGTCTGTCACCAGGCTGTATCTCATGAACCGTGATAGGTAGAAAGTTGAAATTTTCCCAGATGATGTATTTCTGTTGCCATTATAACAACAAATGCTATATAAAAAAACGTGTATTTTTGTATGAGATACAAAAGTTTTTTTTTTATTATATGTATCTTGGGATAACTCACACAAAGTCATTGATCCCAAACTAAGCAGAGTTTGTACTATGGCAACCAGACAACTGATAAACATACTTACATATTGCTAAATACATGCATATTATAAACTAGCTGTGCCCGCGACTTCGTTCGCATGGAAGTTGGGTTTATATTAGGGTAGATTATGTTACAATATCACTTCTGTGTAAAACATATTAGAAACATGCTCCACAATGCTCTGTGGCATCTATGGATATTAGGGCTTAGCTTTAATCAGGGCCCGACCTATGACAGGGCAAGCCAAGCAAATGCCCAGTGCAGCAAAATCGAAGGGCGGCAAAGATTATGGCGCCAGACGATTAAAAGACTTTATAAAAATTACCATGCTTAGCACCTCGACAAAAAAGTATTTAAGCAAATCTTAATAAAATATTAATATTGCAAAATCGCATTTGCAAAATTTGCATTATCCACAAATTGTTGTTCCGTAGTTCCGAGTTTAAAGTACACCTACTTTGTGTCCGTGTTTGTAAAGTCCCCCGCGACTTAGGGCTAGTGTGAGTTTTGTCTTTTAAAAAATCTGTAAGGATATGCTCCATCTTGTTTTTAAAACATTGCATTGCTGTGGTGTGATCGCAAGAATTTATAATAAATATTTTGTAAAGTTATTTGATTATGGGAATAATTTGATTTTACAGATGGCACCACATGTTTTATTTTGATATAACACGGACTTAATAGTTTATTGTTTTAAGCAAAAAACATATACATTCTAGAAATTATCGAGAGTGGTTATTTGTAATGTTAAATTGTTTTCCATTTCTACATTCTTAACATAATCACAATTCTAGCAAAACAATGATAAAGTTGCCTATTGAAAGTGAATGATTAAAATAAAAAATTGTTAACAAAAGTAAACATATTAGAGTCGAAAATAAAAGCAGTAAGTATACATTTAGAAAAATACTTAAAAAAAGAATAACAATAATTTTAAAACAACACAAAAAGAGAATCGTATACTTGAGACTCGATCCCCCGACCTCGCTCGTTCAATACCGCTACTTGTGCCTTTAGCCCACCATAACTGATACAAGCATGTAGTTATGTATTCCATGAGTTACAATTGTAAATAAATAATGTCTAATTGTGCAAAATTTTGTGAAAAACCATAATGATTCGACCAAAAATACGTTGCTGCTCGCTCCCCATAGACGACAGCGTTATGATTCATTGTGTAAGTAATGACCTAGTATTTACAATAAAACAAATTAATCAAATTTTCATGCAGATTCGTCAAGTAGTTATTGTTTTATAACTATAAATAGCTACAGACATTATCCGATATTGCCTAGCTTCTATGGAAAATAGCGTGATAATTTATATCCTTAATCCAGACTTATTAGAATACACATGCAAAATTTCAACCGAATCCGTCTGATAGTTTTTGCGTGATGCGTGTTCAAACAAACAGACAAAATGTTTAAATACTCTTTTCCAATAGTTCCCAATTATTTTTTTCACTATGTTCCGTCATGTACAGACACGTGAAATTTACAATTGTATTATAATTATAGAAGATAAATTGCACCCAGACACAGAATCCATCGTACTCATCACACAAAGTTTTATTCTGGGCGAGGATGGAATCCACGACCTCCGACTTAGCAGTCAGGGTCACTAACCACTAAACCAACAGGCCAGCCAATACTAACATCTCCCCATTTGTTTCATTTACCTACCGATAAATGTGTACACGCGAACTGCAGCCAAGGTTCCAATACTTGCAAAAAATGATTTGTAGACTTCATGTTGCTTGCTATTTTCCACCAAGTTTGTATTAGCGACTCCGATGCGTTTTGGCGGTAGTTATCAGCTTTGCATAGATGTTCACCCAAAGACGCTAACACTTCATTAAGCATAACTGAAACGAAAGGAAATAATATTTACAACTTAATAAAAAACCCAAAGACGAATCAATCGATATTAATTGAAAAGAACACGATGAATAGGGTATTCTACTATGTTTAAAAATAATAGCTTATAATGTTGGTTTCTCTAATAACCACAAAAACAAATATTTCGGCAAAATGAATACGCTTTCTTGCTATGAAATTACATTAAAATTTAAACATTTTTTATTTCTACCATGTTTATTACGTCATATCGGCATAGACCAATTAGATTCATGTTAATCTGCGTCAAATGCACTGTCGACAATGCCATCTATGCTGACTTATAAGGCAACGTTATTATTATTTATATTCCGACAACACTAGGTGTCGCTACTTTCTATGCGCATTTTTCCGCCACTATAAGTTTGACAGTTTCAGAGACGGTTTTGGCGAGATGTTGCCTACATTACGTCAAACAATGGCGGCTCGTGTTTTATGTCAAGTGATATACAGATAAAAAATACCATCTTTTAATTTAAATTTAATATGACAATCATGCTTATATACTTAAAATCTAAATATCTATGTCTATTTCGACATAAATTTCGTTTTTATCGAATTTCATAATTTATTGTTCACTAACGAAAGTACCCTATTATTAGAAATACATGGCCTATTGTTTGATGTTACGGAAACTATTATATATTTTTTTCTGAATATTAACCCATTTTGTCAACATAGCTGTGAATCATCTCCAATATTTTGGGCCCTCTTTTTATCACAGTTGGCGAGTCGAAAGCGGATACGAGACAGCATAAAAATAGTTCACTGAAACAAAATAATAAACATGAATTATATTTACACATTCTTTACATTAAAATTGTTTTCAGATAGATAACAATTTACAACATACTTGTTTTCAATTTGTTCACATTGTTGTAGGAACTCATCAAAGATATCTATTTTGCATTTATTAGAGTTTAATGTTCCAAATAACAGCCAATCTACTGCCGGCACGTAGAGATTTAAATATTTGTCTTGTGTAAGCAATTGCGTTTCATACTTTTTCCTCATTAATGTTTGAAAAATCTGTAAAACATAAAAGTAAATAAATAAATGAAAATGAGAATTAAAATGTATGTTTGTAGGTGGGTCGTATAATGATTCAAAATTAAATGACTGAAACATTTTTTTTTAATATACTTAAAACCAAAATTAGGGCTTCATTTCACTGATTACAATATGTTGCCTCAGTTTACGTACTTGCAAATTAAACCAAAAATCTCTTATTAGCCAATATGAAATTTAAAAAAATAAAATTATTCAAACAACATTTTAGCTGGCTTTAGCTTTAATCACAAAAAGTAAAAACTCTTTTTACCTGTTGATATTCTTCAAGAAACGCCTTCAAGTTATAATAAAAATACACTTCGCTATCATTACCTAACAGTTTCGAAGAAGTATGACACAAATATACTCGTAAATAAGCAGCCACTAATGGATTCCCAATCCCTCTGATCATTGTACTAAGCCTTGTAATAGCACTCTTTATTTCCTCTTTAGAAATAAATACATAACACTTTAACAGAGCCATTTCCATATATAAACGTGGCAATAGCTCTCTTATTGAAGCCATTTTATACATCCAATTTTGACATGTTTCCTTTGCTGATTCAGGTACAGATTTAGGATCTATATTATGAATTGTTTTATTATTATTTAATCTGAAAAAAAAAATATTTGTTAAGGCTGTTACACATTTATAATGCCATTGTTTCTTATTGCGAAGTGATGGATGCCAAACCGCTAATCTACCAAATCTATATATAAACTATATATCTAAACTACCAAACATCCGTGTTTGGTAGTTTAGATCATCATCAGGAGGCGTGGTAATTAAATAAAAATAAATGATTTATTTCCAGAAATGGTACCAATAATTACAAAATTGTTGGAGCTCTCCTTTTAGACTTGTGTATAGGAGGCCACTGCTCTTCCACATACACTCTAGATTAAATAAATAGTTTATTTAAAAAAAAATACTATTAAACAAATATAATTATGTTTATTCATAATTAGCTATTTAATATCTTTATAGATATTAAAAGATATTCTCGCCTATTATAGCCTATTATAGGCTATTCTCTATTCTATGTGTTGTTGGAAATAAACTTATCAAAACAAATATATAACTGATTCAAGAAAATTCATTGGAAATGTGGGCAATTTGTAGGATACGGATTAAAATCTCAACAAAAAATGTGACTTTTCAGTTTGATAGTTTTTCATAAAATAAATTGAATTCATTTGTGAAGAGAATAGATGGATGCTTGTTGCTCTTTCCTGCAAAAACGGGTTTTGATATGTAACTTCACAGTACTGTAATTTAAGCACCAGAATAGATAAAACGAGCAGAGCCTTGAGGAAAAACTAGTTGTATAAAAGTGACACTGACACTTACCCATAACTTTTTTCTTTTAGACGTTCAAACACTAAGTTCCCAAAAGTGTCTAATATATCTGTTATTAAAATAAATTTACTAGGATAAAACTGCATTACACTAATATCCGATAACAGCTTTGAGCACTGGATACCGATTTTAAATGCCTTTACTCTTTGCTCAGACTGCCATGCCTGGAAGATAATTATTTTAATTAGCAAACACACAGAGAGATCATTCATAGTTAAGTTGAGATAGACTCCAACTTCATTAATCAACAACACAAGATAGATTAATCCAACCCCAAATATGAGGGAAGGGAAAAGAAAATATTCCTAGTTTACTGACTGCCTTGTTGGCACAGTCAGTGTGTGAGAGGTTGTAGGCAGGGCCGTCTTCTTAACCCATACCCGGGCCTAGGCACATGAGAATATGAGGCCCTGTTAGTATGTAGAAAACTGACCAAGTACCAACAAGTCGAACACTTGACCAGTTTTTAGTGTATTTTTAAAGAGTTTAGACTATATAACCACCCCAACTAGACCCGACCTAACAAGCTATTTTTTCATTAATTACTGTAAGCTGATAACAGTTCAAAACCATCCAACGTGGCACTAGCATAGTTAGGGATATGGAATAAGTGTAGCAGTTGTAGACGGATTGAAGTGCGCCGCGCCGATTGGAGATTTTTACGCCGTTGCTATTGTACTATTTATGCTATTGCACTGCTATTGTACTGCCCCCGTTGTTATAATTACTGTAAGTTCTGAACAAATTGTTAACAAGTTACTTTAATAACCCGTTATGTATAATAACGGGGATAGTGTAGCGTTACCTACAAACAACAAATTAAGCCACCAAATGTTCTAGCGAAATTCAGCAGATTTTGAGATAATTCGATTATAGATTGAATCATTATGAAGCTCATTTATATAAAGTAATAAAATACAGTAGGGTTATATTAAAATTTGTCTTTGTCATAGATAAAACCATAGCACACATTTGCTTATATAATTAGAAGTACCTACCTACCAAAATATAATCTTTAATTTAAAAAATATATATTTCGTATTTTTTACTAGAATAATATCCTTGTGCTATTACCGCCCTTGTATACTTAGTTCGGCTATAAGTTCTGTTACAAATGAAAATGCATTTTTTTTTAATGAAGTAATGTAATATTATCTACTAAAACTTATATGTACATATTTATTAAAGTCTCAGCAAAAAGTAAAAACAATATTCTATCGAAAATGGCCACTTTTGTACATTTTTAAAAAGTGTATTGCTGAGAGATTTCACAACACGATCCAAGACTGTCTCTTGATATACTTTGGCAAAAGTTTCCACTCCTTTTTCACAAACATGTAGCTTTGTGACGTCTTGATAAGACACGCCCCACCAAATCATCACTGACACCAGGATGATGACCACGCTGTACCTTTCCGACCACTTGAGCAGCTTCTTTAGAACTGTGAGCATATACTTTATCATTTTGCTTATTGTAGTGCTCTTCAATCGTGATTTTTTTACATCGGTAAAGAGGATATTTCTGTGCCCTTCACCTGAGTATCGCGTAAAGATTGATATACGGCATGTCCTGTATATCGACGATAAACACCAAGCTTCAGGTCTTGTTTATAATACGCGACAGAGTCCTAGCGGGTATCTTCATTTCTCGCGATAAGATTTTTTGCTTCCTAACGGGATTTCGACGAATTCTGGCTTTAACAGCCTTTGTAGTTCTAACAGCAGCACGCGGCCCCCCCGATCTTTTATGGTCTTCGACAGATAAAGTGTTGTTGTATCTGTTGATAGTACGATATACGAACATACGGCTGATACCAAGCTTTTGAAGTGTCTGGAATATGACCGACGGCTCCATACCCACTTTGTGCAAGGCGATCACCGCAATCCTACGGTTTTCTTCAACACCCCAATCCATATTGTAATTTGATAATGAACACGAAAAAATATGTGAAATGGCGCATTATCGAAAGAACTTTTAAAAATAATAAACACGTTCCAAACTCAAAGTAATTCAAAATTTGAAAAAATAAAAGTTTTTATGTAACAGTATTTATGGCTGGACTGGTTATATAATATTAAATTCCTTATTAATTTTGAATTATATTAGGTTATATAATATTTAATCCTATTGGTCATAGCGTGATGTTATATATCCTATAGCCTTCCACGATAAATGGGCTATCTATTTTTTTTATTCGAACCAGTAGTTCAGCTTTATTATATTAGTATAGATAAAAAATTAAACTATTTTTTTATTTTCAATAGAATATAAATCCAGCTTTGGGGTCTCCAAAGGCGGATATATATTCTTTTAAAAACAAAAAGAGGTTGTAGGCCCTGGGCACGTGCCCCAAGTGCCCGTATGGTAAAGCAGGTACTGGTTGTAGGGAACTATGTAAATGATACTTTACTATGAACAAAAATATAATCAGACTCAGAAAAATAATAGATTTAATGATGTGTCACAAAAATGTACAAAATACTTCTCTTACTATTTAGTTAAACATAATAATGTTTATAACATTTACCTTCTTAATCTCATCATTAAGCATATTGATATTTGTGACAAATTCTTGTTGACTTAATCCCATGGTTTTCCTCACTGAACTCTCATCAAAATCATCCAATTGTTCCAACCTGTGCTTTACTTTCTCATTCAAATTAGAAACCTGTCTTATAAGGGCTGAAAATGAACTAACTTAAAATAATAACAAAAAAAAAGTATACTGTTAGTAAGGCATGTATTAAAATTATCATAATAATAGTTAAAATTAGATGAAACAGTTCTCCTTTATTGTACTCATCATCATTCATTATCTTATAGCAATCATAGTCATAAACATAGTACCACTCTTAATATTTCTAACTATTAAAAACAAAAAGATTTAATCAAATGCTTTTCGCTATTGTATCTCAAGAACAGCTAGGTAATACTAGCCACAGAAAAATTACATTTGTTCTAAGGAGCCCTCAGTCTTATGATTTAGACTAAAACGTGTATAAGGCACTTGTACCCTGGCGAGTACACAGCATCTACATGTATTGTAAAACTTACATCAACGAAAAACATAATCAAAAAAATTTAATAGTTGCTTGTTTTCCTGACATTGCAACACTACAACATTGAGGTTGTTCATACTCAGATTTACAAACAGAGTGATAACCTAATAATATCTACAGTCTTTAAATTCATATGACATTAACTACTAGACATCCATAAATAATAATACACACTTACCCTTTTCTCCACCAGGAAGATAGCTGCTCACTATAGTCAGCTTTTCACCTGTTGTGTATTTGTTGAGAATGCTGACACGTTTTGTGCTCCATGCTTTCAAGTAATTTACCCCTTCCATCTTTTCTACTTCAATGGGGTTAATATCCTGAAAAGTGTTTCAAATAAACTATAAGTTCGAGCTAAAAACACCACACAAAATCTGGTTAGTCGGTGGAAGTGATAGCAGATCTAGGCAAACAAAATATATATATAGTGTTCATGAATGAAGCCATCATCAAGGATATAAAGAAACTATGTTTTTCTATATCCTTGAGTAGCTGACCAGGGCAACTTTGTTGCGTAAATTTTACCCATTTCTGCCACATTCATTGCTGTTCCGCTTCTATTGGCTTTTTATATTTTTACTTACTTCCTCCCGATCCATTTGTTCAAAACGTAAAAGTGGATCCACCTCCTCGAAACCAGAACTCCATTTGTTGATCTGATCAATTATACTACTACTGGAATGATCCTTCTGAAATTGAAAACAATGGTTCTTTTTAAAAAATACTGCATTTTTTATTTATAAGTATCAGGCATGGATCCACCATAGTGGGCCTAGTGGGTATGCCCACAAAACTAATTGATTGATTGGCTAATGTTTAGTGAGTTATATCCGAATACCCAGGCAAACTTCGTATGCATCAATTTTCTCTGTTTTTGGAACATTTTTCATTTCTGCTCTGCTCCTATTTGTTGTAGTGCAATGTTATATAGCCTATAGCTTCCTTGATAAATGGGCAATCCAACAGTAGAAGATTTTTAATTCAAACCTTAAATTCCTGAGATAATTGCGTTCATACAAACTCCTTAGCTTTATAATATTAGTATAGATTCAAGGTAATGTTATATCCAACATAATACCTCAGAAATAAAATTAAATAACCAAAACGAACCATGTGTGAAGTGAAACATGCTTTATAGGCAAAATATGTATTCAAACTGTAAAAGTTTAATAAAAATCAATTTTTTTGGCAACAACCCCACAACCTTCATGGTGCCCATAACCTTATTTATAAGATGTGAGATACTGATAAGTATTTAAGTATTAAGTATATGTGGAAGATAGAAGTACCAGTTTTGTTCACAGGGATGTTGACTGTTAAGTGAAATCAGTTTTTTTTTTAAATTATCAAAACAACTCTCTGTAGAAACTTCTATGAAATAACCATGAAGGTAGAATATCTATAAAATTATATGCTGGAATAACACATTAATATTTCATAAGTTGTATTATTTATATCATAGTAAAATACACAATTGGTTTGTTATGTTCTCCGCAATACAGGGCTTGTACCTACCCAACGTTGTTATAGTCATTGTTGTTGCCGTCTTCGACAGTTAAGTCGTCGGTCCAGTGATTAATTCTACATATTGTAAAGTCTGTTTTGAATAGAAATATAGGAAACATTGATATTACAAGGTAAGGGACAAACATCGAGAAGAAATACTACAAGATGTATTTATGCTTGTTATAACGGGCGAAAAAGAGTTGCGCCATTTTGCGTTGCTATATGGGACGAGATAAATTTTAAATATTTTTTTACTAACCATAGTAATTACATTAGCTTTCAGAGGATAGCTTGTAACCTCAAAACTAGGACAGCCATGTTTAGTTCGAGGCTTCTTAGCAGATGTCCTGAAATAAGAATCTTTATTTAGGAAACTACGAAGTTGCAGTGTTGACCTCTCCCTATAAATGTTAGCGTGATGATATTACTTTACTAGTTACTTTTTACATCCTCAGCTGTCTGACAGTGAAAGTCCCGTCAAAATCCGTTTAGCCATTTCGGACATTAGCCGGAACAAATAGACAGACAGACAAAATTATTGTATTTTTGTTTTAAGCATTTAGTAAAAAAACTGTTATTTTGAGATAATAAACACACTTTATTTTTATTTCTTTAATAAATATATAACATTTGAAAACCACTATTTAACTTAGGGCACTTCTCTGTTATGGAGTTAAAATACAAATTATACGAACAAAAAATTGGTATACCATTCATAATACACCGGCATTCTGGAAGACGTAAACGAATGGCAACTTGTAAAGGTGGGAATGACTATACAATAAACAGCTTACAAATTAAGATTTTTTGGAAATATCTAGCTTGGATCCTCCCAGTTAAAAAATATATAAATACAAATACACAATAAACACAAAACTGGAAATTAACAACAGATTGAAATGTCATTATGACAGATTTGACATTGCTTACATAAAAACATTGTTTTTTTTTTTGGACTGTAATGACCTGGTCGCTTGGACCTTTACGTTACGCCTAATTGCCAAATTACATTGACACATTCTAAGCATGATACATGGAGGACACAAAAAAGTATCGTTACTTTGTGGCATCGAGTACTTTATTTCTCAGTACCGATACT
This sequence comes from Herminia tarsipennalis, assembly GCA_945859575.2. Lineage (NCBI taxonomy): Eukaryota > Metazoa > Arthropoda > Insecta > Lepidoptera > Erebidae > Herminia > Herminia tarsipennalis. Next base: position 13,443,188 of record OX243840.2, read on the forward strand.
TTTGTACTTTATACTTCAACACCTGTTTATGTATACCCTATTTACTGCGAATAAAATTTATTTGTATTTGTATTATTTGTATTTGTACGATACAGCCAAAAAGTACTCGATGAGTAAAAGTACTTTTTGGCTGAAATTCTTTAATGGAATAAAAATTAAAAATTACCTACTTAAAACATCGAATAAATATTCGAAAGTATCGAATAAATATTAGAAATTACCTACTTAAAACATAGCTTAACAGGTCTAAAGGGGCGTCTAAACGGGCCATTTTTCACGGCAATTTGTGGCGGCAATGCTGTGGCCGGCAACATTGCTAGCAATACTGGCAAGACCGTAATATTGACGTAATGTTCCGACCATATGGCAATACATGTTTTGTATGGACACCAATATTGGTCAATATTGATGTGATAGGTTGCCCGGCGATCGTTGAGCTATAGATTTTCCGCATTATGGCATGGTTTATCCTTGTCTACGCGACATGAAGTTTGCTGTGGGTGACGCAGTGACTTATTGCTAAATTCTGTGTAGTCAGGTGTCATGTTGTTTAGGTTATTTTAAAAAATGTTTGTCGTCTTTGATAGGTACTGAATAATGAAGTCAACTAAGAACACTGACCTCTATAGTCTTAATATTTAAAGTGAACTGCCAATGATCTGTAATGAGCAGTACCAGTACCTATGAACTGAACCGACCACCGACTGATAACAGTACCTTACCTACACGAAATTGCGGAGCGGCAATGAAAATAGTTCCAACATCGTGCGAACATTTGAACGAAAATGAATAGATACTGTGCACCTTGGCCTTACCCATATACAGCATAAAGCAACGACATCGATATGTGAAGCGCAAATTCTAATCTCTGCCTGGAAATTGTGAAAACCCAACAAGAGGCGTTAAATGTGAGAGCAGAATCCCACGAAAGCCATCATTAGGTACACCATGTATGCAATTTTATTACTTGGTGGCTTATTCATAGGGGTGTGTGGCACCCTCAAGGTCAAGCAATGTCTCCACAACTACACACAACAGAGGAGCGCAGCGAGTCCACATCAGATAGCACTCAAGCAATAGAATTGTTGTTGTGTACGGCTGAACACCAAGTCGACAGAGTGAGTTAACCCATCGTCAATCATTGCAATCAATGACATTTACAATTCACGAACCTTTGTAATTAGAAAATAAAATAAATATATTATTTAATTTAAATATATTTTCTTTTACATATTCCATACTTTCTGTTTATCTTAAGTGGAGAGCATGTACATAGCATGTTAACCTAGCGCATGTGCACGCTGTATATGTTTTTATACAATAACTTTTCCAGTACAATAAACACAACATATTTTTTCACTTTTATACATTACAATTTTCTGAACATGGTTCTTACCACATTTACCAAATTCTGGAAAAAGCTTGATAATAAATGAAAAGGCAAATAATTTAGGATCAAATGTTTTATTTGTTAAAGTACACAGTTTGGTTTTTTGAATATGTCATCTAAAAACTTAGCTGGGGCAGATATATCTCATCATATCTATGTACCCCTGCCCAAATACCATACCAGTGTCAACATGGGCACAGCGACCTAGTTACATTTCCAACAAAACAACTGCAGCAATAACCTGAGATAGCATCTATACTATTGACAACATTTTAATGATAAATATCTAAAACAAGTTCTGCTACCTATTTGTCTGGACTTTACTTTCTTTCTAATTAAATACTTATAATTAGAGGGATAACATCTTTAACTCAGGGCATCCTAGTCAATGATTCTACCATACAAACACACATAAGTGATTACTCCTCTGTATGAGGTTGTAAGTCTAAGCTTAAAATCATCATATCATTTTGTTTTATCATAAACTCTTCGCATTTATCATATCGCTTTTATCATAAACGCTCTTCATTTCATTATTTACTTCTACTTTTTTTTTTTTTGTAGGTGCCATTTATTTATATATGCTTAGCACATAGTATGACTGGGCTGTTGATGTCCCAATCGCCAACATAATCTAGAATATAACTATCATAACATACTGTAAATGGCTTTACTAAGTTCTGATATTCATGTGAACAGTCTTTTAAAAAAAAATTGTTGTTATTAGTTTTTTTTTTTTTTTTTAAATCTTTATTTAAAGGAACTTCGTCAACATTGACGATGTCGTCCTATAGTAATTTAACAAAGAATTATACTAATCTAGTTACAAATTATACTAATCTAGTTAAATTTACTTATTGTCTATTTCTACCCTGGTTTCTTACGAGATATAGCGCACACAGATTCTTGGCTTCCTCAGAAAATGGGAGAGACAAGAAACTGTTGCACATCCCGATTTCAAGTCCTGGCTTAATTAACTGTTGGCGTTGAGACTCGTTTAGGGCACACTCCCACAGCACATGTTGTATATCGTCAATAACATTGCAGTGTGAACAATTAGGTGTATCGGATTTGCCCATTAAATGTGTGAACTTATTACACGGGATGTGACCCGAACGTAGTCTCAGCAACGTTACAATTGTTTTTCTCGGTGCCCTCATTTCTTGGAACCACGGGTAACGAAGGGTTTCAGGTTGTATGGTTTTGTACCATATGCCCTTCGTAAGAGATCGTTCATCGAAGTGTTCCTGCCACATGTTTTTGCAGAATCTTTTAATTGTATGTATGTGATCTGTATACTGTGGTAAGTATGAATATCTACAACCCTCAGTAGCCGCTATTTTTGCTGCCTGATCCGCTCTTTCGTTTCCCGTAATACCAATGTGTGGTGGGATCCACTGAATAATGACAGTTTTATTTAACTTGCGCAGCTCGCTGATAGTCTTTAGGATAACAAAGGCTATCGGAGAACCTCGATATCTCGAGGGTAGCCGAGCCAGATGCAGTAAAGCACTTTTAGAATCTGAGAATATTACGACCTTGTCACTTTCAACGGTCATTGAATAAGAAAGTGCTTCCGAAATAGCTATCAGCTCGCAGTACATAATAGAAATATTGCTGTCAATTTTTAATTTTATAGTGCTATCCGTTTGCGGATCGAATACAGCTGCGCTTGTGTATTGGTCATATTTAGACCCGTCTGTATATAAATGGTAAAAGCTGTTATAATTATTTACAATATGAATATTACATTTTTCTCTTAGGATAGACGTTTCAATAGATTTCTTAGACATGTTGACATCATCAATTTCATGAACGATTGTGGAAAAGAGATCAATATTACTTAGCCATGTGTTTAGAGAAAATATGTCCAATACCGAACCAGATCGAACACGTATTTGGTTATGCGATCTGTAAGTTTTTACCAGAAGGGGCAGTTTTTTATTTCTCCAGTACAAATTATTGCACAGGTTGGACAAACACTTAATACCATGTATGGTCGTGTTATCCTTTAATGAGCTAGACTTGAGATAAAATTTTCCTGCCAAATATCGTCGGCGGATATATAAGGGTTCTATACACAACTCGTTCTCCATAACATGAATAGGCGTACTTTTAATATATCCGCCGATTACCCTCATAGATATGTTTTGAATTTTGTCCAACCTGCACAATTGACTCTGTACATAGTTGTCATACAGAAAGCAGCAATAATCAAATCTACTACGAATAGTTGACGTATAAAGCCTACGAAGATGTTTTGGGTGGATACCCCAATCAGAGCCTGCTAAGACCTTAAATGTGTTTAAGAATTTAGAACATTTTTCTTGGACCTCATTGATATGTTTTTTCCATTTCAGAGATTTGTCCAGCCACATCCCTAAATATTTAACATTATCAACCAATTGAATATTGTGGCCATTGACATCTATAGCGAGAGTTGTTTTCTTGTTGCCGCGACTAAATAGACATAATTTTGTTTTATTGAATGAAATATATAATCCTAGTTTCTCGATTAATGATTGAAATTTATTTAAAGCTATTCTTATATCAGTGAATGCATCTGAAACAATTGGTCTACTTACATACAAAACGAAATCGTCTGCATATTGCGAGATGAAGACGTTTGCAACGCTGTGACAGATCTCTGAAGTGGCTATATTGAATAACAACGGGGACAGAGGGTCTCCCTGTGCAATTCCCATCCCGGTATATCGGCTTAAAATTTTATCATCACCCAAGTGAACCATTAATAAAATTGTCTATTATGTAGAAACTCCCATAAATATGTACATATGTCAGATCCTACCCCAAAATCATCCAAAGTTCGTAAAAGAGATATTGTGTTTACATTATTGTAAGCACTGTCTATATCCACAAAACATGCCAGTGTACTCATACCTTCTGAAAATCCTATCTGGATACGGGTGACTAATCTCGACAGACTATCTGCACAAGACCGCGTCCTACGAAATCCTACCGTGTCCCCAGAAAAATGATTGTTTTTTTCAAGGAACCATTCTAACCTGCGAGATATGATCGTGTGGAAAATCTTACATGGACACGACAAGAGAGCTATTGGCCTAATGCCTGATATCGATCCAGCGTCACGGCCCGGTTTGGGTATTGGAACTATGTTGACCTTAGTCCACTGTTTAGGGACAAAGCCTGAGTATAGAAACCTGCTGTATAGAGATATCAAAATCTTTTTACCTATATCCGGGAGGTGTTTTACCATAGAGTAAGATATATTGTCTTCGCCAGGGGTCGTATCTGTCGGCTTCATACAGTTATTAAGTTCTTGAATTGATATCGGGGCCGATAACTGTTCATTTTTGCATCTGAAGACTGGTTTAGCCGGAGTGACATAGTCAGGAGTCAATGTTTGCAACAATGTCTGCACTTTATCTTCGGGTACGGGACTTCGAGAGGATTTGTATCCCTTCATCCATTTCATACGTCTCCATATTTCAGCAGCAGATGTGGTTCCATCCATACTATTGCAAAAGAATTGCCATGACTCACGTTTAGCATTCCGAATCGTTTTTTGGGCAATTCTAATTAAATTTTGTAAAATCTGCAGGTTCTGAGGCGTCGGATTTTTTCTGAACGATGCCAGTGCCAGTCGACGTTCCGCTACTACACGTGAAAGATCTGGACTCCAATATGGTTTTGGTTGGAACTTTTGTTGTCGGATCGGATTGTCACACGTCTTAATTACAGGGATGCTCTCATTCGCTGCTTTCTCAATTAGTTGGATGAAATCGTCGTATGCTTCTTGATTATCAGTAGGCATGTTAAACTCCTGTACATATTCCTCTATTTTTTGTCTGTACTTTATCCAATCACCTTTCTTGAAGTTTCGCCTAGTTTTATTATTATTTGATGTATTTATTACCGTTTTTATTTTTAGAATAAGATGATCGCTTCCCAAGCTTTCGTTCATAACATGCCAGTCGAATCTTGTTGCTAAGTCCAAGGATACTAAGGTTAAGTCTGGGGAAGTTGACTGGATCGACCCACTGACGAGTTTAATGCGTGTAGGGGTACCATCATTAAGAGTGATAAAATTATTTTCAATCATCGCGTCGAACAGTTGATTGCCTCTCGTGTCTGTCTTAGATGACCAAATAGAATGATGTCCATTGAAATCGCCAGCTATGAGAGTCTTTTCATTCTGCAGGGAGAATATTTGATCCCAGTCTCGTTTATTTGTATGAACTGATGATGGGCAGTATACTGAGATAACGTTTTTTAACTCATTACAATTTTGAATTTGAATATGTAAGACCTGTATTTCTCTGTTTGTAATATTTACATCACAACGAATAGATTTTATAGACTTATGAGTTAATATGGAAACACCCCCGTACCCATCCTCGCGATCCTCTCTAAACACATTGTACCCACTGAGCCTGAATGAACTTTCAGGGTCGAACCATGTCTCTTGAATGATGGCAATATGGATTTTTTCCTGACTTAGTAAGGCTTCTAACGTAATAACTTTGGGTCGTAAGCTTTGGGCGTTCCATTGCAGAATATTAATTAATGATGATCGGTGGTAGTCTTGATCCATTGCTTAATAAAAGAAAGCATAGGCAGGTCTGATAGGTATTGCATAATGAAAGAAGTAACCCAATTAAATATTATGCTAGCACAGTCTTTGATTTTCTTTTCCCACGGTACTCGCTGTTCCATGATTTTTTCTTTAAGCTGTCTGTATATTTCATTGTTTGGCATTTTGCGTCTTGTGTTAGTTTTTTTTTCTTTATGTGTATCCTGGTTTTTCTCTGTGTAGTCACTGTCTGAATGTACGTATTGTTGGTTATTGTTTTCTGAAAGGTTTTCTTTATGCGTCAATTTGTTGATTTTCTTTTTCTTTTTCTTTAACTTTTTCTCAATGATAATTTCTGTGTTATATCCTTTTTTTAAGACATCTGCATAGGTTTTACTGTCTTCACTAGTGGACGTTGCATTACAGTCTGCATTGGGCTCTTCTATATCGGAGATTAACGTGTTTTGGGGTCCATTTCTGACGACAGTAGCGGGTTGTTGATCTTCTGGAGGTACATATATTGTTATTGCTCTTTTATATGAACAATTGAACTCTGCCATCAGCTCTCTAATTCTTTTTTCTTTTTGAAATACTGGGCAGCTTCGTTCTAGGACCATATGTCTACCTGAACAATTATTGCATCTGTAAACTGTAGTATCACAATTGGCATGACTTTTACTACACTTAGGGCATATCACCTTGCTCGATGGACATAATTTAATCGTATGTCCGAATCTCCAGCAGCGCGAACACTGAGTTATGGGATATTTATAGGGAGTAATTTCAGCTTTGGTGTTATAAATGTAAATGTATGACGGCAATGAGGATCCTGTGAAGCATATACGCACCGCTTCCGAAGGTTCCCAGCCTCCTTCTTTAGTATTTCTGCGTTTAAGTCGCTTAACGCCGATTATTTGTGTTTCGCTTACAAATCCTGCCATAATTTCCTCGTCCGACAAGTCTAAATCAATATTTTTAACTACGCCATAAGACTGGCTAATTTCCAACGTCTTTTGAAATTTGTAGCCGTGTTGTTTAAAATATGTTGAGTGTATCATATTATCGCAGCTATCTTCATTACTGAATGAGATTAAAACTTTGTGGGTATTTATGTATTTAATTCGCGTTATGTTTGTTATTTCTTCCGCTTTCAAGATCTTAGACAGTTTGAATTGTTTTGGCAAAGCTTGTTCAGAGGTCATGCTTACTTCGATCTTATCGTCTGGTATTCTAGTGCTATCCCCGGAGGTATTACCTCGTGCAAATCGTTTACCTTTTCTTATGACAGTCGACCAAATCTCGTCTTGGTCAATGGGCCTATTACGCTTGTGGTTTATTTTATTTCCGCAATCGACGCTGTCCTCCTCATAATCTACCGTTGGTAATATAATATTCTCTATATTAAATACTGTGTTCATCTCCCTGTCTTCCCTCGCTTTGTTTATATTTTCCATACTGCTCGTCATCACACAATTCTCCTTTTCTAAATTTTGCACATTATAACGATCGCTGCTGTCTTCCAAATCGTCACTATCCATTTGTAAATAACATTAAGCGACCGAGCAATAACATAATAGGAACGGGCCGGGCGATTCGAAAACCGGTTTCGCTGAGTATCGCGTCGAGCGGTAAACAACTCCGTACACGTCTAGCGATGCAAGGCGCCCGCGCGCGTGGTTGTTATTAGTTTGCAGATAAATATATCATGTTGCATCACAAATAATAATAAAACTGGTAAGGTACATGAAACTGACTACTTCTATACAATTTCTTCAAGTTAATACTTAATGCAACACTCGCAGAAGGTACTTCATCACCTAATCTTCCCATTAATGTTCCTAGTGCTGGAGGTGGTATAGGGCAAGAGATACATTCCGAAAATCAAGACAATATGATATATTCCAAATTCAAATTGTTAACATGTCTGTAAACATCCTGCTGAATTTAACTATGCACATTTCTCGTAGCAGTCATCGAACATGTTGCGCAAACTGTGTTTATGATCTGTAATAAAAATATTTGTTACTTTTAATAGGTATTTATAGAAACATTAGGAAGTTTGAGAATTGAAAGCTTAATAAATGGTGTATGCTTCAAGTTTTATGAAATACTAGCTGTCCCGCGCAACTTCGTCTTCGTTTTTTATAATCCTATGTTACTTCTAATACGTTAAAGTTTCATGAAGATCGGTTGAGTAGTTTTCTCGTGAAAGCGTAACAAATAAACTTACATTCAATTTATATATTAGTATAGATGTACTACTTATTGTATTATCAAGTCCAAGAGATGAATTGAAAGTTTCAAAATCATGAATTGTGTGTGTAGGTGAGCACAGCAGATTTAGTTATTTAAATACTAACCGTCGTTGGTGACATCCAGGCACAAAGAACATGGCTTCAGTTGCATCTCACAACAAGCGCCAGCGCTGGTGCGTAAGTCATATCGAACCATTCTCGGTAGAGAGTACTTTTATTCTATGATTTTATGTAAAAATCTTAATAAATAATTTTGACAGTCATTTGTTGTTTTATTTGTAAGCTTCGGTGTTGCCAGTCATATCATAACATAATAAAGATTTTGAATTTGTGTATCGATTCTCATCTCATAATTTTATTTTGTTAAACACTTCTATTGGATTATGTCGTAAATTTATGTAAAGAATTGTTCATATTTTTATAAAGACAACAAGAAATTAATAAAATCAATTGTTTTGGTAAATATTTTTTTTTGACAATCGATTAAGCATAAAATACTGGAAACTATTTAAGCAGAGGTAGATTGGTAGTTATGAGGAAGTTAGTAAGTTACAGGTGCTTTGAACAAGACTTGGATTTCTCTTTGTACTTTTTTCTGGTGAAGATAAGGCTTGAAGACACGGGGTTCTATTAGATTTAAGTTTACGATAATTGAGTTCGGATTCCATTTATTACTTTAAGCAACTTGGGTTTTAATAATAAACAAAAATGACTAATATGTGGTCTACCGAGACGATTACTGATTTCATTAATGAAGTACATTTACACCCTGAGTTGTGGGATGTAAAAACCGCTTTATACAGAGATAGAAATGCTAAAAAAGATGGATGGACTGAAATTGCGGAAAAAATTGGTATAACAAGCAACGAGGCTTACAAAAAATTCAAAAGCTTAAGAACTTATGCAAACAATGAAGAGAAAAAGAAGAAAAGTGGAAGTGCTGGCGGTAAACAAGTGAAATGGTTTGCTTTTGAAGCGATATCGTTTATATTCACTCAAAATACCGCGAATACAGGATTAGACAGTGAAAATGCAACAGCTAATGTAAGTCTTTAATAAAGTATTTTAGACATTGATTATGAATTTATAAAAGTTTTATGGGTATGTTCCGATATACTATGCGTTTCAAATGAGTTGATAACTGTCATGAAGACATTTTGATTCGCATTACGACTGCAACTTCATTAAATGACGTAAGGTTAGCAATAAAATGATTCGTAAAAAGGTGTCATTAGTATTACACAAAAGTACCTACCTACTCTAATCACACTAATATTATAAAAGCGAAAGTTTGTGAGTATGTGAGTGTGTATGTTTGTTGCTTCTTCACGTCTAAACGGCTGGAGCGATTTTAATAAAATTTGGTATTGAGTTAGCTGACACCCTGGATTAACACATAGGCTAATAAACTGCGGGTAAAACCGCTGGGCACAGCTAGTGAACTATAAATAAACACTGTATTTTGCTATTTATTATAATAGATATGTTTTAGTTAAAAAAATATCAGGTAGATACCACCAAATTGTAGAATATTCTTATATTTTGCCTATTTACTTATATCTGTCTGGTGTTTATTAAATAACGTCCGTTCCATTACCGTATGGTACATACATACTTTACCAGACTTGGGAGTTTTTGTTGCTAGCGATACAATTTTGACAAGTACAGAGTGAAGTTGACGCGATCGCGATTATCTTCTCATTTGAAACTCATAGTACACTGGAATATTGTAAGGTGTGGCAGTGGGACGTCAATTTAGTATACTACGAAGCCGTTCCTTCATAGTTAACTATATTGGTTACTGTTTAAACCGGAACGCAGTCCAGTATACTGTCATCCACGTTTAAATAATTTTATTTACATGTACAAATATCAAGCATAACATATTTAAAAATTAAATATTCAAAGTAATTATCAATTTTAATAACACCTATAATGAAAACTTGACTTCGATGAAACAAGAGAACAACAGAAACATAGAGCATCAGAAAGTTTTTATATTTCTGTATAAGTCAATATCAAAAATTTTCAGATGTCATTATTGACAGTTCAACCAAATTAAATGTCACAGAGTTTGGCCATGGTTGCTGGATTGTGTTGCCCGCTTATGAGTCTGGATCATGCGCCATACTATTGCCGACATATTGCCATACATTGCCTAACCATAGATTGCTTGGCAATCAGTTACATTTTTGTGATGGTCGAGCAATTACTTGCCAATAGTGCCGCCACAAATTGCCGTAAAAAATGGCCCGTTTAGACGCCCCTTAATTCAATTATGTCAAATGGATGGGTAAAGTATAATTTTTTTATAATTAAATATTGGCAATAAGGAAAACCTTGTTTTAAATGTAAGTATAATAGTCCGGGATCCTTGGCTGTTTTTTGCACTTGATTACTATCAAGCTGATTTTCCGTGAGTAGCTTGGTTTCGATGAGACGCCCAACTTTTTCCTGTACGATAATTTTTGATTGTGGTAGGTAACAGAGGTAGCAGAGATAAAATATGTTGATTTGATAATTCTAAAAAAAATATTACTAACTGAACTTTTTTATGTTAAATCTTATGATAAATATCTAAATTGTAAGAAAAAAAATATGTCCTACAAAATGTATGGTTTGGTCAAATAGTCCCCCTCCTCCCAACATGTATCGATAACGAGGTCATCAAAAATGATTACTAACCAGTTGATTTTTTTTTATTCACCCCGTTAATATCACACTAATATTATAAAGGCGAAAGTTTGTGAGTATGTGAGTGTGTATGTTTGTTACTTCTTCACGTATATACGGCTGGAGCGATTTTAATAAAATTTGGTATGGAGTTAGCTGACACCCTGGATTAAGGCGCTGACAACAGCCAAATAGGCTTATCCTAAACAATTTTTTAGCCAAATCTACGTAGTTTGTGACGGCAGAAAAAATATATGTTAATCTTGAACATATTTCTAAGAACCCTGTTGTATTCAAAACACGAATTTGAATTTTTTTCTCGATTAAAAAAAAATACAAACTAACCTCTTTAAATGATCTTCTCACAAAAATATCTGTATTACTTAACAACGTACGTTGGTAAAATAATTAACAATAACGTATCATGTTATAATACAGAATCTGGTTGTTTTTTATTTTCGACTACTCGACTTATTTTCAAGTAATTAATTGTTTTATGGTTTATAATTAGTTACGGGCGCTGCGTGATCGCGCTTCTCTTTCTTTTATAAGCAATCTGACAGTGATCGCAGAGACGCGCAGCTAGACGGACGTATGTCGCTTTGCCTCGCCATCCATTCACTTCATATTTTGTTTGTTGTTTGAAAAATTATAGACATTGGTAAAGAATATAAGTTTAATAAATATACTATTAATTTATACTATCTAAGTTGTTAATTTAAATATATTTAGTTCTAAGTTTAAAAATATTTGTTACTATAATTGGGAAACAAACAAAAATGTCGGAGGCCAGCAAAAAGCGCTTCTATACCAACAAACAAAAACATCTCATGGAAGTAGTAAAATAAGTATTATATTTTTCATATTGACAAAATATTGCACGAACAGAAGTGAAATCGTAACCAAACCTAAAAGCTCCACTAAGCTGTTTTGTACAACGTATAGCGAAAATTCATCTGCAACTGTGAAACTCGTTTGGTCTAGCGGTATCTGCGTTGGTTCAGAAAATCAAGTTTCGAGTTCGAAACCTAGGTTCACCTGTTCAATTTTTGTATTTATTTTTAATATTTTCTTTTATCTTTTCAGTAAAAAGAGACGTTTGGCGAATAGTTCAGAAGCAGGTGAAACTTCGGAAAGTTTTTCACCAATAAGTTTGTAATAAGTACCTACATACTAATATAGATAATAATTTTATTATTTATATTACATTAACACATTACACAAAAAGAATCGCCACATGGACAAAGAGGATCCCCTTTACATTTTAGAAAGATAGTTACAAACAAGTATAATGATAAACTATCACATTTGCATAGACCTACGACTATCTTAGAACTGGCCTAATAGGAAAATACTCCTAAAATACTTGTAGCTTTATCCATTGTTTCTTGCCCTTTCCATACAAATAGTTGTGTAGGTTTTAGTATTTTTTACCTATATATGGCGATCTATACATACTGAAGTGTCTGTTCCTAATGTCAAAATAGCAGTTTTTTACTAAATGCTATGAAAGTACGCATAGTACTTAAAACAAAAATACAGTTTTTTTTTATCTGGCTGTCTGTCTGTGTGTTTGTTTCGACAAATCTCCAAAACGGCTGTATGGAGATTGACAGGACTCACTGTCAGACAGCTAATGATGTAAGGAGTAACTTAGGCTACGTCCACAGCTAGTCTACAGCTAGTTAAGATTAGTGCTGAAGAAAGTTTTTCTAAGTTTAAATGTAATAAATATTTTGTACAGATTAGGAAATGTGGCTGTTGCAGTTACATTAGAAAGTGATGTTATAATTCCTCTTGAAAATGTTACCAGGTAAAGATGATGCCCAAGTGATATGAAACTTCCTCATGATCGTTCCTAAACTTCTTATGTTATTGTGAGTCATAGTTTTTTTCCATCACTGGTTTGAAGTATCGGCAAAGGTATCTGAGACAGTTGAATCCACCGATAATATTCCTAAACTTGAGGTAAATATTATTATTTTGAACAGGTTGTCGAAGATAAAATCTGGCAGTTAGTATTTAGTTACTAACGCATAGGTAAGCTTTAAGTATTATTTTTTTTAGACTGCTACAAGTCACCCTGCACAACAAAAAATCCTTATAATTATTATTGTTATTATTATTACATCGGACGACGAATAAACTTATCGCATTTATTTTTAAATCTTCAGAATATTTCTCACCCTTACCCCTAAACCCTTGGGTTGTAATTTAAAACACATTAATTTGGTAGGAGAAAACATAAATGGATTCTTGTCGAAGTTCACTCTTTTGTGTAGGATGTGCAATTTAAAATTTATCATTAAAAGTGATTCCAGTGACGAAAATTATTTACCAGTGAATTATTGTGCTGTAGCAGGTATGTTATCAATTTTCGGAGGACTTCAAACTTGGAAGAATTTTCTTCAGCTCTAAATTTACCTTATGTCAAATAAATAATAATATTATTAATAAAAAATAATATATATTATTAACTATCTGTGCAAATAAATAAAATTGAAGAGTCTGTTTGTAATATCAAAATAACAGTTTTATGCATATATATTAATTATTATGGATAACATATATCCATAATAATTACTGATAACAAAAATACAGTTTTTTTTTGTCTGTCTGTCTGTCTGTTTGTTCCGGCAAATATCCGAGAGCAAATAAATTATAATTATGCGAAAATATTTAAAATGTTGCTAATATATTTTCGAGTTTTATTTTTCTTTCTTTTATATTGTTTTGAAGTTCATAGCAAATAAAGTCTCCTGAAATAATTAAAAAGACAAACGTATAAAAAATATTTATTGTTTTTTTTAATCGCCCTGTCTAATTTCTTTCTAGTTCTTCATGTAGAACAAAAAATAAAGCGCCATCTATTGGTTTATTGTTTATTATTGACCGCGTCCTTGTGTTGGTAGTTCGCTGTTTTTACCGTCCTTTATCAATGGCACTAGGACATCGGAGAAATAGTGGGCGTGGCTAAAATAGTGAAACATCGAAGTTCAGTAGCTGTTGTCAGCGTCTTAACACATAGGCTAATAAAGCGGGTAACGCCGCGGGGCACAGCTAGTAAATATATATAATTTAACCGTAACATTGACCTACAAATTATGTGGTACGTTATCCCGGGCCTACGCTTAAAAGTAGGAATACAGATTCTTGATATAAAAATAATTACTATCAAGCCGAATTTTCGTGAATAGGTTCGCTTCTATGAGACGCCCAACTTTTTCCTGTGCGATGATTTCGATTGTGGTAGGTAACAGAGGTAGCAGAGATAAAATATGTTGATTTGATAATTCTAAAAAAAATATTACTAACTGAACTTTTTTATGTTAAATCTTATGATAAATATCTAAATTATAAGAAAAAAAATATGTCCTACAAAATGTATGGTTTGGTCAAATAGTCCCCCTCCTTTCAACATGTATCGATAACGAGGTAATCGAAATGATTACTAACCAGTTGATTACAACAAAATTGTATACCACATTTGTCAACTTAATAATAACTATCGTGTGCAGATACATTGTACAGATTCTGATATACCATTAATAATGTTGGCTAATTTTAAATATTTAAAAGATCAAATTCAAATAATTATTAATATAAGCACGAGTAAAAAAAATGTACTTAAACATAAATGAAATTTATGTCAAGCTTGGAGATCAATTAGCTTGTTCACTCGCCATATGCCATATTTTTACAGGAAATGGTTATAATCCTGTTTTGTTTCGTAAAGGAAAGAAGAGACCTTTCAGTATTTAAAAAAAATATATTAATTTTCAAGAGGCTTTTATTCAACTCTTACGAATTGAAAATACAGCATTAACAACGTCGATTAAGGTAGTTCAAACTATTGAAGAGTATGTATGTAGAATGTATTCATAAAAAACAAAAAATGATATCAATAAAGGACGGTATGAGTTATTTGAAAAAGGCTATAAATCAAAAAAAGAAAATGAAAAAAATTTAAAACAAAAAATTGTAGGATATGATCCTTCGAGTTTGCCACCAACAAAACAAGCATTGTTGCAACAAATTAAAAGAACTGCATTCATCTGCAGTGTATGGTGTAATGCACATATGCGGTGTCCCACAGAAAAATGTCCAGAAAATTTTGGAAGGACAATAATTGATGGCAATTATGAATATTATTGGTTTGACGGTCCCCAAAGTCCATCTTTTGAGGAATTATCTTCTGAAATACAAGTTACTCTATTAATACTATTGTTATTTATTGATTCATTACGCATTATTAAATAATTTTCTAAATTTTTTCATGTTATTACAGAGTCAGATATCACAAATGAGGACAATGAAATAGATGAAGATGACAGCGATGTAAGAAGCGAAGATTTATCAGATGAATCTGATGAAGGTTATTTTTTTTTATGTAAAATACAAATTTTTCTACCCGTTTTGCTAAAAAATAAAGTGTAAATTTAAAAAAAATATATGTTTTCGTTGTATTTTAAGTTAGAAATAGAAAAACGAGAAAATCACAATTCTTGTCGGACTAGTGATACATACCTGTTTTTTTGTAGGACATTGTTTCATTTCAGCAGAGAACACACTAACCTATTACGTCATATTTTCGTCCTACAGTTAGTAATGAGAAAAATGATCTTGTGGTATTAACCTTTTCTGAGCGTAGGACCGGGATAACGTACCACATAATTTGTAGGACAATGTTACTGTTATATTATATTTATATTAACGGAGTGAATAAAAAAAAATCAACTGGTTAGTAATCATTTTTAATGACCTCGTTATCGATACATGTTGGGAGGAGGGGGACTCTTTGACCAAACCATACATTTTGTAGGACAACATTTTTTTCTTATAATTTAGATATTTATAATGAGATTTAACATAAAAAAGTTCAGTTATTAATACATTTTTTAGAATTATCAAATCAAAATATTTTATCTCTGCTACCTCTGTTACCTACCACAATCGAAAATTATCGTACAAGAAAAAGTTGGGCGTCTCATCGAAACCAAGCTACTCACGGAAAATCAGCTTGATAGTAATCAAGTGCAAAAAACAGCCAGGGATCCTGGACTATAATACTTTCTACTTTTGAGGTCGGTCGGTGCCAAAATGCATAAATAATGTATTTATTCTCAAGTGCAATTTGGCACCTACTTTAAAAGTATTGTACTTACATAATGAAATAATGTAAATTCGTTATGGAGATATATGATTTAAAAACCAAATAGAAAACAGACTGAATTTTTATTAGTTATATTTCGGGACTTAATCGCGTGAATTATTTAAAGGTACGAACCTTTTATTTACCCGACGTTTCGATCGAATTGCACCGATCGTGGTCACGGGTCGACTGATGGCAGCTTAGCGATGTCTCCGTGAGGCGCGGGGTTTTTCAACTACCCTCGCCTGGTCTTGATAATTTTGATAATTTGTACTGTCGGTACTTCTACACACTACACTTACAACGTCTTTACGCTGAGGCGCGGTGTCTTTACGGCTACGATTACATTTGTTGATAACAGAGTTCCAAGATGGTGACAGCCGGTATCCATCTTCTCGGTTGAAGTTCTTATACTTCTTGATCTCAACCGCCTCGCGTACTATCCTGGAATAATAGTGGCGATCGGTGGAAAGTACCTGTGGCTTATGCAATTCTATCCAATGATTTGGTCCTGATTCCAACAAATGCTCAGCGATAGCAGACTTGTAATTTGATTCGATTGTCCTTTTGGTCTGTCCGATATAGGAACTACCGCAACTGCAATCCACCTTGTACACGCCGGGTGTTTGGAGCGGAATAACATCCTTTGCCGTTTGTAAAAGCTTCGAAACCTTGGAGTGCGGACTATATACAGTCTTAATGGAGTAACTCTTCAATACTGTTCCAATTTTGTCCGTAACTCCTTTGATGTATGGCATGAAAGCTGGTACTCTGTCGGCATTTACTTCTGGTTTTCTGCTCTTTGGACGTTGAAGGTTATGCTTGTATCCGTTGCTTCTTAGTACCTCCCGAACGTGTGCAAGTTCACCCTCCAAGTGTTCGGGGTCGCAAAGGTCATATAAATAAAAGGTTCGTACCTTTAAATAATTCACGCGATTAAGTCCCGAAATATAACTAATATGTATAAAAATCGCGAAAGTTTAAAAACAATAATTGCAGACTGAATTTTCTTTACCATTTCCTTTTTCTCACTTTTTATTTTTTTTAAATATTTTAATTATATTCCCTATTGTGCGTTCTCGAGCGCGCATTGTGTAATGGTTACCTTCTTTTCCTACTCTAATATGTATAAAAATCGCGAAAACTGTTAAGTTAAATACGACCCGACTACATCCATAATTTGAGTAGCGAAGAACTTTCGAGAACGAAATAGTGAATACAATCAATCCAAATTAAACTTTAATTTAATGGCATAAGGTTGATTTTAACTAAGCGTTCTTTTAAATTATTAGTAAAATGAAATTAACTAAGATTTTATTAGAAAACAAATAAAATCGTACTTATCGATGGTACGAAACACCTCCATTTTTAAGATTTTTTCTCCTGATATCATTTTTGCACTCCACTAAGGAGTAATACGGCATAGTTATGTAAAAACAAATTTGTCGCAAGACTACCAACTCGACGCGATGTTAGAACACGACTGGGACTTGGGACCAAGTGGCGCAGGAACGCTTAATTGTGGCACGCGTGCCACGCCTACTTCGCACTTCCACTTGTTTTTTCTGTTCCGTGGTTCCAGCGTGTTCCCGGAACCAGTTCACGAACAAACGAGAAAAACATTGTCTATGGTTGCATGAATTATTATGTCACTGTCACTGTCATGGTCATGTCAATGCCATTCAATATAATTTCAAACTACACTTGTGTTCGCGGCCTTGTAGGCTTTATCCGAAGTAGATAATTTAGAATTTGTGACTTATTTATAGGAGTACATTGGCATTTTACCAGGAAATGTCTTGCTACGACGTTTCCTTATACCTCTCTTAAAGTCTTATGGAATTATGAACTTATATAAGACTAATATTATATTGTTTCCTGGGCTGCTTTGTGATCAAGAATGGGTGCTTACAGTAAGATTTATACTGCTTTCAGAAAATATCCCCTATTAAGAGGAATGGCATCGTATAGCATTATATGGCCGACTTCTAGTATAATTCAGCAAACTTTTGAAGGAAAAAGATTAGGTAAGTACTATTAATTTCAAATCATTACTCAAGTCATGATTTGTGTAATTTCCAAGTCATGACGTGCGTCGTTAAAAATGATGAACTTTGCTATTCAATTTACAGATAATTATGATTGGTGGAGAAGTGTGCGGTATGGTTTCTATGGATCCTGTTATGTAGCACCTACTCTGTATAGTTGGTTAACAATCGCAAATATCATGTGGCCCGGTAACACAATACGGGCAGGCATTATTAAGGTAAGTGGAGTATCATTTCCATTTTAATTAATGTTCGACTATTACAAGCTAAACCATTAATAGACATCATGACATGATGTATGTTAGATAGGTACAGTTTGCAATAATAATAAAAATGGTGTAATCTGTAAGGCATACTGGTTACAAAATCCTTTTGTAAATCTAAACATTAGAACTACCTTTTTTGAACTAAAAAGTTCTCTTGATTGTTATAAGCATAAAAGAAGTTTTATTATATCTGCTGATTCCTTTTATTTTCATCTAAAACCTGTGAAACAGTCTTAATATTGTAAGTACTTTACTTTTTTTAGACATTTGTGGAAACCATCACCTACACTCCATTTGCAATGTGCAGCTTTTATTTTGTAATGAGTTTATTGGAAGCAAAGCCCTTCAACGAAGCTGTTGCAGAAGTAGAGGCCAAATTTATGCCAACTTACAAGGTACCTGAATATTTTATAAGAACAAAACAGCTGAAATATATAAATAAAAAAAACTGAAATAATATGTTAAGTTTCAAATCCTTGACCTGAATCAAGTGACATATTTTGTTTTTTAAATTCCAGATTGGAGCATCTGTGTGGCCTGCTGTGGCAATGGTTAATTTCTGCTTCATTCCACCAAGGAACCGGGTTCCATTTATTAGCATGTGCAGTCTTATATGGACATCTTTCCTTGCATACATGAAACAATTAGACAAAGAGAAAGTGCCTTTGAAAGTAGGACAAAATCCAATTAAGATATTGAAAGCAAATTTATGAATCTCAATTTTTTTAGCAAATTTTAATATTTTATGAAACATCTTAGATGTTTAACAATTGTTGTTATTTAGTATAGTATTTATGTATGATTCCATCTCAAACATGTGTGATATTTATAATAGAGTCAGTTATACTTGTTATTAATTTATTATGTACAAGCAACAGTATTTACTTGCTAAGTATCAAATTAGTGTTGTTATTGTATTTGTGTCAAAGAATTAGAATTATACCTAACAGTAAGTAGGTACATATTAGTTTCTACATAGTTTCATGGTATTGAAATATGTAAGAGACTTAAAGTGATAAATAACATTTCATACAGGTATTAAATAATTTAAGAAATGTGTTATAAAAGAAATTAAACATGTGTGGACAATATATATATTTTTTACTTGTGTCAGAGCAACAGGTACCTATATAAACATAAAGTGAAGATTTAATTTTTACTTTTACTTGCAACTCCAAAGCTAATAATAGCAATGCTTTGGTCAAAGTACTCTGTGACTTTGGCTATATGATAATAGGGCAGCAGTAAAACCAATAAACTGGCCTTCTGTTTCATCCATCTAAGTAGATAGACTACTACTAAAATCGTCAGTGTGATGTCATGCCCTTCATCAAGGTGGCCTTGAAACTTTCAGAATTAGGGCCCTAACTCTTATTACACCTCTCTTTTTAAGGGTTTAGGGTCCCTGATTTAGTGTAGTGTAATAAGCGCATTAACGATAGTTCATCCGCCAGAGTCAAGTTCTCCTTCTAGTTTTATTCTTGAGTAGCTACCTACAAAGTTCTCTCGTTTTTCTAGTTTTCGTTGAATCACAAAATCTCAATCTCTCGTCTTCTAGTTTTCTTTATATTACAGTCCCGCTTTTTGTCCAGTTACACTTATTTCAAGCATACTTTACACTGTTTTACTCACAATTGTAAAAATAGCGACATGAGTCGGGTTGTAACAAAGGGGTGCACATTTTTTTTTCTTTATGCCTAGTTTACACGTATTAAATGGTTAAAGTAATTTACTAAATTTTTAACTAAATTGCAGCGTGTAAACAGCCACTTAATACCTCATAAGTCTTAGGTGTAATTTAATTAAGTTAAGATTTAGTGGATAAGTGAGTTAAGTAGAATAAAATTGATTCTATTTTAGTTTAAGTAACCCACCGCGCGATGCGGGAGGCAGCGCGCGCGGGGGCGATGGCCGGGACATTTTTTATGAAATTAAGTATGCAGGTAATTTCGCGGGCAATAAATCGATCTAATAAGTGATTCAAATGAGAAGATAATCGCTATCGCGCCAATGCACTCTGCAATTGTCAAAATTGTACCGCTACAGTACGATCAACGTAACTAGGCCGTTCTGAAGTTAGCCAACAGTGAAGTTCGCGCAGGTACAGTCGCTAAGAAAATAATAAACACGGAGCACGTTTATTTTATAATATATTGTTTTTCTTTTTTTTTACTTTTGTTATTTATGCACAATATGTATACAACGGGTCTATTGAAATTGTTTAATATATTATCTAAATAATCCTGTGAATCATTTATGGGTAAAGAGGTACCTTATTTATTATCCGACGTTTAGACCGTATTGCAACGATCGAACAATCATGGTCACGGGTAGACAGATGCAGCTCAGAGTCGCCCTCGGTATGAACTTATATAATGTCACGTATATAATGTAAGCGTTTTCATGGTAACCACCTGCTTTTCTGTTTCATGAAAATTGTGTATGCAGCGCTTGATCACACCTTGGTCAAAATTATCCAGTCCCGTGATTGGTTTACCCCTGTTTCTTGATTTCCCAGGCGTGCGAAAAATAGAAAGCCATTCATTAGATTTTCCTTCGGATAAAATCAGACGCATCGTCCTCTCGGATGTCCAGGTAGCCTTAGCTACTCTGCGCTGTACGGCGTTTATATCTGTAACACCTTCATCCTTTTCCTTCTTCATAAATTGAGCAACGTTAAATATAATTTTCCGTGCCTGTCGACGAAGGACGGTATTCCTTCTCGGCATGTTTAAAATTGTTCAAAAAGAACAAACAATAACAGCAAACAAAAACATTAATAAACTTATCAAGAATTAGTAACGAAAATAATAACAACTTTGTAACCGACTATACGGAGAGAAAGAGAGCAACGCGAACAACCAATGAGAGCCGACGAGTAACTGAGAGAGCGATAGCGTGCATCATCGCTAGAGATGCGCCTTTTCTATTCGCTTCGAAAGTTATAAACTTCATTTAGGAAACAATTGTTCTATTTAAATCGATTAAAAATTAAAGGTAAAATTGTTTGTTCATTTTATTTTGGTCATATTCAAATTAAATCGTAAAGTACTAACATTCTTTTGAATATAAAAGCCTAAGATATTAATCTTTCGATAAATACAAAGTAAAATGTGTATATTTATATGAATACACTACTATTTTAATAAAATGAAGCCAACGTACTCTGCGTGACAGACGCGGGGTAACAGCTATTTTTGTATGGAATTTTGTAGATAAAATGGGTAATTTCTATATTGGCTTATATTTCAAATATGTATTTCTTAGAAAGATGCATATTTTTTGTGTTGTAATAGGTATTTAGTTATGTTTGTAAAGAACCACAATAAAAAAGTACCATATGATACTATGTTTGATAATCTATAGTATAGCAATAAATTAAAGACAATAAATCAATTTAAGCTACTTTTTATACCATTACTAGTTAAATATAAAAGAGTGATACGAATATAATTAATTATGAAAGTAATCGATAATCGAGTAATAACGTAAATGAAAAAGTGCACAACCAATATGTGCACCCTCATCTCTAGCTTAGTTACCGCCCGCGCACGCCGCAGTTTTGTCCCTAAAAAGCGCATCTGCGCAGCCTGTTGCGACTTACTTCAGTCCGGCCAAGATACGTTGATCGTACTGTACCTACTCTGTGCCGTTAGCAACAAAAACTCATGAGTCTGGTAAAGTACCTACGTACGGACGTAATATTTATTTTCTTTCAACTATGTAGGTATATACCTAATATTTTTCTTTATTAAGTATAATATTATTAGTATTCCTCATTATTTAATAAACACCAAACAGAAATAAGGAAATAGGCAAAATATAAGAATATTCTACACTAACTTTAGTGGCCTTTTATCCAGACGTAGTGTTTTTTTTACTAAAACTTAAAATACAGTGCCTAAGTATATATAGTTCACTAGCTGTCCCGCGCAACTTCGTATGTGTAAATTTTCCCCGTTTTTGCAACATTTCTCATTGCTGCTCTGCTCCTATTGGTCGTAGCGTGATGTAATATAGCATAAAGCCGTCCTCGATAAATGGGCTATCCAACAATAAAATATTTTTTCAATTCGGATTCAAACAAACTTCACCTTTTTATTATTAGTATAGATTAAAGTACACCAATTTACGAATAATTTTATTGCTAACCTTACGCATGCAATGAAGTTGCAATCGTAATGCGAAACCAAATGTCATCATGACAGTTAATAACTCATTTGAAATGCTTAATTCATTTTTAGAAAACGATGTTTAAAAGAAACCTAGGTCATCTAGGTACTAGTTAACAATGGCAATTTTATATTTTACTTCATCAATAATTTTATTATGTAAATATCTAACTAGCTGCCTGCCCCGGCTTCGCACGGGTACCAAATCGTAGTTATATACTTTGAGTTACATTAATGTCATTTTTGTAGAGATCTCTACTTTTTTTGACAATAAACGATAGCTCCCCGTTATTGTAGCGTTCTAATACTGAAAGAATTTTTAAAATCAGTCCAGTACATAACTTTTAAAGTATATTCGATACATACAAAAATACAAATCTTTAAAACTTGTTTAATTAGTGTTGATGACTGAATTTAGAACTTCAACCCCCTCTTGATCGTCCATTATGATATTTTGTCAAAAAAATGTTTTTTTTAGTGAACCCACTATATTACCCCTTGACCGCGACATGTCGGTTTGCCGCCATTTTTACAACTTCAAGTTTCAAGTTTATTATTTCATAAAATTTCGAGTTTATATTCTTTCAAGTTTTCTTTCAGTTTCAAGATTATTACACTACACTGAATTAGGGACCTTAAATCCATAAAAAGAGCGGTGTTATAAGAGTTAGGGCCCTAATTCTCTACCAAATTTTAAGGCCACGTCAATTTAGGGTCTTGATTCAGGGCAGTGATAAAGCCGTTTTATTCTGAGGATTGTTTGTCCCGCCCCCGCGATTCTATTAGATCTTTGGCCCCTGCCACTTTCATCGACCAATGGCGTTTGCGTATTAAAAAATTGGCGAGTCATCATTTGATGACCGAAATATAGTCATAAAACTCGTTTTCCGGTCTACGCTCACTAAGATTTTTGCTCGTCATAAGATTTTTGTCACAGAGAAAAATAAATATTGAGGAGTTGTAAAAATGGCGGCAAACTGACATGTCGCTATTTTTACAGCGTAAAACAGTGTAAAATATACTTGAAAAACGTGATAACTGGACAAGAACGAGACTGTGATTGAAAGAAGAAAACTAGAAAGAAATTATACTTGAAACTGGCGTATGCACTTAATGTGCAATTCATAAATCTCTACCGATTAATATTGGAGGGAAGAGGAAAAAAAAAATTTATTGTGTTTTTGTTTTTTGTGCTGTCGCTGTTTATGAAGGCAGCTATCAATCAGCAGCCTAAAGTGACAGTCAAAGTGAATAATGACCCAAATGACAGTCGGTGTTTTGGATGTCATGTAAATTTGACAGTTCCGTACTATACGAATTGCGAATCTGCAGATTATTTTTTTTGTGCTTGCTATTGTAATTTGTAGGTATCAATATACAGGTGAAAATAAAACAGAAATAGCAATTTACAATTGTTAAATAACTAATGCCCCTTAGTCGCAGGAGCATTGTTTATGTGACAACAGATAAAATCTAAACAGTAGTTATTTCTGAATCACAAAGCAATGCAAATCTAAACAAGAACTTGCATTGCCTTTTCGCGTAATGCTTCAGTGTGCATTAAGTTGAGATCTATATTTAATAATGTCTAGCAATTCATTATTGTTTTCTATTAATAATGAAGGCAAGGTTTACGCTCTATCTACAAGTGGATCATGTTGGAGAGAGTTCATGTATCTCGGCTTGGAATTTAAAACACTGTCGGCTGTTCCCCATTATTTGTGGGCTTTGGGAGGTGACCGACAGATCTATCTACATGTGCATGGTTTAGAAATACCGATACGTGTAAGAGAAGAATCTTACGAAAACGAGAGATGGCTACCCTTGGAAGGATTCAGTGGAAGGTTACTTCCCACAGACCGGTATCATTTTTCGTCCCAAGACGGTACAAAAGACAGATCTATTGATAGAATCAGATTACCATCTATGGCTTGGCAATGGGAGGGGGATTGGCAACTGGAACTTACTCTAGATGGTCAACCTTTAGATCATGATGGTTGGACTTATGCTGTAGATTTTCCAGCTCAATTTGGTCCCAACAAACAATGGAAGTCTTGTGTTAGAAGAAGAAAATGGATAAGATATAGGAAGTTCAGTGCTATGAATTCATGGTGTGCCATCGCACCATTACACAAAGATCCAACACAGGAGCCTTTTATAGACATTGCTATTGGAGGACAGCAAATCCCATATGCTTCTCCTGGAACTTTATCTGTTTGGGCTATAACTGCTCATGGTCGTGTCATGTATAGAGCTGGTGTTAGTACTACATCTCCCGAAGGGTTGAAATGGATTAACATAAGCATTCCACCTAACTGTGATATTAAGCATATATCCGTTGGTCCTACTGGATTAGTGTGGGCACTTTTGTGGACAGGCAGAGCAATCATTAGAAAAGGGATAACTAAAGACTGCCCCACAGGGGAAGCGTGGATGGAGGTTAAATCTCCTAATGATGCTAAATTGGTATCTCTCTCTGTAGGATATAATGCTGTGTGGGCTGTAAGCTCAGATACACGAGTATGGTTTAGAAAGGGTGTGGATGGAAATGGAGCAGGAAATTCAGAATCTGCTGCTATGGGAAGTGGGTGGCTTGAAATTACAGGACATATGACTCATATTTCTATTGGTATTAATGATCAAGTATTTGCTATTGGTGATTCAGATAAATCTGTTTACTGGCGCAGTGGTATTACACCTGCTGAACAAACGGGCAAAAGATGGAGGAGAGTGCAGGCAAACATGCAACTGAGTCGCACATCCAGTTCAGCCAGTGTTGTGTCATCTAGTTCAAATGCTAAACATCATAGTCTCAGTATGTTAAATGAAACACCAGCAGAGCGTAAATCTAACATAAATTTGAATAACTCTTGGGAAGAATCACATTCAGCACCAATTGAACATACTTTGCCAATTAAGCCAAAAGAATCTCTCAAAAAAAGAAATGAAGTGGCTGAGAATATAGATTTCACAGGCAAAAGTTATGAAACAACTTTAAAGAATCCTAGAGCTTGGAGCCCTGTAAGAAGTGTTGGTTCTGTTGTTGGCATGGAGGCACAGCCAGATAGTGACAGCAGTGTTTTTGATGTGGACTCTGGAATGTTCTTTGATGATGAAGTCAGTCAAACTGCGTGGGGTACCTGTGAAACCACTTGGGCTTTTGTAGAAGCTGGTGCTTGTTCTGTAGATGTAATGCAAGTTCCCCATTGGTTCACCGACTCTCATAACCCATTTAATATGGATCTTACCTCCAAGTGGCGAATTGATATTTTGGATAATCTTAAAAACAGAAATAACCACCAAACATTGGATCTATCTCTTTATGGTGTGGCAGTGGAAGAGAAGGGCTGGACAAGAAGTTGTGAGGCAAGGCTTATTAATGGTAATCATTCCAGTGAAGACTGCATATTATCATTATATTGGCATGACCTAGAAAATATAGGAACATTATCAGTTTTTCAACCTGATGGTACTATCAAATTTATTTTAAATCTAGGAGAAGTGACTAGTATTGTTACTTCATCAGAACCAGGATGTCCAAGAATTACTTTGTCTGTACCACGTC
The DNA here is from genome assembly GCA_945859575.2 of Herminia tarsipennalis. Lineage (NCBI taxonomy): Eukaryota > Metazoa > Arthropoda > Insecta > Lepidoptera > Erebidae > Herminia > Herminia tarsipennalis. The sequence goes on from OX243840.2 coordinate 13,469,264, forward strand.
AAAACAAGGTTTCCATTAAAGTCCAATTTATATCAGAAATGGAACAAGAAGAATGGGAAAATGTTTTAGTTGATATTACATCTCAAATAAATGGTCTCACTGGCAAGCCATCTGCCAATTCTGTATGGTCAATTTCTAACTCTGGGGATGTTCTAAACTGGGACCCGATGCCAACTAAACTCAATACTGCAAAAAATGGTGGTTACAGTAAAGAATTTCAAGTATTTGGAAAAGATATAATGCCTGGTTTAACAACACCCCTGCTTAACAATTTTCCACCTGGCAGTACATTGAAAATAACAGGTTGTTTGCATGATGTTCTGAACAGATTTCATATAAACTTACAAGGTCCTGAAGTTAAAAAACAGAGACATAAAATTGAAACAGAAGTTACTGAGATTCCTTTTCATTTCAATGTCAGATTTGATGAGGCAGCAGTTGTGTGTAACACAAAGATAGCGGGCCATTGGGGGGCAGAAGAAAGACATGAACTTCCACTATCTCCTGGGCAGGAGTTTAGTGTTCAAATCAGCTGTGATACAAGTTCATTCAAAATAGTGGTAAATGACAAATATTATTGCAGTTTTGATCATAGACTTAGGCCTGAAACAATCACATCAGTAAGTGTTCTGGGACCATTGAGACTCTTTTCCATGGAATATTCTACTACAAATATAATTGTTGGGGCAGATGAAATGTACTGGAGAATGATAGGGGGCTACTTGCGAAGAATTGAATCCTGCCAAAATGGCGTGGTTTGGGGTATATCACATGACCACAGAGTCTGGGTTTACACTGGAGGGTGGGGAGGAGGTGTTCTTAAAGGTAATTGAACTATTTTTTATTTCATGGTTTTTCCATGTCATTTAATGGTGATACAGTAGCAGCTGAGTATATCTATGGCACAGTCATTTTGAAAGGTGTTTTTGTTAATCTTATTTTTTTGTTATAGGTATAGGCAGCAAAGATGGCATACATTCTATGACTGATACTCAAACTTATTGTGTGTATGAAAATCAAAGATGGAATCCCCTCTCAGGATATACATCTACAGGTTTGCCTACTGACCGTTATATGTGGAGTGATGTAACTGGAAAGCACAAAAGGACTCGGGAACATACAAAGCTGCTGAATCGTCACTGGCATTGGGTAAATATACTGGGTGGACCAAACCAATGCCCAAATGTCCAATGAAGGGAAAGTACCCCAAGTATTTGAGTTAGAGAATTTTGCTGAAAGGAAACATTCTTTGTTTTTTTGAATAAAAGATAATGCATTCAAAGATTTTCTGAAAGTCACTTGACAGAGCCAGGAATCAAACCCGTTAAATGTAGAAAAAAACATACAGTGTTTTTATAATGCAGATTAAAAGGGGTTAATCATAAGTAACAAATCTCTCTAAATTGTTAAATTTTATAGGCTTTACAATATTTATTAGATTTGTTCATTTTGATTAACCCTTTTGATTGGTATCATAAAAACACTATGTTTATTTTTGTCATATGGCAGGTACGATTCCCACCTCTGGCAAGTCACTTTTAGTAAATGTTTGAATGCAGTTCTTTTTAATTCCAGAATTAAAAGAATGTTTAATTTCAGTGAAAGCACTTTTTGGCACTTTCTTTCCAGGGGGCATTGATTTGGTCCACCCTGTATATTGTTCATTTACAAAAATCAGTGCATTAGCCAGAGAATTTTATTATGAAAAGAGTAGATACCTAATTTACTAGGATTGCTGCTTTAGTGAAGGTATATAATAAAAAGGTATAAAATAAATAACACTTTTATTACAGTATGAATCATTTGGAGTAAACATAATCAATCCTACCCTATTTGACTCACAAACAAGTTCAATATAAGTAACATGACCACATGATTGTAACCATTCTTTTTCCACAGATATCTGAGTGGATGATTGACTATAACACACCCGGTGGAGTTGACAGCGACGGGTGGCAATATGCAACCGATTTTCCAGCTCCCTATCATGGCAAAAAACTATTTACGGATTGCGTTCGCCGGAGAAGATGGTATAGAAAAGCTCAAATTATCACTGAAGGCCCCTGGATTCGTGCCGGGAGCACAGCTTTAGTAGATATTTCTTTATGGGTATGTTACAAGGAAATACTAATTCATTTCTTTGCTACTGTTATAAATTATTGTGTGTTTACCAATGAGGTAATAGACAGCCAAATTAAGAAGAAGCATGAAAGCCCTGACTTATGAGACAAAAGTTATTATCTTCAAACCCACTGATCAGATTTTATTAAATCGACTCTCTTTTTAAAGAAAGTCAGTCCATCCGTTAGAATACTACAATACCACAGATAGACACTCAGATATGCATTTCACACGTCAAACTTATCGAAAACTATGATCTTCTTTCAGTAATTATGTCTGGCGCAATCTGATGCTAAATCTTTACTAGTCCAGAACCTTCAAGACATCTTTTAACGCAGCAGTTAACAAGGAAATTACATCTCCTGTCTCCCTCCTCGCTGTCGTTTAATAATAGGTTCCAAGTTCGGATCTTGTAATCAGACTGACATAGTGGCGTTTTCATACCAACACTTTAGTACTTCGATGTAGTCAATTTGGTACCTCTGGAGAGCCTGTAGCACAGCCCAAGTCACGATCAAATGGTCCACAAGCGCCAAGAATTATTTAAAGACTTTCAAAATTCCATCATTTCCTGTCGCTTGAAATTCTTAGATTGTTTACGAGTCACACTAATCTCGCATAGACCTAACCTACGGGATGTATTTGTCTTAGGTACTTTTTCGGATTAACGACAGATTTTCGTATTTTGTTCATGGAACGTCAACTTCTGATCGACCACGACTCCCAAATCCTTCATAGTAGTTGTTCTACTGATTACAGTGTTGTAGATGGGTGTACTCATGCTTCAGTGGGAATAGCATTCGATCAAACGACATTGCGAGACTTTTGCTCAGATTAAACTGCATATAATTGTCACAACTCCAACGATACACCGCATCGATGTCTCTTTGAAGCACAAGTCACCTTGGTTGTTTTTAAAAATAATATCAAGTTATCTGCATATACATTGTGTAGTTTTTGAGTAAAATGCCTAACATACGGACGGACAGACAGACGGACATGACGTAATTATAAGGATTCCGTTTTCGCTACAGAACCCTAAAAATGCATATGCCGAGGAGTGTTAGATAAAGACATACGTATTTTGTATTCTTCCGTTAATACCGCAAACAGTAACTATTATTTAATCAATAAACTTTTCAATATTTCATTTTATTGTTTTTTATGACAACCCCACGTTGCACTACTTCAAAGACTCACTTTTAGTAATAGGTAGTTACACTTTGGCTTATACGTTTTGCCAGCTATGTACCTAACCATAAAACTTTAAAATAATTTTTTTCAGGCCGATGGTGAAGAAGTATCTGTTTGGGCAATAACGTTAGCTGGAGATGCTATTTATCGAACTGGAGTTACGGTCGCCACATCCACGGTACGTAGATTGTCTTAGAAACTATGTACCATCAGGAAGGATCTTCCATTCAGTTACACCATGTATTTTAGCTTACTAAGACCCATTTCTTTTTTGTTGAGATGTCTTAACTTTTAACACGACTTAGAAGTTTTTTTCAACAATAACAATACCTATGTATTTTGTAACAGGGCGCGCATTGGGAGCATGTAAACAACCCACAACCCTTAATAGCTATAAGCACATGTAATCAAGTTGTATGGGTGGTAGGCAGAAAAGGAGAACTTTATTATAGAACAGACATATCTAAAGAAAATCCCTCTGGAACCAATTGGAAATTAATAGAACCTCCTAAATACAACTTTCCATATAGCTCGAAATCTAGTTTTGGGACTAAAACTGTATCTTTAACCAAGTCGTCAGCTTGGGTAATACTTTCAAATGGTGCTATTGGTGTGAGAACTGATATTTCACGAAATCAACAAGAAGGAAAGGAATGGAAATATCTTTCAGGTAAAGATTTTTGTTTATTTTTGAGGTTACACACTTTTAGATACTAAGTCGACCAAATAAACAACAAAGTGGACTGCCAGTTTATTACAATATTTAAGTATATGTTTACCAATAGACTATTGATATAATATTTTATTGAAATATTAGGACACGTCCATATAGACTAAAATTGGATAGGAAAAAAAGGTCAAATTCAATTGTAAGCTACTGGCCGAGCGAGTGTTTTCTCTCTTACGCTTTGCAGCCTGTATTTACTTCATACCTGAAAAGGAAGGCGCAGTCCAGTGTCTATGTATATGTTTGTAAACATTGACGTATAGACCTCGACCAGGCTGGAACGCCGTCCCTTTCAATTAAAAAGTAAATATTGAATGCAAAGCGTGAAAGATAGAAAAGCTCGTGCGGCTCTGTCTCTTTGACAGGTATGTCCACAGAGTAGCGTTGTCTCTTTTTAGAGAGTGGTCAATTTTGTGAAGTTATGGCGCAGTCCAGGTCTATACGTTAAGGTTTGTAACTAATCTAATGAAGAATGTGTCATTCACAGCATAGATAAAATATTTAGGACTTTTTTTTGGGTCAACAATGGGCCGCCAGTGATTATCTAAGGCCCAAAGATTATCTCCGACCCTTTTTTTTTCAGAATGTGAGTTAACATTCAAGCATGTATCAGTCATAGAGCATGAAGTATGGGCAGTGGCATCAGACGGTGTTCTCTATCGGCGACTCGGGGTGACCGATGACAATCCTGTCGGCACCACGTGGCAGTCGGTACTTTCTGGAAATCTAGTGCATGTTTCGGCAAGAGGCGACTGTTTACAATAAAACGCAGCATTCCAGTTTATTATGGCATTATTAAGTATTGTGTATAAGTAAAAATATTTATTGTACCTTAATCCTCATAACGCCAAACAAACTGTAACTGTGGAGCTAAAGTGCTTCCACACAGCAGTAAAATAATGTTAATAACGGTACGTTATAAGTATGTTTGATTTGACTGCCTCTGTGGCGCGGTGGGTGTGTATCCGACTGCTACGCAAGAGGTCGTGGGTTCGATGCCCACCCAGGATAAAACTTTGTGTGATGAGCACGATGGTTTATTGTGTCTGGGTGTTATTTATCTATAATATGTATGTATGCATTTAAAAATATATAAGTATTATCAGTTTTCTGGTTTCCATAGTACAAGCTCTGCTTAGTTTGGGATCAGATAGCGTTGTGTGAGTTGTCCCAAGATATTATTAACACGAAAACTTTTTTTAAATTCAGTAACATGTTAATTGCTGTTAGATGTTTTCAAAGCTACCACACATTTTATAACAACTTCGGATTAGTTTTAGGTAAGATTTGCAGATTGGAATGAAATCATAATAATAATAATCGTTTTGCACGTAAATCGTTTCGTTAGCAAATTAGAATAACTAGAAAATATTTTATAACTTTTAAATATTTAATAATGTTTACTTACAAATGTTTACAAACACTTTACTACTGCTGTGAGGAAGCACCTTGACGTTTTGTGTGAGAAGCTTGACTCCACTTAGGAGCTCATCATTAATGATAAGGGACGTAGTTAAGCCGAAAGGACTCAATCCACAATTTGGACAAGAGGGTTTTAGGTAAGATCTTTCATCTAGCAAAAAACATCCGAAAAAAGACAAGGGAAGTTTACAATTGGTATGGGGAACTAACCCACACATAATATGGCTAGGAATTATTTTTATTTAAGTACTATAACAATATTCTGGAATAAATTACTTTTTACTGAAACCGGTGCATTAAAATAGTATACAACATTTTATACAATTTCCACAAGCATCATCATATTTTTTAAATTTAGTTTATAATATTACTTTGAACTTTAAACTGAAAGAAAACAGAAAGTCACTTCATGTGTGTTGAGCCCTTTCTGTTAAACTACTTGTGTAGCCATTAACCATGTTTTGTTAATCACTGGTCAAACTATCGGCAAGTGCTACGTGACTAACAGCTATCGTTATAATAACAGCTTAAATAAAACTATGTTTCTATATTAACTGTATTCAGGTTTCGATTAAATTGAGTGTATGCAAAGTACAGATTACGATATAACCATAAAAAATTGTATTTTTTGGACCAACCTAAGCAAAAGTAGTTATTGACACCGGCAACGTGCCTCAGTGGATAGGTGGCGTTATGAAGATGAATTATTCCAAATGCGTATTTGTGATTTTAGAAATAATAGACTGAAATATATTGTTTTTCCTTCCTTTTGTTAGTCTGGTAAGTTTAAAGCTCAATGTTTAAGAATATTCCACAAACTTGTTTAATTATTTTAAGTTAGATTTACTTTCTAGTCATTGGTGTTTATCATAATGTAATATAATCAAATATACCAAATCAAAAGCTTGCGCTTATAGTACATATTGTAATAAAAACACTGTGAATTATAATGCCTTTTAATAACTGAAAACCTTGCTTATGTGTGATATAGTATTTCTATTAAGAGAAAAAGCCATTGGTGTAATAATTTTATAATATATAATTAATATTGTATTTACCTAATCATCTTGACATATTTGAGTCTATTTATATTGACTTTTCGTTTATGCAAACAATATTAATACTATGAGCTATATGTAGTTATTTTTATACGCATTTTTTACCAATTGCTTTATTTATGGAATAATTAATTTAAAGCAGGGACCAAACCCGCTTGCAAATGAAAAATAAATTTAAAGTTTTCTCTGTCCCAGGTTAGATTCCTTGGTCTGAATTTCAAATTTATCTTTCAAATTCAATGATTATATAACTATTATGACTATTGATTATAATGGCTTCTTCTCAATACAAGACGCGACATGTTTCAATTAATTTATACTTCAAACTAAAGAAATAAACAAAACTATATACCACAACATGTATCATACATTCATTATTATAATTAAAGTATGTAATCTAACTCATATCTCAGAAAGTGATTATTTGGATCGTTTTGTATTCTTGGGTATCCTGCGACTAGCGCGTCTTGGCCGCCAATGTATAAGGTATTGTAGATCTTCCAGTATACGTCGCGAACCTTTCTTGCAGGATGGAATAGCCCCTGTAAAAATAAAATATAATAACGTTTTACAAATATTACGGAAATGATTAAAATCAAAATAGATATTTTTCAACAAAGTGTAAGTTAAATATCTGCGTCGGGTAATAAAGAAAGGCAAACAATATTTTTACTATAACATTTGAAATTGATATACTAGAGTAGAGACCACCCATCTGATAACGAGATGAGACATATTTTATAACAAATTTTATTGATTTATTAACACGAGTATGTATGTATTTCGATTTTATAACTTTATAGCATGGCAATATTCGGTGAACGGATTTTTGCAGGCAAGCCTATATGATTGTTTTCGTAATAAAATCATCTTTCTTTCGATATTTTTATTGATTGTCAGATCGGTGTACATATACGGCGTTATTTGTTCATACCTTACTAGGTAGCCATGAACATAAATAAGTAGGCAAGCTTACCAAAACATATTCTCCATGTTAAAGAGTAAAAACTATCAGTTGAAATCAAATTTGCTCGGTTTTATCAAAAGGGTTAATATTATGAAAATTAAATTTAAAAAAAAATTGTCATGAACTTTTCGATTGGCAAGTTATTATATTCGTGTTTATCTATACAGGATGACTTTAGTCGAGAAAATTGAGTCGACAAACTTCAATGAGTTAACCTGCATGCATCCAAGAATTTTTTTATATGAATTATTAGAACAAAATATTAATGTTCTATAGGTAATACTTTAAAATACCAAAAAAGTACGTAAGTATCTAGTGAGTAAATTCCATGCGTCGCCGTTTTTTGTTTCCGTGAGCATGAATAAATAGACAGTGCAACGTTGCCATACCGTGCAAGGGAGGCGGTACGGTAACGAGTCGATGAGCGCTTATTACACTACACTAAATCAGAGACCCTAAACCCTTAAAAAGATAGGTGTAATATAAGTTAGGGCCCTAATTCTTTAACAAATTTTCAATGCCTCTGTGGAGCGGTGGGAGTGTGTCCGACTGCTACGCAAGAGGTCGTGGGTTCGATTCCCACACGGGACACCACTTTGTGTGATCCACAAATTGTTGTTCCGGGTCTGGGTGTAATTTGTGTCCGTGACTTGTATGTTTGTAAAGTCTCCCGTGACACAGGGCTTGTACCCTACTGCGGGAGTTGTCTTTAAAAAAAAAAAAAAAAATGCCACCTCGATTTAGGGCCCTGATTTAGAGTAGTGTAATAGCTGTTTAACCTACATATCATGCCGCGAAAACAAAACAATGTAAAGGCAATTTTTCCTTCATACTTTTACCGGCTTAGGACTTTTTTCCTCTAGCTTGGGTATGGGTGGGAACATGAAAACTACCGAAGTCCAAAAGGTTTTGAGTGGAACTTAGTATCCTCTCTAAGGACGGTTGGTTTTGGTGGGGATAATTTTCCCATCATCTTCGCATTGTTTACCTTAAATTGTTAGTTTAGCTTTAAAATTTCAGTTTCAAAGTTCACAGTTTTTTCTCGTCCTCTCGTCTTCGAAAACTTATCACTTGACAGTACACAACTTCGAAACCGATTACTCTAATCAGCGCACGCGACCGTCACCTCATTATTTATTACTGGTGAAATTGTTTATTTACATTAGCTACGATTTGCTCGCGCCCGCCCAGCGGTCAAGGGATGATACTATGCGAGCAAATAAAATTTATCGATATTTTCGTAGATAATGATCATTAGTTATTTTATTTACATACTGGTACTTATTTATTTGTACTTGTACTTACGTCGTTGTTGGTATTAGTGTATTGTTCTTAGTATGATTTGTATTTTCAATACCTCTTTTTATAAATAATATAGAATAAAGGGAATTGTTATAAATAATAAAGAATAAAGGGGTTCATTATTTATATAAAAATGAACTCCTATTTCCCTTGGTCACGAAATAACTAGAGAACGACTTTACGATATATAATTCTATTTTTTTTACTACATTGGTTTTTGATACTTTATAGAATACTAGCGGTCCGCTCCGACTTCGCACGGGTATAAAATATATGGATGTTATTATACATATAAACCTTCCTCTTCAATCACTCTATCTATTTAAAAAAAACCGCATCAAAATCTGTTGCGTAGTTTTAAAGATTTAAGCATACATAGGGATATAGGGACAGAGAAAGCGACTTTGTTTTATACTATGTAGTGATAGTTATGTAAACATAAAATAAGAAAATGACCAAAAAAAAATAACGAAGTTCACCGGGACAGCTAGTACATCACTCAAATTTGATAAAAAATATGTGATGTTCAGCGTCTCTTAGGTCAATAGTCTTTTAACATTCCCAAACTTTGGGACTCACATCTTTTCTTTGCATATAGAAAAGAGCGGTTGTCCAGCCCAAATGCCCATGTGGATTGTGAACAGTGTTTTGTTTGAATCTGTGACTAACAAATTGGTCCTTTCATAACCTATTACCACCCATCATCACTATTCATGGGGCGTCACAATAGGCCTTTTAGGTCGCAGCGACTTCCGGGCATTTCCTACCCAGCCTCTATCTAAATACAATACGATAATATTCATTCATGGAATATAGAATAGCTTGTTTAATGTTTTTTTTCGTGTTAACATACTGAAATGATTGTGATCATATTTTAGAGAACAACATACATTGGACGCATTACAATATTCAGGGAGTGATATGGAAGTGCAATTTAGTTACATTCAATACATACCTGTAAAGCATACTGAAGAATTTTAACAGGACCGAGCGCGACCCTCATTCCTTCAACGGCGTCCATGAAGGCTTGAACCAAATGCGGGGATGTTTCGAAAATGTTCGGCCACACATGGTTGAGTAAATGCACTAAAGCATCTTCACAGCCGAACCCGTAAACACCTAACGCCATGTGTTTTATTGCCGCACATGCTGTTTGACGATGTACGAGATCCCTGTTGAAAAATTAAAATATTAGATACATTAATTTAAAAGCAGATAGACAAACAAGTAGATCATATTTTATAAATACCTGTCCATAAGAGCATCTTCTAAAAGAGGGCATACAGCATAAATGTAGTCTTTACCCATCTCTCCAATATATTCAAATAAGAATGACAATGATTTGAGTACACCATTTTGTACGTTCAATTCTGGTACTCTGTATTCATTCATCAGAGCTGGTAATACTGTGAATGGTGAACACGTTTCTGCGACTATAGCTATGGCAACGGTTGTGCACACACTGAAAAATTAAAAAATCAAATCATAAATAAAATACTTATGTTTTTAAACTTTCGCGATTTTTATACAAATGAGATATATTTCGGGACTTAATCGCGTGAATTATTTAAAGGTATGAACCTTTTATTTACCCGACGTTTCGATCGAATAGCACCGATCGTGGTCACGAGTCGACTCTAATAAAAGGTTCGTACCTTTAAATAATTCACGCGATTAATTCCCGAAATATATCTAATATAAATAAAATACGCCATTCTAAAATATAATATGTAAGTCCAACACCCAGATCATGACTGATAAGAGACTATTATTTAGTTTAGACTAACGGCCCGCTCCGGCTTCGCACGAGTAAAAATATATGGATGTTATTATACAAACCTTCCTCTTCAATCACTCTATCTAATAAAAAACGTTGCGTAGTTTTAAAGATTTGAGCATACATAGGGATATAGGGACAGAGAAAGCGACTTTGTTTTATACTATGTAGTGATGTAACATACCGATTCTGACGTTCCTGTACTTTCAAGTTGTTAAGCAAAGTCGCCAATACATCGTGTGGACCGATAGCTTTGGCAATGTAACCAAATGTATTTACTGTGGCTCTTCTGATTGCTTTTTTGTGAGCTTTTAACAATTCCAAGAGTTCAAAGCATATCCTCATCCATTCCCTTGCTGAAACGAACTCGGGTCCTCTGTCGGCAATTCGCCCTACCAAATCAATACAATTTTCTTGTACTTTCTCATGCCTAAAAAGAAAATATACATTTATTAAATTAAATATTAAGAGAAAAGAAAGTATATAAGAAACAGTTATAGTTTAAAATAGGACAGTCTACACCCTATACCCACTTAAATTCCTCGATTTTCTTTGGAGGACTATCTGTATCTCTTTCTCTCTCTCTTGACAGATGTCCAAATTTCGTAGAAAGAGAAAGATAAATCTCCAAAAGTTTCAAATATGTAGTTATTCAAGTGTGGATTCCAATTTAAATACTATCTTCATGGGTAGGCTTACCTAAAATGGCATTACTAGGCAGATGGCAAGTAAGGGACGTTAAAAAACTTTGGAAGCATACCTGTTCTTTAAAATCGGCGTTAATCTAGGCAGTAAATCCTTTATAGGTGGTGTCATTTTTGTCATACCAATAACATTAACGATAGCTTTTAGTGCACCAAGTATAGAACCTAATACTTCTGGATATTCTTCTCCCAGGTATTCATAGAGCACAACACCAAGATGTCCCATTAATTTTTCCTGTAAATAAAACATTATATTTTACATACAACAAAATCAATTAGCAAACTACAACACGTTATAGTTAGTGAATATATAAATCTAATTTGACTACAAACATAGTAAGTAACATAATGTAAATTACTGACCTCTTGGCAAGTTTTCATGACGACAGCAATACGAGAAATAAGATCAGCAGCCTGTTGTCGGACTTTAGCAGATTTGTTGTTCATACGCCACAAAATTATACCACAGATCTGTGGCAAGTAAGGTTTCACGCGTTTGCCCAACTGGTTCACTATTGTTCCGAATCCATTCAACATCACAACATCCTGCAAAAAGTTATAGCATATAATAAAACTGAAGAGTTTGCTGGTTGGTTCGTAACACTGATATTAACAAAATACATTTTAAGGTGGCATAAAACGACGTCATCTGTTCTTTAAACGAGGTCACCACACACTCGAGTTTGTGTTTAAAGGATTCAGACTTGAATTGTACTATTTTCCGCTTAGGCTCAGAAGGTCCCTTTCCCAAAATGTACCTCGATTCCAAATGGTCCCTTCCCCGAAACAATCCTTTCATAGATTGCTCCTTCTCCATTATATCCCTTTCCTGAAATCCCCCTTTCTCAAAAGGTCCCTACTCTATAAGAATTAATTCACTGCGTCGAGACTAAACGTTTTTTTCATGACACCTTTTCATCTCAGAAAACACTATCAAATAAATGCATTTATTATCATCTAATACCTATATAAAAATCTCGTGTCACGGTGTTTGTGGTCGAACTTCTATGAAACAGCTCGACCGATTTTAAATTTAAAAAAAGGAAAACCTCACACATTAATAAAATATTTCTTTTTTAATCGCGATTTTAGTGTTTTTGTATGAATTGCAAATTGACGCAGACGAAATTCCGGACTAATAATAACACAATATTCAATAAAGCCCTTACCTCAGTAGTCTGTTCTTGGAATGCATATAGAATACCGTCAATAAGAGCTTCTTCAAGTTTTGAGTCAATATCTGCAGCTCCTAAATTAGCAAGGATCTTTTCTATTGATTCCATTACCATCTTTCTGTATTGTTCATTGTCGTCTTTCAGATCATCTACGATTCGATTGATGATTTCAGAGGCACCAACCTGTATAAAATTAACAAGAAATTAATAATAACCCAAAAGACTAGTACTTTTTGAACTGCTTTCTTATCATATACTGTTTATAAGTTGTTAAGAATTTGATATTATGTAAAAAGTGAACTACTGTGTTTGCCATATAATTTTTATTTTTTAAAGACGACGCCGCAGTATGTTGCAAGCCCTATGTCGCGGGGGACTTTACAAACATACAAGTCACGGACACAAAGTACACTCATACAATTTGTGGATCACACAAAGTGGTGTCCCGTGTGGGAATCGAACCCACGACCTCTTTGCATAGCAGTCGGAGTCGGACACACTCCCACCACGCCACAAAGACAGTGTTTATGTTAGTTATCTGTATTTAAGTTCCATAAAGTAATATTTATTTTTGTTTTTTAATGTACTAGTATTATTAACGTTGATATTTACCAAACACAATGGTTTGCTCAATAAAATCATTTTGCAATATAACTTGATGATTTTAAAAGAGTGGCCCATGAGTTTCTTGGCAGCTTCTTCTTATGAGTTTTACAACTGCCGTCTAACTTCATTTTGTTTTTTTTTTCAAACCGATATTTTTTTTGTTATGTTCAATTTGACATTTTCAAATAATTATTGATTTAATTTTGAATAAAGAATATTGAACTTTGAATATACTAACCTTGTTGGCTATCTCAACTGTCGTGTCCACTAGTTGTCTATAGTTACGTCTGTCAAGAGCCATGCGATGGTTCCAAAAGTGCTTGAAGAAATGTGGCAGGATTTCATCCATAATATACTGAGGTTCCACACCATCGGTGCCACAACATTGTTTCACTACCTACAACAAAACAACAGAAACATAGTAATAAATAAATAATAAATAAACCAAGTAAAAATTTCAAGTAAGAGTTGAGTCAAATAGATAGAGTGCGTTATAACAATTTTACCTTCAATACAATCTTTTTCATTTCTTCATCGGGCGACTGGAACTCACGAATAAGGATAAGCATCACTTCACGTGTATAATAATTGGCGTATTCGGCGTCCATAAGCGGGATGAGATAACCAATAGCCTTGAGAAAGGCGGCTAAACCTTTGCCTCTATGGGTCCTTATACCTTTCCACAGAGGTTTGAGCACAGAGTCGAACGACTCAATACCATATGGTGTAGCGGCTTCAGCTAGAGCAGCACTGGCCAAAGCTGTGATTGTGCGTACTTTCTGCTGTTCATCCACCAATCCTGTGAAAAAGAAAAATAAATTAATTACCTAGAATAATGTGAATGCAAGGTAACAATATTATATGAAAATAAGAGCTTACCATGTTCAATAATTTCCACCAATGATTTCAAATGGGGCAATATAGCACATCCCATTAAGATGGCTATCTGTTGAACGATTTTAATACCAGTATGCCTCGCCTGCCAAGATTTCTTAGACCTGCACACGGCCTTCAAGAACGGGAGTAAAGACGGTATTCCTAAAACATAAAATAAACATTAGTCAAAGTATTTTTTAAATCTTATAGTAATCAAGGACATCATGTTTAGTACGCACCGAGAGCAGAAGCGACAACGGCGAAGGCTCTGGCGGTAGTATTTCGCACATATTCATCGATGTTGTCAATATCAGGCCTCATAGTCGAAATCATCGTCGCGAGTCCAGCAGCTTTGGCTAAATTAGATATAATCTCTCGACCTTCAACGCGAGCATAATAGTCTTCATCAATCAAAAGCGGTTCAATGACGACCAAGATCTGTAAATTAATACATTAGGGGTCGTACATTAATCACGTGAGGCTCGAAGGAGAGATATGGGGTTCGGAAAAAATTACGAAAGATCACCAGGGGTATAGTGAGAAATGAAGTGTATTTTTCGGATGGTGATTTAAAAAAAATACACTTTATCTCTGTTTAGTCTAAAACCTCACCAAGGGGAGGGGTGGAGGTCAAAGAGGCCAAAAAAAATTGTGATTTATGAACGACCCCTTACTTATCCAATTTTTTTTTTTTAAAGTAAGTTTAAAATAAGCACCTTTACAATAAACATACCTAAAATAACTATATAATAAACATACCTTGTGCACATAGGGACGGACTAAATCATCCAATTTGTACAGAATTCTGTCTATAACTTTTACAAGCAAATGTCTTTCCTGGTCTTCAAGAGTGGGACTCATAAGTAGCGGCAGGATCTGATTAAATAACGGTCCTGCGCCGAACTCGCGTGCCTTGTCTGTTATCTGACGGAGTGCGGCTTTACACATGGGTGGGGTACCGTTCTAAAAAATAATACAAAATGATTACATTATTTGATATATAAATTTGATTTAGGCTATGGTAGACAACGGTAGTTTTTCTTACTTTTATCTTCAACAGAAGTTTCATAATCTTCCTCTCTTTGAGTTCTTCGGGCGACAGACTGTCCTCATCGACGTCGACGAGCAGTTTATCAAAGTACTGCGCGTCTTCAGGTTTCATGAAGGGCAGTTGCTGGCTGCCCTTGGGCTGCGGGTCGAGCAGGCGCGCGGCGGCCGCGGCAGACCCCCCCAGTTCCTCCGTCTGCATGAAAAAGCCGATAGGGGTACCACCCAGTGGAGTAGGTGTCGCGGTCAGCTTTCGGGCCGGGGTCCGAATCGGTACGTAACCTGGGTAACAATGCATCAAGTTAACAAAATGTTACAGTCGCATGCCGCCGTCAATACTATCAATTTCAAAACATGCATTTTAACGTAGTACTCGATACAGCAACTGACAAAATAAAAGCTTAATCTGGCAGTATATCCAACGGGATGAGACTGTAAAGCCATATGTCATCATTCATCTGAAAGAAAAATTGAGTATTAAATGTAAGGTATATCAGTCTATCATTGTAAACTCGACAACACATGTATTTTACATTTAGTTTTGATGACAGAATTCCGTATGATGTTCACTTTGTTTAATACATGTGTCCTGAAACTAAAGTGATTATTAATAACTATGGTGTTCACTCTTAATATTTATAACTTAGCAATTTAATCTACATAATCCCATATCAACGTGTACATACCGGCAGGAGGCGGTAAAACCTTGTACCCAGGTGGGAACATGGCATCTAATTCTTCATCTGTATATGGACGATTTCTTTCATCTATTTCTTTTTCCCAGCGGTAAGCTTGCAGCTGTTCTGGAGTCATAGCAGCCACATGTCCTGGAGTCGGTGTAGCCATAGCCATTGCTTTGATTCCCACTGGTGTTGACTGCAAAGACAGAGTACAATAAATTACTCAAATCCATATTAACGTTATAAATGCAAAATATTTTTTTCTTAGGGGTCGTCCATAAATCACGTGATGTTTTTTTTGCGAATCCTTGACCCCCGTTCGTATCGTACCGTACGTGGTGAAGGTTTAGAAAACCCTCCACCCTTCCATACCCAACTTCACGTCTATTTTTTGGTACACACAATATCCCAACAATTCCCTTGCCAATTGATTCATCAAGTCTGAGGAACCATGCGGCGAAAAAATACACGTGATATCCGCCCTCCCCCGGTGATATGATATGTGATATTTAGTTTTTTTTTTGCAAACCCTTCCCTGCCTTTTTGAGCCCCACGAGATTAATGGACGACCCCATACAGTCTTTTTGGTTTCCATTGTTGCCATTGTAAGCCATTTTTCATTAATTTATTTATTACTTTATGCATCTTACACGAGAAGATATAGATGTTAAACAACTTACTCCTCCTGGCGTAAACATGGGCGTATGCGGTGTGGGCGTGGCGTGAGAAGGCGTGGCGTGCGAAGGAGTGGCATGTGATGGAGTTGCGTGTGAGGGCGTGGGCGTCGCCGCGGCCGGGGTCGCGCCGGGGGTCTCGTCCCAGCGCGAGCGGCGCTTCGTGCCGGGCGTCGGGGTCTCTTGGATAGTGTCCACACCCACCCCTCGGTCAGTGCGCGGGGTTTCGGCCCAGCCGCTATTGTGACCAGGAGTTTCTGTAATAAGTAAGCAACCAATATTAAAGTAGGTCGTAGTCATTCTTATTAGTTATCCAATAGAAAAATGGAGGAATTATGCCGACTGTAACTAAAATATTATAGTAATTTTTATAGGAATTTCTTACCAATTACTTTTATTGATACAATAATTGCATTTAAAAGAATTAAAAGATTACTGGGTCTGAACTTCGAATTTTCCTTTCAAATGTAATATTATTGAAACTAAAGTATTTTATTTCCTGAAATGTCAAAGTGGTTGTTAATCTTACAATGATTACTGAGTACCTAGTGCGAGTTTGTTTTACATTAACGCGATCGACTAACAAGAAAAACAACTCTCACTCTAGACACTAATTAATTACCTCTGTCAGTTTTTGGCGTCTCATCCCAACGGTTACGTCTAGATGCATGCTGAGCAGGTGTATCTCTGCCAGGAGTGGCATGTCCGGGCGTGATGTGTCCCGGCGTAGCGTCCCACACGCGAGCTGAGGGAGTGGCGCCTGGGGTTTCGCCCCCTCGCCCAGGTGCACTAGGAGTTTCTTCCCATGCTCCTCTCTACAAAAGTAAAAAGTAAGTTATTTTCTACCTCTTAAGACAGTTAGTAAGTAGTACAGTGCGGTTCAAAAGTTTCAGGCTGAAGAAATTTGGCAGCTTAAAAAAAATAAAAAATATGTGATTATCATTTATTCTGCTTTTTCGTGAAAAGTTTTGAGGTTTCTGTTTGTTGTAGTTTTCATTTGACGGCGTTTAGAACAAGAAAGAAAGATTTTTTTTTGTCACAGTGTACTGCCAGAAAAAAAAGAAAATCTTAAAACAAGTACACTGTGTGATTTGGTGCCGGACAAATAGGACCTACGTCAGCTATTGTTGCCAGTCCGAAAACTGCAACGGATAGGAAATCTGAAAGTTTTGGAAATGTTTAAGTAGAAATGATCACTGATCAGGTTCCTGACAAGGGAAGCGGTCAACCCGACCGATATAAAAACAAGGTTAGATGATGTGTAGGGGAATACCTCTAAAGACCAGTCTCAATAACCTACCTATCGATGGATTTGGCTACTAGAGGTAGAATTCTGACATATTATGTACGGAGCTTATGTCAAATATATACCTCTAGTAGCCAAATCCATCGATAGTTAGATTATTGAGACCAGCCGTAAGTCATTTTCTACGTCGTTAAGGGCGGGAGTCTAATAACGACGGATCTCGCTCCGGCCGACCTGTCGAAGCACTCACCGTGGACTGCATCAAATTAGTAGAAGAGGAAGTTCTGAGTGATCGAACACTTAAAACTAAAGATATAGTGGCAAGAACAGGATTTTCGAAAACTTCAGTTCTTAGGATTCTTCATGAACATCTTCACATGAATAAAGTAACTTCTTTCGAGCTTGCAGTGAAATGAACAAAAATGCGTGTTCTGAAGAAGTTTCCGACAATGCTCCCGTTCACACTGCTTCAATTCCCAAGGCTGCTGTTGCAAAATGTGGCTTCGAGGAAATTCGCTACCTACCATATAGTCCCGACCTGGCACCTAGTGACAATTATTTGTTTTCGAAACTTAAGGCAGATTTAAGGGGAAGAAGATTTTCTCCGTATGATGTCATCATTAAAATGTAGGACGATTATATCGAAAAATAAAAAATGATTTGTAACTGTCGTAGTCAGATCGTAGAATTAAAAATTTCGTGATGTGGTTAACCGTATCATGAAATAGTGTTATTCAATAATATAGCACAGCAAGCACTGGTTTCATTAAAATGTGGTCTGACCAGATCAATGAATACTCAACGTTTGATGACATGAACATCTAACCATAACAATTGTATAAAATTCGCTCGAAAAATGAGAACAATGTGAAAAATTCAAGGAGTTCGGAACGCATTTCATTTTGTATTTAACTAAATATTCTTAAAATATTATGAAAGAATAGAAACCTATTTAACATGTTTTAAATAAATTAATTGCCCGCTAAGTAAGTCCACGGACTATTGGATTTCAAATAGGATATAGAAACTGCAACTGAATAGATCGAGATATATGCGAGGATAAACAACGTTACCACTGATGGTTCAAAGATGGATGACGGTTTTCGGAAAATGGGGACGATGATAGTGATGATGATGGTGGTGATTGTGACGATGATGATGATAATGATGACCACCACAAGCAGCAAGATGATGATGGTGATGATGATGATGGTGGTAGTAGTGATAATGGTGGTGGTGATGGTGATGATAACCGCAACCACCTCCGCCATCATCACCACCACCAACACCATCACTACTATCACCAACATTACTATTACCACCACGACCATCACCATCATCACGTGACATCGTCTACGCCAGTTAGTTCATCCAGTGAACGTAGTATAATGAGGAGCATATAGAGCTCCCGAGTCAGAAATCAAGCTTTGCGTAGATAGAGTCTAAAAGTCGAGAAAATTTATTGTTGAACTCTTTTTATTACTTCTATTACTCGTATGTTATGGACACACTACATTAACGATATGGCCATACGTCGATAAATATATCATTAAACGTTGACGTTTAATGATATGGTCAGTTTTAGTTGGACATATCATGAACTACCACTATTTAATTATATGGTTGGCCACATCACGAAATATTTAATTCTAAGATCCGACTACGACATAAATATATGTTCTTTTTTTTGTCAAGCCGGAAACTTTTGAACCTACCCTAGTACAACATTTAATTTGTAATGGTTGAACGTAAAAATATATATTTTTTTACATTTTGTAAGTGCGATGTGGCACTTAAAGGAACAACAAATACAACAAAAAATTTAACTTCAACAGTAACTGTAATATACCTCTTGATCCCAAGATGGTGTGGCCTGCGAACTAGGTGTAGTTGAAACAGTCTTTTTAGCTACAGGTGTTTCTTCAGAACTTTGATCCCAACGTCCCTTACGTTTAGCTGGTGCTTTGACAGCTTCTCCATTAGATTGGGCTACAGGCTTCAGTGTACCTTCCCTGGCTCTTTCCAATAACTTTTTCCTTAGCTGCAATAAACAATACATTAAGTTAGTTATACCTTAAAAACAAATTTATTTTATTATGTACAAGTGGTTTGGTCACTTACTTCTGTCTCTTCAGCACGCAAATATTGTTCTTTCATAATCTCGGTGTATGTTCTTGAACCAACATCTGGAGTTTTGCCGCCTGAAAATAAACGACAATTAGATATTGTACATTAAGCATTATCTCGACTAAGGATTGCAATCCGGTGTTTTTTTCAAGCCGGCCGGATTTTCGCCAATCCAGTCGAATCCGGCCGGATTGATCAAATTAGTATACAATATCATTTTTTGCGTTATAAACTTAACTGTAAGTTATTCTGATTTTTTTAATAATGTTAAGCAGTTTTTAGGGCTTCAATGTTAAAAAGCAAGCTTTTTTTTAGTTGTATTTTAATAAAAAAATAAGAGTAAGATAATTATTGTTTTCTTTTATGGGAGGCTAATGAATATCGAGTATTAAGTAAAATTCCACCTCGGCCACTTGGTTATCCTTTAGATAACAAATGATGAAAATAGAAATTGGTAGTATAAACAATACAAATACAAAAAATATTTGAAACAAATACAGAATAACTATTCGGTTGGCAAGTAAGTTCTATCCCATCTGTTCAGTCAATAAACCTCATTATAAAATTATCATACTTAATAAAGATAATTATTTGTAATTAATCATAGATATATATTTAAACATATTCAATTTGTTAAACACTTTACATTGTATAAACATTTGTGAAGGTTGTTGTTACTTATTGATGATTGAGTTTGACCTGTGTTCCGTGCGTTTTACGGGGCGCCCAGGCTACATGAGCACTTGGCTGCTTGGGCCTTGGGGCATGTGGCCCCCCCAATACATTTTGATACGGCGCCCGCCTAATGCCAGCTATACCCCTGGTTCCGTTTATCAGATTATAGTATATATGAGCAATCAATGCATATGAATGTATAAATGTTACTTATAATAAAAACACATTTTTTAAGATTTTTGTCTGTCTGTCTGTTAGCTCCAGCTAATTTCCGAAACGGCTGGCAGGATTTAAACGGGACTTTCACTGTCAGATAGCTGTTGATGTAAGGAGTAGCTTAGGCTACTTTTTATCATCACTAACGTATATAGGGAGAGAGCAGCACTGCAACTACACGCGGCGAAGTCGCGGGCATAGCGAGTATAAATAGTAACAGAATTATTAACCTTCAGCAAAAGGATCTGAGCGTTCTGGAGATATAATCATCCTACGCCTAATTTGGCGGTATTCATCTTCCCTGTCAGCGATGGTGGGTCTCCTTTTATCAGCAAATGGGTCATAGTCTTTATCACTCTGAAATAATAAATTGCCACATTTAAACATTTTGATACAATCCAACAAGATAAAAAAATGAATAAATTAAGAAGAAAAACGTTTATTCGTAGTGATTTGGACAAAAACTAAAATACAATGGCATAAACTGAAAATTAGGTAGGTAGGTATAAAACAAAAAGGGTGGCGCGCGCGCCTCACCGCAATAGCCTAACACATTAGGCCTCGTCGTTGTGACTCATTCTGGCTTAAAGACACGCGAAACGGTGATGCGGCTGCAGGGCGCGGCGAGCATCTTATTGTTATTACCATAAATCGGAGTAGATAGAGCTTTTTTGTCCTTGCCATATGTTAGAATAATATGGATATTCCCCGAATTTCGGGATTTGCTTATTAAGTAGAAAAATAATAAAAAAACTATTCACGCTTTAGGGAGTAATGAAAGAATACACTTCCTCTCCGACGGGTAAGTATAAGAAGGACGGGTTTAAGGATAGTATAATGAATAGATAGAAACTTGATTAGTTACAGCACTTTTTTTATGTAAAAATTTCTTATATTTATACAAGAAGCAACAATAACAAACATACAAATTATTTGTTCCTCGAGAAATCAAAATATGATGAAACAGAACAAACTATTTGTATTTACAACAAAATCTTAATTAAAATGATCACCACGTTTAAACAGTAATTTACTTACATAAACAAAAAATATCATTTCATTGGCCTATTTCTTGGTCTGGTTCGTCTTCAGCTTCACAGCTTTAAAGCAGCTATGACTTGATCAAAAGCCAAAAACCGGGCAAGTGCATGTCGGGCCACGCACAATGTAGGGTTCCGTAGTCGTCGTCCTTCATTCGAATAATGTGTGTAACATTTAAACTTTCGCGTTGCATGATTATAACTATTTATTATACGGGAATTAACGTTTATCCCACACACAGACAGATACCTGCATGCTAGACGTAGCATGCAGGTATCTGTCTGTGTGTGGGATAAACGTGATGTGACGACATCACCATCCTCGTCACCTACAATCCGTGATGACGTCATTGAAAAACAGAGCCTTTGACCTACGTGACCCTGATCATGTGGAGCTAGTCCATGTTCAGGAGGTACTCAAGAAAAACGGATATCAGGTGTACCGAAAAATGAAGCATATCCCAAAACGTGACAAACCTCCGGAGGTGAGCAGACAACCTGCTTATTTGCCCTACGTCAGAGAAGTGACAGACAAGATCGGATCAGTTATGAAAAAGTACTCGATTCGTACGATCTACACAACGGTGGGTAAAGTGGGCAACTTGGTAGGCACTCCGAAGGATATTATACCTCTGCAGACGCCAGGTGTCTACAAAATTGATTGCAGCTGCGGTAGTTCAAACATTGGCCAAACAAAGCGAACTATAGCGGAAAGGCTAAAAGAACACATCACAGCAGTGAAAAACCGGCAAACAAACAAATCGGCAATTGCAGAACACATACTGCAGTTGAACACCAATCACTGGATTGAGTTTCATCGTCCACAAACCCTCTCCACAGACCGCCATTTTTATTCAAGAATTGTGCGTGAAGCGATTGAAATTAAAAAACATAAAACTTTCAATCGGGAAGAGGGCTTCAAACTATCCGTGACGTAGAATCCAGTGATTCGTAAAACACAACCTCGTATTAGTTTGCAGTCGGTTAACATGGACACAATCAGTGTAGTGTGCAGTGACTCTGACTTTTCGAGAAACAAAAAAGTGAGTGTAGACGAAGATTCTTCGGTCTGACGGAGTCTTATCATCGCTGCGACAGTCCGCTTGTGACCACGGCCGGTGCGACCTGGTCGAAACGTCAAGCAATTTTAAGGTAAACAATGCGCCTTAATTCCCGTATAATAAATAGTTGTAAAGCCTACTTAGCCGTGATAGTTTTCATTTTAATTTCACTATATACGAGGGGTGATCTAAAAGTAATGAGAATGGGTACATTAAAATAACTTTATAGTTAAAAATAAAATTTATTTTTCTAATAGGTCTTTTCTCCTAATAGGTCAATACATTTAGTCAATCTCTTTTCAAAACCAACGATACCCTACAAAAAAAAATCTTTATCTTGACTCTCCCAAAATGCCTCTACAGCGGCCATCACTTCGCCATTATCCTCAAATTTCTTGCCCCGGAGGTGTTCCTTGAGCCGAGGAAACAAATAAAAGTCGCTGGGGGCTAGATCTGGAGAATAGGGTGGGTGTTCAAGCAGCTGGAAGCCAGCTTCTTGAATGGCAGCCATCGCAACTTCAGCTTTGTGTGCAGGTGCATTGTCTTGATGGAACAGAACTTTTGCGCGCAGTTTACCCCGTATTTTTTCGACCAGAAAAGTTTTCATTTAATGGCTTTACCAAGAAATGCACAAAAAAAGTTTTCATTTAATGGCTTTACCAAGAAATTACCTAAAAAGTCAGTTGTCTAATCTAACGCTATCCAAAGTTTCTTGTCTTTAACGTTTTCATACAGGTAGAGGCAACTTTTTATTAAATTTGTCCAAATACACTTTTCGTAATTGTGACTCGTCAGGGACTTCTTATGTATTTACCACACATGTATTTTGAAGGCATTATTTTTCATTTGCGACCAGGGGATGTTACAAAGAATTAAAAACTTGATAAATTCAAAATAAAATTCTTCTTGAGGCTGTTTGTATGTTCCTCGATGTTGGGCACCTTCAATATGTCGATTGACATTAGATTTTTTACAAATACAATAATTGAATTTTTATTTTTAATAGAAAAATTTGAAGTCCAGACCCAGGAATCGAAAGTCTCGGGTTCGATTTCTTGGCCAGTCGACACTTGGTACAGTCAGGCGCAATAAAAACAGGGGCAATTGATTTGTTTAAAAAGGAAACTAGTAAAAATATGTATTCCTAGTGCCGAAGGTCGTGTCGTATAAGCTTATTTCTTGGTTAATAGCGCGCTTTTCCGACGAAGTTTTCACGTCGTTTCTTCATTAGCCCTAAAGTAAATTCCGAAAGCTTTGACTTTTTGCCCTTACGCTGCAAAATCTCGTACCTTCTTCCCTGAGTATCCGAACCACATTAACGAGCTTCTGGTTTACGTCTGTTGTGGTTTCCATGGCAGCAAATCGGTTATCCAGGTTTGACTGGATCGTTTCGGATCCTAACATGGTTTGGAGCAAAGTAGGTCGGAGCCTGGACCTCATCAGACGGGCACGTTCCGCCTTGAAGTCGATATTCAGAGAGCCTCGGACAAGTCTGTGATCACTACCGGTATTAAACCTGTTGATAACGGAGACATCTCTGAATATATGCTTTTTGTTCGTAATGATGTAGTCGATTTCATTTTTCGTAATAGTGTCGGGGCTTTGCCACGTCCACTTCCTTTGGGGCTGTTTCTTGAAAAAAGATTTCATCAAGAAGAGGCCCTCTCGTTCGAGGAAGTTGACTAGCATTTGCCTCCTATGATTTCTGCTTCCAAATTCAACCTACTACCAACTCGCTGCCATTCTGTACTCCCACTTTAGCGTTGAAGTCCTCCATAACAACGTTGTAGTGGGTCTTAGTGGTGGAGTCGAGAGCCCTCGATATGTCATCGAACATATCTTCCACTTCGACGTCTGGATGTGCCGAGGTCGGTGCGTACACTTGCACCACATTGAGGCTATACCTGTCGGTGAGCTTGATAATGAGGTATGCTACCCTGTTCGACACGCTAGACATTTCTACAACGTTGTCAGAAAGAGACTTATTTACCAGAAACCCAACACCACCTTGGGATTGTTGGTCTCCCTCGCGGAAGTACATAAGGTGCCCTGACTGGTGTCCTCCCGCTTTCTTCGGACTTCACTTAACCCGAGCACGGAAACTTGGGAAGATTAGGTGGTATATCACCACCTAATCTTCCTAAGTTCCACCTCAAGTTGTGTCAGATGCGAGTCTAGCCGTAGCGTGCGTCCGTTATACGTCGCCAGGGTCGAATCGGTTGTGGTGGCCTTCCGTAGCCCAGATATTCTTAGCACCCCCCGCACACCGTTACCGTGGACGCCACCATGTCCAGGAACTGGGGGCCGTATGTGCTTTGTGCATTTGGGGTAATGCCCATAATCGCCACACTGAGCAGGCGGGTTGGCAATTGCGGGGGGCAGCTCTCGCATCAGTGGCGCTGCTGCCCGTCACTGACCTGTTTCTTTAGCTACGCCTTAAATTGGGATGGTTATCCCAGCCGCCACCAGTCGGTCGCCAGAGCCTCGTCTAGTTGTACAGCAGGATATACCGCATGCAGGTGAGGTTGGCTTGGAGCGAGAGATGGTGGTACGCCCCG
The DNA here is from genome assembly GCA_945859575.2 of Herminia tarsipennalis. Taxonomy (NCBI): domain Eukaryota; kingdom Metazoa; phylum Arthropoda; class Insecta; order Lepidoptera; family Erebidae; genus Herminia; species Herminia tarsipennalis. The sequence continues at coordinate 13,494,517 of OX243840.2, forward strand.
TTAGATCCTGTCTTGTGCTTAATGAACAAGTAAATAAGGTTACTTTTTAATCGTGCGGAAAAAAGTGTAGGTTTCAGTGTACATGAAATTGATCCTACTTATTTTTGGCATCTGGTGTCAATGTCATGTTATGACTTACGGCGAACGAATTAAGATTTATTTTCAATCGTGCAAACTAAGTGAATATAAGTACTAAACGAAATTGATTGTAATTTCAAACGTTTTTGTTTTTTATTGAAAAACATTTTTTTTTAAGCACTTTTCGTTTAAACGCCCATCTCTGCTTTACTTTTTGTATTCAAAATGTCATTAATTGGTTTGACTTAAGGCAAGCTTTTTACTGAGCCTTTTATAGTCAATATTTTAGTTTTTACAATAAAAACTTTTTAACAAAAAATATTACCGACTTCAAACTTTCGTGCCATGAAATAGTAGTCTTTATGTTTTATTCGGCACCAACTTCAAAATGTTTAATTTGTTTTTGTTATTCTAGGTATATTATTTTTTGCTTTTTAGTTGCCTTGTATTTATTTTTGAAGTCAATAATATTTTTTGTTAAAAAGTTTTTATTTCTCACTTTTTAGTGGGTTGGTTTATAATTCACTTAAGTTACAATAGGCTTATGTCATCTACTCAAATCCCTTTACGAAATATTGCTTGCCCCAATGCAGGGCCGTTAATTGTTGAGGAGTTCACTATCAGCTTTATTACATTGTATAATAGTAGTATATCGAGATTAAAGTGCTACTCAATACCATATTAAAGTACTTAATTGAATCGCAAACTGTGAAATATTGAATAGGTCTGCTCGTAATTTTTGGTCTTCATCATCAGTTCCACTTCACCAATTGGTGTTTTTTAAGAGTAAATGCACGAATCACTATGAAACATACCTAAATCACTGTAGGTGTGCTTTTAATATTTTAAGAGTTCCCTCGATTTCTCCAGGATCCCATCATCAGATCGTGATCTGATGGCAATGGGACCAACTTGGAAGTATACCCTTTCAAACACAAAAACGCCGTCTTTGCGTAATCGGTGAACAAACATACAAAAAACTTACCAAATTAGTATCCAATAAAATAACTCCAAACGTCCAATCCAATAAGGTTAAATCAGAGTCCGTAAATGCTGGCCAAAGTCGTAGTAGCAAGGAGGTTCCATAATTCACCACACATCAAAACACAACAGGAAGCAAACACTCTTAGAACTGAAGTAATTGAGTGAGTGAGATAACATTTGACAATGAGTTACTGTTGGTAAAGAATTGAATTCTACTGGTGCAAAAAGGGACAAAAAAGGGTGCGTACCTCTAGCGACAGAAATGCCCTGCTATTGTTTTCGTTTGTTTTGCGATATCAAAGATATTTACAAAAAAGTTTGGCAATGTGTTACTGATGTAAAGTTTACAACGTTGCTACTGCGCTTATTGGCTTCCATAAACCATTTTTTAAACTTATTGATAAAAAGAATTAAATTCATTAAAACCCTGGAGTATCAGCCGGAATCCCATGGAATATCCATATTAACATAGCTCTACCTACTCCATTCACTGGTTATTACATAACAAAGCATGCGCGTGAGCTAGCCGCACAGTGGCGAGTCGCCCAAAAAAAAAAAGTAAATGATGTGATTACCTGAGCAACATCATTAAGAAGTGATGCAGGTGCAGTATATCCAGCCCTTTTTTGTGTAATTGGGACATTTTCAACATCATCATCCTCTACTTCATCATTAGCAGCAATTGACGTGACATACCCCTCATATCGGGACTTACCACCATGCCCTGAGTTATCATAGATGTCGCTGTCATAGTATGATTCACCAAGAGCGACACCCTTCTTAGACCCATTTTCTGGTAATTCACTTTTCTTTGATTGAATTTCTCTAATCTGAGCTTCAATAGCTGGAAAAGTAAAAACAACGAAAGATTATGTTTATATTCTGCAATACTCAAATTCCGTATCTCCATAACACCGTAATCTCTCTTTTTATTTGTTTTTTTATACTGACTAGCTGACCCGCTCAACTTCGTCTGCAAAAATTTTCCCTATTTTCACAACATTTTTTATTGCTGCTCCGCTCCTATTAATTGTAGAGTGATGTTATATGCCTATAGCCATTCTCGATAAATGGGCTATCCAACAGTAAAATTATTTTTCTATGCGGACCCGTAGTTACTAAGATTTATTGCATTCAAACAAGTCTACTCTTAAGCTTTATAATATAAGTAAAGATTACAGCTATTAATCTCATTTAAACTATAGATATGGATTTGTTACAAATGTCAGATTGATTCTATAAAAAAACATTGTGCATCTGATGTTAAGAGCCACACTAGTCCATAACAGTATCAGTGCCACCTTTGAATGTGCACTGCACTCTTGATTTAAGACACTAGTTCGTAAGTTTCATTTGCCCAGTAATTTCTCACTACAGTGCCCTTCAACTGAAAAACAGTAATGTTTTAACATCACTATTTCACAAAAGAATAACCAACTCTGTGGTGGATTATTAGTTAGTTAGTTTATGATAATATATTTATTTCATGAAATTGTGTAATCAGAAGAATCCTTTTAAACGCTACTGTTAGGCATTAATATTTAAAATGTTCAAAGCCTGTATAAAACTGTATTTACACTCATGCAATTTATACACAAGACAGAATTTGACTCAATAAAAAAGTATTGAGAAGGAATGGAAATCTTTTCTGCAAAACAAACATTACTATTGCCACTGTTTCTATATTACTACAACATATTATTGCAAGGCGTGGTAGGTAAGCAATCATTATCAATACTCACTGTATAAATTTGGTAGATCATATAAAGGTTTCAGTCGAAAATATCATTAATTCTAATCGGTATATCAATCACTATAAACAATGTATTGAAAAGATTTATAGATACGAACTAAGAAACTAGGCTATTTACAGAATATGGCTGGCGTGTTTAGTTGAGTTGAAAGCTTACCTTCGTGTGTCCTAGGAATCTTATCCATTATTCTTTGTTGTCATATGGAAACACTAGGGCAAATAAACACAAGTAAATAAGAACGCTCCGAATAGCACTTTTATGTGAATTATATCAAAAATCAACAGTAAAATATCTTTTTGATACAGCAACCATCCATAGACAATGACAAATCAGCCATCAATCCACAGATTATCAAGAAATTATGTACTACGTACACATTGACGTATAGACCTGGACGGCCCCATACCTCACTAAGCTTACCACTTTCTAGAAAGAGACAACGCCACTTTGTGTGGAATAATTTACATGCTCTTTGGTGTGGATAATGCCTGTCAAAGAGACAGGGCCGCACTATTTTCTTCTCCCTTTCACGCTTTGCAGTTGATCTGAGGGCAACGTAATTTTCTTCTTGATAACGTCAGGTCGTTCATAACTACACTGACGGACTCATAAACTGCATCAAAGTTCAGGTTTACTCTAAAAGGATTTTTTATAATAAGTATGCAAACTTTTTAGATTAAATTATGTAAATATGGAAAGACTGGCTCTTAATCTTAAAAAAAAATTAAATTTAAAAATAGAACTGCGGTAAAACAAATGAATATAGCCGGGAAAAGAAAATTTACTCGTAGTATCAGATTTGCGTGTTATTTATAGCAAAGTTTTAAATTAATTCTCATTGATTTTTTTTGTTTGGTCAATTGAATTATTGTTACCAGCATAATTGTTGGGTTAGTTTTTTAACACATCGAGAGTTTTTGAACCATAATATGGATACTTCGTCCGAACAAGCGGCACAAATTGTAGCATTGGTGCGGGAGGGCTTGGATCAACGAACGATTGGTAGAAATTTAAATTTAAACCAGTCTACGGTTTGTAGAATATACAGAAGGTTTGTAGAGACAGGTTCTTACAGGAGGAGACGTGGTACAGGCAGAACTCGAGCAACCACAGGTCGTGATGACCGATTTATTGTTACAACTTCCCTGCGAAATCGTTTCCTCACGTCAGTTAACATCAAAACCGAGCTTAATGAAGTGCGTGGAAAAAACGTGTGTGCACGAACAATAAGAAGAAGGTTAAAGGAAGCGGCTATCACCCCTTTTAGACCAGCAAATGGTCCAAAGTTGTCTGCAGCTCACAGACAAGCTCGCTTAAGATTTGCGCGTCATCACCTGAATTGGACAGAAGAGCAGTGGGCCTCTGTATTGTTCACGGACGAGTGTAGGACATGTTTATATGGTGCAGATGGTCGCAGAAGAGTCTATCGTCGACGTGGGGAGCGATATGCTCAAAGTTGCATTGAGGAGCGTGTTCCTTTTGGAGGCGGTTCATGTATGGTCTGGGGTGGCATATCGATGAACGGGCGAACAGAACTTGTGTTCATAGACATGGTCCGTCAAAACGGTAATAGAGGGGGTTTGACAGCACATCGCTACATAACAGAGATATTAGAAGATCACGTGGTGCCTTACATGGGATTCATAGGCGAAAATTTTACTTTAATGCAGGATAATGCCCGGCCGCATGCAGCTGCACAAGTTCAACATTATTGCGAAGAGGTTGGGATACGTACAATGAATTGGCCAGCACGCAGCCCGGATCTTAATCCTATCGAGCATGTTTGGGACAATTTAAAAAGAGCTGTATATGCGAGAAACCCTTCGCCTACGACAGTGGCAGCACTAAGAACAGCACTTTCAGAAGAATGGGACAATATTCCGCAAGATCTTTTAAAAACCCTTATAAAATCTATGCGGAACCGATTAGAATCCGTAATAAGGGCACGTGGGGGTAATACACCTTATTAAAACACAAATAAACCCTTGCATAAAGTTTGTGTCTATTGTTAAAACCAATTTTTTAATTAAACAATTTTTCCTTAAACTTCTGTTTTTTCTTCAAAAAAGGTCTTAAGGTCCTTTCCAGTACATAAACTTAAACTTAAAGATATGATCCTACGCTGTTTTAAAGTTCACGAACCAATCTAGAGGTTTCAATTTAAATCTGTATAGAAAGTTTGCATACTTGGTTAAAATATTTATTTCAAAGTCGTCTATTACTTTGATGCAGTTTATAAGTCCGTCAGTGTAGTAGTTTTTAACCTGAGATACCGAGTAATATTAGCGGGAAGGGAAAAAAAATTAAGTCTCTTTTTAAGATTTGTAAGGGAACAACAAAGGGAACAAGAAACCCGGAGTTTTGAGCAGGGCAGATATTAATATTCTAATTTTATTAACACTCCCTAAGCAAATAGCGATAAAACCAATAATACCAACTTTTAAATCGATATTTTAAAATATTGATATTTATACAAAACTCACGCGGCGTTGCTTGCTAGCTTAGAATAAACGACAGTGGGTATAAACGTTGTATTAAATTCTACTCATAGTCAAGGAATATTTGTCGGAATAAATTTAATTTATTCAAACAGTTATGCACAATTTAGAACATACGAGTATACAACTGTCCAAAGAATAAGTACTCTCTACCGAGAGTTGCAAAGCGTTGATTGAATGTGTATTTGAAAACTGAGGAACATTTTCATTCCGTGACTGTACATTTTGCACAAATGAAAGATATCTTAGCTATTTCACATTCAGCAAAAACAATCGCGAAAAAAAAAATCTGCTGGCGTAACGTTACTCCCGCAGAATCTATTTTTCGTGATTAAGTTATAAATCCCGGATGCACAAATTTAAAAAGTTGTGCAGATTTCAACGGCATGTTGTTGGTTTGAAAATGTTGAAATAAGACAACATTCTGCGGGGATAACGCACACAACCGTTCACTTTTATTTGGTGGAATGTACTGGTTAGTTATGCGCTTATTAGACTACACTGAATCAGGGACCCTAAACCCTTAAAAAGAGAGGTGTAATAAGAGTTAGGCAGTCAGGGACCCAATTTAGGGCGACAGATTGGACCCGGTCCGTAGTGCGCTTACTATCGTGCAGTGAAGTAAGACTTAGTAGGGCAGTTAGGTCACTTAATAGAGATGAGACGTACTTGCTATAACACGTACTGAGTCTTACAAGTACGAGTACTTATAGAAATCTGTTCCAAAAACGATTTCTTCAAGTTTTATCAGTATTCGTTTGAGCCTATCAAGTAAAATATTTACGTGTATGAAATTGTTAGTTTTACTCGGTAGAAGAGTTTTTTTTTTAAATAAGTTTAATGATAACCGCGTTCAAAGTTTTGACTCCATAAACACATAGAACTCGTGAAAGCAAAAAGTTGAGGACAAACATAGTGGGTCTGCACGCCATAGTCTCTAAGAAATACGCGACAAATTTCAATAAATTGAAATACATATCTTTTAAATGTTTGTACTCAAACTTCTTGTTTTCAAGAATTCAATAAAATAAAACTTTCATACCGAGTTAAACTATGAAGCACCTACATTAATGCACGCAAATATTTGACTTGACAAACGAATGCTTTAAAATACTCGTGAAACTAGCTATTGTTACAGGTTTTTAAAGTACTCGTACTAGTAAGACTCAGTACGTGTTTTGTTAAGTACGCCTCAACTCTGCAGTAAGTAAGAGCGTAAAATCAGTGTAATTTAATAACGGCTGTCCCTAACTAGGGACCACGCCACGCTAAATTGTGTGCCCTGATCTACAAGCTGTTTGAAAAAAAGTAAACCAACTACAAAATGTTACTATTTCAATAAAATCCTTTTTGTTGGCATGTTGTATTTTCTTCTTCGTCAATGAAATTTTGTTTTATTATCTGTGCATATTTCTCTCGCTACTGCAGCTGGGTACGTGTGTGTCCGTCTCGAAAATTTAATTTTATTACATTTATTATTAATTTTAAATTAATTAATGTTAATTTCTGCACAGGGGAAATAACAATCGATCCTGGCGACTAAAGGATAATCATTCAGATTGATTAGCTACAGTACTTTCGGTGAGTGTTATTGTATTTTGTAAAGACGAGTTCCACGTCAAATGTGCTGGAAGGTGACACGTATTATCAAAATTGGGATGGCAATTTTCATGCAGTCTTGACTTTTCATAACACGTAATTTACGCTGGTTATTTTTTGTTACATTGTGACCATGTTGGGTTTTATAAAATGTGCATGATTATAGTATTCTTAGCAAATTTAGCTAAATAGATTTACATTAAATGATATCATAGTGTCCAATGAACTCCCACTACATGTGTACTGTGTAGTTACACTGTATGTATGGATGAAATGTATACTCTTGTCTTTCTATCCCAATGTAACATTAAATTTCTTATTTTTTTTGTCTTCAGTCATTTATTATTGTCTTAGAATTCTGTTTACTACTGTTTATTAGGTTCAGCTAAGCTGCTCCCATACAATTTAACTGAGATTTTAGGGCTTAGATGTTGTTCTTATTAAACAAACACTTCTTAAAAATAATGTTAATTTAGTATTAAGAACCACCACATCAAAATAAATTGCTTTGCTTAGATTTCCACTTCCTTTTTTCACTGTTAAATTGTAATGTGGAAAATGGAGACTATATTTGATGATATTTTTTAAATATCTAAGCAATTTATACATGTATAGCAGGGTTATCACTGAGAAAATAATAAATGCTTACAGTGCTTTCATCTTACAATTTTTAGTGAAGTTATCATATCTCTTTTTTTTTACATAAACTATTATAACTACCTTATCAGAAGAATTTCATAGAGATAACTACTTTGTAATACTTTACATTTTATAGTGACCTTCATTATCAGAACAATCAATATAATTTAGTATTCAATACTGGATTTAATGAACATAAGCTCAATATGAATAACTGTGAAACAATTGTTCAAATATGATAATGTGAACAACAATTACAGCGATAGTATGAATTTGTGTGACTTCATTATTAATAAAATGTGGTATGTTTAATTGTTCAGTACTGTAACGACTTGGCGCGGACAAGGACTGCTGGAGGAGACGAAAATGATGCATCAGCAATCCATGATGGTTGGAGATATGATTCCCGTACATTCTGAGATACCTGTGCGCGTTGAGGAGATGAATAACGTTAATTATGAAAATAATGCTTCCTTTGCCTATGATGACCTGTTTCCGGCTCTACCCCATTCCCAGCCACCTGTGCAGCGAAGTGTGCAACCATCAACTAATAAACTTCGAGTTGGGTCATCGCTGCATACCCAGGTAAGTCAACTATGTAGATTCGAAAACAGAAATTTACATAACAATTTGCATTTCTTTGAATATTATTATTCCATTGTTTTCTAAATAAACTTATCCCCTTGCACTAAAAGATATAGTCAAAAATATTTGTCATTTGTTATGTGAAAGTTATAGCATAAAAGGTTACAGCATCTCAAAAGTTAAGTATTCAAACATTAAGGTGCATGTAAATTCTGCCCAGTATTGTTTTGAACATTGTGGTTTCCACTGACATTGAGCTGGGTGGGTACCCAGCTCAATGTCAGTGGAAACACACCCTAACCTAACTTATACTTGTGTAAACCAAAGCAAGGTATTAAGTACATACATGTGAACACCACATGTGTGTTTTAATATCTTATGCAATCAGGATTTAATTGGTAGTGATAAATTTAGTTGTGTAATATTATTTTTACTTCTTGCAGATAAAAGTAAATGAGTAGATAACTTATCGATATGTTCCAAAATTTGAAAATTAGTGAACATGATATAAACAGCTATTATCATCATTTTATTTGTTTTGTTTTCTAACAATAGAAACATCACTTATTATTGCCTTATTTTTCAACAGCTCAATTATGGCATAAATATTAATTATGTAAATGACTTATCATATGTGTTGCATTTGGTATTCACAAATGCAACACATATGATAAGTAAATAATAAATTTGAATATTGGAGTAGAATTAATGTGTCCACACAACCAAATTATAATAGAAAAATACTGTTCAACTTTAAATATCACCATAATATAGGCTTTTTTAGGGTTCCCTAGCCAAAATGTCAAAACAAAACCCTTATAGTTTCGCCATTTCCGTCCGTCTGCACCCTTTTTATACAATATCTGCAATTAGTTCCAATACATTTAGCAGGTTTGTGGATGTGAAAAGGTAATAATTTGAATATATAATAAGGTCACGTATTGCAACCCTTTGTGCATTTAAATGTTTATTGCTATTTGGCTACTTCTTTAGTTTGCTAAACATTTTTTTAGGTTTTCCATGTGCCATATGAAGAGAGGAAATTGGACAATGCTAACACTTTCGGTGAAGGTGAGTCCTTGAGGACATGTCAATCCATTACCAAGGATACTGGAGCCCATATTGAAATATCAACTAGCAAAGATGGCAGCTTAACTTTCTTGATCACTGGCAAACATAGTGCTGTACTTGATGCAAGACGACTTATTTTAACCCACTTCCAGCAACAGGTACATTTAGCAATTTATTTCTTTTAATATTCTTATTTCATGCTTAAATTACATACTTTTTTTTTGTGTTATTTTGTAGGCCAGCAAGCAAATTTCTATCCCTAAAGAACACCATCGTTGGATTTTAGGCAAGCAAGGTCAAAAACTGAAAGAATTGGAAAAAGTGACTGCCACGAAAATCAGTGTGCCTGGCATTGCTGATAATAATGAGACTATAACTATTACTGGCACTAAGGAGGGAATTGAAAAAGCCGAACATGAAATCCGAGTATGCTCTGAGGAACAGGTAAATATAATATGACTTGCAAAATTCTATCAACTTTCAATCTACCAAATTAAAATAAAAGCAGTTTTGTTTTGTAACAAAGCAATCTATAAAACTTGATTTTTTTTTTAACTGTAATTTTATTTCAGTCGCGTAAAGCTTTGGAGCGCATTAAGATCCCCAAGATTTACCACCCATTTATCCAAGGCCCATATGGTGAGCGCTCAGCTGCACTTACTGCAGAGACTGGAGCACGTATCCACATACCTCCAGCATCAACTCAAAGCGATGAAATTGTAATTGCTGGTGAGAAAAATGGTGTGCTTGCTGCGAAGGCTCAGATTGAGCAGATCTATCAAGAGATGGTAAATTATGTGTTCATATTGTTTAATAAATTAATTTTACTGCAGAAATTAGGTAGCTGACTAGTGTTAAAATTTTTTTTAAATTAGTCTGCCAATAATAGGTCTTAAAATGACAATTTAACATTATTTTTTTAATCATCAAAAGTGTACTAGTTTGTTAGTTTGTGTTATTCCATTTGAAAAAATTTAGTGTTTTATTTTCGTATTTCATAAAAAGAGACAATCTTGACCTTATTACTGGTATAATTTAGTATATATTTATTTATTGACAAAACAAAATGGCTGTCAGACAGACAGCTATAAAAGACAACTTTTAAAATGTATCATTTTTAATAGGTGAAAAAATGTTCAACGGTGCGTGTTGAGGTTCCCAAATCTCAGCATAAGTATGTTATTGGAGCTCGTGGAACAACTATCCAGGAAATATTGAAAGAGACTGAAGTATCAGTTGAGATGCCACCTCCAGATTCTCCTACAGGCACGATCACTCTTCATGGACCACACAACAAAATTGGTCTTGGTTAGTAACATCATCTGTTTTGCAATAATTTAGGTAGTGTTAAAACTATTCATTTTATGAAATTTGAGAAAGTGCATAAAAGCTTGTGCAGGTTTGCTTTGACTCTTTGCTTGTATTCTAAGAAATTTTATTTCTTTGCCATTGTTTAATATCATGTATATTTCATTCAACAGCTCTTTCGAAGGTCTGTGAAAAAGCGAACTCTGTTAAAACCGCTACCGTGGATGCGCCAACTTGGATTCATAAATATATAATCGGCAAAAATGGATCTAACATTAAAAAGATTACTCAAGATTTCTCTAAGGTATCTAAATTATGTTTATAATAAAACCATATTATTATTGCTTATTACAATTGGTAGCATAACATGACCAGAAATTTATCATGGTACAAAATGCTTGTAACTTTTGTCTTATAGATATTAATTATAACATTTTCTATTATTTGTTACTTAATTTAAAATAATCCTTAGGTCCATGTTGATATAACGCATTCCGAAGACAAGGTGAAGATTGATGGCCCTCCAGAGGAAGTAGAGCGTGCTCAAGTGGAATTGGATAGCTTTGTGAAGAACTTGCTTGCTACTCTAACATATGTTGAGTTGTCTGTTGATCCCAAATTCTTTAAGCACATCATTGGCAAGAGTGGAACTAACAGTAAGAGATAAGACATTAATCTAAATAATTAAATTTTAAATGTGGAAAGTATTGGTGCATGAATTGATCATACTATTTTTATTTTGCAGTTAATAGACTGAAGGATGAGACTGGGGTAGTTATTAACATTATTGAAAATGAAGGCAATAATATTATTCGCATTGAAGGCAGCCGCCAAGGCGTAACTGACGCTGAGAGGGAATTAAGAGAGATGGTAATGAAACTGGAAAATGAAAGGACAAAAGAAGTCTATGTTGATCATAGATACATTAAATCTCTTATTGGAGTCCGAGGGGAAAAAATAAAGGAACTGCGTGAGAAATTTGAACGTGTGCTGATTACTCTTCCTGATCAGGGACAAAAAAGGAGTCCAATTAAACTACGAGGTCCTCAGGAAGACATCGAGAAATGTGAAAAATATTTGCACAAGCTAATCAAAGAAATAGCTGAATCGTCATACGTCCAGGAAGTACCTATTTTCAAGCAATTCCACAAGTTTATTATTGGTAAAGGTGGTGCAAATTTGAGAAAAATACGTGACGAAACACAAACCGTTATTGATCTGCCAGCAGAAGGAGATGATAGTGATGTAATTACAGTACGAGGCAAGCGCGAGAATGTTGAAGAAGCAGTAAAGAAAATCCAGCAAATACACAATGAGAAAGCAAATGTTGTCACAGAGGAGGTTACAATTGCGCCTAAGTACTATAATTCCTTGATCGGAGCTGGTGGCAAACTGATTCATTCCATTATGGAGGAATGTGGTGGTGTATTGATTAAGTTCCCTCCAGCAGACAGCGACAGCGATAAAGTCCTAATCAAGGGACCAGTTGAAGATGTAGAGAAAGCAAAGCAGCAGCTATTGGCACACGCTTCAGAGCGTGAGCTCACCTCGCACACGGCTCATGTCCGCGCCAAACCCGAACACCACAAGTTCCTCATTGGCAAAAATGGTGCTAATATTAAAAAAATTCGCGAGCAAACTGGCGCTCGTATTATTTTCCCTACCGATAAAGATGAAGATAAGGAAGCTATATTCATTATTGGTATGTTTTGTTTTTACTATAAATATTGTACTTTTTGTGATACATTATATTTGAATGTTTTGAATAGAAGAATCTGACTACGTGATTGAGTAAAACCAGTCACAATGTATTAAACTTAAATTTAAAACTTTCACTTCTACTTACTCTCGTATTTAGCATGGCGCTGCGGTAGCCTAATGGTTAAGGAATTGGACTCGCAATCGAAAGGTCACGGATTCGTATTCTTCCTATTGTACGACATGAACTCCCTCCTAACAAGCAATTTAGCTTAGCTAAAACAATATATGTATTTTTTTTTTAAAATATTAGCACAACAATGCTTTGAAAATTACAAAAAGTAACAAAAAAATATCCACGCATCAATAATAAGAAGTTCTAATTATTATGTAGGTCGTGAAGAACAAGTGGAGGCAGCTCGTAAGCAACTAGAAGCGGCAGTTGCTGAGATAAGCAATGTATCTGAGGGTGAAATGGCGGTTGCCCCGCGGCACCACAGACACTTTGTTGCGCGTCGCGGTGAGGTGTTACGTCGCATCGCCGAAGACTGCGGCGGTGTACAAATTTCCTTCCCAAGACAAGGAGTTAATAGTGAGCGCGTTGTGCTCAAGGGCCCCAAGGACTGCATAGAAGCAGCTAAGATTCGTATCAACGAAATTATTGAAGATTTGGAAGCTAAGGTCAGAATTCTTATTTTATCTATTACAATTGCCTCTTAAAAATTCTCTATAAACGAATTAATGGAGAATTGCTGGGAGGCTATCAGCTTAACGATATTACTAACTAATGTATCATGAGGACGGTCATAACTGTCACAAACATCAAAAGGTTTGATTGATTGAAGAAAGAAGTCTCCCATTCATTACGCCGCACATTGAGTGGGAGGCCAGGCGAGACAACGAAATATAATACATCCAAAGTATTTAAACTTTTCCACTTTGACTTTAAACGTAATCTTCATAGTGAAAGAAAGTAATCTGAGACTAATGACAAAGTCAAAGTCGCGTAGTAAATATGACTAAATAAGGACACCGAGTCCGCGGTACGCTAGGCCTTGCGGCGAGATCTCATCTTCGCGGTATGTAATGGGACATGGGATGGGTCTTACTTATCAGCATGACATCAACTCGTTGCTCCTTAAGAAATAGGCACAGTAAGTTGGTCTTACCTTTGTTTGGGCGTTCCAGTGAACTACTCTCAGCCTGCTATCCATTGCTGGGTAGTGCCTCGAGCAATCCCTCGGTATTAACGGTATTAATTTTACCTGCTTTTACCCGCTGCGCAAACAGTGTCAGAAGCGCGGCTAATTGGTCTCTCTCAGTGATGGTCCCGGCTTTAGTTGCTTGTACCTTGGGTTCCTCGCCTGCAGTTGATGTAGGCGGTTGGGGTGGCTGCGTCTTTTTCCTTTTCTATGTTTTCTTTTTTTTCAATGTGGCCCCCTGTGCTTTAGGCGCGTTAGCTTGCGCCATAAGTGATCCCGTGGCAGAGTCAGCTACTAGGGTAGGATGAGCTATTACCTTAGGAGGGCTTGTCCTTGGTTTGAGTTGTTGGTTCCTGTTGCGTGCCTCTCGTTTGTAAACAGGGCACGCAACGCTGTTAGCAGGGTGCGCGCCCTGGCAGTTTGCGCTTGTAGGTGTTTTTTCCTTGGATCTTGTACAGGCGTGGGCCAGGTGATCGCCACCGCATCGTACACAAGCCACTGGCCTATGGCAGTTGTGCGAGCTGTGGCGGAACCCTTGGCAGCGATGGCACTGTGAGCCCTTCTTACCTCTCCAGGGCTCCACCACAACTCCTAACATTAGCAGTATTTCATTCACTGCGTAGGTTGCTCTCGTTGCTTCTGGTGTCTTGTCCACCTCAGCGAAAAATATGCACCCAGGGCGACCTGTACGGGCTCTTATGTGCTTGGCGTATTTTACTGGCACGCCCTTGGCGGTTAGGTAAAAATATTTTATTTACGAATATTTTTATCATAAAATATTCGTAAATAAAATATTTGCAGCTTCCCTATTGTAACCTGTACGAGTTTACAATTTGTACAGTTCAATGACTTTCAATTAAACCGAATTTGTCAAAATTCTGTAAACTCGCATATTGTTATAAATTGATAATAATTAAATTTATTTCACAGGTGACCATGGAGTGTGTGATTCCACAAAAACACCATCGCACTGTGATGGGAGCCCGTGGTGCTAAAGTGAAGGATATCACTGCTGAATATGATGTCCAAATTAAATTCCCTGAAAGAGATACAACTGAAGGTGCCGACGTCCCAGTGAGAGAAAACGATGAGAACGCAGAACCTGGCCCGAATGATATCATCAGGATCACTGGTCGCCCAGAAAACTGTGAGGCAGCTAAGAAAGCTTTACTTGAGCAGGTAATTATGATTGCCAACAACAAAAAAAGTAGGGAAGAACAGTCTTATGTTATTATTTGAAATGATTACAATGACGGAATTGACGGACTTGTTAGTCTAGCTAGTGCAATGGTTCCTACCCCTACCTTCAACATTAAAACCCCTTTTTACCCTCAACATCGGCCAAGTGAAGAGTGAGTCGCCCGAACAACGGGAAGGGTAATAGACACAGGTTGGGAACCCACGGTTAATTGATTAGGGACGCTAACTGCTAAGCGTGGGTTCGATTCCTACCCAGGACAAATCTTTGTGTGATGGATGACCTTGATTGTTGATTCTGTCTGGTTGTAATTTGTATGTCAAATATGTTGACTTCAAGTAGGATGTACTAGGAGTTCATGTAGATAATTATAATTCTTCTTTCATGTATATTTGATTAAGGAGATCATAATCCCTTAATATAGGCATTCATTGACTTGCAACATGACTTGTGATTTTGTTCGTGAAACAAACCTTTCATATCATGACAGATTACTATTAAAATATGTGTTTCTTAATATATTCATTTTAATTTAACGAACGTCAGCTGGTATTGTATTTAAATTATGTTTATTGTTCTTTAGGTGCCGATTACAATCGACGTAGAAGTTCCTAATGAATTACATAGACTACTGGCTGGTCAAAAGAGAAGGGAACTGATGCAAACATATGATGTTCACATTCTGCTCCCGCCCAACGATGACACCAGCGATTTAGTAAAGGTAACAGTCTTTTTGAAACGAGCTTCCGCCCGCGGCTCTGCCCGCGTGGGATTTGTTTCACCATGCAAAACTTTGTAAGTCCTGTTTCATCCCCTTAAGAGGTGAATTTCGGAAAATACTGATTCATCTATTATTACAATA